>JARWLC010000004.1:21426806-23881806 GCA_033318265.1 Phyllotis vaccarum | reverse complement strand
GTAACTTTGCCCAGAATGGCAGATTAGTACAGGTTAGGCTCAGGCTGCCGGGTTGTTAGGCCCACAGTAGGCGTTTCAGGGAACCCTTAGATGGCAAGCTCAAGAGTTATTCATTTATTTAGAGACAGGCTAGCCTCAAAATCATTAAACTACCGAGGATGACCTTGAACTTATGATTCTCCTGTGTCTACCTTCCAGGTTCTGGGTCTAGAGATGTATACCACCATACTAAGTTTATTGGGTCCTAGCATCCAGGGGGTCCTGGATGCTAGACAAGCACTCCACCATGTACTGAACCCCTGTACTGGAATATGGTGTGTAGATTATCGGATGCCAGCTAGTGAGAGCTAACTGTGTGTGGGGGCAGGCATGAAGTCTGTTTTCAGAATATTAGCCCCATAGCAGGTGCAGAATGGGCTGAAGGACGCAAACAGGGTAAGTAATGAATGCCAGCCAATTGACTGTCACAACCACAGCTTGGACTAGCATCTAAGTTAGCACAAAGAAGATTGATATCTGAATAACTGATGTCTCTGCTGTCCTCTCTATCCTCAAAGTGATTGTTGGGTTCTATTTGTTTGCCACATGTTGTATATCAGCACCATTTCTACTCTGGGGGGGGGGGGGCACCCTCCCTCTGTTTAACACTATCCACCTTCCTCCACTTTACATATGTCTGTTTATGCCTATCTCTGCTCCTGTAGCACTTCTCTGAGAAGTCTGAATATTCTGTTTGGGTCTGTTGCCTGGACTAAGATTTCTGGAGCCAAGGAGATCTCTATCAAAGAAATAGCAACCTTGCTTCCTTGCTCTTGAACTTAACTTCCACAGTGAAATCTGTTATTAAATAAATAAGGTATCATCCAAATCAAACAACTTTTAATGACCCAGAAAAAAAAAATCATTGAGTTCACAGAGGGGGAAAATAGAAAAGAAATAAGAAGATATTTTAGTAACATCTTCCAGTGAAGGGGTCTGGGCATGCTGGTAGCAATGTGACCTCATGGTACATCTTAGAATGCTGTTGTACAATTCTCCTGTCCCCGATGGCTCACAAATACTCTTAGACAAGAAGAAAGGCTAAAATGAGTCATCCTTCCTCCATCAGTACATTCTGAGTCTCACATAGTGAAGACCCCATTGAGGGACCCCAAGAATGTCAAAGTGAGAGGCCCACCTCTCTGCCATTGGAGCAGGTACAGGTGTGTCAACAGATGGGTGAATAGAATTCAAGAGAGGATTTAAAGAAAGAGCCCTGTGTTCTGTTGTGGAGAGATCAATTCTGTACAAGGTCTTTGAGCAAGAGAAAGTGGGGCGGGAAACAAAGAGTCACAGCATCCTAGACAGGGGATGTGGCCGAAACACGGGTCAGGGGCACTGACTTGAGCCTGGAGAGGCTTAAGCAGCAGGTGGCTTTTGGCATTTTGGACTGGATTGTCACAAGAGACAACCCCATCACACTGCACGTGAGTTACATCCTTTCTCTGTGAAGTGACAATGGCTTTTAAACCTTCCCCAAACCTCCTCCAGAGTTGGACAGAAGTAGGGATAGGACCACTTTTTACTTGCATGGGTTATTTTGGCAGTGTTTAGGTTCGGGTGGAGGCTGGCGCCATATTATATAATAGGCTTTTTCTTTGTGTTTGAAGAAATGCAAATTCTAGACAAGGAGAAGACCTGGTCAGAATGACGCAGAAAGATAAGCCTTCAAGCCACCGAGAGAAGTCCTGGCCTTGTATTAAGAATCTTAAAAGCTGGCCTAGACTTTGGTTATAAAACGTTACCATTAAAGAAATGCCTGCTTTTTACTAACTGTCCTTCACAAGTCTCTAAAGAGCATGCTGGCTTAGTGCAGGGGCGAGAGGCTGGGGTATATTGGAAGATGCAGTAGGTAAGGATATGAAGAAAAGTTTTGATTTTTAAATTACTTATTGTTATTGGGTACATGTATGCATATGATGGGGAGGAACATGTGTGCCCCAGCATGTGTGTGGAGGTCAGAAGTCAACTTTGTGGAGTTGGTTCTCTCTTTCCACATTCATGTGGCTTCCAGGCTTGTGCCTCAAGCACCTTTACCTTTGGAGCCCTCTTGCCAGATCAGAATATATGCATTTTTAGTGTGGATCTATTTCTACCAACACACAACTAATTTTTCTCTACTCTTCTGAAGCCATTTAATCAGGACTATCAGAGACAGGAAAGAAGTGTCTTCTAGAGTGTCTGAAGTGGATGCAAATGATTCTGGCTACTATTCCCTGGGTTGTATCTGAGTCTCACTTTATGGGTCGAGGATGGAGAGTCTGATGTCCTGCAGCTGAATCTAAATACTGGGTTTTTTTAAAAAAACTGTGATCTTATATCAAATGAGAATTTTTGGTTTTGCTAACATTTCATCTTTAATCCAAATCACCTCTTCTTTGCACACAGTGGTGTGATGCCCAAGGCAACATTTACAAAAGAGGATGGTTGGATTTCCCTGGATCCCTTCCCTTGTTTCTGTCAGCTTTTCAAGCAATGAAAGTGATGCCTTGTTCCCAGCCTCCATATTGGAGGTACCACATTTACGTTCTGATGTAAGAGGCCACAGGCTTTTTGTCTCCTTTTGAGACTTTTTTTTTTTTAATTGAAAACTCTCTCATTGTCTTGACATCTTTTGCCAAGATATTCTCATTTTCTCAGAGCCAGAATAAACTGGGAGGGTGCAGGCGTCGATGCTGGCTGGGCCCCACGTGTGCTTCCCGCTGGCCCAGCATGAGCCATTGGGCAGCAGCATCCTTCAATCCAGACTTGCCCCCAGCCTGATTTATCACTCCTGTCTCTTGCTCTGGCTTTTCACTAAGGTTTCCTTCCAAAATCTTCACCGCTGATCCAGGATTGTCCATGTGCATTTTCGCTTTGCCACTGTTGACGCGAGCTTTGGGTGAATGCCCAGACAGCGCTGCTCCTGCCCTATCTGCTGGAGCCATCTTTAATCTGTCAAAACTCAAGTCCGTTCACGAACTGCACAGGATGGCACGTGTCCAAAGCCACTTCCGCCCACATGGCAGCTTCACGGGCCTCAGGAGTGGGCCCAGCCTCTTTCTATCCTGAACTAGGCCTCTCTTCCTACTTTCTCTGGTCAATTGCATCAGAGATTTTTTTTTTTTCCAAAGAAAAAAACTGTCATAATGTTTTCTCAAGAGAACAAGAGTAGCCATTTATTTTGGCTTTGCCATATGGATTAAGGAACACTCCTCCCTCCTTTTCCAACGGTTCCTGCTCAACTTGGCTCAACCATGCCCAGCCCCTTCGAATCCCACTTGCCAAAGCAGAAAACACTCAAGCAAAATACCTTCCCTTAAATTAGCGGAGGGCTCCTTTTGAGAATGCTTAATGAAAATCAGGTGTTTGTTTTGGTGTAATGTTTCATTTCAGAAGCCAAATTAGACTGGCTCTTAAGACATGCCAACAGAGGACCCTCCTGGGTGCCTGGAGCTATGGGTTCTAGCTTTGAGAGGAACACCTTGTGTGTGTGTGTGTGTGTGTGTGTGTGTGTGTGTGTGTGTGTGTGCATGCCCCCTTGTCCTCTCTCACATAGCTCACATTTCCCTGTCATTTTCACGTCAGTCTAGCTGCACGAGGTCAAACTAGACTGTTTATTTTTGACCTTTGAATTTCTTCTCCTAGTGCCTAGAGACAGTAAAGCTGAACTATTAGACTATTTAAAAAAAATAGATCTTGTGTTGCTTGGAATTGCAGAAGATTTGAGACTGATCTTGAGATCTGTCTGTATCAGCAGCTGACACTCAGCCCTTTCTCTGGGGTGATGGTGGAGCTAGGTATGTGTTTAGTAAAGGGATTTTTTAAGATGACAGTGATAAATACCACCACATGTCAGTCACACTCCATAGTCTGAAAAGACTCAACTCACAGGGTTCCAGGTCCGGGTTTTGGTTCTGTAATCTCAAAGCATGCCTGTTGTTTTTTTTTGGTTTAATCAAAATGACTGAGATGGTTCTACGCGAATGTCTTCTGCAACTGTGTCATGTCAGTCTCAGAATCCTCTAAGCATGACACAGTCCCTTCAGCTTCGTCTCCATTGGCCTTACATTCCTTGTGAAAATGTAGCCAAATGCTAACTATTTGGAATGTCAGGTTCTTTTCCTGAGAATTAGGAGGGGTACGTGCTTCGCAGAGCTGTGTTGTGAGGACTGAAGACATGGTATGTGTGTCTCCAAGCACAAGTCCAGCAGATCACTCCGTTGATGACTATTAGAACCACGATAATGTTATCAACAACTTGTAGCAAAAGGACTTGGTTCCTTCACTCTGGAAAAGAGGGCAGGGATTTGAAGAAATTGTCTAAAGACAAATGTGCTCTGTGGTGCTTCACACCAGCACTGCTAAGTCCTGGATCCTGGGGTTACTGTCACCATGGCTACTACTGTTTGGACTGGATGTGGCCCCTTAACAACTCTTCAGAAGGAATTCTCTTTTTATCTTGCTTTGTAAGTTACCAGCTCCTTGTTCTTGATTTGTGTAGGACATCTTGCCTTAATTTGGATCATATGCCCTATTCTACCCTGAGAAGAGCTGGGAAGTTAAGTATTTGGCTTTTGAGAGGAAGGGAATATCTTTTGTTTCAAAGCTCACATTGGGGAGAAAAGATTCCCAAGTGGAAATAAGAAAATAACATCATAGAGTATTCAAAAGCCACCAAATGTCTACTACAGTTTAAAAAAAAAAAATTGGACTGGTCATCTACCTTGAATATGCCTGATCCTTCCTTTTGAGGCCTTTTTTTTTTTTTTTTTTTTTTTAAAAAATACTTTTATGTACGTTGGTGTTTTGCCTGCACATATGTCTATGTGGAAGGTGTTACATTTACTAAAACTAGTATTATGAAATTGTCAACTGCCATGTGGGTACTGGGACTTGAACCCAGGTCCTCTGCAGCCAGTGTTCTTAACCACTAAGCCATCTTTCCATTTCCCTTTTGAGACCTTAATTAAGTGATATAAAGTCCAGTCTCTTTCTTGAGAAGGTAGTCTTTGACTCTGATAGAATCATGGGATGTTTGAGTAGAAAGAATCCTTGAACTGGTCCTTCCTAGGTCTTCACTTCTGCAGAGTTGTGTAGGACTCCACCAATCACCCTGGGTAGATCTTCCTATTCATCTGCCAAGCCAGAATCTTGGCTTGTAGGATACTCTGAAGAGAGGAAATAAACCCCTTTCAAAACTGAAATCAAAGCAGCAGAATGAGCAGGAGTCAATATAACTTTCCTGAGGAGCAATATTATGGCTTGCAACAATGTTTACATCTTTGATTCACTAATACTTTTTCTACTCCAATTAAAACTTTATTTTTTTAAACAAAGTCTTACTATGTGGCTCAGACTGGCTTCTAGCTCTATGTAGCTCAGACTGACCTTGAACTCATAATCTTGCCTCTGCCCAAAGATTCCAAGCATGTGTGACCAAGCCTGGCAATTTACTCCCTGTTAAAAATCAAACATAATTAACTAAGGAAAACTGAGAGTGGAAGAGACATCAATTGGTTGTTTGGTAGCAAATGTTCAGCCCTAAAAACTGTAGTATGAGGTTTCTGGCCCGGACTTTCTGGCCTAACCTCAAGGTCTAGGCCCACAGACCCACAGTCACGCAGTCCCACAGAAACACACAGATGCTTCCAGTAGTTTTAGGCTGAATCGGCCAAAGGCTCAGGCATATCACTTGCTAACTCTCTACCCTTAAGCTATCCCATGTCTCTTGTTCAGCCATGTGGCTCGGTACCTTTCTTTAAAGCTGCATGGTTGTCCTCTGCATCCTGCAGCTTCTCTCTGGTGGTCTCTCTGGTGCTCTCCTGGCATTCTGCTCTCAGAGATTTTCTTAGTCTGGTAGCCCCACCTACACTTCCTGCCTGCCTTTGGCCAATCAGCTCTTTTTATTAAACCAGTGGGTGGGACAATTATTTACCACGAAACAACACAATACATACAAGTAGCATTATATGAACTTAACAGGTTATATTTAAGAATACACATTTAAATATACATATGTGCATACAGTGACAATTAGTAAAAATAAGAGGCTATGAACTTGAAAAAGAGTGTGGAGGGGTATATAGGAAAGTTGGAAGGAAGAAAAGAAAGGAATAAATATAATCAAATTATAATCTTAAAAAAAGAAAGGAAGAAAGAAAGAAACCAAGACAGGTATTAATTAAAAAAAAAATCAAGCATAGGGAAAAGTAGCAAGAGATGCAGAAAGAATTGATGTTCCAGGATGTTCATTATATCAGGGTAATATATACTAGAAAAATATTATTAATGATTTTTAAAATATGTACCCATGCCCACATATATTCTTATAAAATCTAATAAGTAATATACCAAAATATCAATGATGGTGTTATTTTTGGGTGGAAAGATTGCATATTTTTTTTTTAATGTTTTAACACTTTCTTAGTATTCCTAGCAAAATGATACAGCAAATATGATACTTCTTTTACAATTAAAAAAAAAGTATGTATTTCTTTAAAAGGTTTTTTCACACAATGCTGTCTTCAAAGAAATCAATGTCCAAAGAGTTAAACCAGCTTTTGGAGGAAGGGCTGCCTCCAGGTTTCCCTAGGGACCTTCTGGGTAGAAGGCAAAGCAAAACCTGAAAGTTTAAAGTCAATCAGTCCGTCTTAATGGGCTTTAGATGGGGGAAAACTTCAGTCACTTCCCTTGCCTGGCACTCTGTGGTCCAAGGATGAAATCCAATCATGGGGTCAGTTGGGTTTCTACATTCCATGGCAAACCAATTTGGCTATTTCTCTGCATTTCCCAAAAGTTCTCTGACTTCCTAGACAGGAATAGTGAGTACAGGAGACCTTTATGCTGATCGCTGGTGCACATCTGGTTTCTAGCCCTGTACCAGATGGGCTTCCTTTCATCTGTCGAGGGAGGCAGAAGGGGATACCCGAGCCTCTGAAAGCCCAAGGAACTTCCTCAATGGTGGCTCTAATTTTGGGTGAAGTGTTTCAAGTTAAGTTTGGAGTCATAATGTCCCTTAACATTAGGGGAATCTGCTTCTCATTAGTTTTCTCACCTAGCCTCTAGTCTCACAACTCATCCTGAAGAGTATTTTTTTTTTTTTTAAATAAGCTATTGATCGATATTCGATCTCAAAATGTACTACATGAGCTTGCATTGAATATCTGTTATGTTCTCTGTGCTGGGGAACAGCCGTGAGTAAGAGAGATCTGACCTTGCACCGAGGGAGCTTTTGAGGGACAGACTAACTTTCTGCCTTCACTGCCGGGCTGTGGTTTGATTCAGATCTGGTCACTGATTGCGCCAGCCACTCCAGCACCTTAGAGCCAATGGCTCAGAAATGAAACAACGAAAAGCACCCAAATTTCCAAGCCCAGTGATACCGAAAGAAAAAATGTCCCTGGGGAGAGATGACAGGGTCCATCCAGAGGCGAAGATTCACAAGACCGGTGCCAACACTAAAAGGAAAAAGAAATCCAGGAGAAGGGACCAGTGCAGCGTCAGACTTCAGGGAAGGCGGAACACAACCATGCTTTATCTCTTTCCAGAAACTTCTCTGAGCTGGGTCTCTATTCACTGCTCTGTTATTGGAGATACTACCCGCATTCTCTATTCCTTATTAAAACTCTTGGCGAAAGTTTGCCAGATCCATCTGCTCCTTTCTTTAGGGACCAGCAAACATCCCTTGTTAAGTCAGGTCATTCTCTGGTCCTGAAAGACTCGCATACTCCTTCCGGGACACTTTTCTAGATATCCAAACGGACCTTATTAACCATCCCACCCATTTATGCTGGCTAGATTTACGTCGCTTGACATAAATTATAGTCGTATGAGAGGAGGAAACCTTGATTAAGAAAATGTTTCCATAAGATCAGGCTGTGGGCCAGCCTGTAGAACATTTTTAAAATTAGTAATTGATAGCAGGGAGTGGGTAGCCCTGGGTTGGTGGTGTTGGATTCTATAAGGAAGCAGGCTCAGCAAGCCATGGAGAACAAGCCATCGATCATCACCCCTCCATGGCCTCTGCATCAGCTCCTGCCTCCAGGTTCCCGCCCTGTTTGAGTTCCTGCCCTGACTTCAGTGATGGACTCCAGTGTGGAAGTGTGAACCAGATAAACCTCTAACACCCCCCCCCCGCCCCCGCCGCTGCCAGGTGCTTTTTGGTCACGGTGTTTCATGTAAGTAATAGTAACCCTAAGACATCCCATTCCATCCTACCTTATCCCACTCGCCCACCTCTCTCTGTGCCTTCCCTCCCTATGCCATCTCATCTTACCTCACCCCTTCCCATTCTGTTCTACTCCTTGTCATCCCATTCTCTCTCTTCCTATCCCTGGGCATTTCTTTGTCCATAAACCAAGCAACGTGAACCTAACTATTGCAATGCTTACAACAGCAGAATACTATTTAAAAATGATTCCAGCGTATCTGGAGAACATAAAATACCTTTTAAAGCTATTGAACACAGAAATGGTGCTTTGAAAAGTTCTTGGATTATGTTTAACGTCAGCTTTTAATTTAAAAGAAAAATTAACTCATGTATGAGGGCCCACAAAGGAAACAGTATCTCAGATAATTGAAGCTAAGAGGTTTATGTGTGTGTCAAATAACCACTTAGAATCGGAGTTGAGGGAACTTGTAAGGGAAATGGAGACACTCAGTGGACCTGGAGCCTGCCTTCAGTTAAGCTGGCCAGTCAGTGAGTTTCAGGCATCTGCCTGTCTTCATCTTCCCATCTTGGAGTTATAGATACATGCAGCTTTTTCTGAGTGCTAGAAATCCAGACTCAACACTTATGCTTTTGTGTCAAGCACTTTGTGCACAGACCCATCTCTATGCCCCATTATTGCCAATTTAACAGAAACAAACTGCTTTCATGGTTTCTGATCATGGAATGTAGACAAGCTAGGAATTTCTGTTATTTCTTTTTTCCTGACTCTCCTGCCTCTGGCTCAGTGGAAGAGGGTGGAGTAGGGGGAGGTTTCTTTTTTGCCTTTGGGTGTTGGGAGCATTTGCTAGGTCGGAGGTCTCTTCTAGTTCCTGGGGCTCTGTGAGAAAAGACATCACCCCTGTGTCTGGATTTGTTGCAATTCCAAGAGTAAACCAAAGAAATAATTAGAAACTAGAAAACAATAGCATCACCCCATCAATTTAGGGCAGAAAGGAACAAGGACAGTTCTGAGAGCTGTTTAGCCTGGTAGGTATCATGTACAACCTGGTATCTGAGTGAAAAGTAAACAACATGTTAACAATCACGTGATTTTGGAATTTAATTAGTGATCTAACAGAGTCTATATCAAATGTATATGATTGTGTGGGTTTGATTTAACTTGTGAACAGTTGAGTACCTGCATTCAATATGTAAACCAAATCTGGTTGTCTTCTTCCCCTCCCAAAGGACAAATTTATTAAGTGCTTATATACCCAGAGGTAGATTATTGAAAACTACAGAAATAAAGAGGCCTGATCTACATGGTTGACTGAATGAAATTGGCCCCCATTATCTCCGAGGGAGTGGCACTATCAGGAGGTGTAGCTTTGTTGGAATAGGTCTGGCCTTCTTGGAGGAAGTGTGTCACTGTGGGGGTGGGCTTTGAGATTTCCTATCCTCAGGATACAGTTGTAGTTGACCTCCTGTTGCTTGCAAGACATAGTAGCTACCCCCTAACCCTTCCAGTACCACATCTGCCTGCATGCTGCCATGTCAGACCGTAAGCCGCCACCTCAATTAAATGATTTCCTTAATAAGAGTTGCTGTGGCCATGGTGCCTCTTCACAGCAATAGAAACCATAATGAAGATATCTGCATCTACTGCAAAGGGCAGAGAGGATACAAGCCAGGGGAGAAAGGATCAGGGGAGGAATGGATTGCTTTGGGGCTTTCCGAACAAACTATCACTTTAGGAAAATAAAAGTTAGCCAAGACTCACTCTAAGAACCTAAGAAGAGTCTGCATGGACATTCACAGTAAGGTGGACTCCAGCCATCTCATGCCAGTTAATTTTTCAGCATGTTTAAAAAAAAAACCTTGAAATTTTGTATAAAGGAGACCAAACCAGCTAGCTGAGTGTAGTGGTTTACACTCCTAATTTAAATCCCAACCCGTGGGAAGATGGCTGGAAGTGTGAGACCAGCTTGAGCTCCCAGGACAGCAAAAGTCATAATGTGAGGCCTCACTTAATGCAGTAAATAAATAAGAGGCTGGCAGGATGGCTGCCAAGTGTGCTGATCCAAGTTCTATCCCTGGAACCCCCATGATAGAGGCCATCATCTGACCTTCACAATGTCGCCATGGCAAGAGGATGCCCCACCCTCAAATAATTGAAGAAATGTGTGAGGAAACAAACTGAATAAAGACATAAAATCTATTTGCAGACAGGACCAGAAACCAAGTATACCTTCTTGGTGTTTAGACCTCTTCATTTCCTTTATGTGATTTGGTTCAAGTTATGCTGGATAAGTGAATTAAGTAGAGATTTTTGTAAGGTCTTTTGTATGTTTATCTGTCTTATGTAAATATTAAATATTGGTAAAATATCTCTCTGTGTTTCAGCTTTCCAGGACTTAAATTTCCTATAAAATAACCATTCTGGTCATTATGTAAGCCAAAAGAAAAGCAAGGCAAACTCCTTGATGGTTACAACTTCAGGGTAGGTTTCCTTTTGAGATATGTCCCCAAACATTAAGCTTGAATAACCAAAATCTCAAAAAATAGAATTAAAACAAGTTGGGGAAACCCGCATACAATTCTAAAATACCTACATCTCTCAAATAATACAAATTCCAAAGATGTGGACCCACAGAATAGAATGCTGTGGTGGTGCCTGAAAGGTACAATGTATTCTTAACAATCCAGTGGCTCTGGAAACTTCATGATGCTTCTTAGAAAAAAAGATTCATGATTAAAAGTAATGGTTCTGTGTAGACACCATCTCAAAAAACAAACAAAACAAGAAAAAAAAAGAAAGAAAGAGAAGAAAAAAGAAATCTCAGGTGACTCAAATAACTTCAGCTTTGTTTTTTACTTTGAAAACAGATATTTCCATTAAATTTGACTCCCCCACCCCAACAGAAGAAATAGATGGTTAGCCACCAGCTAAGCTTCCTTCCACCTTCTGGCCCAGTCATTCTGCCTTGCATCATCCATTGTCATGTTTCAAACCAGGGACCCACCAACGGATACGTTCTCATGAAGATTAGCATTGAAAATTAGGCCAGTGGTGGTACCCAGTACTTGGGAGGCAGAGGCAGGCAGCTCTCTGTGAGCTTGAGGCCAGCCTGGTCGACAAGATAGATCCAGGACTGCCAGAGCTACACAAAGAATCCATATCTTGAAAAAACAAGAAGAATACAGATTGGACACTCGCTCTGAGGCCACTGCCTGAAAGGTGGGCTCTGGATCTTCTTTGTCAGCCCTGATGCTAATGAAAGGGAAGCAGTCTGGGGTCAAAGTAGAGCGGAAAACGTCGTGTAGATGCAAATAGAGCAGTGATTAGAAGAGCTGACTCCCTAAGCAGAATTTTCTCTCTTCCAACTGGCCATGCACAGGAGCTGACTTTTTCCCTTTTTCTTTTCAGTATTAACTTTTTTTTCCCCTTCAAGCTTAGCCAGAGACCTCATGGAGGTCTAAACCCAAGCCAAGCTTGATCTGTTTTAATTCAAGCACTGTTGATTTATGGCTTAGCAAAAAATGTCTGAGACATTTTTTTTTTTTAAGCAACATTTTTTTTTTTTTAACCTCAACTTAACTCTCACATCTTAAACACAGGTGAAAGGACCCGGACTGCCAGAAGACAAAGCCAGCTTAGGGGTAGAAGCCGGCTTTGAAAGCCCCAAATCTCATTGAGAAATCCCATGAAGATTCCTAGACAATCCAGAGCAGATGTATGGAAGACCATAGGTATCACACAGTAAATGCCTTTGTGTGGTTTCTTTAGAATCAAATAAATTCTAGAACACAGTTTAGAATAGAATCGAGGCTAGAGTGAAGTTCTAGGGGAGGGGTTGGGGTTTGGGAGGGTTTCTGGTGTCTGAGGACACCAATGGTTTCTCTTTTTAAACTTATTCTTTTTTTACCAGGCTTGAAAAGCAAACTTAAAGTACACACACACACACACACACACACACACACACACACACACAACGTCTTATTGTCCTGATACCCCACCCCCACCTCCAAAAACAAGAAAGATCTGTGGTGAATTTTCTCTCTACCTAGCTCTGGAATGTACATTGTTACACAACACACAAAGGAATTGAGACTCAGAAGCAATTACCAACCACAAATAGAAAACCAAGTCCAGGCCACTGGTGCCTTCGAGCTCTGGCTTCTAATGGGGTCAACAGGGATCACAAGAGGAGATCCTTTGCCTTGGGCTGCAAGATTTTAATTTGCCTGTAGCTGCGGGCTGATTTTTAAATTTGATTTTGTTGTTTTTATTCCCCAATATGAGCATCTATCTTTATCTTAAGAATGTGAGTTAAATGAGGACCAATCATATATATTTTGCCTCATTTTCCACAACGTGATTTACAGCCAAACTCTGTTTTCCAAAGAGCATGCACAGACCAATAAAGAAGAGATATTGGTCTTCCTGATGCTTCAGAACATGTACACTTGATCCCTGATAGTTGCAATATGTTTTCCTCACCAAGATACCTTTTAGAAACTGGGAAGGGCCCTTCTCTACTATGCTATGACTCTCCACCAGCTACTTCTCTTCATGGCAAATATCCTGGTTAAGCAGCAGGTCTTCTCTTGATCACTTCTACACACCCAAAACTTGAATTGCCCTGGCTCAGAGCTATAGTTACTGATTTTACTTCTAATGCGTCCACCATTTTCAGTTTTTCAGTGTCAAGAACATGCTTCTACTCTTCTCTCCTGAGACTCTTCAGAGTTAAGGCATTGTGTGTGCCAATTGTTAGTTTCCATGTCCCAGACATTATTGTTTTGGTGGAAGCCCCACTTCAGCCCCTGCCATCAATACCCTATACCCAAAAGTCTGGAAGAAGACCCATCTCTCTCTCTCCCCCGACCCTGACCCCTCAAAGCCATATAAACAGTGGCCCCTCTCTTAGAGCTGCTCCCCATTCCTGAAAACTCCAGCCCTACCTCCCCAAGGCTAGCTTCTCCCTAGGGCTGCTCAAGACCATGCCTACCGGTTCCTTAAGGCCTGGTAACCATTTTGCCATGTGACTCCCCTAGCCTTTCCAAGAGTCACCCAGGATTCCTTTGCGTTCTTTATTAAACCTGGACTTATTAATTCCATTCGATTGGGCTTATTGCATCAGGAGACTTTTAAAACTTACCAATCATCCTGGCTACGCATTGCATAATGGATTAATGGGCAAGAAATAGACCTAGCCATGGAAAGTAATAAAACGAGGAGCAGAATTGTGTCCATGTGCAAGAAAAAAGTGTGAGTGCTGTCATGCTTGCTGTGGTGGTCTGGATGAGAATGATCCCCATAGGCTTATATGTTTGAATACTTGGAATTTGGGGGGAAGATTAGGAGGTGTGACCTTGTTAGAGGAGGTGTGTCACTGGAAGTGAGCTTTGAGGTTTCAAATGCCCATACCAGGCCCAGTGTGATCTCTGCCTCTTGTTTTCAGATCAATATGTGAACTCAACTGTTCCTGCTTTTGTAAGACCCCCCCCAAAGACCACCAGGGGGCTGGATTCTGATGTAAACACAGGAGGGTCATTTTGTTCCTTTGGAGAGGTTTGAACCCGGATAGGCTATAGAATCCAGCCTGAAACCCTATGTTCCAACACAGCCGAGGAATTCAGTCCTGAGTTCAAGAGTAAGAAGGTTTTTAAAGAATAAAAAATACATAAATGGGGTATTACACATCTTGGCATTTTAGATTGGGTAAAGGAGTGTGGGGCAAAGTAATTCTTGGAAACTATTGGTCAAACTTTCAGCCCCAAACCAAGTTTGAATCTATTGGCTGTCAGGTGCGTTCCTGAGACTTTTTTCTAGATTCTTCTTAGACCTGGAGCCTACCCTCAGTCACTAAATGGTCTTTCCTGAGATAAATTTTTGTAACAGAAAATCTATGCCTTCACACCTGCCCCCAAGCCTCCACTCTACCATCATGGATTCTAATCCTCTGAAACTGTAAGCTCAATTTAATGCTTCTTTCATAAATTGTCATAGTGTTTTGCCATAGCAGCAACAGGACAGCAGTACTTCCAAGTGAATCATGAGAACAACCTTGACATTCTTTGAGCATTTACACTGTCCTATGTGTGCCTGTGAAAAGCATTTTGTAACTTCATCTCATTTAATCCTAGGAAACTTCCTATGTACAACCAGATTCTGTGGCTGTTAGATTTGCACAGATGCTCAGTCTGGTTCAGTTGGTCCTTATCTGGGGTTGAGTTGCCTTTACTGTTGTTTCTTGTTAAGTGAAGGCTTCGTGGTGTGTTTCTGTGCTATATCTGGGTCTCTAGTACTAGTTGCTAAGAGACCCAGGCCAGCTGCTTCAAGAACAGAAGAGTGTCTTCCTTTCCCCTGTAAAAATTCTGAAGCGAGTGATAATTTGGCTACTGGCTTTTCCTCTACACGACCACATTCCATATTTTATCTTCAACATTTCCTAGTAGGATTAACCTTATCAGACCAGAAGAGGCATAAACCACTCTTACTATGGAGAAATTTTTAAACCTGGGCAGATCTAACTTCAAAGGAGTGTGTAAAATGTGTGTGGTGGGCTGTTAGAGTCCTCAGCAACAGGACAGAAGCACCTGCTTGGCTTTAATGGAAGCGCATTGCGTTCACCACAGTCTCCAGTGGCTACACCACCATAAGCTGGAAGAGAGCAATGCCTGAGTCTTGTCTGTCCTATCACAGGCTAAACACCTGCCACAGAAATAGCACACTCTTGCCTTCTCTGCCAGCACCACCTCCTTTGGTATTTGTGGCGGGTATCACTAATCTGCGGTAGGAGAAAGGCAGCCAATTGCCCTGACTTTCCCTGGGAACCAACCTAGAATCTGAGAGACTACTGTTCGGAAACTGTTGCGGTGGAGGTGCACAGAGCCAATGGAGAAAGGACAATCTCTAGTGCTTACAAGGGCCAAGGGGACACTGACTGGCAGGGGGTATCTAGACAGGCCCAGTTACCACAATAAG
Source organism: Phyllotis vaccarum (assembly GCA_033318265.1). Taxonomy (NCBI): domain Eukaryota; kingdom Metazoa; phylum Chordata; class Mammalia; order Rodentia; family Cricetidae; genus Phyllotis; species Phyllotis vaccarum. Next base: position 23,866,645 of record JARWLC010000004.1, on the reverse strand, counting down.
TGAGTGTGCTTCAGATAGCCACCTGCCTCCCGGAATCTGTGTTATTGACTCCGCACTTCCCTGCCCCTCCCCCCAGGGGTGTCCGTATAGGGCCACATGCAACATTGCAACAATCTACCATAGCACTTATCCCTGCTGAATTTGGATATGACTCAGAATCCTTTGCAATACTGTTTCCCTGGAAGCCATGAGCAATAAATGAGAACTGACACAGGGTCTGAGTCCAGTTAGTCCTTCCTCATTGCAGATACGCAAACATTGACTAGAGAAGAATCATAATCATCTTCCTTCAGTTTCCAAGGAAACAGATACATTATTTGCTGTGGTGTTTTTAAAGTGTGTTCTCAAATACTTTGACATACTTTCCTTAAGAAGGTGGAGTTCATTTCCCCTCCTCGAATGCTGGCCACAGATGACTCACTCCTAACAAGTACAATGTGGCAAAAGTCATGCTATGTGGCTTCTTAGACCCATGGTTCTCAATCCTCATAATGCTATGACTCTTTAATGCAGTTCTTCATGTTATGGTGACCCCTAACCATAGAATTATTGTGTTGCTACTTCATTGCTATAATTTTGCTACTGTTATGAATCATAATGTAGATATCCAATATGCGACACCCCCTCCAACAGAGGTTGAGAACCAAGGTCTTAGACCAACATGAAAAGGATACAGCTTCCACCTGGCTCATTTCCAAAATTCTTACCCTGGGAAAGGTCAGCTGCCATGTCCTTAGGACACAAAGCAGCCTTGTGACATCCAGGAAGAGAGGAACTGAGATTCCTCAACCAACAACTAACCACGAGACTGATCTCTACAATGGAATCGGATCTGCCAGCCTGTCAAGCCTGGTGTTGATGCGGCTCAGATAGAATCTATACCTAGTGAAAGTCCCCAAGTCAGAAGGACTCAACTGAGCTGCCCCTCCACCCAAACTTTGATCTATAGGAACGTAAGAGAATAATAAATGGTTATTATTACTTGAAGACACGAAGTCTTTTTGATCACATCTGACAATAAAAATTCTCTAAACAAAGAATTAGAAGATTCTGCTTTTGCAGAGAAGCAACCTGTGATCTCCTATCTCTTTGATTTCTTCATCCAAAAGGATTGAGATCTTCTCTAAACCCTACCTTACTAGTTTCTGTCTCTCTATCTGTCCAAAGTCCTCTAAAACCTCTATGATTAATTTGGGTCAGCTAGTGGCTAGCTTTGACAAACTTTATTGTCATAATGGCATCAAAGTACTGTAGAGGTCAGCCTGTAGCTCCCAGGGCTTAGCACTGTGTAGTGGCCTATGGTGTTTTCAGGAACCAATTGATCCATTTCCATTTTCAGGAACTACCGCCCAAGCAGGTGCTGCGATTTAGAAATAAAGAAGTTATCAGAGGACAAAGAAGCTAACTAAGGTCAGGGGTTGCTTGTAGCTGCAGAGGTTACTCTAGGTCAAAAGGCAACCCCCACTATATAAGGCTTTCCCGGAGCTTCAAAAAGTGGCATTCTTAGTTCAAGAGTGACCCGCATGTGTCTATGTTCCACTATACAAGTCTTTGCTCCCGAAGCCTGCTCTGTGACACTAGCGTTTACAAAGTACCACACAACAAAGTCTTGGCGGTGACAGTATATAACAAATGATATAGACCAATAAATACAGCACTTGCTTTCTTAGAATAGAAGCTTGGAAAGAATCCCGAGAACTTGGGAGCAAGGGGCAGAATAAAGATGAAACACTTCTTTGGCTATTGTGCCTGACTTGGACGTGCTGGGAATGAGTACATCATTATTAGGTTACAAAACATAGACTTGATATTTTAGGGAAAACCAACAAGAGGGAAGAGCATCTGTTGTGTGCCCCCCCCCACACACACACACTAGATCACTCACTAGCTGCACAGATCCAACACTTCTCTTTCTGACTTCAACACTGTACTCTTAACCCATATTCTCACACAGCAGACCTTGAGGTAGACACTCCTGAAATTGATGTTCCTACTGTTAGGATTCTGTTCTGGTCCCTGAAGCCAGACCTAGCCAATGGCAATTAGCCTTGCCCTGCCCTGAGTTCTGGCATAAAGCTCCATTTAAGAATCCCCACCTTCCACCCCTTTCTCTTTGTCCTTCCTTACCCCCACCCTGCCAGAGGGCACGCTCCTCAGTCCCCTCCCCCTCTCTCCTTCTCTCTCTTTCTCTTTCTCTCTCTCCATCCATCTCTTTCCCCTTTCTCCATAACAATAAAGTCCTTCCACATGGACCCAGTCTAAGTGTCTCCCGCCACCTTCTCCCATGCCTACATAGGGGATAGAGCCTCCATCCAACACCATCCACCAGCCACACCTACCAAGCACTGCACTAGTCAACACACCTCTTATTGTATGTTTCTGTTCTCCATTCTTATCATTCTGTAGACTTCAGCTAGGTAACTGGGGATAAACCGACTTTCCCTAGCCTCTCTACTACAGGGGTTCTTGACCTAGAGCTGTGTTATATATGAATACCTATTCATTTGTGCTCCTTAGGAGGCAAATAACTGATACATTTGAACTCTGTGTGTGTGCACAGATGTGCTGGTGCTGTGAAGGCCAGAGAGCCTCTTCTGATCTCTTCCTCTATCACTTTCCACTTAATTAATTAATTAACTAATTTTCAGACTAGGTGTTACTATGTAGCCCCTGGCTGGCCTTGAAATCACAGGAATCCTCTTGCCTCTGTCTTCCAGGTGCTGAGATTAAAGGCATGTACCATGATGCTTAGCATCCATCTTTATTTTTAATGATTTATTATTTTTAATTATGAGTATGTGTATGTATTTGGGTATGTGCAAATAAGTGTAGGTGTCTACTGAGGCCAGAGGCATCTAAACCCTTTGGAGCTGGAATTAACAGGTGGTCATGAGCTCCCTGATGTGTGATGCTGGGAATTGAACTTGGGTCCTTAGGAAAAGCAGCAAGCACTCTCTAACTCCTGCCCCTCTTCCTCCCAGTTTCGGAGATAGAGCTTTCACTGAGCCTGGAGCTTGTTGACTTAGTTAGGCCTGCTGACCAATGAGCTCTAGAGATTCACCTCTTTCCACTCAAACCCCAATACTGTGCAGCTGCAGGCCACTGTACCCAGCTTTTTACTTGTGTGCTGAGGAGTCAAGCTCAAGTTATCTTGATTGCATGCCAGTGCTATCTGAGCCATCCTCCAAGCACCATTCAAACTTTACAATTTTTAATTAAGATTCTAAAGTCTTTGAAAGTTTTTTGTTTTTGTTTTTGGAGACAGGGTTTCTCTGTGTAGCCCTGGATGTCCTGGAACTTACTCTATAGATCAGGCTGGTCTCGAATTCACAGAGTTCTGAGATTAATCTTGTTATGTCCAGATTGAGGGGACCTCTAAAAGACCATTATGGAGACTGAATCCCCTATGCAAAAGCAAAGAGCCTTTATTTAAGCTTAAGCTTGGTCTTTCTGTTTGAAGCAACAGAAAGCACCAAGCCTGGGCAGGGTAGGGTTCTCATCATAGTAGAAGTTGGGGTGAAGGGATTTCCAGGGCTCAGGACCCTGATAGGCTGACATTTGTCTAGGGTTATTTTAGCAAGATCAAGGGGAATAGGTGTGTGCTGGGCTAAAGGACTATCTCTCAATTGGAATGTTTGGAATATCAGATATTTGTGCTCAGGTGCTGGCCCCTCCCTGGGTGGTGTCTGTTTTGGGCTTTTTCTGAAACTTCCAGGTGCTGCCAGTAAGAGATTCCCAGGCATACTCTTTGGCTTGTTTTTATTAAGCCTGTCATGTTCTTCTGAGCACTACATTCCTGTTCTGAGCCCCATATTCCTGTGTGGTCAAGCTATTCTAGTCCCCACAAATCCCAGCCTTCTGAGTTCTGGGATTAAAGGCATATATCCCCATCACGAGGCACTTTATTTATATTTTTTAAAAGACAGAGTCTCATTTCACTATGTACTTCAGGATAGCCTTGAGTTTATTATATAGACCAGGCTAGTCTTATACTCACAGAGATGCACCAGCTTCTCCCTCCTGGGTTCTGGGATTAAAGACATGTGCTGCCACCACCCAGCTATTCATACATTTTTTACAATGAAATTTAAGTCAATTCACCTCACCTGTCACCCTTTCTCAATTTTCCTCCTACTACTGAATCTCTTCTTTCCAACAAGTCTCCCTTCTCACTTTGTGTCTTTGTGTCTTTCCCACTGAGCTTAATCAGGGCTGCTTACATGAGCATGGATTGGAGGTTATTAGTAGGAATGTGGGCAACTTCCTGGTGGCTGTAAGAGCAAAGAAATGGATATACCCTTCCCAATTTACCATTAGCTGTCAATAGTCAGGGAGGGGTGGGGCTTCCATGGTGAAAGCTAATGAGCCCAAGCATGTACAGATCTTAGCTGTACAGCCCTAGCTGCAGTGAGGTCATGATGCAATAGCCCTGTTATGTCCTCCTGAGCATCCCTTTCTCCTAGCTCTTTCTGGTTCTTATTCCTTGATGTTTCTTGCCCCCTGCAAGGTGTAATAGAGATGGTCCATTTAGGGACAAATACTCCACTGCCCCTTATCTTGGGCTCTTTGACTACTTGTGAGTTCCCTGCCTACCTGTTGCAATATGGAGCTTCTCTGATGGTGGCTGAATGCATGGAGTGTCCTGAGATGGCATTTTGCCCACTCATCCATTTTACAAAGTGATAGTAACAGATTGCCTCTGTTCTTTCTCATCTCCTCGGCTACCAGTTCTGATCAGATTTTCAGTACCAGGCATAATTTCTCCTGTGGGAGCAGTCCTTAAACCCACCAGCAAGCTGTTGGCTTGGGAAAATCTTGCTGGGCCAAGAACTATTGTAGTTTTCAGGGTTCCCAGCTGTGTAAGGTTGTCAATAACTTTTCTCCATCAGCAGCAACCATAGCAGCTCTGGACAAGTCTTGCAGCATCATTCCAGGTAGCTCTTTCCATGTTCTGTGACCAAAGTCACAGCAATAGGGTCTCACCATCATGTTTGGAGGGCAACCAAGAGCAATGGCAAAGTTGTTTAGAACATCTCTGGGACACATGTAACTGATGATTTATAAAGATGTACCCCACACCAGCCACTGGAATTTCAACTTACTAACCTGTCTTTCGGAGAGGAGCACAATATGTCCCTCCCACACCTGTGGAAAGCACCTCCATTCAAACTAAGCAAAGACAGGTAATTTGTTTTTGAATTGTCAAGAATTCTTAATGTATTAAAGAGCAGGAATGAGCAAACTTCACTGAGGGCTGGAAACCTTCTCAGCCTAGTTGCTGGAACATGGGCTGCGCATTTCTTCAGTGACTCGGCGATGATACTCTTGCTCCTGTAAATAACCTCCCATCTACACTCATGCAAAGAACTCTAATTAATCTCAGCAGGGTTTTACACACACACACACACACACACACACACACACACACACACACACACACACACAGAGTCATGGAAGTATGAGAGAGACTTTCTGAGAAAATTAGCTAGTCTGGTCAAAAGGTCAATGAGGACTGAATCATTCTTAAAGGCCCCACAGTGAACACAACCACAAAACAACCAAGTGCCAGTATGAAGGAATGGGGATAAGGTTCACAGCAGAACTGTTACTTAGGCCCTCGTTTCAATCCCACACTACACAGAGAAAAGAAGAGGAGGAAGGGAGTAAAGGGAGATGGGAGAGAAGAAAGTAAAGAGGAAAAAAAAATTCAATGTCACTCTCAGAAGAAACAGTTTGTATTCAAGCCATCGCAGTGTGTCTGGACAGCCCCGATGCTGAACAGTAATGACATCCCACCTAGTGGCGATGCTGGTCTGGGGCCCACAGTTTGAGGACCACTGATTTATGAAATGACCTCATTCAGGCCTTAAAAACCCTAGCACAATACTCTATTCCCAACTGGTTAGGTGGGGAAGCCAAGGTTCAGAGAGGCCATGGGGTGCCAGAGCTGACCATTTGAATGCAAAATGGTGTGAATCAAAGTCCCCACCGGGACCATATTGCTTTCCTCTGAGGTTTTTTCCCCTGATTCACAACAAACATCCTGTGTTTCCAGTTTACCAACAACAAAATCCATGCACCTAAGAAACCTCCAATCAAGTTCAATTCCTGCCTCTAGCCTGTGAGTCAGGGGCTGAATTCCAGAGCAGATGTGACAGGTAGGGTGACAATGGGCTGAGGCTCAATTCCTTTATGCACCTAACTACTTTGTAGGGGTCTCAGGGGTCTAGAGGGATTGCAGCTGGCACACGCCACTCCCCACAGACACTGACTTGAACTTTTCTATCCCCACCACAGTTTGTTTGGCATTCTCCCTTAACCCTTGGTCTCCTTTAGGTGGAAAAAAGGAGCGAGTCTTCAGTGTTGACTCTCCTTTCAAATTCCTGATGATGTGTGTCCCCAGGAATGGTTCTTACCCTTTCCCCTCGTGTGAATTCTCAAGTAAGTAGCAAATGATTTCAAATGCATGCCAATTGCGGTGGACAGCTGCCAGGGGAGAAGTGGAAATTAGCCGGTAACAGGAAGTGTCACAGTTCATAGAAAGGGCAGCAAGGATATAGCAGAGCGAGCCCATGACACCTCTGGGTCCGCAGGCTGAAAGATGGACCCGACGGACTGGGCAACCACAAATCTAGTAATTCATTAAGTAAGGGGGACCGCTCTCAGAAGCCGCTCAGCTCTTCTAACATCCTTTGTCTTTTAATTTTCAAACTCTGGGTTCATTCCTATGTCAAGCAGCCTCGGCTATACAGCCAGTTCCTTACCAACGAACACCCTGTGGCCCATTGAGCTTTGACTCTTAAGTGATTTAACAGCCGGAGGCGTCCAAGCTTTATGATACATGATCGGTGAGAACTTGAAAACAGCACCAAGACCAGCATGAAGGATGGTGGAAACCGGAGAGACCCGTGTGGAACTCTGCCCAGCGAAGGGGATTACCAGACTGCAAGGGAAGCTTCAGGGATAAAAATGATATTAAAAGTTAATCATAAGATAAAATAAGATGTCAGAGCCGGGGTCAAGCACATCAATCAGATCAGTAAATGTAAATGGTCTTAATTTACATGCAGTTCTTTTAGGGAAAAAAAAAAAAAAGTTCCAGAAAAAGATTTTCAGTCTGGCAAGAGGCGACTCCAAAGTCAGAGCTCTTGAGAGGATAAGAATAAAGAACAAAGATTGTGAGAGCAAATTAAAGTTAAAAACACAGCTTGTATTCTTAATTTCTGACAAGGTAGGACTGTGACCATGCATGTGTGGGCGCGCATGCCTGTGCAATGGGTGTAGAGGCCAGAGTGTTTCTTCTATTGCCTGAGATGGGATCTGTCACTGACCCCCAAAGCTCACTGTTTTCCAGCTACAGTGGCCTGCCAGTGAGCTCTAACGCCCTGCTTATCTCAGTGCCCTACTGCCAAATTTCAGGCTTACGCAGTCTTGTCTGACTTTGTGGATGCTGGGGATTTGAACTCAGGGTTTCATGTTTATAGAGCATCTGTGTTACCCACTGAGTCATCTTTCCAGCCCTGAGAACAATTTATTTTAATGTTAAGCAACTGCTGGGTACACAAACTGGAAAATGATAATAAAAGCACAAATAATTAAATCTATGCATTTAGTTAAAGTAGTTAATAAAGCATTAAGTCTAACATTAAATACTGATATCATTAGACATAAAATTAAATGAATCAAACATTCCATTCAAAATACAAGAGTAAAATAGCTTAGAAGGAAGGAATTAATGAAGATGAAAATAGAAATGAATGGATGAATAACCCAAGACTGAAATGATGAATAAAATACACAAAGCACTGCTAAAATAGTCACAAGGAGGAGGAGAAAGGACAGGCTCCCAAAGTCAGAAATACCGAAACACGGGCTATTTCATATGCAACAGCAGCTATCAAAGCAGAGGAAATCTGAAGAACAAACACAAGAAACTGTTTTTCTCAGCTTTTTGCAAAATACTTGAAAATTTAGATGAAATGGATAATTTTCTAGAATAATACAGCCTTCCTAAAATGGTCTCAGAAGACACACAAATTGTCAACAGACCCATTATTGGAAGAAAATAAAAAGTTCCTCCCGCAAGAAAGCATCGAAGCCCAAATAGTTCCATGGGGAAAGTCTACCAGGTCTTTACGGATTAAGTAATACAAAGTTACCAACTGGGTGAAGTATATTTATATCCATGGTTTAATATACAGATACCAACTGGTACTATTTCAGAACAAATAAAGCAACCAAATTCACTAGTCACTTTTGAATTATGCCAGGGATGTGTTTGTTTGTTTGTTTATCATTTATCTATCTATTTTCTGTGGTGTTGAGGATCAAGCTGAGGGCCTCCATATGAGGCAACTGGTCTACCACTGAGCTACAGTGCCTATCCAGAATCTTTATTTTAAGAACGGGCCATACAAAGCCCTCATACATTCATTTTCTTTTTCCTGTATGAATTATATCTTGAGATGAAGGCAATTTTTTTCTTTATAGGAAATCCCAGCTAATAAATGGGAAATACTGATAAATTTAGATTATAAGAGGCAGACACATGTCTTCCAAGCAGAAATCCATCATATTACCCAGAATGCAATTTTGGCCCCAAATCAATTCAGTGTTGAACTAAGCCTATAAGACAACTAATTTACAAGAAGCATGTAGGTCAGCAGAACATATTGAATAATAACATAGGGATGGATTAGCAAGAGCTGGAGATGGAAAGCCTATAGGACAAAAGACTCTGTGTCCTAAACAAATGTACTGCAAAGAGAAGAGACAGAGGGGAGACTCAGGGATTTAAAAAAAATTAAGAAATATTAGCCAGTCCAACATGTGGGTGCAATTTGGATTCCGATCAAACAAATTAACATTGATGTGACAACAAGGTAAATACAGACAATGTAGTATGATAAAATGTATTAATTTATAAAGGTGTAGTATTGCTATTACAACTTCTAAAAGGGGGAGGCACTGGCTTTGGAAGTATGTACTAAACATAGGGAAATGGAATCGTAGGAGAGCTGGAATTTGCTCTAAAAGTTTGAAGGTGGGAGCAAAGGAGCTGCAAATGAGGCTATAAGAGGAAAAGATTGCCCAATGGTTAGTATGTAAGGAATGTGGGGTCACCAGGATCCCCAATCTGATCCCTTTTGTTCTATTTGGTGACGTTTTCAAAGTAAAAATTGTTGTGTTTTACTTACTGCAGCTACCATGGGGCCGGCAAAGGAATCGGATGAGCTGAGTTTGACTCATGTAAAGTTGAAAGGAGAGAATGGGCCCCTCGGATTGGTCCTCTGACTTCCAGGTATACTCTGTGATATGTACCACCACACACACATAGATGTCTCTGGTCTCTGGCAGTTGGCAGCCCTGTTTGGAGAGGCTTGGGAGGTATGGCGTTGTTAGAGAGAGTATGTCACTAAGAGGGGGGTCTTAAGAGCTTGAAGACTTGTGCTGTTTTGAGTTGTCTGGTCTGCCTTCCTGTTGGTGGTTGGAGATGTGAGTTTCCACTTTCAACATCTATTTCCAGCCATCATGTCTGCCGCCTACTGTTCCACCATTAAGGACCCCAATCATCTGGAACCATAAACCCAAAAAATAAATTCTTTCATCTATTAATTGCCTTAGCCCTCGTGTTTTTATCACAGCAATATAAAGGCACACACCTATATACACAATAATAAATAAACTTAAATTGGTTACCACCTAGGGGATGTTCCTTAGTCTCTTTGAACTTATCTGTCCTTCCTAGATTTTTCACACTGATAGTTCACTTTAAATCAGGAGAAAAATACTTTCTTCAGGTCATTGTCTATTTTCTTAATAGCTCATTGTGTAACATTTAGTTTACCTAACATTTCCTAAATGCTCAGTTTATAGAGATAGTCTAAGTGTCTTTGTAAATGAACTTATTTCTTCTTAAGTAAATTATCATTTTTTCCTTAAGGATCTTCAGAAGCCCAGAGAACGTAAGTGACAGCTGACGTCAGAGATAAAGCAGATATTTTAAAAAAACAAAACCAAACATATTTATTTGTAGGGCATAGCAGCTTGGAGGGGATGTGTATGTACCACAGTTTTTATGTACAAGTCAAAGGACGCTTTCCAGGGATTGTTTCTCTCTTTTCACACTGTGAAAAGGGATCAAACTCAGGTTGTCAAGCTTGGTGCAAGTTTCAGGGGCCATCTCATCTGTCCAACAGGACAGAATGTGACCTCAACCTGTCAGCTCTAGATGAGAACACCTGTCTTGCAAGACTAGTGACCTAAGTGCGCACCCCCCCCCCCCCGAATTTATGTCAAGATGGCAGAAGGTAGCTAACTCCACAAATTTGTCCTCTGTCCTTCACACATGCATAGCACACACCACATGCATGATGATAACGATTAATAAATAAATAAACTACAATGTTATCCTAACCTCAGTGATCCTTTACTGATATCTCATCTTCTTTCTCAGATGGAAGCTGCTTGTGTGTGCAGAGAGCATCACACAGATGCTGAGTCTGACTCTTAGTCACAGCTCTGTTAGTGACCTTGGGTATCAGCTGCTTCAATTCTCTGAGCTCTGATTTTATCACCTGTAAAACTGGACAGCAGAGGGAGTGGATTATTGGGTGATACAGTTGGACTCTTTGGTGCTGGCTCTTAAAAGGCAATGTAGCCTTGGAGAAGTCATGTAACCTCTTAGAGTTGGGGTCTTTCTTGCTAAAAAAGGAATTACTATTGTGATTTCATAGGTGGTTGAGAAGGAAAAGGCCGCTTGTGGCAGATGTGGGCACAGCAATAGTGATGAATGATGACTGTCATGGTCTTCTTCCTGGGAGAGTCCTAGTCTGGAGAAGTTAGAAGGGGACACTTATCCTAGTGGACCTTCCAAGAACATGTTGGTAACTAGATAGTCATCAACAAAAATTAACTCAAAATTATAACAATGAATAAGAAAAATCTAGAGGTAGCACAGACTTCAACAATATGTACAGCCGCAATTACAAAGCCCTCACTATTTTTTGTGATTTATAATTGTCCCCATATACATACTTCCCTTCACTTGGCTGGGTAGGTAGTAATCAGTGCCTGGGATTTGAACCATGGTTTCTCTTTATGACCTTCCTACTTCAGTCCTTACCTAGGATTTGTACCCTGTGTGCAGCAGCGTCTTACTATTAACATAAAAATGTCAGTGTCAATGGTCAAATAGATTTTTCTCCAATTATAAACTAACACATACTCAATATGGCAAATAAAAAATATAGCCAGTGAAAGAAACCCACCTTGTATCTAAGACTAGAGCCAGTGAAAGAAACATTGCATCCCTGATCCCAGAAACAAAAAGAATTGTGCCCTGACTCTGAAACCAGCACCAAAGAAACCCACTTTATCCCTAGAATCAGAGCCAGTGGAAGAAATATGCCCTGGCCCTGAAATTAGAGCCCAAAAGAGCCAATGAAAGAAATATTTTGGTCCTGAAATCAAAATCAAATCAGGGTAAAAAAATCTGACCAATCCCCACCCTGGAGGTATCCTCCCTAGAAAGCTCCGCCCCCAAGAAGCTCTATATAAGCCCTGTTCCTGTAACCCTTTCCCTGCTGCCCTCTCCCACCCTGGGCTGGGGCAGCCTCTCTCCTGGACCCTTCCCTCCCAATAGATCTCTTAAATGAGGTTTGGGTGAAGATCTTCTTCCACTGGCCCCCAGAGCAGCAGCAGTTGTGACACTTGGGCCAGCCGAGGAAGCCTTACCCCAGCCGAGCTGGGAGACCAGAACAAGACTGTAACAACTTCTTCAGGGAAGCCTCTCCTGCTGGAGCAGAGATGTTAACATTGGGAAGCCTTTCCCTGAAGCAGGGCTGTAAGCTGCTACCTATGCTTACTGTGGCCTGTGGTGTTCATTGGCTCCCAACTGCCTGAATACTTTCCATAGAGCTGTAGTAACACTTGATATTCATTGGCTCCCAAATGCCTGAATACTTTTCATTTGAGCTGTAGCACTTAGTATGCTTGGGCTCCTGACTGCCTGGATCTCTTTCCATCTGAGCTCCACAAATACCTATAGGCAGGGTGGTAATGGCACAAGACTTTAATCCCAGCACCCAAGAGGCAGAAGCAGGCAGATCTCTGTGAGTTCAAGGTCAGCTTGATCTACAGAGTGAGTTTCAGAATGGCCAGGGCTACATGGAGAAACCCTTCAAGGAGGAGGAGGAAGAGGAGGAGGTGGAGGGGAGGAGGAAGAGGAGGAGGAGGAGGAGAATCCAGAAAAGTAGATAGGAAACACAATTCACTTAAAAAAGCTGCTACTCTAAACTTAAGACAACCAAAATTACCACACTCTTTTCTTCCCCTACTTTGTAAGTTTTTCTTATATAACTGATATCAACAAATGGGAGATAATTTCTTGAGTCATTGAAGTAATAAAATGAGTTTGGATTATAAGGTCTCAGATTAGAGGGTCAGTTTGAAGTTGCTTTAGCTCAGTGGATTTTGACTGTTTAGACCTTGTTCCCAGAGGATATTTGGCAATATCTGGAGACATCTTTGGTTGACATAACTTGGAAGAAGGAGGCTATTGCTGGCATTTAGTATAGAGAGGCCAAGTATGCTGCTGGGCATCTTGCCATACACGGGACAGTGCCTACAACAAAGAATTATCTGACTCACAATGTCAATAGTGCTGAGATTGGAGGGTCTGGCTTTATCTGATACCTTAGGTGTAGTGTTTTGTCAGTATTGGATACAGGCAGGCTGTAGCCTATGTATCTCCATGTCCTGCCCTCCAAAATGTTGAAGGTGTAGCCTCATAATGCAAGAGGGTCTAATGTTTCAGCCTCACCTCTGAGGAAGGTTCCAGGATCCCATTCCTGCACCTGGTAGGAGTTTGGTGTGGTACAGCGGAATGCTTTCCTGGTGAGGCAGTGTCCCACCACTTTGGCAGAGATCGGGAGGAAGCCCAGAGGCTTGGAAGGAAAACCACAGTGCCACTCCCACAGAGCATGAGAAGAATCTGGGGTGATAAACCAAGAGGGCAGAGACACAATGGAAATTTAGACCAGGGCAGAAACACCCAAGTCTACTCATGCAGCTACTACCAAGGCATCATGGGAACTGCAGGGTCTCAACAAAGAGGGGGTCTGGCATTGGGGCTGCTCAGAGGCTCAGTTCCTCCTGTCTCTCACCTCCTTCTATTCCGAGGGAGCTGGGTCAGCGTATTCACTAGTGAGCCTGGAATCCTGGAATCGAACAGTGAATAGAGGTTTTACCTGATGTGTTTCTCTACGAGGGGCGCTGCCGGAAGGCACTCCAAGCTGAGAGGCTTACCCAACAGACATTGTTTTTCACATTCGGGAGGCTGGGAGGCTGGCAGTCTGAGATGAAGGTCTCTGCAGGACCACATTCCCTTGGAAAGCACTGACAAAAAAGTCTCACTTCTGGCTTCTGGTAGATCCTCGGTTTGTGTCAGGGTTTTCCAGTCTTCACATGGCGTTCTCCCTCTGTGCATGTCTGTCTCCAAATTTCCTCCTTTTATAAGGACACCAGCCACGTTGGGTTAGGAACCCTCCCTACTCCAATTTGACCCCATCTTTACTTAATTACTTACATCTGCAGCAACCCTTTTTTCAAAGAGGTTGTATTCTGGGGTACAGGCCTTAGGACTTTAATGTACAAATCCTGAGAGCACAGAACTGAATCTGGGGGTTTCAATGTTGCTAGCCAGGCTGGGGGTCTAAGTCAGGCTGGATGTTACAAGATTCTCTCCTGTGACAGACACATACATCCCTGTGTCCCTGTGTGGTGTTCTGCTTCCTGGAGAGGATCCCAAATTTTTCTAAATCTAGGGGAGGCAGGGATGATGGAACCCAGAGTGGGCCCAGGAGATTTAAATAAGAGAGCTCTCAGCTGTCTGAAGGGGTGGGATGTTATGGGGCATTCTATCTGAGCACCCCTTTGGGGGAGGAAGTGCAAAGACATAGAAAAAAAGGATCCTCCCCCCTTCAGGTGAGAGGCGAAGGGCAGATATGGCACAAACCTATGCCATGGCTCACACTGTTAGCCCCAGCACTTGGGAAGCAGAGGCAAGGGAACCTCTTTGAGTTCAAAGCCAGCCTGGTCTTCAAAACAAGTTCCAGGACAGCCAGGACTGTTACACAGAAAACTCTGAAAAAAAAAACAAAAACAAAAACAAAAACAGGAGGAGGTGGATCTGTCCTCTGATATCTCCAACTTTTTTTGTTATATTTGAAAATATCCCCACATATACCCCCTCCCGATTACCCACTGGCAGCCGGGACTCCCCTAGCTGTGTTGTCTCTCTCTTATTGGCCTCCAGCATCTCAAGGGAGGTCACCAATCACCAGGCGCTGAGGCAGACTCCAAGCTGGCTCAGCAGGCTAGTGTGTGCAAGCCTACCCACATTAGTCAAAACCAGGCAACCATGGTTTCATCAGGCTAGCTGGCTGCTGGCTGCGTCCCCCCCCTAAGTATTTAACTTACTGCCAAAAATCCGGGTGACCTAAACCAAATCGGAGAGGGGGCCAAAGGAGGACGGAAGATTGAACAGGGGATAGAGAGTGAGCATTGTCCTTCATCACACTGCTGATGAAGGTCTTGCAGGCTGGGAAAGCATTCTTGAAAATTATTGATTGAAAAATATTTATGTGTGTGCCTCTGTCTTTTCCTTTCTGTCTCTATGTCTCTGTGTGTGTCTCTCTCTGGTGTGTCTCTTTCTCTCTGGTATGTGTCTCTCTGTATCTCTCTTTCTCTGTGTGTCTCTCTCTGTCTCTCTGTCTTTGTCTGTCTGTCTGTATTTCTGTCTGTCTGTGTGTGTGTGTGTGTGTGTGTGTGTGCGCACACACGCGTGCGCGCACTTCATGTGCATTCAGGAGCCTGTTAAGGCCAAAGGAGCCAGAGTTGCAGGCCACTGTAAGTTCCCTGACGTGGGTGCTGTAAACCAAACTGTTCTTTAGAAGAACAGCAGATGCCCTTCACCTTTGAGCTACTTTCCCAGCCCCTGGGGGAAGGCACCTTTACAAACACACAGGTTAGATAGATTGGGGTTTCCCAAGGAGGACTCTGGGCAGCAGCAGTTCTGTGGCCGTTACATGAGGAAAGAGTCCCATGACAGAGTAAACTGGAAGCAATATTAAGTTTGATTGTATTTCTAAGAGCACTATTTTAAAACTTATATGTAGTCTCTAAAAGAGCACAGAGTAATCAATATTCATGCACTTGACTGGATCGAAACTTTGTCTTTCCTTAGGAGCAAACACCTTGTGAAGTGTATTTTAGAAAATGTTTGGGGTTGGGGGATGGGTCAGTAGTTAAGAGCTCTTGATCTTTGAGAGGGACCTGTGTTAGATTCGCAGGACCCATACAGTGGGGCAAAAACAATCTGTAACTCCAGTTCCAAGGGACCTGAGGCTCCTTCAAGTACCAGGAACATACTTAGTGTTCATACATACTTGCAGGCAAATATTTATACAAATAAAATAAAAAAAAATATAAAAAGAATTTTTTTAACAAAGAAATAAATATCAAACTAGGTGACAGGTAAACCTGTTATAGCCAAACCAATGGGGTGCTGGGAACAACAGGTATTCATCCTGGGAAATTTCCCGTATAGGACCACCTTTTATATTCCCGTTTCCTGTTTCTTCCTACCTACCTTCCTCCTCCTTTTCCTCCTGCCTCATCATGCATCTCAAACTGTCCTCAAACTGCTGTGGATTCTGACTGGCCTTCCTCATGGGCGTCTTGATGTAGCTTCTGGAGCTCTGGGATTATGGACCTGTGACACCATACCTGGTTGTGAAACATTTATTAGGAATGTGTGGAGATGTGTTTCATATTTAATAAAAACCAGTCTGAGATATCAGAGGGATCTACCCACAGTCAGTGTAGGAGGATCAGACAGTGGTAACTCACACCCTTAATCCCAGCCACAGGAAATATCCTGGGAGTGGTGACCTATGCCCTTAAACCCAACAGATCTGAGTTTGAGGCCAGTTTAGTTTACAGAGGGAGTTGCAGGCTCCCAGGCAGGCAATGGTGGCATATACTGTTAGTCCCAGCCCTTGGGAAGCAGAGGCTTGAGAATCTCTGTGAGTTCAAAGCCAGCCTGGTCTTCAAAGCAAGTTCCAGGACAGCCAGGTCTGTTACACAGAAAATTCTGTCTGGGGGTGGGGGACCAAAAACAAACAAACAAACAAACAAAGACTGGAAGAGATGGCTCTGTCCTTTGATATTCCAGACTGGTTTTTATTAAATTTGAAACATATCCCCACAGGAATGACTAATCAAAATCTTCAACACTGATCATACCACCAACAGCAAAACCACTCTACGTAACTCTGTGGACCTATCAGCTTTAAGGCTTAAGGCACAGCCCATGCTCCCAAGCACGGCTAAGAGAGGTCAACTGCAAGGCATCATCAACTGACATCAGCACGGGAGAGAAAATGACCATCAGATTACCTGGGAGAGGTCAAAGTCTACTGGATGCCTGAAATAAGAAGGCCTGAGAACCTGGGATTAATTTTCTTTCCATTTGTAAAGGGAGCCACGTGTTTGGATTCTGACAGCCAAGGATGAAACAAAACCCAGAGAGGACAGTTTCTATGGACAATGGTCCCACAGGACGAAGGAGGTGGGGAAAGTGACGCAGAGAAGCAGAGAAATAAGAAAAGCCGACCCTGGGTGCGCTTTCATCAGACTCTTGTAAGCAATTGAGGTTGGTCGGTTGGGGAAGCTTTGTGAAATTGTGTGGGTGATTACAGGGAATTATGGGAGATGAGGCATCTGCAAGTGGAGGAGAGTCGCACTCTCCAGTGAGCTGAACAGTGTCCAGGACTTATATGAAGTCAGAATGTGAGGTCATACCAGGATGGGGTAGGCCCCTAGTTCAGGGAGACTGAATTTCTTTCCAGATCTGATGAGAGATACAGAGAGATGATGGCCAGAGGTTGAAGTAATCCACAAACCAAGAAATGACAAAAATTAAAAGCAACTAGGAAAGCTAAGCAGATAAGGAAAGTGACTTTGCAGTCTCCAGAAGGATCATGGACCATTGAGGGCTTGATTTCTGGACTTCTAGATTCTGGGAGGATGATAGACTAAATTTCTGTTATTGAAGCTGCCCCAGTTTGGGGAATTTTGTTATAGCAGCTTTAGACAAATCCACGGACAGTGTCAAGCTCCCTGTACTTCTTGTGCCTATGCAAGCCTGCAGGCAGAGGGCAAAAGATCAAGACACAGAACCTCAGGTCACATATTGTCTGTGGACTGGAAGGTACCTAGCTGCAATGAACTCAGATGCACCCAGAAAAGTCCATTACAGGACATGAGCAGCATCAGCCACCACTAACACCCTTATTAATGAAGAGATGTTATGCGATGTTGAATGCATGAGCTCAACGTCAGGTCTAAATCTCTGCATCATCACTTAGAAGTTTCAAGATTGATCCAGTAAGGCAACTTCTCTGAGATTAAGTTTTCCTTATACAAAATGAGCATGGAATTCTACTTCACAGAACCATCTTGAGTACAAATGAGTTCACTATGTATTTATTATGAGTACAAGTGTTTTCCACCTGGGTACCTGGTGCTCTATAAGAGAGTTTTGCTGTTCTTATTTGGGTTTTTGTTTTGTTTTAAGACAGATTCTCTATACTTAGTCCTGGCTGTCCTGGAACACACTTTGTGACCAAGCTGGCCTCAAAATTCACAGTAACACCCCTGACTCTGCCCAGTGAGTGCTGGAATTAAAGGTATGTGGTACTACACCCGGCTACAGTAAGTACTCTTAACCACCCATCTCTCCAGAAGGTCACTTTAGTGAAGAACATGGCATACTACAAGACACACAGCTGCTCTCAGTAACCACATCACATGTTGCTGTTATTATACATTATAGATGCAAAGACTGCTACCTTTGGAATCTACTATTATAGTTTTGGGGTTTTTTTGGTGTGTTTTGAGACAGGGTCTCATGTACCTCAAGCTCTGCCTGGCCAGTTAAGTAGCCAAGGCTGAATTTGAACTGATTCTCATGCTTTCATCTCCTGAGTTCTGGGACTACAAGCTAGCACCGCCATACCCAGCAAGCCTTAAATTTCAACTCGCTTCTGTAGCTGAATGACCTTGGGCAAGCTGTTTATTTGAATTCCATTTTCCAGGAGTAGAATAATACCTTGCAATGCTTGCAGTGCCCCTCCCCTCCCCCCAGGAAGCATGACTTTTCCAGTCAGTGCCTGCTTAAGGTTCCAGGTAGAATTCCTGGAGTCTAGAAACTCCGTGTAGCTGTGAAATTTTAAGGCGCCTGAGACAGATGTGCCCTCCACTTGACCTGCAGCTGGCGCTGATGCTTGTTCTGTATCCCCCGGTTCTGTGCTCCTAGCACCTTTACACCTGGCTCTCACAACTCTGCATCTGGCTCACAATGAGGTCCAGATCCTCAAAGTGACACGTAGAGTCTGAGATGCAGCGGGCTAGCTGCCGGGTTGGCATTCCTTTGTGAGGAAGCACAGCCGCCTGCCCCTGAATCTGCTCCGGTCTGATCTGGAAACATGGCCTCCACCTGCGGAAACGTTGGCAGTCTGCGATGGAAAGGGGTGGAAAGGAGCCGGGAGTGTTTCCGTGGGCGCGGTGAGCAGGTCTCTCATCTGGTTTCTCCGTGATGTGCCAACAGTGAGGTGGTGCAGCAGGTGTTTCCGGAGATGCTTTTGCCCACGGAATCTTTCCAGCTTCATCGGACTCTGACTAGTTTTAGTCCAGCACGACGGAAAGCATGCCCAGAGCGGAGGGGTGAAAAGCTCCCGGGCCCCACATTCTCTTGTTAATGTTGTCCAAAATGGTAGCCCCATACTATAATAATGCTCCTGAAGTATGGCCCATATTGCACTTACAGTCACACATGTTTCTGGCTGGCTGGGCCAGGTGAAGAACACCTATAATCCCAGCACCAGGGAGATGCAAGCAGGAGTCTCAGGCAAGGATTCAAGGCCAATCAGCTGCATAGAGTTCCAGGCAATCCTAGACTGCAAAGAGAGGCTCTGTCTCAAACATTTCCACCAATGATAGGTTACATATATTCAGGCGCTCCCATAATACCCATGGAGCTGAAATTTTCATAGGGCCGGTGTTATGGTGACACTATATCATAAAACCACATGTCTACATATTGTACTGCCTGTTACATAAAAGTCCAGCACATGCGTATATAGTACATAAGACTTGACGAGAAACTGTTCTGTTCTTGGTTTACATATCTACTATGCGATATCTATAATAGTTATTTTAGAGTGTATTCCTTTAACTTATTAAAACATGTTTACTGGTGCTAGCTAGATGGCCCAGTGGGTAACAGTGTGTACCATCAAGGCTGACAAGCCGAATGTCACTTCTTGGTTGTCCTCTGACTTCTACACACATATTATGTCACACTTGCCATTCTCTCCCACATAAAATACCATCTCAAACACTGATTACTAGTTGAGGTGCTAATAATGGACATATCAAGAATTTGATAAAACGTATTCAAATTACTGTAACTCATTTCTTCATCTTTCCTACTGTGGTGATCAGAAAATTTGAAATCATACACATGCCTCATGCTGTATTTCTCCTGGGCAGTGCTGTCCTGGATGGACACATGGACAAGAAAGACAGTAGAGTTGTAGAGACATTAGGTGTGGCCTAGAGAGTCCCCTCCTTGTATAAGCCAAAGACTTCACTCTTAGGAGATTTCATTGCTATGTGAACATCAGTGGATATACAAAGCAAATGAGACCTGTCACATGAGTGGCATCTTAAGGCTGCCACAGACCTCTTTTCTCCTAGCCAAGTGGCAGATTAAATAATACATGATTATAAAAACAAGATGACGCTCTCATTAAGGAATTTCTAATGAGTAGTCCTGGCCTGACTGTGCTCTTTGCAGAGTGCGATATAACCAGAAGGGTCCCTGGAGATGCTTCAGAGGGGCAGGCTTGGGTTTTCTTTTCTCTCAGACCTGCCACATCCTGGAACCTCAACACCTTGGGCCTGTCTAAGCTGGCAATGCCTGCTCCTATAAGGAGTGTTCTTTCCAGTCTCTGTTCCTAATGTAGGAGCGTGGACTCAGGGCAGAGAGGTTGGCTATCTGTTGCTATGGACTGGGAAACCCTCTGCTTTCTTCTGTGTCTTTCTAGTTTCCCCCCTTTCTAACTTCCCCCACTGTTAAATTATTCTGTCTCTGGGGTAGGGTGTGTTGAAGCAGGTAGTGAATCTCCATGATGCAGACTCTAGCTAGTCCTGGTTTCCACTACTAACACTCAGACACTGGAGTTGATTGTCCTGAGGTCTTTTTATTTTATTTTGTCTTTTACCACGTTTGTACATTGAGTTGTGTATCTAGCATTCTTCGGGACATAGTTGAATGAATGGGAGTGTAATTTGAGAATGGTATGCTGGTAGCTGAGACCTATCAAGGTGGAGGTGGTCATATATCAGGGTGAGTGATATAAACTAAAGTTCCCACGAAGCAACCAGGCTCACACTAAAGAATCTACGAGGCTAATTGGCTAATTAGAACGTTCTTGGGAGTGGAAAGCTGGAATGTGGCAGATCCAGAGACAAATTATCTTTGGCTATTCATTGCCCACTGTCCAGATTCAGCCTTTGGAAATATCAACTTATCAGATGACTAGTTTTCACCAACCTCAAAGCCAAGAATGTCATTAAATAGCCCAAGACCGAGAATACAGGTTCCCTTGCTTTGTTGCATATCAACCACATACCTAATATCCCCAAACAGTATATTTGCAAAATGTCTTGATTTATGACTTCATTTTATTCTGTGACAATAGATAGAACATATAACCACTTCCACGTTAGAACACATTATTTGGGACACCTTGGGACCACACGGTCATGCATACTTAGCTCAGAACAAGTGATGCTCTCTCTGTGAGAACTGTGTTTGGCATCAGCAGTGGGAAGGTGACCTGAAACATTCCTACAGATCTCTAGGACCTTGAGACCGACCTGTGAAGTTGAAGGTCTACTTTGATAGAGACGGTTCTGGCCCATTCTGGCCATGAGTCTGACAACTGAAGGTTGTGTTCTCATGGTATATAAGACTCTTAATTTCAAAACTCAGGACATTTACCCCTGACACCAAAGCATTGCAAGACCCTATGGTGAGGATATTAGTGTCTGCCGATCTCCCCTCTCTCTTCCCCTCTCCTTCCTATTCCTTTCTCTTTGTGCTTCTTTTTCTACATTTCATGCGTTCAGGAGTCCTGCCAAGCCAATATTGGGATTGTCACTTGCCTTCTCTCTCACAAAGGAACCCTTCAAAGTAACCTGGTGGCTGCTCTCCAGGCTTCGCCATGAAAGAGACGTCACACAGGCACTGGGTCTTAAGGAGCTCTGGCTTAGTGAGTGCTAGGATTTTGTCTCTTCCCTCAGTCCTGTTCACTGTGGCTCCACTCCCATCTAAGAAGATGGATGTGGGGAATCATGCCTCTGCGGGTCATTTCTTATGGAAACGGGGACAGGTGAGCAGTCATGTGACTTGAGCCCAGCGCCCTCTATCTCTGCTGTCTGTTCTCCTGACAAGTGCATCAGACTCCAGTGATGCCAAAGTCTGTGGCCTCTCAAGTCATGATCAACTGCCATGTTGATCTGGGCTGGGGCCAGGGTTTGGATGTCTCCTACTGAGCCCCTCTCTGCTGCGTAGGCTTGAACACACTGGTTGCCCGTGTACCCACATGAGTATCAGATCCTACCTACAGGGCCTACCCTTAGGGAGCTATCATAGGACGTCACAGGGCACCTTGGTCTTCCTTTGAGCCAGTGACCATGGAGCCATTTCCTTGTCAACTTTATTTTCTATCGTATGTATGCATGATTGCATGTGTGGGCACATGCTTGCCACAATACATGCATGACAGTCAGAGCAAAATTTTATCTCCTCCTACCTTTATGTGAGACCTGGGGATCAAACTCAGATCATCAAGGTTTCTCCTGGCTTGTGTCATCTTGACGGCCCCACCATGGGACCATTTCTGTCCCCTTGGGCTTCTGGCTGTGTTGCGGTCCATAATCAGACTGGTACTGGATCCCTTGGAAGGAATTGCAAGAGCACATGTTTTGGAACCTGGTAGCAACTGCCAAATGACCCTCTGAACCCTGACTGCACCTGCCCTCCCAGGCTGTTGGCAATGCTCTTCATCACCCCAACCTTTAATCTCACCATCTCAGCTCCAAAGAGCTCACAAATGGATATGAGCAGAAAGGGGAGTAGCTATCCTTCTCTTTGGGAACCTGGAGCCTTGTCTTTTACTTTTTAATGCTCTAACCCTTGTGCACATACATGACTCTTCTTATAAAGACATCAGATGTCTCAGCTCTAGTGATACTGTTAGTATATGTACTAGTGACGAACTTATTGGATAACTATTGTAAGGTGCAAAGTACTTGTTTTTGAGATAGAGCATCATTGAGGACTCCAGGGGAACCTATAACGCTCTTATAATCTTATAGTTAATTCTGGGACATTCTGTGTTTCTACAAGCCTTGAGTTTTCAAATAGAGAAAACATTTCCTCAGTCACTGCACAGAGCTGCTATCTAGGGAAAATGAATTCAGAGCATGAAAACATTTCACACACACACAAAGTCAGAGGCAAGTGTTTATTTGGTACTTTCTGCATACCCTGCAGACTACATCTGGATTTGGACTCTGGCACTGGAACCTTCTCTGCTCAGACTCTATAGTCTTCATCATTCTTCTCCTGACCTGACTGCAGTGGTTCCCAGGGAGCACTCTGAACAGTTGTCAACATTTGCATTGCATTGTTGGAAGATAGTTCCTAAAATCTGGGAGTCCTGGCCTCAGCAGTAACCCTGTCATTTGTTGTGATTTGTCCAGAGTACCCAGTCACCTTGGGCTTCCTCATCACCTGCGTGGCCCTGACTACATGGACTTCAGGTCCAAAGGCTTTAACTTTGTCTTTATTACCTCTACAGTTGGGCCAAATTGATTTTTTTTCTATTGCTAGATTTCTCCCACTCATTCTCAACTCTATTTGTGTTCTAGGAGCCTGTGCTTCCTTCTCCAGTCTCTCAGATGGTCCACAGTGATGCTCGTAGTAGGGACCACTGCTTTATACACAAGTGCTCTGTTGACAAAAGCTGTTATGATTTCTGCTCATAGGCTCCATTGCCTGTTTTCAGTAGTTACCTCGTCTATAAGCCTTGTGCAGTATTCTAGACAGGAATAGCATAGCCGATTCTAATATAACAAATAGACAACTCTAGACCATAGTACACCACAATCTTTGTTTGTTTTCTATTGCTGTGATAAACATCCCAGTCCAAAGCAACTTGCAGAAGAAACTGTTTATTTCATCCTGCAGCTTACCGTCCATTATGAAGGGCAACCAGGGCAGAACTGAGGCAGAATCCTGGAGCAGAGGCCTTGGAGGAGCGCGGCTTACTGGCTTGCTGTTCATGGCTTGCTCAGTTTGCTCCTTCCTATATCAGGACCACCTGCCTGGGGTGCCACCACCCACCGTGAACTGGGCCCTCTCATATCAATCATTAACCAAGAAAATATACCCACAGACTTGCCTGCAGGCCAGTCTGAAGCAGGCATTTTCTCAACTGAGGTTTCTTCTCCCCAGATGACTCTGGTCTGTCAGGCTGACAAACATACTAATAAGCACACCTCAGCTTCAAAGACTTCAATGGCACCTCAGAGAAAAATGATTAAAAAGACCCCTTGATTTTCAGAGATTCTTTAGCTAGACTATTCTGGACTGGACGGACAACAAAATGCGCCATGTGGTTCTCAAGTGAATCCTGGATTTTTTTTTTTTTAAATAATATAGATGATATGGGAGCAAAAAAAAATTGTGATCTGAATATTAATCTGTTAAGCCTGGCATATCAAAATAGCACAGAATGGGTATCTTAGATAAAGAAGTACATTTTCTCAGTTCTGTAGTCTAGTTTCCCATAACAGCAAGTGTGGACTCTGGAAGGCTCTGCCCTCTTACCTTCTTGCTGTGATATTCACTAGGTCTACCCTATGTATATGTCTGTGCCAAATTTCTTCTTCTCACAAAAGACACAGTCCTATGGGGCCAGGATCCTCACATATGAACTCATTTTATCTCAAAAACACCTTCTAAAGCTCTGTCTCTACATGCAGCAACACTTGGAGGTACCAGGCATCAGAACTTGAGCATGTTAATCAGAGTCACAATCTGGCTCATAACACTCTGACTATTGGTAAAATCTGTCTGTGTCCTAACTGTAAATTTATCTGATGGGCCCCTGTGAACATTCAGGAAGAGCCTGTTCTGAAGACTCAAGTGCTGGAAGGGTTAGAAGTCATTATCACAGCAGGGAGTACTAGTGGGTCTAGGGTGAGGGGGTGAGGAGCGAGGGTGGGGTCTCAGGCAGGTCTGCAACCAGGGAACTTCTCCCCGCCCATATTTAACTTTAGTTTTCTGAGAAGGAAGTCTGCTCTTCAAGATGCTGCTAATTCTTCTCCCACAAAAGACAGAGATCCTCCTGCCAGTGTCCTCTGAGCATTTTTTCCCAGGATGCCCTGTGTCCTAGTCACTACGGTTCTGCCACATGTGGATGAGTCAGGCATAGACTCGCTAGAAGTCCCAACCCAGCCCTGCTTCAGAACCCGGGATGCTCTGCTCCAGTTTTCAAAGCAGTGCCTGCCCACTGGAGGACAGTTCTACATTGCTGCACAAAAAAACACCTCACTGCTCCAAGTTCAGCCTCCTCACCAGCTAAGCCAGGAGCTCTAGGGTCTGCTTTCAGCCAGAGGAAAGAGCTTCTATAAAAGCACACACACAGGCTGTCAAGGCTGATTGTTTCCTTAGGAAATGCCTTCAATCTCTGCTTATGGCTTGAGGGTCCTGGTCCTTCCATTTCAGAATGACAGGAGTCATCTGAGACGATGAGCTGAAGCAGGCAGATCACCACCTCAGCGAGAAAGACCTGCAGACTCTCAACTTGACCCTGGTAGAGCCAGGACTAGAGGCCTGTCTACCTAGGCTCAGTTCCAGTTGCCTCAGAACAAAAACAATGCCCTGTCAGTGTTCCTGACTTTCTTGAGCCCTGAGGTGGTGACTTGGGGTATCCTCATTGCCCCAAGGGGACGGGATGCAAAGCCCTATGTAGAAACTCTGACTTCTCTTCGAATATGAAGAATTTTTGAGAGAGGAGCTCAGAGAGCAAAGCATGTCACATCGCAATGTCACCACCGAATGCCACTCTGAACTCAGACACCATCAACTTTTAAAAAATTTGAGAAGTTCTAAAGCCACTAAAAGCTTTCAAAGTACCTTCTTATCAAAACAATAATTGAACATGATTAGGTTAAATAATGCTAACAAGTTCTTAATATCAAAAAATCAAAGCACACAGTTAATTTTGTTTAATGCTGATCCAAACGGTGCACCATCGTAATAATTGTTTTATTGTATTAATTTTCAGTTTTCTGGAACTAATTATCTTTGCTTTTCTTTCTTTTTCTTTTCTCTTTGCTTAGATTTCTTTGAACTTTGGGTATCTCTCCTTACATCCTCTAATAAAGTCTTTCTCAGGGCTGTTTTCCCCATTAGTATCTGTCTGCTTACCTCCCAATCTGATATATTCTAGGAGACAGTATTTCTAAAGCCACCCATTTTTTCCTACTTGCTCAGCACCGTGGCTCTCTAGGACTCTTGGTCACAATTTAACGGTGGCTTTCAACCTTCCTAATGCTGTGATACAATGTTATTCTGTTGCTACTTCACAATTGTAAATTTGCTAGTGTTACAAATTATAATGTAAAGATCTGTGGTTTCCAATGGTCTCGGGTAACCCAGGGGGAGGCTGGAACCCACAGGTTGAGAACCACTGACTTAGAAGCTAGCATTGGCTAGCCCAAGTCCTTGGCGCCATGCCTGTGCTCAGCTCCCTTCTCTCACATGTTTCTTTGAAAAGATTTTGCTGACAGTTCACAGCAGGGCAAAAGTAAGTGGAGGAAAAGGCGTGGTACTACTATACTTTGCCTGGACCCTGGCAGCGTTTTGTTTTGGCACTGTTTATGAGGTGGTTCAGGCAGAATTTTAAGAGCTTTTTTGGCCAGGTTGTTATTGAAATAAATATTATGGTGTGTCTGAATTTACTCAGGCTCAAAAGTTTTGTGATAGTTCAAAAGAACAAATTAATTAGGAGAAAAGAACCTTCCAGTGTCCCTCAATTCTCACTTCTGAGCCAGCTGTATGTGTCTTCAATATTGAAGGGACTTCTGAAGACCCCTGGCCCTGAATCAAGTCAGAGAAAGGCTAATGACTAGGCCCAGAGATTCGCTGTGGAAATTTAACATTTCTCTTGCAAGGGAGGGTCATAGTTTATCTTTGTTAAGATTAATAAATATTTTTATTAATCACTTAAACATTCCATACAAATGTACTTTAATCAAATTCAGCCCAATTTCCCTTAACTCTTCCCATACCCATTCTCGCTCACCCAGGCCCCTACCCACATCTAATTTCATGTACTTCTTTTGGTTTGTTTCATAATACTTCATCAGCTCCGACTGGGAGGCATCACACTGTAAACTGCATTCAAGGTTTTGCCTTAGGGGAATATGTATTAACTGTTTTCCATAGAGCAGACTGTGGGTGTAAGGGGCAGAGGAAGGGTGTCTCACAGGCCGGTGCTTCCCCCAACTCATCCAGAGGGGTGACAGGCTTCCCAAGTCAGGTTCATCAGTGGGAGGGCGGTATCAGGATGGGACTGATTGTCAACAATCCCTCCATGCTTCTTCATTTTAACCTGAGATTCTCATGAACAACTCACCTTGGGGATTTTTTGGATTCTTTTTATGCCATGGTAGTAAAGCAAGATAAAATAGCAGATCCCATAAGGAAGAGAGTAGTTCTCGGCTCCTGCCCAAGGCATGGTCTTTACAGTGGAGACCCCTAATCTGAGCCAATTCTCACCCCAAAGATCTTACCTTTACATCTTACCCGGCTGATGCAAGGACTCCAGCACCCCCCTGTGGCACCTTGGTAACAAGGACTCTGCCCCAGTGCCCACAAAAGAGTTCTACTGGCATCTCCCTGGCCAGGGCTGGCTGGTTGGGAGGCTTGCTTATGTTTGCAATGGTGGAGCACCTGAAATCTTGAAGGAGCTCCCAGCTATCTAACTAGGCTAGACAAGTTGCCTAATTTGCAAAGAGAACTTAGGGAGAAGTTAGCCATGGATGAGACCGTCTGTGCCTTGCAGGTCACCACACACCAGCACTAGTCAGTCAACATTCTCAACAGCTGCCTCCCCCTCTCTCTTTACCTTTGCAGCCCCTTCCCTGGCCCCTTTCTCTCTCTCTTGGAAACTTTGAAACTGTGACACAACCCTTGAACTCTGAAGGTCTCAGCTGGACACTTTGCTTTGCATGGGGTCTGCAGGATTGTGATACGTTCATTTCTAATATTTCTCACATTTTCACATAACATGGCAGAGAAAGGGGGTTGGTTCATCTCCCCAGTAGGATATGGGCTCCACTGCTCCATCAACAACCAAAACCATGGGTTCCCATTGAAATTAACCCCATATGTCTTTATCCTCCAGGTTCTGACAGAGACTTGTGACCTTAAGCTTGTCCTCAATATTAAAAATAATCAAACTCAACTGTCAATCAAATTGATACTATATGAATGCACAGAAGAAAGATCTAATTCTGAAGACAGAGCACTAACTGCCTACCCTGTGGGAACAGCGCTGCCAAACTTCAGAAACAGTTATCCTTCTTTAGATGGTTCGTGGTAGATGGTGACTGTGATGTAGTAATTCCCAAACTATCCTGTGCATATCGTAGCAAATGAGTACACAGATTGTCATCTGGAAGAACCAGTGTTTTACTGTAGAAGAAGACGTGAGAATTGGGGGGTGGAACTTGGGGGTTTGACAAGAATTAGCAATATCGGTAGAAATACAGCCTTTGAAAATAGACTTGTACTTCCCAGTTCTGCTCACATCAAAGGCCTAGAAGCAATGACAGGCAAGTGATGATAAACCTACCCAGAACCAGAGGTCTCTGGAGAAATGACTAACTCTGGGGCTGAGAAGGGGAAAATTCAAGGCGAGGCTGCGATGCCACCATATTTAAAATAAGAAAGCATTCAAAACTAATGAGATGTCAAAAGACACAGGAGCCACCTTGAAGCGCCCACACCAGTTAATCCTGAGAGCATTAAAAAGAATACCATATCTAGGGTTGAGAGTGGAGCTCATCTGCTAGGGTGCCTGAAGCCCCAAGTTTCACCCCTAGCACTGTATAAACTGGATGCAGCGGTGCATAACTGCTATCCCAGCGCTCAGGCAAGGGGAACAAGAGTTTCAGGTCAGTCAGGGATACATGAGACCCTGTTTCCAAAAGGAAAAAAAAAAAAGAGCAATACTGAGCGGGAGAAAAAAAAATAATGACAGGATGTTCAATGAGATCACCAATAACACTAATCAGATATGAAGGGAGGTGTGAAATCTTTTCTTAATGGGACAGTGCCATCAAATAGCTGTAAAAATGACTTACAATAGGAAATAGTTATTTTCTGATCATTTCAACAACACAAAGTCACCGGGTAGAGGCACTGGCTAAAACCGCTAGGGAACAGAATAGTTATGCAGCCTCAAAATAGCATCCTGTTGAAGTCCATATTTAAAGGAAAAAATAATGTGTCAAATGATCAAACTCACATGTCACCTACAATGAGACAAACTGACCGCATATGCCTCCTGATGGAAGGCCTTGGGATAGACACAAGGCCACCTCTCTCATATCCCTGCCAAAATGGTGTCCTTGAACTTCATCACAATAAAGCAATCAGGAAAGCCCAAAATTGGGGCATATTTTACAAAATAACTTGTCTGCATAGTTAAAAAAAAATCACAGGGATGAAAAAGAGGAGAAAATGCATGATTATAATAATTAAATGCAGAGCATGTTTGCACGTTTCCCTTTTTTGTTTTTTTTTTTTGTTTTGTTTTTTTTTTTTTTTTTGAGACAGGTCCTCACTATGGAGACCAGGCTAGCCTTGAACTCACAGAGATCCACTGGTCTCTGCCTCCTGAGTGCTGAGAATAAAGAGGTGCGCCACCACAGTCAGCCTGATTTTTTTAAATATATATCTGCACACATTTGTAAGTGCACACACACAGAGAGAGAGGGAATATTTTGGAGACAGTACAGATTTGTGTGGAAGAGTACTATATGCTATTACATTCCCTTTTAGGCAGGGGTGATGGGAGGCCATGCAAGCAATGTTCAACTGTTGAGCATCTTGTATCTCTAGTGTGATATAAAACGTCTTATCCTTGGATGATAGCACACACCTTTCATCCGAACACTGGGGAGGCAGAAGCAGGTAGATGTCTGTGAGATTGAGGCCAGCTTGATATACATAATATATTCCAGGCCAGTTTGGGTTATAAAATAAGATCTTGTCTCAAAATATTTTTTTTTCTTGAGTATGTTGGTTACGTTTAGAAGCAAATGTTCTTGTGCTTTAGAAAATGCCTAAGTCCCAAGGAGAGGGTTTCAATTTCTGCTACTTATTCTGCAGTGATTGTGAGGGAGAGGAAGCATTTACATGGAGGGAATAGGGAGAAAACATCTCAGAGCAAATAGGCTAAAGTGATAACTGAAACATCTATGTAAAGAGTGGGCTGCACTACGCTTCCCCAACACACAGACTTTCTGCAGGTTCCATAACTAATTTTACTATTATTTTTTCATGCAATACATTTTTATCTCCTCCAACTCCTCCCAGATCCTCCCCATGTCTCCACCCCCACCACCTATTACACTCTTTCCTTTTTCTTTCTCTCTTTAAAAAAATTAAAAAATATGCTAGGCTGTGGCAGTGCACACCTTGAATCTCAGCACGTAGGAGGCAGAAGCAGGTGGGTCTTTGCGAGTTCAAAGCCAGCATGGCTTACAAAGTGAGTCCCAGAATAGCTGGGGCTATTACACAGAGATACTCTGTCTCGAAAAACAAACAAATATAAAGCCCAATAAAACAAAACCCCAAATTTAAGAAGTGCACATACAGAAACCCCAGAAACCAAAATATATAAATAAAAGAAGAATAAGGCAAAAGAATGTCAGGCAAAGCAATATGAGGCAAAAAGTCTACAAAAATACTATCGAGATCATTTCGTGTGTTATCTACACTTGGGCATGGGGCCTACTTTGAAGTGTGTAGTTAATATATCCAAGGAGACCCCACTGGTCAAAACTATTTTTTCCTTTGCAAGTAGGTATCAATTGCAGATAGTTTCTTGGTCAAGGGTGGACCATACATGCATGACATTTTCAAATAAAGAAAAATTAAAATAAAAAAGATATTATATAAAATAGTAGCAAATAAATAATAAACCACAATTTCAATGAAAAATAGCAAACAATATAAAAACACACATAAGAAGAAATAAGAGAGCCTGAGGAAGACACCCAAAATCAACCTTGTGTCTCTATTTGAATGTGCACATACATACAGCCACATGCTTGTGAACATGCACACACACACACACACACACACACACACACACACACACACCCCTAAGAAGAAATGGGCCTTGCTCACTCTAACCACACAAAGATAAATATCTTCTGCCTACAATTAACGCAGCTGTGTAAAGTAATACTTAAGCGCTTCTGATTAGGCTAAACAGTCAAGCCTCGGCTTGGGTCTTGAGGTTGGAAAGGTACTCTTTTATGTCACAGACACTGGGTGTTTGATCAGGAATGTGGTCTGGGAGCCTTCCAGGAGAGTCTGTGCTGGGCTGGCAGGTTCTCAGTACAGCCCAGCCCCCTGTCTCCCTGGGCCTCTTAGAGCCCTGTCTGTGCTGTGAGAGAACTAAACCATATACTCTATAAACATCCCTAGACACTAGATCCATGTGTGGACATGGAAACCCTGGACCCTGAGGCTAATTAGAACTCAAACCAAACTAGCGGTGGTCTCGTTTCCTCACTGTTTTAGAGGTAGGAGCCGGGAGGGTCAGAAAACTTTATCACATATGTGGGAAGCATTAAAGTTGGGTCTGTCATGACCCAGAGTCCAGACACCTCACGCTGTGTCTTTTCTCTGGTCCAAACACGCCTTGTGCCAGATATATATGAAGATAATGAAAATGAGGCATTGGCCGAAGTGGAAACTGCTAAGAGTTTAACCGGAGAAGACAAGGTCATAATTCTACTGCATAAACGTGCCTAGAAAGTTTGGAGATTTTCCTCTCTATATATCCCTTCTATTAGTCTTCCCCCAAGAGTAATGCTTTGAATGCCCCCTTGTCCTCAAAAGACAGCGATATTTAATGTCTCTGTGATAATGGGAAATTTTACTTTTGCTACCACGTTTTTCCTGATTTGGGTGAGTTAAAAATTAAAATAATAGTGGGTGTGGTGACACATACCTAGCCTTCAGGAAGCAAAAGAAGAAACTGGTGGCTCTCTGTGAATCTGAGGCTAGCCTGGTCTAAACCAAACAATGGTTCTCAACCTTCCTAATACTGTGACCTTTAATACAGTTCCTCATGTTGTGGTGACCCCAACCATAAAATTATTTTTGTTGCTACTTCATAACTGTAATTTTGCTACCATTACAAATCATAATGCAAATATCTGATATGTAAGATGTGTGATACACAATCCCCAAAGAGGTCATGACCCATGGATTGAGAACTGCTAACACAAAGAATTCTAGGCCAGGTCAGGTGCTGGTGGTGCACACCTTTAATTCCAGCACTCAGGAGGCAGAGGCAAGTGGATCTCTGAGTTAGAGGCCAGCCTGGTCTACAGAGCAAGTTCCAGGACAATCAAAGATAAACAGAGAAACCCTGTCTCAAAAGAGAGAGAGAAGGAGAGGGAGAGAGAGAGAGTTAGTTCTAGGCCATCCAGGGAGACCCCTGTCTAAAAAAAGAAAAATAAATCCCAAAGACACCATAGTGTGTGAAATCTTCTTAAATTGTCAAAATTGCATTGAAAATTTAGTCAAATAATTTTGTCTTCAATATTATTTAACACACACACAACCTAGGAATCTGTGAGACTTTCTCTCGTAGATATTACAATCCACTAGGGAAAAAAAAATGCTAGGCATGAATACATTATGTAATTTGAAGTTATTATCTAAAGAATACACAACTTTAAATGCTAGCCATTGAACACAATAATGCCGTGTGAAAACAATATACCACAGAGCCCATTTTCTTGTCCTTTCATTTAAAAAAAAATGTTATTTTTATTGTTTTTTTTTTTTTAATGGTTCTCTCTGTGGGTATGGAGTCCTTTGCAAGAGTAGTATGTGCTCTTAACTGCTGATCCATCTCTCCAGCCTCTTTCTTGTTCTTAAACAGAGCTTTGGAAGTGTTAAGATGCTAGATAAAACTATTGAATATCTTTGCACATGTGTGTTACTTTTTCAATAACAAAACCAAATAAGAAAACCTGTGGAGTTTTTAAGATTCCTAGAAATCTTTCTCTTAATGATACTTCTGGGATTTAAAATAATCAGCAGTGGGTGCTTTGGGCTTGAATTCTCCTAAGCGCTAGACACTTGTCCTTGGAGCGTTGGAGCGCAGACGATTCTAGTCAGCACCCATCTGCTTACAGAGAACAGAGACCCACTCGAGTATGCTTAAGAAAGGAGGCCCTGCCTTCACAGCCCAAAAGGAAAATAGTGGGACATCTGTGGCTGGGAGTGCAGCAGGGTGCCCTCCCTCAACCTCTCTTGGCCCCTCAGCTTTCTCTTAGCACGCCACTTCCTCTTCCCTCCCCCCAGCATTTTCTGTGTTCTAACTTTTTGCTCTCCCAGTCTGGGGACAGCAGCACACCCTCAGCTCTGCCTGGATGTTCAGTAGCCGGGTCACCTGATATTTTCCCTTCTCAGGGCCTCATTTTAACTTCTCAATAGAGAAATGTAACTGCTTTGCCTCATTCAGTCAAGCTCAGACATCTAAGACAGAGGTTCCTGTCTGACTTACAGAGGAATGGCCTCCATTTGGGCTACGCGCCATCTCTCCTCCCATTAACTGTAGCTAGAGACAGGTGGTACAGAAATGCTCACTAAGGACAGTAGCCCACGTGAAAGAGACTGACTCCCCAACAAGGCAGTGTGTGGTGACCAGTATTATGTTAGAGCTACTTTTGTATCACTTTGACCAAACTCCTGACAGAAAGTTCCAGAGAGAAATGACTTAGTTTGGCACATGGTTTTGTATGGCTTTCGGAGTATGGAGGGCAGGAAAGGCACAGAAGAACAGCTCCATCCATGGCAGCAGGATGTGAGAGGTCTGCTGTTCACATGGTGGCAGACCAGGAGACAGAATAGTTGTCAGGCATTACTCTTCAGAAGCCCACCCTACTGACCTACAGCCACTCCCGCTTTCTAAAGGTTCCATAAACTCTCCAAGTGAAACAACCAGCTGAGAAACAGCTACTTAAAACATGAGCCTTTGGGAAACAGTAGGTGATGGAGCCTTTAGTAAGTAGATGGGGCAGGTCACTATGCACTTTTAGGTTAAAGCTCTGCCCCTGGTTTTTACAACTCTCTGCTGGTTTTGGTCCATTACAACGTAATCAGACTCATCTCAGGCCCCTGCAGTTATAGACAGAGCCACTTTTCGGTGTCTTCCCAGCCATGCTAGACTGAAATCCCTCCAAATCCGTGAGCCAAAATAACTCTTCCCTCACATGTTTCTGATATTTTGGTGGCAGGAATAAAAAGCTGTTTCATATTGTGTTGGCATTTAGTATTGAATCAGGTCCTTGAGGGATGACCAAGCTTGTTCCTTAATCCCATGATGCTTGACTATGTATATGGGAATACAAAGTTAAAGGATTAGGTTTCCTCCTCAAAAAATTCAGAACTAGAACCAGAAATCCAATCTTCTTTGTCAATTAAAAAAATTCTTTGGTAGTTTCACACGCATATATAGTAAAATTTTCATTATGTTTATCCCAATCTCCCTATTTTATTATAGTAAGTCATTATTCTTTCATATTTTTTATATATAACTCAGTAATGTTTGCAGACACATATGAAAGCAAACTAGGAAGAGAAAGGCTGCCTGGTTGATATTCCTTGTCATCCACAATTTCCATTAAAAATATTTATATTACTTATAATTTGTGTGTACCTCTCTCTCTCTCTCTCTCTCTCTCTCTCTGTGTGTGTGTGTGTGTGTGTCTGTGTGTGTGTGTGTGTGTGTGTGTGTGTGTGAGAGAGAGAGAGAGAGAGAGAGAGAGAGAGAGAGAGAGAGAGAGAGAGAGAGAGAGAGAAAGTGTCCACAAAGTCCATAAAAGGGCATTGGCTCCCTTGGAGCTGGAGTTACAGATGGTTGTGAGCTACTCAACATGGGTTCTTGAAACTGAATTCAGGTCTTCTATAAGAGTAGCACGTGTTCCTAAACACTGAGCAATCTCACCAGCCATTCACAGATAATCTCAAACATCAAACATCTTATCTAGACTAAGGTTGGGCCAGGATGGACCCTCGTAGAGGTGGAAGAAAAATTCTTCGTTGGGTAATTTTTAGGCTGAGATCATGGTGGGCAGCAGTGGTCAGGGCTGTCATGCTGGCATTTCTACTTAAAATAGATTTCTGCTTAGAATGGGACAAGGGGTGAGGTAAGTATAGTTTACAGGATTGTAGTGTAACTGACCTAGAGAAGACAGTGGGCCATGGAAAACTATAAAAGACCAAAAATTAAGCTCTGAGTATTCTTCTTGATGGATAGAAGGTAACTGAGTGTTTCATCCGGAAACTCAAGTGATCAAGGAAAAAGAAAAGAGATGATAAGGGGCTGCAGTGTGTCCCCCTGAACAGGAAGGTGACAGACAGCAGGCTTTGCAGAGTTGGCAATCAAGATTTGCACAGACACTGGAGGATGCTGAGCCAAGTTGAGTGTGGACTCCGGTCAGCCTGAGCTTACGGATAACAGCATCAAGCATGATGTAGATGGCTTTTCTGGAAAGGTGGAGACAATACAAACTTCTTTGAGTGGTTTGAAAGCTTACACATGATGTCATCTGTTCAGTTGAAGTCAATTGTTCAACCAACTACAGCCATAAGAACATTTGCCCCCGGCCTTCAAAAACACACATTATCTGGCGATATTTCGTTTGGCTGTGGCCATGCAGATCTGTAGTTCTTGACACAACAGTGAACAAAAATCAAAAGAGAAGAAAAACATTCTTCCTCTGAGGTTCGCTCTTCGTTGTAGACTCCTCTTTAATCTGGGCTCCAAGCTTTCTTCTGGGCTGGAACCTCTGTGAAAGGGAAGACTTGAATTAACACGCACACTGCAATTGCAGATGACTAATAAAAAACATTAGGAGACATGTTTCTCATAGTAAGAACAGAGATGATGAGGAGGAAAAGAGCTGAAAGGAAACAAAAGAGAACGGAAACAGGAACCAGAGCCCAAGCCCTTGTCTCCCTTCAAGACAGCTTGGCCTTCGTGGTTCTCAGAAAGTTCTCTTTGAAGCTGTGACCTCTCTCCAAAGTCCATAGTGTGGGCTGCTGTGGTGATGCTTCTGAGAAGTTCTCGAGCCAAGAAAGACCTCTCAACGCCTTCGGCTTAGATGTCCTGGCTCACCACAACAGAAGCCCTTTTTGACATCAACCCTCTCAATTCCTTGAGGAAGTTCTGCTCCACATCTGATTAGGGAGGGAAATCCTGTTTCATTTTCTTTATAGCAAGCTTTCTTGTAGACATCTTTGGATTGACAGCCCATAAATAACAGCATAGAGACTTCTTAATAATTATAAAAGCTTGACCTTTAGCTTAGGCTTGTTCCCAACAACTCTTACAACTCAAATTAACTCATATTTTCCTACATTCTACCATGTGGCTTGGTTACCTCTCCTCAGTACAGCATGTCCAACTTGCTCTGAGTCTGCTGGCAAAATTCAAGCCTAGATTCCTCTTCCTTTCTCCCTCAAAATCTCACCTATCCTCTAGCTATAGTTTGTTTTCCATTAAGTTCTTTATTAAGCCAATTTAAAGGCACCTTGGCAAAGATATATTTTCATGATGTATAAAAAGATTATCCTGTAACACTGCCAACTGCCTTCAAACCTGCTCAATGTAGTATAAGAGAGAGAGAGAGGAAGAGAGAGAGAGAGAGACCCAACAAAATCCAGTGGTCAGATTTAGGAAAACAGATGTCGATTATTGTCCTTATTTTTTTAGTAGAAAACACATGATACAAAATTCAACAGGTGTCATTATGTAAAAAGTGCTTCATGCTGCCCTTATAAATGGCTGGTAGAGTAGCCACATGGAAAAGCAGCATACTCCACAACTCAGCCATCTCTATGATGGCTGAAGCATTCTTCTGTATCTGTATCAGATGCACCATAAGAATGCTCTGGGCAAGACAACAAACACCAATTGTCTCCCAATGGGAACGTAAATTATAGTATTTCTAAGGGATAGAATAGTGTATATAGTGATGGAGATGAAAATACTAGACTCAGGCAACATAGAAACAGTGTTGCTAAGAGACAAATTATAGAAGCCTATAGAGAACCTGACTCAGTTTTCTATTTGTTTGGAGTGCTGTTTGTCAATCTCAAGACCTGAACATGTGAGGCAAGCCCTCTGCCTCTAAGCTACACTATCACCCCATGATACAGGTTAGACTTATTCTGTTTTTTGTTTCTTTGGTTGATTGGTTGGTTGGTTGGGTTTTTTGGGGGGTGGGGGGTGTTGTTGTTTTGTTTTTGTTTGTTTGTTTTCCAGACAGGGTTTCTTTGTGTAGCTCTGGCTGTCCTAGAACTAACTTTGTAGATCTGGCTGGCCTTCAGCTCACAGAGATCCACCTGCCCCTGCCTCATGAGTGCTGGGATTAAAGGTGGGCACCACCATTGCCCAGTTTATTATGTTTCTTTGAGACATGTTTCATGTAGCCCAGCCTGTCCCCAAACTTACCAGGTTTCAAAGGATGACCTTGAATTCCTGATTCTCCTTGGCTCTACCCGTATGACTTAGAGCATCCAAAACTGTAATTCTTGACACACAAAAAATGATTACATTTCTCAAGTTAGAGATGTATGCCACCAGGCCTGGATGAGAGCTTTTATTTACCCAAAAGCAAGCCAGATAAAACAATATATTATGCAAATCTGCTTATGTAACACATTTTTAAAAAGAGAGTAAGCAATATTATTTATAATGTAACAGGGCAAGATAGTACAGAGCTTCCTCCATCTTGTATTCTTGCTGAGGCCATTTCAAGTTTAACTAGAATTTGATCTCCCTGATGGAAAATCACATTGAAAATTACTTGACTTTATTCTAGATACCTAAGGCCAAGATGTTTTAGCTAACTTAGCTTCTGTTGTACTGTAGGCTTATTGAGAACCTCCCCTAGAGTCAACAGCTTAGCTTCTGTTAAACTACTGGCTTGTGCAAACCTCCCATGCTGCTGCTGGGTGAGATAACAGATGTGACTTCTGTCTTTAAAAGCCCCTTAATCCCAACACTGGGGGTTGGGGAGAAGGCCTTTAGTCTAAATGTTCAGGGCTACACTTTGGTACCCAAATTCCTCAGTGTAGTCCCAGCTGTCTAGAATATAAGCTTTCCATGGATTATAAACTGTGACAGAGTAGTCATCTCTGTAATAGTAATGGCCCCAAATTCAAAGCCATCTTTTAACTGTTAAATAGATGAACAAAATATAATCTAGTCACAAATGGTACATACCACAATGTGGATTAATGTTCAAAATACTACACTTAGCATGAACAAGCCAACAAGCTAGTGACAAAGGACCATGTCCCATCATCACATATATTGTCAGCATTGTGCTGAAGATAGTTATAAATGTGCCCCAATAAAAGTTACAAAGTTACTCAAAGCATTGTGAGGTGTCTCAGCAATTTGGGGGTGATGGTGTCAGATTGATCATATATATTTTTCTCAAGTGTGAAAATGTTTTGTTGTATTAAAATGTCAAGATGATAATGTATTAAAATGTCAAGAAATCAGACACACATAACACGTGAAATTTCTGACTAAGAAGGCAAAAGTAGACTCCTGGCTGCCTTGGTAGGAGGAAGGCAGACTAGGAGGATATTGGCGTAACTGCTACAGCATTCCTTCCTTCCAGGAGGGAAGAAAGAGGATAAATTTGATTATGGTAACAATTGTACAACTGTACAAACATTCTAAAGACCATTGAAATATAAACTTCAAATAAGAAGATTATGGGATGTATGGGTTATATCTCAGTAAAGCTCTAAAAAGTAGCAAAAGACTCTTAGACAGGAAATTCAGAAAGGGGATATTTACAGGGTTGTTGCGGGGACAGACCACATGCAAAGACAAGACAGGATGAAAAAGGTTCCAGATATGGCATTCACCCTATGCATGTGTGGTAGGAGGCACTGGCATTCTTGATTTTAAAAATAATTATACCATATAACTTGCACATATGTTGCACATATTTTGTGTAGGTGTTAAATGGTCCATAATAAAATTTTAATCATGATATTAGGAAGAAATGTAACTCATTCAAGTTGCCCAGCCATTGCGCTCAGTTTCTGTCACATTCCTCCAGAAGTCAATGTGTCCCACAAACAAAATAAAAATGTGCATTTCTAAAAGTGGTTGAATATTCTGCACATTGTTCCCATGCTCTACACACGGTCCCCATGGCTTGCTTCATCTGCCTCACAGGCTTTGTAGAGCTTTCCAAAGCTAGGCAGAGAGGAGCATCTCTTACGTTGATGGTCAGGACTCTTCAGTTCTATTCAGGAAGAATGCCAGGTCTAGAGTCAGTCTGTCCTGGTCAGCCTCATAGCTTGTCCTTTTACTTTGCTTGTGTTTAGGAGACAAAAAGCCTCCTGAACCAGACTGGACCCTTCCATCATTCTCTACCTCCTAGCCAGCATCGTTTCTTCCTGGCACAACCCACCCCACAGGTCTATAGCAAGCTCTATGACAAGACCCTTTCCTATATATATATATATATATATATATATATATATATATATATAGAGAGAGAGAGAGAGAGAGAGAGAGAGAGAGAGAGAGAGAGAGAGAGAGAGAGGAGAGAGAGAAAAGGAGAGAGAGAGAGAGAGAGAGAGAGAAAGAGAGAGAGAGAGAGATCAGATAGTATAATGGACATGAATATCAAGCACATTTAGATACTGAAGACATTTAGATTTGGGCCTTGCACATAGTCACATGCACAGGGTGTCTTGGGCTCTTTAACTGGTCTTCAGCATAGGTTCTTTACACTGGGGGCTGCGATGCACATCTTTGTGCCTAGGGCCACTTTGCATATGAGCCATTCTAGCTGTTGGATTAATTTCTAAATGGGTTAACTGAGGCCAGAAGAATACAAACATTCTGTTTTAAGAGATAAAGCCTACTGAGTGTAGAGGCATATGCTTGGGGTCTCAGAACTTAGAAAGCAGAGGCAGGAAGATCAGAAGTTCAAGATCACATTCCCTTCTGGAGCCAGTTTGAGAACAGTCCTGGACCTGTAAAACCTGGTCTCAAAACAACACCACATAGAAGAAGCAAACTATACAGTTTAAAAAATAAGGTAAATAATGAAAAGAGCCATATCTGGAAATTTCTATCTGAAGGGACATGTTAGGTCGCTGGGCTGTGGGACTAGGTCTCAGCACAGTGGAAGTAATCTTTCTGCTGGTCTTGGCTAGACCATGAATACAGCAATGCTCCTCCAGATGTAAAGGCATGGCCCCGGCTACCATTGGCTGAGTGCTAGATATATTTACAGTACAAAAATGCTAACCTAAAATATTTCATTTTCTGTCCAACTGGTAGTTAGGAGAGAGAATCTTTTAACTTAGAACCTGTTCTTTTTGTCCTGTACTGTAATGTTTTCAGTATCTCAAGCCCTAATTTCTGGAGCTTTCTAAAGGTATTTGGTGTAAAAAATGTGAAAACATCCAAAGTGCCTTTAAAAAGAAAGTGGGGTCTACTATTTGAGTTTTTCTCATACGAATTAAACTTTAATATAATGTTTGGGGTGGAAAATGGGTCAAGCAATACTGTATTTCTTTCTCTCTTATTTTTTATTTTATTGGGTTTTTTTTCCCTGTTGAGTCTAGTCAATAATCCACATTCTTCAGCCACTCAAATGTCAAAATGTTTCAAAAAATATATTAAAAAAATAAAGAAATGAATAGAGGCGGTCTTGTTCTTAAGTCAGTTCTGTGTCCCCCTGAACTGTAGGTGAACTCGCCCTGCTTATAAAGGGCCAGCTGTTCCTGCAATTGAAACCATGGTTCATTACAAGCTGACCTTGGATTCAGGACTAAAACTTCCTCTATTTTACTAGGACTATTCAGACAGGGACTGGAGATAAACAATAATCAAAATCAGGATGGAACTTGACTGGGAAACCCTCTATGTTCTTTGGCTGAATTATAGCAGCTCACGAATTGCCAGGAGGGAGGCAGTGAGAAATGACCCCCGAACATTCCCTTTTGAAATGTCGTGGTCCAGGCTGCCAACTTGAGCACACAAAGGCCGATTGTAGCGACTGCTTCAGCATATACTTATAGAAACATTAATTATCACCAATCCTATTTTAAACATTTATAGAGTTGAGATGAAAGGATTCTTTTATATCCATTTTACACATACATATATATATATATATTCCTCCTTGTAAAATAAATATATGATTACAGCAGTGTTTAGAGTTTGTTTCTTCTCCCTGGAAATTCTTATTTCTAGGTCTTATTCCTAAAATACGGAGCTCAGTTTGAGGCTTACATGCTAATCAAGTTAGATGTGAGAAGGCAGCAGGGAAAGTGAATGCATAAGTTGGTGTGATGGAGGGAACCAGGTGGGGGCCTCAAGCAGTGTGGGAGGTATGGGCACTGCTGGTGTGGAAAGTTTATAACTGGTAACATTCAGTTTGCTAAGATGAGAAACTGAGAGTGAAGACAATGTTCTCATGTTTTAGAGGGTACTTTAGAAATGCACATAATAATCAGGTATTGTGACACACACCTTTAAACACAGCAATTAGGAGGCAGATATCTGTGAGTTCAAGGTCATCCTGGTCTATTTAGTGAGTTCCAGGCCATCCAGGAAAATATGAATTGCTCCCTTTTTTCCTATATATACACTTGCATTACGTATGTACACACACACACACACACACACACACACACACACACACACACACACACACACACACACTGTAAAGCTGAAGAGATGGCTGGGCAGGTAAGCATGCCTGGCTACATCACTGGATCCCACATAGTAGGTGAACTGACAGAATTGACTCAACAAAGTTGTCCTCTGGCTTCTGCACACACCATATATGTCCTTTTCTCCATTGATAAATAAATAAATATTTTAGAAGATGCATATGATGGAGTCTTTCATAGAGAGTGTATACATGTATGTTTGTTTGCTTATTTATACACCACTCTACCAGCTCAGGCTGGTTCCAAACTGATAATCCCTTGTCTCAGCCTCCTAAGTGCGGAGATTGCAAGTGCATGCTGAAGTTGTCTTTTAAAATGGCCTGTGGCAGCCCACACCTTCAGTCTCAGCGCTTGAGAGGCAGAGGCAGGTGGATCTCTGTGAATTCGAAGTCAGCCTGGTCTATAGAGCTAGTTCTAGGAAAGCCAAAACTACACAGAGAAACCCTACCTCAAAAACAAAGGGTGGGGGGATCGTGGCAAACTGCAAGGCATTCTGTACTCTTAGAGAATATATTGGCCTCTTAAAGTCAATCGCCGCCATTCCTTATGGAGTACAGGAAAGCAGCATGTAGGATGTTGAGCTGGGCATGGTGGAGTACTGGAGAGGTTTGATCCTGCCCTGGTAATGCTGGTGGTTTCATGAGTATTTTGTGGGTATGGAAACCTAGATAAAAGCTGAGCTGTTTGAAGAAGTCACGAAACTACACAAATTCCATTGAGTTACAGATTGAGACCAGGCTCTGTTCATTTCCAGTTCTCCTCGGCTTCCCTTCCTGAACCTGACAGAGAGCTTATGTCTGCCAACAGATCTGTGTCTATGAACTTGAGTACATGGAAAAACAAGGTGTTAGAAGGCCAGGAAATATTCTGTCTTAGTTAATTTTCTATTGTTGTGCTAAAACACCGTGACTGGGGTAATTTATAAGAAAGACATTTTAATTAAGGTTAGTATCAGAGAGTCAGAGTCTGTCCTAACTGGGGTGACCACTACTGTGATGTAACCCCATGACCAAAAGCAAGCCGGGAGGCAAGGGTTTATTTGCCTTACACTTCTCCATCACTGTTCATCATCAAAGGAAGTCAGGACAGGAACTCAAAACAGGACGGAAACCTGGAAGCAGGAGCTGATGCAAAGGCCATGGAGGGGTGCTTCTCACTGGCTTGCTTCTAATAGTTTTCTGCACAGGACACCAATGTTAGATCAGATGTGAATCTGTGTCATTCTCTTCAAGGCCAAGTTCCTTACTGCTATTGCCAAGGCCGATTGCTTCCATCAAGAGAGGCAGCCATGGTTATCACATACTTAACTAGGTCAGGCATATTGATTTCTTACTATATTTAACCTTGACAATAACTCCGCAAGGTTATTTCTGCTACAAGTAGGGAACACGGGGAACTAGGGATGTAGCTCAGCTGGGGAAGTGCTTGCCCAGTACATACAAAATCCAGAGTCCCTGGTGCTGAATAAACTTAGCATAGTGGTATATGCCTCCAATGTCAGCACTCAGTAGATCAGAAGATTTAGGTCATCTGTAGTTACATAGATAATTTGAGGCCAGGCTAGGCTACACGAAACTCTGTCTCAAAAAAGAAAAAACATGCCATGATGTGGGAATATCTTTCTGTATGCTGTGAATATCAATCTTTAAATAAAGGAGCTGTTTTGGCCATGGCATCGGAGCATAGGTACGAGAGAAGGAGGGTGGAGTCTGAGACAGATCGAGCTAGCCACCAAAGAAGAAACATGTAAGGAACACAGGTGAGCCACGGGCCACATGGCAGACAGATTAATGAGAATGGGTTGAGTTAAGATGCAGGAGCTAGCTAGCAATGTGCCTGAGCCATAGGCCAAACAGCATGAAGCTAATATAAGTGTCTGAGTCATTTTGGGGGTCTAAACAGCGGCGGGTGACTAAGTAATCTGGGACTGCGAGTCTCTGGGTCTGAACCTCTGGCCAGACAGGGCCAAAAACTGTAATGTAACAATGCCAGGTTGTGGTGTACATGCCTTTAACCCAGCACTTGGGAGGCAGAGGCAGGCAGATCTCTGTGAGATTGAGGCCAGCACTGGTTTACAGAGCTAGTTCCAAAACAGCTAGGCTTACACAAAGAAACTATGTCTTGGAGAGAGGGGCGGGAGACAGAGAGAAGAAGCAGAGACTGAGGAAGCCTGTGTCTTTTCCTAGCCATATTCTTGGGAGTAGGGTGGGTATGAGA
Source organism: Phyllotis vaccarum (assembly GCA_033318265.1). NCBI lineage: Eukaryota > Metazoa > Chordata > Mammalia > Rodentia > Cricetidae > Phyllotis > Phyllotis vaccarum. The sequence goes on along the minus strand of JARWLC010000004.1, from coordinate 23,823,177 downwards.
GAGTGAGATCTCATTATTGTTTCTCTTTTGTGTTGCTTTTATAATGTGTTCAACTCATACATTTCCTGGGGCTTTACTTATACCCATTTTAGAGGTGGTGTAGAACAGGAGAGGTTCAGAAATGTACTCTGGGGGCAGACTGCTTGGTGCTCCACCACTTACTGGTTCTGTATATTAAGTATATTTCTATAGCTGTGACAAACCACCATTGTACAGATTTACTAAAGGAAAGTGCTATTGATTGTTCCTCAGAGTTTCAGACATAACAGTCCATAGGCCTTGCTGTTAGTGATAACGGCCTCGTCACGGGAAAGGGAGGGCGCCATGGTAGAAGGAGCACTCGGCAGTTCGCCTCACAGTGAGCAGGAAGCAGATACTGAGGAAAAGCTCCTGGACCAAGGTCACCTACAAAAGGATACATCTGCTCACTCCCCTCCTCCTCCAACTAAGTCCCACCTCCTAAAGTTCCCAAAGCTTCTTTCTCCTAAACTGCCACCAGCGGGGAACCAGCCTGCAGAAGACATTTCATGTTTAAACCATGATACTACTCAAAGCCTGGCTCACCTCAGTCTCTGTCTTTCCTTCCTGGGGCGACAACATTAACACTTAAACAGTGTTCTTTAAGTGATAAGAGGAGTAGGATGCTTAGCACAGTGTAGGGCCTTGACTAGCTAATTATAGCTAGTTATCTTTATCTATTATCACTATCATTTTTGCAAGCTCAATACTAGTTTTTTTAAAAATGGCAAGAATTCATGATCTGAATGCAGGAACAATGCATGTAGGAGCAGAAGACTTCAGGTGACAGCTGGCTGGCTGGTAGGAGGTAGAGGTGGGTCAGGTGCAGAAGCTAGGACAGCCCGCAGCCTAGCTAGCAAGCACAGGGGACCTAGCAGGTGAATGGAGGCCAGTCCAGCCCAGGTTCCTGCAGGGGTTGCTTCTGGGGCCTCAGAAGTCTAGAGCCTACTGAAGCTGGGCTTTTTTCACAGCTGGAGCTTCAGGTTCTTGGTGGGAGTTTGGAAGTAGGGATGAAAAAATGTCTTAGAGGGGAGGAGGTGAGTCTTAGAGATTAAAGAGGTAGGTGGTGCCTGCCCTTAGCACTGCAGGTCTTGGGTTTGCTTTGTGTATTCTGACCTGCTGTTAAGAGACTGAGCTCTGACCTAGGCACCCTGAGGAGGAGGAAAGCGTCCCAGTACTGGGGATAGCCTGGGACCATTTGATAGCCACAGAATGTCCCAACCCAGGAAGTAGTCTAGGGAAGAAGATTTGGCAAACAGCAGGCTATGATAACAGAGGAAATCCTCAGGTGTCAATTAGATCAGGTAGGGAAGGTTTGTTCAGTGGTTAAAAAAAAAAAAAAAAAAAAGCATTCACATTTGAGTTTCATTTTCCAAGTGGTAAATCAAAGACAAGAAAACTGTCTTTTAAGTAGAGAAGCAGAACCCTGGGTGTGTACGGATCTTCCATCTTCCTAATCTCACACCTTCTGGGCGAGAGATTCAACTGTGACCACTCTGGGCAACTTCATCTCAACCTCATTGTCATGTCTAGAGATTTGTGAGGATACACATTTTCTACCCATGTTTGAAAGTATTTATTGCCTGGGACCAATTGCTGTGTGAGTTGCTGCTTTATTAAACTTTACTATGTTCTGGGCTAAACAATTAAATGTTTCTGATCTGGATGAATTGCTTTGAGTTGTCTATTTTCTGTCTACTTGGTAGATGAAGAAACAGGTTTAGGGAGGGCTGAGTGGCAGGAGGGCCACCGAGAACATACAACTTTGGGTCAGTGCCAAGGTCATTGTCGGTGCCCAGATTCCAGTTAACTTCAAAGTCCTGTTCTTGACTATTGCTTAACCGAGCAAAAGGTCGATAACCAAAGATAGAATGGAATTGACTCTTATGCCAGAGTGGCTGAAGACAGACTTGTGGAGGAGCAGGATGCAGGAAAGAAAGACATTGGGACTAAGAGGAGATGGACTTTCACATGGAAGGTAGTACACAGATTCTACTTAGTATTATTAATAAAAACTGGAGCCAGATATTGGGGAAAAGCTGAAATATCAGAGAGACAGAGGAGCAAGCCACTGCCACTTCTCATCTGGTCAACTCCTCAGGCTGAAAAGGTTAGATCCTGAATCCACAAATCCTCAGACCCAATGCTTCTGTGTTCTCCTGCCTTACCTTTCTTTCTTTGCCCAGCTATCTCAATTCTTGGTTTAACTTTCACAGTGCTGGGATTTAAGGCAAGGGCCACCACCACGTGTTTCTGTTTGACCATGAACTCACAGAGATCTCTGCCTCCCGAGTGTTGGGATTAAAGGTGTGGGTCACCACTCCCTGACCTTCGTGGCTTGGCTTTGTCCTCCAATATTTCAGGCTTTTTTTAAAATTAAATATACAATATATTACCACAGTATTCAGTGGTCAGCGAGGATGGCAGCAGATGCCATGGCATCCATTGATCATCGGTCCCAGGAAGACTCCATTTGAAGTATCACAAACTTAAAGGCTACGTGATTGCCCTTGGTACCCAGCTACTGTGTGGCAGAAGGAGGTCTCCCACTCCTGGACTTCTACAAGTAGCAGGAAACCAGGAAAATATGGTAGAATTATGGGAACAGGATGGGGATGCAGCTCAGCTGACAAAATGCTTGTCTAGCATGCATGAAGCCTATGGTTTTAACTCTAGCATCTAGTAAGCCAGCTGTGGTGGTCTGTGACAGTAATTCCAGCACTCAGGGAGGTGGAGGCAGAATGATTAGGAATCCAAGTTTACTCTCAACTGCTTTGTGAATATAAGGCTAGCCTAGGCTACATAAGACCGTGTGTGTGTGTGTGTGTGTGTGTGTGTGTGTGTGTGTGTGTGTGTGTGTGTGTGTGTGTGTATGTGTTTCATCCCTTGAAGAACATTTTTCTTAACATTTCTTTGTGTCAGGCTCCTCTGGCAGCCTTAAAGTCAATGGATCTTTGATCAAAAACTAGTTTTTATTTTTGTTAATTTAAAACCATGATAAGAATTGATAAGATCACACAACCTGAAAGTTGACATTTTAGCTATTTGGGCTCAGGGCATCAGTTGATTTCATTGTTCTGTGACCATTTCCCCTTCCTACCATCACCCAATCACTATGTAGCCCTGAGTAGCCTGGAACTCTCTGTGTAGACCAGGCTGGCCTCAGATTCAGAAAGATTCCCCTGCTTCTGCCTCTCAAGTGCTGAGATTAAAGGTGTATGCCATCTTGCCTAGTCAATTACCAGTGCATTTTAAGGATAAACTGTGATTTAAAAACAGTTCTAGAGGGACTGGAGAGATGGCTCAGTAGTTAAGAGTATTCACTGCTCTTCCAGAGGGCCAGGGTCCAGTTCCCAGCACCCACATGGCAGTTCATAACTGTCTGTAACTCTAGTTCCGGGGATCCAGCACACTCAGAAAACACCAATGCACATTAAGGGAAGGAAGTGTTGTGCCCTGGTCATGAGACCCCCAAAGAGACCACCAGAGATGCGAAACTCTCCAAAATGCAAAAGCATGCTTTATTGAAAAATGCAAGTTGAGACAAGGACCTCGGTCTGGCACACAGGTCTAACAGTGGTCGGAGGAGGTACCTGCCCCTCTGCAAGCTGGGTTTTTTAAGCCAAAAATCACAAGGATATACATCAATTAGGGGTCTTAGTATGGATACAATTCTGATTAGCTCATTTTGAGGGGGACTTTCCCAATTTCCTCTGTTACCATAGTTTGCTGTTTGCCAAATCTTCTTTCCCAGACTACTTCCTGTGTTGGGACATTCTGTGGCTGTCAAATGGTCCCAGGCTATCCCCAGTACTGGGATGTTCCATGGTTTGTTAACTGCTATCAGATAGTCCCTAGGCTATCTCTTCTATTTGTCCTTTGTACCTCAGCAGGACTCAGGTCTATTTCAAACTGAGACTTGAGTTTCAAAAATGGAGGCACTTCTCTGATTCTTCATTTCCCCCTTCTCATGGGACTAATGGAACCCAATCATGGGTTTAGATAGTTAGCTCCAGCTCATAAGTGTCCTTCTCTATACCCCTAATTGCTCCCTCATATCTTGGAATATTCTATTTATGACACAGGGACCAAAGGTGATGGCCAGGAAAAAGAGTATCTTCTGTCCTGCCAGGATAACTATAATCCTATCTCCATGAAGGCAGCAGCGAAGTCTCTGAGCTTCTGAGGTGACACCCGGTGCCGTCTCCTCCTGGTCCCCCCAACTTTGGATCTTTTCATCTGGTTCTAGCTATCTCAGAGCTGTCAAGGCCTGTCCATCTGGAGGATGATCATACTCTTCTGCACTAGCTCCTTTGCCTACATATGAGGCCCAAACTGATCCGCAAGGTCTTACTGGATTCAGTGATATTGTAGTGACTATACAATCCATCACTAACTCGTAGGTGTGGCCCTCAGGGGCAGGTAGGGGTGAGGTGGAGGAGTACCTGGTGCTGTCCTCCTATAGCTAAGCCTATACTTCACCTCAAGACATCAACACTGCCATTCCGTCATCCTGGCAGATCCCTCACACTGGTACTCTAGTTCCATGAAAAAGGGGCTAACACATCCACTCACTATCCATTCAACCAATTCTTAACCAAGTGAGGAGCTGCTGTGTCTCTGCAAACTAGAATATTCCCACAGTACAGGCTCTGCTAAGAAAAGGATTTCCATGGAGTTGCTGGAAAACAAATCAGTAAGTCAATCAGCATGGACCTGGCTTAGAACCGGGTGCTATTATGGCTGCTTCTCAGTCCAGGCTCTCAGTTCCAGCCAGCCAGACATCACCCAACATTGTCCCGCTCTCCTCACTCACCCCAGTCGTGTGCCACTGCAAGGCTGTTGACACTCCGACCTCAGCTAGGAGGGCAGGAATACTTGCTAGATTTCCATTCTCTCCCCTCTTCCTATAAAAGGGCTGGGGCAAAGAAATAGGCTGGACAGTTGGGGCCCAGCAGGGTGGTACTTCTCAGAAGTGCCATCTTCTTCCTCAGATATGTAAGCAAAATAAGCAGTATGAGCAGCCGGGAGCCAGTCATTCTCAGGACTTCTCGTGGCAGGACACTTTGAGACAGGAGCAGCTGGGACCTCTATGGTCCCATAGCCCACAGGAGGTTGACTTGCAAAGCTAAACTCCAGGCTGTAGGGACCCTTCTGCCTATATGATAAGATCTGTCTCCTATGCCAGAACTTTTAACTTAGCATTTCAACCTGTTATGGGTTGGGAACAAAGGGAGTGTTCTTTTTGCTATCTCTTTATTCTCATCTATAAACAAGTAAAATGGTTTGCTTATATCAGGCAGTCCAAGGGCCAGGAAACCTAAGAGTTTCTGCTTCAGGGCGTTGGAGTAGGATTATGTTGTTACATTGTAAATAATTATCCCACCTACTGGTTTAATAAAAATGCTGATTGGCTGAAGGCAGACAGGAAGTGTGGGCGGGGCTATCAGACTAAGAAAACTCTGGAAACAGGAAGAACAGGGCAGAGATACTATAAAGGTGCCAGACACGCCCGCAGATGTAGAGGGAAGCTATGCTGCTCTGAGAAAAGTACTGAGCTGCATGGCTGAACAGAATAAAAATCGTGGGTTAGTTTAAGGGTAAAGAATTAGCAGTTATATGCCTGGGCCTTAGGCTGATCAGCATAAAATTGATGAAAGTGCCTGTGTATCTCTGTGGGACTGCGAGTCTGTGGGTCTGCAGGTCCAAACCAGCATTGCCACTGCAGCTATGACACACAGGCAGAGGACCATCCTGTAGCCCTGGGATCCAACTTCTTGGATAGATATGCCACAGGTCTCCTTCAGGGCCTTATGGTCAAAGTGAGTGCTAGGCCAGAAAGTCTGGGCCAGAAACTTAATATCACAAATGGTACCCAACATGGGTAAAATATACCCACATAAAGCCATAGAAAGCTTAAAACAATCTAGAGCACAGCAATGGAGCCAAAAGCAGCTTCCGAGTTGTGTCTCTAAAGTGGACCATGGTAAAGAGACTGAGTGGTGTATGGAATTAAATTACAAAGTGGTGCATTTATTGAATGCAATTTAATATGAACAAGGCCAGTTCTTGAGCCCCACTGTAAGCAAGGAGCTTTATATGGTGGCTTTAAGGTTTCTGTTTATAAGGACAAAAGGGGAACAAAGTCAAAGATGGCTTCTTAGTGGTGGTGTTTTCTTGGATCAGCTCAGTTTGCTGGAGGCAAGCAGAGACTTGGCTTTTTAAAGAGAAGCTTCCTGATTCAACCTTAGAGGTAAAACACTTATGAGTCTTTTAAGAGGCCCAGCTACCAAATACTTAATGAGCAGCAGACGGCAGTGCTTTTCTTGGTGGTTTTATGGACCCTAAAATTCCCCAGAATGGTAATTGTGGGTTCTACCAATACCTCGGCTGGAAAGCTAAATTCTGTGAAACAAGATGAAGAGCTGGGTGGAGCCTGCCATCCATCCTAGCCAAGCCTTTAATCCTTGGCCACACCTTGGCAAATTAAAGATGTAGACAGAAACAGAAATAGAGGGAGCTGTGTGGACTCAGCCACCCTAACCAAGGAGAAGTGTGGTCATAAACAGAATAAGATAAGAAATATGAGATATGCAGTAAAGATAGATTTTTAAAACTCTAAATGGTTTAGAGTGTTTTTAAAAATATAAGTAGTTTTGAGAGAGAGAAGAAAAAGAAAAAAGGATAGAGAAAGTCCTTAAAAAGAAATAGAGTAATGAAAAATAATAAGCCATGTAAAAATGGAAATACAAAGAGTGTCTGGATATTGTATGCTATTGTCTTGTCTTTAAGTTTTTTGTCTGAAAATGAAAAGATTGCCGAGAAAGGTCCCCTGAAAAATCTCTAATAGAAATGGATAGCCCAGATGATTGAGCATTTCAGAGCACCTCTGTTGCAGTTTCCTCTGAGCTCTGCATCCAAAACAACTTCAAGGAGACTGGCTGAGATGACCCAGCCTTAGAGATTAGTCCAATAAGGACTTGTCCATAATCCTAAATTTTTCTTTGGATCCCCATGGGATTGTAAGTGCCCCCATTCAGCAGGAAGTAGCCTAGAGAATTATGCCCAAATTCCCCAAAAAATGGATTATGGATGTTTATGTTTGTTTCAGTGTTGGTTATAAGTTGTTATAGATAATGAAAAAAAAAGAATATTAGATTTGGGATTCTTCTAGTTTTAAAAAGAAAAAATAGGTAAATGAAGTGGGATTATGTTGTTACAATGTAAATAACTGTCCCACCTACTGGCTTAATATACCTTCAGGCTGTCCCTCTGATTTTCCAGGAATCTTTACTTCAGACATGTTTTTTCTTTTCCCTCTCTTTATTACTCTAGTCTTCTGCCTTCTCTCTCATTTTCTGAACAGCACAAAAACTTCTACCAAAGTCATTCTTGCAGTGGTCTAGGAGACATTGTATAACTACAATATTTTAGCAAGAACAGGAATATGCATACACAGCAGCAACATACTACCAAAATTAAGCACCTGAAACTAGCAGTAGGGGCTTTTTCTTCATCTTAACCAATAATAATCTGTATCAACCTCTCTAAGAGATGACAAATATTTATAAAATATTCATACCACATTAGATCTGAAAGGCAGCAGTTCTTTGGCTCGACAGCCACAAGCAGTGACTCTCCACCCTTGGTCAGGTTTGGTGGTTAGGACAAAAGGCAGGGAAGGGGAGCCCCACCCTCCAGCATAGGTGAGGAGAGCAAGCCACATGGGGACAAAAGGCTGTTATTAACCCAGCAAAGATGGTTGCCAGACATGTGACTAACTAAAGTTGCTGACAACCCAGCCATGCAGCTGACTAAAAATGCAGTCCAAAATGGAATCATGTCATATTTTTTAATTTACTCATGCAAAAATTTCTAATTATCCATTTACAGTGTTACTAATTTTAATTGTAACATATTTTAACCATATTTAATAATTTCTATCACTGTCAGTATTATCCACATCATAAAAACACTTGAACTTCTGATAAATTCTGATTCCTGACCATAAGCACAATCATAGCAACTGTGGGTGGTGACCAGCTGCTATTGGCAACAGAGATAGCAAAAAATATTTAAACCATTTATGTTTCAGATTTATGCTTTTAACAAAAATTAGGAACACATCAGGAAGCACAAAACATCCCAACAAGACAAGCAAAACTTTCCAGCCAGAAACAGAACCAGATGGGGTAGCATCATGCTATCTTGACACTAGTCCAGTGTGCTACTCTGCCATTTTTCTCTTCAGCACACCAAGTGTAAAAATAGCCACAGCCCTGCAGGCCATTGCTTACACTCTGGGTCAGAGAACAAGGGAGCAAGGAAAGGGTCTGGGGAGAGGCAGCCCACATTTCCCATCTTTTCCAGCAGTGCTTGCCTCCTTGTAATGAAACACAGAAAACAGATAATTGTGGCATACACAGTTCTGGCAGCAGCAACCTGAGAATCCCTTCCACTGGCCATGTACAGTTTTCATCTGGAGTCACAAAACCCACACAAGTCCAAATGTAAACACACATACTGCGGCCACATTGCTCACACATTCCTATCAAGGAACATTTTCAAGAGAGTAAGATGACTATTAGCTTGGTTCATGATTTAAAACATTTGCATAGATAAAGACAAGGCAATGGCTGTGCACAGGCTCAATGCTCTGCTGCACAAATAAGAAACAGCAGAAACACACTTCAGACAAAACAGAAGAATAAGGACCCGTAACAGAATAACAGAGTATGGCAGTTCAGAGACCTTGGTGATCAGAGTTCTGCCAAAAAACATACAGGTAAGACAGGGTTGGCCCATAGGGTCTCTGGGTCCCCAGAGTTCAGATGGGGACCCTCTTCAGTCCCCAGCAGCGAAGACTTAGATGAAAACCCCTGCCCAGAAGAGGAGTAGGAGTATCTTGTACTCCTTCCGGGTTTGTTTTACAGGTGCTTCTGCCAAAGCGTAACCTTACAGACTCAGATACAGATGCTGCCAGCAACCATTCAGATAGCAAAATATGAATAGAGACTGCAACAGACAGTCTGGGTAAACTTACCCAGTCGGCTCTTGTAAACCTTCAGGATTCGGGGTCTCTGGGGATCCCGGACGAGCCCCCAGATGTTGTGCCCTGTTCATGAGACCCCCCGAAGAGACCACCAGAGATGCAAAACTCTCCAAAATGCAAAAGCATTATTTATTGAAAATGCAAGGACCTTAGTCTGGCACACAGGCATAGCAGTGGTTAGAGGAGGTACCTGCCTCTCTGAAAACTGGGTTTTTTAAGCCAAAAATCACAAGGATATATATCAATTAGGGGTCTTAGTATGGATACAATTTTGATTAGCTCATTTGGGGGGGGGACTTTCCCGATTTCCTCTGTTATTATAGCTTGCTGTTTGCCAAGTCTTCTTCCCTAGACTACTTGCTGTGTTGGGACATTCTGTGGCTGTCAAATGGTCCCAGGCTATCTCAAGTACTGGGACTTTCCATGGTTTATTAACTACTATCAGATAGTCCCTAGGCTATCTCTTCTATTTGTCCTTTGTACCTCAGCAGGACTCAGGTCTATTTCAAACTGAAACTTGGGGTTCAAAAATGGAGGTGCTTCTCTGTTTCTTCAGAAGGAAGGAAGGAAGGAAAAAAGGAAGTGTGGGAGATTGTGTTGTTTCATTGTAAATAATATCCCACCCCACTGGTTTAATAAAAAGTGCTGATTGGCCAAAGGCAGGCAGAAAGTGTGGGCGGGGCCATCAGACTAGGAGAACTCTGGGGACTGGAAGCATAGAGCAGAATGCCAGAGAGAAGCCAGAAGAAGCAGAGGACAACTATGCTGCTATGAGAAAAGGTACTGAGCCCTATGGCTGAAGAGGATGAGTCATGGGTTAGATGAAGGGTACAGAGCTAGCAAGTTATATACCTGTGCCTTAGGCCAATCAGCCTGAAACTACTGTAAGCATCTGTGTGTCTCTATGGATCTGTGGGCCTAAACCTTGAGGCAAGGCCCGAAAGTCAGGGCCAGAAGCCTCCTACTATAAATGGCAGCCCAACATGGGTAAAATTACCCACATAAAGCTATAGAAAACTTTAAAAATGGTCTAGAGCCCAAAGCAGCTTCTGAGTTGTGACTCTTAAGTGAGCCGTGGTACAGAGATGCCCTGGTGAGTCACATGGGCTTGAGCTACAATGGTGGGCTTTTGGAGTTCAGCTTAAGGTGTAAAATGGCTTGTCCCTGAAGTCTCACAGGAGCCTAGATGTAAGCAAAAGGTTGTAAGTGATATATTTTAGGATTCTGTTCATAAGGACAAAAACAGAACAGAATCAAAGATGGCTTTCTAATGGCAGTGTTTTCTTGGATCAGCTCTGTTTGCCTGAGGCAAGCAGAGGCTTGGCTTTTTTAAGAGAAGCTTCCTGATTCAGCCTTAGAGGAAAAACACTTGTGTGTTTTTTACTTGTGAGTTTTTTAAGAGGCCCTGCTGTCAAATACTTAAGTGGAGTTAATGAGCAGCAGATGGCAAAGCTTTACTTGGTAATTATATGGACCCTAAAATTCCCCAGAGTAGCTGGGTTAAAAAGACAAATTCTATGAAGTTAGTCTAGGAGCTGGGTGGAGCCATCCACCTATCATACCAGCCTTGAATCCTGGCAGATTAAAGGTGTGTTCAGAAACAGAAAGGAATAGAAGAATCTGGGTGGAGTCAATCACCCTAGCCAAGCAAAGGTGTGGTCAGAGACAGAAAAAGTTAAGAAATAAATATACAGTAAAGGCAGTTTTTTTTTTAAAAAAAAAAAAGTCTAAGTGGTTTAAAGTGTGTTGAAAAATATATATATATAGGCTTAGAGAAAGAAAAAAGGTATAGATAAAGTAAGATAAATAAATAAATAGTAAACCATGTAAAGATGGAAAATACAAAGAATGTATGGATACTGTATATTATTGTCTTATCTTTAAGTTTCTTGATTGAAAATGACTTAGTAAAAGCTGCTAAGAGACAGTTGATTATAAATGCTGTTGGTTTAATTCAACCTATATATTTTGTAAATGAGTTGACTTTAAAATTGAAATCCAAAGATATGCTACTTTGGAGAAGAGGTTTTCTTTTTATTTTCACAGAAAACGAGAGGCTGTCAATTTATTCCTGGATAAAGAACATAAAGTTTGATAGAGGAAGACCCCCTGAAAAATCTCCATTGGAAATGGATGGCCCAGATGATTCAGCATTTCAGAGCACCTCTGTGAAGCTTCCCGAGCTCTGTATCCAGAACAATTTCAAGGAGACTGGCTGAGATGACCCAGCCTTATAGACAACTCCACTAAAGACTTGTCCATATCCTACATTTTTCTTTGGATTCCCATGAGATTGTCAGCGCCCCCATTCAGCAGGAAGTAGCCTAGAGAAGAATGCCCACATTCCCAAAACATGGATTATGGATGTTTGTGTTTATTTACAGTGTTGCTTATAAGCTGTTATAGATAAGAGGGGAAAAGAATATTAGATTTGGAGTTTTTGTTTTAAGAAGAGAAAAGGGGATATGTGGGAGATTGTGTTGTTTCATTGTAAATAATTATCCCACCCACTAGTTTAATAAAAAGTGCTGATTGGCCAAAGGCAGGCAGAAAGTGTGGGTGGGGCCATCAGACTAGGAGAACTCTGGGAACTGGAAGCATAGAGCAGAATGCCAGAGAGAAGCCGAAAGAAGCAGAGGACAACTATGCTGCTATGAGAAAAGGTATCGAGCTCCATGGCTGAAGAGGATGAGCCATGGGTTAGATGAAGGGTACAGAGCTAGCAAGTTATATGCCTGGGCCTTAGGCCAATCAGCCTGAAACTACTGTAAGCATCTGTGTGTCTCTGAGGATCTGTGGGTCTGTGGGCCTAAACCTTGAGGCAAGGCCCGAAAGTCAGGGCCAGAAACCTCCTACTATAAGGAAGGAAGGAAGGAAGGAAGGAAGGAAGGAAGGAAGGAAGGAAGAAAGAAAGAAAGAAAGAAAGGAAGGAAGAATTTTTAGCTTCTTTACCAATACAGTAAATAATATCTAGCAATAAGCCAAATAACCATTTTAATTTTGTTTTGCTTTTTACCTTTTTGAGGTGGGAGTACCTATCAAACACATATCGTGTCACTGAATTATGACCCGTAGACCAGTGGTTCTCAACCTATAGGTTGCAACCCCCTTGGCAAACCTCTCTCTGCAAAAATATTTACATTACAATGCATAACAGTAGCAAATTTACAGTTATGAAGTAGCAACAAAAATATATTTACAGTCGGGGGTCTCTACAACATGAAGAATTATATTCAAAGTCACAGCATTAGGAAGCTCTAAATCCACAACCCCCACAAATAATTATGAGTATAAATGCCATCTTAAGACTTGTACAATAATCAGAATACAGAGACGAAGGCCAAGCAATGTCCATCAGTATTCCTGAAGTTTGTTGCCTAAAAAAAGGAAATGCTAAATTTCAGTTAGGAATACTCGAAAGTAGCCCAGCATGTGGTTCAGCAGGAGAGTGCACAACCCAGAGTTCAACCTCCAGCACTGGGTGGGTGGGGCATACAAAGAAAAGAGTGTGTTAAAATGAGAATGTTGAGTTAGAACCTCCTGGAAGGTTTAGTTTGTTTTTTTGTTTTTCTAAGAACCTTTGCAATGACAGCAGGCCTGGGGTCACCATGTGAATGGAAGATGGCAGCTCTATGGGCCAGGTTTATCTAAGTCTTCAACTCCATCTAAGATGGTATGGTCAAGCTTTTTACCCCTATGTCTTCCAGAACCCTGTTTCCTCTGGCCATCTGGGGTAAACAAAGTAAAGAAGCCAGAACCAGGCTGTTTCTGACAACTCAGTCTTTTAGGAGCCGAGATTGGTATCTTGTTGTTACAGAACCTAAATTTTACATGGGGGGAGGGTTTGTGATCCTATCGAGGGCTATAAAAGGCCCTGGTACCAGTGAAGATAGGAGGTCATCAGGGCAAGTTAGTCGGAAAAAGGATCCAGGAAGGAAGTTTATATGCAGCTGTCCAGGATGTCAGCTATGCTCCTGAAGATAACAAATACCTGTCCTAGGACTCCAACAACAACTGTTTCTGCAGAGTTCTGTCTGTTCCTTTTAATACAAAACATTTCACACTGCAATACTTCTTACTGTCCATAAAAAGACAGTACCAGCTGCCAAAGTGGGATGGTGCTCATGACAGCCATTGTCTGGGCTGTGCTGGGACTAACTTTGGCCTTCTCATCCTGGGCTATTCACATGAGTGGTTGCATGCCTCACTTTAACTCTTGAGGAAAGAAAAGGTTGGAGTTTTCACTCTCAGAATGCTTGGAGAAGGAGGGAGAAGGGAGGGCATCTGGATGACTTCTGCTTTCTTGCAGATGTGAGGCGTGTATGGGGGATGGATCTGTGCTTATAAGAGGCTTTATGAAATCTTTGTCAAATATAGGTTGAGGATAAAATGTTCCACTGAGGAGAGAGAAGGAAGGCCTTTTTCATACTCCTTCCATTTCACCTGTAGTGACCACCAGGCACATCTCCAAGGATGGCCACAGTGTAGTAGGGACTGACCATGAGTCAACCATCAGCTTTAGCAATATCATTAGGGCTAGGGATGAAGTTTGGCTGGTAGAGTTCTTAGCTTGAATATACAAAGCCCTGAGCTTACCATACAAACCAGGCATGATGGTCCCTTAGCACTGGAGAATAGAGGAGAAGGTCGGAAATTAAAGTCAACCTTGGCTAAGGTAAGTTTCAGGCTATCTTGAACTATAAGAGAATGTCTTTAAAAACTTTTTTATGTTGCAACATTTCTATTTTGAGAGTAGGATACAATAATAAAGCACCATTCCCATAGACAGTGTTGGAAAATGGCTGAGTGATGGAGCATATTCCTAGCATGTGCGCAGCTCTGGGTTTGATTGAAGATATCACCATATACACATGCATATACACAAATGCACACATAAAAATATGCACACACATATGCATGTATGTATCCAGATTTGATTCTCAGCTTGTCTATCAGTCTATTGTTATCTATCTATCTATCTATCTATCTATCTATCTATCTATCTATCTATCTTCAAAAATACAGAAGAACTCTTCCATTCATGAGTGTGGGACACAAGTAAAAGATCATATACGCAGTTACTTTCTAGTAAGATTGTAGATACCTAGGTATAGCATTTATTGAAATTTATTTATTTATTTGTGTGTGTGTATGAGAGAGAGGGAGGGGCTTTTGTGAAAGTTAGGAGTTGGTTCTGGTTGGGGCAAGGTTTCTTCACACTCCAGGCTAGCTGGTCCATAATTATCCTGACTGTTTCCTTGTCTCTTGCCGTCATCTCGGGTTAGAAATGCTATGGTTACAGATGGATGCTACTACATCTGACTTGTTCATGGGTTCCAGGAGTCAAATTCTGGTGCCTGGGTTTGAGCACCTGGTGTTTTGACCTGACGAGCCATCTTGATGGCTCTTAATCTTTTATCACAGGGTAATAGATGGGATATCAGGGCAACTGACTGCTGGCATAGAAGCTGGGATTCAGTCAGGAAGCTCTGCTCCCAAAGGCCATCTCCTTTCATTCTAAGATAACTTTTCCTTTAAACTTCTCTTGGGCAAAAAGAAAATACCTTCCATAAGTCAAAGAGAGAAATACAATCAGTTGTGCAAGGTGGCATGTGTTTCTGAGCTGATGCAAAGCATGTTGGTAATCTTCATGACTAAGTGACTATGAGACAAGGCCAAAGGCAACTAGGAGACCATCCAGCAACTTCTAAGAGGAAATGACAACTGGTCTGCTGTTTCCGGGAATTCAAATCAGAGAAGAGAATAAGCATATACAATTACCAGTGTGTGTTACATAGAAATCTCATTTCTCTAGCTATCATTGTAATTGCCAACATGGCCGGTGTTTCAAAGGCAGTAGAGTAAACTTCCAGGTGACAGTTACAAAGAATGACTGCCTGGAGCCTATTTTCTGTGGAGTAGAGACAGGATCATTACCTGCTCAGCTAGTGTGGGACATGAGTAAAAATTCTGTGATGGAAGTTACTGATTTCACTGGATTCCCAACTATTTTAATTTTTATATTATTTTAGTAATTAAATGAATCTCTCAATAAAATGATAAGGGCCATCAGGTATGTGACACCACCTTATCACTGTCAACAAAATTAATAGTGGATTCCTAATCATTATCTAGTATTGTGAGATAGTAAATTGTGTATATTTTTCTTCAATATAAGAAAAATATAAAAATACAGTAATTATCAGAAATTCTATCCCAGCAATGAAACCTTGTCAAACAGGAATTCACTCCTGTGTATTTCAGTGGTGGGATGCTTGCCTGGCATGCGCAAGGCCCAAGTCTGACCTCTAGGACAGCAAACAACAGCATCCAACTTGCACACTTTCAATTACAGCTCCAGTCACAATAGTCAGCATGCGGGAAGAGTGGTGAGATGGCTCAGTGGGTATCACCAAGCCCGACAAACTAAGTTTCATCCCCAGAACTCATGTGGTAGAAAGACAGAAGAACCTACATCCACAGGTTCTTTGGCCTCTACTCCGATGCCATTGCTTGGGTGTACACACACTTATACCCCAAAACATACACATATACACAAGCAAATAAAGTGTAATAAAAAAAATCATGGAAACAACACAAATATCTAGAGAAGAATATAAAGAAGAAATGTAATATATCATGGAGTGAAATAGCATTAGTTCATAAAAAGAAATGAAGTTCTGATACTTTCTACAACATTCTAAATGACAATCTAGTCATGAATGAATATAGGATGCATAATTCTAAATGTGTTTGCCCAACATAGAGAAATTTTTAGAGATGAAAAGCAGATCAGTGGTGCCAGGTACTGGGAGGTAAATAGTGAGGGACTGTTGAGAATTTTTTTGTGGAGGTGATAAGAATGTTCTAGAACTAGACAGTAGTGGCAGGGCCATTACACAGAGTCTGAACACAGTGTCTGAATATAATAAATACCACTGAATTATATACTTTAAAATGGTTAAGATGACACACTACTCTCACCTTAAAGAGGAAGAAGAGATTGATGGTTTTGTCTTTGTTTTTAACTGAGGCCATTCTGAGGGACTATGGCCCAGAAACACAAACTTCTATCATTCCAAAGTCCGTGTTCCAACATGCAGTTTCATAAAGTCCCATAGTTTTACAGAAGAAAGAAACTCATAAGTTAAGGCAAATTTAAAATGCACTGGTAGGTGTACCAGAGAGGTGATTAGTGTAGGCCTCGGATGTTATCTGAGGACATGAACCCAGAGAACAACCCGAGTGTTGGTCCTGTCTACCACCTGGGAATCAAGCTTAGGTCACAGGCTTGGAAGAAGTCCAGGCATCTTGCTGGCCTTATTTTGGGAGTCTGGAAGCGATTTTTGAAGAAGCTATCTAAGTTGTTCGATGTCCTGGATTCAATTCTCAAAGTAGCTGAGCTCCTGAATTACCCCAGAGGACAGCTGGATCACCCTTAGGCTGGGTGTGCTGGGATTTGATTCTCAGTGGCAGAGGCCCAGGACACCAATACAGACACAGGCAGCCCTGCACCTCCAGCCTTGCTCTCTTGCTGCAAATACATCCTTAGAAGTAAGAATTGGGACCGAAGCAGTCTTGTAAGTGTTTCAAAAACTGAAGCATTAAACCATGTGAAACCTGGCTTCAGAGAGTCAGGCACTGTCCCCACCATGGGGGGGGGGCAACTTTTCCATGGGTGTGTTATCCATTGGGACTCAACATGCAGTTTGTGACTTCTATACTTTTATTTTTTATATTTTCCTTTTTTTTCCCCAGAGATTGGTGGGCAGAAAGCCATGAGGAGGCTCAAAAGACTGGCACAGAGGAAGAGAGTGTGAAGCCTAGGTCAGCAAGATACACTGGAAAAAAAAATAGAAAAAAATTCTTGAGGCTGGCACAAAAGGAAGGAGACAATAACCCAGGGTTTGTCGTTCTTTTAGTTTTGTGGGTGTTTCTCCTGGAAAGCCCCACAGCTCAGTAAGCCGCTAGGTTCTGGAAGAAGAGTCGAGAAGTAGGAAAAGATGCTCAGGGTCCATCTCTTGTTTTGTAGATGAAGAACTAGCAGCATCATGGAGACCAGAGTTCTCCTTGGGGTTGGGTGGCATTTTAGCCTGCTCAAGGCCCACAGTTTGTGTCTCTGCACTTCTCCCTCTATAATTACACTATTTAAGCAATATAGATCCTTCATTCAGAATGGCAACGTGGTTTCCTCATCTCACTGAGTCTAAATAGACAGGGCCTATTCTTAACATTTAACAATCAAAACCAATTATAACTCTTGCTTTCCCTCCTGAAAAAAAAAAAAAACAAAACAAAACTATCCCTTTCAGAATGGGGAATTTTCACTCTGTGACGTCAAAAGGCTATGAGAACAATAGCACAGAAATAAAGACTACAGAGAAGAGAGACCTAGTATGATCAGAGAGGCCCAGTTTCTCAGGATTGTGGGACAGTACAATGGGTACAAAGTAAAGAGTAAAATTAGTTCAAAGGATGATGAATACATGGGTGTGGATCAGGCACTCTTGTGAGTATAATCAGCCATGACCACTTGCAACAAACTCTGTTCTGCTTCATGGAGGACATTGGCCATTGGATGCTTTCAAACACCCAGACTGTCCAAGCCATGCTTGACTAAAGAGAAAAATATTCTCATTATGTAGTAGAGGTAAACTGAGTCAAGAGCTATCCTGAGGGTTAGGCATGTAACTTAGTAGGTAGAATGTTAGCCTAGCACGGGGTTTTTATAAAAAACAGGCCTGGTGGCACATGCCTGTAATCCGGTCATTAAGGAAGATGAGGTAGGAGAATCAGGTTCAAGGCTCTCTTCTGTTTTATAGTGATACACATGATTCTGTCTCAAAAAGAAAGAGAGAGAGTTAGAGAAGAAGAAGAAAGGGTAGGAAGGAAGGAAAAGCCACCTTAAATGCTAGCTCAGCTGTCTCCCTACCATGGTGAGTCACAGCCACTTCTTCTATCATCTGTTGTTAAATTCCCATCCTGAAAGCTTTGTCCTGCTTGGAGTTTGCTGATACTGCTGCTCTTCTCTATGACAAGAAAAAATGCACTTATGGACCCCGAATTTTAAATCATCATTGTTGGGATCATGTTTGATCTGGCATGATACAATAGCGCGTTTACCCAGTATATCTATGAATAGAGAGACCTCGCGTCCTCATGGACACGGGGTGGTGGGTGGGACGTGTGGCGAGAGGTGGCGGGCTATGACACGGCAGGAGACACTTAGACTGCTTCTACATAGAAGGACTTAATTATTACTATTATTGTAACAGGGAGAGAGGGAGAGAGGGAGGGGGGAGGGAGAGAAAAAGAAAGGAAGAGAGAGATAGGGAACGCTCCTGGGATGGAAGAAGCGAGTGAGAGAGTCCAGCGGTGGGAATTCTTCTTAAATAGGGCTTGACATCAGAACTCAGGGCAGAGCATGGCTTCAGAGGCTAGAACAGAATCCTAACAATCATAATTAAGCTACAACATATCTTCATTAATGAAAATAGGAGCTACCACAATCAGCATACTTTGACCATAAGAAATAAACTTCTTCTTGTGATAAAAAAGTTCAAATTTGAGGATTAGGCTGTGAAAACATTTTTCCTGCAAAAAGCTGTCAAGAAGCATGAAGAAGTAGCAGTGGGTTGGCAGAGGCAGGATGAGGTGACGAAAGTGGGTAACCTAACGCTCAGACTCCAACCACCAAACTCACGGTGTTCATCATGGTGTCGAGCAATACAGTGCTCCGTGCTCACAGACCTTTGTTTAATCACTAACAACTGTTGCAGTCTGCCTATGTAATATTTGTAGCACCCAAGCTGCCCAGCCATAGAAAGCACGCCTGTCTCAGAGTAAGAAAATATGAAGTCTGACTTCTGACCTTCCTGTTTGCTAGCTGTAAACTTTGAACATCATTTTTTTGTGTTCTTAAAAAGAGATCAATGTAGATTCCCATTTATCACACAGCACGAAACTCAACTCCATAGATCAAGAGCCTCAACATAAGACTCGACACTCTGAATCTGATCGAAGAGAAAATAGAGAGTAGTCTTGAACTCATTGGCACCAGAGAGGATTTTCTAAACAGGAACAACTGATAACACAGCCTCTAAGACCCACAATCTATAGACAGGACCTCATGAAGTTAAAAGCTTCTGTAGGACAAAGCACACCATCATTCATGAGAAGTGGCAGATCACAGAACAGGAAAAGACCTTTACTAATTATACATTTGGTAAAGGATCTACCATCACATTCTATGATCAGTCTTCATTAGAGAAGCTTCTTCCTGCAGTAGATGGGAAACAACAGACAGGCCCACAACCTGACAATGTGTAGAGTCGGAGGCTTGGGAGCACTTGGTCATAATAGGATGCCTTCATCAAACCCTGTTCCTTGAGGCTCAGGGAGCTTATGTGGAAGAGAAGGCTGAAACAGTGTAAGAGCCAGAGGTGGTGAATGACCCTAAGGAAACAGCATCTTCCAAACAGTACATACACAGAAGAACTCAAAGAGACTGAGGCAGCAGGTACAAGATCTACACAGATTCCAGCTAGATCTGGTCCCAGTACTGACGAGAGCAAACAGATGCAGGGTCCCACTTAGAACAAGAAGCTATCTGCTATTGTTTTCTCAAGTGGATTGTCATGGGTACACCAACCACACTAAAGGAAGCTGGTCAACACAAAACAGGCTCCGTGGATTTTTAGTTGTTTTTTGTTTTAATAGGCTTTTTGCTTCATTTTGGAATTTTTTGTCTCATTGGGTTTTGTTTGTTTAGATTTTCACTTTTGTAATCTTTTAAAAGACAGGCAGAGAGAAAGAGAGAACATGAAGTTGTGGGGCAGAGAGGCAGGAAGGATCTGGGAGGAGTTGGGAAGGGGAAATATGATCAAAGCATACTGTTTGAAAAAGATTTTAAATAAAGAGAATACATTAAAAAATGGGGTCAGAGCCAGGTGGTGGTGCACACCTTTAGTCCAGCACTCAGGAGGCAAAGGAAGGCATCTATCTGCGAGTTAGAGGCCAGTCTGTTCTACCAAGCAATTTTCAGGATGGCCAGGACTACTCAGAGACCTTGCCAAAACAAACAAACAAACAAAAACAAACAAACAAACAAATAAAACCCACAAAAAACAAACAAAAAATGGATGAACAGCATCTAGCTTAGAGAGCTGCTGGTGATTAGAGAAATAGCATGTTAGGAAGACTCCAGCATACTGCACACTGCCTGCACACTGGCTGCACACTCCTGCACACTGGCTGGCACACCAGCTGCACACTGCCTGCACATTCCTGCACACTGGCTGGCACACCAGCTGCACACTGCCTGTGCACTCCTACACACCAGCTGCACACTGGCTGCACACTGCCTGCACACATGCTGGCTACACACTGGCTGCACACTGCCTGCACACACGCTGGCTACACACTGCCTGCACACTCCTGCACACCGGCTGGAGCAGTGGTACATGCCTGATGAAATCAGAGTCTTTTGATAACAGTGAAGGGTTGCATATTTCTTAGCAAAGAGACTTTCAGTGATGCTAAAAAGGAAGTAATAGGCTATGGATGTGGATCAGTGGCAGTGGTAGAGCACTAACCTAACCTAGCTCTTGCAAGGCCCTGAGTTCAGAGAGAGGGAGAGAGAGAGAGAGAAACAAAAAAGGAAATGTACTAACTGCTGCACTGGGCATGGTGACACATGCCTTTAACCCCAGCAATGTGGAGACGGAGGAGGCAGATTTTTGAGAGTTCAAGGCCAACCTGGCCTACATACCCAGACCCTATGAAGGAGGAAGAGGAGGAGGAGGACATCTGAAAAAAGAGCTAAAAAAAATCACCAAAGTTTCAGCTTGTTTTGATGACAAAACTCCGGAGGCAGAGGCAGTGGATCTGAGTTCGAGGCCAGCCTGGTCTCCAGGACAACCAGGGCTGCACAGAGAAGCCAGCTGAGGAAAATGAGAAAGAAAGAAGAATGTTGCTAAAGGGGGATCAACGCATGCGTTGTTGTCTGTGTTTTTGGTAATTTTCAGTGCCAACTGCTTTCATGGGACTGAGACAGCTTTCCTGAGTTATGACATGATGACTTACTAGTTTGCTTTATGGTCTGAGTGCAGCCTGGCTGGAGAACCCATGCTCAGCATCCATGAGGCTTGGGATTTGATCTCCAGTGTTTTCGTTAAGAGAAATTATTCCAAACCTGGGAATAAACAAAGCAGTTATTACGTGCCATTTTTAAAGGACACATTGGAAAACTACCCAACAAGGTCACCTATGGACCCCCCCAAACTCTCCTGATGTTATGGGAATGACAAGCTCACCTATAGACCCCTCTGATGCTGTGGGAATGACAAATTCACCTGTAGACCTTCTGATGCTATAGGAGTTATTATTTTGTTTAGCTTACTCTGCTCAGATCTGGCTATTTATATTTTTCCTCCAAATTCCTATGCTGAAGCCTTAACTCCTGGTATAATTGCATTTGGAGGTGTTCTAGTTTTTACTCTCTATTTCTTTGATAAACACCATGACCAAAAAGCAACTCGGGGAATAAAGGGTTTATTTCATCTTACAGCTTACAGCCCATCATGCAAAGAAATCAAGGTTGGAACTCAAGGCAGGAACCTGAAGGCAGGAACTGAAGCAGAGACCATGGAGGACCTCAGGCTCACTGGCTTGCTCTTCATGGCTCACTCAGCTTGCTTTTTATGCAATCTATGACCACCTGCCTAGGAGTGGCACTGTCTACAGGGGCCGAGCTGGGCCTTCCCATATCACTTCATCAAAAAGAAAAAAATATCCCCAAAGGACATCAGGACATCTTGCCTACGGGACATCTGCACATCTTCTCAATTGAGGTTTCCTCTTTTCTGCTTTTTGTCAAGCAGGCAAAACAAACGAACAAATAAATAACCATCACAGGAGACATGTGACTCCATGGAATCAAAATAGGTTGAGGAAAAGTGTGGGCCCTGATCTAACAGGAGTCAGTCCTTATGAAAGACACTAGTCTGTACATACTGAAGAAAGGTTGGGTGAGGACACAGCAAAAAAACAGATGCCCAAAAGGCAGAGAGAGAGAGAGAGAGAGAGAGAGAGAGAGAGAGAGAGAGAGAGAGAGAGAGAGAGAGAGAGAGAGAGAGCCCTCACTCAGAACAGTTCCCAAAACATTGAGAGGATGTCATTTCCACTGCTGAAGCCAGCCAGCCATGAGACTTGGTCCTGACAGCCTGTGTTGACAATGCTCTGTTGCTTAAGGTTTGGTTAGGGCACTTTGGATATTAACTTGTTGAAGATTGATAAGTTGTTTGTGAGTTGTTCCAGTAAAGACATAAATTATTTCTGTTTGTAAAATGAGAGCCTCCAAGGTCACTTTTGATGTTTGGGTTAAGCCTAGCCTTTAGCCTCTGAGTTACCTCTCCAGCCCTAAGGTCACAGTTGTTGACATGTAGAACATTAACCCGCATATCTAACTTCATAATCTGAGTCTGTTTTTCTGCTTTGTGAAATGCCATTGATAGTCTTGCTTGACTGGGCACAGTGGTGAGTAGTCCCACTTATTGGAGAGGCTCAGACTGAGTCCAGGAGGTCTGGACCAGTCTGGTCTACATGGTGAGACCCTCCTCTATCTCTTGAAAAATTAAATAAATGGGGTCTCTGTCCAAGGTTGCTGTAAGATTGAGTGTAGCACGTAGAGAGCACCTGCCTGCCCCGCTGTGCACATAGCAAACTCTCAGTCCAAATGATAGTCATTGGAACATTTAGACAGGAGGCCCATAGGTGCATTTTGCTAAAGTTCTACAGGATTGAGAGATATGAATGGCCAGTACGGGGCATTTCACAGGTGAATTTCAAACTCTCTTGAAAAGTTAAAAGGCTGGTGAGTATCAGGCTTAATTATCACATGACAGCTAACAAGTCTAAGTGGGTGATAACTGGAATGGGCAGGCACTGATCTATTTACTGTCAGCCACAGCCAGCCTCCTTTGTTCCTCAGCACTGCCTACTTGACCCTAAGGGCTTTGGTGCCCAATGAAGGGCCATCATTTTCTTCTCTCCTGGTTGAAATAACCATTGGTACAGGTTCCAGAAGCCCCAGAATCAGGACCACCTAATCAGGGATGCTTTAGGGGAGTCTCAGAGCTATATGGTTCAACCTGCATCTTCACAGAGCACTTCCCTCTTCTCTTCTCCATAAAGGGCATCGAGGAGTACACTGCACACTTAGACCAGGCATGAGGTTAAGAAAGGCTTCTTCCTAGGACATGCTAAGATCTATTCACCTGTGGGATACTCTCCATGATGTGACAGCTCTTGATGCTGTGGGCGGGCAGTGAAGTAGCTGGTAGTAAGAGTTAACTTGAGTGTAGAGATCCACCCACTGATTGCTAGCCTCTCGATGCCTAAGGTCTGAACCAAGCCTTTTGTGTGTGTTTGCATGTGACATGCCTCTAGAGAGTAAACCCAGGGCTTTGTGAATGCTAGGCAAGCACTCTACCACTGAGCTGCACCTTCATCTCCTTCAACTTCACTTTAAAACAGAGTCTTGCCAAATTGTCTGAGCTACCCTCTAACTTATGACCCTCAACATTCAAGGATGTGTACTGCCACTCCCAGATATTCCATACCACTTGGGAGATGGTTTTATAGCCTAAAATTCTGGAACTGTAAATGAACAAGTAACTTTTGTTGGAGACAGGGTCTCACGTGGCCCATATTGTAGCCCAGTCTTATGAAACTCCAATTTCAACTTCCTATAGAGCTGAGGATGACCTTGAATTCTTGGTCTTCCTGCCTCCACCCCAAAGTGCTGGGACAATGGGTATGCACTTCTCTACTGGGCTCTAAAATTGTCCCTGGCTTGGTCATGCGATCTAAGCTGAGCTATACTTCTCCTTACCCCAACACATACCTTTTATTTTTCTCACTGTAATTCCCCCACATTTTCCAGAAGAAGTGCTGATATGACTAGTTCCTGGGTCTGCCCCATCCCTCTGAATGTTTGCTATTCCCACAGAAGGCTTGAAACCCGGCTCTGAGGGTGTCAGAGAAGATATGGACAGTATGTACTGCATAGTCCTAAAGATGAAGGCACTGAATCCTTGAGGAATCATCGGAAGAGTCTCCATAGTGCTGCATCGTGTCACTGTCCTGGGCCTCAGTTGCTCTGTTTGGCAAATGCAAGGCACCATTGCTAGCTGTTTACATTTAAAGGGCTCTGGGGTTGTTTCATTCTTAATATCATCCTACAACAGGGGATTTGGTCTATCTTTATTTTGGGAACCAAGAAGCTGAAGCTCAAAGAAATTAGACAGGTCTCCAAAGGTTACTGGTCAGTCTTTGCCCTGCAAGGGAGAACTGTGTGACCCAGATCTGTCTGTCACCTTTGGGAATCACTCTTTCATTGGGTCCACAGGTTCTCATTGTGAAAGTAATCTTTCTTAAACATGTCCACACCAGAGTTCTTTACTGAAAAAGCAAATGCCTGGTCCACTCCTTAGTCCACACATTCCAGCAGCCAGGAGTCTCATAAAGGGGACAGGGCATCTTTGAAAAGGTGTTTACTGTCTCCTACCTGGGGCCTCCTGGAGGAGGGTTCCAAAATGTCAGTTTTCTGGCTATTGCCAGCATTTTCTAAAACCTCAGCTCAGTGATCTGTCTCTCTAACTTCCTGCTGTAAAGTGTCTACAAGTAGGTGTGACATTTCTCTAGGGGCTTTTAGAACCCAAAAGGCCCAGTCCTCCGTTAATGAGGTCTGTCCCTCCCCCTTCCTCCCATCTTTCCTGGATGATTGTCCTCTCCTTGGCTGGGGAGGGGACACGAGAAATTGCAAAAGTTTCCGGCTTCCTGAGCTGGGGAGCCCTGGCTTCATTTAGATAGAGCTGAACACTGGTTTGCCAACCATTTGAGCTATCCAAGGCTCCTTCAATCACAACCTGCTTCCCAGCCCAGTGTCCATCAAGGCAGTGATATGGGAACTCAGTCTCCTGTGATCATGAGCACTACCTACCCAAAAAACTGGATGGGACCGGCATCCTTGGCTCTACTCTTGACCACTCTGGCTTTGGGCAAGATATGCCCTCAGTGAACAGCCTTCTGTTTGGCAACAGGTAGGCATAGGGATAATAGCAACAGTAGTGGATTTGGCAACATTATAGACATTACATACAATCATTACGTAAGCTGAGGGCAGCGGTCGAATTATGGCTAAGGATGACCGAGTGAGGACCGGAAGTCAGCTGCCCAGAGATGAAGGTACAAACAGTAGCTTGAGCTACAACACACTTTGATAGATGGTCCTGGCCTGACACATTTATTTCCAAAGCTGTTTCTGCTTCAAGATGATTGTGAATGACTGAGATTTAAGAATGACCCAAGAATTGTGTTTCCATGAGTCATTTGAAAGCATTTTGTGATTTAAGATTGGGACCAGAACAAAAAATTCAGTGGAGCTAAAAATTAAGGGAAGTAACGTAATAAACTGGGCTGAAGTCCAGTCTAGCTGCCTAGCACAGGCCCAGGTTTAACTATAATGTCAGAGTGGGGGTGGGGGACAAATAGCATTAACAGTCTACATCTACTTCTGGTAGTGAAATTAGCAGAGGTGGATTATAAAATGCTTCTTTACAGTGGAAATTACTAACTTGGACATATTAGGAAGGACTAATAAATAAAAATAGATGCAGCAGAATGAAGATAAAAACAAACAGAACACATAGGTGTGGATGAGTTTGAAGGTCTAGTCTTATCACAGAAGATGAGACATAATGTTACATCATAAAGCACATCAGACCTGGTGTGACTGGAGGCATGACATGAGGAAGGGATGAAAAACGAGCAAGCTAAGGCTATCCCAGGCTGGCCTCAAACTCACAATCCTCTTACCTTCTGAGTATGGATTATGGGGGCAGGCTACCACAGCTGTTTCTCAGTTTTTAGACTTTTAAAACGGAAGCCAGAAATTCAGGTTCACAAATTTTCTAAGGAGCAAGATGGCTTGTGAAACTGAACAGTTATATTAGGTCCTGGCCTTTGGGTAAAGATTTAGTGAACAGTTACAATGAATGAATGGACACCCATATACACACCCATGCACACATATTTATATGGTTGGCTGTAAATTGTAAGTTATTTGGTAAATGGTTGGTTGATGAGAGCTAGTTAGAAGACAAGAGGGGAACCTGCTGGGAAAGTCATGAAGATGATCTCTGCAGTGAACCTATTTATCCCATCTAAGAACTAAGCAGGCCAGACTCTATTAGCTTATGAGAGAGGGCACATTCATTGAAGTTTATTTTGGTTTATGGTTCTGGAGGATGAGATTTGAAAACCATGGCATTAATGTCTTGGCTTCTGGTGAGGGCTTCATGATGCTTCAAATCATGACAGAAAATAGGAAGGCCCAATCCCCTTGTGAAGACAAACCACAACAGATAACCCTTTTAACCTTCTCTTGTGGCAACTAATTCAGTCCTCCTATAAAGTTAATCCACTTACAGGGCCCTGTAAGAGGGCATTAATTTGTCTATAGGTCTTTCTTGGCCCAAACATCCTTCAAAGGTTCTTTTCCATAGCACTATGCTGGGGGTTGAACATCAGCATGAATCTTGGAGGGGAACAACCATATTCCAACCACAGCATATAGAAATGGAAAGGCGCTTCCGGCTACTCAAATGCTATGAGCCAAGGAGGGAGGCACATACAGATTGGTGGAGCCTGGTCAGCAGGCATAGTCACAGGCATCCTTGATGGCCCTGCTCTTGGGGAGCTCATTACCCTGTGGTGGCTGGAAGGGCATGGAGGGAGGCAGCACTATCTCTCAGAATTCCATGTCAAGATGTTAAAAACTTTTTCATGTATTCCCGGGAAAGAAGATCAGCAAAGGGGTTGGTAAGAGCAGCAACTTTCTGCTGCCGATCTTGTGAGAAAGTAGAGCACTTCCTGCTGTAGACTCAAGGACAAGTGAGGCATGAAGTCAACCTCCCCATCCATTCTTGAGGTAAGTCTGCCTTAGCACAAGTTCCTAGTGAATGAATGCTCCCTTCTTCCTCTCAACCCTAGCCCACAGACCAAACAGATCAAAAGGATTGTGAGTGCTTTGGGATTCTCTTTTATGTATGTTTTTTGTAGGTTTTCCTACAGAATCTTTTAGAGCCTAAAATATTCACTGCTTTTGGAATTAGTAAAATTATTTTTCACAGAGCATTTAAGTTACTGTCAAATACATCCCTATAGAAAGATGTCTACAGTATATCACTGGGTGAAGAACTGGAGCCCGCCAGCCAGCCATACAGGGTAGACAACATCATCTCCTTACTGTAAGAAGGCAGTCTTCTCTTACTTCAGAGGTGGAGTTCTACCTTCTCATTCACCGGAAACGTGTAGTTTAACACCCTCCCCCCTTCCCATCTTGTCTTCAGGCAGAAACTTTTAATTTATGTCAAGGGCTGAATTAAGTCTCCACGTCTTCTCACTCCTGGAGGCTTCCACAGGTTTCCGGCCCTTGTCCTCTGAGGCCACTGGGGACAGATAATTTGACTGAATTGTTCTTCCTCCAGCCCTTTGGATCTCCCCTTCAGAGGCTCGCACGTTCTCCAGGGGTGGTCTTGCTTTGAGTGGCGGGAAACTGGCTGAGGGGAAGGGGTGCTGGGCTGCTGGGGGTGCTGGGGTGCTGAGAGGTACTTTTAGGCCTCCTTTGCCTCTCTGACCCAACTTTCTTGCCTGGAGACTTCTTCGGGTGGAGATGGTGGCAGGAGGGAGTCACCAGCGCAGCCTCGGACACATCCAGTTAAGAGCAGGGGATTACGGAGGGGGAGGATTGTGAATCCCTCTCTCTACTACCCCGACTCTAGCCAAGGGTCCCACCACGTTTTGTTCCTCTCCTGAGTCCTTCCCAGGAAGGAGGTGGCCGTAATTAACACCCAAGTGGAAACATTTCTCCAGAGGTTAAACCTCTCCAGGAATTTGCATTTGAAAGCCTGGCTGCTAATTGTGGAATGCGAGGAGTCTTTGTCTCTCCAAAGGAAAAGCTGGCTATGGAAGTCTGATAAAGAAGGGGGACCCCCCCCCCGCGTCTTTTCCCTGTAGCCTGACTATTCTACTTCCAAGCCTGGGTGTAGGAGAAGCTGGGAAGCAGGGGATCCCCCCAAACACTAATTTGCTTTCCAAACGCCTAGAGTTTCTGAAAGTGAATTTCCTACCCGAGATAACCTGTCTGTAACCTGGAGCAAGCTTGGCGTCCAGGACCTGGATAGCCTATGGTGCAGATGAAATCTAGGAGACCCAGGGCGCAAGGGTGCTTCACCAGTCAAGAGAACTCAGTCACTGTATTAATAATAGGTTTTTTAACCCCCCCCCCCTTGGCCATATGTGGTGTTTATGTAGCACCGGTGCTTGGAAGGATGAGGCAGAAGGATTGCTGTGACTTTGAGGCCAACCTAGACTCTTAAAAAGGGGGGGGGGGGGGGGTCTTTTTTCTTGACTTGTCTAGCCCAACACCCAAGCTCATGTCAATCCTCCTGCCTCAGCTTCTCTGATGCTAGGATTATGGATGTATGCTTTCTGTGTCATGCCCAGCTTTGTATGAATTGACTTCTTAAATGGGTAATACGTGTATAAAACAAACAAACAAACAAACAAAAAAACACGTCAGAAGATTCTAAAGTGAAAGATAGGGTCAGATCTGCTCATCTGATTGTAGATGCGTTGGAGACCCAAAACACCAAACCAAACGCATATTTTACTCAGAAAGAATCAGGTATAGTAACAATTGTGTGTGTGTGTGTGTGTGTGTGTGTGTGTGTGTGTGTGTGTGTGTGTGGTGTTCTAAAGGTTCTAGTGTGAAGATCAATCTCCCCCTCACACTGGGACTCCCCTCTCCTTCTGGATTTGCACATATGGATACACGAACTCCTGACTGTGAATGTGTGTATACTGATTGTGTGTGAACATCTCTCGGTGTTTTGTTCTTTCACAAAGTGATACTTTTCAGTGCCTCCATTTTCTCAAAGCGAGACCATGTGAATATGAATATTACTTTCTTGAGCTAGTCTCTTCTGTAAACTGAGAGGTAATAGAAACACTTCCTGGTGGGGCTGGTTAATTAGACCTGTGCCTGGCATGTGCCAGAAGGAGTTGGGAGGGCATCAAACACAGCTCTCATTTCAAAGGGAGTAAGAGATAGTTTATTCTGGAGCAAATGTAAGTGAATGTGGCCCAGGAACATGGACTAAGAGTCCCCAAATGTTCCCGTGTAGAAGTGGTGTCAGAAAGTTTGTATAGAGCAAAAGAAATTGCAAATCAAGATGCCATTCAAACAGGCTGTTGGGTGGCTTACAGGAAGTAGGGACAGTCTCAGCTGCCATCTTGAGCTGTGGAACTTGGTGGTCTCTGAAAGTTTGTCCCGATAGTCAAAAGGACGTTAAATCAGAAACTGAGGTTCCTAGGACTAAATACTGCTCCCAAGATAGTTTGTCACAGAATCTACAACACCCTAAGTTTCTACAATCAGGAAGTTTTTAATCCTGTGTCTGGTGCTGGAGAGTGGGATGCCAGAGACTCTTGCACAGAGCAGTTTTGTAGAATTTTCAATATAGATTCAGTTTTGTCTGAGAACTTCAGCTTACAACTGATTATTATTAATCATTGGATTGAAAAATGAGTTTTTGCCTATGCACTCAATAAAACTTTAATATCTTAAATCTTTATGTGTGTGCATGTGTGTGGAAGAGAGACACACATGGGGGGAGGGAGAATATGATGACTTAATAAGGAGAATTGAGATTCTCGTCTGGAAACTGAAATTCAGCCACAGCAGCTTTTACTTCTTGCCATCCAGTCTCCAGTCTATGAGACTGGAGAGGCTCAGGCCCCAGACTGTGGTTAAGGTTTTCAATAGAGTTTCGGAAGCTGGTGTTTTTGTGGTGAGACAGTGGGTGATCTGCAGAAGGAAAACAGTAAAAGTGACAACACACATGTACACACACACAAACTCGTACACATACACACATCTACATACATAAACATGTACATATACACACATGTATACACACATACATATACACACATGTACACACACAAACACGTACATATACACACATCTACACACACACACAATTTGTCACACTATTTCTGATTCTTTCAGCATAAATACGCCTTTGGTTTGATACTTTGAGTCTTGGACGAATCTATAATGAGCCATTTCCCTTGACAGACCCAAACCCTGTCTGCAGTCTTTAACATGCTGTATCAGAGGAAACTGCAGATACTGCACCCAGGAACATGGGAGTAAATTTTGTGAGGTTACAAGGGGCCTTTCGAGAAGAGTCTTCCTGTCACCACCATCCTGGGATATCTAGGCTCTAGGCAGCCCCACCCATGCAGAACATGAAAATCACCAGGGTTTATGGTGCTGAAAGTCTTAGGGCGCTGACAGGATGGAGTACAGATGCAGTAATATAAGGACCCCCCTCCTTTCTCAGATGTGGGTGGACAGCTGGGGTCTTCTCCAGCCTGCATGGCGCCCAAAAGACTCTATGTTGTGCATCTGGCTACTTCCTTTAGGCCTTGCCATGTGAGTTTCTAGGCAGGCTTCGCTTTCTCAGGATGTACCTGGAACTCTTTGTACTAAAGGGCTGGTTCAGGGAGAGTAAAACCAGCAATGACTTTTCCTATAAGGAAATGCCAAAGAATCATCCACAAAAAATCAATCACAGGACAGACTGCCCTTGGGCTGGAGTGATATCCTTGTTAGTTCTGCCCTGAGCCTCTGGCTCTTGTTGCGTGAGCAACTTGTTGACACATTTATTTTGCTATTCTTCTGTTGAGCTGTGCACAGAGAGCTTGTGACTGGGGCTAGTTCTTTGTAAACCAGGAAACCCCTTTCTCTGCATCCTTCAGCTGAGCCTCTGCTAGCCTAGCCTTCCCAGTACTGGGAGTCCAAATCCGCTCACTGCTTATGGCAGAAATTAATCCTTTCACTAGCCACAGATTAAAAACATGGTCCCCAGTTTTATTTACATCATTTTGATAATTGCACGCATCATACTTTTCTTTGTTCTGCTTTGTTTAATCAGATCCATCAATTTGCTGGGGAATGATAGGTGGTGAGACAATTTCTCAGTGAGTTCCAGGCTACTCTGGGCTACATAGCGAGACTCTTAAAAAGAAATCATCATCATAATCATAACAACAATAATAATTGTTTCTTTGGAGTTTATTTCCTTGTGATCATTGTAGAAAGTTCTCTACACTTAGTAGATCAATTTGACATTTCCATTGGGACATTTTGTGTTCATTTTTGGGCTTAAATTTTTGATCCATCTGAATTTATTTGAGGTCGAAGACCAAAGTAAAAGCATAGTTTCATTTTGTTTCCTAAGTTATTGATTAGCCTCAAGTAATTTCTCACTAAATTATTTTCACCAAATGTCACTTTCATCATGAATTTGATTTTCCCCTGTGTGTCTCCCTTCTTCTTCTCCACCCTCTGTAGCTTAAACAGACTTGGGGCTCACAGCCTCTCCCGCCTGCCTCCACAGTGCGCCATGATTCCTGAGTGCCATAAGCTTCTAAACGTCTGGTTTTGATTATATTTTGATATCTAGTAGGAAGACTCTTTCCTCATTATCTTTGCATTTCTTCCAGCCATTTCCACATGTCCATTTTGCTTTTTCCAAATGAGTTTAACATCGTCTTACCAAGGCCTTGGTTCTCTTGATATTAATGGGGAGTGTGTGGTTCCTTTAGGGAATCTGAGCTGAAAGGTGGCGGCTTCCTGCTCGCCTCCATTTTCTTTTGACAGCCCATTGGAGGTTTTAAAGTGTCCCTCAGCCCACCTCCAGCTCCCAGAGTGTCCCAGAGGTAATTTTTCTCATTACAGCTCTGTCAGTAAATGAAATACAGATTCCCGTGTCTGGTGTTGGAGAGCCATGCTAGAACCTCTTCTTGCACAGCAGGTTAAGAGCCCTGTCTGAGCTGGGCCTCCCACTCAGCCAAGTCTCTCAATTTCTGTCCAGGCTGACTTTAAGCAACAGTTCATCTTCTCCAGGTCTCAGGCTCCTCATCTCTAAGGATGGCAGCTGGGCTGCAGAGATGGCTTAGAGGTTAACAGGTTATATTCTCCCAGTGGACCAGAGTTCAGTTCTCAGCATCCCAGTCAGATGGCTCACAACTGCTGGTCTGGCCTCTATGCCCCCCCACCCCAATTTAAAATGGAGAGAGAGCCTGCTCATCCGTGAGGGACCCTCTTCATTCCTCTGAGGTGGTCCTGATGGGATTTTTTAGGGATGGCTTTACTCTCATTGCATTTTCATGAGAAAGACCCTGGGTCAGCTCAGTGTCTCTGGTCCCAGCTGTGCAAACAAATACCTAGGTCAACCTTAATTGGAGCCCTCTGTGAGTCACTTTCAGGGACTGCGCCCAAACTCTCCCTCAGGGAGACCCCAGCAGGATGGTTAGCAGTTTTTTCTTGCATCTACCAGGTACCAAGCCAACCTAAGGATGTGCCTATGGGCTGTTTATCAGGGTAGACATCTTGGGATCACTTGGGCCTTCAAGTGCATTTTGTGTTGGTGGGTTGGTTTGAGATCAGTTTTTGTCTGTTTTGTTTAATGGTTTGAGTGTAAAGACTTCAAATAAAAGAAATTTTGAGGTGCTTTGTTCAGGGAGAAGACAGACTGAGTTCAGTGTGGTGAACTTTACACTTTAGTAGGTATCAGGAGAAGATGATTCCTAGGGAGAGAATTTCTCAGAGAAATTAAGAACGTCAGCTTGGCCAGCTGGCCAGGTCACCAGTTCAACCTCCTACCCAGAGAGGAATCTCTTCCAGGCTTTCCCGCTGCCCGCCATTGCACCCCACCGTGCTGATGGCCGGGTGACAGGCTCCCACTCCCGGCTAATTCCAGCAAAGACACAGTTACCTTTTAGCCTAATTGTTTCTCTAATTGAAAGCCAGCAGATAAGCACCAAAGTTCTTTCCCATGCAAAAGAAGCTTGAACCAGAAGAAACAGACCAAAGGCAAAATAAAGCAAGGGCTGGCCTGAGCTGGCTTTGGGGACTTGCATCATAATGCATTTGAGTTAATTTGACTGGTGGGGGTGCTTGGTTACCCAAACACTTTAATAGGATTGAGGTTGGCTACTCTCAGGCCTTGCCCGGATAAGAATGGACTAGCTAAGCCTTCTTTTCTTTAAGCAAACAGCTCCCACACTTGTACAGGCCAAAATAATTAAGTAATTAGCAAAGGCATTTGTCAAAATGCCCGGTGGGGCTGACCAAAATGACAGCTTTGAAAAGGTTGAAGAGCTTGCAAATAGCATTTTCTCCGAGCTCTGAGTGGGGGTCATGCTTGGAGTCCACGAAGTGAGCGCCTGCCTAGGACTCTGGGGTCCCAACACAACCTTTGGGGTTCAAGTTCACTTCCCCGTGGCAAAAGCCAAGCTCCTATTTCTAAGGAGGCCTTCTTGAAAGAGTTTTTGGAACATCAAAGGCCTCTCACTCTGCAGCGACTTAGTAAAAAATAAGGGAGTCATTTTCCTTTTCAAAGGACTGAAACCGTTAGGCAGCCAAGTCCAGGGTGGAAAATAACATTTGTGGTTTATTGAAATGAAACTACAGGAAATGGCCAGAGGCTACAAAGCAGTCCACAGTACTTATTCCATACCTACTGTGTGCACAGAAAGCCTGGGTTTTCTGGTGGACTTAAGGGTCTCTGCACTAAAGAGGCTTGTATATCAAGAGAAATTCAGGATTAGGAAGAAAAGTAAGGCCAGCCAGAGTGTTCAGAGTTCACAGCAACCCCACTGTAGCTGCTCCATACCCACCATTAGGTCCCCATCCATACCACCAGTCTACAGGAGAAATCAAACAGACTTCAGGTAAAACTCATGGGACCGGAGAGACTTTGGATATGGAGACCCAGAGACTAGGAACAGCTTTTTGCTTGAATTTGATGAAGCATGAACAGCCATATTGGAACCTGATTGGACAAAGTGTATATGATGTGCTAGGCATAGCAGTGGGTGTGTGTAACCTTAGCCCTCAGTGGAAGGCAGAGGTAAACAGCATGGGGTACAATAGGAAGACCTTGTCTGAGAGGGGGCACGGGGAACGGACAGAAGGGATGGGCCCGGAGGAGGAAAAGATGGTTGAGGATTTGATCTAACAGATGAAAGGGAGAACCTAGAAAGACCGGCTTTCATGTTTTCCTGGTCTCTCTGGATGTCATCTCTTTTTTGGGTCTCAAGAAAGAACTGGGAGAGGGTCATTTAGACACTAAAAGTTGGTGGCTGAGGAGTGATGTTTCTGTGAAGTCAGACAGGAAGATGGTCTTCCCAACTGGGTCTTGATGCATGGCCGTAACTCCAGTACTTAGCAGGCTGAGGCAGCAGGGCTGCCAGATGTTTGAGACTATATAATGAATTTAAGGCTAGCCTGGGCTACATAATAAGACCTTATTTCAAAAGAAAACCAAACCAAGCTGGATGTGGTGGCACAGCCTTTAAACCCAGCAGGTCAATCTCTGAGCCTGGTCTACAGAGCTGGTTCTAGAACAGTCAGGGTCACACAAGAAACACTGTCTCAAAACAAAACAAACATACAAACAAAAAAGAAAACCAAACCAAATCGAAACAGGAAAGTTTTCAAAAATAGCTCTGGTTGAGGACAGGAGTCCATTTTTGTAGTGCAGTGCAGGTAGAGCTTGGGGCTTGAGCAGGTTTTCAGGCTCTGGAAAGTGGTCTTCAGAGTTTAAGGTGTCAAAGGACAGAGCTGAGAAAGCAGTTTCTCCTGGAGGATTGGCCTCTTAGAGAGGTCAGGACAAACTCTCTCGAGAAAGAGGGAAAGATGAATGGGAAGTTGGGAAAGGTAGGACACCGGAAGGCAGATGAGGAATTAGGAGCCCAGCATGGTGGCACTCTGGAGGCAGAGACAAACAGATTTCTGTAAGTTTGAGGCAGGAGGATCTCTGAGGTCAGTCTGGTTGACATAGAAAGTACCAAGCCAGCCAGGGCTACATAGTGAGACTTTGTCTCAAAAGAGAAAGTGGGGGAGGGGAAGGGCTGTAGAGACTAGCTGGAGAGCTGGCCTGGTGGTTAGGAGCATTGGCTATTCTTCCAGAAGACCCTGGTTTGGTTCCCAGCACCCACATGGCTCACAACCTTCTGTGACTCCAGTTCCAGGGGATCAAACACGATCTTCTGGCCTCTAAGGGCACCAGGGACATGGTACACAGACATACACCCAGGCAAAACACCCGTAACATGTAAAATGAAATTAAATATTTATAAAAGGAAACAGAGAAGCAGTTTGTCCATATGACCTTTGGGCAGGCAAAAAGTGCCAAGAGGCTGAAGGCGGAGGCAAGATGGCTGATATGAGTTCTGTGGATAAAGACAAAGAAGGCCAGGGGCCGGGCTGGAGAACAGGGTGGTTAGGGTGAGAACAGCCTGTTCATGTGGTAAGCAGGTGGTTCGGGGCTGGGGTAATATGGAGTAAGGGCTTGGAACTGTAAGTCTCGGAGGTGGGCTTTCTCCACAGGACATGAGCGGCATCTGAGCTGGAGAACCTAGAGAGAAATGCATGGTTTAAAATTGCAGGCCCCAGGTCAAGGGGCCAGGGGACATTGCCATTAGTTAGGTACTGAAGTTTTCTAGGAGCAAAGTCAAGAAAGGGGAGAGAGGATGGTGAGGGGCCGAGATGAGAAGCCAGAAAGTAGTGATGAGGGCCTCGGATGGAAGCCTGGTGGGTGCTAGTGCTGGATGACAGGACGGAAACCTTTGTAAACTGCTCCTTTTAGGGGAAGTGAGAAACATGGGGGCTTTGATAGTGGGTCTTATCAACTAAATGGTCATGCTCCCTCCAATCTATTCATTGAAACCCAATCCCTGATACAGGGTATCTAGAAGTAAGGCCTTAGGAGATGGTTCTTCCTCTCATGAATGGGGTTAGTGCTCTGTGGAAGAGGTCTCACACCTTTCCACTGGGTAAAAATATAGTGCAAACATGGCCTTTGAACCCGGAAGCTACTTACTCAGAAGTCGTGCCTTGACTCCTTACCTGGGCCCACAAGGTA
Organism: Phyllotis vaccarum; assembly: GCA_033318265.1. Classification (NCBI taxonomy): domain Eukaryota; kingdom Metazoa; phylum Chordata; class Mammalia; order Rodentia; family Cricetidae; genus Phyllotis; species Phyllotis vaccarum. The sequence goes on along the minus strand of JARWLC010000004.1, from coordinate 23,787,042 downwards.
GGATGAAGCAGAGCCTGGCATTTATTTCACACCTGCCTCCTCTAGTCTGGCTGGTCTGCTTAGCCTCTGCATATCAGCATGTTAATCACTCACAGAGCAACTGTTTAGAAAGCAATGATAGCTTACCTATCTTAGCCTCTCCTCCAGGTTGAAAGCATAGAGATAAGAATGACCTGGGCATCTTACGATGATGTCCTCTTCCAGACCTCCAGAAGGTGCCTGAAGGGCTCCAGTCCAAATCCTAACCCTTCTTTCACCTTAGATTCCAGAAACAGCAGAGACTTGCAGAACACACTGCCCCCCCCCCCCCCCCCGCCCCCCATGAGGGGATTATCTGTGATGGTAAGGCTGGCCCTTTGGAGCAGGGCTAATCAACGCCCAGGAACAATAAGGATCTGAAGCAACAAGAACTGTCCCACCACCTTGCAGAAGCAGAAACCGGTGACCTAACAGACCACAATTGATCAGGGATGCTTAATTACCTAAGTTATTTGGCCTCTGCCAGGATTGTTCCATTTAAATCCAAATCTCATGTTGATCCCAAAGACAGGCCAGGGGTCACTGGCCCTTCTGTCTGTTTTTCTTCCTTCTCTGAGCACACTGACTGAATCTTTCTCTTACCTCTTTAGCTGACATGTTGGAATTGGGGCTGAGTTCTTTGGGACTCTGGAAACTTTGTTCAAACACTCTAACAACAAATTCTCACCAGACAGAGACATCCGCCCTGACTTTGGACTTCCCAGCTCCCAGAACTGTCTTTTATAAGCCACTCAGTTTGGGGTATTTTGTTCATTAACCCTGAAAGGATCAAAAAGGTCAGTCCACTTGATTTCTGCTGATGGCTTTCCGTTTGTGTGACCCTGGAGAAGTCACTGGATTCTTATCTCTACATTTTGTTTTCCTTCTCTACAAAGCCCTCTGAGTGAGCACGTGAAGGTGGGAAGAGGCAATGATTGTGAAAACCTGAAGGCCTCACCCTCCCCAGGTACACTCCAACTGTAGCTCTGAGAAGGGTCTCAGCTGAAAGAGACCTCAGGTCATCTGACGTGCTAGACTGAGGAAGCTTAGAATTCCAGCGCTGGTCATGGAGTGTAGGACTTTGATTGAAGCCACACGAAGGAAGACGTAAAGGATTGAGGAGGTGCTAGATTCCAGAATCTGAGAGGTCCTCAGTCAGGCTGGCATTGGATACAGAATAGTGTGTGTGTGTGTGTGTGTGTGTGTGTGTGTGTGTGTGTGTGTGTGTGTGTGTGTACGTTTAGTAATGTGATTGGCCAGCCAAGCATCATAAGGTTTGCATGTGAAGAGACACTGACCACTCATTTGCAGGTCCCCTGAACACTAGGGACTGACTTCCCTCTGGTGCATGGGAAGTGAAGTGCCCATGTAGATCTCCAGTCTTCAGAGTTAAGTCTGGGTGAGGACAAAGTCTCACTCTCCACCCCTGCAGCTGGACACTGACAAATGAAGGTTCAAATTCTCTTCTTTTCACTTACAACTGGGGACTCGCTCCAAAGTCCCTCATCTATGATGGCAATAGTATCTCTTTCACCACAGAGGATTCCATGATGTGTCAACACCAGCACCACCTGCCCCACACTAATCGCAGTGCCAAGTATTACAGTGCACACAGACTCACCTCTCTATGGAGAGCTGGGTACCATTCTGCTTCATGTTCTAAAAAGTGCTACAAGCAAGATGAAGGACTCCACACTTTCCTCCTCTGTGCCCCACTAATGCCCATCTCTGATTGCAACCCCAAGGTGCATTCAACCTCAGGTGAGGTGGCCTTGAGGGTGTGTGTGGGGGGGCAGGTCAGGGCTTGCAGCAAACATCCTAGTATTTTGGATGCTCACCGCCAGCAGGAGAAACCTTCTGCGTGGAAATTACTTTAATTTGCAGTTGACAAAAGGCAAATTGCTGGCATTTTTTTTTTTTTTTTTTGCTAGGAGCCTGGAATGTAGCCTTGCACTACTGCCCCAGACATTCCAGGTGGCAACTTCCATTAGCCGGCCCAGATTTTTAACTTCAAGCAGGCTGTAGAAAAAAGAACTTAAGTCGTTTTATACGGGGGTGGGGGGTGGGGGGAGACAAAACCTGCCACAGGCTCCCTCATTTAGAATTCCCCGCTGTTCTTGGAGCATAGAGACCAGAGCCCTTGTGGGCATTCTATTCCACGGTTGATTTCAAAACTTCATCGTGCTTAGCCGAAGTTCGCAGGATACAGATTTTTAGTTGGATGGAAGACCCTTCTGATTTGGTAGCCCGTGTTTAAACTGACTGTGAAGTCTTGGGAACAGATCTCTGCTTCACCTCTTTGCAGAAGGCACGGGATCCATCAGGGTCTCAGTACCTTGATGAGTGAATGATTAAGTGAATGAATGGGTGGTTTCCAATTTTTCTCAAGCCTGGGGCATTTTTGTCTGTTAGGTTGAAAACTTCCAGAAAATTTCAGAAGAAAGGGCATCCTTTAGATGCGGTGGCGCTGGTCACCTTCCACTTAAAATATGTCCCAGAGATGCCTGTCTTGGGTGGGGTTCCCGAAAATGCAGGCTGGGCCTTTTGTGCCAACTGAGAATCTGAGGATGCTGCTGCCATCTTGTGGACACTATTTTAAGTACACTTTTCTTTATTTCCAAGAATCTTTGGCCCATTCTACAATGGAATATCTTTCTTTGCAAAGCATTGGGCCATGCTTCCAGAGCCATCCTTAACTTAGTTTTGCTCTTCTGTTTAGGTAATAATAATTTTCATAATATTAATACTATTGTATTTATTGAGTTTTAGAAAGTTTAGTAGGACCAAGATCTGACTCCAACCTATCCATGTTGACCCCACTCTGGGCCATTTATGGCACACTTTCCTTACTGCTTCTTCTTCCTTTGTCAAGGCCTGGTGTGACAGTGCATTGATACCCATGATTATGTGTGTCTTCGTGATTTGTTTCCCCAATGGCAGAGATCTGGAAACCGATCAAAGCTTGAGTACAGATTTTAAAAAGTAAATCATTCATTCATGTTCTGCAGTGCTGTGTGACCTAGGGCTTCATACTTGCCAGGCTCGCATTCCACAATTGAGCTACAGCCCTGACCACTGTGTACCAACTACATGTAAGGCTCTGTGTTATATTAAAAGAAGGCAAACATCTGTTAAACTGGGGTATAGGCACGCCTAGTGTGCCTATGTTGGGGGGGTTGCAAACCCACAGGAGAGGTATGCAGTATGTTCTTGGAGTCTATTCTTTGTTTTATTTTGAGATAAGGTCTTACTATATAGGTCTGGCTGGCCTAGAAATTAACATGTAGACCAGGTTGGTCTTAAATTCACAGAGATCTGGCTGACTCTGCCCTTGCAAGTATTGGATAAAAGGTGTGGGCCTCTACACCTAGTTCTTCTGAAGTTCTAATTGACAAGTGATATAGATTTTTAGTGGGTTAACTAGCAACTGCTTTAGTTACTTACAACCTCAATCACTCTCCAGAACTGATCAGGTGAGCGGTAACCATTATTTAAATTGTTTTATTATTTTTAATAGTGTGTGTGTGTGTGTGTGTGTGTGTGTGAGAGCATGCTCTTGAGTGAAGGTGCCCATAGAGAGCCCAGGGGTGTTGGATGCTCCTGGAGCTAAAGTCACAGGTGTTTGTGAGTCAGGTAATATGGGGACTGGGAATCGAACTCAGGTCCTCTGCAAGAGCAATACATGTGCTTAACCACTGAGCCATCTTTTCAGCCTGATCTCTAACCATTATTAAATTCATGATATGTGAGAAGCCATTTGCTTGCATGTGGGATGCAAGAGAGGAGCACCAGCCCATAGATGGAGGCACAAGATGAGCGACACATATACTACAGAGTCTGTATTTGAGCTGAACTACCCAAGTGTAACCTCTGTATTTGATCAAGACTTTTGAAAAGTTTTTTTTTTCTACTAGATGGAATCAAAAGTTAACATTCTAAAGCCTGTGAGATGGATTACAAAAATTAGAATACATTTATAAAAGAAAGACTGTCAGAACTGCAGGTATATACTTTGTGGGTCTAACTGTGTCCTTGTGTATTAGGGCATTTGAAGAAACCATCTCAAAGTACCCACATGTTGTCCTTTCGTATAGAGACAGTGATACGGTAACTCAATGCAGAACAGATACCCTTTCTGCTTCATCCAGGAACAGAAATAGGCTCGGTGCTTCCGGGACAGCACCTCTGGCATTCTACATGACTAGGTGTCACAGCTCTAAGAATCAGAACTTGTGCAGGTAGGGCCACAGACAATGGGGAGACAGAAAATAGAAAGAAGCAATGAGGGGGTGCAAGAGGAGGGGTGCAGGAGGAGGGAGGAGGAGGGGGCAGGAGGAGGGAGGAGGAGGGACAGGAGGAGGGGGGAGGAGGGACAGGAGGAGGGAGGAGGAGGGACAGGAGGAGGGGGGAGGAGGGACAGGAGGAGGGAGGAGGAGGGAGGAGGAGGGACAGGAGGAGGAGGGACAGGAGGAGGGGGACAGGAGGAGGGACAGGAGGAGGGAGGAGGAGGGGAGGAAGGAGGAGGGGAGGAAGGAGGAGGGAGGACAGGAGGAGGGAGGAGGAGGGACAGGAGGAGGAAGGAGGAGGAGGGACAGGAGGAGGAGGGACAGGAGGAGGGGGGACAGGAGGAGGGACAGGAGGAGGGAGGAGGAGGGGAGGACAGGAGGAGGGAGGAGGAGGGGAGGAAGGAGGAGGGGAGGAAGGAGGAGGAGGGACAGGAGGAGGAAGGCGGAGGGAGGACAGGAGGAGGGAGGAGGAGGGGGCAGGAGGAGGCGGGACAAGAGGAGGGGGGCAACAGGAAGAGGGAGGAGAGCTAGAAGGGACAGAAGGAAGGAAATGAATAGCCAGGGGCAGAGCAAGACTTGTGTGACATCAAGTGCGACCCTTGCAGTGTCCTGAGAGCTTGGACTTGTCTGGAACAACACCCACTGTGTTTGGGTTCCTCTGAAATGCCTGGCAGGAACAAAAGTTCCCCAGCTGTTTTTACCACCACATGATTTCTGCCCCAGCTACTGCAGAGAGCTCCAACCATCTTTCTGTGCATCCCCAGCACCAGCATCCTTGTTTTGACATCCAGAATTGCTGAGAATGGAGTGTCAGTTATAAGCCATTTATTTAGTATCATCATGCTGACTGGCAGTGCCAGTCTTGTGAGCAGCCGAAGCTGGTGGACCAGGACCGGGTCTGTGGTGATGGTGGGCCAGGACCGGGTCTTCAGTGAAAAAAACCTGGCTGCTGCATTAAGTGATGGCTGGGTCGCCTCTGAGACCATCCCCAGATCATGTCCCAATCAGCAAGTACATGGGGCTCACAGAGACTTCTGCAGTCATCAGCAGCTTGATCTTGAACCTAGACATTCCTGAAGAGTGAGGCTTGGTTCTCTTCAGCACCCTCCTCATCCTGTAAAGCAGGGTGGAAATGGCCAATGCTTTAGGAAGAATTTAAGAATTTAGAGGCTGGAGAGATGGCTCAGTGGTTAAGAGCACCGACTGTTCTTCCTGAGAACCAGGGTTCAATTCTTAGCACCCACATGACAGCTCATAACTGCTTATAACTTCAAGATCTGACATCCTCACACTGACATGCATGCAGGCAAAACAACAATGCAATAAGATAAATAAATTACTTTAAAAAAAAAAAAGAATTTAGGAATTTGACTCCTCATCATAGGTACATATATCATCCCAATCAACAAAGCCCTTTGAAGGATTATTTGTTGGGATTATGCTTTTTGTTAAAAGTTGCTAATAAGAAGCCCTTTGGTACTGTTACCAAAAATAAAAATACCAACCAGCCTTGATCACAGACTCAGCAAATGTAGAAACCATATTGAAATTTTGAGGAAACATTGTGTAGGGGAGGTGCTGACCTGCATGCCCACATACGGAGGCCGGAGCTGGACGTCAGGGGTCTCTCGTCACTCTCCACCTTATATTTTGAGACAGTTTCGTTCACTGAACCAGAAGTTTGCTACTTCAGCTGGACTTGTCATCAGACCCCAGGATGTGTCACAGTGACCATCCCCATCCCTACTACTTAGGTCACACGAGTGTGACCAAGTCCAATTTTTGTGTAGATGCTGAGGATCAAACTCCATGACTCTCCTTTTAAAATTTTGATTTATTTTTTGATGTGTATTGGTGTTTTGCCTACATAAATGTCAGTGTGAGGGTGTCCTGGAACTGGAGTTACAGACACTTGTGAGCTGCCATGTGGGAGCTGGGATTAGAACTCGGGTCCACTGAAAGAGCAGCCAGTGCTCTTAATCACTGAGCCTTCTCTCCAGCCCTCCTTCCCCCTTTCAAATAGAAAAAAAAATAGCTGGTAGTTTGTGGTGCTGTTCTTGTTGAAGGCAGGACGCATTCTGGCAGTTAAGGCTGGCCTTGGCCTCTGCATCCGTAGCACTTCCATTTACAGGCAGGAACTATTCCCCCATCCTTCTGGTCTGGGCATTTCATTGTTCTGTGTTTTTAATCCCCTGGAAGACCTCAACAGTTTTTATAAACCATGTGAAAACAGCTACGTTTTCTGTTCACTTGTTTTTCTAGATTGTTTAAGTCACTTTGAAAATCTAAATCTGAACAATTACATCCAACTTTATGGACAATCACTTTTCCCCTTTTTACCCCTCAGTTTTGTGAAATTCTATTTTACAGTTGACTCTGCCCCCTACTTCTTCTGTGTGAACTAAGTGAAAGCCCTTCTTCTCCTTTAAAAGGGTTGTAAAATTGAATTTTTATCTTAAAAGTAAAATTATTTGTTTTAGTAACTGGTGAGACTATAAGGTAGGTGCGTAGATCTCAGTATAGTGGCTAGAGATGCTTTCATCATTTTAAGTATATTGAAGTCTTCTGTGTTTGTGTATGTGGGGATGTTTGAGGAATCACCTTTTTATGTGAAAAAAACAAAAACCTAAGTACATGCTTCTCTTCAAAAGATGTTAAAGGATTTCTTTGTTTCTCCAGATGAGGAAGGAAAATTCTGAATCCCACAGGAGACCCTCAAAGCAGACCTGAAGGTTTCTCTGCTTTCTGAGATGCTTTTAAGGCCCAGCAATCAGGACTTGAGGATCTCACAGGGATGGAGACAGCCAAGGAAAGGACACCAGGTCTGTTTGGAGGCTCTCAGGCTCTGCTGGGAGCTGTGTGTACAAACGGGTCCTACATGTGCCGGAAGCAACAGGTAACACTGTAGTAGGATTCCGGTGTTATTTAGGGAAGCTTTGCTTTTGAAACATAGACTATTCAGGACGGTTGCAAGATAGCCCTCTATGATTATCCTTCATGTCACATCTTTAACAAGAATTCCAGATGGACTTACCCAGTACTCAGAGACTGGTTATAGATGTTTGTAGTCCGTCTATTAGGACCTAACCATTGTCTTAGTTTTTACAGGACCTCACAGAGATTCCACTGCCCACAAGTCAGCAGGAAGCAAACTTATGAAAAACTACACTTCTCTCCTGATAATTTTTGTCCTCCTTGGGTTATGGATAATTGTCATTCTAATAGGGTGGTAATAAGTTACATATGGATTGAGGGTAGAACAGTAATATAGACTCAGGAATCCCTTTTAAAGAAGAGAAAGGGGCATAGATAGGACAGATATAGGTAGATTATTGTATCTACCTATAAACAATTATTAGCCAAATATGAGCCAAAGACAATTGCACTGGTATAGATGCTTGTATATTGATACAGATGTGAAAGTATTTTATATGTCTGATTGAGATAATTTGTATATTGATACAAATTTAAATGTGAAATTTATATATTGATAAAAAATTGAATCTGTAATTGCCATATTTTGTACATGCTTCTACCTCTGTTTAAAATATTTTGCACATTAATGCATATTAAGCATATTATTGTCATTCCCACTATGCAATTTCTACCTCTGTTTAATTATACTAGTCATAATATAGAATTATGCTGGTCATAATACATACATATATTCTATTTATGTTTAAGATGTTTTATAAATCTCTGTTTAGATTTATTGTATAATAATATATATTTAGGATAATGTTGTCATTTTGCACTATATCTTTACCTTTGCTTAAAGTTTATATGATCATCATACTTGAAGTCATTATTCAAAAGCTGTACACCCATTAATAGACGGTCTATTTTTACAATGTAAGCTTTAGTCTTTAGGATAATAAGAATTGCAGATAACAGTTACTTAGGTTTGCCATGTAATAGTCATGTTGTTTAGGTTTCTCAGATATATAATAAAATGTATCAAATAGACAGGACTCTTCAACCACTTCCTAGACCTAGAGAATATGGCATTTAATGTTTCCATATTCAGAATTTGGCCACAAGAGATACTATAACTCCTGGCATCACTATTTCTTTCCTGAGAGAGATGGTGTTGGGCATCAAGAACATTCCATAAAGAGTTTGTCATCCTTGGCAGACAATGGCCTGTTGGGCAAAGAACTGCCCTTGCCTCGACTGCTGTCAATAAGGACGCTGTCCAATCCAGACAAGCAGGATGAATGATAGAAACGGCCAAAACCTGCCTAGACAGGATAAGACAGTTTCTTCAAAAATGCCCTGCTTCTGAAGAGATCTGTCAGTTATCCTAGTCCTGTAGCCAAAAAAGGTGAATGCTTCAACTTTGCAGAAAAGCTGTGGGTGACTGACCGGTTAGCTGACTGTTGATGTCTTCTTCTAAATCTTGGAAGCTACTCTCTTGTGCTTCCAGCTTATTCAGGTAAAATATATTTTCCTTTTTGGGTCTTTTATGGGCTTGAAGACTAGATAGCTAAGGTTGCTATCATCTCATCTCTTAGCTAAGTGCATGCAGGTATCAGATTCATATTATTCAAGATAAACAGCCTTGAAGAAATCCCTGTATATTGCCACTTATCAATATTCTAGACATTTAAGTTATACCTTATATTCATTGTTTGTTAGTTGTAGTTTGACCTTGTTTACATTATTTCCTTTCCCTCTCCTAGACATTACCTTATAATTATTTATATTGTATATATAATATATATGTACATGTATATATATAGTCTTATACTTAGTTTTAGAACTTTCTTAGTTAGACAAGAGAGGGAGATATAGTGGGATTCACACATTAGTTGGGAAAGCTTAGAGGCACAGCTTTGGGGTATCAGGACCCTGAATTAGGCATGGCCAAACCCCATTGAGACACGGGGCATGCTGACCTTCCTTCCTGTTTTGTTCCTGCATTCTTGGGGAGCAGATCAGCCATTGGCATGGGACAGTTCCACTCTCCAAGAATTGTCTTAAGGTTCAATTTGTATCAGTGAGTATTTATATAACCCCTTAATAAATATTAATCTTTTCTATGATATATTGCAAGTGAGTAATTCTGTAATACAACATGCCCTTAGGGTTTTCAATATGCTCCTGCTCATTGGCCTAGGAGTTTTCCTTCTTGGGATTTGATATCTCAAAGAATGAATGAGAAAAGTCATTCACCCATTTAAGAGTGGCTACTCTGACTCAGATATAAATTTGGGCAAATCAAATATGATATTAATGATTTAAGAGATCCAAAGGCCTCCAAATGTAAGAGTGATTGTTGGCCATGGATGTGTAAAGAAGAATTTTGAATAGCAATGAACTAGAAAGAAAGTTATGTCTAACAATAGGAAAGTTAGTTAGCTTAGTGCAGATCAATATGAAAGAATTATTATTATTATTATCATTATTATTATTGCAGTGCTAATATGATGAACTGTTAAACTATTGTTTCCCATGCTGTGGAAAAATACTCATGAAATAGAATTTTAAGAGGGGTGTTGAGGGCCGCTGGCTCCAACTCCTCAAGGTGGCGCCATTATCTGGTGCTGGCCAACCCGCCTGAGTCAGTAGAGAACGCATGCGTGCTCTCGCGAGACTGGTTTCTCAGCCTCTTCCGTGGCGTCATGTGGGATACTGGACTGCAACCTATAGGAAGATGATACGTCTAAAGCAGGGGCCTTTGGTCTGTATAAAATCGGGCGCTTCCTACCTCGTGCTCTCTCTCTCGCTTTCCTTTTCCCCGCAGGGGCCTGTTGCCGCGGGTTCCTGCTCCGCGGACCCCACCCCTCCGCTCCTCTCTGCCGTCTCTCTGCCGGCCTCTCTGCCTCTCTCTCTCTCTCTCTCTCTCTCTCTCTCTCCCTCCTCTCTCTGCCCTCCCCTCCATTTTCCGTAAGCTGAATGCTCTCCCTCAAGACCCATTAAAGCTGTACTGCAGAAGAATCCTACGTGTGTGCCGCGTCTTTTCTTGCTGGCGAGAAGTGGGCGCGGGACAGAGGGGGAAGAAAACCAAGATATAAAACTAAGGTATTAAGAAGGCAAATCCAAGGAAGTCCTGAGGTTAGGACTCCAATTTTATATCTTTTGAAAACAGAATATTAATGTGATAACCATCAGTTCCAGCCTCCAGCTTTCTCCCGTGCTCCGGTCATGGCTTCCCTTGAAGACTAACTGTAACCCAAACAATCCCTTTCCCCCTCAGGTTGTTTTTGGTCATGGTGTTTACCACAGTCACAGAAGCCAAACCAGGACGGTTGGTAAGTCACTGACTATAATCTATCTCAAAGCAATGCTAGCAGATCAGAGGTAGCCTTGGTACCAGGTCGTTCAGGCCTGAATCTCAGTTTCACAAGTAAGTTATTATGAAATTTGAGGACTCTTGGGTAACCCCTCTGAGCTTTCTTCATCCTTGAGAGGGAAACATGAAGGGCTGAAATGAAACCATGTCCTCTGAGTGAAGCAGCTTGGCTCTGTATCTCTTCTGCTCTCCTTGCCTGCATTTCTTATCCTTGCTCTTCTGTTTGGAAAAGAGCTAGCCTGGGCAAATGTGTCCTGGTGCTTGGTTTGGCTGGAGGACAGGGGGAAGGGAACACTGGACGTTTCTTTCTCTCTTGCTCTGCTATGGGCACTGCATGTGGTAGTATCTGCAAGTCATTTGATGACCCTCTTCCTTCTGTCTGTCCCTTTCTCTGCTTGAGGAAGGTGACTTGTGTGTCAGTTACCTCACTGAAGTCCCTCACAGGCCCTCCCCCTGTTTCCTGGCTAGACCGGATAGTCTGATCGGCTATCTTCTGTGGCTTTGAATGACTGCATTCAATTGTGTGCAACATGTTTGTTTACTTAAAAATCAGGTATTTATTTATTTTGAGGCAGGATTTTTCTATGTAACCTTGACCGGCCTGCAAGTTGCTATATATACAAAGCTGGCCTAAACTCAGAGATCTCCCTGCCTCTGTCTTTGAGTTCCGCAACTAAAGGTATGCACCGTCATGCTTTGCAAGTCACTCTTGGTTTTTAACTTTAATGCACTGTTCAGAGACTTAGTTGTTTTAGGAAGGGAAGCAATTCTAATCTTGTCAAAATTAAAAACTGGATACAAAAAGCTGTAGGATTTATGCAGTCCAAGGCATCATGATGTAGTAGCTAGGTATGGTGGGGGATACCCATAATTCCTGCACTCCGGAGGCAAAGAGAAGAATTGAGGGTTTGAAGTTAGATGGAACTACAGAGCAAGACCTATGGATATAGCTCAGTAGTAGAATTCTTGCCCAGTGAAGGCCTGGGGTTTGATTCCTCAGGCCCACCCCTGGTACACATGCGACTTGTTAATTGTGTGTTATCTCCTTGTCATTGCCATTGTCCTCCCCCTCAAAACGATTAAGCATCCGCTGATATAGACCATATGGATTTGCATTTCTGAGAGAGCTTGCTGTGCTCCGTTAACTGCATTTCCCAGAAACCTTGAGGTCATGGTCCAACTAAGGTGCTTGGAATGTAACGGTGGGAGGTCGGACAGGAAGGGGGATACTTCTCTGAAGTCTGGAGTAGACTGGGGAGGAACATGACTACAGCGCAGAGACAGGCTTAGAGCTGCCCAACCTCAGCATCCAGTTCATTCTGTCGTGGATGGAGACCACGGCTGAGTCCTATCCCCAGAGCCCTGAGGGTCTGGGCGTCAAGGGTCCATGCCACAGAGGTCTGTGTTGACTTGGTAGCACCTGTCTCCAGCTGATTTTTGTTCTGAGAAGTCCTGGCAGACCTTTCAAAATTAAAAACAAAAAAACAAAAAGTCTAGTAAATGATTTTATATGTGTGACTTTTCCCAGTTTTTAAACACCATGAGCTATCATTGGATTTAGTCATCAAAAGAGCCATGAAGACCTGTGTGCTGGAACAAGATTCATCTGGAGACAATCAAGAGATACCACCCATCCTCAGGAGCCTGGGCACACACTTTTCTGCAGGAAATGAGAAAAAGAGGAGGTTTCTGGATTCACAGAGGGGAAATGAAAAGGACCTTTCATAACTCATAATGTTTTTGAGGTAAAATATACATAACATAAGATTTACCATTTTAAGTGTACAATTCAATGACATTAAATACACTCATGTACAACCACCAAGCCTAGCCACAGAACTCTGAATCTCATAAAACTGAAACTCTATCATCCATCCCTCTCATTCTACTTTCTCCCCAGCCTCTGGTAACCAGCATTCTATTTCCTAACTTTCTCTAGGAAGTTGAACAAACAAGGTATTTTATTATATAAGTATTTGTCTTTGTGCGTATGACTTATTCACTTAATGCCCTCAAGGTTTGTGCATATTGCAGGATGTCAGAATGTCCTTGCATTTTAAAACTGCACAATATTCTAGTGTGTGTATATTCCACATCTTATTTGTCCATTCATTCATCAGTGGTCCCTTGAGTAGTGTCTTAGACCATTGGCCTCATACATCAGAGCACTGCTAACTTGGAAGCTTTTAACCATAGACATTTGTTTTTGACAGTGATGGAGGTTGTAAAATCTCAGCTCAGGGCACCAGCAGATTCTGTGTCTGGTTAGGTCCCAATTTCTGTCCATCACACACCATCTATCTTTTGACTTTCCTCACAAGAAGGGAAAAGATTCTACTTTGGATTTCATTAAGAGGACACCAATCACTTAATCATGAATGCTCCACCTCAAAACCTAGTCACCATTTGAAGGTCCCAACTTCCTAAAATCATTATCCAGGACTAATGTTTCACCATGTAGATTTTGGTGGGGTTGGCACAAATATTCAATGTATAGTAAGTAGCTTATTCCTACCTTTGATCATTCGTGGTGAGACTGCAAAAGTGGTTTTGAGTCCCTATTTTCATTCTTTTGAACACACATCCAGAAGCCAAATTGCTGGCTTGTTTGGTACAACTCTCTTTAATGCTTGGGAATAGTGATTTGAACACAGGACTTTGCATTTGCCAAGCGTGCATTCTACCACTGAGCTCCATCTGCCTCTGCTGCTTTCTTAATTACAATTGGGCAGTCAGAACTTGGTGTGGCTGCACTTGGAATAGCAATGATTTTGTGTGACTTTGAGACAGAATCTTACAAAGTAGCTCAGACTGGCCTCCTCAACTCTTGAATCTCCTGCGTCTGCCTCGAGTGCTAGAGTTATGGGAATGCATTACCATGTCCTTTTTTGTGTCACTGTCTCTGGTTGCATTTACCACTTGTCACCTCTGACTTATATCTGTTGGGCAGCTCCTGTTCTGTCATGAAGATGGTACCATGGAGAATGATGGGTAAAGAACACTGTGGGCTTACTCTGTCCCATAAACCTTTGTAAGTTAAATCATCCTATCTTCACAATCTATGAAGATTATTGTCCCTATCTTAACACACAAGGAAACTGAGTCACAAAGAAGCAGATATCTGAACAGATGGGGGACAGACAAGATCATTGCACTCTGGGTTCACTTTCTCAGTGAGAGCACTTGGCCCCGACTCGTGGGGTTATGTTGTGACCAAGCTGTGCTGAGCTCACAGGCTTGCAGACGTCTGGAATCCCCTGGCCCCCTGCTCTTGCAGCTCTAAGATAGGATTCCATCATTTATTTTGTTTATCCCGTTGACCCAGGTGAAACCTCGTCTGTGAGGCTGCCGTGCCGCATCTGGATCCAGCTGGATATCCCTGGTCTTCCTCCTGGTAATTACCCAAGGACTTCGCTGAAATATGAGGGGAGAGGATTATAAGTTTGGCTCTAGGACTTTGTTAAAGTACGTGGAAGTGGTACATTAATACTAGTCAAAGGCTGAAAGAGCCCTTGTGAGAAGCTGAGACAAATTTTGGCAAAATCAGATTGCCCTTAGAAGCATTCGGTATGCTAGGAGGAAGCTGTTCCAAAATTAGGATTTTTTTTCATTGTTTCTTAGATTTTTGGCTGAAATGAAATGCAAAAGTTATGTATGTATATGTTCTCAGGTTTGCTTAACCGCGGGCACACACACACACACACACACACACACACACACACACACACTTACTCAGTTTATTAAAACCTGGGGCCAAGGATCCTTGGAAATCTGCATCCTAGTCAGGAGAGTGCCCAGCACATATGGGTCTGCGTTTCCCATTATGTCCCCATACGCTTTAGGCCTCAAAGTTAGTCCCAGCTACATGTCTCTCTTGTGTTTTTCTTGAACTTCATGAACTCTGGCATTTCACTTCACGGATGTGTATCCGGGGGAAAGTGGCCTCCCTTTCATCTTCCTTGGGACCGCATCGTGTTTAACTGAGGGAAGATTAGGGAGCTCTCATTCAACGCTGAACAAACACAAGACTCGGCAAAGATGGTGGGCGCTTAATCTCTTTACAACGTTGACTCACTATGGACTCATTCCACATACCAGACTTCACAAAACATCCCCCTGAATGGAATTCCCATCTGCCTGCAGAAGCTGCTCCCCGCGCCTCTGGCCCAGAGTGCGCCATGAATCGACCCTATCCTGCCGAAGCTCTTTAGCATGAAATTCTTACCGTGTAGAGGGTTTAAAACTTTGAAATCAGGGTGTTTCTACATATGCTGGGCAGCTCGTACTTTCTGGACTGGAAGAGACGTTTCTAGAAGGGACTCTCACTTTTTAGCATTAGTGCAACCATCTGCTCCACAGTCGAACAAGAAGTCAGTTCCAGTCCTTAGGCAAAGGACCTTCAGAGCCAGGGTAGAACCCAGAGGGGTACCTGCTGTCACATGGCCAGCGACTGGAAAGCCAGGTGGACCCCAGCCCCTTTCTGACTCACTGTGGGTTCCAGAACTTTGCCCACCTCTCAAATAGCTCTTTAACTTACAGAAGGTCTAAAAGTGACATATTTTATTTTCTAAACCTAAAATAAAAAGCGAACAAAACCAAATCCAGTGTTAGCCTGTCAGAATATCCAGTTCCCTCCCACACTGACTGAGGCTCATTTTCCTAATAAAGGCTCCGGTGTTAATGGTGTTACAATGAGTGAGAACCGAGTGTGATTTAACTTACAGTGAAGTCACCCACACTCTGACTGGACTGGGATTAGTTCCAGCGTTAACTATCATTTATAGGTCACCAGGTCACTAACAACCTCAATTGAGGGGCCATTATCTTTTGACAAGATGAAGTTTTTTTTCTGAGGGAGGGGAAGAAAGTCTTTCATGGTACTCCCCATGAATCATTTCATCCTGGCAGAGCTTTGCTGACAGTTACCCAAAGGGAAGATGCTAATGACTCCACACAGGCATGGCAAGGGCAAGGAAGCGACAGTCAGTCATTCCCTTGTCTACTTGGCAAGTGTTTCCTCTGTGAGGATTGTGGAGGATATGATGATAGGGGTTCCTAGAATGAAGGCTGATAACCAGTCTATGCCTACTGGTATGACTGGCTGCTCCAGAATGCTAAATAACCTGGATCCATCATGATGTGTAAAGACATCCCTTCTGAATGATCCATGCCAGTACTATGCTAATTGTGAAAATCTTCAAATAACATCCATGTCTGGAACAATGAATACTCTTTTGTGAAGTGGCTTTCTTCCCCTATAAGAATAAATCACCTTGAAAAAAATACAGTCTTGAAATAAGATGAAAGCTGTGGACCTTCAACTAGGGTCTAAAAAGATGATGTCACTGTGTTAGGAAGTAATTGTCTGAGCTGTGGGTTCAGTGTGATATGGAAGGCTGGAAGGCAATATGTACCTAAGAGTGAGCTATTCTTGATGAAAGTTTTGATAATACCAGTGAGCTTCACATAGGGGTCTACTGGTGCAGCCAGATATAATAAACAGGACATGTATACCTGGTCCTTGAGCAATGTAAGTGACCCTATTACCACTGAACTCCTACATCATGAGTTTGAATTTCCCCTACCTCGCAGCTGCAGTTTGGGAAGCAGATGCAGCCTTACCCCTCCTGATTTAAGTCCCTTCTATTTAGTGAGTCTCATCCAGTGTAAAGAGAACCCATTCTTGGTTCCGTATTTAGAATGACATATCCAACTCTAATCCGTTGAATGTGATACAAAAGCCACTTAACCCGAGAATCTGGGCACTTAACACCTTCACCTCATTTTAAGGGTCTGTTTCTTCCAAGTGACACATAAATCTGTCTGGGGACTGGTTCAGGATGCAAATCCAAGCCTGCTGTTCCATGGTACACTGGGATGCAGGTCCTTATACATGTTCTTCATCCCTCAAAGAGCCTACAGTCAGCTGTGAAGATGAACCATAGCTTACAGCTACCAAGTAAACATACAATAGCAGTGTTCAAAGCCAGCTTAGACTCTGTGGAAAGAGATTCAAGAACTCCAATGCTAACCAAAGCCATAAACTACACTCGCATTATATACAAATATAAACTTCACAAATTCTGTGCTGGTATCATTTGCTGTATTTCATTATGTAACCTACATTTTATTCAACACCTTATTTTATGTGGCTATGCACTCTGAGAAAAGATAAATTTTAAGTTTGTAAGTCTGTACCTGATCTTCACAATCTATCCATTTGTTGCCTTGTAATGGATACTTAGGATGGTCACAGCTGGTGCCGTTAGTAACATTACCTGGATTTTGTACATGGACCTTCCTCTACCCTTCTGATTATTCCTCAGAGTTAATATTCAGGAGTGGAGTTTGCTGAGTTGAGGGACACAGATATTTGTTGGTTTTCTATTATCCACATTTCTCTAGAGAGGTTCAAGTATCCAGATCAAGTCTGAGACCAAAGGCTCACTTGAGGCCTAGGTGCCAAGGAGAAAGTGGCATTTGGGAGTTGTTGCCAGTGAATTGAAGGGGTGACCTTTCACAAGGGTGGCTGCTACATGCAGCCTCACTGAAGGAGGGTTCGGGTGACATGGGCCTGATAAGCATGTCAATCTAGCCAGAGCTGTCATTTCTTAACAATTGGTTGTGACTGAGTACACTTGGATTGCTCGGAATTTTGTCAGGACACTAGAGTGATGTGGGAGTCAGAGGGAGATCAAGCCAGCCACCTAAGAAGAAACATGTAAGGAACACAGGTGAGCCATGGGCCACATGGCAGGATAGATTAATGGAAATGGGTTGAGTTAAGATAAAAGAGCTAGCTAGCAATGTGCCTAAGCCATAGACCAAACAGCATGAAGCTAATATAAGTTTATGAGTCATTTTGGGGCCTAAGCAGCTATGGGTGGCTAAGGGGTCTGGGGCAGCAGGTCTGGGGTCTGGACCTCTGGCTGCCCAGGGCCAAGAAACCATATTGTAACAGATGGCACCCAACATGGGCCGAACACCCACATAAAGCTAGAGAAGGATTAGAAAGCATTCTAGATCCCACAAACTGAGCCAAAGCAGCTTCCAAATTGGTATCTGAAGTGGGTCATTCATTGTACAGAGATAGCACGGCATCTGGGCCATGTTCAAAATGGCAGTGGACTTGTGGGAGGCAGTGCGAGCTGAAACCAGGCCGGTTCCTGAAGTCTCACAGAAGATTTGGCAGCATGTGATTGGTTTATGGTTCACATTTATATTGAACAAAAATGAAGCAGAGTCAAAGACAGTTTCTTAGTAGCAACATTTCTTGGGTCTGCTCTGTTTGCTAGTGGCAAACGGAGACACAGCCCCTTTAAGAGAACTTACTGATTCAGCTTTATCTTCAAAAACTATGTGGCTCTTTAAAAGAGTGTATTTTAAAAGCCTTCTGGTTGGAAAATAATTAAAGATTCACAATAAAACAGATTCAGGTGAAAAAAAAAACCCTGTAAATGGGTTACAATGTGTGTTAAATGTACATAGGCTTCAGAGAAAAAAGAAAGAAGATAAAGTCTGTAAAAAAGAGAGTACTAAAAATATAATAAGCCCCGAAAAGATGGAAAATAGACACAGAATCTGAATTATGGTTTTATTGTGTTTTCTTTTAATTTTTTAAGTGTTAATGAGCTAACTACAGAAAGACAATGGATTGCAAAGGCTGATAAGTTAAAAGAGAATATATATATTTTAAAGGTATCTTTATTTTGAAATTTGTGTCTAAGGATTTATTGCTTTGGAAGAGTTCTGCCTTTGTTTCCACATAAGATGAGAACCTGTGGATTGCTTCCAGGCAAATATGATTTCATCAACCAGGACCACCTGAAAATTCTCTGATGGGAAGAGATGGTCACATCAGCTTCAGGGCTGTAGACTAAGATGATCCAGTCTCAAGAATCTGTAAGATTGCCAGTGCTCCTTAATTAGCAGGAAGTAGTAATGGAAAACTAGGCCCAAATTCCCAAAATATTGCTAATAAATGTTTGTTTTCATTATGAATGGTTAATAGTTAATCTCTTTCTAAGAAGAAAAAGGGGATGTGGTATATGAGTGATCTTTTAAAAAATAGATCATTGATTTTACTTTAATCAAAAAATCAGCCGTTAATCTCAAGATATTTTAAATTGGTATGGATTTTGGTTTATTGATACAAATTTAAGGTCAATTTTGTTATGCTGTATTTTTCTACTCTTGTTTAAGATATGATGCTTATGTAATTGATTTAAAATTGTAATTTATAATTAACAAATGCATGTTAGTTAGATTTTTAAGTATACAAAGATATAATTCAATTAGATAGGCAATCTTCAAACACTTCTAAGACCTACAGAATATGGTATTTAAAATATTTTTAAGAACTTGAACTTTTCTGGACAGTGAGACAGATCTACTCCTGGCAGCACCAATCTACTTCAAAAGAAAAATGGACATGGAGAAAACTCTATTTGGAATTCACTTTCTTTGTGGCAGTGGTTAGCCACCAGACAAGAACCTGTTCTTGTATTGGCTGCTTGACAGTATGCTGTTTAAACTGGACGTGCAGGTTTCCTAGGAAAGTGACCTCTGAACTTTGACAGAACAAGCTGAGATGGTCCTTCAGGTTTCCGCTTTTCAGAGAAAACTGTCAGATATTCTTCAGGAAACAAGGAGAAGTGACTGATAAACTACATCAGAATGGGCAGAGCAGATTTCTTGCTTCACTGAAATGAAAAAAGACTCTGGGCCTGTAGGCTGAAGGTGGATGCCCCAACTTTATAAATGAACTTTGGATGACTGTCTAGACAGATAAGGTGTCATATCTAGATTTTGGAAGTTGCTTGCACTTCTGGTTTACTTGGGTAAATATTATATCCTTCTGTGGTCTTTGATGTAGTTGAAGATTAGATAGTTATAGGTATAGTTTTTATTAGTTATTTTAAAAGGTATATTGGATATGAAACTTTAGATTCACAAGGATAAGGTAGATGATAGAGTATTTTCTTTAATTTTGCTAAATACAAATAGACTAGATATTGTAACTATAATTCTTGCTTGATAGCTATTTTGTTATATGTAACTTTGTTATGTTAAAATTGAACCTTCCTTTTTGATTAGACAGAAATGGGGATATGATGTGGGAATGTCTTTCTGTATGCTGTGAATATCAGTCTTTAAATAAAGGAGCTGTTTTGGCCTATGACTGGCACCATAGAAGAAGTAGGTGGGGAATCAGGATAGGAAAGGAAGAGTGGAGTCAGAGGGAGATCAAGCCAGCCACCCAAAGGAGTAAAATGTGAAGAACACAGGTGAGCCACGGGCCACGTGGCAGGATAGATTAATGGAAATAGGTTAAGATGAAAGGGCTAGCTAGAAATGTGCCTAAGCCATAGGCCAAACAGCATGAAGCTAATATAAGTGTATGAATCACTTTGGGGGGCTTTGGCAGCTATGGGCGGCTAACAGGTCTGGGGTGGCAGTTCTGAGGGCTGGACCTCTGGCCACCCAGGGCCAGAAACCTTATTGTAACACTAGAGGGTATTAAAATATCCAAACCACAAAACACCTCAGCAATGAGGTTGACAGTTGACTTTGTAGTATAAACTGTCCAAATTTCTAGCTATGTAGAACTACTGTGCCGTTTCTTGTTCCTTAGTCTTGAGCTGCTGTTTGAATAGGGCTGTTGGTGTCTTTATGACCTTCTCTTACAAACATGAACAGCACAATGCTCTCACATGTTCTTGCAGACATGCTGAGCATATTTGGTGTTGGCATGGAGTCACACTGTGATAGTCCTGACCTTCCTTACTGTAGTATTGTTTTACAAGATCTTAAGAGAGGCCAGGGACCTGTCTCATTTGGTAAAGTTCTTGCTTAGTATCCATGAGGTAGCACATAAATTGGGGGTGGACTGGGGTGGTGGCAGATCTGTAATTCCTGGGTTTAAATTTAGGTTCTATCATTTGTTGATTGTATCCTTAGAAAAGCTACTTAACTTCTTTGACCCTCAATTTTTTCTATTGTAAAATAGGGTTAATAGTTGACCAGAATTTATAGGATACACTGCAGACTCACTGAGTGTTGCATAGAAAGCATTCAGAATGGGCTGTTACAACATTATTCATAAGTGTGAGCTTTATTATCAGATCCACTGACCCAAGTTGGCAGCACGCTCATAAGGGGCTTATGTCATTCTGCCCACTAGGACCAGAGGAACTGAACCTGCCTCTCTCCCAACTCAATCAGAATAGAGGACATACATCCATGTGTACCAGGTGAGATTTTTATTTGCATTCATCACTAAGGTTGCAAAGAGTTTCATGACATTTTTCCATAAAAAAAGGAAGAATCCCACAGTAGTGGGTGCAGAAACAAATGAGTGTTGTTCTAAATGGCTCCCGTATCTCTTATAATACAGATTTTCCCCTTATTAAAAATAAGAAATATGTGACATTAAGACACAGAACATTTCAAATTCATTTCAGCAATTCCCCAAGCTTGAATCATAAAATAGAGAGCACATAAAAAGATGATTTTTAAATGGAACCAGCCACCTTAAAAATACCCTAAGAATAAGCCTATTTTAGAAAATAAAGTTTTTAATACTCCAAAAAGATAACAGGATAAAAATGTTGCCTGTTGTCTGACATTTTTAGGACTTAGACCTGCTAGGAACTGACGTGCCTTGGTGAAGTACTAACACACCATCTGAGGCGGTCGTGGACTGGAAATCACACTTCAGTATGTGAGGCAGGAAATCTTCACTGCTGGCTGACTTTCCTTATGCATTTGGCCTCACGATTTTCATTGATAAGTAGTTCTGAAAGAGAAATAGAAATGTGTGAACACATGGAGATGTGGCTTCTGTCTGACGTTGCCATTTAGCTTGGCTGGGCAGGCCTGTGTCACACTGGACATTCAAAGTCACCCCTGCCTTCCTCTACCTACTGAGTGCCCATTGAGGCTCGGGTGACACCATGGGTAGAATTTAAATCATGAAGAAATATGGAGTTTCTTGTTTTTTGTTTTTGTTTAAAAAAAAAAAACAAAAAACCCCCCCAAACCACCCAGTTCAGATAGATTGTATCATCTATAACCAGAAAACACTGCATATGATCAAAGACAATTTTAAAAATATTACACAGGGAGAAATAGGAGATATACATAGAAATGCTTCTGGGGCTGCATGACTGTGTCTCCAGTCTCAGAATGTATAATATCTACAGGACGATGGAAGTGCGTTGGAGAAACCTGGATGCCTGCTGCTCCACCCAGGACCATGCATTTTGCACCTGCTCCTGGCTTCTCCTGCCTGGACCATCCTTCCTCGTGACTAAACTGCATTTAAGGGCTTTCCCAGTAAAACTGTCCTTCTTAGTAATGAGTTCCTAAAATCAACTGTTCCTAGCTAAGGCCTTGCTATCTATACTGCCATTATTCATGCTGCCTTCCCTTGGGCTGTTTCTTCTTATCTCCACATTTTAATTAGATACTCCATGCATTCCCTGAATGAAGCAATAAAAGCACAGTGTCTATGCCTACAGCCAAATCTTCAATTTGGACTCTTGTTTATAACTAAGGTGACTGAGAGAAATGTAAGGAGTAGCTGTATGTGATACGGACCAATGAGAACAAGATTTGGAAAGACAAAATATGTGCACAGGGAGCCAGAGAGGCAAAGTGGAGTGGAATGGAATGTGAGGTTTGTTGAGATGTTGGGGATCTTCAGTGTCTAGACCAGGAGTTTGAATACAGGATTGTTTGGAACATGAAAGGTGAAGGCAGGAGACTGGGGAAATGGCTTTGTGGGTAAAGAGCTTGCTCTGTAAGCACAAGGATCTGAATTCAGATTCCCAGCACCCACATAGAAAAAGGGCATGGTGGCTCCGGAGGACAGACAGCAGAGACTAGCAGATCTCAGTGTTCTCTGAGCCAGCCTAGCAAACACAGTTAAGCTCCAGGTTAGTGAGAGACCTCCTTACAAAAAATAAATGGCAAATGACAGAGGAAGACACTAGACATTGACCTCTGGCCTCCACAATAATATGTGAGGATGACAGACAGATGAGTACGCGCGCGCGCGCGCGCGCGCACACACACACACACACACACACACACACACACACACACACACACAGAGGCATTACTTCACCTGGAAACACTGCTTAGAATATAGACAAATACTGACAGAGGCATGGGGGACTTTCTCCTAGAATTCTTAAAGCCAGTGTTTTTTGTTGTTTGTTTTAAAATTGTTGTTTTTGTTTTGTTTAGACCATAATAGCTGCTGGTAACTTGTTAAAATCTAAGGATGCAACTTCTACCACTAAACACTACATTAAACTTTCCAAAAGCAGAAGGGCAGTGTCAGGATCTCTGCCTAGTGGCTGTGGAACCACAGGGCAGTAGGAACGGAGGCCCAGGCTTCGTACCGGCAGTGAGTACAGGAGCACAGCCACAAACAGCAGCAGGATGAGCAGCAGGAGGAGGCCGATGATCACCCACTTGAATCGGCGCCACACGATGAAGCGCATGGTCTTGCATGGGTTCGTGAACCAGAGGAAGGAGGTTTCCGGTCGGCTGCAATGCAAGAAATACTTACTTCCCCTACTTAGTTCATGAGGGACTGTCTCCAGACTGTAGCAGTCCAGGAATAGTGAATTAATAAATTTAGGACAAGATACAGTTGGGCTATCGGTTTTAGCCTCCTTTTTTCCTACTGTGTGCCACCACCTTCCCATTAGTTTGTTAGCATCCATTGTGGGCTGGGAGTAACTCAGGTCCCCACACTGGTTCCTTAAGATGCTGAGGATGCCAAGCTCTGGTTTAATGAGGAAGGAGGTTAGAAGGAGACTGCAGCCCCTACCACTCCATCCCCCACAGCCCACCGTGAAGAACGAAGTTAGAAGGCCAAGAGCTAATCCAGGCCATTAAGCCAATTGGAAGGGGGGCTTTTGGACTGCAGGTGTTTGGGGAGCAGACAACGTGGAGAACAAAGAAAGCCTCTCACTTTGGTGGGTCAAGCTTGGGGTTCATGTTGGGTTCGCTCCGCCCCTTCCCGGCTGGCCTCTCGTCTGCCTCTCTCTCATTGAGAACCTCCAGTGTCATCTCGACTTTCCCCTTCAGTAAAGCAGAACAGGTTAAACACATGACATCACGTTTCACAAATATTTTTACTTCATCCCCAAGCTACGATTTTTATTCTTGTAAAACAATCCTTAGATTGCCTCAAATTTTCCTCCTGAGATTTCTTCCCATTTCCTCTCCTGTGTGTTTCTAAACCGACTCCATGTGGGAAACTGAGAGGAAAGATTACTTTCCCTCCCCCCCCCCAACATCCCTGTGGTCTCACCATTCCCACATCAATCTCCTCTCTCGCTGTCTCCTCAACTTTACGGCTAAGAATAGCAGCTAACATTTCTGTAGGCTCCAGGAGATGGAGCCGTGTCTCTTCTTCCTTAAACTGCAGCCCTACAGTGTGCAGCAGAATTTGTGCTTAGTAGGAACTCAGTCTAAGCTGCGTCAGTGGGTGAATGGAGGCAGTTTGTCTGCAGACAGGTCCCTGCACGGTGAGGTCCCTGCACGGTGCATCCACCCAGGGACAGGGGGAAATGTGGATCACCTGCAGAATGCTCCTGGCACCCTCAGAAAGGAACTGCTGTCTTTATTTGTGGATGAGGACACTAAGGTCAAAAGGGTCTAACATTCTAACCTTTTGGGGGTTTGGTTTGTTTGTTTTTTTGAGACAGCTCATACTCTGTAGTTCTTCTGGCTGGCCTGGAATTCACCATGTAGACCAGGCTGGCCTCAAACTCACAGAGATCCACCTGCCTCTGCCTCTGCCTCTTTAAAGTCAGGGATTAAAGGTATTGTGCCAGCACATCACACAACATTCCAACTTTAATATCCAGTCTTCACTAAGTTAAAACTGACATTTTAGGACCTAGATAAACTCTCTAGGTCCCCAACAACCCAGAGAAACACAGACACAGAGGTTTTTGGGTGGAGGGGCATAGGCAGGACCTCTGTTTATATACCGGGTGAAACTAAATTCCTGATGCTGTCAGGGGTTTCATCTCTCATGTTTGCTTGAATCCATAAAATGAGGATTGTCAGCAATCAAAAATTTGTCAGCAGAATTACCAAGAAGATAATGTGAAAACTAATCTCTGTGGACAAAGAGTCCATCATCAGTTTCCTGAAGACAGGGTAGAGAAACAACCAGAAACTTCTAGGGATGGATGGGTTGATTAGTCAGATAAGAACATATGGTCTCATATTCGAAAGCACCATACTCCCAATGCAGCCTAAAGATTAAAAAGGGTGTGTGGTGAATAGGGCAGAAAGGGGAGGTAGCACTTGATCAGTGCATACTATACCTCACACCCAACTCCACTAATATGCAATTAATAAGGACTGTTAAGCTGTTTTAGAGGAGATCACACCTGTGAGACAGTTAGTTGCTTGGCTCACAAATGCTAGCTAGTTACAATCAGTACTATAGGAGGCAGTGTTGGTGAACTGCAGCTTCTTTCTAAAGCTTATCTTGAATTCTCCAAGATGCTTGTAAAATACGGATTTTTTTTTTCTCCCAGCATCCTTACCCTTTTTTCTTTAAGATGTGAAAAGTTCACATTGGGGAAATACATTTCCTACTCTGAAAGCTCAGTCTACAGGAGCCTCCCTGTAAAGGAACCTTAAGGAAATACAGTGCCACCAGTTGGTTCTTGGTTTTTGGTCATTCCAACCCGTGCCCTTCCCCTCACTCCAAGCACAACCTCACAGTGTCTTATATCTTTATCACTTTATCTGAGGTCTACTGATAAGGATTAGAAACCATTCCCAACTAGAAAATACTCATACAGCCATCACACGGGAGCCATCTTTGTCTGCATAGCACGGCCACCATCCCTTCATGGATTTCTGCTCAAAGAGTGAGGCTGTCTTAGCTTTGAGAGGGTCCATGGCTTTGAGGTCTGGAATCATGTCCAAATTGCACTTCTCTGATGACTTGGCTGGGATGACTGTGTGATGTAAATCAAGCTCCAGGAAACCTGGCACCAAAAACACAACATGAGGTCCAGATGAGCTTCAAGTGGTTACACCACTGTTTAGGTGAACAGGATGTTCTTGTCCAGGGGAAACCATGATTTTGAACAGGAGATAAGTAAGTTAGCAAAAGGGATCATGCTAGATGTTTAAATTCTTTCCATAAAGGATGGGAGAAGAAATCACGGTCCACTGTAGCTCATTGTCTCACAGAGGACTCCATGCTTTCTCTCTCAAAGGCGTGAGCATAAACAGTTTTTCTATAAATCTCAATTGATTAAACATCTACACGTAAAATTTCCACTGAACTCAGGGCCTTTGTATCTGAGAGGTACTTGTGGTTTTGAGCTACCCTGAACAGAGGTCATTGCCTTTGGGGAAAGACAATTAGGTGTTTGGAGCATGGGATGCTCCTTGGAACATTCTGGTACAGCTCTCTCCTGGAGTGACCCCAGAAACAGGAGTTTGAAAGAACATAATTCAACTGAAAATCCCCACCAGGAAATGAGAAATCCCAGCCAGGATCAGGGTGTCTGGAGAGACACACTTTCTGCTGTGGGTTGGGAAGAGGTATTAACTCTCCAGCCCCTGAATAGTTTCATATGGGTCTTTGTGAAGGGCTGTGAGAGGCCCAGCTTATTTTTCCTGGTTTAGGAGCCATACATAGTTTGATGATAGGCAAAAGTTGAACTTCACCTTCAGCTGAAGTGCCAGTGCATACATCACTGGGGTAGGAGGGCTGTAGAGGAGTTGAGAGGGGAGACCTTCCAGGAAAGTT
This sequence comes from Phyllotis vaccarum, assembly GCA_033318265.1. Classification (NCBI taxonomy): domain Eukaryota; kingdom Metazoa; phylum Chordata; class Mammalia; order Rodentia; family Cricetidae; genus Phyllotis; species Phyllotis vaccarum. Next base: position 23,760,638 of record JARWLC010000004.1, on the reverse strand, counting down.
TGGGTTTAAACATGGAACGCAGAACAAACCAATAAGGGGGGGGGTATGTAGGGTGCCCCAAGGCCAGAGGAGGGTGGGCTTAAGGAACAGTGTGGGGAACGAGGGGACAAAGGGGCACAGGGGACCTTAGTAACCGCTGAGAGTGAGGCATGAGATGGTGATAATGGCAAGCTAGTGAAAATGTTTCCAAAGTACTAAGAAGAGAGAGAGCAGGCTGCTTGGAAATGGAGGCAGAGCTGTGGTAATCTCTTGGTGCCCAGGCTGGTGGCGGCTGGTTCACTCAATGGCCGAGGATAACCTTGAATCCCTGAGCCTCCTGCCTCTACCTCCCAATTTAAAGGGGTTAAAGGCACGTATCAATCTCTGTTTATGAAGTCCTGGGGATTGAACCCATGACTTTGCTCATGCTAGGCAAATACAAGTATTTGCCTCTCTAGCTTATTATGAGGCCTTAAGAGTGAGCTGAGCCCATGAAAAGAGGTGACTTTACAAGCAGACCACACTCCCCGGAGGACACCCAATCGGTGAGCATATCCTCTGCCTCCTCCATTACAGGTGTTAGGAAAGTATCTAACTGCTTCCAAATTGAAATTGGTTTTAGCAATTCCAAGTACAGTGTTAGTGATTGTAAGTTAAGCATTACCTAAGTAGTCATCCAGGGAAAACTTGTCATTGTCCCATATCTGTAGGATCAGTCGAGGGGGCACTCGAAATTCTGTTTGATCAATACTCCAGAAATGCTCCTAAAATGAGAGGAGACGTGAACAGTTCACATGATCATGCTCAGTGGACTCTGAGACTCTTTAGCCACAGGCAGAGCTAAAGACTGAGACCTCCAGCTTCACTGTGGAGCCTGCATTTCCTCTAGCATTTGGTAGGCCATCAGCCTCCCCAGGAAGTCTCCGCCAGCTGGGCGACAAAAAGGATGTCCCAGGAAGTTCCCAAACAGCAGGTTTCTCACCATATACCTATCAGTGTGACTTCCTGCTGCCACTCCTGTGAGGTCCCCCCCCCCACCACCACCACTGTGTCTCTCTTAAAGCTTGGTGTTCTAGGCTAGCCCACAGAGTCCTCACTGGGTCTTTATCCCTGTTGAGCAATCTCCCAGAAGGCTTGATTGACAAGCTCTCATTTTACCCACAGTGGGTTTAATCTAGGGCTCAGATTCCACTCTTTGTTTCAATTCAGATTCTAAAATGTCCAGGATGGTTTTTTAGCTTCTACAGGCTTTTATACACTTGTGGCTACTAAAGTCCCTCAGATCCTTCACACTGAAGGTAGGTATACAGATGGCCAAGTCCTCCCCCCTTATTTCTGCTTCAGTTGAGACATTAGTTACGAATATACCTCCACAGCCAGTTCCTCCTAAGGAACACCTAAGTTCCTCCGGCCTGAGCAGACCAGGAACTCAACCAGTGATTTGGGAATTTGAAAAAGATCACAGGGTTGGCTCTCATACTCATAGTCTTGGACCGTTCCTGTTCTTAGTGCTCCAGGGGTTCTAGCCCACACAGCTAGTCCCTGATTGGCTGCCCTGTGTGGGCTTATGCTCTGAGACCACTGAAGAACGGTTAGCCTTAGATGTGGGTAAAAAGGAAAGGTTACCATCTCTCAGGCCCTACTGACCCCAAATATCCCCATGTCTGTCCTACCCTGCTTTACCATCTGAAAGGATGGGTACACAATTTGACAGCATTTTGAGTCTTCGAACCTCTGGAAAGTCCTCTCTGGGGGACCTGGCATAGGCTTTCACTCCAGTAACCACAGTAGGTAGGGCTATCAGAGGGCAATGGAATTCAGGGCAGGTACTGGCTTGTAGGGTGTAGGGAGATGGTGTGAGCAGAAAGAGGCGCAGATGACTGACATGTGGAGGAATGGGATGGAGACCTATTGAGATCACGGGATCGTTTACCAAGGTGTCAGGCCCCAGACTTTCCTTGGAAAGAGAACTCTTCCTACCCCAGTAGGTACAGTCTGGGCAGAGGTGGGGGTAGGGTGGGATAGCAGAGTAGCTGGAGACTGACTCCGTTCTGGAGAGTCTCTGAATGGGCATAGGCCCTGGGCCCAGTCCTAAGATGCTGCTGATACCACTGTGGCTCCCATCTATTTGGCCGAGGTTTTCTGGGAAGATAGATGATGGCCTGGGCTGCTGCCTACCATGCTTACTCCTCCAGGGAAGAGCCTGCCTAGAAGTGAGGTCCATGGAGGACAGAGAGCAGAGGGAGAAGGTGGGACCAACTTCCCAAGGCATTGCTTCTACATGGGCTCCAGACGTTCTTAAAATGAACCAGCCTTGGACTTGTTAGGAATGGGAACCAATAAATCTCTTTTGGTTTAAGTTTTATAACTGAAAGTCTTTCTAATTAAGTCCACCGGGGCCTTAAGCCCTCTTAGAAGTGTTTCTGAGTGAGGGAATGCAGATGCTGAGGCTTAACAATGAGGCAAAAGGGATGTTCCACTTTTAATATTTGGCTTGTGTATGGCCTAAGATGGAGAGTAACCATCTATTCATTCCATAAAGAATGCGTGTGCACAAGCCTTTGTTCTGCCCTGTCTCTCTACTTGCCAATAGGTAGCAGAAAAGAAGCTGCATTCCTCACAGTTCTAAATAGGCAAATAAATACCTGTCATAGCTATGTGACCATGGGCAAGGCTTTACCCCTCTGTGGGTCTCAGATTTCTTGTCTGTACCAAAAGTGAGCTGGACTCAGTGACCTCCCAGGTCCCAAGCAGGCTTGACCTCCTAAGAATTTCAGAGTCCAGCAGACCCGAAATGTCCACATCCCGCCCACATCTTTCAAGGCTTACTTTTTTAGAGACTATACAAAGCTGCTCAGCGGGGAGGTAGTCAAACGGGAAAACAAATCTCCAGTTAAAATTGCCTTCACCATCCAAGGACCTGTAGTGGACATCTGTTTTCTGTTTGTTTTCTTCGCTGCCGGAAATCCAGCTGTAAAGCAGAGGCAAACAGACTCAGTTTGCTGTGACTGACAAGAGATCTATCTGCAAAACTGTGGTGATTAGGGGAGTGAAGAGCAGAAGTAACATCTTTTCTCTGGGCAGGTTCCAGCGGTCCACAGGCTGGGAGTGATTTATGAAGGGGAAGCGCTCAGTTGCATCCAATCCAGGTTGGAGCCAAACAAAATAGAATTCTTTCAAACCAAAGCAGGAAACCCTTTAGACTGTAGTTAGCAGGGCTCAGGTGATATTTTCTGAAAAATATTATCAACAATGTAGCCTCTATTTGGGGTAAGCTGTAGCTTGCTGGCTATGATTTTGGGCTTCACACCTATGACTCATTAGCATCTATCATCAGGGCTAGTAGGTTCAACTAATGCAAGTCAGCTCAAAATTTTAGTATTTCCTTCCCTGTATTTTACTTAAGCAAACAAAAAGAGGCACCAGCAAGTAATCGTGCAGCTTCCTTTTTATTATTCTTAAAATTCACTATGATCTTATTAATGAGACAGGCAAGGAAGAGGCAAGCTTTTATTTCCAGATGCCTAAAAAGATTCCTCTCGTCAACAGCGTCTTAACTTAGACCACTCAAACATTTCTTTTTGCTTGGGCCCAGCACAGGATGGATATAAGATAAACTACCTGTTGATGGAGTGAATGTATCCAGAAGGGAGCTACCTCACATCTGCCTGCCTCTGTTTTGAAGCTAAGAACTGACACCTTGTCAGCGAGGCATGGAGGCAGTCACCTTTAATTCCAGCATTTGGGAGACAGAGACAGGTGGTTCCTAGTTAGAGACTACACTAGTCTACAAAGCAGAGGTCCACGGCAGGAGGGCAATGGGCAGTGGTAGGACTGTGTTAGAATCACATGGAGAACTTTGAAAAGTACCAGCTCCTAGATCCACAAAGGGAGAGCCTGGCTGTAAAGCTTTCCGGGTCCCACCTGCCTTCTTTGTCCTCTGTAAAGTCGGTGTGAGAAGAGTAAGGGATCAAAGCTCATGGAAGCAGATCCTCAACTCGGCCTTCTGATTTTCATCTATGAGTCAAGCATTTAGTGGCATTTCATTGCTCAATGGTCTGTACAACCATTTCCATCCAGACCCGAGGAAATGAAGCTCTGTTGGAGGTGATTTACATAGCAGGTCATGTGCCAGTGCTTCCAGGTCATTCTAATTCAAAGTTCATAAAGGATAGTCTCCTTCAGAAGACTATGGAAATGATAACGTCCTATTGTTGGGGAGGACACTATCAGTCAACCATCAAAGCATTCTCTTTTGCTAGCTAATTAACTGACTAGATAAATCAGTTGGGAGAGTCCTGAGGCTGGGTGTTTGTAATGCTGTGGCAGAGGGCTAGATCCCAGGAACATACCCACACCCCTGTACCCAACCTTTCCCGTTATCTGCTCACTCTCTGCCCTTCCGTATGACCCTCTGTCCTCCACCACAGTCCTTTTGGACTGTTAACTTTTAAACTAACTTCCTGAAGAGTTCACTTTTTCTTGAATATGACCTTTTGACCTAGCCCTAAAACTTCACCATCGTCCGACCCCAGACTCCTTCTCGGTGTCTTTGGCTTTTTCCTCCTCCTTCTTCTTCTTATGTAAATTTTAATATTGTTTATATATGACTTGCTACCTAGGCAACTTTAGTTACATGTGGTTGTGTAGGTAACAGTTCATATGTAACATCATCAAGTTATGTATTTCTGCATCACTGACCTTTTCAGGTATGATATTTCGCTCCCTCTCTCCAGTTCTGAAGACCCGACCAGCCCTACTTCTGAGTTGACGATGCAGCTCAGTGTCTATGCAGTGGTAGAGTGCTGGCCTAGCAGGTACAAAGTCCTCATGGTGGTCTACACTCGTAACCTCAATATTTGGAAGGCAGAGGCAGGAGGATGGAAAGTTTAAAGCCATCCTTGGCTACATTGAGAGCTGAGGTCAGCCCAGGCTAGACATCCGACATCCGACCTAAAAGACAAGCTAGTAAGCAAGCAACAGGCTAACAGCAGCAAGCCCCAGATTCTCAGTGGAGGAAGCCCTTCTAGCTCAGCTCGGCTCCTAGCCCTGGTATTGAGACTGTAATTTCAGACTGCATCAGCTACTTCAGGTTGAGTTATTCTTTTGTCTTCTGTTAGTTTTATCTCAGCCCATCACTGATTGATTGTTTGTTCCCTTGATTTGCAAAAACAAATATATTTAGTCAAATAAATTTGCATAGCTCTAATTAGCTGGGATTAGTTTTCCTGGGGCACGATGGTAATGAAGTCCTCAAGTAGTGAATAATAATGAAGAACTTGACAAAGCTTACAGTGAGTCTGAATGATAAGTCATTGCATCTTTAACTCAGTTTTGATTAAAGTTCACCAGGCGTTAGGAAGGAAACTTTGTTTTTGTGGATGAACATATTACATTTCAACATGTCTTATCTTCTACGTATCAAGGAAGGAAGAACTTGGTACATGTGGAATAGCAATAATTCTAACACCCATGTAATGCACACCAGCTGCCAGCGGCTGTACGACATGCCTTGAATAACGGAATCTTCTGGCTATCTTCAGGAAGTAGCTCTACCATTCCATTGCACAGGCGAATAACTGCCAGTGTCTGACTGTCCCTAACTAGCAGGGAAGACGCCAGAATTCTAATGCAGGGGTCTGACTGCAGAGTCTGGCCACTATGTAGCACCATTCTCAGCATCTATGGACCTATGATCATGGCATAGCAGAAATGAACAACAACTTGGATCACCTGAAATTGCATTATACAAGAAAAAGCATGATATTCTTCATATTTGGATAAACACACCCAGCAAATGTCGGTGGGATGCATTATTTCTTAAAAGCCTATCAATGTTGCCTGCTTTTCACAAACATTGGCTATTTGCAATAAAATGTATAGGAGGGCAATTTTGGGAGCTTCACTAGGATTTTCAGGCTAGTTCTCTGCAATATCATAAGTAAATAAGCAACTCCATAACTAAGGAGTCTCAGAAATAACCCTGCTTCACCCAAAGGAATCAAAGAAAGAGAAAGGAAGAAGTATTAGTTCTTATAGTTGAGAGATGATCCTACCCTCCAAACACAGTCTAGACAGCTGTCTCTTCTCTGCTTCTTGTGTATTTTGCTTTCCCAGCACTCCCTACGCAGACCACACAGCTAAACAGCTTCCAGTAATAAGAAGACATCAGTGGCACCTCAAACAGTGGTGTCTTGGGAAAGAGGAGGTCTGTTTCATTCCCCAGCTTGCGGTCCTCACCCTTTGACGTAGATGTCACTCATGTCCTCTCCTGTGATGCTTTTCTCATCTAGGATAACGTCTTTGGTGTTCCAGATGATCACACGCAGGTAGTACCTGAAAAACAACACATTCTCAAAGTAGACTTCCTTAAGTCCTGCATGGAGTTCCAGGGAATCAGGATCTTGGGCTTACTTACTTCTTGGCTTTCCTGGGAGTAATGTTGAAGGGGGGACCTGGTGGTCCTAAACTCTTGGGGAAGACATCCACCCACATCTGAAGTTTTCCCTAAGCCATACACAAAGGAAAGAAGGCTGAAGTCACATATGGGAAAAACCACAATTTTTATGTTTCTTGGCAGCATTGAACATGGACCCCAGGCCTTTCCACATGCTAGGAGAGCCCTCTACCACTGAGCTAGAAGAGCATTTCCTCCATCCTATTTCTTAAGAGAAACTACTTCTTTGGACTTGCTGATTTATTATTTTACATGGATAAAAGAACAAGCCAAGGTTAAACTTGTCTACAATGTCATTTAGGCCACTCACTTTCCATTCTTACTCCAAGAGTGATATGGCTGCATTCGCCCATTTGTATCATGGCCTGATAATAAAATGAGGGGCTTCCTATTACTAATCTAACAGCTAGTGCAGACACAAGTGTTCTCTCTCTCTCTCTCTCTCTCTCTCTCTCTCTCTCTCTCTCTCTCTCTCTCTCTCTCTCTCTCTCTCTCTCTCCCCTAAGCATCTAAAATTAAGTTCCTGTCCCTCATACTGCCAGTCTATCCATTGTCACTTAATTTGCTTTACCTAATTTATTCTCAATCCCAATGATTTCCCACTTACCTCAGAGTGACAAAATGGCAATTAGTTTTGTAAAAGAAAAACAACATAGTTCTGTGAGGCAGTTCTAAAACAATGACTCCAGAAAGTGAGGATTCCCTGTGTTCGCAGGGCTACCACCCAAGCAGAGGCTCATGGGAGAGGAAGGGACAGGGCCTGAACTGACATCTGTTCTGCCATCTTGGTGAGGACCTGCTCTGATCTTTGACTGCTATGGACTGAGCCTTTCTACTTCACTGGAATCTTCTTCCAGACAGGTATGAGTGCCAGTAAAAAAAAACTACCCAACCATTCAAATCAATTTATAGTCTCTGCATTATTTTTGGATCTTGTATGTACTTTGCCTTCAGACAAACATAGACTGGTCTTTGAGAAGTTTGCCAAGGAAACCACTGGATTGGCTTCCTAATGCATTTCGATCAAAATGAATTACCTGGAACTCTTGAAAGGGAATATATTTTACTATGATCCTGACTCTTTTCCAACTAATCTCTAGGCTCAGGGCTCTACCATACATCAGGCACACCACAGGACATTAGGCATCCAGGCGTCGTCTAAGATTAAACCACAGGCCTAGTCTAATCCTTCAGGCAGAAGTGAAGGCACACTGGAAATCTTCCTCATTCTGTCAATTCCTGAGTCTTCATCTAGGATTGATGGTGGGAGGAAGGAGAGAATGGATAGGCTTCAAGTAGAAAGAAGTAAGAATAAGCAGAAATAGAAATGTAGCACAGGATAAAAGCAAGTTGTGACAAAAATCATCTAGAAACCATGGCTACTTCTGAGAGATATGGATGTCTATAGTCTTATAGTAGGTACTGATGATATTTGCTTCTAGTAAATTATTATTTGTTAAAGTGTAAGTTTCTAGCTACTTATATAAAAGCCCCTTGAGGTGTGTATTAAAATTTACATTCCTGGCCCTACCCCAGACCTCTGGTACTTAAATCTCTGAGTACACAACCTGAAAGCAGGCTCTACATGGGTTACTTTGGCATTAAATGTATCTCACTTTGCTTCTACAGAAGCTGAGCCCATTTCTGGGGGTTGACTTGCCTCCCATGACTGTGCACATAGTTCCTTTGATCTACTGTTTGTGTCCTGTGCCCCTGTTTTCTTGACTCTTTAGACTTGGATGGTACCTCTTCCCCAAGCCAGGCAAAGCTTAGTATGCTCTCCTGGTTACAGCTCCATTGGTAGAAAATTGCACCACATTGGGACAACCCCTCCCTGAGTGGGAAGCCATGTACTCAGGAACCCTCTGCAACACAGACTCAGGAAGGTGACAAGAGCGAGAGAAAGGGTTAGTCAGATCCAGAACTAGAAACAAAAACAAGAGACCCTGGCTTGTGTTTGTTCTGAATCACAGATAATCTCTCATCAGTATTTACTGAGATCCCCGAAAAATCTTTGCAATAAACTCCTTCAGGATAAAGCCAAATTGAGTTTCATTTCTGTTTCTTGTATATCTATAAGAATGAAGCTTCAAGAGGAAAATCAGTCAGTGATTGTCACTGTGGAGTGGGGGTGGGTTCCCCTTTACCTGGGAAATGTTGGGTTGAAAAGTGCTGTGCAAAGTCCTTGTCTCCACATGCTCAGGGACCAGTCCCTGAGTCCTGAGAATATGGAGGGCAAGACGCTCTTCAGGGTCCCCAAGGTGCTGGTGCAGGATTTTGTTGGCTTCTGGAATGCAAAATAGCATGGAAATATAGAGGAACAATCCAGCCTGATGGCTCCCAACGACTTTGTAAAATATGGACAGGCACCACTAGTATGTACAAAGTCAGTATGGACTTGTAAAGAACTAAATGATGTGAACAGCTCTTGACTCTGGGGCCTCCCCTACTGAGGTTCACACCTACCTGGTAGTCGGCGACAGAGACCAGAGCATACTAGAATGGGTGAGTGGTTTGTATTTGCTTTTCTAGCATAGGCTCATAACCATTTTATTTTGTAACTAGTCAGAAGAAGCCATGTGGCCAAGTTCAAACAGAAGACAACACAGAGAGAGCGGCATGTGTATCACCTCTGGGCTCAGCCTTCTGCATAGGATGCAGTCTGTGCCTTTCTCTTCCGGATGTGAAGGAAGATAAGAGCCTAGATGTTTATACTGAAGAGTAGCATAGCTGTAAGAGGAAAGTGCCCTCACTCCATGATGCCCTTGCTCAGATGAAAGGTCGCCCTAAGCTTCCAATGCAGAAAGCCACTGACATCTGGCCGTTCATTTCTTAAGGCAGCCAACTACCATTGTGACATTTAAAAACATGGTCCTCCAGTTCTCAGACGTCTCTCCTAGGGAGAAGTGGGCTTGTATCTTTTTGCTTTTAATCTGGAGACGTAGTAAAACCAGAGAACAGGAAAAAGGAAGCTGCGTGTTTTTGTTTTTTTGTTTTTTGTTTTTTTTTTGTTTTGTTTTTGGTTTTTTTTTTTTTTTGAGGTTAAATAGATTTGGGGGGATGTTTGATAACTTGAGGGCCACCTTTAACTAACGAATCATGATGTTTTCTGTGTTCTCTCCTTTGCCTTTCTAAGTTCACCCATTAACCATAGCGTTGAAGCTCTTTAATCATCTAATTACCCCTGAGATTAATTGTATCTTCTTCCAAATGGAAACAGCCAAGTTTCTTACAATGTCAAGAACCAGGTGAGGATTAGGAACCACTTTTACCCCTATGTGTCTTTACTCATCTTTATCATGCATTTTTTGAAGGTCAGCCCCATCATGACCCCACTTGGGAGTCTCACCTGTTCCTTTCCCCCAGAGACCACAGGAGCATCCTATAGCTCATATGCTGTGAAGCGTATTTCTATCACTGTCTAGATATGGCTCATTGGGTATGTGTAGGCTGGATGTGTCATGAAGGGGTAGGACTCCAATCTTAAATTTGAGCCAGATGGGAAGAGAGCAGGTTGTCTGCACTGACTGCATTGCTCCAGCACTCTCTCTCTCTCTCTCTCTCTCTCTCTCTCTCTCTCTCTCTCTCTCTCTCTCTGACTCTTTCTGTCTCTGTCTCTGTCTCTGTCTCTTATGTTTTTTGTTTTTTGTTTTTTTTTTTCTGGACAGGGTTTCTCTGTGTAGTCCTAACTGTCCTGGAACTTGCTCTGCAGACCAGGCTGACCTCAAACTCAGAGATCCACCTGCCTATCTCCCAAGTTCTAGGACTAAGAGCATATTTTACCACTACCCAGCTATGATGGAGTGACTCTGGGATAGAATCTCTTTTACTGCCCTTGAAACATTTTTGAGCTAATCACGTGTTACAGGAAAATTGGCTAGTTATAAGAACTTCATTAAGTTCAAATGACTATAATCTGAAAAGAGCAGGTGTACCATAAGACAGATAAGAAAATGTGTCCACTGTGACATCTGATGGACAAAAGACTCTACCTCACTGCAGCTATTATGCAGGTTAGGTCAGGTACTTAGTCTCACATGGAATCATCAGGACACTGCCTGGCTTGGCTCATGTTCCTTCTTCAAATGGAGCAACAGAATTGGGTCATTTCACTGTACTTACAACCCACAGCTTGTGCTCACCAAATTCATCCAGATAGTAGTCTCGTCCTCCATATCTGATTCTGTTTCCATCCTCCGAAAGGACCGGTGGTGGGAAGCCTTTGAATCTGGCTACATTTTGAAGCAACTGTGTTGGTCTCAGCTGATCTCGCCAGGTGTTTACTCCGGAACTGTGGACAGCACCGCAGTTCTGGAGTTACTGAGCGCCCCAGGCACACAATATTCCAAACAAATGCACATGTGTCCAAGCACACACATCTAATCGGGGAGGGACACATTTATACACTTTGACTCCTGGACACCTATCCCAGAGGTGTAAAACCCATGTATTACTTTGGCTTTAGCCAACTCATCATATTTAATTTTTGTGTCCAGTTCGTTCCTCAACAAAAATAAGGAACCAGGAATCACTGTAGGCAGAGAGGCAAATTAAAAAACCAGAAGTACCTTGCTGTCTCACTGAATGTTTAGAGGCCATTGGTTAGCAGCAGGGGATACTAGGTGTCATAGAATCCTGGAGTGGCAGTGGATAATTGGCAGTTAACAATAAATCCCTATTTCTAAAGGCTAGAGAATCCCTGCCATAACACCCGGCTAGCCTAAGCTCTTGGCATCTAGGAGTTCAAGAATGGGGGAGACAGATCATTGACACCTGTCTCATCATACACAGGTCACTGCACTGCTCCAGCAGCCACCATTTCCACAAGTTATGATATGGATGAGGCAGTGCAGTAGCCCTGGTTCATTCTCAGACAGTCTTGTCAAAAATGACACTGGATGGACCAAAAAGAGCTGTGGCACACTGAAACAAGGGACGGAGGGAGGCAGAGCCCTACAGCCTCCCCAGGAGTGGGCCTCAGGAACAGCAGACCACCTCCACTCATGGGGAAGCAACTTACACACAGTACTGCTCTGGAATGCCGCAGTGGGACCCGAACCGGGAAAGGAAGCGGTTCTCCAAGTCAATGGTCGTTTCTCCCACCTTCTCATCTCTGGTGAAGGTGTCGTAGTCGTAGACAGAAATTTTCAAGTCTTTCTCTTGAGGCAAGTAGCAGCTCAGTTCATACATTCTAAGAAAAGAGATGCACATATAGAATGGGACCAGGAGTCTTCTGCGCTGCTAAGAATTGCCAAGAGGTGGCGATGTTTGGGGAGGACAAGGGTGTGGGTGGGGAGATGTAATAAGCAGTAAACACTAGCAATGAAACAATGAGGGATGCACACTTGCTCAGGAGAAAAAGCACAGGCTGGATACCTATGTTCAAATCCCAGTTACGCCACTTACTTAGCCTCTCTGTTCTCTGTTTTCTTCTGTGTGAAATGATCACAACACCCATCACCTATTTTATTCTAATAGCTAAGTGAAGAAACTAAGGAAGATCAATTAGCCATTTGTCTGTACCCCACCTCATTCTGTATTCTGCTAGTCAGAGACCTCTGCTCCGGGAAACAGCTTGACCCATCCTTTGGAAGGATATCATGGGCATGCATGAACTTGTATAGCGTGCCATGTAGGGGGCCTTCCAGGACCTCTGGTCCTGCCACAGACTTCATTCAGTTTCTAAAACTTTTCTATGGATTATCCATTAGAATGTAAACACTTCTGAGATACAGAGACGTGGCCCAATAGCAATCATATTGGTGGGTGAACTACGTGGTCCAGGGGATGCTGACTGCACCTGTCAGCTCCAGACAGGTGGGGCTTATCCTTTGTATTGCGTTGTTCCCAGTGATATCTTTCTTGTTCCAGCTGCTGAGTACATTTTTACTGAGGGAAAAATTGTGAAAGGTCCCCTTCCCTGGGCTTTCTCTTGTTCTTGTTACACTATGGCGTATGAATGGGCTTTCGTCCAGTGAGTCAGGGATGAGTATTTAATGGCACCCCGGAGGAAAGCCTCCTGAGTGTCTCTTGAACCTTTCTAAATGCAGCAGCTACCCCGAGGCTCCAGGTAGGCAGGTGACTTCAGGGAAAGAGATACTGGTGTCACAATTACACGCAAAGCATCAAAGCCAATGTGGGCACCAGGTGCACACAAAAGCATGCAGACATGCATGCATCTCAAGTACCCATGCACATACAATTTTAAAAAAATAATTAAAAAGAAAATTAGCTGAGTGCTGTGGCATACACTTTTAGTCCCAGTAGTTGGGAGGCAGAGACAGGTGGATCTCTGTGAGTTGCAGGCCAGTCTGGTCTACATATTGAGTTCCAGGACAGCCAGGCTACATGCAAAGACCATATCTCAAATAACAACAAGAAAAACAGTAGCTGGGCATGGTAGTATACTACTATAATCACAACACTTGCTGTGGATTTGATGCCAGCCTGGTCTACATAGTGAGTTATAGAAAGGCCAGGTCCTGTCTCAAGAGAAACAAAACCAAATTCCAAGTATCTGGGGTGTTTGATTAAGGAATATTCTTCTCCCATGAGATATCAATTATTTTTTGAAACCTTTAGCTTATTATTATTGTATGGATGATGTATGGCTGAATGTGGGTACCATACTCCACAGGCCAATATTCAAAAGTTTAATGTGATTTAAAGAAGCTAGAATGAACAATGGTCAAGAACATAAGACATGTGGCTTCTTTCTCAAGTCCTGGCCCAGAGTCTCTCTGCTGAAAAAGCGAGCCACTTCCCAAGGCTGAGGCTCCAGTCTGGAGCCACCAGCTGGATGGACGGAAGTCTGTGCATGCCCCTAGACAGCCACTGGCCTGGCAGTGCCTGACAGCCTCACTTCCTCCCAGGGTGGCTCTCAGAAAGACTTTTCCTGACACTTAAATAAGCTTGTGCTTGGCACCTCTGAAACAAACCATTCAGACAGGGCTGCCTTTTTGCCTTCAAAGCTGGCTCTGCTTGCTTCCTAGTCTCTTTCACACGGAGCCCTTCTTCCTGCCCTGCAAGCCTTTTCCTGTCTAGACCTTGGGGCTGGATCAGTGGAAGAAAGGGAAAATGATCACATTGCTGTGCCAGAGGATTACTTCCCCTCCCTGGGCCCGGCTCTCGGCCTAGGGGTATGCAGCACAGAGGGGGTTCATGTGCAGGTGTCTGAGTGTATGCATGTGTGCGCAAGTATACACACATGCTGGGAGCCAACTGGGTGGTCCTTCGTACATGTGTGCTCCTGCCTGTGAGGATGGTTTGAATCTAAAACTGAAGGACCAAGATGTGTGTGTGTGTGTGTGTGTGTGTGTGTGTGCGTGCACGTGCATGCATGTGTGTGTGTGCGTGCATGTGCACGCGCGCATGTGTGTGTGTGTGTGTGTGTTTGTGTGCACCTACAAGCATGCTTGAGAGAGACAGACACAGAGAGGCAGAAAAAGATAGAGAGGAATATGTATAAAGCACAAAGTAATGAGTATGTAGGGTATAGAGCAAACAGGAACAGTGCTCTCCCACTTAGCAAAACTTTGGAAGAATAATACCATTTCCTCCTTTGTTCATGTGTGTGTATGTGTGTGTGTGTATAGTGTGTACATATGTGCAAACTGTTGTCCAGAATGTCTTCCTTTAGCATTCACTATCTTTCTAAAAGATTTTAAAAACAAAACTGGGCGGTGGTGGTAATCTCAGCACTCTGAAAAGAGAGACAAGAAGAACTCTGTGAGTTCAAGGCCAGCCTGGTCGATGGAGCTAGTTTCAGGGCTGTTATACAGAGAAACTTTGTCTAGACTACGCCTCCCCAAACCCTTAGGAACAAATATTCTTAATTTTGTAATGGGGAAGCAGGTATGCGCAGCAGTGTGTCAGTTAAGGTCATAGGGCAACTTTTGGAGGTTAGCTCTTGCCTTTCACCCTTTTGAGGCAGGGTCTCTCATTTCTGCTCTGTGCTGCATACTTCAGGCTAGCTGGCCAGAAAGTTCTGGATAATTCTTCTGTTTCCTCCTCCATCTGACTATAGGAACACTGGGATTACAAATGTATACAGCTGTATCAAGCTTTTTGTTTTTTAAGGATCCCAGGATGGAATTTGGATTGTCAGAATCCTATGGTTACATCTTGTGCTCACCGAGCTATAGCCTCTGTCCTCAACCTTATTTTATAGCTATAAGAGCTGGGGATCCAAACTCAGGTCCCCATGCTTGCACAGCTGGTCATAGAACACCCCCCCATGCCTCTCCTCAAATGTCTAGCACAAAGAGATAGTAGCTTTGCTGGGAATATGAAATACTGCCAAGAGCTTTGCAAAAGCACTGGAGTCATGGATGCATAGCTCCTTCTGTCTCTATTACGGCTCTTACAGCTTGTTGACAGAGCTGTGGGGTCCTGTGTCCTCACCTGAGATTCAAGGCTGCTATCCCTGCCCTGCCTGGCTAGTGACTCTAATATAGAAGAACATCAAATCTCTACAGAACAGAGCTCAGTGCTGAGGCCATGAAGACACTGGTATCATAGGACATGGGTTCAAGTCTGACCTCTGCCTGTATCCAGGAGGGTATTAGGTATACATTCTCTTTGTCTCTTTCTGTTTCTGTTTTACGAGATTTTCTGAGATGTCTCCTATAAATGGCTCAGCAGAGGACCTGCTCACTCTGAATGTTCTGCAAATATGAATTATTACTGAATTTGGAAGGTGCTCACAATTGAGCAATGCTGGTTTTTACTTAACAATCATCTGGCATTGATGACAGAGACAGCTCTGACAAGATTTATGTACCGGAGCTGGTAAGATGACTCTTGGGTATATGTTCCTGCTGCCAAGCCCCATGACCTGAGATTGATCCTTGAGACCCACACAGTAGGAGAGAGTTGTTTCTGACTGCCACATGCACACACATGTCCACATGCACACACACACTCACATGCACACACATATTCACATGCACACACATGTGCACACATGTCCACATGCACACACACACATTCACATGCACATACTCATTCACATGCATACACATGCTCATAAAAGTCACACAAATAAAAAATTTTAAAATATAGATATTATAGTTCAGAAACAAGTCCTGGTTGTAACCATGAAGAAAACAATGCTGTGTCAAGGATCTTGGGGACATTAAAGACCAATAAAGCAGATTATCTGCCCTGTCACTTCGTACCCTTCCTTCAGGGACACATTCACTGGATCAAAAAGGAAAAAAAACTAGAAAAGTCCAGTAAACAGAGCGCAATTAACCTCTGGAAGTAAAAACAGGATTTTGTGGCTCTCCATGCTTAATGTCCCATGGGGTTTTGCTTCCTCCACTCTCCCAAGGACTCGGGACAGACCTCAACCCAGAGAAACCCATCCTGTGACTTTCATGGTATCTCTGCCTATTTCCCTGACAAGAGTATCTCTACATGTTCCCAGGATTGGTACCCTGAAGAGGGCAGGACACATTTTGTAAAGAAGGAATGTTTTGAACTGTATGTTACCTGCCAAACACTGGGTTGAGAGTGTTGGGAATGTAATGGTCTCGGTCTTCAATTACTTTTTTGCCCAGGGTTATTTTAATGTAAGGATCACACTGTGGAGATAAAACAGGTGAGATGTTACATCATCACAGGGTGCAAACTGAAGTCAACTTCTGGGATAGACTTCACTTGCTTCTATACTCTCAACTAATGGCAAAGGTGGCCCTGGGGCCCCTGGGGGGTCCGTACAAGGTTCTCCTATGGGTGGCAGGGAGCCAGCGTGCTTTCAGAGCAGCTGTGTGGGTGAAAAGGTGGGGTGGGGTAGAAGCAGGGTGACCTGGCTCTGCTCATGCTGGCCCTGTGACTGGAGCAAATCTTGTCCTGGGTCACATCAGTAACATGAGAAGGATGAACTAAAGAGCTCTAAGCACCCCCCCCCCCAAGCTCTTAGGTAAATCCCCACAGGGACAGTCCTCCTGCACACACTGTTTTGATAGAGTATCTTTCTCCTAGTGAGATAACAGACGCCCAGCAAGAAAGAAGGTGACAATTACCGTAGCTGATGACTGTAATTATCCTGCTACAGGAGAAGGCCCCACACCCAAACTCTTACCAGGCCATTGTTGTCCTGGGGCTGGAGCTCTAAGCCTTGAACAATGTAAATCCTAACTGTGCATTCCTGTGGAACACTGTCAGGCAGTTCCCGAAACTGCCTGGGAGGGGCTGGCACACTGGGGTCATCGGGCAAGGGGTAGATTCGGAAGGAGCCCTGAGAGAAAGAGACACATACTGATGACTTAAAAGGCCCTGGCCGCTGAATAGAGGATGCTGAGGAAATGTCCCCCTCTTCAAAGCACATGGTCACCCTCCATATCACACAGTTGGGTGATGCAGGTCTGTGTTTGAAGAAGAAACTTGTATTGGCTCTTGAGTCACTCCAGAGTGGGGAACATGATGGGATTCTATAGCCTCCTTTCAGAAGAGGGTGGAATATGAAGCAGGCAACACACAGGGCAGGGAGTGGAGGTGCCTGGTGAGTGTGAGGGAAGGGGGTGCCAGAAAGAGGTAAAGAGCTGACATTATTTTGGAGATGGGAGAAGCCTGGTGGAGTACTAAGGTGACTCCCCTTCTGTGTGAGTCCTATCTGCCTGGGCCCCACTCCCAGGAAAATCCATGCTGGGCTTCAGATCTCAGCTAGAGACTGCATACTTTGTTTTGAAACCAGTTTAAGTACAGAGAAAGGTAGCGAAGTTTGGATTAGGATGTTTGGGCCTTTGTTTTGGCCAGCTGCATTCAGGAACATGTCAGGAAGCAACACTGGGTGTGGAAGACCTAAGATGCTAGATTAGTTTGATTCTGTGCCCTATTGTTGGCTTAGTGGGAGGCTGGGGCAAGGAGGATCCGAGCCCCTGTGTCCGTGTAATCCTCTGATCCATTAGCCGTGTCTGCTATCCGCAAAGGATTAGGACAAGGCAATGGCAGGTGCCCCGGTTCTGCCAAGTGTGCTAGGGAGGACCTGTGGGAGCTCAGAGCATGGCTGAGTCATGCTGCCCAAAGCAACCAGGAGAGTCTTGACAAACACTGATATTCGAGCTGGTGTAGAGATGGAGCAGGGCTTGGTCAGACCACAGAGAGGAGAGAAAGGGCATCCAGGGAAGGAAGAGTCCCCTGGCCCAAGGTTCTGCGCATCCGCATCCGAGAGGGCTTGCAAGGTGTGTTCGGGACTTGGGAGTGGTTCTTCCATGCGGGAGGGGACACTTGGCTTGTGAAAGGCCTGCTCATCTTTGGAAGGAGCTGAGACCTGACCTGGGAAATGCAGTTAGATGAGGGCTCCGATTTGGGGGAAGTGAGGAGGACTGGTTGGAAGGAGAAGGGCAGTGAGAATCTTGGCGTGGGAACTTGCCACAGTGATCCTGCTAAATAAAACCCCAGACAGCAGAAGAGCAGAGGAGAAAGCAGGCCTTGGAAAGAGTTGGAGGTACAAAGCCGGCTCACATGGCAGGGGAAAGCCATACCCCGGTCTCCTTTGTCCTTTTCTATGGGCACTTTTCCTTCCTGCAGAGGGCAGAACATGCCCAGTGGTAGACATCCGCTGTCTTTCCTCCAAGATCCACAAAAGAAATGAAGATGGATTTTAAACAGGACAAATACACGCGTACATTTTACTCACTTTAAACTCTCCTACCACAGACGGATCTTCATTCTCGTCAGACTTGCCTCTGTACAACTTGAAGGTATCTGAGAAATCGGTCAGGCCCTCAAAGTCGGCTACATCCTCCAGTTCACAGTCATAGATCTGAAAATCATTAGCAGATGCTCAGTTTCTCATTAAAACACCGGTGGGATCTCAAGTCAGCGGGACCGAGGACCAGACAGGAGGATGCAATGAAACACAGGGGACACTCACTCTCCCAATGGGTGAAGCATAAAACAGACACTTGGGAAAATGCTACACTTCCTTTAGGGAGTTAGATACCACCCATCTTATGGTCCAAAAATGGTGCTTCTAGGATTTTGCTGAAGAAAAATAAAAGCTTGTCCACGTGGTTCAAGAATGCCCACAGTGAGTTAGCAAAGTGTAGAAGGGAGCGGAGAGAAGCAGGAGGGAGAGGGGGTTGAAGCTAAGATAGAGTACAGAGCTGACCCACCCCCCAGCCCAGTCCGATCCAATACTATTAGGCAAGAATAGGCAAACTAGTAATACCACAGCATGATGAACCTCAAAAGCTGAGTATGGGACCAATGCAGCCAAATGCAGAATGAATATGGTGTGAGTCCACTGATATGGAACACAGAAGCAGGTAAAGCCAAGGGAACATGGTAGAAACCAGATCAGCTATGCACCAGAGGGCTTCAGTTCATGGGGAATTGGCTTGAAAGGAGCAAAGGAGCTTTCTGTGTGTGGAAATGGGTCTTCCCCTTTGCCCTGGGTGCTGCTTTGCACAGGTGTGCACATCAAAGCTTGGTAAAAGGATTACTTTGTAGCATATAAATTGTATCTTGACTTTATAAAACACAGATAGGAGTGAGAGAGAGGATGGGGGGAGTCAGGGAGGAGGGGAAGAAGAAACACAAGCCTGCTGCCTCAGCCTAGCTTTTCAATGTGACTGCTTACATGCTGGTGTATTATTGTATACATTATTATTATTGTATATAATGTGTATATTTGTATACATATTTGTATAAATATTTATATATTTGTATAATAATTGTATATTATTATTGTATATATTGTATATATAGCTATACAAGTGTATTATTGTATTAATTTTTACTTGTAATACTAAACAGGCTGCTCAAGATCCCAGCAGCCCTTTTCCACAGGGCTGGCCACACCCCGTTCAAGCTCCCAAAATTCAGAGACATGCCTCCCAACCTTGTCACCTAACACCTAAATTTCACCACGATGTATAATGACATCAAGAAGCAAAGGTTCTTTTGCTTTGATAGAAGAATGATTTTAATAACTAGATGTTTCTCGCTTAATTTTATTTTTCTCATATCGCTTGCTCTGATTATGGATTTGTAGCTGACAGAGTTAGCAACTGACTGGAGAACTAGAAAACTAGGAGCATGAACAGAATATTCCAGATGGCCATCCCTGCCTAGCTCTGCAGCTTCTTCCTGCTCATGTGTGCCCATTAGCTGTGTGTGACAACTGTAGGAACATACATGTAACAGAATCAACTTTTCATTTAACAAAACTGATCAGTGTTTGGAAGACAAAATAAAGCATACTCACATCAATTGCTCTGGAAGTGCACCATGACTTCTGGGTCTCCCTGAGCCAAACAACTCTGGAGAACTGCTGGCCTAGTTAGTATGGTACCAACCCATTCCCAGCCCTCTGCCAGATGCCCTGAAGCCCCAAAGTGACAGTCACGTAACCATAACTCAGCAGGTTTCTCAAGTCTTGGTACTTGGCAAAGGTGAACCTATTGCAGGAGACCACTCCTGGCCCCTCTCTATCAGCACCCACCATGAGGCCTTTTAAACCTAGGGTCTATGCATGCTGAAACTGAATTTTCCCCACCCACAAACATAGATCCAAGTACCTTGAGTTTGGAATAGCCTTTCTGAATATACTGTCCACATTTCTCATGCTCTCCTGAAGAAGCATAAAATTTACTCCACCAGTCAACAATTTCTTCTTCCTGGAGCCATGTCAAAATGAAAAACACGTTTACCAAAGGTCTGAATTTCTAATTTATACAGGAAAATTGCTGTGTAACAGATGAGAGAGTACTAACTGCTCTGAGATTATATGTTTTTGTTTATATGCACTGTGAGCAGAATATCCACAATTCTACTAAGAAGCAGACCTCAACCGATGACATTCATGTGGTGTATGTGTGTGTGTGTGTGTACGTATGTGCACATGCACGTGCACACACACATGTGTAGGCTAACTGATGGAGGCCAGAGGACCACCTTAGGTGACACTGTGTGAATGCTTTTCACCTCCTGTGAGGCAGGGTCTTATTGCCTGGGGCTCACCATTTGGGCTAGCTAGATTTGCTGGCCAGCAAACCCTCATCCTTCTATCCCCACATCTCCAGTGCTGGAATACAAACATACACCACCATGCTCAACATTTTCACATGGATTCTGGGGCTAGAACTCAAGTCCCTGAGCTTGTGAGCACGCTCTTACCCATTGAGCTTTCTTCCTAGCACCTAACAAAGTGTGTTTGCTCCAATGTCTGCGTCTGTATCAGATGCGTTTCTTAGATCTGACACCTATGTCTCTCTTGTTTCTTTACTGTTAATATTTGTAGCCACAAATAAATAAATTAGCACGGCACTTCAAACATATGCTTTCTATGATCTCCTTTCCTTAGCTTTCTTAGCAATGATATGTCTCTCTAAACTAAGAGTCAGGTGAACTGTGTCTAACTCTAGCCCTTATGTTAGAAGCCACAGTGCTGTGGGCAAGTCATGCAACTCTGAGCACCAGCATCTTCATCTAGTAAGCGAGATAATAACAACAGCCTTCATCCACCTCATAGAGGTGATCTGGGAATCAGGGAAGATCATTAAGGGATCAAACCCTGAAACACTGAAAGTGAAAAGGAAAGGTGGAAAGGTGGGGGATTATGGTTGGTTTATATCAGTGCCTCCCACCCCATCCTTGAAGATTCTGATTCAGTCCTTCTGTACTGAGAACTGGGTATTTATTGTGGGTGCATAAGCCCCCCAGGTGATTCCAATCACAGCTAGAGCTGTGAATTTCTTGTTTTGATGGGTGGTTCTTGATTGGGCAGAGGAGATAATATATGAGGCACTCATAGGCCAGTGCCTACATTGATCCTAATATTCTCCTTTTTTTCTGTCTCTCCCTCCCTCCCTCCCTCCCTCCCTCCCTCCCTCCCTCCCTCCTTCCCTCCCTCCCTCCCTCCCTTCCTGCTCAAGGTCTTGATCAATAGTTCAAACTGGCCTCAAACTAATCCCCCTCTCACCTTAGTCTCAAAGAGCTATAATCACAGGTGTGAAGGACTATACCCGACCTCCACTCTGACTTATACAAGAGCACATCTGCATGGGAACTGCTTATTGATGTTTCTAATCTGCCTTAGAAATGGTGCCGTTGTCAAAAATAAGTGTCACCTGTTGTAACCTCCTATTCTGTAGGGGTGGAGGGGAACAAGCAGGAAGAAAGGCTGTTTTCAGGCTGGAGAGACGGTTCAAAGGGAAAGAGTATTTGTCGCTCTTTCAGACCATCAGAGATCAATTCCCAGCACCCACACAACCACCTGAACTCCAACTCCATGGAATCTGATGCCTGCTTCTAGCCACCACAGATACATGCACAACATGTGCATACCCACACACCATACACATCCATACAGATAAAATTGTAAAAAAGTCTGTTTCTTATTTGTATATGGGAGGAAATATTTGCAGATTTATATGTATAACTAAATGCTTATATACATGTGTATCTTTATATGTTTTTAGAAGTATATTCGTGTGTGTGTGTGTATGTGTGTGGTTACAAGTTACTTGCCCTTTGTAGATCATCAGCTCATCCCTGAACTCAGGAAAAAATGTTCCATATCAATTATAGACTGAAAATACTTGTATGGGAAAGTGAACCAAGGGCCTTGTACATGCAAAGTCAAGCTCTCTCCTCCTGAGCAGCACCCTAGCCTCACAAGTCTTAGATGTACAAAAATATACACAATAGTTACCTTTTCTGACAGCTGCACAGATGAGGTCAGTAGTAAGGAAAGCCATATATGGAGCACATGGATGTTTGGTTTAAGATCCCATGAACATTGGGTTTAAAAAGAAAAGGAAGAAACATTATTTTCCTGCATACTTTATATTATCAACATTTAACAGAGCATCTAATTATTCTAGTCAAGAGCATCTCATCATTGACCATATCTTAGGATTCTGCTCTGGAAATACACCAAGGAGTCCCACACAGTACTTGAATGGTTTGGTGGCATTCACCCATGTTGTGTTTTTAGTGGGGATGGACTAGACTGTGATTGGCTAACACAGTGGGTGCTCAGGAGGGGTGTGTGGGAGCTACTCACTCATCTTCCTTCTCTCAACCTCTCGTTTCATGCAGCTGCAAAAGCATATTCCCAATACAGCTTCATTCTCATCCCTTAAGAACTCTGCTCTCACAAGCTGTGTATGACCATCATATCAATACACCTTCTGTGTTTTCCCCATACTTATGTGAGAGTACCACATAAATACTGGTATGAGAAGAGTCTTCTAATACAAGGATGCTAGGCCTTTGGCCAAGTCCTTCCATTGGAATCTCTGTAGGGATAATTTGCCCCTGGTGGTAGGGCATGTCCACATATAAGAGAAGGAAGTCAGAACGACTTTGAGTTTCCTCCTGGCACTTACTCGGACACTGGCTAAGCTCAACCTCTGAGCCAGTTTGAGAAAATGCTATCCAGTCCCCTTTCTTGAAATCCCAACTTCATTTCCAATATGAAAGCAAGTGCTCACTACCAGTTTTGTGGAGGGCCACTGGCTTCTTCAGGCCCTCAGAATGTCTGTGAAGGTTGACCCATGTTACAACAGAATTGCCAAGGGAGGCAGAGAGAAAGAGATGTATCAATACTTTTTATTAGGTCCATTCCAAAGCAAGATTAAGGTTAAATAATCACATATGGAGTGAGATTTTGGAGAGTGAAATTTTTTTTAAAAAAAATCTTTTTCACAATCTTAATGTCTTGAGTCTGGATATTTAGTCTGTTCATTCATGTTTATTGTCAGTTATAGAGAACTGATTTAGGGTAAAGAACAGGCCATGTTTAAAAATCATCCAAGACAAGTTGCTGACTTTAAATTTCAGGGCTAGCCCAGAAGGATTCCTTCATGTCCCGCTTGCTCATTATGCCACACGGAAAAGTAAGGACAACAATAGTGACTTTCTTTTCTTCAATCTAACAAATGAACATGAAAATCAGATTCAAAGCCCTACGTGGCATAGGCCAGGCTTTGTCACCTTTCACTCCAAAATCTACTAACAGACCCCGGAGGAATTCAAGTCCTTAGACCAAGCTCCCGCAGTCCCATGCAGCCTCTGCATCTTATACATACATGCACTGTCCTTGGAGAAGCCATTTTGCTGAGTGCTGTTGACATACTGCTTAAGCACTGGAATCGGAAGGCAATTGTTGAGACGGCCATGAAGGAATGTCTGTGCTGTCTGGCTGGCACTTTACCAATTTGCCCCACATCCTCACTTCCTGCTTTTCTTTTGATAATGCTAAGCTCATCTGTTAAGAATTCCCACAGATGTCATAGAGGATGATGCCATCATGGAAAGACAGCCTCCGGCCTCCAGTCCTCAGCAACAGCATAAACAGACTCATTCAGTTTATCCAGATACAAAGTCCGAGTTGAGTTAGTAGTAGTATGTGTACATTACATGTACATGTGATACATGTAATAAAGGACATTAGTAAGCTCGTCAATGGCTCTTCCAGATCTCAACATTGCTCATTGGACATTACAGTCTACCTTGATAGAGGGACTTGGTGTTTAGAGGAGATTTCACCTTTTCTTATCAACACAGTGGACCTCAACTAGGTGTAAGGGGAACATGCTGGTTATAGTCATTTCCAGTGTAGTGGCAATGACTTGATGCAACCTCGCTAGGCCTGCTACTCGGTCCTGGTTAAAAGCTGATGCAAACAAACCTTTCATAGTGTATTGTCAGTGTAGCCTAGTCTGAGTACCATCAAGAAAGGAGAGGAAATACTGGAATATAGTACTGACATTATTTTCTTTGTTCCCCAAAACTACTGAGGATGACTAAATACACAGAAGGCATGCAGGAAGGATTGATTGGCAATGGTTGATGGGAAGCCAGAGGCAGAGTATCGAGTAGGATCTTACACTGCCTTTTCCCAGAGTAGTTGTGAAAATCACTGTGAAGAATTTTAAGTCTATTAAACATAACTTTTCCCTAGGCAACTACTGTCTTATTGCAACTAATTGGGGCTATTTTCAATAAGTGAACATAGTCATGTTGCCCTCTGGGGTTTGGAATTTGAGACTGTCATCTGTGACTGTGTAGAATTGCCACATAGTAGTATCAAACACACAGCCATCTAGTGCTGGCTGTGGAGCCCACATTAAATACAGTCCAACTGTGAGTGAGTTTAATGCAGTGGGAAAGAAGTGGGTTTTTAAAGGTACCGTTTATGGACATAACACATTAAAGTGCAATCATGTGCATTTTCCAGACAGTTTTCATATTAAAACATGCTGTGAAAGTTTGTTATAAGTGCCAAGAGAAATAGTAAGCGATTTGGTTTTTCTTTTTTCTGGGTTGACATTCTCTTGTTCCTTCCTGTAGAAGTGGCTGGGATGGTTTTCAGACTGGGTCCTGAGTAAGGATTTCCACCAATTTCTCTCACAGTGAATATAAAAACCTTGGGTGTTCTATATACTGACAAATAGGGAGGGTCATTCTAACCCACAGCAATTCCACCTCACATAGGGGAAAATCCTGACATGCATGTTCTGACTATTGTTGCAATGTTTTAATTTGCTCTAGAAGCTTCTAACACATGGTATCACTTGGACTGTCTACACCAGTGATTCTCAGTTCTGAATACATGTATTTGCATCATGTACATGGATAACGTTTTAAGTTTCCTCGGTGACTGACTAGTGGAACTGAGGCCACTAGTCCATACCCTAGCTTCTTAAATTGTAAATTATGACCTCATTTGGGGGTGAGTACCTCAATGGGGTGGGGGGACATGTCACAAAAAATTTGACAATAGCAAAAGGTTTCTGAATGTGCACAACATTTAGTTGTACAACAACTAAAAATTATCTAAAAACAAAATGTGTAATGAATCCAATGTGTTTCTGGCAATGCTCACCCGTAATGCCCCATGCAACTCCATTGCAGCCTTGCTTCTAAACCCACAGCCCATGCAACTTTGCACTGTGCATGTAGTCACATCACACAACACCAGTGAAAACCACCTGAAACACCTCGGCTCAGATCCAAGACCAATGTATGCTATGAACTGCAGTATTTTTACATACTGAGTTTTCTACTCTCTAGAAACATAATGGCTTAATTATGGAAAATAGAGACATGATTATTTTCCTACCATATTCTATACCATATAAGTATCAAATTAGTCTATCTTTGGACTGCATTATGTTAGAATGTTTGAGTTTTAAAGATTTTTCTTTGAGTTGCTGATTTGAGTTTCACTAAAAAAAAATAATAATAATAAAAGTTAAGTAAATTTTGGTTTGAATTTAGGACAGAATTCCAACCATTTCTGAGATGGCCCTAAACATACTTCTGCCATTTTATATTAGTACTATGCATTTATGCAAAGCAGAGTCTCAGAGTTGATGACTATAAAATGAAAATATTAATCAACCCTGAAAACATGATGCTCTGTGTCCTGTAGTATTAAATATACAGCTGTGATTTAATTCTGTGTGTAAAAATGAAAAAGCACATCAATCTCATTAGAATCCAGACTTAATTTTGATTTTGACAAATTATGTCTCATAAAGCATTACTTATAAAATTTTTATAATTAATTATTAGTGTATGCTTGATTTGTATATATTATTTTATACACTTTTATACCTGGGGTCGAATTAAAAAAAAGTCCCAGTTAATAAAATGCCACTGCAACTGTGGATGAATGCAAGATTCAGATCTTGCAAACTGGTTTGATGACCATTATTTTAATAGCCTTAAATGGTTCTTTGAGTTTACCCATTGCTTATACATCTGAAATACAACCTACCTTAGAAGCCAATAATGGTTTGGTGTCTTCTATTTCAATAACGACATCCCGGCATGGGGGTGCAGACATAAGGGAGGCTGCAAGGCAAAGAACTTCATAACATAGGACACTTAGAACCATGTACTGGAGAACATTCTATTCCATGTTCAAGCCGAGCAACCACAGGATGGACGTTAAAGTTAACCTGGGTGAGACTTTCTACTTGAAAGTAGAAAATGACCCTATACTTGTCACCTTCTCAATATAGCATATGGTTTTAGGCATTTTATAGGGGACTATGTGGCCCATTTTTTCTTGGTTTGGGGGAGTTAACACAATTGCTACCCAAAACAAGTGCTTGGAAAAGAACTGTATTGGAGACCAGAGAGATGGTTCTTTAGGTAAAGGTGCTTGATGACCTGAGTTTGGTTCTCCAGACCTGCAGAGTAAAGAACTGACTCCTGTAAGTGGTCCTCTACCCTTCACATAGGCTGTACACACACACACACACACACACACACACACACACACACACACACACACACACACACACGGGCGCACACACACATGTACACACACACATGTACACATACACACACACACATACTGTAATAAAAATAAAGGATTATGTTGACTGTATAAGAGTGGGCATGAGATTTTTCCCCCCTGGGAAATGGGATAGAGAAACACAAAACAGGAATTGGAGGAAGAAGGAGGACAGAGAAGGTGACTAGAGAGAAAAGGGGAAGGGGAGGGGAGAGGAGAGCAGAGGAAAAAGCAGGGGTGTGCTTCTTTTCAGCCGTGTGATACTGCTGTTGTCTAGTCAGCCCTTGCTCTTCCAGTGCACACAGAGGGAGAAGGTTTGATCTTACACAGTTTCCCAGATGTTGGAAACTCTGGATGTTGGAGTAAGAGCAGGGGCTTAGGAATAGGCCCTGGAGTCACTAGGTTTACCTCACTCAGTCAAAAGCAGATGTCAAAGCCCACCCTAATGCCGGGGTGGAACATAACTGTTAAATAATTGAAGAAGGCCCCATGAGGTCCTAGGTCAGAAACAACACAGAAGAAACTCCACCAAGTCAAAAAAAAAAAAAAATCCTGTAACCCTCCTAAGCATTGAACATACAGAACATGAAGGATTAGAAGAAAGGTGCTTTGGGGAGGGTGGTTACCATGCTCCCTGCATTGACCTAATTAAGTACTTTGTTCACATGATCTTATTCAGCCCATTGATAATCTTTAGAATAGGCTATTATCTCCATTTTGAAGATAAAAACAAACGGAAGCAACAAGAAAGCAAGTTATTTACTTCAGGTTAAGCCTTGATGGACAGAAATAAGCTCACAACCTAGATCTGTTAGGCTCTAATTTCTTTGTTATCAATCACCTCAAAGCCCAGGGAAGAGTTGGCACTCAACAAATGTCAGAGAAACATTCAGGTAGAGGAAGGAACTGGATGTTAACTGAGCATCTATGATACACCAGTTGTTTGAAGGTGGAGTTTTGCATTCACCTGACACCCTCAGATAGACAACTTGCCTAGAAACTTCTAATATAAGCTCATCTGCAACTGCAGACTTCAGTCACATAGAACTCAAGAGTCAGATGGACAAGGATGCATGAATAAATAGCTTTGTATGCAAATTTCTTCCTAAGTGCCAGCTCTCCACTTTACTATCTTTCAGTAAGCCAAGTCTGAGGGACAGGGCAGAAAACACTGTCTATACTTTCAGGTTGGGATACCCAAGATTCACTCTGCAGACTTGACTCGATTATTAGATTTTTAAAAATATGAGATTTTTCTCTTCTGTGGCTCTTCAAAGCATGGCCTGAACATCATTATCATTATACAGTATCACTTACTAGGAGACTACAGCCTTGGGGCCCAGCCTATCTTTGATCACCAGGCCATGTGAGAAATTCTAGGGCCAGGGCAGTCTACAGCATTTGTACCTTCCTACTATTTCACATATTGCACCAATGAACTTCCTGTCATCTAGTCAATAGAAAAGATACTGGGAAGATGATTTCTCTCCATTTATTAATCCAGAGAAATGAGACCCAGGGTTATAAAAGTCTTCACTGTTATAAGAAAAAAGTTAATATTTTATGCATCATCACTTCAGAACAAGATGTTTGGAGATGTATGTATGTATGTGTATATATATATATATATATATATATATATATATGTGCATGTGTGATTATATATATTTGACAAATATATGTAATATATTTGATAACTATATGTAGATTTTTGTTCAAATATGCCTGATACATTTCTTTTTCTTTTTACAGATAGATTTTAGAGGCTCTGTAATATCAATACTAAGCCTGCTGGAGGCTTACCCAGGACTGACTTTTAGCATATCTACTTAAACAGAAGATAGCCATTTCAATCTTGTTAACTTGAATGAAATTTTCTGTGGCAAATGAATAGAATTTTCCAGTTTTCCAATGAGGTCTAAACTCATGAAGATGAAGGATCTGGGATCTTGCACACTAAAGTGACTGAGTCCCCAGCCCTTAACACGGTTAAGTTATCTACATAGTAGACTAAAAACAAAGATCTATTGAATGAGTAAGAGGAAAACACTGTATCATCAGTTATTTATTGTCGAAGTCTAAGTTAAATATTATAGTCTATCCTATCACTAGTGTATTAACCATACAACCTAAGGTAAATCATTAAAGTTCTATCGTTTGGATAACAATGGGATACCTTTCAAATGATCTCACAACATGTTTGTCAAGTGTCAGTGAAGCAGGCCCACAGACAAAATAGCTTGGAATCAATCTCCTCCCTAGAGTTGGCCAGGAAAAACAAACCTGTAATTCTATCATTTGGGTGGGAGAGGTAGGAGAACACAGAGTCCAAGGTCGTCCTGCACCATAAGGAAAAACCCTGTCATTTAGAAAGGAAAATCTCCTCCTCCAAGGCTCATGGATGGAATCTCTGTCTCCACATACAGGAAGCCCTGCATCTCCACATCGAAGAATTTACAGCACTGACTCATACACACTAGTTTTCTTGTTGGGTTCTTATACTTTGAGGCTAAAATTATTTTGGTCTGTTGGTCTCCCCAACATTTAGGCCAATGCTATGAATGTTCAACAACCATTTGTTGGAGGCTGAACATCTCAATCCCTTTTGCTGATGTGGAAACAATATCCCCTGAATTTCTAAGATCCTTCTTCAGAGACAAATAGGAAAGTTCATGTAAGCAGGAAACATTCCCTCTAAAGACACTGCAGGAGCAAGGTATGCCAGAGGATGGCCTCTTGAACACTGGATTTTGCCCCTCAAAGTAGTTCAAGAGTTGAGGCTGACTGAACCACTGACTATTATCTTATTCTGGAAGAGTTATCCAGTCCACTGTAAAATCACAGCTTTTCTCCTCTGTAGCATCTAGATGAATATGGTTTGTATACATTCAGTCTGACCAGGTGTGGAAGTTTGAAAGTGTAACGTATAGATTTGTCTATAGACGTACCTTTTAGCTGTGGTACAATATCCTCCTTTCCCGCATACGGATCACAGCGAAAGCGGTCCAGTTGGTCAATGGTGCACTGGCCGACCACGGGCTTCCGCCCAAACTGCCTGTGGTCAATGACTTTGATCACAAGTGGAGGCATGTACAGTTCTTCTTTGGGCAAGAACTGGAGATCACAAAAAACAGGTGTTTTTTCCCCCACGATCTGACAGGAATAGCTTTGCCAGTCAGTTCTCCCAAGGGACCAGCCCAGATTCTTTGTGCCCTCTAAACATAATCCAGGGAATCTGCCATAATTACTCCAGTGACTAGAGTGCATGTTAGTCAGCTCAGAGCTTAGTACCTTCTTTCAGCTGGGCTCTGGGGGATCAAATCTACCTCTGATTCACAGAGTGCATGACCTTAGGGAACTTTCCTAATCCTTTATGCCTGGTTACTTCATAATTAGTAGCAGAGTCAGGGAATCCATATGTGAAGAACATAGGATGTCCATGAAAAGCATAATGTGGATGGGTTTTTGTCCCTGACCCCATTCTATCCCCACAAGAGAAAATTTCAATGGAGTAACTGTCAGAACATTAGCTATCTACTGGTCAGGGCTTAAGCAGAATTTAGGAATGGTGAAGTCATAGATGAACCTTCAAAGGAAATAGGAGAATCCTTCAGTGCTAGATGTTCAAAACCAAAGTGAGACACTCATTTTGCCTTCACTGCTCCTGGGATGTAGGGGCCTTGATGACACTGCCTGATTGGAGACTGAACTGGAAGCTGAATCATGGTTTAAAGGAATGTCTGTCACTGGCCTTCACTGGAATAGAGGATGGGGTTGGCTGAATGTCTCTTCTCCCCCAAAGCTAGGCTCTAGACTGGAAGTGGTAGGGAAGGAGGGGAGAGAGCAGACATGGACAGGCAGGGAGTCTTAGGGGTGACTATTAGGGTTTCTCCTATACGTCCATGCGGCTGTCCATCTGCAGCATCATGGGGAAAGAGTTCTGCCTCTGGTCACTCGCTTGCTG
The DNA here is from genome assembly GCA_033318265.1 of Phyllotis vaccarum. Lineage (NCBI taxonomy): Eukaryota > Metazoa > Chordata > Mammalia > Rodentia > Cricetidae > Phyllotis > Phyllotis vaccarum. The sequence goes on along the minus strand of JARWLC010000004.1, from coordinate 23,729,972 downwards.
TGTCCTCCTGCATACATTAACTAATGTTACATAGTGTACATTAGCTAACATATTATACATAGTGTACATTAGCTAACATATTATACATAGTGTACATTAGTTAACATATTATACATAGTATACATTAGGTAACCTTTTCATTTCCTCCAAGGTGAAGAAAGGGTGATAAATGTGCCTCGCACTGAGCTGGGGTTGTGAATGAAATTAGAACATGGCTACTAAGGTACTACTAAGCATGGATGCTGCTTGCTCAGAGGCCTGATAAGCCTCTTCTCTCTAGAACCCAACTGCCTCAACTACAAGACAAGAGGTTGAACCATGTGGTCCCAAGATTCAAGAGCAGTGTGTTTGGGACATGAAGATAATGACTAAGTTGCGGAACGAATCTTCCATCTCTGTCAGCTAAGGAAGTGCCACTGCAGCGTACTTTATATAGCAATATAAAGATGAAAACCTTTTTATTTATACAAGTTCAGGAGTTAGTTCCTTTAAAAAATGGACAAGTTGGGTGGTTTCCTTCTATTCTAGTTACGACAAGTGGAAGTACGCAAGCTCTATCTGATGCCTCATACATCTAATAACCAGAGGTGACTTCAAAGGAACAGAGAAGGTCCTGTGCCACAGACACAGTCATGCCATGCCCCATCACCCACTCTGGGCCCCTGTGGAGCTGTTCCTTATCTGGGCATCCAGACCCTATCTGGAAGGTTCTGGTCCATGGGCAGTTATACAACTTAGAGTCAATAATCTAGCTCTGAGGGGTTGACTAAGGGCCCATAATAAAAACCAAGCACTCCCTGGAGAAACAAGTGCTCTCATGGACACATCTCCATCGCTGGAGCTCTTTGAAGCTCTCAGAAACTAACTATAGCTGAGCTAAAAGGGGGAGTCTCTGACATGGTCATTATAAGGCTAGGTTTTCTGTCTGTTGGATTCTGGAAATAAAACACCTGTGGGTGAGCATGTGCTCATACTCCAGGCATGGACACTCATGGGAGTGTACACTCACACTTTAGGTACAGACACACATGGTATATATTCACACATTAGGTACAGACACACATGGGAGTGTACCCTCACATATTAGGTACGGACACACATGGGAGTGTAGTGTACACTCACACTTCAGGTATGGACATACATAGGCTCCCTCCCTCTCAGCATAGATACTGTACCACTTTCATGAAGAGAACAGAACTTGGGAAGTTGGGTGTCTTCTTAAGGTTTTTGATAACTACCGACTCCACTCTTTCCCCTCCACACTCCACCACAAGGCTGGGGGATGTGATAGAAGCCATCTGGTAGTTTTTCATATTTCTTAAGCCCCAAGCTAGAATCTGAGAAAACAGGTTAAAGAGAAGGGAAGGAAGTTTGACTTATTAAAAACCCATATAAATCTGGATGATGGTGGCACACACCCAGAAGAAGGTGGGCCTCTGAGTTCAAGGCTAGCCTGATCTATTGAGTTCTAGGACAGCGAGGGCTACACAGAGAACCCCCATCTCAAAAAGCAAGCCAGCAAACAGAAACCAAAAAACAAACAAGAACAAAAGATATAAACAGAAAATTGGTCTCAATCACCAGAAGTCTTTAAGATGGCTTGAGGCACATTTGTCTGAAATACCAGTGACTGTTATCTTCAGGAGCCTGTGCATGCACAGAGGAAGTAGTTCTATCTTTCCTACTGTTGGAGTGCTAAAAATAGAGCAGTAGGGATGTCAACGCTGAAAAACAGGGCTCATGTTGTCATCTACTGAGGGGCAATTTGGAGGATCAAGCATAAACCTCTCGTCTGTTAAGTGACTTGCTAGGATTCCAAATGGTAGCTGCCGTTTGAAGCTTCCCCTGTCTGTCATCTAGAACGCCCAGCAAAAGAGAGGCGCTAACAATGTTTGCCTTATCAGGACACCCCATCAAGACACAACGCTATCTCCAGCAGCCTGTGTCACCCTGTATCTCTTTGTCCAGTTTCCCTATTCTTTGCTCTGCCTGCCTTCCAAGACTCTTCTTTGTTTACCCAGGCACTTTCTCTTGGGCCGTCTTCTCTTTCTCTGGCAAACTCCCCCGAATGTCAGAATCTGCTTCTTTTTGCTTTAAGATTTCAATTTTCTGTAACTATTTCTATTTTGGAGGGGGTGGGGGTAGTTCTTAGACATGCAGCATGACGCCATTCCCTACCTTAACAGTTCTGGCTTTGTTCTACCCTTTGGTTTGATCAAGAAAAGCTTGGAGAGAATACATACCTCAATAGCAGTGAGCTGAACCACGGGCCTGATCCCCTGAGGGACCATGTATAAATTTGGGGCTCTTTGAGGGGGAAGAATGGGAAGGTTGGAGTCGTCCTGTGGAACAAGCATAGGCTGTCAATACTTCTCTTTCATCGAAGCAGAGTGCCTGAAATTACTGGGATGCTTCCTACAGCTAAAGGAACACATGAGCAAGATAAAGTGATGTACCTTGTCCCTCAGAATCAGCTCTGCTGTTACAAGGACATCCCCACAGGTCTTGTCTCCATTCATAACTGGATGCCAAAGAAGCTTAGGTATGACATCTGTTTCCGAGTTCAGTTTCACCAAAGGAGAACAAATACTTCGACCTAAAAACTCATCTTTGCCCTAGAGAAATAAACCACACTCAAACTCCAGATCAAACAACCCTTTGGATTTCTACCAGGTCCCCACGTCATCCTAAAACCTCATATTACCTACCACTTGGTCATTGTCAAAAAGTTCTATGATGACTTTGGGTGGGTTCTGAAGAACTGTTTGGGGTTCCTCAAAGATTTCAACCTCATCAAATATAATTGTTTGGTCCCAGGTGGGGTTCAGGGTGGAGTGGATGATCTCTGTGGTTTTGCTTCGATGGAGAAAGGAGACGTGAGCATATGGATCTACGAACAGAAAGAGAATAACATCAGAGTCACAGTGAAGTCTACCTTTCTAGGACAGCTCATTCCTCCCAAGGCTTTTTTTCTGGACATAGTTATATGATTTCCCTACCGATTTGATGACAAGGACTCTAGAAAGCGGGGCACTGCAGATGAAAGTATCCTGGCGAGTCAGAAGCACTAAAGAGAGGTCTGAGGTGTGCCAAGGAGTGTCTCTCTGGAGTATACCCTCCCCATCAAGGTTCACCAGGCACATCCTTTTCAAATGCATACATAATCTGCCACATGTGGTGTCATGCCCCTGCCCCCATGACCTTGGAAGAAAAAAATATTTAATCTTCCTACCTATTTAACCTTTCTAAATATTTAATCTTTGGCTTCTTCTTCTGTGCCATGAAGGTTGTATCTGTTTCCCAGTGGGTAGAAGATGAGATGGTGTAAAGAACATGAGCTGCTTAGGACAGAGTCTATTATCCACATCACCGATAAATACTAGTTATTTTTATGTTTCTGTTTCTATTGTTTTGATAAACTGATAAAAAGCCAGTTTATAAGCTGGGCATGGTGGCACATGCCATTAGTCCCAGCACTCAGGAGTTCAAGGCCAGCCTGGTCTATAAATCAACTTCTAGATCAGCCAGAGTTATGCAGAGAAATCCTGCCTTGGAAATCAAAAGCAAAAACAAAAAAAAAAAAAAACAAAAAACCAAAACAAAAACAAAAAAACCAAAACAAACAAAAAAAAACCCAAAAAAGACCCAAAACAAAACAAAAAAACAAACCCAAAACCCACCATCACCACCGCCACCATCACCACTGCCACCACCATCATCACTACCACAACTGCCATCACCACCATCACCATCATTACCACCACCAAAAAACAGTTTATTTCATCCTTTGATTCTACTGTTTTGAGTCTACTTCAGAATGTTTTATATTTGAGCGCTGGTTTTAAGAATATAGTGGTAAATAAGAAAAACTTAGCTGCTCTTAGCTGAGCTTGTAATAGTAGAAAAGTGTTTCCAATCTTATATACCAAGAAAGATTCTATGTTTTCTTTTACATGATAAATAATTGTTCTAAACCATTTCACATTCCCCAGAGAGGTGACTTACTCCAACAATAAAATAATATCTAACTTGAAGCTCTTGTGTATGACAAAGGGGAGATTTTAACATTGCAGGAAGCCACCACATATCTAGAACTTTTTTATTTTGCCTCACTGATAAATTTTGTGTCTCCAACTGTGAGAAATGTGCTTAAAGTTTTATGCAAACCGTAAAGTCATCTAAAAATTCCCATTGGATCTACAGTGAGGGAGTGCCCCCTGGTGGATACTATTTGAAAACGTCTTCAAAACATTTTTGAAACTTTGTTCTACAGAATAGAAAAATCTTGATCTAACTTATAGATCAAGATCTAATTTTCAGACCAGATCTAGATAATCTGGTCTAATTTATTAGTGAAGAAAATCATTAACAAATACTGTTTAAGGAGAATTTTTGGGACACACTTCAAAATTGACGTAAGTACATGATAGTACCAGGCAAATGTTTAAAGAGCTGTTTCCTTAGAAGACCAGGCAAGCTTTGCTGGCTTGCAGGTCTCTGAATGGAATGTCGCTATATAGCCCAGGTTGGCCCCTGTACCATTTGCACCTTCAGAGGAAGGAGCATAGTCAAAACCACCTGGAGCACCAATGTGAGGATGTTGAAGCCTCATAGTTACAGAATGCTAGAGAGTGGCTGGGGTGGGGGTGGGGTGAGGATGAAGGAAGGCCGCAGAGGAGGCAAAAAATATTCTACATATGGCTCACAGCCAGATGCTATGGGCTAATGGGTTAGCTGTGTGGCCTTTTTAATCAGCTTGAGAACATAACCAAAAAATGTAAAGAATATTAATTGACAGGTTGGCCCAGGACCCTGATTTAAAATGTAGCCATGCACACAAAGAGAGCACAGAAGTTGCTCTATGTAGCACTTTATTGTTCAATAAATGATTATTAATGTCCAAGGGCCATGTTCTCCCATGTATTCTAGAACCTAGTTCTTAAAGCAGCTGGTAAGTCCTTAAGTAATGACCGTGCCATTTTCTTCAAGTATACCAAAGTAGTCTCTGTATGAAAAGGGTTTTCTTATAAGAAATGAAAATGAAACAAGACACAAAACCACTTGATGGGCAGTGGAGTCAAGCTAGTCTGCCATGTGATAGTGTATGAGGGATTTCCTCTCACCTGAAAAGCTATCTTTATCCAAAGCTATGAGGTTCCTTGCTTGATAAATGTAGCAGCGCAGGTGATAGATGTGGACTCCTGAAAAGAAGAAGATGACAAGAAATAGGTCACTGTTAGCAAGATCTTTCTGGAATGTTTGGAGGTGATATGTGTTTCAGACATGTGGGCTGCTCATCTATTTCCTCATATTGGAACACAAATATTCCCAACATAGGGGTTCCTTACAAGAGAAAATGTACAGTGGTCCTCTAACCCACGGTTTCGCTTTCCATATTTCAGTTGCTCATATCCAATCTCAGGTCACAAACATTGAAATGTTTGTCTAAATTCCAATATAAACAACGGAACAGTCCAGAAATAAATAGTTCACAAGTTTCATATTGCAAATCCTGTAGTGTGATCAGTCTCAAAGGACCCTCACTTGGGATATGGGTTGCGCCTCTGTCTAGTGTATCCATACTATATATGCTACCTGCCTGTTAGTCATCTATTCTTATCTGATATCAAACTGACCAATGTGGTCACATTGTGGGGTGTTTGTTAAGTACACCCCATTTATTTAACAAAGACCAGAATAGTTATACTGGCATATTATTATGGTTTCATATTTATCATGTTACTGCTATTTACCTGTTACTGCATCTAATTTATAAATTAAACTTTACCACATGTATATATGTATAAAAATACAAGACAGTTTATATTAGAGTGGATCTAATGCAGATAAGATGCAGGGGAGGGTGTAATGGGGGTATACTTTAGATTACTATATGTCAGGGGTGATGCTACACACTTTTAACCCCAGCATGCAAGAGACAGAAGTAGCCTGGATTGCACACAGAAACCCTCCTCTAAAGATAAAATAAAATTAAATAAATAACTGCTTTAACAATCCCAATGCCAGCATGGCAGTCAGAACACTCGTTCTGTTATGAACTTTCTGAGTTTACTGCTCATCACATACTCCCCAATGAGCCTGGGTCTCTGGTAGTCACTGAGCAAGGCCTCGGTCCTGCATTAGATCTGAGTCTGGGATGGTTTTCTGCTAAATATTTCTTTAACCTTAAAAAATTTAAATTCCTCTTATTAATGGACATACACACAGATATACACACATGCATACACACACATACAGTTTGAGGGGTAGCAGAGTATTGTGACTGAATGCATGAGTTCCAGAACTATGAATGCCTGAATATTTGGTACATATTAAGACATACATAAACATATGCCATTATTAATAACATTCTGAAATTCTTGAAGGCTGGCATTGAGGGCAGACCTCCTTTAAAATTTTATCTTTTTTCTGTAATTAAGATAATGGTTTAGGGCTTTTCTTGCTAGAATGAGTATATTTTAGAGAGACAGTAAAATCGGTGATTTCATTATTCTTTATCCCAAATATGATATAGTTTTTTATTAAGTGAAGAACTTGACACTCACTTTGATCTGAGTAGATTTTCATTACATTTGATGATCTGAAATTTCTAGAGATGAAAATGACAGATGTGGAATTCACAGCTATGTTTAAAACTTACTATCAAAATTACAGGAAATAATGGGTGTGTTTGCTCCGAACACAGTGGCGGCACTGTGCTTCTGCTTTTCCAAGCTCTTCTCATCTCCATCCTCTGAGGTGTCTGCCCCCTAAAGTAGAGGACAATCATCACCACCATTACCATCATCACCACAACCTAAAAACAAGCAAGCCAAACTAACAAGCAACTTTTAGGAGAGATTTTTCATTCCATTTTCTAAGGTAACACCCAGGACAATGAGTGAGTTCTTCACCTCTCCAGAAGGTGGCAGAGCAGGAGGTGGAGGAAGTCTATCCTTCAACCTCACGTCCAGGTTCATCAAACCCATCTGCTGAAAAAATAGTGGATGTCCTCCAAGGCTGGGAGGAGAAAAAAGAGCGGCCGTGTGTGGTAGGGTCAAGAGCAGAGGAGAAAACAGACTGTACATAGAAACGGGCCTTCCCCTCCCCTCTCTTCCCGTGTGTCTGTGAGTGGGATGCGTGTGCACCTACGTGTGTGCATCCATGCACAGCTGTGTGCGGCCAGAATAGGGCATCAGGTGTCCTTGTTGTGTTCTTTGCTTTGTCACCCCCTGGAGACAGGGTCTTGTTGAATTGGAGCTCACTAGGTTTGCCTAGATTGGCTGCCATTGGTGAACCCTGAGGACCTTCTGGTTTCCCTTGCCACCACTGCCCCACTCCTCAGTGCTGGGGTGACAGTCAGCCACTACACGTACACCCGGACTTTTTGACCTGGGCACTTTGTATCTAAACTCTTTAGGCTTGCACAGCAAACATTCTCAAGCACAGTTCCTTTCCCTCCACCCCCCAATCCATGGAGATGAAAATGGATCTTGGCCGCCGTGCTGCACAGATCACTCATTTGCTGTTCCCATTCCTTCCTTCTACTGGCCTGCATCCCCACCCCCAACATCAATCTCCTTTACTGTGCTGTCTGTCACCTGAATCGTCTTTTGACTTTGTGAGCCATCCTTCTGTTTTCCTCCCACCTGAGTCTATATATTCAGCTCCTTTGGTTCGTTCCATAGCTACAATTTCCAAGCTATCCGTACCTGCAGAATTACTGGCTGTTTCCTGAAACCAGGGTCCTGAGAGATGTACTTGGGAAATACTTGGAAAAATAGATGCGCCTGCCATACTGTTCTGAGGACCTCTCATGCGCGCGGTAGTGGTTTATCTGTCTTTGCCACTGTGCAGCACGGAGGTTACGGGGCCTCTCTGGACTTGTCTGTGTTGTCTGCATCACTCACACATTTCCTCGACACCAGTACCATTCACCCCTTGACTTTCGGTTACTTACAAGGGCGCCTTCAAGTTTAAAGATGGCAGCAGGTCCGAGTGTTTCTGAAGGAGCCATCTTTCTCCTCCAGCGTCTGCGGCGGAAAGTGTCTGAACTGCGCTGTTTCCAGTGGAATTTCCAGCCAATTAGCGAAGCGTATTCCCAGCCCTCCCGGTCTTCTAATTCTTCCATGGCCTAAAATGGAAACATAATTTGTAATGAGAAATAATAATCTTCCACATATTGATAAAGCAGACCCTTAGGCCAATGGACAAATATGTAATCACAAAACCCCACTCTCTGTCAAGTACTATGTGAGGAACCATGATTTTACAAGGAAAGAATACATGGGGGCTCTGATTTGGCAGAGCTGGTGGACCATAGAATATTATAGCAACCATTCAGACATTGGAGTGTGTGGGGCGGGTTCTTTCTCAGACTGAGCTCACAAGAACATGTGAAGCAACATTTTCTGCAAATAATTACTATCTGCATTTTATATATACGGTAAAATGGTATTATCCCTTAGGATTTAAATGTCTTGTTTATGCTAAAAACTGTTACAATTAGTCATGATGTGATAGATTAGAGTATATTATTTCTATAGCAACTTTTAACCAAAAACAGTACTCTTAAGTTAAACATGATTTATATGCACATGATCTGTTTTCAGAAATTGTCCTCAAGGCTGAGATAACACTGAAAAAAAGATAGATGTGACCTTTACCTCCATGTATTTGATATTTGAGTGGCCAAAAACTTATGTAACTGTCTTACATGGAACCCAGTTTTCACATGATTGTGTTACTTTCTCTGTGTTAGTGTGAATAATGGTAGTGGCATATTCTGTGAGGCTGAAAACCAAGCAGGCTAGAGGGGACAATGAGGCAGGTTAGAGGACGTGACTGAGGAATTAGGGTTTCTGACCAGTGGCCCAGTGTTCTTCCCTAGTCATGTAGGTGCTCTGTGGAAGTGAAGTACACTTAGAAAATTTTCTCCCAATCAGGGTGGGACGATGTTGTGTTTAAGACATATTTATTCTAACCACACCTCGTCCTGGGAGCAGGCTGCTAAGCAAGGTATACACCAGGCTGATGGAGCTCTGTTTTCATTCCCAGGAAGATCATTACTAAAGAAAAGAACCCACTAGAGTTAAGCCTTTAGAGCAAAAGAAAGAGCTCGTGTTTAGTATTAGTCTAACCTGAGTTCAAAGGTCATCTCTGTCACTTTCTGTAGATATGACCTAGAACAAGTCTGTTTCATGGCTATGAACTCCATCTGCAGAATGAGCAACAGCCCAGACCTTACAGCTTATGCATATGTGTGCTGAGTGTTCTAAATAACATATAAAAATATATTGTTTATTATTAATTTCATATTATTATTCCACTTAACTATGCAGTTTAAAGTCTTGCAATATCCTAATTAAATTAGTGTATGGGCTGTTTTATGTTTTAGATACACGGTAGAGTCATTTAGGAAGAGAGAACCTCAAATGAAAATGCCCTAAGGGCAAACCTGAGGGTGTTATCTTGATTGATGTGGGAGGGCCCAGCTTACTGTGGATGGTACCACCTCTGGGCAGGCAGTTCTGGGCTATAAGAAATCAGGCTGAGCAAGCCATGAGGAGCAAGCCAGGAAGCAGCATCCCTCCATGGCCTCTTATCAGGTCCTGCCTCAGGTCCCTGCCTTGAGTTCCTGTCCTGGCTTTTCTTCATGACGGACTGTGACCAGGACATGTGGGCTCATATAGTAACCCTTCCTTTGATATAGTGGGCTCATATAGTAAACTTTAACTTTGATAAAGTCTCGCTCCCCTTTTACAAATGAGAAAGGCTGTGGAGTCAGGGTTTGAATGTTTCTGCATCTTGTTCTAGGCCCTGAGGTATCAGCACCACTTATTCTGCCAACATAATCTCAGAGTCTTTTTCTATGCTTCTAGAGGCCTCATCCACTGTCTCCGCATCTTCTGGATGGCTCATGGAAGCACAGAGATCACTGTTTTCATCCCCAGAGCTGCTCAGTAAGTAGGCCGGAATGAGGCATTTCTAACATATCACACAGGCAGGGTACATGTCCAGAGCCCTGAATCCCAGTATCAGATCTTTGATTTGCAAATGTATCTGCAGAAACAACCACGAAGCTGGAACTCGGCAAGGTGTGGAGGCAGAGCGGACTGTCCTCCCATCCCTCTTACCCTTGCAGTACTTGAAGCTGTTTGTGTCAAATCTTTTTTGCGTTTTCGGACCAGTCTCTGCCGTCTGTGAGTGTGATACATTTTCTCTGCTGCAACCCAGGACTTGGGCTTATTATCAGGAGGAATGGTAATTCCATATTCCCAGCCTGCAACAGAATTTGAGAATAGTCACTCCAAAGAGAAGCATCTGCCTGATCAGCACATAGCTTGCTAGATAATACATAGCTCCTCTCTGCTCACAGAGTCCTCTGCCATTGTGCCTGTCACAGGGTTGAGCATGTGTACTCTGAAAATATGAAGTGTGCCATGCCATAAGTTTAAAAGTTTGTATGTATGTATGCATATTTGTGTGTAGGTAAATATTCCAGAATCTAAACATTTCCCCCAAAGCCACTTCCTCTAGGCCCAGTATTTTGGGTAAGAGGTACGAAAACTTTCTGCTCCTGTGAGGTTGAACAGGGCCCTAAGAATACCAGATAAGGGCGCTGCTTATCTTATATTCTAACATTCTTAGCCCTTCAATAATGTTTCCTGCAAATTGGTAAACTTGTCCTACTAGATGACCTTAAGAAGTAAAAGACACACAACTATGTGGTTGATACACACTTATTGCACAATAAATACCGTTATAAGACCTGGTGTACGCATGACAGTCAATGGAGAATCCCCCATCCATTTAGAGTCTTATGTATTAATCCTACTCTACTCACATGTAATCGCCTATTAGAGGAAGAATCAAGTATACTTTTCCTCTTGATATTTCAAATTGGTAAGTTCATCTGACTTGACTGTTCTTAGAGAATGCTAAGTACCGCTCTGTAGGATGACTTACCAGACATTTTGCCATTCTCCTGTCCTCTAAGTTTGATTATCCAAGGGAGATTAGGAAAGAGAAAATCTAAACTCCAGGTCCTCCTTTATTCTTATCCTGGATTTCTAAGTATCCTGGCTGGGCCATCCCCTCCATTTTCCATATCTAACATCTCCTCACCCAGCATCCGTCCATCTATCTGTGAGTCAGACACTCTTTTCAATAGTCACCACATGACCTAACTGTCATGAACCAGCAGGGAGGGCTCTTCGTCCCCTCCCATGCTCCCGTTAGCTAAGGCCTTTCTGCAGACTCACACTCAGGCAAACAGATGTACATGTTACCTTTCTCATCCACTGCTCGATTTATGTCATATATCCAGGCATCATCTTCCCACTCCCAGCCTGGAGGGCAAGTCAGCTCGCTGGGTGATGCTGCCTTCTCTCCATTCTGAGGACAGACAGACAGATGGCATACAAGGAGACAGATGTGTGAATGAGATCCAAAGAGAGGAAACTTTGCTGATCCTTAACTACAGAATCTGCATGTCTTTATAGATACCATCTTCACGATTCGCTTTATTCAGAAAAACTCTAATCTTTACTTAAATACAAATGCTACATGAAAATCACTTGTCTCCCGTTCAGTACTCTGTTTTACTATTAGAGAATAGTATTAAATCGAACCATGTGAAATATAAACATGGAAAATTCCATAGTGTTTCTTTTAATGCTATTAGGTGATAGTGCCGCTTGTCTTTATGAGAGCTGATTCAGGAAAAACAGAACCAGACAGAGAACAGATCAAGCATTAAGACACACGTGCTCAAGTTCAGAAATGCTAAAGTCATGTGAAGCTGAGCAAAGTTTCTACAAAACACTGACTTAGCTTTACACTAAAACCCACAGGGTTATGATAACAAAGTTCATGTGCAAAAGAAATAAAGTTGGCTGTAAACATGGAAAACACGCAGCTTCGTTTTAAATGAAGAGAATGCAAAGTGGAACAGTGGCAGATGCCACTTGTTTATGGATCAACAAAGATGATGTAGTGGGACAGTATGAAAGAAAGTCCCCATTACACTGTGGCTGGAAACAAGTGTGATCACCGCCCTGCAAAGCAGATTGGTAACACGATCACAGTATTTTTTAATCATTTAGAATTTGGCCACTACATGGTGGTGGTGCAAACCTTTGATCCCAGCACTCGGGGGTGGAGAGGGATGGGGTGGTGGTGGTAGTGCAGAACCAGGTGGATCTCTGTGAGTTTGAGGCTAGCCTCGTCTAAAGAGCAAGTTCCAGCCTGATCTACAGAGCAAGTTCTAGGACAGGCTCTAAAGCTACACAGAGAAACCCTGTCTCAAACAACAACAAAAATCATTTAGAATTTGACTGTGTAAAAAAATTATAAAATATCCACACCACATCTTTTATAAAAATGGAAGATGAAACAAAAAACTCACCCCAAATTACCAAACCTTAAATGTTTATGAGATGTAAAAAAAAAAAAAAATGGCACAATAGAGTCCAAAAGCTCTGTATGTGCAGTTATCAAAAGATGACCTAGAGCTGGGAGATGGCTCGGTTACTAATAGTTCAGAAGGCCAGCATGCACATAAAAGTCAGGAGTGGAAGTCTGCATCTGTAACCCTAGTGCTGGGGAGGAAGAGAAGAATTGATCTCATAAGCTTGTTGGTTCACTGAAAATCCCTGTCTCAAAAAAAAAAAAAAAAAAAAAAAAAAAAAAAAAAAAAAAAAAAAAAAAAAAAAAAAAAGAGGCATGAGTGATTGAGGCAAACACTGTGTGTTGACCTTGTCTCTACATGCATGTGCACACACTGATGCTCAAATATATCACTGTGTGAAAAGACATGTTATAGAACTGTGTGCACAACACAATTTTAGTTAGAAGAGGAAAAGATACACTTGAAAATGAGCAGAAACCTACAACAGTAGAAGACAATGTTGGGCAGAGAGAATTACTTTGCACACTGTTTGGACTTTTTAAAAATTTAAACATTTTGCTAGAAAACTTTTGTTTTTATGTACAGGGATGTGGGTGAGTGTATGCATGCTCTTTAAAGTATCCACAGAGGACACAAATGGATACGAGATCCCAGGAGCTGCAGTATAGGTGTTCGTGAGCTGCCAGCATGGGTGCCAGGGACTGCTCTCCAGTTCCCTACAAGAGCACGAAGCTCTCTTTGCTGCTAACACATCCCTTCAGCTCCATTTTTTAATTTTATTTTTGTTTTGTTTGCCTATGTGGTTCTTTAAAGTAAACATTTTATTTCTTGTGATATTAAAAAGTAGTAAGATCATACATGTTTTCTCTAAAAAATATGGACAATTCAAACTTTATGCTGCAGCAGGATATAGTCACAATGGCCCAGTTTTTATTGGATATGTCATGATCGTGTACTTGTGTGGCTTCAGACTATTTGGAATCAGGCATATAGCAGAAGAGAGGGTAGAGCGTGTCCTATGATGCACAGACACGGGATGTGAGTGAGGGTCCCTTTTGAGAACAGGTGGCTCACCGCATCCGTATAGGCATCCTCCGCTGGCTTCCACTCGCCTCCAGGATAACGGTTCTCATTCTGGTAGACTTCATCAGTGAACTCTGTATGACCTGCATCAGCCTCAGTCAGGAGGCTGTGGGAGAGAGATGGCTCCTATTACTGACGAGAAATGGGAACAAGACCAGCTATTTCACAGTCAGGAGTCTCCTACAGTTCAGAATAGCACCCCTTCCATTCTGGCATGAGCCCTTTGGTTTCTCCATTTCACATTTGGCTTTGAACTAAAAACTTTTGACGCTCATTTGGGGGGGGGGGGGGCTGGGCCAGCGAGGCCGAAATTACAGGGGACTCTTGGCATTGGCACTTCGCTCCTTCCTAGTAATTAGAACGGAGCCAGGAAACAGTGCTCCAGGGAGCCCAGAGAGTCTTCCACACTTCTTGTGTACAGGCTTTTTCTCAGTAAAATTCTTGGCTGACAGTTCAAAGAACAGGGAAATACTCCTTTATGTCCTTTTGATTTTAAAATACAGAGTGAGGCTATGTGGAAATGTGTGCCTATGGCTTGCTTGCTCTACATGACATAAACAGTTGATTTCTAAGTAGAGAGCCAAGCCAGTTTATTTCAGACGCCAGACCATTCGGGGCCCTCAAGCGCTCTGTACTGACTTTACCTGGCCAGCTTTCCCTTGGATTTAAAGCTACTTCAAAAATCCACGCAAGAAGGCACAGAGGCTCCAACTTTGCCTTAAGTTTTCTGCCAGGGACCCTCAAATGACTGTTCTTTTTCCTTTACTATGTCTACCCTCTCTGCAGTCAAACACTGGAAGAGTATCAAACAGCCTCGGCCATTTGTATAAGTTGAAGTCATTCATCACTCCTCTGCACCCCAGAGGAAACCCCAAGGTTTGGCTGCTGTCTCTGGCATCCCAGCCTTGTGTTTTTCCAGTCACAATCCTCTCTACCTTTCCTGTCCTCCCCACCTTCTGTCCAACTCAACACTCCCTCTCCAATCCCCATAATTCAAACAAAATGAATAGTCCTGCACCAGAAGCAAGGATGTGTGGGCACTGGATCTGGCAGAACAGCATGCTCATTTTCCTTTCTTCATAAATCTTATATGACGAGTCCAAAGACCAAGTCCTTACAGTACGCGTCCCTGAGCATGCCATCTCCAGGTGGCCAGAAAAGAAACTGCCAGAACTATTGCTGCTGGCAACATTTTTACTTACTGAGTGATTGATTGATGGATTGAGATGGGTCTCATATAGCCCAGGCTGCCCTTGAACTCACTATGTAGCAGAGAATGACCTTGAATTCCTGATCTCTGGTGCTAGGAATACAGGAGTAGGCCACTACTGCTGGATTATTTGGTACTGGAGCTTGAACCCAGGACCTTTGTGCATGCCAGGCAAGACCTCAACCAGGTACATCCCCAACCCTGCTGGCAATATTTAGAAATCTGGGATCTCCAGACTTCAGGGGAAGCATACTGGCCTTTTATTATGCCATTTTCTTTTGGGGGATATTGAGAATCAAACCAAGGACCTCACATATGTGAAGGAAGCAATGAATCACTGAGATATAATATCTCCAGTACGTTTCTTTTCTTTTTAATAACAACTTTTGAGATATCATCCACATACCACATAATTCATCTCTTTGACATGTACCCCTTAATGTTTCCTATAGATGTTCAAGCATAACCGAGTGTCAGTTTGGGTGCCCTGGTAGACTTAAGCTATAGCCCCAAAGACACTATTTACAGGAATCTGTGCCTTTGGACGAGTACTTAATCTCTCTAGATCTGTTTCCTTGTCTGCAAAGAGAAGACTGTATTAACTTATTTTGAGGTAGCTCTTCCAGAATCTCTTACATTTCTGCACACCTTGCCAGTTGAGCACCAATGACTTTTGTAACAGATTAGCTTCTCAAAGACACTATCTGGGGAATGGTCATGGAAGACCGAGATAACATCCCTGTCTAGAGAAGAAGGCCATCATGCTGCTGTGCCCATCATAAAAGATTGAGACACAAATGCCCAGGCTTCCTCGCCTTAAAGCACCCCCACAGCGATCCCCCATCATGTCACTCAGTGCAAGCATAGTGAACGAGAGATAATACTGATATCCAGCTATTACTATTGTTGTGGACAATTAAATAAAGTCCTTTGTTTCTGAACCAGGAGTCACATATATTCTTGCTTGGACCCAGGAAGTGGTGGCCAATGACCTCATTACTGCAAATATCTTTCGTATTTTGTTTGTTTGGTTGTTTTCCCCTTGAGATAGGGTTTCTGTGTGTTATCTTGTCTGTCCTGGAACTCACTAGGTAGACCAGGCTGGCCTTGAACTCACAGAGATCCACCTGTCTCTGCCTCCTAAGTGCTGGGATTAAAAGAGTGTGGTTCCACTGTCCAGCTATCTTCCATAGTTCTTACCACTGCCTATCTGGCAGGACCACAGTTAAGGTTAAATATGATGATGTTGGTATTCAGCACACTGCCAGTGTCTGATGTCAAGAAATTCCTCTGCCCAAAGTCTGGTGTTGAGACAAAAGCCAGCATTCCCTCAGGGACCTGAGAAAATAGTCTCTACCTCCTTATCTGTGGCAAATAAAAGGCCTGTGACTCTTCCACCCACACATGTACCAGACAATGAAAACCGAAATGAGGATATGAACTCCTAAGGAAAACAAAAGAGGTTTCTGGTAGGTATAAGGGAGAGCATAGGCAGAGTCCTCTGGAAGGATTCACACTGAATCCCACAATGGGGGAACAGGGTGAGAAAGGAAGGGGGAGGGGAGAGGAGCTGCAAACCAGTGACCAAGAGAGCAAAGGGCAAAATACTGGTATAGCCAAAATGGTTGGATTATATAAGGGATCAGAGAAGCTGGAGGAAGAGAAGTTCAGTCTTGGGCTGTAGAGTTTAGCAGGGTATGCCAGCCAGGATGACTGACTATGTAACAGGTAGTTGCTGAGAACCTGGTGGCCAGAGTCCACTTTGATACACTAAATAGGCACCTCAGTCATTTGTCTGAGGTTTAAGACCTAATATCTAACACATCTGTAACACAGACGTTTATATAGATATTGTGTTAGTTTGAATGTAATTGATCCCCATAATCCCAAAGGGATTAGGAGGTGTGGCACAATTGGAGTTGTTATAATCTTGTTGGATAAAGTATGTCACCGTGGAGGTGGGCTTCGAGGTTTTATATATGCTCAAGACACCATCCAGAGTTACAGTCCATTTCCTGTTGCCTTCTGATGAAGATGTAGCCAGCACCATGTTTGTCTGCATGCTGCCATAATAATGGACTGGACTTCTGAACTCCTTATAAGAATTTCTATAGTCATGGTGTCTCTTCAGGGCAATAGAAACTCTAATTAAGACAGAATATATATATGTATATATATGCATATATATATGCACAGACAGAGTTGTACTGGAGATTGGACCTACAGCCTTGCTCATTAAAGACAAGTACTCTACCACCAAGTTATATCTCACTCTTTTCTCTGACGTTTATATTTTGAGAGTGGGTCCTGTAAGTTGCTGGACTTGGAGTTGGTCCACACTCTAAGCAGACCTCGGAGATGCAATCCTCCTACTTTAATCCCTTGGTAGCTGGGATTTGCAGAACTGAACCATACATTCCCTTAGGTGCCTCTTATTTTTGTTTTTTGGGACTGATGGTATCTTCCAAATTCCTGTAAATTTCTATGGACTTAGTCCTACTCAATGGGTAAAAGTAATGCTAATAAGAATGTTGATGGAGAGGCTGGGAAAATGACTCTATGGGTAAAAGCTCCAGCCAGCACACAAGCCTGATAGACTGAGCTGGACTCCAAGGCTGTGCACCAGCTAGCCAGGACACAGCACACATCAGGAACAAAAGACTCAGACTCAACAAACGTGGAGGTGAGAACTTACTCTTAAAAGACATCTTCTGATGTTCACATGTGTGCTAAGGCAAGCAAACCCGGACATATTCATAAACACACACACACAAAACTAAACAAAATAAATGACGTAGAAGGTCAAACACTCACCTTCTTTCAGGGTCAACTATCCATTTTCCTTCCCACTCCCAGCCTTTGGGAGGCAAAAAGAATTCCCTTTTAAGTTTTATTTTTCCTGTAACATCAGAGAATTTATGACGTCCCACCAGTCCAGATGTGCCCCATTTCCCAAACATCAGGGCTTGGTTTTCATACTGTTAAAAACAGATACGATTGGAGAAATGTTATCAGGAATTGGGAAAGCAAGCCATATGTGAAATCAACTCTACCCAGCTATGAGGCCAGATACTGAGAGAAAGCAAAAAAGCTGTGCATTCAAACCATACGGCCCTATACTCAGACCTGCTGGTGTTTAGGCGGCTTTGGGTGAGCTGTTCATCATCCTAAGACTTAATGTGCTCATCTGTAAACTGGGCACAACATATTTCTTACATTTATCCTAGAGTTCATGTGTGCAAACGGTTGCAAGTGTGTTCTGTGAACCATGATGCATCATGGGAGTTATTTACATTATTTGAATGGCACTAAATGGGAGGATGTCAGTGAAACATCCTCAACAGACCTGTTTATGAATGTGTGGTTTTTATAAAGTTTACTTTGAAGTCTGCTGCTTAGATATGAACACATTTCTCATTAGAAGTAATTAATTGATGGTGTTATTTTCCAGGCAATGCACAAAGAATACATCAGAAACATGATTTTCTTATGGGGTTTTACAGGTTTTCGGTCTCTTCAGGAATATGGCTGGTAGAATAATAACTTTTAGGAAGCAAATTTGGTGGTGGCGGCTGACTCTGGTTCACAGTGTTCATTTTTAAGTAAAGAAACTGTATTATATTTGTGTGTGTGTGTGTGTGTGTGTGTGTGTGTGTGTGTGTGAGTGTGAGTGTGCAAGCCCTGACATGTGTATGGAGGTCAAAGGACAACTTTTGGCAGTTGGCTGTCTCCTTTGACTACGTGGGTACCCAGGATTAATCTAGGTTGTCTGTCTCAGCTACAAACACCTGTATCCACTGAGCCATCTCTCTGCTCTGGCCATTCCCTTCTACGTTAGTGTTTATAAATCTTCACACTCTCAACTATGGAAAGAGGTGAGACTTCCCAGGGCTGTGGGTGTTCTGGTTTGGTCTCAAACTATCTGATGTTGATTTTATAGAGATGAGTTGCCCAAGGCACAGGTCAGTTTTTACTTGCAAAGGGAGGCAAGAAATTTGAGTATGTCCCTGACGGCTTAGAGCAAGAGCACAATAGTATAGTCTCAGGGTTAGTTTGAGACTTGAGAGGAGGCTCACCTAAGTGGCTGTGACAAGGACTCGTGAATGTGTGTGATCAGGGTACAGAACGGAGGAACAAGACTTTCCTGTTGCTTCTGCTTGGAAGCCAGCAAGACGTTAATAAAAAGCTAAGCACAAACCTCAGCACGGACAGCAGAGCTCACTAAGAGTAAAGGTGGTAACTTCTGGTGGCTTTGGGGAGTGGCCTTGAGTCAGCAGCTGTAGGCAGGGTTGTAGGGATGTTCATAAGCAGGCATGTGGGACGTATTCAAAGATACCCAGAGTCATGTGCGCACATATGTGCATCCTACTTAGTAAGCCTGTGTCAGTGCCAATTTAACAAACTGCTACTGGTTCTCCTGCCATAGGCTGGAAGAGCATGCATTTTCAAGGTCACTGGCTGGAGGTCACCTCTTTAAGTCATCACTCAAAGGAGGTGGTAACTCTGACTGTTTCAATGTCAATAAGACCCAGGAGGGTCCTCTCCTCATCTGTCAGGCTAAGATTCTTTTGCAGGCATTTCAGGAGAAAGTGATGACAGCTAGAAGTAGGTAAAAAGAGAAAGTTCTGCCCAACAGAGAGAAGACAGAACTGTCATTAAAGATACCATTTCAGCAAAGACGGTGAAGGAGCCTTCCGCGAAGCTATTGAACTTCTTCTCCATGGCACTTAAACCCAGCCAGATATTCACTCGTAATTCCACAGGCACCTTGGGCCCATTGTTTTTTTCCTGTGGATACTGTGGATGAACAATAACATCTTTGGTGACACGGGACAGAGAGCAGATGAACTATGACATCATGCTAAAGCCCAAAGCACGCTCAGCATCTACTCCTTGCTCCCACTAGACTGAATCTGTATTTATTTGCTTTGGTTAAAAGGCAAATGACACCGTGGCAGAGACACAAATGGAAGCTAAAGCAGGACGTCCCTAAGTTCCACGCAGCCATCAGGGAGCCTGGTCTTCCCCAGCTCTCTGGCTCACTCCCATTCTCAAGAGCACACTTTTCTTCATCGATAAACTGTCTCTCATTCAGTCAATCAAAGTGTGAGCTGTAGATTTCCACCGTCCCTGAGACCATTTCAGGAGGTCTACAAGGGCAGATCACTCTTCCTAATAGCGCCAGCCTGAGCTTTGTCTTGCTTTGTTGACATTTGCACAAATGAGGCAATGACACCCACTGTACTCATCAGTATCAACAGCACTGAACTCTCCATTACAGAAGATGAAATGCCAGTTCCATCAAAGAATTCTTTTAAAAAAAAACCCTAAAGAACTAAATTATTAAAAATGGATTTTTAAAACCCAGAATTGATTTTTAGTTTTGTTAAATCCTGCCTCTGAGTGCCTGGCTTCTTAACACTTTGTATAAAAACAATAAAGGAAGCTTTCACAGGTCACCTCACACTAGCACATGGCTACTATCTTTGACAAAAATCTCTGTTATAAACTGATCTAGAAATGGGGTGTGTGTGTGTGTGTGTGTGTGTGTGTGTGTGTGTGTGTATGTGTGTGTGTGTGTGTGTGTGTGTGTGGACAAAGTCTTCTGTGTCCTGTGTTTGTTTTTATGGTTTAATTTCTATTACAACAAATACTGGGGATACAAGCCATATAAACAAAAGCCTTCTGCAGTCTTCAATAATATTTTTAGTGTTACAAAGAAATACCAAGACTAAAAAAATCTCACTGAACTAAAAGACATTTCAAACTAAATAATGAGGATTAATAAAGTCAATGAATACACAGAGTTTCTTAAAAGCATTTGCTTCTGTTTATCCTCTAGATTCAACAACCTAACCTGGAACACACCGCTTGGCTCTCTGGTTTCCTGTGAAGCTTTCTTATGAATCAGTTTGCTTCCACTATTGCTGAAGGGGATTTTTACTGAGGTCCTATATTTAAGTCCAATTCATTGTACAGAATACATCTGAAAGAATATGGCCACTTGGACACGACTCACAGCCTCCTGGCTAAGAGTAAGGTGAACACTTATTAAAAGTCAGAAAAGAGTTCTTTATTTAGAGAGCACGCCACTTGATTCAGCCTTGTCTCTTTTTTAAAATATATTATTCCTTTCTTAAATCCAAGGAACTCCTGTTGGGATAGTCAGGGTTCTAAAGCATGCTAATGGGAGCTATGTTGAATTCTTAGATGCTGTTTGGACCTCTGTCATTTTTCCAAAACACACTCAAAGAAGTTCTTCATCAGGGACCTAGGATGGGGTTATGGATCCAAGGAAGCTTGCAGAATATGTGAGGAATAACATGCATACATAACCCAACAAAAGGAACTTAAATGATGTGGGATGTCCATGACTCAAAAATATTCAGAACTACTATGGTATTGTGGC
Source organism: Phyllotis vaccarum (assembly GCA_033318265.1). NCBI lineage: Eukaryota > Metazoa > Chordata > Mammalia > Rodentia > Cricetidae > Phyllotis > Phyllotis vaccarum. The sequence continues at coordinate 23,708,858 of JARWLC010000004.1, read as the reverse complement.
ACATGCCTTTAATCCCAGCACTTGAGAGTCATAGACAGATAGATTTCTGTGAATTCCAGCCTGGTCTACATAGTGAGATCCTGTCTCAAAAAAGAAAAACCAATGATGATGTTCAAAACATCTACTTAAAGTAGCACTTATCAAAACGTGTCTATATTAGAGTGCCTTCTGTTTGTGATGGTTGATCATGGTGACTGGATCTGAATCAACTAAAGGGCAAGATGCTAAGCATTCCTCTGAGGAATTTTCTTGATCAGACAAATTATTTGAAGTGTGAAGACCTATCATAAATGTGGGTGGCACTGGTTGGTGGCAGCCCATTTGAAGGAGACAGAAGAAAGACTCTGGCTTTTTCCTTGCTTGCCTTCACTTTTGCTGGCAAGTTCATCACCTTCATTGTTGCCATGGCTGCATTTGTTCCCTAATATCAGAACTCAACTTCCGATGGAAACTGAAGACCAATGGTTCTTCAGGAAACTTCTGAGCCTTCGGTACCAGACTGAGAGCACTAAGACATCCAGTCTCGTGGACCAATCAGTCACCAGTTCTTGGCCTTTTTGATTGAAAAAGCTACTGTTGAGCCGTCAGATACTATGGTATAACCAAATCTAATAAATCTCCCTTTAATGTGTGTTCATTCTGTCTGTTCTTCTAGAGAACCTTGATCCCATGACTGCTTAGGCCACCTCCCTTCCCCCACCCACTTACTAGCATCAGTGAAAGAATGTATTGTTTGTATGAGACATTAAGAATGGAAAATTCATGTCAGAAAGCAAATGGCAATGTCATATGACTATTATTGTCAGGGATATCTAGAGAGGTATCTGTGGTTAATGCCAGCCATCCTCATGTCACTCTACAAAAATTAGGATCCCGGAAAAAGGGACCAGAACAGGTTAGAACTGATCTTAAACACCTCATTGATGTAACAGATAAAATATGGCAAAACAACCCCTTCTTCAGAACAGAAATTTGCATGTATTTTTCTACTCCACAATGAAGATGTACCTTCAGAAGGATGGTTTGGGTTTTCCCACAGTATTTTCCAGATGCGTTCCCACCACTGGTGGAGTATAAGACTTGATGGGCAGGAATTCTTGCATAAGCCAGCCTTTTCTCTCCACGGATCATCCAGATGATAATGTCGGGCATACTGTTCTGAGGCTGAGCAGTGGGTTGGTTGGCAAAGAAAGCAAACAAGATGAGAATATATGTAGAGAGACCAGAGAAATAGTGGGCTAGACACTCAGGGACGTGGTCAAGACTATCTCAAAGTCACATCATCTCCACCCACACAGTAGTTACATGGGGCTAAGAAATGGGCTGTGGGTGGCCAGAGGACAGAACAGAGAACACGGGAGCAAGTGAAGAGTTATAGCCTACTCTGGTCTGAAAGGTATTTTAGGAAATACCTGCCCCTCCCCCCATCATCTCTCAAGCATCATTTGAAGAAAACTGTCAGCAGACTTAAGAATCTGCAAGCTGCCACCTGCTGTCATGGTTTGAATGTGTTTCTTGGGGTTACATGTCTAAAGGTTTATTCAACAGTGCTGACCGGCCAAATGAGAGATGAATAGGTTATGAGTGATTCGTTCTCAAACACAGAATAATGCCTTATTGCAGGAGTGGGTTAGTTATAGGGATGGGCATAGTGTGAGAGTAGGCTCAGTTCCAGCTGGTGGCTCACTCCCTCTCACTCTAGTCCTCTGAAGTGAAATAACAGAACAGCAAAAATATCCCTTGTCAGAGTCTTCAATATCACTGCCCTAGAACTGTCAGAAATAAATGTCTGTTCTTTGTAATTTATCCATCCTGTGCCAGCAGAGAAGGAACTAAGACACTACCCCCAGATACTCAAAGGACAAGAAGAGTCTGTTTACTCTGGTTCTTTCCATAGCAGAGGTGAGGGACATCTGACACCTAGAAATTACTATGTACCCTGCCCGTGCTGTCCCCTTATAATCATCTTCAAGTCTTTCCACAATAGTACTATGATGTAAGCACTGTTCTTCTCCACCTTACAGGTGGGGAAACTAGGCTTATGTGGGTTGGAGAGCTTTCCCAAGGCTACACATGACCTGGAATTTAAATCTATGTCTTTCTAATCCTCACTAAAGTGATATTTTAAATTTCTATGTTGTGTCCTACTATCCCATTACTCAAAATACTCTATGGCAGAACTATGAAAATGATGGTTTTTCTGGAGGCCCCTCTGAGGCTCAATTCAAAATTCTTGTCCTGATTTTAATGACTTTTACCCCAATCCTCAGTAGCCTTCCCAACCCAATCATTCCTTGGCTTTTATCATTGACCAGATCCCATTCATGGTCCCAAACATCATGCCAGGTACTCCATCTACCATCCCACCCTTGATGTTAGCCACATTCTTCTGGAAGCAGATGACATCAGTGTCATTCTGAAGACTACCTCTTCAGTAAGTTGCATTAATTTATCAAGCCAGTCCTCGATTTCCAACAAAGTGGATTTTACATCCGTGGCTTCAGATCTCATTTTCATAGCTGCCTCGTGTATCTGAGAGAGAAACCTGGACCGCAACTTTTGGATCTGAGTATCCAGAATTGTGACATTGGCTTTTCCATCCATGACAGGCAACGTGTATCTACGAGAAAGAGAAAGAAAAGAAAGAATTTAAGAATGGAATTCTAGGTTTCAAAACTGAGTTCTTGTCTGTTTGTACACATTTAATGTCTGCCTGCATTTCATGTAGACTGAAATGTCAGCATCTCCGGATTCTACAGAAGCTGCTTGGTTTATGCTAGAGTTGAGGATGTCTTTGTGACGTTGGCCCAACAGAAAAAAGAATAAACATTTCAAAGCAGCCGAGTCTAAATAATATCCCCACAGCCATCACTGCCATCATCTCAGAAGGTTCTCAAAGAGTTCCAGAAAATAGGAAGGACCGCCTGCATAGGACAGTTTCCATCTAAGACCCAGTGGTGGAGCCCCAAAGAAAAAGGATGGCTGAGCGAGTGACTCAGATCAGCCCCATGCCACTCACACCTTCCTCTCACTGCCACTGTAGGTGAGACCACAGGAAAAGACAGCCCCTAGTACCAGAAAATTCCACTCATATTGTCTCCACCTAGAATTTCCAGTTATTCACATTTCACCCAACTCCTTAAGTGACGGATATCTAGCATGGTTTCCCTCTAACATGGAATTGCCTGTTACATCAGGTTTAAAAGCTCGTTTCTTTGAAGACAGTTTGCATCATAACGCAGCTAGATATGGCCATGCTTTCTTCAGCAAATCCTCCTGTTCTGATTGGATTTCATTAACGACTGTGGCAGTGTGTAAAGGGTTAAGGTCCTGCAGTGGCCATGTGGAGCTCGGAAGTCACACTTGAGGCCTTTGAGAGTGAGAGGACCGTGACAAGAAGCAGCAAGGCTAAGAGGGCGAGTCCTTCTCAGCATCACTGAGACACTGGGCCTTTCTGTTTTCTTATCTTTCCTATCTCTAATTAAGAGGCGACCCTCTAGGGTCCTGCAGTCTCTCAATGTGAGCTTTGAGTGTTCACAAAGGCAGAGGTGCTTTGACTTCAGCTGCTCGTCAATGACCCGACTAAACCACTAGACGGCACCAGAAGACAGGGTGACGAAGGCCTGACCCAGAGGGGAAAATGTCTGGTTTCTCTGAGTAAGCTCAATGTGCTTTCTTTTTGACCTTCCTGGTCCACGGCTTTATTAGCCAATATTTAAAATGAGTTTGGGATGAATCACTTTCCCTTTTAATTTCAAATGCCAAAAGATTTGAGTAACTTCTCCAAGTCACAGCAATGGAATGGCCGCTGGCTATGTCTATGTACTGGTTTTGTCTAACCTGGCTTGTGTATGTGTATGTGTGTGTGTGTGTGTGTGTGTGTGTGTGTGTGTGTGTGTGTGTGTGTGTGTGTGTGTGTGTGTGTGTGTGTGTGATTTGTATGTCATCCTAGGGGGCATTCTGTCTCTGTTGCTCCTATCTCTGTGTCAGTGCTGCTAAAGGAGTGTGGAATGCCTGAGACACTCAGTTGAAAATGAAAGCTATTTCTAAAACCATGAATTAGTTGTTCTAAGTGGTGGAATCCATGTTCCTATTCCCCTCTGGAAGTCTGAAGTCTTCTTGGGGGGTGGACTCAGGCTTGCTGCTTCTTCCTTCTCCCCACCCCCCACCCTTTACCTCGGGCTGCTGGGACCAGCTTCCCAGAAGCCAACCTGGGCCTCCCTGGGCTACTTTAGACTTGGCAACAAGCCAGAAAATGGAGCTTTGCCGGATGATTCAGAAACTGTTCCTGGAGTGATTCAGAAACTCCTCCTGGGGTAGGGTAGGGCTTTCAAGAAGCCCCAAACAATGCTCAAATGTATTTTTTTTTTTTTTTTTTAGAGAAATATTTGAGATTCTACAAGCTCTTACAGTCTTAGAATCCAGAGACAAGGGCGCAACAGGGGATGGAGAGACAGGAAGATCACTGTACCTTGTGTCTTCTATAACGTCATCTATCAGCTTCAGCCACAGCTCTGCCAACTGGTTTGCAGGAATTTTACCTTGGACCCCTGATTTCACAGCCTCTATGTTTGATTGCTGAAGAATTAAGAAAGAGGAGAGATAGCTGGTAACTTGGTCATTATACCCGGAAAGCATTATTTCTAACGCAGGATAGAGAGTGGAGTAATAAAAAGATATAATTACAGAAAAGCCAGGGGCTTGGTTGGTTTCTTACTTTGTAATAATTATCATAGCTTTGTGCTACTTACTTTTCTTCAAAGTGCAATAGAAAACCTTATCATGTATTTTGACCTTTGAAACCATGTAAATATTTTATGTAGTCCAAAAATAAACAGAAAGACACAATCAGGAGTAGGTAAGGAAACCTGAAGAGGGTATAATAGAAACAGTCGGGAGATAGTTATGTTTTAGATGAATAGTCATCAACCCAAGGGAAATAGCATTTTGACCCTTTATCCTGAATTATAAAACAAAGGCCATCCAAACTGTATTAAACTTGAATTAGTAGCTTGTTGTTCATAGTGAATTGTGTTTGGAGTTAAGTCTGAATAAATGAATGAGTACATTTAGAATGGCAGAAACTGGAGTCTCACTGTAGTTAAGAGAGACTAAGTCCTTGGCAGAATATTATAATTAGAGGTACCATTCTGGTCTTCAATATTTTAATAGATATGGAAGTGAATATGCATATATCTGTCTGTGTATATGCACGCATGCACATGCACGTGTATGTGACCATGAGTTTTTTGGCTGACAAAGCCTATAAGGAAGGGACAATATACCAGTGGCCGTGAGCACTCTAGTACTCAGATTCTTTAATGTGACTTCCCATTAAAGTAACTGAAGCATCTCAGAAGAATGTTTATTTCAGGACTGGGGTTGAGAAAGTGAAATATAAGCTCAGAACATACTAGTGTGTTAGTGCTGAGAAGCTGTCAACAGAGAGGGCAAGAGAGTGCCCTCTATGCCTAGCCCAAGTGCTGGTCATGGAAAGCCACTATTTCTGTCAAGATTAGTCTGGAGCTCAAACAACTTGGTCAGTGGAGAGAGAGAAAGCCCGAAGAATATCCCATACATCATCAGAAGAAAGACGGGACCATTCTCCACCAACTCCTTTGAGGAAGGGAATTGGAAACTAACAAGAAAGCTGCATTTCAATTTCAACTATATTTATTTTTAATTGCATTTTTAAATTTTACGTGCATGAGTGTTTTGCCTGTGTGTCTGTACCAGGTGCTGATGGACACCAGAATAAGGCATCAGATCCCTTGGAATGGGAGCTACAGGTAGTTGTGAGCTGCCATGTGAGTGCAGAGAACCCAACCCACATCCTCTGGAAGAGTGGGAACCACTCTTAATGACAGAGCTATCTATCTAGTCCCCTTAATTTCCACTGTATTGAATGAGAAATTATGCTGATGTTCAATTATCCTTCTATATTGGTGCTCCCCATCCCCCCAAACAGAGGAATTTTATTTATAAGTACGTTCGCATCTCCATGGTTTGTGATGCTCCCTGGAGTTGTCAGCAAAATAAATCCCACGTGATGGGATGGGTACAAATTATTCTGCTTCATTTCTAGGTCTTTGGGCTGCATGTTAAACTAAGGCTGATCTCTCTGCTCTTGCGATCACCTCACTGCCTGTCTGCCTGTGAGGTTCAGGACAATCTTTCCAGTTCTTATTCATCAGTGACCTCAAATCCCCCAATGTAACCATGTTTCTTCATCACAGACAGAAGCCAGACCGTGACTTTGGAACCTATAGTGATCTGGCCCTTGCCTCTCTTGCTCAACACTGTTGCTACTCTTGAGAGCATCAGCTGGGACATTCACATGCCCCATTTTGGTGGAGTAGAAAAATGGAGAAAGAAATGTTGCCCTTATAACAAAAAGAAATATTTTTATTTTACTATGGAGTCTTTGGTCAGGTATTTTCTCATATATCTTAATCTAGCCTTTATAAAAATAATATCGATATAAACTAAAATTATTTTACTAAGATATTCTAATCATATATTAATGAGATTAGTGTGCTATTCCTATACATGACATATATTGATTATCTCCAAAAACCCTTTTTCCATTTTTCCTACACATGCAGAAACCAAGCGTATGACTTCTGAGCTTTTCATAGGATTGAGATAAAGATGCTAACACTGGATGGACTTTATCCATACCCAACAGAAGTAACTTGGTATCTTTAAAATTTCGGTAGCCCTGTCACGAATGTGCCACCTTTCTCCTCACTATTGTAGTGGGCTAATGTCGAGAAGGTAATCAGACAGATACTATTATTATGCAGGTCTATTAGAGGGACCTCCCTCTCTCCAATCTCCAAAGAAGGAACAGTCCCCCAGATAGAAGCAAGAGCCGAGAATGCCTGGCCTGGTTCTTCCCATGCAGAAAGCACTGGTGCACCTACAGGTTGACCATAGCTACTGGAATAAATCATGGTGACACCATGAACTCCCCCTCTTCTGTCCTCCAGCCTTTGCATCCTCCTGCCTTTGTCAGGAAGAAAACCTTTATCTTGTCACGTGCTCACACAAACCCAAGACTGAACTTCCTTGTGGTTAGATGTAGCTGCATGACAAGATTCTGGTCAATGGAGAGTGAGCAGAAACTAAGTGTGTGACTTCTGAGTTCTTCAAGTGAGAGGCCCAGTTTTATTCTCACCTTTTCCTTCCCCTTAGGCTGGATGGTGGATGCTGTGGTGATATGTCTCCATGGGACAAATGGAGGTTATGCCTTGGTAATGAATAGAGCAGTCTGGGGAAAGAGCCTGGGTCCCAGTACCAATGAACCACTGCCAGCTCCAGACCCTTTTCCTCAGCTTTTAGTCAGAAACTGCTCTTACCTCACTGACCATTGTATTTTAAGATCTTATGCTACAATTGCCAAGTTTGCACATTAAATGGTGCTTAACTTACTGTTAGGTAAAAGGAAATGCAGGACAGGTTACTCACCAGCCGCTCTGCCATCGCTAGGAGAGTGTTCACTGCATCCAGGCGATGACTAATATCCTCCCAATAGGAAGTCAGGGTGACCACTGGCTTTGTGTGGGCCCAAGGTAAGTAGTAATAGTAGTTCCCTGGTACAGAGTGTCAGAAGTCAGTGAACACCGGACACTTGAAGTGGGCACCATATTTATTAAATAGACAGAGCTACTCATTAATACACATGCTTGGAGAATGGACATGGTCAGGGTTGGTTTGTTTGTTGTTTGGGGTGTTGGAGATTAAACCCAGAGCCTCACACAAGCTAGGACAGTTCTCTACTACTGAACCACACCCAGGCACTATTCTGATTCATCAATTCTATTCGGTTGAGCAACAAAGGAATAGATGGTGCATTCATCTGTTTTGTAACCCACTCTAAAATAACTAGCAAAAGAATAATCTCACGATCACACAGCTGAACATCCATGATGGTTACACCATATGTATTATAACCTCAGCTGCCTGTATGGGGTTGGTATTACTCAGAAGCTTTCTGTAATTAAGAAAAAATACTCGATATTTTTAGGGGATTTTATGTTTTAAATCATCCAAAAAGTAGGTAAAAATAGAACAATATTGTTACTTGCTTATGTGTACAGACCCATATAATTATATGCCATGTACAGGCATATAATTAAAAAGAAAAACAATCTTTTAAAAGAGAACTAGGTGATGGGCCTGGGTGAGTGACAGTCAGGTTCAGAAGTCTGGCTTTCCCAGCATCTGAGCCAGAGGGCAATCCATGACAACTACTGAATCTAACTAAGGGAGATTTGGATTGGTGGGGTACAGCTGCATCAGAAAATGGGGTATTTAGTGGGGTCACCATCTTGGGATTTTATGAGATCTGGTGTCCAGTCTGGGGCATAGGATGGGGAACCTCGGATTCAGCTTCTAAGAAACAGGATCTGGGTCTGGCCCTTCCCAATCCCTCTCTGCCTGTAGGCTAGCATGCCCATGCAATGGAGGTGGTGTATGTAAGTGGGGTGATCAGAGGACAGTTTGTAGGAAACAGTTTTGTCTTTCCACCATGTGGGTTCTGAGGACTAAACTCAGGTTATCTGGCTTGTTAACAATCTCCTTCACACAACGGAACCATCTCCCTGGCCCCCAAGCTTAGCTATTCTTGTGGGTTTCTAAACTCCAACCCTCTTTCTCATTTCTATTAGCTAATGAGACACTGGCTATAACTGCTGGAGGGCAAGGACAATGTATGCTTCTTGTCCTGAGATGCTGAGATGTACCCACTGTAAGCAAGTGGCAGTCTTACCATCGAATACTGCACGGCTGTACTGAGTTGTTGATGCCAAAGGTTTACAGGTCGCGTCAAACTTGTTGCCATAGTTCCCAATGCTGACTTCAAACTGAATGGCCTCACCGACATCTTGCAACATGGTGGCTGAATGGAAAACGGCACACAGGCTGTACTTGCGCCTTCGCTGGTATTTCTATAAAATAGAAATAGATACAAAGGCTGGTACCATTTCATCTGTCTGCATTTATATGTGGGTTTCCAGCAAATATGATTTTAAGTCCAGTTCATTAGTGCTGCACTAAAGGCCAGAGGGGAATGTTCCTGGATCCATTATTTTCCCTTCTCAGATAAGTGGGCAGAGATTAAAGTATTAGGATCATCACCATGGAGCCGATTGAAAGGGGGGGGGAACAATGTGTCTGCAAGACACTGTTTAAACAAACGATGTCACTGTCATAAGAGAATGAAATTTTACAACACCTTAAGTAAATCCTAGTGCAAATATAGAAAATGGGAGTATTTTATTTTATTATTACTTAATTTTGCTGGTGATTAGGCCCAGAACCATAAACATGGTAGGCAAGTACTCCGCCAGGGAGCTACACACCCCAGCTCCAAAAGGATATATGGAAAATAAATTCATTAATATATTTTTATTATTGATAGAGATGAAGAGGGTTTGGAAGGATATAACTCAAATTGATGACAGTAATTTATCATAGAAGACAGAGAGATAATGGCAACTTTATTTTCTAACTTATATGTGTCTGATATTTTGAGACACCGAAGTCTTATTTGCTAATCAGAAATAACAATCATGGTTTTTAATTTTCAATTTATATATAGGTAAAATTGGATTCTCTCTCTCTGTGTCTTCCACCCCAGTCTCCCTCTCTCTCCTCAGTAACTTGACTGATGACTCTTCCCTTCTCAACCTGTCTATCTACCATGGCTTCATTCAGTCAAATGGATCACTAATTGTGGGTGGGGCTTCTGCTTTGTATGGGTAAAAAATTTGGTCACCTATTTACAGAGATATTCAGACAACTGCTTCAAAAACATAAAAAAAAAAAACCTCCAAGACCCTTTGTATTTATTAAGTGTAATCAAACGTAATTATTCTTAAGTCTTTTCTGGTGATGTTTCCATTTTTGAGCTCTTCCTGCGTTCACTTCTGTCTCCAGTGCTCCTGGAGAGGAAAGCATTCTGTTACAGGGAAAGCCTTTTTCAAGCATCATGTCTACCACAGTGATCAGAATTCCTCTACACCTATCAGCATCTATGTCAAGATTAAATTGTCTTTTTCTTTGAAAAATATTTACTTTATTTTATGTGTATGCATGTGCCTGAGTGTATGTATGTGAACTGTGCCTGTGCTGGAGCCACAGGGGTCATAAAATACCGTTGGGTACCTTAAAACTGGAATTACAGTCAGTTGTAAGCCTATGTGTAGTGGGAACCAAATCCTACAAGAGCAGTAAGTGATCGTAAATGCCAGCCATCTCACCAGTCCCTACCCCCAAATTAATGGTCTTTTTCTAACAAAACATAAATGTATGTCTCCAGATGGTACCTTTCCCACTGTACCATACTTTAAAAAAAAGTGATAAAATAGAATTTATCATTTTAAGAGTCTATCTCAGGAGCATCAGATAAATGCGCACTGTTGTGCTACAATCACTAACCATCCAGGCACAGAACTCTTTTCATGTTGCAAACCTGACATTTTCTACATTCATCAAATAATAAAAAAACAAATCCCCATTTCTCCCTTCCTCCAGCTGCTGGAACCACCATTGTCTTTCTGTATCTGAATCTGACTAAGCAGGCAGCTTCCTTGTATGTGTGGTGGCAGTTATCTACCTTGTGCTGGGCATAATTCACTTAGCACAATGCCTCCTATATCAGAAAACGCTTTCCTTTTTACCCAGTACTGTTGTTTCATGAAAGCATGTCACTGGTTTATCCAGTCACCAGTGATGCGCACACTGGCAGCTTCTACCTTTTGGCTTTGGTGAATAACATTGCTCGGGGTGTGCAAGTATTTATGTGAGTCTTTGCTTCAAAGCCTTTGAATGTTCACTCAGAAAGAAGTACAACTGATAGATTCTATAGTGGTTCTATTTTTAAAGTTTTGAGGGATGTTTCAAGAATTTGTTTTTTGAGGCAAGCTCTCACTATGACTAGGCTGACCCAACCTTCCTCCTGCCTCTGTCTCTCAGTGCTGGGATTACAGACATGCCTCACTATGCCTGGCTGTGGTGAGAACTTCTGTGAGCTTGTGGTCTTGTAGAGGTAGAAAGAAAAGGGACCAATCCCCTACGCAGCTCATGAGTATAAAGCCATCATTTTGGTGATAGGTGATTTTGACATGGTATAACAGAACCTTCTAAGCCCTGTCAGAAACGTCTCTGAGCTCCAATCTCTTGCAGAACTCTTTCTAAATCATTGGCTGCAACCTCACCTGGGGAGCTTTGCCTGGGTATTTGAACTTAAAAGCTTCCCTGTCTTAGTTCACAGTATTGGTCGTGGAGGAGCTGAGGACACTGGTGCTATTTACCACTGATGCTATTTACTATTTGTGTGTTGATACTTGAAAAGACGCCCCTTCAATTATTCATGGTTGAAGAACGCTGGGAGAATTGGAAGCTTAAGTATGAATTATCCAAGGATTTAAAAGCAGGAAGTTGTTTGTACTAGTCATAATTTTATACATAGCATAACTTCTTCTTTATAAAGCACTGGACGTGATTGAAGAAAAGAGAAGTTGTTAAAAAAAAAAAAAAAAAAAAAAAAGGAACCATAATTTGGGACCTGAGTCAGAGCCTGTGGTAGTTAATGTTGGCTGTCAATGTGATGAGATCTAGGGTCACCTAGAAGACCAGTCACCATGTCCGTGGTAGAATTTCTAGACTTGGTTAACTAAATGAAGTGGAAAAACCCACCCTAAATGTAGGAGACACCATCCCATGGATTGGGGTCCTGAGCTGATTAAAAAACAAACAAACAAACAAAGTTGAGCATGGTAGTCACCTCGTCCTGCTTTATGACAGCTTATGCAGTCACCAGGTACCTCAAGCTCCTCCTGCTATGCCTTCCCCACCATGATGGACTGCATTCTTTTTTCTTTTCCTTCTTTTTTTTATTTTAATTTTAATGTGCACATTTGTCTGGGTGAGGGTGTTGACCCCTGGAGTTATAGACAGTTGTGAGTGATCATGTCTGTCCTGGGAATTGAACCTAGGTCTTCTGGAAGAGCAACTGGTGCTCTTAACCTCTGAGCCATCTCTCCAGCCCCAACTCCTTTTCTTCAAAGTTGCTTTTGTCACAGCAATGAAAACAAACAAGAAAACAAAAGACCCAAGATAGGATTCAGAAGAAATGGTCATTATGGAAGTGTTAACGTGTAAGCCACAGTCTGTAGAGGACAAAGGAAGAGCATGGAGTTTCATGCATAGAGTTCTATGAAGAGATGCTGCATCTAGCTGAGTTGGTCCTGCACAAGTCTACTCAAGCCAAGATTCCATTCAGAAGTCCTGGGTGTTCTCATGCAATGCCTGCACAGCTGCCCACAGAAGCCTTCCAAGGCTCTTCCCTCTGGAGTACCTGACCTCTGAAAAGAAGTTTGGGCTTCTTGCAATCACCATAATTACCCAAGAGAGTAGTATACACTGTCAGAAAATGCTAAAGATGGGCCCCCTTAGACCACTTTGCAAATTCAAGTTCTTAGAGGACTATGGTTACCAGCTGCTCACCTGACCCAGAGGCCAGCCGCTCTAACTTAGGATGGCAGAGAGTTCCACCAGGACTCAATCCTTTCCCACTTCCCCTTCACCTCAGAATACAGAGGGGTGGAGAGAGCTAAAACAAACAAACAAACAAACAAACACCATTTGGAGAAACCGGGTGCCTCAGTTTGGGTTCTGGGACCTCTCTTAGAAAATCTTGGAGCAAAAACTGCCTACAGTCAGGGAAAGCTAAAGAATGTAAATTATAATCTGTTAGAAACAGGATGTTTCTTTAATGATGGGATCTCCTGGTCTTGGTGATGGAATACAAAAGTAGTCAAGATGGCATTTCAAAAGTGAATTTGAAAAAGGAGGTGATTTTTGTCAAGTAGGATACTAGTGTAGTCTTTGAAAGTGGTTGAAGACCCACAGGCTTGGGGCACCAAAGGTCAGTGATAAAGAAGATATTTGACATGTAAACTACTCCTCTTGCTATCTTTGGTCTGTTTAGGCTGACAAGTGACTGAGATGATGGGAGAGCCAATACACACTGATTCAAACAACATTTGCTGAGCCCATAATATTGTCTAGACCAATAGGAGACTTCAAGAGAGTCTCAGCTGTGCCTGAGGGAGAATCCATACTCTTAAAATGCTGGAGGACTATGTTAGGTCATACGCAAGGAGGCTGGGAAGGAGGAACACATACAACATAGTTCAGGAATAGAGCCTAGACGATCCACCAGTTAAGTTGGAACCACCATCAAGATACAGATTTTCACAAAAACTCTTATGGGGAAAGTCATCAAGTTCAAGGTTGAACCCTCTGACATTACAGAAAATGTAAAGGTCAAGATTCAGGATGAGGAAGGAATCCCTCCTGCTCAGCCAAGGCTAATCTTTGCTGGTAAGCAGACGGAAGACAGACACATGTTGACTGTGGGATAATGCTCTTGTACACTATCAAAATTCTTCACTTGTATTGGTTTAATAAAATGCTGATTGGTCAGTACTCGGGAAACAGAGGTGGTGTGATCAGCCCAGGAGCATTCTGAGAAGAGGAAAGGCAGAGCAGCAGACTGACCAGATGCAGAGGAAGCAAGACGAGAACGCTGCACTGGAGAAAAGGTACCAAGCCATGTGGCTAAACATGGATTAAAAACTATGGGTTAATTTAACTGTAAAAGTCAGATGGTAATAAGCCTGAACTACTGGCCCAGCAGTTACTATAATATTAAGCCTCCAAGTCAATTATTTGGGAAGTGGCTGCGGGGTATTTGAAAGTTTCTGGAGGGACAGAAACTTTCGGCTACACTTTGACTATACCATTCAAAAAGACATTCATCTTGTGTTGAGACTTTGTGGTAGTATTGACAAAAAAGAAGTCTCTCACCCCTCCCAAGAAGATTGAACAGAAAAGAAGGTGTGGGAATCTGGCCGTCCTGAAATGTTCTAAGACAGATGAAAATGGAAAAATTAGTTGCCTTTATTAAGAGTGCCCTTAGGATGCATGTAGGTCTGAGTGTTTACAGCCAATCACTTTGACAGGCATTTTGTTGGTTCAATAAAACCAGACAATGTGTAACTGTGAATGAGTTAAGAAAAAAATACAGGAAGTGTAAAGCAGACAAACAAACAAAAATAGATCCCAGACTTAGGAACAAAAATGATAGAAAAAAAATCAAGGAGACAGGAAAAAGTAGGAAAGTGGAAATATCTGTCTTTACACTGTGACTATTATTACTTTCATTGGTTAATAAAGCAACTGATTGGTCTATAGCAAGGCAGGATAAAGTTAGGCAGGACCGTCAAACTGAGGATACTGGGAAGAAGGACAGAGTCAAGAGAGTTGAGGGAGAGATGGCAGTCAGACACCAAGCAATTAGGACATGTAGAAAATGAGGTAATAAGCCATGAGCCATGTGCCAAAGCATAACTAAAAATACAGCTTAATTTAAACGGAAGAATTGACTAGTAACAAGCCTGAGCTATCAGCCAATCATTTATAACTAATATAAGCCTCAGTATGTTTAAGTGAAACTGTGGGACAGGAACACTTCCATCTACACAATGCTGTGTTTCCAATACTTGATTTTCTTCTATCTGTCTGGAACCATTCATGGAGGCATCAGGCTGGATCCCTACTAAAACTCCTGCCTGGTAAGATTCACCCACTAGGCCCACCCAGAACAAAGTCAGATATGCTTAGGGAGTAGGGGTGTGCTCTTTGCTCTTTGACTACAAGTTCCCTTTCTGTTGCAGCCTCACCAACTCTACCCAGGCACACAACCTGTGTGGACAATGACCAGGATCATGTTCTAGGCTGAGCTAACCAGACTCACTGGGCAGAGATGCTCATTTCACCCTTGTGTGGTCCCACTGCTCCATGGTGGGATGTGCTTAGCCTCCCAGCTTCCCCCCACACCCTGAACTCTAGGCATTTGGTCACTTTTAATCCTTTTTTCCCCCAATAAACTAGTTCATATCTTAGTCCGTTTGGGCTTCTTTAACAAAAATACCATACCATCATCTTGATGATTAATAAATGATGAATATTTATTTCTTACAGTTCTGAAGAGCCAATAGATTAGGTATCCAATAAAAGCCATTTTCTTGTTTAAAGATGGCATCTTCTAAATATGTCTTCACACGGTGGGAGGAAAATACCTCTCCAGGATATCATTGATAAGGTGACTAAAGTCATCCCAAGGCAAGAGCTCTGATGATCTAATCACCTCCAAAATGCCTTAATTCCTAACCCTTCACTTTGGAGGTTAGGCTTGAGCATATGAACTTTGGGGTGACAAAACTTTCAGATATGTCAACTGCATTCCTGTGATTACAGCCATCCTCAAAATTCAAGAGCTTCATCATATTTTGAGATTGCCTTGGGAATTACAGCAAAGTAGCTAAAAGTTAGGGGTAGGAGCCCACTTTCAGATCTTAGTGCAGAGCTGCACCTGTGTTGGGATTAATGAATCATAGAGCCTCACTCTCATGGAGAGGATGCCTTGCAGTTGACTAGGTGTACCGGGGGCATTCACATGCTCACTTTTGATCTTTGATCTCTTGATTTAGGGTCTCAGTGTGGCCATTCCATACTATGCATCAAGAGACCGGGATAACTCGGAAGTCATCAAAACTTAAATCCAAGAATTGTGCCATGGCATTAACTGGAGGACATTTTCTTTTTCTTTCTTTCTTTTTTTTTTTTTTAAACGTCTGGGGTAGGGTGACAAAGAAGAGCTAGAAATTTCTTAAGAGTTATCTCCTAATGACTTATTTTGATAGCCTGTAAATCTACTTTTAGGAGAGTGGTAAGCAATTCCTGATTCTAGAGGCAGACATGTGAACTTATATTCAAGGTACATCATCTAGCCTTTTTCTTGGAAATTTTTGTGGGTGAGTCCTTACCTACATTTAAAAGCAAATGCCTACTCTGGTTCTGTTACTATTTGTATTACCTAAACTGAATCATTCTATATGGTGACATAAACTTCCAGGAGAGAATTTTTTTTCTCCAGGCTATCATCTTTGCTAACTCGAGGGGGGGCGGTATATGCTTTTTTTCTTGTGTAGAGTGGCTCGCTTCCCATGAGGGATAAGTAAGGGATAAGTGAGGTGAGAACAGCAACCCCGGGGAAGAATGGGAGAACGTTAGCCTTTATCCTTTGTTCCTGAAAGAATGGAAAGATTGAAACTGGTGTGGCCCAGTGGCCGAGTTCCAGATGTTCCAGAACATCTGGAAAAGTCCACCTGTATGGCTTTAGATGTTAGCCTGACTTCATTGTCCTAGTGAAAGTCACTGAGCCAGGCCGTGGAGTGCCCGGGAGAAGGAAGAGTCTCTGCTGTAAGGAGTAGATGTTCTTTCTCCCTGTCAGTCATGCAGGAAGGGGGCAGAGTTTACAGCAGGCAAACATCAGTTTACTTCAAGGAGAGAAACTACCCTGGCTCAACTGAGAACTCATGAAAGCTGGACATGGAAGCCCAGATAGAGAAGCATTCAAACCACCAACTGGATTCAGCTGTATGAAGGTTGGAAATGGACAGAAAGGCAGATAATAAGTGATTTAGAAAACATTATAACTTAGGTTAACATGTAAGCCCCACCTGCCTAAGGACTAGATAACTTCATGGGATCCTAAGACTTGTAGTTCTTGGAAAATAACAAAGCCTCATGGGAAAGTATGGTGGTCTAAATGTTTTGTCTATAAAAGCCCCCAACAGCCATGTTTCAGGGCCACTCAGTTGTAAAGTTCCAGGGAATGGTCTTGACCAAATTCCATTTTGGTCAGTATTTAATATTTTAATAAAAGTTTGTTTTAAATGTGGCCCGAAGTGGTGGAACTGTCATGTCGTGTCATTAACAAGATCTGCCTGAACTCATGGGCTAAGAGAAAAGCCACTTCATGTCAGCCATCCCACTGTTTCCTTAATTCAGAGATGACATCTTTTGTAAAGTTTCTGCTTAGTTTTCTATATTGTGGAAAAATGAGAGAAAGCCCTGTCAGTTCTCAGAATGAAGGGTGTGGCAGCCTTACGAAGTCGGTGGGCCCAAGGCAATCCCAGGAAAGGCCCTAGGCAGAGGAGTGTTAGCGATCCAGTTGCTCTCCCACACAGTTCAAGGTTGTATACTCCAAGAACATTGACCTGAGAGTCTCAGAAAAAAAGGTGACCTTACAAGACTTCTTGAAGGAAGAAGGGACTAAGCGCCATTTTAATGGCGGTCAGAAGTAGGCACGCATTTGTCACTGAGAAGCCCGGGATGTAGCAGGTTCCTGTGAGAGAGGGGATGGCTAACTCTGGTACCTATGCTATTTTTGAAGCAGGCTCTTCCTCACATCCTCTCCACCTAAGGGGACTGTTAGGTACTCCGTTCAAACCAGGTATAGTAGAGTATGTGGTGGTCAGTCTTGATTAATAACTTGACTAGATTAACAAACCTAGGAGATTAGTCACGCCTCTAGGTGCTTCTTTGTGTTTCCAGAGACAATAGATCATGAGGTCTTGAATATAATTGATGGGTTAGCCCTTGCTGAATTTATATCAGGATGACACAATCAGGAGTTGGTGACAGTGGGAAGTGGAGGAAGCAATCGGTTTTCCTCCTTCTTGCTGCCTATCCACGATGAAGAAGCCCTCAGCCACACCCTCCTTCCCTGATGCCATCCGTCCAGTTTGCACAGGACTATACAACCATGGACCAAACCCACAGACACAGTGAGCCAAAATGAATCCTGCCCTGAAGCTGTCTATGTCCAATAATTTTACCAAAGGCTGATCCACCTGTTAACCACTCAGTGGCTGAAGCAAGCCTCATTATCTCCACAGAGTTCTCATGGATATATCAAGGAAGTGTTGGAGGGACTTAGTAAGAAGAAGAAGATCTTTCTCCAGCTCTCCTATAAGTAATTTAGTCCCCTCAATCCCTTCCATCCCATGCAATGTTCACAATGACATTTACCTCAACAACCAGAAGGTCATCATTTGAAATGGACTCAAGCTTCTTTTCTGGTGGTTTATTTTCAAGGAAAGTGGTCAGTTCAACCAGGATCCTGCCTCTGTAGGCTACGCCTTCTCCCTGAAAGGTAAGAAACCAGGATTATCTCCATAGGCAGGGACAACAGCAGAAAACTTCTGTCTATATAATCAAGCTCGCTCTCTCTCTCTCTCTCTCTCTCTCTCTCTCTCTCACACACACACACACACACACACAATATACACACACAGAGGCACACATACACACAACATATACACACACACAGAGGCACACATACACACACACAACATACACACACAGAGAGGCATACATACACACACATAGAGGCACACATACACACACACAACATACACACACAGAGAGGCATACATACATACACACAGAGGCACACATGCACTCACACAACATACACACACAGAGGCACACATACACACACGCAATATACACACATGAGGCACATATACACACACAATATATACACAAACACACCTACAGAGGCACACATATACACACATACAACATATACACACACACAGAGGCACACATATACAAACACCCCCCCCACACACACACACACTGTTCTTTCTATGGTCCTAACCCCCTAAGTGAATCAGCTAGCAATTCTTATTAATCAAAGTCTTAATATCTAAAGAAAGAGCTGTTTACTTTCAGATGGATTCCAAATGATGCTGTAAAATGCTAGGTCAGAAAAGTTTCATCTTGACTAAGGCCAGAGGTTTTGAAGCCATGCTCAGGGTGTGGAAGGAGTTCCTCAAGCAAGTTAGTGAGAACAGGCTCCAAGTCTACTCTGTTTTAGTTCATCAGAACAGCCCTGCATTTGTTTTTATTAACTTAGATCTTTTTCTTCTCTTCTCGTAATAAAGAAACCAACATGTGGCAACCAGGCAAGTCTGAGAGTGGTCAGGAAACAAAGGATGAAGATGCTCTGAGTATGCCAAAATACAAGTCAAGATAGATATTCCTCCTACCAAACTCAGCAGTGGTTGCCATAGAATCTACTGGGGAGAAATGAAAGGCTCCCAGTTCCTAACTGCCTTTACTGTTTCCTTCCCAGGGCTATTTATAATCCTTTTTTTGATCCTTGGGAGATAACAACAAAAAAAACTGACTTCTACTGTAGTCAAAAGAGATTTCCCATCATTGAAACGAAGTTCAAGGATAGCTTGGTGTCTCCACAGTCACATCACTGCCTGTCCTGGAACAAGCATCGGAATGACGCAGTGCCGTGTCTTACTAGGAAGGAATCCACCAATGGCTGCTGCTTTTCCATTAATGGAAAGTTGAAGACAGGATGGATACGGTGTGCCGCTTACCTCACTACTTGATTACTTGGTTGTCAGAATCTTTTTCTTTCCTTTTAATAGACAGTCTTGCTACGTAGCTCTGGCTGGCCTAGAACTCATTATATAGACCAGGATGGCATCAAGATCACAGAGATCCACCTGCCTCGGCCTCTGGAGTGCCTGGCCTTCCATGATCCTTTTCTATTCTTTAATTCTAAGTCTTAAGAAGTGTCAGACTTCTCTCCTTTAGCACTGAATGGTGGGTCTGTGCTAGGAATAGGGAATGTCAGTGTCCCCACATGAGATGTTTATTGCTGTTAGAAGAAGAAATCCCGTGAAGCAGTATCTGTTAACCACAGCCTTCATTGAGAAACTAACCTTCCCTGTATTCAGCTCTTCATAGGGATCTGGAAATCCTGTGTACTCTCTGGGGCTTCCATAAAGGTTCAAATAACAAGGTCCAAATGTTGGGACAAAGCCCACTTCGGTCTCTCCTGTATTTGCTGAGACACAAGCATCATCATTAGATTTCAGATCTTTAACATCAAAACCATGAAAACAAATTGTAGTTATTAGTCAGTTAGATGAGATGAAGTTTTTCCTCTAGTTTGTGAATTAGTTATATTAGTGAAAATTATGAACACTGTGGGACATGCCATATTTCCATTTTACTATCTCTCTAGGACATTAAACAAAAACTTGGTATAGTTCAGAAAACTTATCTTTACAAAAATGCTATTTAAACAAAAGAACCATAAATTGGTCTTTACATTTTTTGCAAGTTTATAGCTGACATATTAAGTATCTTGTCATATTTGGAGTAATAGATGATATTGTTTTAAGAACTCCTTTTAATGATGCACCAGCTTTACTTAGTATCACCTGTAAAGATATCACTTAACCTCAAGTAGTATGGTAGGTGCTGCTAAAAATACACTGACATTTTTAAATGTTGCAATGAGTTCCTTATGATATTCAAAAGTGTTAAGCAGGTTGCCATTAATTGCCAACCCTCTCCGATGATCGTCTGATAAACTCTGTCTCTGTTGAGGTCAATGTAAGGACACAGCCAAATCAAGAGGAAATCATGGGTGGCCACGGGGAATACAAGAGCTTTCTTCAACAGTCTGAATGGCTCCAAAACCAAGAGATAGATTTTTCTCCAAAAAAAAGCAGAGTTAGGTGCATTTTGGGGCTATACATGGAGGTCAAATTTGGTTCACTTCTGTTTTTAACAGTCAGTAATATAGGGCCAGAGGGTTGATAAAGGATTGAGGCAAAGAGTCTCAGAAAATATATCAGAAAGTTCCTAAAGCCAGTGCTTCTCTATATCAGAACCCTCATCTGTTAGAGAAACAACAATATCTGCCAGAAGGCAATTGATGGCCAACATTGAGCAAACTTGCAAAAAATGGAAAGTGCCGCACAAACCAAAGTACATGTTGTGATATCTCCTGTTAGGGAGGCGTGAACAGTGGAAAGTACTTGTATCTTCTAGCCTAGAGATTCACATCAAAAGTGGGGCAGAAGTACTTTATACATTGCTGGAATTGTTGATTTAGTGCCTCGCATCTCTAACCGCTGTACATAAATAATGACAAAAGGTATTATATCTCGCAAACAATTATTTGCAATAAAGCCACACAGAATAATGTGTATCAAGTTGAAAATATGAAGGAACATGGCACAAGGGCTGGCTTTCAAATTTGTTTTAAATTTTTAGTCATGCAGGGCAAGCACACCCACTCATGAAACATCCTAACTCTAGCAAAATTGTATTTGAGGCAGCGAAACATCAAAGAAAAGGTTGTAAGGCAGTCAATTAATATATTCTTAATAAGAAGATAGTGGATAGGAAGCTTTAGAAGACCGCAAAATTACAAAGCGTAAACCTGTATATGATGCAGCCCCAGCTCCCGAAGATGAGAAATCTACGTAGTAAAAATATGATTGGTTAAAGACCAGAGAAACATGGACAATATAAAACACACATTGCAAAGTTAATCATATTCTGTGTCGAATAAGCAGCTTAGCAACAGCAGGGAATCCCCAGTTCACACCCAAATCCCATAAGCCTTTTGAATTCATCATACTAGTTTTACCAGCTAAATGTCACCTGGCTCAAAGCTATGTGACAAGTGGTAGAACCAGCACATGTGAATAACCCAAATTCACCAGCCCCAGGGAGCTGGCATTTGAGAAGGGCTGGCCATGGAAAGTGGTGACATTAACAACGCAGCATGCTTTTAATAAAATATGTCTTTAGCTGGGCCCCTGGCCAGAAAATGCAAGTTAATTTGGTTTATAGTGATATAAGCAAACACCAGTAGTTAACCCTGGATTAAGTGATGCAAAGCAAGTTTGTTTCTTTGTGTATGTGGAGTGGTGGTGGTGGTGGGGCACCGGGTGACAGGAGACAGCTCCTTTTGAGACTCTGAACCAGGCTATCTGCCGGACCTGTAATGGCAAAAGTTCTCAAAGCCATGGATTAAAACTACCTCTAACAATTTCTGGGTTTGATTCTGATGTTATCACCAAATAAAATACTTTTACCAGTACTTCTTGACCCACTCCCTTTAAATAATTAGTAACTCCCTACTTAATTGGGAGCATTGGGTTGCTTTTACCCATTCTCTCTATAGATACGGCCTCTTTTGACCTTTAATGGTTTTCTTTAACCTAGAGTGGGTGCATCCATATTGCCCACTCAACAAAAGAGGCTGTGAACACACCTTCACTGCCTCTGTCCACTTTTAATCTCTATGTCCTCTGTGTTTTACATTTGAGAAGGGTGATGGCGTTTGTATTCTGTTCAGAGTGAGAGTTGTGAGTTTAAAAAATATAGAAAGAAAAATAATTCTTATTTTACAGCAACCATTAAATACTTGTTTCTGCAGAGAAAAGGGGTCTTGATTTCATAGACTTTGCTGGAGTTCAAGTCTTTGGATCCTTTCCGCAAAGAACGTACATGTGGAAACTAATTCTGATTTCATTTGTTTGCTTTATATAATGTCCTACATGGCTTTATATTTGACCTGTGCATTTCTGTCTGTTTTCCTTGAGATTTAGAATTGTCTTTCTTTTTAATGTCTCAAGATCAAAAACTAGTGCCTTTTTAATCTTATCTCTAGGACCTTCCAGTTTCTTGATATTGGTTGGAATTGATAGTTTATTTGTTATTTTCTGTGTGTGTGTGTGTGTGTGTGTGTGTGTGTGTGTGTGTGTGTGTGTATCTGTACAGTGCCTGCTGAGACCTGAAGAGGGCATCTGAGCCCCTGAGCCCCTGGAACTCGAGGTATAGATGATTGTGAGCCACTTTGAAGGTACTGGGATCTAAACTCAGACCCTGTGCAACATCAGTAAGTATTCTTAAAAACTGAGCCATCTCTCTACCCCCATATTGATGCTCTTCTTAAAACACATACAGTTAAAATGCAGGGAAACTTCAACTTCTCAAGACAAAATTTTATTCCACATTGCACTTTACTCAATGTGTTTAATCTACTGGCCTTTGGAAAGCTCAAGCTGCAGGCATTAATCTGCTTACGTCAATTGTTTTTCTTGTTTCATTTTAACTGTTTTCCTTTCCTTCAGTCCTGGATATGCACCAAACCATAACAACAGGTACAACACCGTGTGGACACTCCATACTGACAACCAAGACAACTCTAAAACAGCTCCGGGCAGAAAAAGATTTGGGTGGAAACAAGAAAGCTAAGATTTTATAAAAATTGTTATTTGCTTTCATCATTAATCATTTTTTTTGTTTATCACCAAAACATCACTGGTTTGTCTCACTGGACTCACTATGCTTGGGGGGGAGGTGTACTCGGAGGAATACTAGGGGTGGAGTCCAGAGCTTTGTATTGTCTAGGTTCACACTCTACTAATGAGCTACACTGCCGACCCTCTATTTCATTCCTATTGGTAGGCAGGGTCTTAGGTCTAGTTGCATAGGCTAAAGAGAAACTTCCTACGCAGCCTAGACAGACTATAAACATGTGATTCTCCTGCCTTAGTCTTCTCTGCAGCCAGAGTCAAAATCCAGCTCACATCAGGCCAGATACATATGCCTTTTAAGACATTAAGCCTGTTTCTAGGTGACCACCTCAGTTAATGCTTTCTGTATAAGTACTACTGACTAACCACCGCACTGCTGGAGCATCTTGACATCCCCCTCCCCCTTTTAGAAGCTTTAAATCCTATCTTGTTCTGACCCTCGAAGAACTTACCTTCTACTTCTCCACCAGAGGCAGCAATTTTAGAAAGGTGTAGGTACGTTGTCCCAACGACATCATTTTTGGTAAGCCGGTCCCTGTATAAAACAAGAGGTTATGCCTTCTGCCTGTGAACTTATAGCTTCATTTCAGTAATCTTTTCTGTTGTTGTTTTGTTTATTTTTCAAGACAGGATTTCTCTGTGTAACAGTCCTGGGTGTCCTAGAATTCTCTCTGTAGACCAGGCTAGCCTGGAACTCACAGATATCTGCCTGCCTCTGCTTGGCATTAAAGGTGTGCACCATCACCGGGCTCATTTTAATAATCTTAACAGAAGAGTTAGAAGAATCCTGTTCAGTGGCCTCAAGCTTTACTGTCCTTAAGGATTATGTGGAAACTTCCTACCCTCATCCGCCCAAGCTCAATCAGGAAGCCTGGTGTGCACACACAACAACTACCCTGTGAGCCTAATGCTGATGGCTCCCCAGCCATTCTACAAACCCTGATCCAGTCCGACTGTTCATTCTGCTGTCATGAAGCTGAGATTTGCAGAAAAGTCACAGGCTTTTCAAATGACCACACTTCGCTTTATATAACGGTACATTACAAATTTATGGGTGGACTGTAATTATGTTGTGTAAACTAGTCAGATATGCCTTACCATGTCCACAGTAATTTTTATGATAATTTAAATGGCTTAACAAGAATAACAGGCTGTATCTAGGGATCTATCAAAGAGAGAAAACATCTCTTCTAATTAAGTTCAAATGTGTGTTGAGTACCTACCATATGACAAAGGTTATTTCTCAGACCACAGCCACTTGACTAAAACTTAAATTTTACTTAAACTGGGAAAAATTTTGCCAATATCCACTAACAGTACAAATATCAATGTGTGCCCTTCTGTAGGCATCCTAGAGAGTCTTGGGTTAGGTGTGGACTATGAATATTGGTCTGTTCCCTTCCCCTTTTTCATTAGCCATCTGGGAGCATGCTCATTCTGAAGCCCAAGGCTCAGTGTTGTGGGGAAAGACTATAACACAATTTCTTTCTTTCTTTCTTTCCTTCTTTATTTTCTTTTTAAAATTTATTTATTTATTATGTGTACAACATTCTGTCTCCATGTATGCCTGCATGCTAGAAGAGGGCACCAGATGTCATTATAGATGGTTGTGAGCCACCATGTGGTTGCTGGGAATTGAACTCAGGCCCTCTGGAAGAGCAGCCAGTGCTCTTAGCCTCAAAGCCATCTCTCCAGTCCTGCATAATTTCTTATAGGAAGTGACCAACCCAAATAATTTGTTAGAAAAATATCATATACAGCTATTAAGTCATAAACATGTAGTTTACAGAGGACATAGAGATTACAAGTAGACAGAGGCAGGGTAGGTGTGCTCACAGCCTCTTTTCTGTCTGTTCAGATGGGTTTAGAATCCTTAACATTTCCTAAGTTATTCAAATATCCTTTAGTATATACAATCTCAGATCTGGGTCCAAGGATTCCCCAGTGTAACTGGGGTCCTTTTTTGTATCTTCATCTTTGGGGAGGGCAGGGATGCCCACACTCACAGTGACCACAGGTGACACTGGGATGACCCAACCTACACTCACCCAGTTCTAAGGTCAATAGATCAATACCAGAGCCGTGTAGGGTCTAAATCCATACTCCCAAGGGTCCCTTGAGCTCTGGAATCTCCTACAGTATATGACCTGAGGATTCCCAGTGCCTTGAAACTTTTACATTAAAGGGGACATTTTGTCCTCAAATCTCAGCTGCAGTCTTGCTGTGGTACTAACATGGCCTTAACATGAAAGTTCGATGCATGTGACCAGATGTGGGGTCACCAGGCAGTATGTGAGGTCAACTGTGTCAGTAATCACTAAGTGCCTGTGGGCGAGCCACCTGCCTCTCTAAGCTTCAATGTCCTTGCTGTAAATTGAAGGTGAGAGCAGTCCCTGTCCCACAGAGTCACCACAGAGGTGATGACACATGCCTATGCTTCCTCCTCAGAGGGCTCAGGGCTGTCATTTGAACACTCCATTTATGGATGGTCTTATCATGGCCAATTGGTTCTGAGAAGCTTGTCTAGTAAGAATACTTCAATAAATCCCTCCTCTTCCTCACCTTTCCTCTCTTTTCTTGGCCTTGGTCTTACTGTGTAGCCCAGGATGACCGAGAACTCACAGTGGGCCCTCAGCCTTCTAGATTCTGGGATCACAGACATGTGCTATCATGCCTGACTTAAGGAAAAAAAAATTTGCCTTTGGGTAAAACAACTTTATCAATTTTCCTTTCTTATACTAATGAAAAATTATTTTCAGTCATTTTAGTGATTCTTCCTAAATATTGCTTTACTCTCTTTTTAAAACCTATTTTGGACAGCCTAATGGAATTAAAATTCCTAATTTCTTATCTTTGAGCACTTTCAGGGGACTCCTTAATTTTGTTTATGAACAATTGAGCCAAGATATCCAAAACATTTCTGCAAAGTCTTTTCTATTACTATTATTATTGTTGTTGTTTTATTGTATTTTTTTAAGGAACCCCCTATCACCCAGTTCCAGGTTCGGCTTTCTTGTCAAAGAATAGCAAATACACCAAGAGGTGTGAATTAGGTCACCTAAAGCACTGCACTCAGTCCCCAGATGTTTAACTCTTTAATGCTGAACCAGCACATTTTCAACTCACCAGTCATACACGGTTAGCTTTATTTTTTCACACATGGAGGGAAACTGTTAGGGGCAAAATGCAAAGAGGTGATTATTTCTCCATGCATTCACTAACTAGTGGAGTCAATATTCTTAGATTTTAGGAAAGAAAAGAAGGTCAAACCTTGATCTGAAGATTGACAATTTGATTCCATTCAGGGTTTGCATTTTTCTCAACTATATTTGTGCAAACCTGCAAAAAAAAACCACCACAGAAAAACAGTAGGTAGTCACATTTCCAACTGCTAACTGCTTTTCCCTTGTGGGCCTATGACTGTGATTTTTGCAGTTTACTTCCTAGTTATATATTTAGTAACCTGCAAATCCCTCCCTCCCTCCCTCCTTCTCTCCCTCCCTCCCTTGTCCCCTCCCTCCCTTCTCCTTCTCTCTTCCCTCTTCTTCCTCCTGTCTTCCTGTCTCCCAACCCCTCCCCTTTGTCTTGGAGACAGGGACTGAACCAGGGTTTTACACACGTACAGCTACACCTCAGGCCTGAACTTTATTTTTTTCTTACAATAATTGTGTAAAATAAGACATGGGTTTGAATTCAACATTGGTCTTTGTTTCTCCTGTCCACCAAAAGTTGTTTTTATGCATGTCTTCAAGTTTTCACTTGCCAGAGTTCTAACATGTAGCAGGAACTGAGGTTACTGAGCATTTGTTATATACCATTTGATAAGCATCTCATAGCTATTAATTAACCAGGCTTTCAGTCCCGCTCACCAACTTCCTGTCTACTCCTGACTCAGCGTTTCAGTCACTCAGTTGTTTAGGCTTACAGTCAGTCAGTGGGGCACCCTTCCCTCCTCCTCCCCTACCCCACCCAGCCTGTCAATAAATCCTGACATTCTCCCTCACAAGCCTCTGCCTTGGCTCCCCACTTCTTTCCTGCCTGCTGACTCTTACACCACTCTACTGTTGTCTCCCAGATCCACTTAAAATGACTTTTAGATTTCTCTCTGCCTCATAGAGCCCTCCCTACCCATCCTCTCTTTCTCCTTGCTTCTTTCCTCTAGCCACGGAGGCTTTCCCTCCCTGCAAGGAAGCTTCCTTCCTGGCTTCTCCCATGGCCCTTCTCCCTGCTTGGAAGCCCCTGTGCTCTCAGGATCTTTATACATCCAGGCCTCCGCTCAAATGTTACTTCTTCCAAGGTGTCCCACCTGGTATCTTCACTAACTACCCTCAAGTGCGCGCGCACACACACACACACACACACACACACAGCCATATGCATACACACAACTGTCACTGTCTTTTTACTTTTTGTGTTGTCATAAGCACCTACTAAAATCATCCAGTTCTTGTTTGCTTATTTATTGACCATGTGACAGTTTCATAAGCTTCCCCAAAGTTCACAAGTTGAAAACTTAATATATAAATTCCTATGGGCATTGTATTTGGAAGTGGGAACTTTGGAGAAATTTAAAAGTGGTGAAGTCATGACAGGGAGGTCCTATGATGCACTAGCAACTTTGTTAGGAGAGGAAGAGAGACTTGAACTGTCACATTGATTCTCACGTCATGTAGTTCTTCTGCCACAGTACAATGCAGAAGGTTCTCATTAGATGCTGGGCACATATCCATGCTGTGCTCTTGGACTTCCAGCCTCCACACCATGAGCCAAGTAAACTACTCTACACATTACCCAGTCTCTGGTATTTTGTTCTAACGACAGAAAACAGATTAAGATAGTGTCTTTTCTAGGCTCTGTGAAAACTATGGTTGGCCGTGTGCTCGTTTATATACTTCCAAAACATGAGATGAACTATTTATTAAACTAATGGACCAACTCCAAGATCCTATGAGATCCTTAGCACTCATGTTTACAGTTTAGGAAACCATTGACTTAGGTTAAGGGGTGCAGCTGACTGGGAAGCAGAGTAAAGTCCACAGTTCAAATCCAACTTCATCTTATCCCAGAGGCAGGGACTTTCCCACTACATCCACAATGATCCTCCTAGAAAATCATATCTAGTCAATTGTGTGGTGTTTAGGATTCCTGTATTAATAACTAACCAGCTCAAGCACAAAGGCTGGCTCTTCATTACTGTAACAGCCCAGGGCATGTCATTCTATGAAATAAAAGTCTCTACCTTTGGCCATCTCTATGGCGGACATGGTCTCCCCTATACCAAGGGTCTCTGATTTTAACAGAGGTCTAAGATGAGGCTTCTCTGCTCTACTCCCCTGTCTCAACAACTTGTTAGGCAGGGCACAGAAGATGAGAAGCCCATAGCACAGAGGAGTCAGGAGTTGGGGGTGTCCTTATAAGCTTTGAATGTTCACATGATACGATACAGTCTAGAGTCATGTGAGAGGAAAGCCCCTTTCACGAATTACCTAAATCAAACTAGTACATGAGAACGTCTGTGGGGGACTGTCTTGGTTGTTAGTTGATGAAGGGAATCCAGTCCACTGGGGGCAGCACCATTCCCCGAGTGTGATCCTAGGCTGTGTAAGAAAGCTAGCTAGGCATGAGCCTGGAAACCAGCCAGAGACTGAGCCAGGAAGCTGTGTCCCTTTATGGTTTGTTTCCGGTTTCTGCTTCACTCCCTGTTGTACTGCCCTTAACGATGGGCACTGATCTGGAAGCTGAGACAAACCCTTTTCTCCTCTAAGGGTTTCTAATCAGAGTGTTTGATCACAGCAACAGAATGATTAATAACTGGCTGGGGATTTTGCCCAAGATTAAGGGAATAGTTGAACCTGAGAAATAACTACCACAGTCTAGGAATAGCTCCCACGGTTCTAATCTTCAAAGGGCAGAATTTTCTAATTTGAGTCAAGAATACTTTACACTCCCAAAATAAGGCTGTGGAGAAATCTCACATAGCCAGATTCAAATAGCCCATCTCTCTGCAAGGTAGCCCACTGACCAGGGGCCATTTACCAAAGATAGCTAGGAATTCATCCCCAGAGAGATTATCTGTTCTAAGAGATGCATACATTTAGTTCCTATACAAACCTTTTTCCCAGCAAAGGAGACTTCTACAAAAGGGTCCACGAGATTTTTCTTATCTGCAGTGCCGCCAAATATTTCCTTCACCGTCTGTGAGAAGGCATCATCCACTGGAAAGGAACAGGTCACATGGCAGAAACCAAACCTACTTTCTTAAAACAATGACATTAAACATTTCCCCAACACATCAAAAGAGAGTTAAGAAGAATTGTTCTCTGATCTGCAAGCATGAGCAGCAGAAACACTCTTTGTCTTGTGAAGAGGGGGAGGGGAGTAGAGGTGAGGGAGAAGAAGAAAATGTTTTCTCTCTGTGGAGTTTTAAAATAATCAAGGGTGCCTTGAAGAATAAACCAATAAATTATTATATTAAAAATAATTAATCATTTATGGAAGAAGAGATAGAATTCCAGATGTTTATTTGGTCGGGGTAAGAGGCAATTGTCAAATCCAGGTCTTCATCCAATTTGGAAAATGTGTATCAGGTCGGAATGATACAGGTCCAATGTGACGTCTTGGAGAAATGCAAGGAAAGTCAATATATTCATAACTCATGTAGTTCTCACACATCAACACACTACAAATGTGGGTATTTCTGTTTCATCAAACTCCAAAGTGGGCAGAAATCAGTTGAATAAGCCAGTGTAGGAAGAATAATGCGAAGCTAAATTTAATCTATCGAAGCTATGACTGAGGGAAAGATGCTATGTGAAAATTCTAGAATCTTTGAAAGTAGGGAAGAGTTCCCAAGAAAAGAGGCAGATGCTGAAGATGTGAGTGCTCTGCTCTGTTATCGGGGATTTGGGGAAAAGTCCTGTGCCCCAGAGCCCAGCAGAGGCAGAAAGAAGGCTGGCCTGGCAGCAGTGACTGTCAGTGGATGCCTTGATCTCTACAGGTGGAATCTCTGTAAGTCATTTTCTTTAACGTGGCCAACCTCTTATTGAACATGTCTCATAATACAGTATAGACAGACATTTTGTTGTTTGCCACTATGCTATGCACTCCAAGTTAGCTGGCTCACCCAGCTTCAGGAGTATTACCCAGTCTTGGCACCCCATCTTCCTTTAGGGGTGCTAGGTTCATACCAGACACCACACCCATTTTTTACCTGGGTCCCGAGGATCTGAAGTCAGATCATCAAACTTGCAGAGCAGACACTTTTACCCACTGAACCATTATCCTGGCTGCTGTTCAGCTATATTTAATAGTCCAATAGTAGACAATTTTTTGTTATAAAATTTTACATTTTCTTTAGGACAAAAAAAACGAGGTTGACAGGGACCAGTGATATGTCTCAGTGGGTAAAGGCACTTGCCACCAAGCCCTACAATCTAAATTCAATCCCTGAGATCTCAGGTCCAAATTGGGCCTCCCAAAAGGCAGTTCTTGTGACAGTGACCCAAACAGAGAATTTGACCATATAAACCAAAGGATTGTTTTTGGGTAAACAGAGGCCTAAAGATGGGTTTCTGTTTACCAGGAACCTCCCGTAGTCCTCCTTCAAACGTCACCTACTTTGGGCAAGGGCATCTATTCCCAGATCAATCTGAACAGCCTGTATCAGTTCAAAGACCTCACCCTGCTTTTCTCTGCTCCCTAAGAGAGAGTCTTGGCAACTTGGTCCCCAATAAACCTTTCTTTTTACTCATAGAGTGGCCCAGTTCAGTGGCTTCACTGTGTCCTTCCTTATAAGACCCACCTCTCTCTCTCTTTTCACACACACACACACACACACACACACACACACACACACACACACACACACACTAAATGTAATGTAAAAATAAAAGACATTGGAAGTACGGACTGCTCACCTTCTCTAGCGGTCTCTAGAAGGAAACATAAAATAGAAGGGAGAAAGGACAGAGCAGAATGGACCAAAGGCAGGTACTTAAGAAGGAACATGGTGAACATTGACTGCCCAGCAGCTGCTCATAATGCTTTTACTGGGGCCAGAGAAATGGAAGCAAATCCAGGAAGGCCTTTCAGAGGGGAACCTATGGAAGGAGCATCCAGCATTCAGAGTGAGTTCAACAAGAAAACATTTCAAAGACTACTGAAACCCCCATGCATGACTAAGGCAGTACATACTCTGGGGGATGTCTTCAGCTCGGTAGATTTTCAGCAAGAAGGTCACCCAACGGAGCGCTATGCCAGCAGGCAGTAACAAGTTGCTTTCCACATCATCACTGTCATTATCACGATCTCGTTTCTCAGGCTACCAGAGACACATGCTTAAAATCATGCATATAAAAAGAAGCATTTCCAAAAGAAACCAAGCTATTGATGCCCAGAACTGCCTCCATTATAATCTCTAATGTCTGGAGCTTAAAGGTTTACCCACTGATTTTCCTTCAGCCTCAAAACCTCTACAAAATCACTGCTTCAATGTTTCTGTATCCTTCTGAGTCTCATGAGCACACGTTAAAGATGTGTGTATACCTATGTTCTGGCTTCTTTATAGCCCATTCTTGTTCCTAGTTTCCTGACTGATTTCTCAGAATGGTCACTAACCCTTCTGGTAGAAGAAAGTGTTGAGGTAAGGAATCCTTGCACAGAAGACAAATTTAAGTCTTTCTAATAATGCAAGAAAGTTATTAAACACACATGTATTTCTTGAATTAAATACTTATTCCTGGATGCTGTGAGGCAGACTTGTAATACCAACACATATCAGATGGAGTCAGGAAGACAGAAGTCCAAAGCTAACCTTAGCTACTTAGCCAGATCTGAGGCCAGCTACAAGAGACCCTAATTCGACACCCTTGGCTCCCCTAAAAGGAAGACTCACAAGTGCAATCAGAAGAATCATAGATGGGGGTGACAGTTTGGAGTCTGAACCCACTTGTTTAATTCCTTTTTAATAATAGAAGGTAGAGGATGGGGGACTCACTGGGGGTTCATCTCCAGTTCCCAGGACAAACATGCTGACTTTCATGTAACCTTTTGCACCTGAGCTGGTATCTTCTGGGTCGTTGAGAAGAAGCCATTTTCTCATGACGGCATGGCCTAACATAAAGAAACGAAAGAACAGGGTCATTCTAAAGATGTGCCAGGAGGTCTGTGATTTTATCCAACTTCCTAATCAAGTCCACATATGAGCATCTCTCGACTCCAGGAAGACTCTCCAAGCTCTGTAAACTTTCACTATTTTATCTTAATAAGATCAAGAGATCAACACAAAACAAAGACATTATCTATGAGTGTTAAAATAAAAAAAAATAGATATCTGTATTAACTGCTATTATTTATTTTAATTAAGCGCCCTCCCTATCAGAGAAACAGTATTTTGTTACTCCTGTGATAGATTTAGGGGCATGCTTCTATGGAAGAGCTCTTTCCTAGCATTAATGAGGACCTGAATTTGATCCCCACCACTGAAAAGACATTTCTTTGATCTCTAAGATTTTTTTTTAAGCTCTAGAATTTATTTCAGAATTAGAAGTTGAGGCTTCAAGTTGATAGGGAGGACACTACTTACCAGGTTCATCATACACAAATCCAACATCAATCTGGGGGAAAGTTGAAAGCAAGTTAAATATACTCAAAAATCAGACTATTCACTTTAAAGAAAACAGCGTTATATTTAGAGATAATGCCCTTGCTCTTAAAGTTACAAAATCTAAATTTCTACCTCACCCACTCTATATCAGCACCATGCCTGATGAAGAAGACTCTTAATAAACCGTTGTTGAATAAATGAGATAGACTTAGGATAGGACGAGATCATGGAAGCAGACTGACACACATGTCCCAGTTTGCCTGAGACTGTATTAGTTTCAGCATTGAAAGTAGCAGAGAACCTGGGACCATTAATCACCCTGCGGGACATCACCTGGTCCCATCTCCTATACGACCTTCCCTCTTTTCAGTCAGTCCAAATGTGAGCACTAATCTAATCTCTGATTGGACAGCTCCATGATGTCTTTCTAGCTCTTCATTATGATTCCATTTTGCAGATGAAGCAACTGGATATCAGAGCAATCAAGAGATTTCACCCGGGTAACAGGCACGCAGGAGTATGACCAGAGGTGTGTCTAACCCCGATCATCCTATGTGATGATGACCACAGAAGTGACTGCAGCCTCTTCCTTCAGCAGGTAGCTCATCCTCTAAGAACTGCTAAGGTGCCGATCAAGAATCAGCCCAGTGAAAACTACTTGAAAAAGTGTAGCTTCTCTTGCCCAATTTCACTTTCTCATTTCACTAACAAATGGCTTTGCAGACAGAGTTTTGGAGCCATTGGTTGAGTACATCTAGTTGAGGGGAACTTTGCTAGCACCAAGCATCCTTTGGCTTTGCTTCCATCCACAGATGGGAGCTGGCGAGGACTGTCAGTCACACACCAAGGCACCATGCTTATGCTGAGCTGTCTAACTCTTAGTTCTATACTTTGAAGGATAGATCCATGAAACCTTCAGCAAAATCATGCTGTCTTCCCTTTCTCTAGAACCCTAAGATGTTACCAAGATGTGTGCCCTGAGGCTTGGCCATGAATCAGGTTCCCTATTATAAAAGTTCTCATCTTTATATAATTGAAAGAAGTATGCTGTTGGCACTGACCTTAAATTCCCCCATCAGACAATCTGCCCTCAAGGAATGGGAATTATAAACCTGGAAGACAGGAGAGGGGTGAGCTGATGACTTTCATCAAGTGGTCAATGAGCAGTGTGCTCCTGATCCACCTCCTTACCCGGATACTGATGATCTCATCCATGAGTTCAGAAGGTGTGATGTGCACATTGTAGAAAAACAACTGTCAAATGACACAACACGTTCAAATTAATTTAGCCAGTGACTCAGGTCCAGAGAATCTGATGCTGAACGTTTGTCTAGAAAACTACAAAACACGTTCAGCCATGGGTATGAACACATTACCCATTTCTGTATACTGGCAAGAAAAACACGAGAAATAACTAACATAAACATTTATTTAACCAAACAAACTTGTTCATTTAGCACTAGGTACTCCCAGCTAACTAAAGTGGATCTAGGTTATTCCACATCGCCATTGGCTAATGTGGGTGCTAAAGGCGGAAACGTCCATGTAGTTTACTAACATGCTTGCTCTCTCATCTCTGTCTGATCCATCAGGAAGAACGTCGCCATTCAACTGTGCTGCTGCTTTTCAGTCAAGTTTCGCCTCATCTTTCCCAGCCCTTAATGTACCGATGCAGGAGGATTGCTATGGCTTGGAAGCCAGTCTGAGCTACACAGTGAGTTCTAAGTTTTTATCCAAAAAATATAGCATTTATTAAAATATACAGAGAGATGTGACAATGGCAAGATACTACGCCACTTTGTCACCAGTGGAACATTTGTTTCCTCTTTCTGGGTTTGCCTTGTTTTTCTTTAAAGGAAAATAAATTTATTATAATTTCTCCAAACTGGGAAGAAAAATAAGCTTCTATTCTATCTATGGCCATCATAAAATACACAGGAAACCAAAGACAAAGGCTAGACTTCTTGACTTGCTTTATTTCCTTTCTTGATTTTTGGTTTTTTTTTTTTTTAATTTTTTGTTTTTTAGTTTTTGTTTTTGAGGGTTTCTCTGTGTTATTCTGGCTATCCTGGAACTTACTTTGCAGACCAGGCTGGCTTTGAACTGACTGAGTTCCTCCTGCCCCTGCCTTTCAGCACCTGGAATCACCACTGCTCGGCTCCTTTCTTGATTTTTAACTGAATCATTCCAAAGAAAGTTTTAGATGTCGTGACAATTTATTCCTTAAAAATACATTAATACACATCTCCCAAGACCAGGCGTGCCTTTTTGTATAATCACAATATTGTCATATTCCAAAAATGAACATATAGTCAATTTTCAGATTTTTCTACATTATTTCAAAATGAAAATTATTAGTTTTTTCTTTTTTCAAGATCTAGGACCCACACAAAGATCACAGCTCTATCTGGATGTTGTGGCTCCTCAGTTTCCTTTTATCTAAAACAATATTATTTTCTTGAGTTTTCTGTAAGGACCAGTTGTTTTGTAAAATATTCCTCAGGCAGTACATACTGTTACACATCTGCAATCCCAGCATTTGAGATGCTGAAGTAAAAAGCTCAGGATCTTCGGCCAACCTGGGCTACATATTGAAACTATATCTGACAGTTGATTTGCTTTTTTCATATCCTATAATATATATCATACAAAAGGGGGAGGTGGCTGGGGTATAGATCAAGGTATACCTAGCATGGATGATGCTTCAGGTTTAGTGCCTGGTGCCACACACACAAAGTCTGTATGTTATTTCATTGTGTTATTGGTAATAATGAGTTAATGGTTAAGATGATGACCATGGAGACTCTGAGGAAGATGGAGACTCTTGTACTCCTTACAGTAGCTTAGTTAACCTAAAGCCTATGTCATGAAAGTGCTCACTGACCGGTCTCATGTCCAAAGCCCAAGTCACTGACATCTGTAGGCATCTACATTTCTGCCCATATCCAGTTATGGTTGTGTGGTGTCTGAGATGACTGTAAGGCATTAAGCATCATTGAGTTGTCTCAAGAAGTCAACAAAACCAGGCTGTGTTCTCAGGGCAAAGAAAAACAAGACCTTGCCTCTTGCTCATATGGCTTTCCTTTAACGTGAATGATTTGCTGTAGGCCAAGCAAAATTTGACAACTCGTACAATATGGATCGCACAGTGACACAGTCAACCTTCAGAGTCACTCTTTAAGAGAGCTATGGTGGATGCAGGTGATATCACGTGTTCCATCCCCAGGATGGAGGGACCCGCGGGGAAACTGTAAAAATGACAGGAAGGCATGGGCAGTCAAAAATCAATGGAAGCTAGTTAGATGGCTTCATCGAGGATCTGACCTCTCCATGCTTCACACTGGGGCCCTGGAATGGACTGTGTTTCCCTCCTCTGTGAACTGGCTGGAACTGGCTGGGGGAGGGGATGTGTACAAACAGGACGGACTGGGTGAGCAGGGCCGTGCATTCTCTGCCTACTCACCTCATCAAAAAATGGATTGTTCCCTCTCTTGATTCTTGTTCGGTGTGTCTGACCACAGATGTGGACTTTCACCACCGGCTTTATGTTGTTACCACATAACTGTCGGCCCTCAATCACCCTGACACGAATCTGCAAGCACAAAGCGGTGTCATTACCAAACCTTCCCAACTGTACCACACAAAGGAATCCTCAGGTGAGGTCTCAGCTCTCCAGCTCATAAGGATGTCCCAAACCAAATAGGCAGTTTTTACTGTCCTGAGACCTTCAGTCTAGAAGGGCCCATCTCTCACCATCTCCAACATGGGAACTGTGGCTGAGTTTCTCAGCCCTGATCAAGTGAACATAAAGGGTTCAGAGCTAGCCTGGGAAAAGCAGGGTTGGCCGAGGTTTGGGCACTGTAGCTCTTTGCCTGATCTTCAAGAGTCTCTGTGATACACCATGCTAAGAGATGAGAAAAAATACAACAGGTACTTGGGATGCTATTCTCTATGAATTAGCTCCTTCCTACTTCCAAAGGGAAAGGAGGTTCCGGTTACATCCCTCTGAACAGTTTGTTTACTCTGATTAAACCTTTCATGCTTGTAAGACATGAGAGTCTCCTTTCTGGGTTCATACTCTTATATCCCTTTTAGCAGATGAGCCCTTCCCATAAGAATAGGTCTATTGTGCTATCACGGCAGTGGCTGGGTCACGGCCCATGGGTGACAGTAAGTACACAGAGCATCAGAACCCCTCCCACCTGGAAATCCTGTGGCTTGTTGGACAGCATCCTCCGGCTGTTTTTCCCTTTGGTGATCCTGCGAGCAAGCTGAGCCTCTGACAGTGTCCCAGAGGGCACCTTGGGTCCAGGGCCCCAGACCATACCATGTACCCTATCTTCATCTCCCTGGTCTTCTTCCTCTTCTTCTGAAATATGAACGGGGGCCCAGTTAGTGACGGCCTGTAGCCTGCAACTGTCTAGCGCTCTGGTTTCCTGGACAGGTCCTGTTGCCAAGACAGTGGGTGAAGGAGATGCTTTTGGTGGCACTGAGTGGCCTCTTTAAGAAAATGTACTCACAGTATAGTAGGACCTTTAGTCAGAGTGCCTTCAAAGAGACAAGAGAATGTCAGAGAGCGCAGGGGAAAGGAATATTGTGGCCTTGGATTGGCTGTGATGAGTGAGCTCTCATCTCAAGAGCCAGCCTGAGGTCAGGGGCTGGAGAGATAAGGAAATACAATGGAGACCAAACATAGACACAAGTCCCCACCCCCTAACCCCCACCCCCTGCTTCTCCCTGCTGGTCTTCCTCTAGAGCCATCTAGGAGCCACCTTGGGATTCCTCCTGCTCAGCGTCTTAATTCATGATCCCCAAGATTACCAAGATTGCCTCATGGCAGACAAAACCTTCCCTTTCCTTGCCAAGCAGCCACAGTGGTGATATTCCACTTGTCTTTCTGTTCATTGCTTCAGCACTCATCTGTCCCCTCCTCTACCTCCAAGCCACTTCACAGATTCAAGGGAGAAAGTTTTCCCCACTTAGCAGGCTAACGCTTCCATCCTCTGCTGTCCCTTAAATCCTATTTCACAAATGTCCCCTAACTCCTAATTACCCCCAGAGGCTCCTCACTGCCACCTTCCTTATGCCTTCAACAATATACAAACTTTTCTTTCCCTTGAAAAACAAAAATCAACTCTGTCTACCTCCTCTTCCCTCTATTTGATTCACTAGATCTTTGAGACTTATTGGTAAACTTGAGCTTTTCATTTCTTAACAGACAAAACAGCTCACCCAGCAAAGTTCAACACTAGTGCCAAGGGAGCCAGGGCCAGATAAATCCCTGGTGCTCACTGGCTAACCAGCCTAGCTGATTCAGTGAGCCTCAAGGTCAATGAGAGACTCCCATCTCATAGAATAAGGAGAGCATCTGAGCAAGTCAGCAGGCATTGACCTCTAGACACACACGTGGCCAGACTTCAAACTCCGGGAAATCTATAGAAAATAATCTGAGGAAAGCCTGGAAGATGAAACATATCAGCATTTACTCAATCTACTTTTGGATTCTGAACCCTCTCCCTTCAGGTTTCGTGAAGGACAAGGGAACCAACCCCTACGTCTTGCTCAACGCACCCTCTGCACAGGCTCTTTCCCTTACAACATGCTAGTACCCATGCTGGCATGCTACACTAATGAGACCCAGGCATGGATGTGATCCCTAGCCACAAACAATGACTAACTCTGTCCTGACCTCAAGGCACAATGCCAAGAAACTGCTGTCTGAATGGGTGCAGCACCTTCCCAGCGCTATCCTAATAATGGCTTAAAGCAATGTTCTCTGGCAGCTTCAGACTTTAGAAATCTCAGGTGCTGACAGGCAAACTTCACAGGTAGCCTCTGAGGAAGAATCCTCCTGCCTTTTCCCATACAGTGGCTCCTAGTGGTTCTTAGCAGCCTTCTTAGTGTCACTCCAATCGCTGTCTGTGGTCATGTGACTGACTCCCTGCCTATCTGGATATCCTTACTTCATCTCCTGAGGACACCAGTCATGGGATGTAGAGTTTGCCATGATCCAGGATAACCTCATCTTAACCAACCACATACAACAACTATTTCCAAATGATGTGCCCTGAAATGTCACATACACATGACTTTTCCACACACTGGAGAAGGCATCTCTTGATTCCTCTTAGTTTGTTAACCACTTCCCTACATGGGCCCCAGTCCACACACCCACACCCTTCTCCTCCTCTCATGCATCATTCTCACATACTTGCTCAGTTCTGTACTTCTCCCTCTGTACCTAGACAGCTCAACCAGCTGAGAAGGGTACACACCATCTCCATTAGGCTCACAAACCCTAAGTGGACTTCTGAGGTTGCCAGACTGTCTCCAACATTCCAGGACAAAGTTTTCTTGGATCCTGACCTGAGAGGGTAAGCCACCAAGGTCAAATCAGTTTATCTTTCTCAACTCCTACCTTTTACATTGCTGAGAATATGCCCAGGATAAGGCACACACTAGGCAAGGATTACAACTTACACTCCCAGCCTCCAACACCTAGCAGTTGTATTACTGGAAAGCCTCATTCTCTACTAATGATCCTGCTTATTTCATTGAGATAACAAAGCCTGGATGCAAAGCTCCCCATTTTTTCAACTACATATCAGCCATCCTGCTAACACCTGTTCTCTTCTGAAATAACTGTGACTCCCAACTTCAGACCAACTATCACACTTAAATAGATCTTATTTCTTCTTGTTATTTAAAAATTGGCTTCAACTACATAGTGGATTCCCAGCCAGCCTGGGCTACAATGGGACTCTGCCTTAAAGCAACAACAAATAGAGTTTACTTCCTTGAGACCTTATGCATCATTTCAGCCAGTTTCCTGAGGTGCTAGGAATTAGAAGATCAGAGAGATTGACACCCAGACAACGCACCAGTGTTTAGAATCAGATCTGCTGACTCATTGAAGCTCAGAGTCCTAGTGTCCCTGTCTAGCTGTGTACAAATGCCCCCCTCCTTAGCAATGACAGTGTTACTTGGTCAGGCCTCATGAGCTTTGATCACCCCTGTCCTTCCCAAATGCTAGTGGCTCTCTGTACGATCCTTACTCTACCAGGATTGTTTCCATTAATACTTGGGACTGGCCCCTCATCATAACACCAGCAAACTCAATCACACAAGTCTTCCTAATTCCTAAAATAAATTATCTTCTTTCCAGAAACTTAACAGTAATATTGTTGAAGACTGCCACTATGTGCAGTTCTGGTAACAGAAATGGTTTCCTGCTTACCACAGAAAAGAGGACCATGCTCAGACACCTTACATTACAGTTACATTGGCCTCTGGCATCCTAACTGTCCCTATCCCCATGATGCCAACTGCTCTGTTCCTTCCAAGGACCCTGCTTTTCTCTTAATGTATCTTTCCCACCGAGCAGAAGATGACACAGATGTTACCTTGTCTGCAGGTCATTCGCTACCCTCACATTGCTGGCGAGGGAGAGCCCAG
The DNA here is from genome assembly GCA_033318265.1 of Phyllotis vaccarum. Classification (NCBI taxonomy): domain Eukaryota; kingdom Metazoa; phylum Chordata; class Mammalia; order Rodentia; family Cricetidae; genus Phyllotis; species Phyllotis vaccarum. Next base: position 23,668,730 of record JARWLC010000004.1, on the reverse strand, counting down.
CAAGAGTTCCCAGTGTAGGCAGGGCCACCTGGGGATGGTACTGAAGAAGAGTGCTTGCCTAGTCACCCTGGCCTTCATGCTGGGGCACACAGACCTTTTCTCCAGGCTCTCACACCACTTATCCTTTCTGACTAAGCATCCACTTAATCCTTTCTGTTCCCAATAAAAAAGACTTTTCTAGAATAGTCTCTTCCCGTCTACCTCTTTTGTCAATATTTTCTATTTTCCCATTGCCACCATGTTGGGTTTCTTTGCCTGTGACATTAATCTGGCTTCTTATGATGAAGTCTGGCTAGGTGTCTGTACTGGTCAAGGCAGGACCTTATGATCCTGAAACAAAAGTCATTATAAACCAGGACATTATCATCAAAGTTAGAAAATGTAATCAACCACCAGCACACAGAGGAGCTGGAGAGATGGTTCAGTGGTTAAGAGCCCTGGCTGCTCTTCCAGATGGTCTGAGTTCAATTCTCAGCAACCACATGGTGGTTCATAGCATCTGTAATGAGATCTGATGCCCCCTCTGGCATGCAGATGTACATGAAGCACTCATATACATAAAATACACAAATAAATAGATCTTTATAAAGAATTATGTTAAAAAATACAATGCAGAACATAAAAAGGGAAGCTTAGAAGCACAACAGGGTAACATAGCAGCAGGATGTTTAATTACAATATTCCTGGGTTTCTTTGTTGTTAGAAGTTATATAACTGTGTGCTACTATATGATATTCCTTATCCTTCCACCCCACTCTTGGCTCAGTAGCACTAAAAGTACCCCCAAGAAACTTCTGATATGGATCTCTCTCTCTCTCTCTCTCTCTCTCTCTCTCTCTCTCACACACACACACACACACACACACACACACACACACACACACACACACACAAACACAGCACCATGTAGGATACGTTACCTCATAGGTAAGGTATAAGGTGGCTGAAAAAGCATACAGTAATTTGTTTGGCTCTTTATGTATTTGGGTGTTTTGTCTGACTATATGTTTTCCCTATGCAAAGCCTGGGAAGGCCAGAAGAGGACACTGTATCTCCCAGAACTAGAGCTAGAATTGAACCCTTGACCACTGGAAGACCAGCTGGTGCTCTTTAACCACTGAGCCATCTCTCAGCGCCTGTTTGGCTTCCTTCTGGAGAATTAATCACTTCTGGGCTGGGCTGTTCTCACTTTGTATATTTTCTTCCTACTGACAATGAACTCCTTGTGGTTAGCATTGCATTCTCTTCTCCCCAGGCAACATGTACAGGTCTCTGTGGAGATACATAGTATATGTAATAAAATCAGCCTGGAATATCAGAGAACAGAATCACCCACAGTCAAGCCATGAAGGTCAGAGAGTGGTGACCCACGCCTTAATCCCATCACTCAGGAGATAGAGATCTTTCTGGATTTCTGTGAGTTCAAGGCCTAACAACCAGTGATAGCTCACACCTTTAATCCTAACTCTAGAATAATAATACAGAGTGAATCTGAAGTGAAGCAGCTGAGTAGGAAAGATATATAAAGCAGGAGAAGGCAGAAATTCATGCATTCTGTAGAAGCGACCAGTTAGGCTGAAGACCCTTGAAGATAGCATTTGCCCTGTTCGGCCTGAGAAGTTGGCTGGGTGAGATTTGACTGTGGTCTGTTTCCTCTCTCTGATATTCCAGCTTTTCCCCAATTTCTGGCTCTGGGTTTTCATTATATGCTAACTAGAATTTGTGCAGTAAGTCTCAGTAGCTGTTTTTCTGAAGTAGATCAAATTTGCCCCCAAGCAAAAACACTTCGTTGTTCATGAAATGATATAAATTTGAAATACTGGAGTCAGGCTATGAATGAAGTTTTGCTTTTCTTTAGTTGGGCAAAGTACACATTTAACAGATTGTTCTTTAAAAATAGATGTGAGGTTTTAAAAATAGTTCATTCTGGTAACAGAAATGCGCACTCCAGTCAGACTGAGTTGCCATGGTAACAAGATTCCAGGCTGCCAAGTCTAGACACTGGCTCAGCTCATCTTTCTGTTACAGGATCAGCTTCAAAGGTGGTCAGTGAAGGGGACATCTTTGATATAACACACTGTCAATCAACCACCAGTGCACAAGCTCCAAATCTTCTGTAACTCTGACATAAGGGCTCATTGGAAGCATCCCTTCAAAGAGAACTCCTGAAGAGTTCGATTCTTTGGTGGGCAATGACTGGTTTTTGCAGAGGGAATTCTCTGACCATCTTACCCTGTGCTTCATGGATAGTTTCACTTTTCTGCATAGCAGCCGCCGAGTGAGTAAATGCCCTTAACAGCACTCATCACTATCAGCAGCTGCCGGCAGATGTATCTCAGGAGAATGGTTTTTTTCTCTTTCCTGTGTCTTCTGAGGCCTTTTCTGTGATGCTTACATTTTAATAAGCAAATACTTCTTTTATATTCAAAAAAGATAACAAGCTAAAATTACAAAAATTAAATTACAAAAATTTAAAAATATCTATGTAAGTTAAGGGGAGCAAAGGGGTAATTCTAGGCTCGATGTAGTGTGTACACCACTAGAGGTGCCCGGTAAGGCCGATGGCTATGGTCTCATCTTCCTCCTCTGTCCCTTTCCCTTCTTCTGTCTTCCTTTCCTCTTTGTGCATCCTCCAAGAAGTGACTTTCAGCCTGAATAAGATGCTCGCATTCTGAATGGCACCCTGACCCAGCCTTGGTGAGGAATCATTTTATATGACACAGAATACTTTCAGATTAATGAATCTTGCTCTTTTTTTCTAAATCAAGAAAATTCACCTTGTTATAGTAGGCTTACACTGTCCCCTGACACAGTCTGCTCTTTTGCAGTACAGTGCACAGTGATGGTCTTTAAAATCCCAAACTGAAAGAAGAAGAAGAAGAGGAGGAGGAGGAGGAGGAGGAAGAAGAAGCAGAAACCACTGCCAAGTGGTGGTGGTGGTGATGGTGAATACCTTTAATCTCAGAACTTGGGAGGCAGAGGCAGGGAGATCTCTGTGAGTTTGAGACCAGGCTGGACTACAGAGTGGGTTCCAGGACAGCCAGGGATACACAGGGAAACCTTGTCTCAAAAACACAAAACAAACCATAAACTAAAACAACCAAATTCGAGGAACCCACACCCTGATTCATCCCCACCTCAGTCCAACACATCAGACCGGTCAGGATTGTGGGAAGCTCTGGAGGAGATCTAGCACATGCTTGTCCATTGGCTGCCATGGAGCTTCAGGAAGGCAGCCTCTTGGGCCTGGGTAGACTCTCCAGTGCTACCAAGATACCAGGCTTCCACAGAAGACATCATGCCAAGTATTGAGAAACAGCCCCGATAAATGGAGCCTTGGTGGCGGGGTGGGTCGGGGTGGGGAGCAGAGGGTGAGGAATGAGGAGGTGGTTCTCCCTGTGAGACCCCCTCTGGGGAAATCATATTTGTGCACAGAGTACTTTGGGCTCCTACGGCCAGTCTAAAGAGACAGCACCTCCCTCCACCTTAGGTAATTTAATAAACTGACTTTTCTGAGCCCTTTCTGACTCACCGGGGACAAAACTCATTGTCAGTTATCACTGTCAACCCGTGGAAAGCATTGAGGAAGTCAAACTCAACTTTGTGAAAGACCGAATTATCTTACAGACCCCCTCTACCCTAGGCTAAAGGCCTTCCCAGAAACACCGGGCTGCCCTGTCTAGAGTGACATCTGATGACAAAATAACAAGACAAGTGACTTGTGCTGAAAGGAAAAAACTGACTAGAGGAGAGAGAGGGGGTTTAGGGGAGACAAGAGGATTGGGGTTCAGAGGTAGAAAAGAAACCCAAGGGCTGGGGCTGAGAACACACCGCAGGAATCACACCTTTGTGAGCTGTGACCCTTGAAGGAGAGCAGAGAAGCTGCCGCTCTTGAACCTCACAACTTGGGACACTGACTCCAGTGGAAATCACAAAGCCGAAGCCACACCAGGATGATGCAGCAGTACGTGTGTACTGGAGGAGCTGTTTTAGCACCCCCCCCCCCCCCACGGAAGGCCATGTTGTAAACAATTACACATGTCTGGTGGGCAGGTACTATGGACACTGTAGAGGCAGCTTCTTTAGAGACTCTGTGTGCTTTAGCTGATTCTCCTTGGGTCATCAGGAAGGTCAACTTACCACCCATGCCTGGCACACTGGTCCCGCTCAGGTCATTCGGATGAGGAGCTGAAGGTGGGTTATACCCGATCACCAGGTCAATGGTGGCCTGAGTAGAAAGAATCCATGGCACAGAGAATCAGTGCAGGGAAAATAATATTTCAGACTTGGTATGAACAGTTCAGTAGAGGTAGGAGTCTTGAAGAGGCTGGACAAAAAAGCGAGGCTGGAAAGGTGAGGAGGGTGATGTCACATTGGACTAGTCTTATCTTCTCCCAGGGGAGCCAAGGCAGAGTGAGAAAGAAGCCCTTTTGTCACAGCCCTTTTGTCCTCAGGACTAAAGTAAAGCTATAACAGGCGTGTGTGAACTTGTAGTTAGCTTCTGTCCTGCAGTGGAGATGCTGTTCATAGAATTCCTAACAGAGATGCTTATTTAGAATGACTACATCATCTACTGCTCATGAATACTAATTGGCGAGATTTAACATTATATTTCTCTTCAGGAAAGAATTTTAAGTAGCTAGCAAAAAGATATAATGACAGCATAATCATAAGCTAGACGAAAGGGGGAAACGAGTCTGATTAAAGATAAATGCACAAATCATAAAGTTAAACATAACTGTCATCCCTCCTGTGTTAACTGTGACCCTGAGATACCTAGAAATTGGAAAAGGACAACAAACAAAGCTTATGTCTTTATAATCCATGGACCTACAAGACTTTAAAAAAGTTTGCTAGGAAAAACAAGAAACAAAAACATTTCCCCTTTCCCTTAAGTACCACAGATGGGAACCAGGGACCCACATATGACAGGAACGTGCTCTGCCCTGAGCTACATCCTCAACCTTGAGCATCCTCAGCACCAAGCACAAGTCCACTGACCCTGCAATCACCTCATAGAAGACAAGCATTTTAACACCCAAGGTGAGGAACGACAGGGAGGTCCTTTGCAAATAAGGATTCTCCACCTTCACCCACTACCCAAACACACACATCAGGCTAGGAGATAAAATACAGGGGCTGGAAAGGTAGCACAGTGATTAAGAGCACCAAGCATTCTTGCAGAGGACTGGGGTTTGATTCCCAGCAGCCACATGGCAGATCTGTAACACCAGTCTCAGGTGATCTGACACCTTCTATTGGCCTCTGTGGTCACCGTATATACACGGTACACTGACATAACGCAGACAAAACACCCACACACATAAAATAAAAATAAAAGTTAAAAAAAGTTTTTAGTTTAAAGTCAGCCTGATCTACAGAGTAGGTCGAGGACAGCCAGGGCTGTTACCCAGAGAAACTTTGTATTAAAAAACAAAACAAAAATGTATAGAAGATAAAATAAATACTAAGATATGCTAATATTTAGGACATATCAATGCTAAAAATGATTCATTATCTTTCTGAAGAAGTGCAAATCTAAGTGGGCCTCCCTTCATTTATACATATTCTATGGTTAGTGACCCTCCCATATGAATATATAAACACGTATGTCCACAGTGCTCCTGTTTTTTTCTTGTCTATTCATCAGTGAATGTTTCCTTATATGGGTCAGCATATTAGGTGCATAAGACTGGCCTGGGGACACTGAACAGATTAATCAATAGGCCCATCCACAGTCCCATAGCAAGCCAGCAGTGCCAAGAGCAGCATCTATGGCTACTTATTCCACAAACAATAGTTCAACATGAAGGTTATGTGCCAGCACCACGGGGCTCAAACTTAGCATGAGAAACTATACTTTTAAAACCTAGGGGAGCTCCTGGTGACTCATGCCAAGAATGCTGTTTTACATGCCATGGTGGTCCCAATTGCCTCAGAATTCCTGGGAAGCTTAGGGACCACAGAAGGGATGAGAGCATCCCGGGGCATTGTTCATCTCAGTTCAGTAGTTCTGCTGCTTTGGACAGTCCACGAGCTCTCTTCTGTACTTTATAAATCACCAGAAATCCAGAAAAACCACAGACACCTCGTCTGACAACATTTCTCTCAGCCACATTTTGAGTAGTCAGGTGGCAGATGGCCTTTTGAATGCATGTGGCATGACCAGAATCCCGACTCGCAGTGAGCTGGTAGCCTCAGAGACCAGTGCACCTGCACTGACATCCTCACCCTGGATTCTCAGAGGCCTCGCCTGTGACAAGGCTTACAGTGATGCCTTGAATATAAAAACTCAGCTTGGGTTTACAAGCAAAATAAGCCAGTTGGATAACGAAGGGGTTAGAAGTCATGGGCTGAGCATGATATCTTCTGAAGACTTCTTAGTCATTATATGGCATCTAAACCTGAGTTGCTTGAGTAAAGCATACTTGAATTTTCTTTTTTAATATGAGATTTCAGTGTGTATCTCTGGCTGGTCTGGAATTCACTATTGTAGATAAGGCTGAAACACACAGAAATCAGGCTGTCTCAGCCTCCTGATTGCTGGGATGAAAGGTGTATGCCACTACATCCAGCTTTAAGTCAGACAATATATACTTATATAGAGGGGCTGGGATCAGAAGATATTTGGCAGCTAATGTGGTGACAACACCCATGATATTACCACCTGAACACAGAAGGTAACAAAACCTTCTTTTTGTCTGGTATGTTATCAAAGCGACCCTAAGCTAAGAGCCTCCACTCAAATGCCAGCACCAACATGGATAACACTGAGCTACATCCAGACGGGTCTAGCTTACCATATGAAATTCTGTCAAATCAAATCTTAAATTTACCTGCTCTGTGACTGAACACGGCGGAGGATAAGGCCCATATTATTGACAAATGGATCTGTTTATCTTGAAACCAGACTTCCAATATTTTTACGTAGTGAGCTGATTGTCAAGCAAAAACCCTTCCTACAGGAGTTTTCACTTAGCCATCATATTTTGTCTTTCCACAAAAGCAGGGAGCTCACCCCAGTGTCCTGTCCCTTTTCAGTTAGCAGGGAGATCTGTTTGTAGGGCAAGGATCTGTTCTGGTCCCCAATCAGGTCCTTCAGGGAAACAGTTGCCGTGCCAATTAATCTGCAGGGGAGGAAAGAGAGCATACATGAGTGTAAGTAGGAGCATGCCTCCACAGTGCCTTAGAACACTCAATGCCCTCACATCCATCCATCCTAGTAACTGGCTGGAATGCCGATACTCTCCAGAGAGACACGTACCCTCCCTTTGGCTCTCAGACTCTTGAAACAATGGTCCCAGGAAACTGGAATTTCCCTAAGAGACTTGTGCAAGGAGAAAGGAAGGGTTAAAATGCTGTACCAGCCAGAAGAAAATAAGACAAAAATAAGACGCCATCATACTCCCACAACCCCACAGACATCCAAGGAGAGTTTTAGATCGTGGTTTTTAAATATAGCAAACAGCCATGGGGTAGGTTAATTGATATTTTATGGACAATGAAATGGGGGAGGGGGTTAAGGTCAGTAAAATGTGTGTTGCAAATGCACAAGGGCCTGAGTCTCTGCATCCATGTAAAAAGCTTTGTGTTGAGGTGCACACTTATGATCCCACTGCTGGGAAGGTGGAGGTGGGGGGAGGGGGTGTTTCCCCTGAGGTTTTCTGGCCAGCCAGCCTAGCCTAATCAAATAGCTGAGGTGCCAGTGGGAGAGAGAACTTATCTCAAAAACAGTGTAGCTGGCTCCTGGGAAATGACACCCAAGTTAACCTTTGGCCTCCTCATACATGTCCATTTGTACACATGATCACTCTCTCTCTCACACACACACACAAAATTAAAATTATAAGTTTAAAAATGTAAAAAGATCAATAGATTAATAATAGCATGCTTAAAAGTCACCTAGGAGGGTTGGGGAGCTGACTCAGTGTTTAAGGATGCTTTATGTGTTGTGAAAGCCTGGTGACCTGAATTTGATCCCCAGATCCCATGCTAAGAGCTAGACATAGTAGTCCACAGCTGTAATTCCAGCATGCCTGCCTGGAGGTAGGAGGCATGGACAGAAGCTTGTGGGTCAGTAGCCTGTGGCACATGGGGATGGAAGAAAAACAATGAGACCCTTCCTCAGAGAGGTGAAAAGTGAGAACTTCCTCTCAGAGGTTGTCCCCTGACCTCCACTGTGCACACACACACACACACACACACACACACACACACACACACACACTCATCACCAAGCACTCACACACAAACTCCACAGGCACACACACCATGCACACATCATCATCATAGGCATACTATAACACACACACAACATAGGAGCTCACACCATATATACACACTCACATACACACACTACACACACAGAGTTCATAAGCACTCACACATACACATTCACATGCACTGACACACACACAAACACACACACACACACTCTAAAATGTGTGCTCTTCCTTCTTTTAAGAAAAATCTGTCTGGTTTTGTCTAAATATGGTGTTCACCTGGCAAGACAGGTAAACAAACCTACCCTTCACAGTCTGTGATTCATGGTGTTGCTCTATGATTAAGATAATACCATCACACACTTGAACACATCCTGATTTGTTTTTGGTAAAGCCAGCTAGAGCTAGAATGACTGAACCCCTTATCAGCAGTAAATAAATCTGAGGACAAAACAAGGTGTCATGCCCAGGCCATGTGGAAAAAGGCCTGATGACGGGTCAGGCCAGCATCCTGGACCTTGACATTAGCAACACAATGAACCTGGGAACATTCATCTTGTAGGGGCTGCCCTGCACTTGTCAGGTCAGACATGCAGCAGAACCCTGGCCTCCACCTGGATGCCCAGGAAAGTCCTTTTAGCTGTGATCACCAGACGCATTTACCTCGTGTTCTGGAGGACAAGCTCACCCAGGTGGAGAGAACAGTTGCTACTGTAGCCCCAAGCGTTGTGTCCCAGCTCTCTCTGAGGCTTTGCCTTAGTCCCTCCCTTCTTTGAGCCACCTTATTATTGGCAAAGAAATGGGCAGATGTGAATAATTTCACAGGCCAGGCTTACACATATGATGTGTCCTATACGGGTTTATTTTGAAAACTACTGTATATTAAGTATTTCTTTTCTTACGATACTGATTTTTGATGTGTGTGTGTGTGTGTGTGTGTGTGTGTGTGTGTGTGTGTGTTTAAAATCTCCTTGAGTTTTTTTGGAAACTTCTTAATGAAAGGCAGGGTTTCTGCCTTCAAAACGATTGCCCTAGAATAGTACAGATCAAAACTAATTCTCACACAGTGTAGGGGAAAAGATGAAATCATAATACAATGAAGTCACACAATACAGCAGCAGACAGGAGACTTGTGGCTAACTGGAAAGAACAGGCTTGAGTACATACAAAGCCCATTTGTTAATCTCTTTATGCTGCTCAGTGGTTCATAACCTGTTCTGACTCAGCCTCGGCCTGCTGGGTTTCCTTCCCCAGGAGAGGGCAGTATCAGATGAACGGGAAGGAATGGAGAAAAGTAAAAGTAGCCAATTATAAACTCTAATTTCAATTCCTTCTTTAAAAAAGCTTGAGGCTCACTTCCTAAGATATACTTCCTTCTCATAAAATTCTAATGGTTTTGTTGGGGGGGCATGTAAAAGAAAACTTGATGTGTGTGTGTGTCTGAGTGTATGTCTGTGTGCGTGCATCTGAGAGAGAGAGACTTCCTGTAAAGACTTATTTTGGTAATACCCTGGAAAGATAATCTCAAAGATATTTTCATGGTCAGGCTGAGTTGAGGAAAGATGTAAACAGAGGCAGCTCCAGAGACCTTTGACTGAACTGAGGGAAGCCTGCCTAAGGCCAGTCCTGCTGTGCTTGCAGGACAGCCAGCCGGGCCTGTTTTCTGGGCCATTGCCAGGATACAGAAAATTGTGAGAACAAGGAGAATGATAGGCCAGCCTCCTACACAAGGGACAGAACGGTTCAGTCTGACCATAAGCTGATTTCCTTTAAAGGAGGCAATGCTGAGCCAAGGACCTCTTTTCCTCTGTTATTAATGCAATACTTAAGTAGGCCAAAAATGATACAGTGTGCCTGTAATGGGGAAACTTTGCCCTGCGCTTCACAGAAAAATAAGAGCCTCCTATGGGCTGCCACCTGACTATAACTAATGGGCCACAGTCCCAAAGGAAACTACAGTGGAAGAAGTGACAGGGCCTTGGCTCTGCAGCACTTTGAGGAACTAAGGGGTTCCAGGTCCACCCGACACTGAAGGAAACCCAGGTCCTTCTCCCTTCAGTCTGTGACAACTAGATGTTATACCTGGGGGCGGGGGGAGGGAGTTGAAAACCAAGCTAGACATCTTAGTTATGTGGTGTCAGTTAAGAATCTCTTTATCCCTAGCTGTGTTCCTCTGGAAACAGGTAATTGGTTTTAAAAAGAGGAATGGAAAGGTCCTCCCCACAGGCTGGGCCCTCTTTTACAGCCACATGCCTCTGTGGTGAGTAAGGACTCTGCTGGCCAAGGGCCTCAGCGGGGGAGCTCATATATACAGCACACCGGGTCCCCTCTCTGTGTAGCCACAACACAGCCCATGGGAGCTGCTGGAAATTCCTTCACAAAGGAAAGGGAAGATCTGCTGGAGGTTTGAAAGTAAATCACATGCTCACTGCTGCTGCCTCTAGGGAGAGCAGCCAGAGGGCTGCCATCCTCTGGGAGGATCATAGCCTGAAACTGGGCTGGAGACAAAAGAAAAAAACAAAAAAAAAAAGTTCCCAAGCTGTTCTCAAGTCTCCTGTGGACGATCTGGAGAGGCCATGCTATCCCATTCTTCGAAGGCCCTGGTTTGTCATTTTGGATGGGTCTGCATGGCTTCCTATCACTTCCTCACATTGTTCCCTCCTCTGGGCCTGTGTCAAGTTCTTCCTGGGTCCTGAGGGAGGGAAAAAAATCACCCCCCCCCAAGAGAAACCAGACTGGCAGAGCAGCAGAAAAACTGTCTTTGCACAGCCCAACGTGCACTTCCTCCTCATGTTCGCAGGGATCCCGTTAAATTGAACAAGTCCGCTGCCTCAGAAAACGGACTGATCCTTTTTAATAACTATCAGACTCTATCTCCTACATGACTGTGAACTTGGATCACCCTGCTGCCTTCAGCAAGAATCCTCTTAGGTTTGGCAGAATTCCCCAGATCCCTGCTGTTTCCTCTTAGAAATTTTTCTTCCACTGACCCCTCCCTGCCCCTAGGCTACAAGTTGACATTTGGCTGTTCTGTGGGCCTACCTCACTGCTCTCCAATTCTCACCCCAATTATCCCTCAGAGTATATCTCTCAAAGCTCCCAGATGCAGCAGCAGCAGCAGCAGCAGCAGGTATCTGCAGATTCCCAGGGCCTAGAGTAAGATTCTTTCTTAAGGTGATTCTCTCTTTCTCTTTCCTTTTATTTTTACTATATGAGTGTTTTTACCTGCATGTGTGTTAGTGTACTACATGCATTCTTATTGACCATGGATGGGATCAAAAGAGGGAGCTTGGTTCTCTAGAAGTGGAGTTAGAGATGCCTGGGAACTGACCCATGTCTTCTACAAAAACAAGTACTCTTAACCATTAACCTCTCCAGAACCTTATTATACTCATGGTCTCACACCAGAGACTCTCATGGGGGCCTGGAGAAGGTAGCTGGCAAATCAGAATCTGGAGGTGTTTTAAAACCCTTCAATATGATCATACAGAGTCACAGCTGAGAAATACATGTAGCAATCCAATTATTTCCCAAAATAAACTGTAGTCAACAGAACTCCATCAGTATCTAAACATCCTTCCCATGGCCTTCCCTTCTTGCTCCAGACCAGGATTCTTAACAACAGTCTTAATTCTTGGCCATTCAAAGGCAGCGTGGACTTTAAAACAAAAGAAAACGCAGGTATAGTAGGTCTCCACAATGTTCCCAAACCTGATGTAGGCAGGCCTTCTCTGCACTCTCTCCACAGGCTTCACACCCTCAGTATTATTTCTCTCAGATGACTATAGTCAGGCAGATGAGATGTATCAGCAGGTAAAAGCTGCAAAGCTGCTACCTTCAAATACGATGACTGAATTTGATCCCTGGTACCCACAGGCTAGAAGAGCAGTGACCCCTGCAGGTTGTCATCTGACTTCCTCATATGCATTATGGCATGCACATACAGACACAGACACACACGCACACAGACACACAGACACAAACACAGACACACACTCAGAGAGACACACACAGACACACATAGACACACAGACACACACAGAGACACACACAGACACAGACACATACGCACAGACATGCACACACAGACACACACACACACTGACACTAATTAAATATAATTGTGATTAATTACTGTTCCCTGATACCTTTCTCTTTCTCCCTGACCAACTCTGCTCTCTTGGTGCTCAAGGGTTTCAATCTATGCTTGCCTTCTGCAACAGGTCATTGGAGTTCCCAAACCCTGGCTGTCTAATTCCATAGACATCAGATTCAGATGAGATTTTATCATTCATAAATACATTCCTTCATCCATTTACATGTGGGCCTTCGAAGGTAAGGGGACAGCACACTATAGTGATTATGAAGACAGAAATTTAACTAATTTGGATTCAACTTTGAACCATAGCCTGTGTACAGACTAACTTCTGGGAGGTCCTAGATTCTCTATACATAGGGATGACAGATCTTATCTAATAGTGCCAAGATAAAAGAATAACAATAAGGTTAGGTAGTGGTGGCACACACCTATAATCCCTGCACTTGGGAGGCAAAGGCAGGTAGATCTCTGAGTTGAAGGCCAGCCTGGTCTACAGAGTGAGTTCCAGGAAAGCAAGGGCTATGCAGAGAAACTTTGTTCCCAAAAATCAAAACCGAAACCCAAACCACAAAAACATATCAAATACTTAAAACTCAGCTTTAACTATTTCACATACCACTCTGGAAAAGGAAGCTAAGAAAAGCATAGTCAGATGCTTAAAGGGTTTAGACCCATGCCCTAGATCTCAAAAGACATGGGGCAGAGCGGGTGGGCATGAATATAAGAGTTCTTAGAAAATGCTGGGTATAGTAGCCCATGCTTTTAATATTAGCACTCCAGAGTCTGAGACAGAAAAGATTGCCATGAGTTTGAAGTTCGCCCAGACTACACAGCAAGACTGTCTCACACAGGGACTAGAAAAAAGGCTCAGAGGTTAACGTTTATAGCATTTGCTCCACAATCATAAGGACCAGAGTTCAAATCCCAGAACCTACATGATAGGAGATCACTGGGGCTTGCTGGTTTCCAGTTTACACAAGAAAACAAAAACCCCAGATACAGGAAAAGACCCCTCTCAAACAAATGGGCAGAGAACGATGTAGAAAGACAATGATGGTCTGTCTCTTCTGGCCTCTGCATATACATGCATACAAGCACCCACACAAACACATACACACATGAGTAAATAAAGAAAAAGAAATCTTAAAAACCGAACAGACATGAGATTACTACAGAAATACATTAGAGAACACACTTACAAATATAGGCACAGGTAAGGATTTGGGGAACAGTACTTTGATCAACAATCAGCAAACAGTATCTCATAAAATTAAAAAGCTTCTTATATCAAAGGAAATTGTCAGTCAAATAAAGGCTGTGACCTCCCAGTCCTAGAGAGGAACCCACTACGGTTGTTTTACTAAACAATGTTGTCAAACTGCTTTCTAAATATTTATGCTTGTACCTATAGATTAATGCTGCCCTCAACCTTGACCAGCAGCTTCTCTGCAGTGGGAAGCAGTCTATAGAGAGATGTATAAATGGTCAAAGTGCTGAGAATAAGTTCTAGGCATGATCAGCCCTTTCTGGAACATCTATACCAAGCACCAGCTGCTACTAAGACCTCCCTGTACTTTATCATCTGCTATTATGTATGCATTTATTTGTTGGTTATCTGTTCCTGCCTTCAAATGATCCCAGGCTCATATGCTTTTCCACTGAACTGGACCCTGACCCTCTGATCAGACATCACCTCTATGAAAGCTGTGGGGCGTGCCCAGTGCCTTAAGATGTTACTGACACAAGAGAGGCGTTAGTGAATGTTTGTAGGATGAGTGAGTGAACTGTCATTGAAGATAGTCCAATGACTCTGCAAACTGTAAGTTATAAAGCTTCCTCTCCTAAGAACAATGGCGCCATCGAGGCTGTATGAAGTATGTTTCTCTTTCACTTCCCAGGACATCTTTCTCCTGGTCAATGCTCCATGCTGACCTACTCAAAAGACCAAAATGGGGGCCCTGGGACTTTTAGGAATGGCATTGGTCTCCCCCAGGCCCTGTAGTTCAGTCTTTTATTAGGATTGGGCTGTGCATTGCCTTAAGTTACCACTATATCATGTAACACGGTAGTTTCTTTAGGCCATATCTTGCCTTTAGAGATTCCATTTTATGGGCAGCTTTTGAATCCACTTTGAAGAAGCAGGATGACTCTACAGCCAGATGGACATGTGGATGTCCATGTCTTGACACCACCTACACAGCACAGACCAAAAAATGACCTATTCCTGAGAGTACAAGGGTGCTGCTGTATACACTTCTCAAGTCAATTATGCCTATAGGGCCACATGGGTATATTCACATCACAGAAGAAAAAGCAGGGCCAAGAACTTATCAGACATGCCAGACCAAAAAAGATACATATAACCCCCTCTCCTGGACCCCATAAAGAGACGGTGTGCTCTTCTAACACTGTGATGGTGACCTGTCATCTGACTTCCTTCTCATATGGAAGTCCCAACTATGCCAAGGCCTTCAGTTTCATTGGGTCCTCACTGCTGATGCTGCTTACTGGAATTGTCATCCGCATGTCTCTCTGTTCACCCATCTGGATCTGCTGTCCACTCATCTGCTCAGGTGGCCGTCTGCCCAAACCAGGTCTTACCCTTCCCATCTCACTGCCGCAGCTCCACTAAGATCCTGTAGCATGACTGACTATTGCTAGCAGCCAGCAGCTTCTCCATGCTCTCCTGCACCTGGGTTTGATTCCTGCCCCACACCCAGCAGGACTTCTTTACATTCCTATCAGTTTCCCAGCTTGGGCCTCTAGGATTTCTTTGAAATGTTTGCCTCTTTAATGCTTTGTAGCCATCCTGTAACAGTGTAACATGTGTGTTGTAGAATATTATTTTATGGTGCGTGACTTTTGTTTATGTTGCATTTGTTTATCTCTGTGAAGCTGTGTTACTGTGCCTGTCTGAAACACCTGATGGTCCAATAAAGAGCTGAATGGCCATAGGGCTGCAGTAGAAAGGATAGGCGGGGCTGGCAGGCAGAGAGAATAAAGAGGAGAGATTGGAGAGACCAAGAAGAAAGAGCAAGAGGACAAAAATACAAGGGGCCAGCCACCCAGCAAGCACTGGAGTAAGATTTACAGAAGAGCACAGAAAAAACCCAGAGGTATAAGGGTGACAAGATAATTTAAAGTTAAGAAAAGCTGGCAAGAAACAAGCCAAGCTAAGGCTGAGCATTTTTAAGTAAGAATAAGTCTCCGTGTGTATTTTATTTGGGAGCTGAGTGACAGGCCCCCCAAAAGAGTAAAAAGCAAACAACAATACATATGCAGGCGTGCATACTTTTAAAAGGTACATTTATTGTTCCATGTATAACACGTGATCTGAGAGTTAATTTTAGTAATTAAGGTTGGAATAAAAGAACCTGTGATTGTCTCAGTACTAGCCATCAAGAAATGTGGGGTTATCTGACAAATTGTTGCCAATGAAACCACCATACATATGACTTTACTGTTAGCCCATAGATCTGGACACTAGAAATACACAGACATGTTTGTCTGTTTCTGAGACCTCTCCAGCATTCAACAACACTCAGCAGTAATGGCCCCATCTTCTCATACTGGTGTGATTCTGCTGAAAATATAGGCTTTTTTTTTTTAATTTTATTGTAAAACTAGGGATTCCACTCCACAGCCCCCCTGCATCTGCCTGGGTTCTCACATGGCCTGGAGGGCTGTGAAATTTCCCTCTTGAGCAAATCTGTACAGCCCACAGCTGCTGACATCATACCTCTCACCAAGCACCTCAGGAGAGGACAGGACAGCTAGGTCCTTCTCAGAAGAGAGCTGGATTAAAGGCTGGAAGGGAAAGTCTTTGACATACCCCAGAACCAAAATTTCTCACCCGCAGGACCACACTTTGCCCCAGAAAGAATTCTTCTCATTCCAAGCCACTGTTTTTCTGTTTTCTCCAGATGAGAAGCTCTTTTGCTCAGGAAGTTAGTATACTTGTCATTTCCATTTTCTGTTTCCTACCGCCCAAAACCACGCTTGCAAACTTGCACACGTGTGTCTACTGGGCTTTCCTCTCTTGTTCTTGCACCCTGACTCGCAGCCCTAGAGCATGTGTGCACACACACGTGGAGAACAGCTCTGGCCTCTGTAGGAGGGGATTTTAGCATTTTCCAGTTTACTCCATCCATTTCCACTCAGGGAGACAGATGACCCCTGGTGCTTTGCTGAACCTCTTGAGTCATATTTCTCTCATTTGGCAATTGAGGGCATGACTGTCTGACTGAATTGTTACAAAAATTAAATGCAGCTACATGTGAAATAGTTGTAGCCCAATCCCTAGATTTCTGTCAACCCACAAAAACAGCAGTTACATTGTTCATCAGGAAGTTAAAGTAATGGTTCTCTAATTAGATCAAATGTGCCCTAGCTAGCCTTTGCTGAGGAAGTACTGTAGTTTCCATTGCAAAGATGAAAGAACTTCTCAAGAGTTACTCGACTAGTCAGTGGCAAAATGAAATCCCAGCTAACTTCAGGATCAGGCAGCTGGCCTCTTTACAGTCTCTTATGTAAGAACTTGGTAATTTTCCTTCCATCATCTCCTTATGCGCAATATAGCAAATAAGAGCCTTGCCCAAGGACAAGCATTCAGCACTGTTGCTAACTTTATACTGGTGTGTGTGTGGTGTGTGTTTCTGAGTGTGTGGATGTGGATGTTGTGTGAGTGTGTGTGTCCGTGTGTGTATGTGAGTGTTGTGTGAGTGTGTGGGTCTGTGTGTGAGTGTGCGTATGTGAGTGTTGTGAGTGTGTGTCTGTGTGTGTATGTGTGAGTATGTGTGTCTGTATGTCTGTGTGTGTGAGTGTGTGTGTGTCTGTGTGTGTGAGTGTGTGTGTGTGTCAAGGCAGAGGTGTGGAGGTGGTTTTGCATGAACACGTACACTCATGCAAATGAGAAATGAACCCTGAAAACACATGTTCTTGCAGAGATAATTATGGTCATTGTTTTGCAGACGTTGTCACTTTCGTTCTCCAGCAGCCCAGTTTGGATCCGGTTTATAGTGTCCTTGTTTCTACTGCCTACACTCTCCTCTACCTTCCTTAGCCTATAGACTGGAGCTCCCCAGCCTGGTCCACCATTCACATCTATAACAATACCACCTGGGTCAGTCACTATTTCCCTCCACTCTTTCTTTTGTAAGTCTCCCCATCTTGACCCAACAGCTTCCCGGGCATCTGTATAATAATTCTATCTGCATCTCTCCAACCCTGAGAGATATCCAGAATCTACAGACCTGCTGTGTAATAACCCTTCTGTACACTGTGAACAGGTATTACTTTCAATGGTTAATAAAAAAGCTGACAGGCTAGTAGCTGGGCAGGAAGTTAGGTGGGAAAGCCAAACAGAATGGTGGGAAGAAGGAGAACAGAGTCAGAGAGACACCATCCAGCTACAGCAGGAGCAGGACATGCTGGAGGACAGGTAAAAAGCCACAAGCCATGTGGCCGAATGTAGATTAGTAGAAATAGGGTAAAGTTATAAGAGCTAGCTAGTAATAAGCCTGAGCTACTGGCCAAGCATTTATAAGTAATATAAGCCTAGGTGTGGTAATTTGGAAGAGGCTGCTGGGACAGGAAAACTCAGCCTCCAGGGATCCTCTCACCACACTGTACTAGGATACTCAGCCAGCTCACTTCATTCCTCTCGCTCTCAAAGACCAACAGCACTGTGTCAAAAACACTTGATATCTCAAAATTACTGCCACCCAGGTTGTGCACAGGACTTTAATTGTGTCTGGTGGGAGAGTAAATATGCTCCCTATAATATCACCTTCACTAAAACAGAACTAAACTATGGACACTTTAAGGATGAGGATCCTGATGCTGGGAGACAGCAAGCAACTTACCCACTCCCTCCCTATGACCAAGAGCTAGATCTCTGACCAGCCTTGTTCGTCTCCGGAAGATCAGTGTTTAGCCTCAGTACTCTTGACTTCCTATGAGCCCGATCTTCCTTTCTGCATCACTTCAGAAGGGCACTGGCCCTGTGGAAACACCTGCGTCTCTTGTGTTTTAACTGTCCTGAGCCTTTTGTAGCCAAACCAAGTTGTCTGAGAACTGTTCCAGAGAGCTGAGGTAGACAGAGTCTACACTGTTACCAGTGTGCTGAAATGACAGCCACAGGTGACTGTAAATATTAAATGCCATCCATTTAAGTCATAAATCCATTTACTGAGAGTCCCACACATGCTGGGCATTGTTACACTGTTCATGCTACAAATATAGAACTTATAGCCTAGCAGAAGGACATAAAATGATTAACTCACAGGAGCCTTGAAGATGGAGCTGAATGCCAAACTAAATACAGCAGTGATGGGGATAACACATATGCTGAGACTTACCTCAGACCTGGCCTAATATCTGCTTTCCCACATCATCCCTATACGTATTCAGAACCAAATAGGACAGTGTATGATGCAGTGAGAGGCTTGGCTCTTGTGCTATGGTTTGGTGATGAGAGCTGCTAAGGACCAATGACAAGATGTCACATTTGCAGTGTAAGGGAAAGAGCATCCCAGGCAGAGTGGGCAGTACATGTAGACACCCTGCTTGGTCTCCTGGGATTTCCTCCTGGGCTTCTTATTTTAATGGACATGTGTACGCGTACATGTGTGCACGCACATGAACATCTGAAGACTATCTCGTTCCTGCCCATCCAAGAACCAGACCATTGTTCTGTAGGAACTCCAGTGCATGACAAGAATCAGGATCCTCAATCATCCTGAACCTTGAGTGTCCTCTATTCTCCTAAGGCTGGTGTGAAAATTAAATGGGATGCAAAGCTATCCTGGACCACATTTTGACCATGCCACGTATGAGCATAATAAGTGACTTACTATCTACCCAATTCTGGAAATGTACCAATACTCTTGACACTAACAGCGATTAACTTTATTTGTGGGAAAGGGGTTGTCTTTTTTTTTAGAATTAAAGAAAAACATTCCTGTTATTTTTAGCAAAAACAGAGTCTGCACTCTACCTACAATCTTGTTCCAACAGGTCTGAGGCTTCCAAAGTAACAACAAAAGTCAAAACTTTAAGTCTGGATAAAAATGACCTGACTCCATCTCAGGCCTACTGAGAGAGCTTGAGCAGGTTACTAAACTACTCTGAAGAGAAAGACCCCGGCTCACTGGGTGCCTGTCTGTGGGTCCTGAGCTAGCAGTTGGTCTCCATTAAGTCCTTACCAAGTGAAGCCATTGTTTGTCTGTAGAGAAAACTATCTTTTGTCTGAACAAATCATTCCACCATAACATCTCAGAATGGACTTCTAAAAATAACCCTTCATGTACCTCCTATTAACATGAGGCTTTCAGCTCTTCTCCTGCCCTTATTCAGTTCAGATGACTGAAGTGGGACAGGCTGGGGGCAGCAGCATAAAACAACTAACTGTTCCCAGCCTGGAGCAATGCCCCTGCATGCTAGGGCCACCTGTGGGTGTGGCCACCTCACACAGACCAGCCCAGGCTGCCTGGCACTGTTTACTGACAGGCCCTAAGCAATAGAACAGCAAAAGCCAAGTGGGAACTTATGTTTGTACTGCCAATTTCCATGGAAACAAGTAAATCAGCCCAGAGAACAATCTCAAACTGGCAGAAAAACCCTAGCCCTGCCCTGAAATGTCACCCCTCCCTGGGCAGCCAACAGATCCCGAGGCCAAATCTCTAGCGGAAAAGCCAAACACGCAGATACTTTGTATAAACGCACAGCTTATTCCCAGCTGGTTTTCCCTTCTAAAATGTACAGATAATTTGACTGGCGTAGATGCATCTTTGGATATATCTTTGGGCTGGTGGAAATGTCTAGAGAGGCAAAGGTTCTGGGCATGCTTTTAGTAGAGTAAGTACCGGGAATATGGAAACACATCCTCTGCTCCATGCCGAACTAACTCAGGCCAGAATTTCAAGACAGCAGGCAACTATAGAGACATCTTTAGGGTACAGAGATGATCTTATTTAAAAAAAGAAAAAAGGAAAAAAAAAGGAAAAAAGAAAAACGCCTGCCCCCATGATGGGGCCACAGAACCTAAAATCCATTTTTCCATTTTGTCAGGTGAGTTGGTCTCAGTCTAAAAGTTAGTGTTTTAGCTTAGTGTTTCAATGACACGGTGCTGGCTGGTTTTCTGTCAAGTTGACACAAGCTGGGGTCATCTAAAAGAACAGAATCTCTACTGGAAACAATGCCTCTGTAAAAATCTGGCTTGAGGGCATTTCCTTAGTGACTGAAAGGAGGGCCCTGCCCACTGTGAGTGGAGCCATCCTGGGCTGGAGGTCCTAGGTTCTCTAAGAAAGCAGCTGAGCAAGCAAGCCATGAAGAACAAGCCGGTAAGCAGCACCCCTCTATGACCTCTGCCTCAACTCCTCAAGGCTCCTGCCCTGTTTGAGTTTCTGCCCTCATTGCCTTTTAAGATGAACTATTAAAAGGAACTGGGTGTGAAATAAGTTCTTTCCTCCTCAAGTTACTTCTGGCTACAATGTTTCATCACTATAATCATAACTAAGACAACCTTGTAAGCTCCTAATACAATACCCGTTGACCATATACTCAGCTGAGGTTTTCAGACAGCACCTAAGGTAGCACCTTGAAGCCCATAGAATGACAGGCAAGGTGAGTTTCTCTGGAGAAAAGAGCTGGCAGAGAGGATAGGACATAGCTAGAAGGGCAGGCTAGGAGGGTGCGCCCTGGGAGCCCCGGAAGTTAAGGACATTGGTTACCTTAGTCACTGGGAAGGAGAGATAAAAGTGATGAAGACCAACCAGCTTCATGCTTTGCCCAGGATTGACCTGTTTCTGCTCATCTGTTCTGTATAGTGAACATGTGGCTCATGTGGTTTCTATAGTGAACATGTTCTCATTTGTTCTTTATACCCAGAAGCAGAAGTAGCATATCTCAGCCTCAGTCTGGAGATATAGTTTCAGGAGTTGCATTGTATGCATTCAATCCCTGTATCGCATAAAACTGAGCATGCTAATGCATGCTTGTACTTCTAGCACTCGGGAGGTGGAGGCAGGAGGTTCAGAACCTGACCGAAGTTGACGGAGGGGGTCAGAGGCTAGCCTGGGCTACATGAGATCATACCTCAACAAAACAAAAAAACACCGAATGAAGAGAAGCTCAGCGGATAAAGGCACTTGCTGCTAAGCCTGATTATCTGAGTTAGATCCCCGATACTCTCATGGAGAAGGAGAAAACCTCACACAGTGACGTAGCATGTTCTCCCACCCCCTGCAATAAATAGTTGTTTGCAGAAAGAAACTTGTATCTAAGCAAGATGTGCAGAATCTCAAAATCTAGGTGGGTCCTCTTATAACAGAACTCACTGTATTTCTTTTGTTCAGACTAGGAAAAAAAGAATGTAGAGATTCAGAAAAAGACTGCACACCCACTCTGTCTAGAAATGCACACGCACAGTCCTGGGAGTGAGAAGTAAACACAAAGTGTAGAGTGGATTTCACAGGCTGTGCAGACACCATCATGATGATTTCAGGCAGATTGATCCCATACTAAGATGACGCCATCTTGGATATGCTGGGTGAAAATAGTAGGCTTAATTTCTCTGGTTTCATTTTCATTTTGCTAATGCAACTACTAGCGAATGTTATGGCGCATGTGCACTCTCTCATTATTCCCACTGGAGGGGGCTTGTCTAGAACACCAGCGATGCTTCCCTTGCAGGGCCAAGAAGAGAAGGGCAGACTGCTAATCAGAGGCTACTGTGGGGCTCTACTAACCACTTCCGCAGAACTTTGAAATATGGGAACTAAAACTCTCTTCTGGAGGTTGAGGGGGAAGATTATTGTTCATATAATGGTTCAAAATTAAGATATGCAACATAAACTTAAAAGGCTGTATTGGAGCTAGTGGTGTACCACTATAATCCCAGCACTTGGAAAATGTAAGCAAAAGTATCCAAAGTTCAAGGTCATCTCCTGCCATATAACAGTTTGAGAGCAGTTTGGGTTACATGAGGCCCTGTCTCCAAAACAAAGAAACAAACAAAATATTACATTGGCTTTAGTCATAAGAGTGTGGGAAGGACCAGAACATTCCAGAATAAATTTATATAATTAAAAAAAAAAACTATTTCACTTGCAAAGGGGCATAAGTAAGTAATAGAGTACATTTTAAAAAGCCCACAATTCTGGGGTCAGAGAGATGGTCAGTGGGTAGGGTGCTTGGTACACAAGCATAGTTTGGATGTACCCATCCACATAAAAAGCCAGGTTTGATGGTAATGTAACCCTGATGCTGGGGGTCAGAGATGTGTGGGTCCTGGGACTCACTGGCCAGCTAGCCTAATCTAACCAGAAAGTTCAGACATGGGGAGAGACACTGCCTCAAGTAATAATAGTAATGATTAATGAAAATAATAAAAGTGAAAAACAATTGAAGACATTCCAGTGTCAGCCTCTGACCTCCACATGTTTTCAAACTGAGGGTACATCTCATACGCACACACATACACACACACTCGCTAACAAAGTGCTA
Source organism: Phyllotis vaccarum (assembly GCA_033318265.1). NCBI lineage: Eukaryota > Metazoa > Chordata > Mammalia > Rodentia > Cricetidae > Phyllotis > Phyllotis vaccarum. Next base: position 23,645,903 of record JARWLC010000004.1, on the reverse strand, counting down.
CCTAGGAAACAGATGTCTGTCTAGACTCCCTGACACCATTGAACAAAAGATCCCAACAATTATGTTGACCTTATAGTTTACCGTCTAAGCCATGCCACTGACAGCAAATCAGGCACTATAATCATTGTGCTGGAAGGTAGCCATGCAAACCAGAGCACGTGGTCTTACTCTCTACTTCCAAGTTTCTCTCATGGCAGCCTCTGGTTGTGCCAAATGTGCCTGAGGTAAGTCTTACATTTTTAAATGCACCAGCACTGAAAGTCAAGGTGTTTCTTACAACTCATGTGGATTAAACATTGGACACTCTTTTTCTCCCAAATCTGCTTTTAATGGAGCAGTACACCCGATAAACAATAACACCTTATAGTCATAGTTGAGAGTAATCTGCCTTCCCATGAGTTATGGTCTCATCAAATAACTTTGTTACTCTGAGATTCCAACCCAAGACTGGGTTCTGAGTCTTTGGTTCCTGCTCTGTGAATGAGGGGCATCCCATCCCGCCTTGTGGAGCTGTACTTGAGAAGTTTTATCTAGAGGACATGCTTCAGTGTCTCCTGGGTACCAACAGGGTCCTCTGTTGGAAACTCAAAACGGCAGTAAGTAAAAATGGGTGCTCTGGTTTGGAGGTGATGAGTTAAAAAAATGAATGAGGCATGAAAACAGAAATTTAGCAGAAAGTTGAACTTGAATGAGATGTGTATTTGCCAGCTAGTCTCAAATTCAGTGAGAGACCCTGTCTCAAAAAAAATTTTTTTTTAAGTAAAACGATGTCATTAAGACTGAGAAGGAGGGGACAGGCAGTGGTGGTGCATGCCTTTAACCCCAGCAATTGAAGGACAGAGGCAGGAGACGCTTTGTGAGTTTGAGGCCAGTATGGTCTATAGAGTGAGTTCTAGGATAGCCAGGGCTACACAGAGAAACCATGTCTCAAAAAGCAAACAGACTGAGTCGGAGAAGGAGCCTCACACACTTGCCCTGGAGAGCAAGGAGAAACCATGGCCCGCTAGGTGCCATAAGAACACTATTATGGTGAGCAAATGTATGGTGGGGTATGGAAGAGAAAGATAGAATGGTTCGCATCCTGTGGAGAGAGGCAAATCTGAAGAGGTGAAGGCGGTGAGAAGCTGACTGAGGTGGATAGCTTGCTTGCCACCCAGAGCCATGGTGATGTCCTGTCCTGGGCTGCTGCCAAGGTTCATGTCTGAGTCTGTGGTCCTGCAGCAGCCGCTGTCTGTGTTGATGCCTAAGGTTCCTGTGGCCATTGATAGGATAGGGCTGCACAGATTTGGCTCCGCCCCTCACTGGCTGCAACACTAGGGAGAAGTGGTCCTGCTCCTCACCAAGTACCTCACTCAGGAGAGGCCTGCACCGCTGGCCGCTGGCCCTCGGGTTATGAGAGCAGGAAAGTGGTTCCACCAGCTCTAGCACTCAAGAGAATGAATGGTCCTTGCACTTCACCTGGGCAAAACAGTACAGCTAGTGTGGGTGAGCGTGCACGGCAGGCACGAAAGCCTGAGAACCAGCCCCACCCTTTGCTCCGTGCTGCTTAGGGTGAACTAGCCAGGGCAGTTTTAGAGAGCTCACCCTGTTGGTGAAGATGAGGGAAAGCTGACAGGCTGATTGATCCAGAAACCACCCAGCCCCAAAACCAGAGCTATGAGTTGGCCTACCCCAACATCTACCCCATGTGCGATCTGCTAGAGCATGTGAATGGGCTGGGCTAGTCCTGTTGATCCAAAGCTGCAGGATCTCCACAACACAGGGCAATAATAGAATATCTAAGAGGAGCCTCAGTGAGGGCCCAATATCAACAGTGTAGCGAAAACCAGAGGCCTCAAACTAGACCCATGCCTCTTTGCAAAGAACATTTGCAAGTCAAGATATATGGACCAAAGGTTTACTGTGTGACACACTGCGCCACACTATAGCTTCCAGGATGAGATATTTCTTTTTCTTTTCTTCTCTTAAGTTTTATTTTATTTTATTTGGCAGGGGAAGGGAGGTTGCAAGGGCTGAGGGTGGATATGAAGGGATGGAGCAATGAATGGGGGGATTGGGGTACATGATGTGAAAGCCACAAAGAATAAGCAAAACGTTTAGAAAAATGAAATAAAATAAAGTAGCAAAGCAGTTAAGACAGATATCCCAGTGCCGGCCTCTGGTCGCCACATGTGTGTGACTGGGGAATGCGTCACGCACAAATGTGTGTGGTGAAAAGACAGAACGGTCCCCCACAAGTTGCCCCTGACTACATGGATACTGTGTGGCACATGTGCCTACAAATGTGTGTGCCCCACACACACTAGCAAAGCACACACAATTAGAGAAAGTGTCTTTGTTACAGCTGAGTTACATGGCTGCCATTCAAATGACTAGAGGTAAGAGGTACAGTCAGTGAGGAAGGCGTGGGGCAGACTGGTGAGGGCTGGATGCTGTAGTCACTGGGGAAAAGTTCTGTGATGAACCACTATGGTTCCTGATTCCACTGAAAGGACAGGATAGGGCTGCCCAGAGTTGGCCCCGCCCCTCACTGGCTGCAGCACTCTGAAGGGGTAAGAACATGGAGCCATAGAACTGAAGAACTATCATATTAATAATGCTATAATATGTAATTCAACAAACAAACAATAGTAAGATAACATGTGAGGTGATATGTCATATATAAATAATAGGCTAAAATATCAAAGGACAGCTAATCATTCATGGTTTGGCTCTGTGGGTGACTCTGTCTTTTGATATTTTAGACTATTGTTATTAAATGTACAATACATACTGACATATATGTGACTTAGGGGTTTCATTGCTGTGAAGAGATACCATGACCATGGATGGCAACTGTTAGAAAGAAAAACATTTAATTGGAGTAGCTCACTTAAAGTTTCAGAGGTTTAGCCCATTATGATTATGATGGGGAGGAGTGTGTAGGCAGATGTGGTGCTGGAGCTGAGGAGGCTCCATCTTGCAGGCAATAGAAAGTCAGCCTAGACTCTGAGTGGTATCCTGAACATAGGAATCTTCAAAGCCTGCCTTCACAGTGACATACTTCCTGCAATAAGGTTAAGCCCACTCCAACAAAGCCACACCCCCTAGTCCTGCCCCTCCCTATGAGATTATGGGGAGAGGCATTCAAACAACCACAATATGTAAAATGATAAAAGTCTCTGGAAGTAACTTACTTATTTTGTCCAATTGTCTCAAAATCTTTGACAATAATCACCAGAGAAGATGAGGAGTCCAGTGGTATCCCCTTCAAGTCAAATTCCAAAATCTGTTCACAGAAAGGTTATGAAAATGAAAAGGCTGTTAAAGAGAATATAAAATATAAAAGGCAGTCTTCACTAACAATCTTTTTAATTCCTAAGTTCTATAGTTCGGGTGGTGATGGAGACTCAGGGAATGTGTGGGCCACTCCTGGCTTCCCGTTTTCTAGATCTTGGGGCTGTAGCTGGGTCATCAAACCTCTGACTCATGGTCAGAAAAATGAACTGAATGCCTACCACAACTGTTGAGAAAATACTTCCTTCAGTGGTTATTTTTAAACCCTGCTCTTCTTATGCAGTACTATTGAACAGTAATGAACAGCCCAGAAACCCATCTTCTAAGACACATTAGCTCTTTGCTTTAAGCCCCCTCAGGGTCAGCGCTGTGATTTATCCAGCTGTTATCTCAGCTTCTCATTTTGATTCAGTAACTTGCTTTCTAGTAATAGATGCAAAAGAAATACCAAAGCTCTGTGGATGCCTTCAAAGAAAGCAATTTCACCTCCTTGTAATGGCTTTGGGATAGAAGTTTGTCTCACAGTTCCTATGAGACACCCACCAATTCCAAGGAGTGTGCGGCTGGCATTTCACTGAGATTTGGGATCAGCTACAAAAGAACAGGTAGGCTGCTTACTTGTTCACTACATTTGCAAAATGAAGGGGGAAAAGACATTGGAAGCAGAATGGAATAAGGTGGGTAATGACCTCACACGACAGCACACCTCTCCCCTTGGGTCACGTGGATTAAGAGGCATGTCAGGTTAGTCCAATGAGAAGCAATGAAAGCATGTAAACATAGTTTTGCTTTGTTTTATCCTTTGAGCTCCATGCCAGGTACTAGGAGTTCACCACCAGGTACCAGTGGCCTGTTTTTCTCACAGATCTTAGGGTTCTGTGAGCTGTGTTTTAAATTTCAGGGTAGACTTCTTACAACCTGCAGGCCCTCAGGGTTTCCCACAGAGGTTTCAAGAGGCTTCACAGCTTCACCTCCTTACTGCACAGATGTGGTCCTTATATTTAGACATGCTAAAAGAAGTTGGCAGGGGGAGAAATTTGGGATGGGCGAAAGGGAAGTCTCCCTCTGATGACTCAGTAAAAGCAACAAAGACATTGCTCTGGTCTAGGGCGGGTTAGCCCAGCTTTTTAAAGAAACAATGGGATTGGTCATCAGAAAATTAGTCAGACTGGGAAAATCCTACTTGGTAGGAAGAATGAACCATTTCATCTGTCTGTAAAAACTCAGAGCCACTTATAAAGTAAGTGCAAATTCAACTCTGTGTGTGTGTCTGTCTGTGTGTGTGTGTGTGTGTGTGTGTGTGTGTGTTTAGAGGATGTAAATAAACGACATGATTTCCCTTCAGTAGAATATTACATAGTCATGAAAATACGTTGACTTGAATGATACTAATACATGCGTTTAGGATGTGATGGTAAGAAGAAATAGCATAGGAAATCACATAAATTTATGATGCACAGTAGTATTTTAGACATCAAATAAGTTCTTTGAGAAAGCAATTCTTGATACATATAGAAGTTAACTATTTGTTTCTATAATAGTAGTTCTCAACCTTCCTAATACAGTGACCCTTTAATACAATTCCTTATGTGACCCCCCCAGCCATAAAATTATTTTCATTGCTACTTCATAGCTGTAATTTTGCTACTGTAATGAGTTATAATGTAAATATCTGATATGTGACCTCTGTGGGGTCACAACCCACAGGTTGAGAACCACTCTTTTAGGGCGGTCCGTTGAAGTTTCTTTTGTAATGCTGTGTTAGCTAGTTTTATGTCGATTTGACACAAGTTAGAGGCATTTTGTTTTTGTGATAATCTTTTTTTTTTTTTGAAACAAGGTCTCTGTCTATATACCAAGATGTCCTGGAAGTGGACATGTAGATAGACCAGGTTGGTCTTGAACTCAGAGAGTCACCTGCCTCTGCCATCCAAGTGCTGGAATTAAAGGCATGTACCACTATGCCCAGCTATGCCAGAGTTATTGTGAAAGAGGGAACCTCAATTTGGAAAATGTCCCCAGCAGACTGGCCCACAGGTAAGTCTGTGGTATGTTTTCTAGATTGGTTTTCTACATTGATGATTGATGTGGGAGGCCCCGGCTCACCGTGTGCCATCCTTGAGCTGGTGGTCTTTGGGGCTATAAGGAAGGAGGCTGAGCAAGTCATGAGGAGCAAGCCAACAAGTATCATTTCTCTGATGCCTGTGTTATTCCTGCTTCCAGGTTCCTGCCCTGCTGGAGTGCCTGTATGCCCTGGATGATGGAAGCTACAAGCTGAAACAGACCTTTCCCTCCCTAAATTGCTTCCGATTACAATGTTTTATCACAATAGAAACCCTAACTAAGACAAATATTTACCTGAAGTCCTCTGATTTCCTACTTTTATCATATAGATCAGTAAATGCATTACTCAGCTAGATTCTTGAAGTATCATAGGATTGTCTTTTGATGAGTGGCATGCACATGTGGTTTTACATCGCTCAACAGGTGAACACTGTTGTGCAAAAGAAGTGAATGAGGTCATAGGTCAAGCTAGTGAGCTAGGTTAGGACTCCTACCTCCTGCCCATGCTCTGTGCACACATCTCTGTTATTCAGGAAATGGATACAAGTACTAGCCACTACTGAGCTGCTCTAATCTTTGGTGATTCACGAAGGGAGTTGGAATGGATGAGGGTGTCATGTAGATATTTTCTTTCAAAAAAGAGCATTAACCTCCAACCCAAAAGGGGACAATTGGACAAAGCTTATTCTTTAGAACGAGGCTGAGAAAAGCAATGACGTCACCTCATTCCAGACCGGGTTGAGTTCATTATCAACTTTCTTGGTCTTCTTTTTCTCATCTGCAAATTAAAAAAAAGTAAGAGATTCAATCAATTAGAGATAACTAAAGATCATGTGCCATTCATTCGACATCCCTAAAGCCATTCCTCAGAGCCTCTCAGGACACCCATTCACCCCTTTGTCTGCCAGCTGTGGGGAACTTGAGTCAGCTTTGCCCCCGCTGCCTGAGCTACAATGGAGCTAAAGAGTAAAGATTGAGCATCACGGAGGTGTTCTCCTCCACCCTCCCTCACACAGGCCTCCCAACTGGCATTTCCACTTCGCTGCCGGAACAATCCAAAGGGACTGACCTTTGAGACACAGGGATGGCCACCTACAGATGAGCACGCTGAGGATGGGACAGGATACGGTGGCAGTGGGGCTCAATGGAAACCTGAGATGTCAACCCTGAAGGCCTCAATGTTCCAAAGTTGGTAAGACAAAATCATGGCTTAGCAATGAAGTTGGGCTCCCTCCCAAGGCCTCATCCACACACTCATGCAGAAAGTTCTGTCTATGACCAGCGGAGAACTTGGAGGTTCCCTTCATTCCTAGACCACCTTTTGAGACCTAAGATCTTTTTCCTCTGTGCCTGAGCCTGGAAAGTTCATCTACCTTAATGAGAAAATGGGTAAATCCAGCTAGTGCCTTGAGTTTTCTTAGGGTCCCTGTGTCTATCCTCCAATACTTAAACTAAAATAAAAGCTTACCTCTGGGTGTCATATGCATTGAAAGTATCATCTCATCTCCTTGGAAACCATGTATTTTTTTTTTACTGTCAGTATTGTCATCCCTTCCTCCCTTCATAGCTAAGGCAAATGAGGTCAAATAGGACCAAAGTCACCCAGTCACTAAGTGATAGGGTCCAGGCAGGGACACATTGTTGACCACACTTTGAACCATGCCTAACCATCACTTTTGCTCTGCTGCTGTGGAATGGGAGAGGTAGTAGGTTTTGTTGAGGGGCCTGCTACATCACTTCTGCTCCCAGCACACAGCCGGTAGGGGGAGGGGGGAAGGAGGGACTAACCACCCCATTCTCCCAAGACCTCAGCATAGCAATGCTGTGAGTCATGGCCCTCTCTCTGCTAAGCATTAACTTTTCCACTTGAGAGGGCATCACATGGTCCAACTGGCTTTCTTTCCTAAGCTTTCCTCCTAGAGGCAGAGAGATAACCAGAGAAATGACCAGCCAGCTCAGGCTGAGGCATCTCATAGCAATGGTCCTCTAAGTCTTTCACCAACATTAATCAACTCCTTCATTCTTCCATTCAGCAAATATTTAAAACAACAACAAAACCCAACACCTGCCAGGCACTGAACTGGTCTAGAGGCAGGGGGTAGGAAGGAGAGGAGTGTGGGGACATCCGGAGGTGACTGACTGAGGGAAGGATCATTTTGGAAGAAGAGTCAGGATTAAAATACAAGGTGGGGTTGAAGAAAAGCTCACTTGGGGAAGTGCCAGTGAGGTGGGTAGGCCAGCTGGAGGGGGTGGGGGTCAGTCACATCTGGTGACTCTGCACAACACAGATGGTTGGAAGCAAAGGGGTATGAAAGGAGGTCAAGGCTGTGTGAGAAGTTTATAGCCAGATACAATGTAAACCTTGGATTTCATGCTGTTTCATTTGGCTGATACAAGCCAATGAAGGAAAGAGGATATTAGAATGCAGCCTTAAGGACTTTCAAAGTTCATAACCCACGAGGAAAACCAACCCACCAGGAAAACCAAGTTACTTCAAAAAATATCCAACACACGATGCTGAGCTCAGGACCCAGACAGATGTTGAGAACAAAGGAGATTCAGTGACGCTCAACAGAAATTGGCGGACCACAGACCAGGTGGAGCTAGTCACCTGGAACTTCCAGTAGATTCTGGCTGGTTGCATGACACACACGCTAAAGGTGTTGCCTTGAGGGTGGAGTCAGGGGGCTCAGTGAAATCCAGGCATTGCTTTGCTTCTATAAGACCCTTCAGGAACTCTACCCAAGATCACAGAACTAGAAAAAAGGCCTGTAGCCAGGCTTAGCCTGATTCCAAGACCTTATATTTTACCCATGTACTTTCCTAGCTTCCCAGAAAACAAGAAAGAAAGAAAGAAAGAAAGAAAGAAAGAAAGAAAGAAAGAAAGAAAGAAAGAAAGAAAGAAAGAAAGAAAGAAAGGAAGGAAGGAAGGAAGAAAGGAAGAAAGAAAGAAAGAAAGAGTGGGCATCAGGCCCTCCCCTTCTGGAGAAACTCAGCTGGATCTCTCACAACAAGGAGGTTCCGATTAGTATCAAAAGGTGAATACATCGTATTTTTTAATAAAATCTTACTCTCACACATAAACACATCAGTCCAAAAAAATAAAATAAAATAAAAGTAGAAAAATAATTTCTTATCAGTAGCCACAGACAGATATGTATTCTATTCAGTGTATTTTGCCTCTTTTCTTCCTATCAAAGGTCAGAGTTTCAGACTCTGGATATCACGTAAAATGGCCGGAAATGCCCTCTCCCTTCTCACCATCACCTACATTGGTGGGCTACCACCTTTGTGGTTATTAAGATAACGGCTCCTTCCTTTGGAAAGGAACTGAGCACTTTCATCCTAGAACAAAACAACAGTCTCAAAAGCACTTTGGACCATGGCTGGAAGCATTCTTCAGGATGTTTCCTGTTTTCTGATTAGTGGAGCCTGCCTCTGGCTCAGCTCTGAAAAACTAGAGTAATGATGTGCCAGCTTCCATCCGTGCCAGAGGAGCAGACACCCCTGTCTGTCTTCACAGAATAGTTCCTTTGCTGCTCACTGTTCCTACTGTGTCAGAACCTATGATGGTTAACTCCATCAACTTGACACAGCCTGGGAAGAGAGTTTCAGGGAATTGTGTACATTGGCTTGGCCTGTGGGTATGTCTGTGGAGGATTCTCTTATTAAACTCACCGATACAGGAAGACCCAGACATCTGGATACATTCCCTAGATATGCGGTCCTGAAACGTATAAAGTGGAGAAAGCAAGCCAGCCAGCAGCATTAGCCTCTACAGGCCTTTGATCATAGATGTGTTGTGACTAGCCCCTTCAAGTTCCTGTCGCTATAATGTAACACAACAACAGACTGCAACCTGGAACTGTAATCTATAATGCGCCCTTTCTCCTCTGTGTTGCTTCCCATCAGGATATTTTACCATGACAACAGAAATGATTTTAGGACAGACCCTGTAGACAAGGTCTGAGAGAGAACTCGAGGCTGACCAGCCTGCTCCAGATGTGCACAGAGGCTGGTTATGATGTGCAGTTGGACTTGACATTTTATAATCAGTTGTGTCTGAATAAAGCCTTACTCTCCCTGTTAGTTACTTTCTCACAGCTGTGACAAAATACATGAGTGAAGCAACCAAATGTCCAGAGACAGTTCATCATGGCAGCCAGAGCCTGAGATAGTTGGTCACACTACTCCCGTGGTCAGGGGGCAGAGAAAAATGGACGCTGATGCTTGGCTCCTTTCCCCCTTATATTCATCCCGGATCCTTAGTCTGGAGTAACACCATCCACATTCACTGTGAGTGTTCTCCCCTCAATTAACCCAGCCTAGGAAACCCCTCACAGACCTACCCAGGCTTGTTTCCTATGTGATTCTAGAGTCAGTCAAGTTCAGTTAGTATTTCCCATCACATTCATCATCCTGTAGGTGGTCCTCATCTAAACACTTCAAAGTCCTAAAAGTAAATCTGAATTTCCTCAGAGAAGAAATTCTAACTCGAGATCCAGTAGAAGCTCGGGACATGAGTTTTCAGCCATGCCCCCAAAACTTCAGCTTTCAGACGGAACTGTCACCCCATGTCAGACTTCAGACTTGCAAGTGCACAGTCACATAAGCAACTGCCAATTCCTGAATGAACTCATGCCTTTTTCTTTGCCCCTCTCTTTTTACACACACACACACACACACACACACACACACACACACACACACACACACACACACATATCCCCATCCATCATCCTATTATTTTTATAGAGAACCTGATAACAGCCATTGTTCTTAATAATAACATCTAAAACAGTAAATGTTTTTAAAACACTTCCAAACATAAGTCTCAGTGACCCTAAAACCCCTTCAGGGGAAGGCCAGTTGCCAGCCAACTCTCCTAGTAACTTTCCAGTTTTGAGTTCTTTGGGGCTCTGGATTTGATAGCTGGTGTTGCATAAACCAACCATGGTAATGCGTGTATGTCATCTCAGTACTCAGGAGGTGGAGGCACAGAGATCAAAAGTTTAAAGTCACCTTTGACTACAGAGCAAGTTCAAGACCAGCCTGGGCTACATAAGGTCCTTTCTCACAAACAACAAAAGAATTATGGGGTTGACCAGATGGCTCAGTGTTTAGGACTTGCTGCTTTTGAAGATGATCAGGGCTTTTTTCTCAGCCCCCACAACCACCTGTATCTCCAGTTCCAAGGGATATGGTTCTCCTGGCTTCCTCAAGCACTTAACATACATATGGTATACAAACATACAAACACTCAGGCAAATGTGTGCGCATGCACATCCACACACACACACACTAAAAATAATTTAATCTTAATAAAAAAAAAAGAAAGAAAAGAAAGGAAAAACAACCTTAGGTTTGGCCTTGAATCTAAACATGTCCTCCTATTAAGTTTCCAGGTTCTCAGGGCCATCCATGCCCTTTGTTCCAAGGAATGAACAGCCACATATAAATTCATGCCCCATCTTGCTAAAAAAAAAAATATCTCAGAACATTTAAGCCTTATACATGGCTAACAGTTATTAAGTTTTCAAATATGGCCATTATTCCTACCCTTTCCAATGAGTTATCTGATTTCATCTTAGCGTTCTCAATGGCAAGTCCTGTGATGATCACCCATTATCAGAAGTCACACACCAAGCAAAATGGTGAACCTGGACTTTCAACCTTGATGTTAAAACAGGACAGTTTCGAAAGGTGAGGGATCAAAGTAGGAATGTGGCTCCTTGGGGTTGGAAAGACAGCTCATCACTTAAGAGTGCTTACTGCTCTTGCAGAAGACCTGAGTTTCATTCCCAGTACACATGTCAGACAGCACACAACCATGTTCTCAGGGGATCTAACAGGCACAACATTATTGTGTATAGACACAGCTATACACACACAGTATACACACACACAGAGAGAGGCAGAGACTCACACCAGGTACATACACATGCATATACACAGACGCATACAAATAATAAAAATCTTAAAGAATATGACTCCTAGAGAGGAGGTTGGGGGAAGGGAGGATATGCTTAGGGTGTGTTTTATAAGAGAAAATATTTTTTTAAAAAAGGAAAGAAATAGCTCTTAAATTATTACCTTAAAAGAAAAAGAACAGAACTCCTTGAAAGTCACAACTATAATGTATTAAGACTGTTACCAGGTGTCCCCACAGAGAACTTGCTACTGGGTAGCTTCTCCATGATTTGTGTGGCAGGATGTCTTGTGTGTGATGACTGGGGTTACCTTAATGATAAAAGAAAGCATGAATGCTAAGTCTACAGGACTAAGACTAAGCATTGAGCACACCCACCTTTAGAGTGTTTCTCATTAAGGTATCAGGGCAGAACCCCGTTTTGCCTTCCCAAGGGCATTCCCAGGCCCCAGAGTCCCAAGGGACAGGAAGTGCCCAGTGAAGCAAGGGACAGCCCTGGTGGGAGCCTTCATGGCTCCATTCCAGATCTCAATGATCATACAGGGCAGTTGGTACATGGGCAGTGACTGTCCTGATTGTCAGTCAGCCTGGCAACCACAAGAATGAGGCAATTCCATGAGGACCAGAGGTCAGAGCTTTTTGTATGGGGCAGAGAGGAGTCTTCCCAGTCCCCAAGATTTAAGGAGAGCCCTGGCGAGGCACCCAGGAGCACTGTCTGGAGTTTGTCTGACTTTTTCATTCCAACCCCGGCTCTTCTATTGCTTCAGAAAGCTGTTGGCAAACAAGTTCAAGGAAAATGCATCGGGGCCAAACCACAACCACTATAAGAAGAGAAGGACCTTTGTGCTTTTCTGGGGCAGCCGATAACACAGATACAGGAACGCCCCAGGCCAAAGCAGGCTGCTCCTCCTTCTGCAGCCCAGTGCCCCACTGGCCTCTGAGATGTCCTTTCGGGTTGTGAGCTCCTGAATAAAACGCTAGTCCTCCAAGGGACTTGAGGTGAACCCTGGAAGTCTGAAAGACTCACAAAAGCCCCCATTTAAAGACAACCTGGGGAATGGTATCCAGGCCCACTGTTAGATAAACCGATTTTATGTGTGAGTCTCCACTCTGTGTGGGCACTTTAATTAAACCCATGTTTAAACATTTAAACATACTGTGCTACTGGTATGTCCATTTTATAGATGAAGGACCGGAAGCAGGCAACAATTGACTTGCCTGAGGCCTCCACCAGGGAAAAAGTCTTATTAGCTTCACTTCTAAGCCTGTGCTCTGAGATGCCCCTGTGGGCTGAAAAGCCAAGCAACCCATGTCTTTCTCAGGATTTCGCAGCCGAAAGGTCTGCTTCTCCCTACTCTACGTAGATGTCTCCTCTAGTAAGTCTAAATATCTTACATTCAAGAGCACTGGCTTCCACATATAGGATTTATAATCGGCCAGATGTTGCCTGCTCTTTTTTTAAGTTTAATTTTAATGTTTGAGACAGGGTCTTACGTATTCCAGGCTAGTCACAAACTCTATATATAGTTTGCCTATCTCAGCCTATGTTCTGGGATTACATGAATGCCTTTATGTGGAAACTGAACCCAGGGTCTCCTATATACTAAGTAAGCATTCTATCATCTCTCTCTCTCTCTCTCTCTCTCTCTCTCTCTCTCTCTCTCTCTCTCTCTCTCTCACACACACACACACACACACACACACACACACACACACACCTTGCCTAACCGATTCTCATTACTTTTATTTCAACACAATGGAGTTAAATAGTTTGTCCAAGGTCACCTACTAGTAAGAAGTAAAGCCCCTCCGACTTCTGACTGGTGTGTTTCTGAGACCCAGTTTGCTATAGAGTGAATCCAGGCAGGTCCTTGGCAAATTCTCATCCAGCTCAGCTGAGGACATGGATCATAGGGGGCTCAGAACCTCTGTAAAGGGGGTTCTGAAAGCCTGTTAGGCGTGAGACAACAAGGATCAAATGAAAGAACAAAATTACGCCTGAGATCGTGGGAAGTTCATGGGAATCCAAATCTGTAACTGATTCAATCTGCTAGTCCCTACTCAAGACATTGTATCAAGAGGAAGTCAAATAACCGGGAAGAGAAACTTGAAAACAAAAGCAAAGCAGAGTAGGAATTGTGATAATCAGATCCTGTTACTCCTCAGAGGAAAAAAAAATGAACAAATTTACCACGAGCCTCAGACCCTGTGTTCCATAATAGACAATCTCTCACCTCACAATTAGTCTTATCTCTTTGGGGGGGGAGGGTGTTTCATCATGGCCAACAATTTAATACACTGTCAGCTCTGCTTCCTAGCTGTGGTTGGCTCTGGCTTCCAGCTTCTGAATACACTGCAGATCTGAGGAAGGGCGGGAGGCAGGGTGGAGGTGGGTTGCTTTTTGTCAGTGTAGCCTAAAGAACAGTGGGTAGAACTAGCGTGAGAGATTCCATGAGCAAGGAGAACCAGCTGTGCAGTGAGCTGAGGGAAAAGGTCATGCCCAGACTATGACCTCAGATGCTAGGCCAGGCTCTGCTCCCTCTCTACCTCTTCCTGGCTACACAACTCTGTTCTCCCTCAGTCTCGCTGAGGTGCACACTCTCCTCACTTCCAGAACAGATATAAATATGCCCAGCAGTTCCTAGGGTTATGAGCAACAAATAAGATCAAACCTATGAAATGACTTTGGACTCTGTGTTTAAGCTTCCCCAAACTCATATAGATAGCATCAGAAGTGTCCAGACCAAAAGCCCCAATGCCCACCCAGGTTCTGACCTGGGTAGGGTAAGAACCTAAGGGCTGGAATTCCCAAGGAAGTGCAATGATGGAAAAGAAAGAGCCTGTAGCCAGGCATCGGTGGCACATGCTTTTGATCCCAGGAACTCTGAAGATGAAGGCAAAGAGATCTGTTAGAGGTCAACCTGGTCTGCATAGAAAATTCCAGGACAGCCAGGACTGCATAGTGAGACAATGTTTAAAATCAAAACAAAACAAACAAAAACCACTGTACTATGGTCCTCTTTTGGAAGAAATAGAGTGGCAAAGTGTCACAGGTAGGAAAGTGTCAGCCACAGGCAGACGTGGTTGAGCTCCAAATTAGAAACAATGTAAACGGCCTTAGCAGTGGGTAATGCAGTGTTAGAGTTCTAGGTCTACCTGAAACTGGCTATGAGACTTTCACCTAGATACTTAACCCACTCTACCCAATACAGTTTCTCCAGCTCTATCTAAAATATTTCATTTCTGGAATGAAGAGACGGAGAACACTTGCTGAGCAAACATGAGGACTTGAATTTGGATCTTAAAAAAATGGATGTGGCTGCAAGTTCCTGTAACCTTAGCAATAGGGGTTGGAAGACAGGAAGACCAAAAGATCAGTGGCTTCCAGTCTAGCCTAGCCTTAAACCTGCAAGGTAGTGAGACCCTGCCTCAAAGGAATAAGGTGTATAGCAACAGAGAATGCTCAGTGTCCTCCTGTGGCCTCTATATGCTTGTCAAGTACACCAGCCTCTGTACACCTATGTACAAACAGGCACACATCATACACAAGCACAGTTTAAGGAAAGACTTGATAGCCAGGTGGTGGGCAGCACACACCTATAATCCCAGCACAAAGAAAGGTGGATTTCTGTGAGTCTGGTCTATAGGACAGGACAGTCAGGGATACACAGAGAAACTCTGTCTTCAAAAATCAAACTAACCAACCAAACAAAGGCTTTATATATTATTAGTGATAATAAATTAATTGAAATGAAGCTAATAGATAGGAAACCGTTACACAGTCTATAACAGCTGCCAAGATCTCATCATCAACCTGAGAACAACTTTCAAGGCTTAAAACATTTGAGTAATCAAACTCTGCTCTATTTACAGCACAGCTTATAGGCTGCCTGTGGCCAGGGTATAAGCCTAGCTTGTTCACTCCCTCTATAGAGCTGGAGTAATGCTTGACACAGCAGCAGTCCTCACCCAGAGTTACTGAATAATTCATGTTTGTAAGGCCCAAGCAGAAGCCATGAAGAAGGAGAGACAGGGGAGGCTCAGGCAGAGAGGAGGGATGAACAGAAACATAACTTTTGACATTGTTTACTAGAAGAAAGATAGCAGGCCAGGCATGGCGGTGCATGTTTAATGCCAGCACTTAGGACTCGAGGCAGAGACAGGTGGATCTCTGCAAATTCGAGATCATCTGGGCTACAAAATGAGTTCCAGGACAGCTAGGGCTGTTACATGAAAAACTCTTCTCAAAGGCAAAAAACAAACAAGGAGAGAGAGAGAGAGAGAGAGAGAGAGAGAGAGAGAGAGAGAGAGAGAGAGAGAGAGAGAGAGAGAGAGAGAGAGAGAAACTGTTTTCCTAATTCATAATAGTGATACCAGGATGTAAAAGATGGTATAGGGAAAAAAGAAATCTGTGGTGAAATGAAATGAGGCCTCACCCTGCCAGTTAAATATGAGATTTAAAAAATAAAGTACTCCATGTTTAATAAGTTAGGCTTTAGTTTCTGCTAATAAAACAGTCTGATCTTGATTATCAGTGGAACTGATTCACTGCCAAACTATGTCACCTCTGGGCCTGAGTCACAACCTGTCATGAATGTTTGTGTTACCTATGGCAAACTTTCTTTTGCTTTCTGACTAGAGTCAAATGACCCCAGCAAACTGAACAACCCAATCCTTATGGGGGGGGGGGGCAGAGTATTCATTCTACTTGATATCAGGGCTCAGCTAAGTCCAGTCTCCTCATCTACATGGAGCTCCATCAAAGCCTAGAGACAATCCGGAATCCAATTAAACCCAGCCACTGTCCAGGTTTCCTGCAAGCAACATGACAATGACTCTCCTGAGAAAACGAGGAGGATTCAGTAATACCCGAAGGAGCACACAGGAGCACTGAGGAAGGGGTGGTAGTGTGACCTGAGATGATCCCTCAGGCTGGCTGTCCAGTCCAAGCCCCCAGAAGACTCGGCAGCAGGCAGAACTCAATGCTGAGTGCGAATCCTCACTGCTGTGCTATGTGGGGTGACTATTACCATTTGGCAGATAAAGCCACAGGGATCTGGAGGTGCCAGCAATCATGAACAAGTAGAAGATAGAGACTCTCGGCCACTGTGGACATCTGCTGCTATTTGTGAAGTCCCATAGGCCACCAGCAACTACATGTGGTTAGGTACATTTAAGTTAGTTGCAATTAATATTAAAATGTCAATCCTTTGGCCACAGTGGTTGCATTTTGGTGAATGGTAACATGTAACTAGTGGCTTCCTATCACACAGGGCAGATCTTGACTATTTCCACATCATAGGAAGCTCTATTGGACAGTGTGTCTCTAGATAATGGAGCACACAGTAGGTTCATGGAAAATAATGGCTGAATGACATTTAAAAAATTAATAAAATATTTTGTTTTCGGCACGCCGACTGGCCATTTTAACAGGATGTGTAAACCTCTCTAGACTTAGCTTAGCTTCTAAAGAGCTTGCAGCTCCTTCCAGCTGTCCTAGCCTAACTTCCTGTCTCATTTGTCCCTAATTTAACTCACTGGCTTTTCACTTGTCATGGGCAAAAAGAGCCAGACTTCAAAGTCCAGACACCTGAGCCATACCATCTTGTTTTATTTTTTAGAAAAAGATCTTACAACAGCTGCGGAAACTGAGGCTTGGAGAGGGGCCAGGCACAGGCCTTTAATCCTGCACTCAGGAAGTATAAACAGATGGGTCACTGTGAGTTCAAGGACAACCTGGTCTATAATGAGTTTTTAGACAGCTGGGACTGTCACACAGAGAAACCCTGTCTTAAATAAAACAGGCAAAGGCTCTAGAACCAGGTCGGAAGTGATCTTGAGCATCCTGCCTTTCAGTTTTCTTCGAGGTACAGTTTCATGAATCCCAATCAGCCTGTAAAACTCCCAGCGTCCTAAACACTCAAAATCAGATTTGTAGTTATGTGGACAGAGATCTGGTACCATTCGGTCCCTGTGGGCTATGACTCCCTGTTACAGATGAATGAGAACAGAGGGGTCATTAACTCAATTACTACTTGTTTCCTGTTACCTGTCTGCCAGGCACCCAGTTAGTTTCTGGAGAAAGAGACCCGGGCCCTGTGTTCACGAAATGGTCTAGTGGAGGGGGCAGACAGAAGCCCACAGTCCCGCAAATGCAGAATGCATCTGTCAGTAGGTGCTGCCAGGGATGGGAGTGGGTGAGGAGAAAATTTCAAGACCACCTGATTTAAGGGTAATGTGATCTCCCAACATACATCTGTGGGAAGAGCAGAGTGACCTTCACCTTCAACACTAGCTGAAGAGATCAGACTTTAAAAAGACCTGTGCAGAGGACCAAGGCTGTTTCCCATGTGGCTTCAGCTTTGGCTCTCAGCACAACTCTGGCCATATAACCTCAGGAACTGACAACACTGGGCCATTGTCATTGTGCTAATGAGGCAAATGAGCCAAAAGTTCACTCCAAGGGGAGGTGCTATGAACCTACATGTCTGGAGACAGCTATTATCTTGATAAAAAAGCTGAAAAGGTGTTGTCAAGGATGCTGAGACTTTGGAACCTCCATGCACTGCTGGAGTATCTGCAGTGGGACACAGAAGGAAATTAGAAACAGAATGATGGTAAGATCCAGTAATTACCCCCCCCCCAAATGCACATGGGTCCCTACTTGTACCCCACTGCTCATAGTGACACTGTTCACCATGGCTTAAAGGTAAGTAAGAGCAGCATCGTGAATATTTGATAATAGAACTGTGTACTTTAAAATGTTGAGGTGATAAATACTTTGTCTTTCACCACAACTAAAAACAAGGAACTTAGCCTTGTGCCTAAGAGAGGCTCTGGCACAATTAGACATAGGCTCTGCCTTAGGATTCTGGTGCTGTCATAGCTGAAGGGGATCTCACCTACCTGAGCAACTGAGCCTGGGCTGTCCCTGATTCTGTGCATCCCCCCAGAGATGAAAGAGGGAGAGGCCACAAGAGAAGGAGGGTATGAACTCTTGACATTTTATCACTACTCCTAGGAAGGGAACATTCCCAACATTTTATAGATGAGGGAATGAAGACTAGAAATATAATTGCCCAAAGGTAGCCACTTCCTAGTAATGAAACTAGGGGAGAAGCTTAACCTCCCTAGTCTGAAAACCATCCCTTTCTGCACACTGGGTTGATCACAGAAAGAAGGAACTCTTTATATAGGGGGCTGGGTCAGTTCCCAGAGCTGAAAGGAGATGAGCCGAGTGGTTCAAGTTCTTCTAGGTCTTCGGATCTCACACAGCAGCAGATACGTCTGGTAAACCTGCTTTGTATGTCCTGGGCTGCTGTACTTTTTGGCCACAACTGCTTGGGGTAAGCCAATCTGACAACAATCGAGCCAGCTGGAATCACCCTCTCGAGGTCTCACTTAGGATGGAGGGGAGGGGAAAAGAGAGAGAACCCAAGTGCAAAATGGTCCTTGCCTGACATGAGTCTGGCTCCTGTGAAGCCCAGCATCTGTACTCTGCATGATTTCTCTGTGGCTTTAGAAAGTGCCACAATTTCCTTGCACAAGCTCAAATAGGCTTCTGCTCCTTTTGGAATGACTCCTGGGTGAGACATCCTACCCTTCCAGGTTGGACAGGGGTGCAGGGGAAGGAGTGAATGAGACCCACATCTCAGCTGGGCTGAGGATGTGTTCCCATTTTGACCCTTGGGAGGCCAGCTACGTTTGCTTTCAAATATCACTTTCACATTCTAAGCTGTTGTCTCTAATTGCCTCCCTCATGGTGGTCTCTTATAAAGCCATCCCACCCACCCGGTGCTCACCCACAGGGTAAACATTCTGACTGGACACAGGGCAGTCTGGTGTTCCATTGCACCGTGAAGGTCCCATTTGCCTGCTAGGTGCGGTTTCCTCACTAATTTGAATCAACCGGGAGGCTTCTTTAGAATCGTTCATTAGCTCTTCCCTTCTAATGGCAGCCCAAAGGAGTATCCTCTGAGTCAAATGCTTCCGGGGGCAATCAATGAACCTAAGCTATCTCAGATTCCCAGTAGTTACCAGTGAATCACAATCCCCTCACTAGACTACCCTTGTTAACTGACAATCCCACTGTCCTTTGTTTCAAGGCCTGGGATATCCTCTTCTTCCTCCCCCCCCCCCCCCTTTCATTCACAGAATCTCACTGTGCAGCCTTAAACTTGTGATTCTCCTGTCTCAGGCTCCCAGGTGCTAAGATGGAAACCCTGTTCAGCTGCCTCCTGACTTCCACTTATTCTTTAATTAAGACCAAATTAAATGTCAACACCTTCTTCTCCAAGCTTTCCATTTTCTGTTTACTCTTGTTATTTGGGTTTTTTGGGGGGGAGGGGTTGGTTGGTGGGTTGGTTGGTTTATTTGATTTTTGAGACAAGGTCTTCTTACATATGCCTGAGATCAGGCTGGCCTTGAACTTGTTCTGATCATCTTGAATCTTTTCTCAGATGTGGGGTTACAAGCATAAACCACTAAATCTGGCCTCTTTTTCAACTTTTCCATGCTTATTCTAGTGCGTATCTCATCTTGATGTCTTAATTAGTTGGTCTCCTTGGCCTAGAAGAACAGACCATGTTCAATCTGTTTTTCACTTTGGCTCTGTCTGATGTATTGTAGGACTCCATAAGAGCAACTTATCAAACTGGAGAGGAAATTTAGAACTCCTGTGTGCAAGGATCCACCTGATCCACAAGTAACCCTGCAAGCTAGGCTGATGCCCTACTTTGCTTTCCTGGTGCTGTGATAAAATGCCATGACAGAAGACAACTGGGGATGGGGGGTGGGGGGGGGCGGGGGGGGGGGGGGGGGGAAGGGGATTTGTCTTATGTGATCTAATCCCAAACAATCATACAGGGAAGCCAAGGCCGGAACCCGGAGATGGAAACAGAAGCAGAGATCATGGAGGATGGCTGTTTACTGCCCCGCTTCCCGGGCTTGCTTTCAAATAACACTCAGGACCATCTGCCTAGGGATGGCCATCACTCACAGTAGACCAGGCCTTCCCTAATCAGTAATCAAGAAAATGTCCCCACGGCCTTGCCTACAGGCAAATTGGATACAGGCAACTGACAATCAAGGTTCCTTCTTCTCAGGTGACTATTTGTATCAAGTCTATTAAAAAAAATCTAATCAACACTAAGTTATTTAAAACACTGAAGATGTCTCATTTGCTCATAAGCAACTAAAAAATAAGAATTAGAATTCTTTTTTGATCTTGCTGGCTCTAGGGCCTACTGCTCTACAATGGCCAATTAGAAGTTATTTGATAAAGGCTTAAGGTGACAGATGTCACAGCTTTTCCTGTGAAAACTGTGCTCAAAGTATGCCTCGGGTCAACAGAGCAGCTGTTACATGGAAGCTCTTTAGTGAATAAGGTAGCAACTGTCAAACTAGGGTGTTCTAGGTAGCGCTTGATCTGTAGACCAGTGCGTGTTTCATTTATAAATTTTCAACATGAAAATCAGCAGCTTCTCACCGTTCTTCCCATGCATAAGAAATGCCCAAACACACACATTTTTTCTGGATAGCTGGTGCTACAGACCAGTTGTGCTTGGTGTTGGGAGTGTGTGGAGAAGTAGCTCTTTACCTAGATCCATCCATCGAGCACCTGAAAAAATTTTAAGTGTAAAGAAAGGTGGGCCAGTCCCCATGGACCCCTTCAGAATTAACAAGCAAGATGTCTCTAAGTGTCTGCCAGCTCTTTGCTTTCCATGGCCAACACTGAAAAAGTACACCAATATGGCACGTGTTGGTGAAGGCATAGATGCACCATGCCACTGGAACAGGGCTTAGAAATCCTTGGGGCAGGAAGAAGAAACCAGTAATCAAAAAAAAAAAAAAAAAAAAAAAAAACAACCAGAAAAGTGCCAATGTCCCTGATTGAGGGCACAGGGGTGAGCTATGTTGTGGAGGAGGGAAAGAAAAATAGGCATGTTAATCAATTTCTAAAAGGCAACTGTGGTTTTGTAAATGACTCAAAGAATGTGCCTTTGGGAAAAGTACAGTCCCATGCTTTAGCAGGGTGGGGCCACCATCCTTCAATAGTGTCCTTTTCTCCCGGAAGTGAGAATGACTCAGTAATTAAACAGCTTTGCCTTCCTGAGTATTTGTCTATAGTATACCATGATTCTCCTGAAGTGCTCATGTTCCATGACCATCATTAGCTGGAAAGAAGCAATGGATCAAGATTTTATAGGAGAAACTCACCTTCACAGACTACAGCAAATGAGCCCTGGTAGAGCTTTCATCTACCACACTTCACCATTCTTAGTGAAATCTCACAGCCTTTTAAGCTCATCTAAACATTCTTTAAAAACTTAACTCTGTACAGTGGAGGGGAGGGGCTCAGTGGGTAAAGCCCTTGCTGAGCAAGGGCAAGGACTTGAGTTCGAATCTCCCAAGCCTACATAAAACTGACAGTGTGAGTCTATCATTCCAACTCTCTTACAGAAGAGTCAGGAGAATCCCCAGAAACTTTTGTGGCATCCACGAACAAGAGACCTGATTCATAGTGTGGAAGGCTGACCTCCAACCTTTATACGTGTGCCCGTGGCCTACACACACACATTATCACACACAGATACATACACACAAAAAGAAAAAGGGGAAGGAAGGAAAACGTCTCAGGATTTTGAATGTTTTTTACACAAATAAATATAAAATCTTGAGATGGGCATGCACACACATACACACACACACACACACACACACACACACACACACACACACACACACACACACACACACACACTTCAGGCTTACTATGTTCCCCAACTTGGCTTTGAATTCAAATCTTCAATCTTCCTAACTCTACTTCCTGAGCTCTGGGAGTGCAAACATGTATCACGTGCTATACTGTACCTCATAATATAAATCATTAAAAATATATTACACTTAAAAGTAGAAAACTTGCAGCAGGAAATCACATACACACACACACACACACACACACACACACACACACACATTGTATTAATGCCCCCAATGAAAATAAAATCAAATAACAAATCAGTTAGTTATTTCTTTTTATTTATTTAATTTTGGTTCATCACTGTATTATTATTATTATTATTATTATTATTATTATTATTATTATTATAAAACTATTTGATTGGCTATTGTATTATACAGTGAAGTTCATTGAGATGCACAGATGTCCAATCTGGTTAATTTTAGAGTACAATGTTTTTCACTTGCAAATGTTTTATAATAAAGTTTCAAGTAGTAATTTTATATAAAGTGGTTCCTGCTAAGAAACAGGCAAGTGGAGCTAGTGATGGGGCTCCTGGCTATAGATTAATGAGGACAAGTAAGTCACTATTAGAAGATTCACAGGCCACAGGGATCTTTGCAGATTTATTCCTTCTGGAGAGACCATTACTGACCCTCATCCCCACTCCCAAAAATTCTTAAGGAGAAAAAGTGATTTCCTTAAGCTTTCAAAGTTGGGGCTGAGCATAGCAGTACATAACTTTAATCTCAGTACTTGGGAAGCAGAGGCAGTCAGATCTCTGTGAGTCTGAGGCCAGCCTGGTCTACATAGTGAATCCAGAGCTCTATAGTGAGTCCCTGTCTTGAAAACCAAACAAAACTAAGGGGGAGGAAGATTTCAAAGTCGGATGCGCTAATTGGAAGAAGCACTAAATGTCTGTGCTTGCCCTAGAACACTTTCAAGGGATAATAATTGAAACTACGCACTAGCCCAACAGTTACCAAGTGGACATCCGAACAGTGGCAGTTGACATCCCACAAGGCCAAGTTCTACAAGTGGTGAGAAGGCAGGAAACTTGGGGGCAAAAAACCCTATCCCAAGGCCAGGACAGGAAAACTGCTAGTGTGACAGTCTTGTTTCCCAGGAGCAGGATGGTCCTATGAATAAAATGCTGCCATGTGGTGATCTGCTGTATATCTAATAAAAATAGTCTGGAATATCAGAGGACATAGTCACCCACAGCCAAGCCACAAAGGAAGTAGTGACCCACACCTTTATTGCCATCACTTGGGAGGTAGAGATTCTCTGGATCTCTGTGAGTTCAAGACCAAACAGCCAGGTAGTGGTGACACCCACCTTTAATCCTAGCACTAGGAAAGTTGATCCTGAAACTGAAATGGTTGGGCTGGGAACGAAAGAGGAGAGGAGTAGGCAGAGAAGTTTGGCCTTTTGGGTGCAAGCCTGGTCAGTCTGAGAACTCGTGGAGACAGGACCTACCCCATTCAGCCTGAGGAGTTGGCAGGGTGAAAACTGGCTGTGGTTAGTTCCCTGTGTCTCTGATATTTCAGCTTTTCCCCAATGTCTGGCTCCGGGTTCTATTATATACCAAACAGAGTTTGTGCAACACTGCTACATTATAAAAATACACTAGGATAGGAGTATACTAGAAAGATTTCTCTCCAAGAGAAATTCTTTCACACAGAAGCAAGAAATGAGTCAGAGGGAAAATAAAAGTGTATGGTAACATCAATCCAGCAAAATGACCTCAAAAAAGATTACAGGCCAACAAATGATATTAAATAACAATTTTTTTTTTTTTAAAAAAAAAAAGCTCCACAGATGTCTACAGCTGGAGGCTTTAAGAGATTTAACCCAATTGTTCAGACAACTAACCCGGATGCAACAGCATAACCCTTGAGGCCCAGCACCTGGGAAATGGAGAATGAGCAGAATCTGAAATTTTAAGTCACCTCAGATAATGGACTTGAGGGCTGATCTTGGCTACATGAGCTCCTGCTCAAACAAATTGTTTGGGCTGATGATTCCCAGGAAGAGTGAGGGGCTGGCGTGAGAATTTTCACTTTTCAGCTGTATAATCTCTTCTGTAGTGTTGCTTTGTTTTACTTCATTTTGCTATTATTCAAAGGATTAAGATATAATATTAACTAAATTTTAAATTTTTTCTTTTGTTTCTGTGTGCATGTGTCTCTGTGTGTACATGTGTGCGTGTGTGTGCGTGGGTGTATGCGTGTGTGTATGTATGTGTGTGTGCATGTGAGTGTATATGTCTGTGTGCATGTGTGTGTCTTTGTGTGTGAGTGTATATGTCTGTGTGCATGTGTGTGTGTGTATGTGAGTGTGTGTGTGTGTTGAGGAGGTGATCCGAGGACTAGTTCTCTCTCCCCATGTGGGTTCCAGGGACTGAACTCAGGCCACCAGTCTTGGTAGCAAGCTTTTTAACCACTAAGCCTTCTCACCAGCCCATACTTAAAATCTCTAAATGGTTATATCTTGGAGTTCAGAGGACTCAGAGGTCTGTATGGTCTAATTCCTATGGGACCCAGTCGCACACTCTGGCTATCTACCAGGAGCTGGAGGCACATGGCTACCTGTAGCTCTCAGACAAGCTAAACTTTTCTTAAATTTTAAGAAATTTAGAACTATTTTGTGGACCCCAAGAAGGAAAAAATGACATAAGCTCTGTAGCCTTCATAATTTACTCCTGCACATCCAAATTCCACCAGCAGAAGCACAACCAGCCTTCCTGGTTCACACGTGGTGAGGCCAAGAGCAACAACTCCACAGTCGGCACAGAAGGCTACATGAGGCCTGAGGTCAGCTCCAAGTTAGTTGGTGACTAGTACGTATGCTCCCAGCTGCAGTGTACTTGCCGGCTAGCAGGGCCTGTGGTGGGGTTCAGAAATGAGGCCCTCAAAGTCCCGGCTTATTCTCCAGCATACAATGAGGCAGAACCTAGATAGTGGAACCTATAAGAGCTGGGGATTTTTTAGGAAGATTTAAGTCACTGGAGTCTATCTTTGAAGAGGTTTCAAGAGCCTTGTCTCTCCCCAACCCCATTTCTGGCCATGATGTGAACAGAATTGCTCTTCCACAGATTCCTTCTAGGAAGTGCCTTCATCCTTCCTTGGAGGCTGAAAACCAATAGATCTGCTCAGTTGTAGACGGAATCTCCAAAACCCTGAGTCAAAAGTAATGCTCTCTCTTCCTGGGTGGTTTATCTCTGTCCTTGTCATAGTGACGAAAGCTGACACAGCCTAACAGTATCCACACAAGCATTGTCATCCCTTGGAGGCTCTCAATCAGCCATCACAGGAAGTAGGCAGAGCTAGTGTCCCGTGTCCACATCTCCCCGCCAATACCCCCCCACGTCATTAATGAACATTGATACCACGATATAAGTAAGATCCTTTGTCCTATCAGGACTTAATCCTACTTAATTTTGTACAGTGATCAAAACTGGATACACAACAGGAGAGGATACATCACCAAGGTTTTCAGACTGCTGGAAAAGAAGAAAGGCAAGAGAAGAAATCCTGTTCATTACTGTCTTTCCCATACCTTGTAAGATACTGGCTTTCAGAACTCACTGAGTACAGATCATCAAAGTCTTGGCACTAAAACATCACAACACCCTAAAGCTAGAAAGAGAGTACCTTGCTACAAGCCAGAGCTAAGGAAGCTGAGAGCCTGATGGTTAGAGCTGGGTTAGCCAAGCTTATCAGTTAGGTATGCTGAGATGCAGAGTGCAGAGATGCTGCTCAGTGGCAGTGTGTGCAAGACCCTAGGCTTGGTCCCCAGGACTGAAAAAAGAGAAAACCCTCCCAAATATAAATACTTGATAGAGTTCAGATGCTCCCACATTGAGTTCAATGATCTTTCTTGTGTCATATGAGTGAATGAATGAATGAATGAATGACTTTACCACACAATCTGGTAACCAAAGGGAATCAGAAACATGATTGTTTGCTTAGACCACATTTGCCGATTTAAAAGTTTCCTCATCTCATTTGAGTGTTTTCATTCACCAACATAATTTCAGAAAAAAAATCTCAATTACTGCACATTCCTAAATAAATTAGATTTTAAGTGATAAATCCAGATTATTCCATAATCTGTATAATTTGCCTCAAAAGTGACCTCTCAATCCCAGTCCCTTTTTTACATGCCAGTGATGAAAGGCTCACATTCTTCATGTTATGTCAGTGCCGTGTAACAGTTTTAAGATAAATAGATTGTTTAAAGTACTATAAGCAAATAAATTCAGTATGACTCTTCATAATCTAGAATAAGAATTGTAAAAATCTGTCCTATAAGAGTCTTAAATTTGTTTTCTAGGTCTCTTCTCTTCATTTTCCTTCCTTCCTTCCTTCTTCCCTCCCACCCTCCCTCCCTCCTCCCACCCTCCCTCCCTCCCTTCCTTCCTTTTTTTCCATTCTACCTGAACAGCAATTTAGCAGCTTTGAGTTCTGTGTCCCCCCCCCCCGCCCCCCCCCCGCCCCTGACACCGCCCACCTGTCTTTCCCTTTCTTGCTCACCCTGTGAGGGGGGGATTTGAGAAGAGGAAAAGAAATGGACACAAGAGTTGAGAAAGAGGTGAATTACACAGAACCTATGAGGGAGAAGTTGTCAAATTCCTGGGGTTGGAGGGAAATGTGCCAAGGCGTGGTAAGGAAATGCTTGCCTGTCAAGGCTCCAGTTCAGCAGGGTACCCCCAACCGAGAAGTGAAGTTGTGATCTTACCAGGACCATGGCCAAAGAGAAAAGAGACAAAACCCCTTAAGTACTGAGTGCCCCAGCCTTCCAACCCTAGCTGTGCCTGCCTGCCTGGGAAGAGGGGGGAGCATCCTGTGTTAGCAGCCACCTGACTCTATCCCCTCCACCTCCACCGCAATCACAGTTAGTGTCATAAATAACTGCTTGGAATTTCAAGAGGCCTCTTAAAGACCAGCCAGTCCACACCTTCCTCCCTTGTTTTGCAGAGGAACATGGAGACATAGAGAAATGATGAAGTCATTTGCCCAAGGTCACACAGTCAGACTCCCAAGCTGCAGATGGCCTTTCAGAGCTCCTTCCGGGTGGACAGTCCCAAAGTTACAGAACACACCCCAATACCCTAACTCCTGGAGATATAGAACATTAGAAAGCATAACTTCATAACGAATCAAAAGCCTACATGACAGTAAAAGCCACGTCAAACTGGTTATTACTGTCATGGTGCCTTCAGCAGTTAGTGATTACTCCTCTTCCTCCGTTACTTCTCACAAGAAGAGAAAGTTTTTTAAAATGCACCTTCACCTATGGACCAATAAAGCCCTTCATACCTGAATTCAAGAGAATAGCAAATAGA
Source organism: Phyllotis vaccarum (assembly GCA_033318265.1). Classification (NCBI taxonomy): domain Eukaryota; kingdom Metazoa; phylum Chordata; class Mammalia; order Rodentia; family Cricetidae; genus Phyllotis; species Phyllotis vaccarum. Next base: position 23,618,543 of record JARWLC010000004.1, on the reverse strand, counting down.
GGTGCCCCAAGAGTTTACAGAAACGTCAGGTCTTTCTGAGAGTCGCAAAGCCCTAGGGAAAGTTAAATGCCCTCAGCAGTGATGGATCCTGACCTGCCCAGGTAAACCTGGACCGGCCAGAGGAACAGAAAGAGGCTTCACCATTGGCCAAGGGCTGACTTGGAAAGGAGATCCAAGTGCCTCGCCTGCCAGAAAAGAGCTTCAGAAAGAGAAGGAAACGTTGCCTTACCCTTAAAGATGACAGAAACGATGGGATCCGGCTTCCCAAATTTTGTTTTAGGGATGTTAGTGGCAGATTCCACAATCACTCGAAGCATGGCTCTTAAGAAAGCAAACTGCAGCCAAAGGGCGGCGGAGAAGACGGGAGCGCTGGCGCTGGGCCCTCCGCCCTGGGAGAGGATGTCTCCAGGCTAGGGGAGGGCTTCTCCCGGGCAGGGAGGGTGGAGGGGGGGGTGGGGGCGCTCCGGAGGAGTATTTGCTGAAGGCCACGTGTAAACCGATCTCCACACTCCCAGAGTCCACGCAGGGCCGCAGGCACGGCTTACGAATTCAGAAAATGCGGACCTGAAAAAGGACACCCAAGACGGAGAAGGAATTTTGTGCAGCATATGAGGAAACCACGATGGATTCGGGACAGCAGGCCCTCCAGGAAAACCACAGAAATGGTCGTGCCTTTTAACAGTGACTCGCGAAACTTAATTCGTTGTTTTTCTACCGCCTCTTGCACTGTTTAACCTAGTTTCGTGGAGTTTTAAAACTACTTAATGGGGCTATAATTTACTTTTGCCTTTTCTTTTCGCTCTGGTGGACACGCCCCCTCCGCAACTTTAAAGGTTTTTTTAAAAAAAAAAAAAAAAGCTGCTAAGAGGCGCCTCCTAATGCATGGCCAAGGAATAGCTGAGTTAATGTCCAGGAACTGGAAGAAAATACCGATTTCTTTGGTCCCTTTCCTTGCCAACAGATTCGCTAAGGAACCCTTCAAAATAGGATCCTACCTTCGCTGGACCACGGAAAGCTGTCTTCAGTGGAAATAGATAAGGGACGGTGCACTGTCTGCTTCTAAAGAGGGTGACGGAAGGCTATGCAGCCTGATGGTTAGAGCACATGAGAAGTCTTTTACCACTTAGAGCTACATCACGGTAGCAAATTTCTTTAGCCACTTCCTTCTTCCATATCCTTATTTGTAGGTAGATAGAAATATATTTTATGTGTTGTAAGAGCAAGTCCTGTGGGGCCTGACAAGAAACGTGTAGAAAATCACATCTGTCTTGCTAGAGTTTCGTGACGTCCATAGTCTTACTGTTAATATTTTTGCTTCTGGTATACAGTCAAGCAGAACCATCGGGAAGGAGACAGTTCAAGCTTATTGGGAACGTAGTACCAAACCTACAGAATTCAATCTCAGAAAGCTCCTCAAATTCTTATACAAAGTTAGGAGTTATATACAGAACTGTATTTAGTGGCCACAGAGAGTCTAAGTGGAGTTTAGGAAACATTAATCTTGCTTAATTCAACTGATTTTTCTCCAGTTACTGTGAAACACATTTCTCTAGTAATGAATACATTATAAATGTGACCACTTAACTACCCTCCATGTCAAGAGAGAGGATACCACAACCACAGTTGTGTACCCCATAAGTGAAAGACACTTTTGTCCACTAGAAAATCACCCCGATTTTCATTTTTTAAGTTAGTTCTTTGACAATTTTATACGTGTAAGTAATGGTGCCATGTGATTACAGTCCCCCCCACCCACTCTTCTTTCCTTTCTTCCTTTTTTGTTTGTTTGTTTTTCCCTCAAGACAGGGTTTCTCTGCTTAGTCATAGCTGTCCTGAAACTCACTCTGTAGACCAGGCTTGAACTCCAAGAGATTCACCTGCCCCTGCTCCAGAGTGTTGGAATTCAAGGCCTGCACCACTACTGCCCAGCTTCCCAGCCTTTTCATAAACCATTTTCACTTTTATCAATCCTTCCTTCCTCCTTTCCTAGATTTATGACTTTTAGCTCTGTGACGTGTCTAGTTTAACCAGAGCGATCTGAATTAGGACTGTCCACTAAAGCCCGGGGGAGTCACCAGTAGCCACACAACTAAAGGCAGTAACTCCTTCTGACTTCAAATCTATCAAAAGCCCTTCCTCCATGCCGGGCTGGCTGCTGAAGCCTTGTTCTTATATAGACCCAGCTCATTCATCTGAAGTTATTGAAAGTTTCTGACTACAATGGCTGTGTCAGCTCAGGAGACTGGATTTCAAGACACCGCTTCAGGGAATGGCCCAGAACATAAATATGATGAGAGGTTATGGATGTGGACACTCACTAAGGACACTGACTGAGTCTCACATGTTTAGTGGCCCCTGGACACTAGTGAATGCTCCACAAGGGTGACTTCTACTCACTTATAACAATGGCCCACCTCCAGTCAGGAATAAACCTGAACTCTCGAGCAGGCGGGTGGCAGGTAGGGTGAAAATCCCCCCCCCCCAAATGGACATGATAGATTAGATGTACCATCAAAGGCCAGAAGAACCATATTCTATCTATTGGGCTCTAGAGGACACATCATTTCTTAAGATACACTGTTAGAAAGACACTCTCATTCTCAAGAACTTCAGTCCTCTGTAGGTCAGTAGAGGGAGATTCTGTGTCTTAGAGTTTCTAAGTGCAATAAAACATGGGTCAAAAGCAGCATGCGTGGGAGGGAAGCGTTTATTTCATACACATTAAAGTGCATCATCCTGGGAAGTTAGGGCCGGAACTCAAGGAGGCAGGAACTTATGAGAGGTCATGGAGGAGTCCTGCTTACTGCCTCGTTTGGCTTGCTTTCCTATATCATCCAGGACAACCAGCCCAAGAATGGTATCGCCCACAGTGAGCCCGGCCCTTTCACATCCTAAACAATCAAAGAAAAAATACCCTATTTCTTTTGTGTGAAGTTGACGTGGGGATGATAAAACCCCAGTAAAACAAACCACAGGGGATGGTGCATAAACCTCAGAATTATCATAATAAGCATCCAGGTTGGAGTAGCAGCCAGTGAATGCACACAGATTCACAATGGCATTCCCAGGAAACGGTATCCCAGAAGAAAAAAGATGCGTGGCAAACAAGAGCTCTCTCTGTTCAGTGTCATCAAGATACTTCCCTTGCAGTATCGAGGCCCAGGACACGGAACCCAAGGAAAGAGCAGGTCTCAAAGAAGAGTCTCCCATTTCCATGGCAGGTGTTCATGACGACTTTTCTAGATCATCCCACAGTGATGGACTATTACCTGGAAGTGTAAGAAAAAAACAAAAAAACAAACAATCCCTTTCTTCCTCAGCTTCCATTCTTATCACAGTAATAGAGATCCTAACTGGCTATTTAATTATAACTGACATATTCTGGCCATTGACATAAGAACACATGGCCTTGGTCACTGGAGTAAAAGCTTTGGCTGTGAGAAATCCCCCACCCCAATAGTCTCTAATAAAGGCTGTGGATGAATTGATGAATGAACTGTGACTCGCTCAGATTGTGAGGAGCCAAAAGCACACCTGCTAGCTAGCCATGGAAAGACATGAAAGAAACTAAATATTACTAAGTGAAAGAAACCGATCTGAAAAGGCTACACGCTGCATGATTCCAAAAATAAAACCTTCTGCAGAAAGCAAAAATATGGAGGGCGATAAAAAAAAAAACAAAAACAAAAAACAAAACAAAACAAAACAAAACAAAACAAAAAACCCTCAGCATTTTCCAGGAGGTAGGGAGGAGGGAAGCGATGAACAGGCAAACACCGAGGACTCTGAGGACAGTGAAGCTACAGCATTCTCTATGACATAATAATGGTCAGTGCATGTCTATATGTACTTGTCTAAACTCATAGAACGCACATGAAGAGCAAGTCCTAATGGGACCTATGGACTTTGGGTGCTAGTGATGTACAAACAGATTCCTTAATTATAACTAGTACAAACTCTGGTTTGTTGGAAAGCAGGGTGTATGTGGGAACTTTACTTTCGACTTGACTTTGCTGTGGTTCTTAACTGTTCTAAAAAAAGCACTATTTTTAAAACACGCACACATACATAAAAGTAAAGCAAAAGAATCCCTCCTTCACTGATTAGCATTTTTTTCTGATTATATTTTCATTTGATAAAATATTATTTTCATAAGAACTCATAGTTAGGCTTTCAAATTTTAAAAGAAGTCCTGAGTATGTGTAATATACACAAGGAATCACAACACATCATAAGTGACTCGTAATCCAAGTGTTCAGCATCGTTGTTTGAGAAATACTATTTTAAACACGGCTTAAGCATATTTGATAAGATACATACAATTTGGTCCTGCAAAGTTGTTACGTAAGCCACATGAAGGATGAATTTCCTAGCTCCTAGCATTTATCTTCTGGAACCTTCCATTTGGCACTAAGGGTCCTAAAGAAAGGAAAGGAGGGATTCACACTTGGACTGCAGGGGCTTGAACTGTGTTTCCTGGAGAAGAGTTTGAAAAAGAACTCTGGGAGTTAGGGGCCGCTGCATGGGTTTGTGTTGGAGGCAGGGCATGTGCAGAGACTGCTGGTCAGTTAACGCCAGTCTGACATCACAATGGCTTGTGAATGTGTGTGTGCACGTGTGTTACAAATGCAATTAAACGTGTGTACCTGTGTGTGCGTGTGCCTGTGTGTGTGTGTGTCTGTGCAGGTGTGTCTGTGTCCATGTGTGCCTCTGTGTGTGTGTCTGTGCAGGTGTGTCTGTGTGTGCCTGTGTATGTGTGCCTGTGCCTGTGTCTGGGTAATAATGTTCCCTAAATTTACATCAGCCTGGAACCTATGTCACCCTATTTGTAAAATAGAGTCTTTCCAGTTGAAATCGTGTCGACAAAGTTCTAGTGGATTAAAATGGGACTAGTGTTTTTATAAGGAGGACACCTGGACACAGAGCACACAGGACAATGCTCTGCACAAGCCAGAAGACGTGGTAAAGAAAGTAAGGAGAGGGGGCAGAATATGTAGCCTTGACCTTGGCTCTTGGTTCTTGACCTCCAGTCTCTAGTACTATGAGAAAATGGGTTCTGTTGCTCAGTGCCATTCAGTTTGGAGGGATTTATCTTGACATCACAGGAATTTAATGTGATATTTCTGCTCCCCTGATGTGGTGGCTTGAATGAAAATGGCCACAATATGCTCAGAGAGTGGCACTACTAGGAGGTGTGACCTGGGTGGAGTAGCTGTGTCCTTGTTGGAAGCAGTGTGTCACTGGGGATGAGCTTTTGAGGTTTCAGATGCACAAGCTAGGCCCAGTGTCACTCTCTCTTCCTGCTGACTGCTCATTCAGATTTAGAACTCTCAGTTCCTCCTCCAGCACTATGTCTGCTTGTGTGCCAACATGCTTCCTGCCTTGATGGTAATGAACCAAACCTCTGAACTGTAAGCCAGGACCAATTAAATGCTTTCATTTAAAAAAGTTGCTATGGTCATGATGTCTCTTCAGAGCTATAAAAAATCTAAGAAACCTCATCTTACTAGATCTTTGTGCCTGGGGCTCAAACAGACAAGAAAGGCCACTGGAATTAGAACCTATCTCTTTGGGAGTCCATAATGACTAAAGATCAGCAGCTCCCTGGTGTGGGAATGCATTTGTGTGTGCTGTATCTTTAAATAAAAGTGCTGTGTTGGGTCATGGCGGGCACCATAGAAAAAGTGGGAGGAGAATCAGAGCTTAGGTGGAGAAGCAGGGCGGAGTTAGAGGCAGACCGAGCTGAAGCCGCCGAAGGATCAGCATGTAAGGAGCACGGGTGAGCTACGGCCCACGTGGCCCAAAGATTAATAGAAATGGGTTGATTTAAGATGTAAGAGCTAGCTAGCAATGTGCCTGAGCCATAGGCCAAACAGCATGAAGTAAATAAAAGCATCTGAGTCGTTTCTGGGGGCCTAGGCGGCGGTGCGCAGATAAGCAGTCCCGGACAGGTCTGTGGGTCCGGGATCTCTGGCTGTCTGGGACCCGAGGAAACCCGCTACAACACCCTGGTAAAGCATGTCTTTCTCTGTACTGCCATCTCTTTCCCATATAGTAACATGGAGATTACTTATTAATTATGAAAGCTTGGCCATTAGCTTAGGCTTATCCCACAAGCAATTATAACTTCAATTAACCCATTTATATTAATCTACATTCTATCACGTGGCATGCCATCCCTTCCATCTTGTACCTTCTGTTTGCTCCCTATTTCTCCTCACTTCTCCTGGATGCCTAGATTCCTCCTTCTATTCTTTTCTCTCTTTAGAAATCCTGCCTATACCTCCTGCCTATCTATTGATTAGTCAGCTTTTTTTTACACCAATCACAATATACTTTCACACAATGTACAAATATCCCACATTTCCCCCTTTTGTATAAATAAAAAGGAAAGATTTTTAACTATAATACAATAAAATTATATACAATAATAACAATTATTGGGTAAGAATTACATTCACAGTGCCAGGTCCATTTACATTTGACAAATTCAGAGAAAATACTCCATTATAAATCCTCTGTCAGTGAGTCCAACGTTTTATAACTAATTCACTTTCTATTCTGTGTTACCAAACCAAAGCTATCTTTTTAGAACTCAAAAGCATTTTCTTAGATAATCAACTAAAGCTTTCATGTTTCTCAACCTTGTAAACTTTACATCTCTTATGTAAGTTTTTTTTTTAATTTGGTATCAAGGGAAATCATAATTATAACTGCCTTGTTTTCAACTCTATCAGAGACCTGAGAAAGATATAATATTACCTGAGTAGAAATGACCAGAACTAGAAATGACAAGTTCCTCTGTAACTTTGCAGTATCCATCTTCAGCCTAAAAGCCTAGAAGGACCGTCCTATCTTGTCATGGCAAAGTTCAGTAGTCATTTTCTTTTGTATCCTGCTTGTTCACTTTGGACAGCATACAGTCAGCAGTTGAGACAAGGGCAGTTTCTTGCTCAGTGTCTAACTTAGCCATAATAAAAGCAAACTCCTTATGGATGTTCTTCAATGCCCATCATCCTTTTAAAAAAAAATGGTGCTGCCAGGAACAGATTTGTCTTATTGTTATAAAAAAAGTGTCTTAGGTTATTAAAAGATCTTAAATGGCGTATTCTGTAGGTCTCTGAAGTATTTGAAGATTACCTTGCTATCTAAAATATACCTCTGACCTTGAAAACATACCTAATATGACCACAAATTTGATTGTTAGATGACTAGCTACTAGCCTGTATTTCTTTAACAAGCAAGCATGCTTGAGTTTAGAGAGGAAGAGAGCCATCCTCCAACTCCAAAGACAACTTATTTTGAATTGAATTGAGACCACAAAAAGAACATTTGCCATTATGTTTGTTGACAGCAGCAGAAACAAATATTTGGGAAGATTTATGATTTTTTTTTTTCTGTTGGAAATGTGCCATATCATTAGGCCAATTTAATTCTTCTTCTTGGGACATTTTTCTCTGGATTTTTTTCTGAACATTTTTCTTCTTCAGCTGTCTTATTTGTCCAGTGGTCTTCAGATTCTTTAGTTGAATGTCTTTATTATCCTGATAAGACAAAAACAAAACCCTAACCCAAACCTAACTTTGGGCAGTTTCTTTTCTTCTGGCAAATTTTATCTTTATGAAGAGAAAATGTGTTTTTTGGAAACAGAAAAAAATATTATCTTGTAGTAGGAGGTTTCTGGCCCAACTTTTTGGGCCTTGCCTCAAGGTTTAGGACCACAGACCCGTGGACCCACAGACCTGCAGACCCGCAGACCCGCAGTCCCACAGAGACACACAGATGCTTTCAATAGTTTTTGGCTGATCAGCGTCAGGCACAAGCATATAACTTGCTAGCTCTCTACCCTTTCTCTAACCCATGTCTCTTGTTCAACCATGGGGCTCGGTACCTTTTCTTAGAGCAGCATAGTTGTCCTCGGCTTCTTTCAGCTTCTCTCTGGCATTCTGCTCTGTGTGTCTGTTCTCAGAGATTTTCTTAGTCTGGTAGCCCCGCCCACACTTCTTGCCTGCCTTTGGCCAATCAGCCCTTTTTATTAAACCAGTGGGTGGGACAATTGTTTACCATGAAACAGCACAATACCCCTACATTATCTTTTGTTAATAAAAAACTATTTTTTATAACTGATCAAATGAAAGGTATTTGTTAGTCTTATAAATTAGTCTGGATTGAATGACTAACCTGTTTGATGAAGTATTACCTTTCCTAATTAAGAGATCACTCCTGTTCAAATATATTCTTTATCAACCTTGATAGTATCCATATCTTTATTCTCCTGTAGAAACAAAAGCAAAACCTCTCCCCCAATGCAATATATTTTCTAATTTTCATTTTGAAATTTAAACATTATTAAAATACATAGGTTGTTTTAATTTATCAGGTGTGGTATTAACCAATGAATATCACTGGTTAATAAAGGAACTTTTTTGGCCTATGGCAAAGCATCTTAGAAGCAGGCGGGAAATATGAGCATAGATAAAGCAGAAAGAGGGCAGAGTCATCAGACAGAGATGCTGTGAGCTGCCACTAAGACAAACTGTAACCCAAGAGAGCAAGATCTAGTTGAACACAGGTAAAGCCACTAGCCACGTGGCAAGACGGATTAATGGAAATGGGTTGAGTTAAGATGTAAGAGATAGCTAGCAATATGCCTGAGCCATAGGCCAAGTAGCATGTAATTAATATATACCTTTGTGTGATTATTTTGGGCTAAACAGCAATGAGCTTGCAAGTAGGTCAGAAGCTCAGGGCTAAGCTGGAAAGGCTGGGCCAGAAACTAATTACTACAAGTTTCCATAATTCATTATCTTTTAGCAGCTATTATTTTTTTTGTATATTAGCATTTAAAAAAATCAAAGTCAATAAAGAATCAAAAAGGATCCAGACACCCTGTGTATTTTTCATCTTTACCTGGATAATTTTTATTATTATATTCTTTCTTTAAAGGCTGTACTTTATTACTCTTAAACTATTTTTTCTATGACTGTCTACACCCATTTTCTTTTCTTTCTTCAGCATCTAAGCACATTCTTAAATATACTGTCCCTCTTTAGAGGTTTTCTGTGTCTGGACCTGATTTTACTAAGCGTCTGAAGTGTTCTCTGATCATGGGAGACAAATCTTAAACTCCACGTCAGCTGTCATGCTACTCAGCTTAGTGCATGGCACTGGTGGCTGGCTCCAGCCAGCAGGAGGTGGCCTGAAGACATGCTGAGCATTGACCTGCCTGAGAGACTGCAGGACTAGGAATCCACATCCAGCTCCTTGTCTAGAACTTTTCTTAATTTTCTCAGGTCCTATGTTTGAATATTTAAGCCTCCGTTTTGGACACCATGCAAACATGTCTTTCTCTGTACCACCAGCCATCTCCCAAACAATGACACAGAGACTTCTTATTCATTATGAAAGCTTGGCTATTAGTTTAGGTTTATCCCACTAATTCTTATAACTTTCATTAGCTCATTTATATTAATCTATGTGCTACCATGTGGCATTACCTTTCTTCCATCTTGCACCTCCTATTTTCTCCGTCTCTCTTCACATCTCCCCCATGCACAGATTTCTCCTCCTCTTCATTTCTCTACCTGGAAGTCCCTCTTAGACCCCGCTGTCTAGCTATTAGATGTTTAGCTTTTTACTTACATCAATTACAGCAATACATTTTCATACCGTATACAAACATCACACAACACTCTAGGGAATTCTAGGACTTCAGCAAGATTGGGACAGTTGAGACATCCAATCTCATACACTGAACAGTTCTGGGTTCTCAGCCTTTCTGTCAGGAGACAGTCACTGAGTATACATATTCAGCCTATCAGTCCTGTTCCTTTAGAGAACCCTGATTAATACAAGTTGTGACACCTGCGTCACCTGAGGAGCTTCATCGAGCAAAGTCTGGAGATTGAAAGGGAGACATACACAGGTCACTCCTGAAAGAAGAATGCCATTTATTGGAGCTCAGGGAAAGCCTTACATACCAGTGTTGCCCTGGGGGCTGCAGAATGACCTCCACGACAGTTAGCAATCGCTACTGTTGCCAAGCACTGAGCTTACTGGGGCAGAGACAAGCAGATACCTAGGTTCCACTGGCCATCCAGCCTAGCCAAAATAGTGAGCTTTTGCTTAAGGTAGAGAATGATCAAAAAAGATACCCGAGTTCAAATTCTGGCCTTCATACACACACATAGGTTTACTCTCTCTACTCCACATGCATGCATCACACATGCATGCATATACATAAAAATTTTTATTTCAAAAATTTGAAAGCTCGATTGTAATTTAAGCTATTTGCTGAATAAACCTCTCTGTCTATTTACTCCTCAGCTGGGACTTCACATTCGTTCCCTCATTCCATAATCTGTCATTTAAGAACTCCTTTATTAATCCCTGTGAATAGCCCTGAGCCTGCCCTTCAGCGCCAGGGAGAAGAGATACACAGAGAAAAAATGTTCAGAGGAATAGAGAGAAATTGGGGGGGGGGAATATAGATGAGAGGAACAAAACAGTAGAAACATTAGAGAAAATCAGCAGGGGAAAGCGAAGATAGATTTATAACATCTAATTCTAATTCCGGCTTCTCAGCTTCTTAGCAATGTATTGTCTAACAGCATGGCATCCATGCATGGTTTATTTTAAGACCTGTTTGATGATATATTTATTGAGAAATATTTTGGTTAGCAACTAAAATGCATTTTAGGATTAAAATGCTGTTCTTTACTAGCTTAATTATAAGGCTTTGCACAGTTGTTAATACTATTTTTAAGCAACTTCATGCAGTTGTCCTTCAGTATATATGAGAGATTAGTTGTGTAGTTTACCTAGGATACACCCCCACACACTCAAGTCCCTTACTGAAATCAAAATGCACATAAATTATAGATATCTTCCTATAAGTCACCTCTAGATTACCCATATCTACAATATGTTAATATTGTGTGAATAGTTGCTGTGGGACTATGTTTGTGTACAGTGTAAATATTTGTTACTTTAAAACTTGGTTTAATAAAATGTTGATTGGCCAGAAGCTAGGCAGACAGGAAGTATAGGCAGGATGACCAAATAAGGAGAATACTGGGAAGAGGAAGAGCAGAGAAGTCAACAGTCAGACTCAGAGGGAGGAAGAGGAGAATGATGCATTGAGCAAAGGTACCAAGCCCTGTGGCCAAACATGGATAAGAATCATGGGTTAGTTTAACAGTAAGAGTTTGCAAGTAATTATCCTGAGCCATAGGCAGACAGTTTATAATCAACATAAGCCTTTGTGTGATTATTTGGGACTAAATGGCTGTGAGATTGGCCAGGCAGGACAGAGAAACTTATGACTACAAGTAGTTATTATGTTGTATTGTTTAGGGAATACTGACAATGAAAAAGTCTGTACATATTCAATACTGATTTGTTTCCTTGAAATATCTTTTATTCTAGAACTAATTGGATCCATGAGTATGAAATCCATTAAAAAGGTAAACCAACTGTGCTTCTGTGTAGTGCTTGGTAGTGACCAAGCCTACACAGAAGTCAAGGGGAGATAAAGTATTTCAGAATATTTGGCTTTGGGTTTTGTTGTTGTTGTTACTATTCAAGATACTTTGGGAAGCTAAATATTTGATATGTGTAAACATGGCCTTCTCTGAGAAGGTATTAATCAGGAATTGGGAGATGTTTCAATCTGTAAAGTGTGTGCTTTGCATGGGTGAAGATCTGAGTTTGACACCTGGAACCTATATAAGAGAACCAAGCAAGGTTGCAGACACGTACTTGCAGTTTCAATGATGTTCTGGGAAGATAGAGGAAGATCCCTGGAGCTTGTTGACCAGTCAGCCTGGCCCAATCAGTAAGGTCAGTCAGGTCTATGGTGGTTTGAAAGAAAATGGCCCCCAGAGGAAGTGGCAAATGTGGCTGTGTTAAAGTAGGTGTGGTCTTGTTGGAGGAAGTGTCACTGTAGAGATGGTCTATGAGATTTCTTCTGTTCAAGCTTTGCTTAGTATGACAATTTCCTATTACCTTCTGATCAAGATGTAGCCAGCACAATGCATACCTGCATGCCACCATGCTTCCTGCCATGATGATAATGAACTGAACCTCTACACTGTAAACCACCACCACAATTAAATGTTTTCTTTTATAAAAATTGGTGTGGTTGTGGTGTCTCTTCACTGCAACAGAAACCCTAACTAGGACAAGGTCCCAGTGAGAAACTGTATAAAAAACACAAGGTAGACGGCATCTGATGTTGACCTCTGACCTCCACATGCATACTCAAGAGCTCATACTCACATGTACACAATGGAGTAACATCCAAAAAGAATTTCACTTTCTCTGTTCTTCCCTTCCCTTTCTCTTTCTTACTATGCTGGGGATCAATCCTAAAGCCTCATTTTTGTTAGGTAGATGCTCTAGCACTGAGCTATATTGCCAACTAATACTTAAAAAATAAACCTAGAACACACCCTGAAATAAAGAACCTTTCTTATATTGTGAAGCCCCCAGGGCTTAGCCTATTTATGGACTGCAGTTTTTACTGGAACCAGTTAATCAGGAAGTCCTCAGAGAACAAAGAAGTTGACCCAGGCCAGGTGTTTCATGTGAGCTGCAAAGGTTACTTAAGGTGAGAAAAACAATCTTGGTATATAAGGCTTCTCTTGCTCTTCAATAAATGGCATTCTTCATTCATAGTGACCTGCGTCTCTTGTGTCTTTCTTAATTTCCAGATCCTTGCCCGACTTCCGGTTCATTCAGGTGACACAGGTGTCACATTATATACAAATCAGTGCTCTTCCTATAGGAATGTAACAGGAGTCACCTTCACCATTTTGGACTTCCAAGTAGTCACACTAAAAAATATACACAATAGTTAAGATTGATTGCAATGTTTTAATTTAACTTGTCAATCTACAATATTATGGTTTTTAATATGTAAGAAGATAAATAAGAATTAGTACAATCTTTTATATGCTTTTTTATATTTATATTAAGTCTTTAAAATCTCGATTTGGACATAAAGTTTTCATCAGAAGTAGTTTATCTACGTTTAAATTTTATAAGATTTATAACTCAAGAGATATGTGTATGCACTTTTAAAAAAATATTTGATTATTTTGTGTGTGGACAAACTTATAGAGCCTGTTTTTTCCACTGTGTGGATCCTGAGAATCAAACTCAGGCTTTTAGACTTGGTGGCCTGAGGTTTTACCAACAAAACCATCTCACTAGCTCCCGTTGTTCTGTCCAGATCATAGGGTCCCCCAAAGACCACCCAGGAGTCCACACCCATATGCAAAAGGGAAGAGCTTTTATTCAAGCTTGAGCTTCGATTCTTTGTCCAAGCTTGGCAATGAGAACAGAGTGCCAAGCTTGGGTAAGGTAGGGTTTTGTAATCATAGTAGAGATTGGGGTGAGGGGATTTGGGGGTGTGGATGTCTTTGTGAGAAAGGATTGGTGTGTACTTGATTACTGGACAACTGACAAGCTGCCTCTGAAACAAGTGATAGTAAAGAAATGTCCCCTGGGTTCTTCACATCACAGCCTGATAAATGGCATTTCTTTGATCTTTGTTTTAAGACTAGGCCTCGGAGAAGGGGAGGGGACTCACTCCTACACTGGCACTACTGTGTGACAGTCAGGAGCTGAGCCCAGCTGTACAGTTGCAATTAACCTTGCTTTGCATTTGTATTTGGAGAGTCAGTGTGATTCTGGGGTTCTTTCTGGGCGTCCCAGAGACCGGGCAGAGCAAGGCCTACTCTTTGGCAGGTTTTAATTAAGCCTGTTCTGGCAGCAGTATAGCTAAGCTGTTCTAGGCCCTGGATACCCAGAACCAAGTTTTTTGCAAGCATGCATATTTTTTTTCTAATAATGGAATTAAGTGTCCGTTTTAAAATAAAATTAAGTAAAATTTAAAATTCAGTTTCTTACAGCAGCCTTTTCTCAGCAACATTTCTACTTCTTTCCCCTGTGTCTGCTCTGCTCTTCCTGTTCCCAGAGTTTTCTTAGTCTGGTAGCCCCGCCCATACTTCCTGTCTGCCTTTGGCCAATCAGCGTTTTTATTAAACCAGTAGGAGGGACAATTACTTACAAAGGAACAGAATACAATCCCTGTACAAATTTCCCTTCTTATTCCTCTATTCTCAGCTTCCAATTTTGGCTTTGAACTCCCCCTCCCCCCATCCTGCACAAAGCCTGCTTGTGGCCTTCTAGAATGCCACCTTGTGGTTTAAGGCTTGTGTTTCCATCTCTGCCTCTCCATTCATGGACTTCAGGCAGGAGAAAGCAGAACACTGTGGGATTAGAGGATTCAAATTTCTTGGATTGCAATCTTCCTGCTTTAAAAAAAAAAAATCTGAAATTCCTTATATGGTTTCTCATTCACTTGACTGAGAAACATGTTTTAGCATACTACACTGTTAAACCCTAAGCATTTCTCATGGATTCATCCCTTAACCCTTACAACCATACTATGAGATAGTACAGAGCAGAAAAACGAGGTTCAAAGAAGTTAAATGTTGTACTCTAGGTCACACATCTAATAAGGGGCATTTAGGAGTTTAACCCTTGTACTACACAATCTCCCTAAAATGCTTTGCTACTGAATGTTTTTAGTTGTAAACTACACGCAGGCCTTAAACTCAGTTTAAGAAAGACACACCCTAGCAAACAATAAAATTCTCCCAGACGCCAAGCAAGACCCAGAGTTGAGGGATCAAGACCGATAAAGACACATCCTCCTGTAGGGCAGCAATCTGGACTCGCCCCTGGGCAGGGCTCACATTTTCAGTTTTCAGACTAGCAGAGCTTATCAGAGCTCCTGCTCCGCCCCTGACTTTGGCAAGAGTGATCCACCCGGAAGACTGGGAAGCTGTGCTTCCCTGGGGAATCCAGTTATCCCGGAGATGGAGGGGCTCCAATTTACAGAGAGAAACTAGTTTTCAAAGAACACAGACCTCCAGTCATTCACAGGCAAGGGTCACAGAGCATGTCCTATGGAGAACAGCAGTGTCAGAATCCACACAGAAAAGCAGGCAGTCCTAGAATTACCGGGACGTCCGATTCTGTCCTTGGCCCCGCCTCTGCCCCCTTCCCCAGCCACTTTATCCTCTCTGCCTCCTCCATCCCCACCCCACACATGCAGTCCGTCTCAGAGTTCGGGCTGGGCTAGAACCCGAGTCCGGATCTGCGACCCACCTGCCCTAACGTTTCCGGCTGTACCCCTAAACTGTACGCCACCTAGTTCCAAGCCCCGCCCCTCCCCGCCCCGCCCCGCCCCGCCCCCAGATTCCAGAGCCCGCCTTCGGTTCCAAATCTTACCACGCCCTCCCTCAGGTTCCGGCCCCGCCCCCAGGCTCCTGGGCCCTCCCTCTCTCCTCCATCCTCGCCCTCGCTCAGATTGTAGGCCCCGCCCTCTCTCGCCCGCCCTCAGACACCAGGCCCCGCCCTTTATGAAGCCGGCAGTGACGTGTTCCGCCCCGCAGCCGCGGGATTCAAACTGCCGGAAGCGGTGTCCAGGCTGGAGAGCTGCAGGGGGTCTGACGTAGCGACGCGAGCGCTGTGTTTTGTCTCAGGTACTGAGTGGCCCAGGCCTCGGCGGGGGAGGGAGGAGAGGACAGCAGGGGCCCGCAGCCCCAGGGCCGGCCGGACAAGACCGCCCAGGAGGCGGCATCGGTGGGGAGATCACGGCCGCAGGGCTGTGTCTCAGCTCGCTGGAATACATGCTCGTTTCGTGAGGACACCACGCTGGATGCTTGTCGACGTCGGCCGTCATCCTTTCGATTCCTTTCAGCTTTGCGGTATTATCATTTTCTTAACAGCGGCATCTCTCGTGCGTTCGGCCTTTGCCATTAGCAAGCGCTTCTCTTTGCAGTTTTTTTTTTCCCCTGGCCCCCTCGTAGATAATTGGTGCGATTTACTGAATGCAAATGCTTCTTTGGTCTCTTCAGTCTAGTCAGAGATTTCTGAGCATCTGCCTTTAAGCTCTCGGATGACAAAAAAATAAAATAAAAAAATACAGCTCTTTTGAACAATTATTGACTATGGTTATTTCCTCTTAGTGTTTACTACAGGTTGGGAATATGTGAACCCGTGTTTCTATTGCCTCTCCTCTTCCTCCGGTTGCCCTAACCAGTTTATACCCAGTCCCTATTAGGTTACCTGGTAAATAGGCTTAGTAATTTGTTG
The DNA here is from genome assembly GCA_033318265.1 of Phyllotis vaccarum. Taxonomy (NCBI): domain Eukaryota; kingdom Metazoa; phylum Chordata; class Mammalia; order Rodentia; family Cricetidae; genus Phyllotis; species Phyllotis vaccarum. Next base: position 23,602,373 of record JARWLC010000004.1, on the reverse strand, counting down.
TTTGTTTAAACACTTCTGGGCAGCCCAGATTGCCCTCAAACTCGATATGCAAATGAGCCTGCCCTTGAACTGGTCATCCTGCCTCCACTTCCTGAGTGTTGGGATTATTGGCATGCACCACCATGCCTGGCTCTGTAGTAACTTTTGAGTGTATTAATGGTCCCCTCTTCCTTTAGGTTCCTTAATCACACTGCCATCATTTTTATCTCAGGACATACAAGGTAGAAAAATGTTTGTTTGTTTTAAATCTCTGAAGAGCGATTGTATACACTACATGTACAGTATATTTTACTATACATTTTCTTTCTAGAGTTTGTAGTATACATTCACCTCTAATCTGTCATCTAGTACTATTAGCAGATATGAATTTGCCCTTACTTCCTTAATTCCTTTCATCCCAAGTGTCTGAATATTATACCTCTTTTTTTTAAATAAATGTCCCATGTTGGATTTCCTCCCTTCTTCCCACCATACTCTCACGAGGCTATTAAGATAGAGTCGAACTAGATAAACCTTCGAAAACAGGACACATGTAAATGACTTTTAATGCCATAAACTCAAAATTCGATTACCACCAGATTTTTGTTCTTCTTGAAATTGTAAGGTTTGGGGACCCTTCAGTTAATTGTAAAACAAACAAGCAAACAAACAAAAATACCTAAAAAACTTTCGGTTAATTTACAGAACATTGCCAGGCATAGTGATGCATTTCTATAACCTCACGACCTGAGAGGCTAAAGCAAGAGGATGGTGAATTCAATGCCATCCTGGTTACATAGTGAGTTCCAGACCAGCCTGGACTGTATTAAGAGATCTACTCTCAAAAAAAAATAGCAAATATAAGTTGTCAAATTTCTAGAAAGTGGATATTTCCCTTGTATCCACTACCTGAGTATTTTGTTGCTTTTGTTTTAAAATTTATTATAACACCTCAAATTTTTCTGTTTTCTTTCTGGGCTCCACTGATTTGGATAAATTACTTCAATTTAGAGCAAAATAGGCTATAAGGCCTCTAACAGAACTGAGATATAAAAGTTTAAACTCAGACTTCAAATACAGTTGAATTTAAAATTTTTATATATTTATTTTTCACAGATCATTTCAAAGATGTCTTCCAGAAGTCCCAAAGATTTAATTAAAAGCAAATGGGGATCAAGGCCTAGCAGCTCCAAATCGGACACTGCATTAGAGAAATTTAAGGGAGAAATTGCAGCCTTTAAAACATCCCTGGATGAAATCACAAGTGGGAAAGGAAAAACGCCTGATAAAGACAAATGCAGACTTTTGGAGGTAAAGGGTTGTAGACTCCCTTAAGGGCGCATACATGCTAGAAAGCAGCGTCTTTGGCTCTCCGATGCTCCCTTCTCATTCTTCCCATTGCCCTTGTTTGGTCTGTTCGTTTTCATTCTAGAAAGTTGATCTTGAATTTAGAATCTTAAATTCCTACTTTGATTTTACCACCCCTTAGATATGTTTTAGAAATGTTCTTATGTGTTTTGAGGTTATTAGATATTGTTTCAGAAATCAGACATCATGATTAATAGTTTTGCACCTTTAATATAATGCTGAGATCTGTGATCCGTTTTTTTTCCTCCTCACTGTGAAAAAATTTACCTTTTTATGTGTATGTTTGCTTTCCCTGCATGTATGCATGTGTATCAGATGTGTGCCTGGTGCCTATGGAGGTCAGAAGAAGGTATAGGATCCCCTGGAATTGGAGTTTGGATGGTTATAAGCTATGATATGGGTTCTGGGAACTAAATATGGTTCCTCTGCAAAAGCAGCAAATACTTTACTGCAGAGCCAGACTCTGTCATTTTTTGTTGTTATTTTGGTTTGCTTTTTCAGATAGTGTCTCATGTAGCTCATGTCGGTCTGGAGCTTGAGCTGTTTATCTGAGACTGTCTGCCCTGCCTTCACCTTTAAGTGCTATGATTATAGGAGAGTGTATTACACTTAACATAGTTTTTCAAATATTGAAAAGACTAATAAACTAATCTGACATTTATTGTGTATCTTTTTAATAACTTATCTTAATTATATTAATATTCTTGATAAAAATTTGTTATACAATATCAGTCTGTTTTGTGTTGTTACTACACAATGATACAGACTGAGTAATTAGAGATGGGTGGGGAGTATTTGATAGATTTAGCTGCAAAGTCCAAAAGCACAGAGCGATAAGGGTCTTTAAGTGGTCTATGCCCTCATGACCCCTTCCCTTCACCCATAACATTGTTGCATTGAGGGTTAAGTAAATTTGAGGAATCATATTCAAACCATAACATAGTGTGTTTTAAGACTCTAAAACATACTGGCTTGCTATTTATAATTTTTATTGGCTATATAACTTGGAATTATATGTTCTGCTCCCATGCTTTTTGGATTACTGGAAGGATACTATGGCATTCTCACATTTATTTATTTTTGCTATAGTTGAAGAGAAGATATTTTCTCAAATATTACATAGTTTTATTTATTTATTTTGGTTATGCTAAATTTATAAAATTAAGATACCCTGAATTGTTTATCAATTTCAAAGTATTAAATAGCCATTGTATGTGTGGGGTCCAGCCCCATCGATACAAACAGGGTTTGTAGAATAAACCACAGCATAGCAATATCTCTGACTTTCTTTTTAATCTGATGCATGTTTCTAGAAGATCAAACCTTTTTTATGCCAGAGTCTTCAAAAGTAGGTTTCTGTCTATCTGAGGAGAATGATTTATACATGTTCTGGGGTCATCTTCTTTTTCTTCTTCTCCTTTAATTCTACAGCTTCTTTTCAGCTCATTTACCTCAGCTCCTCAGCTCTGCATGGCTGTCTACATACTACTGAGAGTCCTTGTAATCCTAAACCAAGTTTAAAAACCCTCTCCAGCCCATTCCTTTAGAGATGATAAGGAGCAGATGGAGCCCAATGCATAGGTAGGGACCAGATGTTTGACACTTTCCCAGCCAGTGGCATCCATAGTTACTTGGGCATAAAGCTATTTTTCTTTAGATTTGGTTAACTGATTAATTTTTACTTGACACCTAAGTAATAAACAGTTAATTAATTGAAGCTTGAGTTTTATATCATAGGCTGAGTTTAGAATGTTGACACAAAATATTAATTGCTAACTGGTCAAAGCTGGTGAATTCTGTGAATTTGTTGCCAATTGCCAGTAGGGTAATTCAGTCTCTGAAGGACCTTGAATCAACAAAGCCAGGCACTTCATAATTTTGTCCTTGAGTCTAATTTGTGAAAGTCTTACTTGTGATCTAACCACAGAGATTTTTTGTCTGGACAAAATGCCTTGTCCATAAACTAATAGAGAGAATGGATATCTAAGTGTCTCACTTGAATGTGGAACATTATATCGAGCTACAAAGCATATGCTAGTATATTTTCTATATATAAGAATTATACAGCTAAATGAGAAGTCATTTTCCTGACCGTTCACAAATATGTGTGCTCATAAAACTGAGATCTAATCATGAGATTACATATACACATTTCATGAAAATGCATGGAAATAGGGAGAGACAGCTGGTTTTGTACATATGAAATTACAGACAGGAGCAACCCAGTGTTTCAGAGTCCGTGGCCCTGCAATCCTGATTGACAGGTTTCCTCCGTTGGAGAATCAGTTGTCTGGTGGGTTGACATGTGAACACTACTTGTCATCTGCTGTAAGCTCCATGGCCTCTGTAAAGCCATCGCTACCAGCAGCTCTCTACAGATAGTGTTCACAGTTCCTTGTGAATGTTTAGAAACCCCCTTTGATCTTTCATTGGCCGCCCTGTTGGCCTGCTCATTCTGACAGTCCTGTTCTTTTATCTCTTCCCCTCCTGCTGCAGCTGTGTGATAAGCCTTGATTTAGCCTCCTCCCACCATCCTCAGCACAGACAGCTTTCCCTGTCTTTGCATCTGCCTCTTCAGTCTGTATACCGGCTAGCTAGAGCACAGCTGGCCTTAATGTAAGGGCTTGTGTGCCTGTGAGCTGTCGGAGCCTAGCACTCAGCTTCATCTTAGAATTTTGATCCTGATATCATAAAATCAAATTTGATATATAGCAAATACTTCCAGATACTTCATAAATGTATAACGTAAACACATTGTTTAGCTGAATGCTTTAGTTGGCTGAATTCTAAGACTCTTCTTAGTTTTTATTTAGAAAATTCAAGTTCTTGAAGCTGAGAGAGAGAAGAATGTTTATTACCTCACAGAGAAAGACAAAGAAATACAGAGACTCAAAGACCAGCTAAAGGCAAGATATAGTTCTTCCTCATTGCTTGAGCAGCTGGAAGAGAAAGCAAAGGAGTGTGAGAAGAAGCAGCAGTTGTTGGAGTCCTTATCCAAAGAGACAGATGTCCTGAAGAAGCAGTTGTCCGCCTCCACGAAAAGACTTTCTGAGCTGGAAAGCAAAGCCTCCGCGCTCCACCTGTCACAGGTGCTAAGACTTCCGCTAAACTCAGAGTTTTCCCTACATGGTACAATTGATAGTTCTTATGAAGAATGAGTTTTTTAATGTTTGTAAGATGATGTGACTGACACCTTAGTACACCTATAGATCACTTCTTTTTTTGTCTTTAGTTGTCTTCTTCCATAAATAAAAACAGTGCAGTTAGTTCCCTGCTTCACCAGGATGAGTCCATGCTGCTGAGATTTTATTTATATATTATATAAACAATGGATTTAAGTTTTTAATAAGTTTTCATATTTGAGATAAAGAGTTATACCAAATGTATTTTCTCTAACTGCACATACATTATTTCTCCTCTTGAGAGGAACTATGTCATAGAATGAACAAGGATCTGTGTAAAAATTATCTGAGTCTCCATCTTGGTTTTGCCAGCTGATATTATGAAACTGAGTGATTCCTTTAGCCTCTCTGGAATGAGAGACTGCTAAAGCTGCAGTCTTTTTTATAAGCCTTCACTTTAGATCAGTTAAACCCGGCTAAGAACACTGGTAATTGATAGATGCCTTGCAGAAAGCCTGGAATATACTAAGTGTGTACTTATTGAGTAAACCTTTGATTCTTTTGACATTTGAATATTGCTAACAACTAGTAATACTACCCATAGAGAATAAGTTAATTTCTCAGTGGTGTAATGCTGTCTTAGTTACTGTTCCTGTCTTATTTAAGAGAGGAAAGTTTGTCCTGGCTTATAGTCTGAGGGGCTCATTCCATTATGGAGGGGAAGATGTGGCAATAAGAACAAGAGGGCAGGTGTCACTTTACCCACGGATCAGAGGGAGAACAGTGGAACCCTGCCTGTAAATCTTTGAGGCTGACCCTAGTGCCCACTTCTCCAGCGAGAACCTTAAAGGCCTTCCCAAACAACCCCAGTGTCCACACAGGTCTTTCCTTATGGATCTTAGGAACAACACCCAAATCCCCCAAACCCCGAAGGTTCAGCAGGACTTTTAGAGCTTGCTGGTTAGTCTGGGATTATAGCCACCTTTTTTTCCTCTTTCTCTGTGGTAGAATGAAAAAAGGAGAGCTATTATGAAATTACAATTTGAGTTCAAACATGAAATCTGTTTGAAGAGTTACTTATTCATGTTATTACAGTCTAACAAATCTGAAACTTTGAATGTTTTCAAGTGGAAAATTTCACACCTGACCTCAATGACTGTCACAGCCAGAATCCAGACACATTAAACATTTTTTATAAAATGTCTACAGGTTATGTGTAATGTGAAACAAATGGCCTGGCAGTGGTGGCCCGTGCCTTGCACTTGGGAGGCAGAGGCAGGCAGATGTCTGAGTTCAGGGCTAGTCTGGTCTGTAAAGTGAGTTCCAGGACAGCCAGGGCTGCACAGAAACTGTTTAAAAAAAGAAAGAAAGAAAGAATAAATGAATCTCACACTTAGAGTTTAGTCCCATCCCATTTTAATTTAGGAATACTCAGCCTATACTAAAACTTTTAATCTTTGACAATTTGGTTTATTTCTTTGAAATACCCTAGCTGATTGACTCCTTTTGGTGACAACTCAGTGGACTATTTATATGCACTAAAGGTTGTTCTGGGGATTGTGGGACCTAGAAAATCTCAGAGTTAAAATTAGATCTGAAACCTCAGGGTTTCCAGATCACTTAGTAAAGTGGTTCTCAATCTTTCTAATGCTGTGATCCCTTAATACACGTTTTCATGTTGTGCTGATCCCCAACTATAGAATTATTTTTGTTACTACCTCATAACTAATTTTGCTACTGTTATGAATCATAATGTAAATATTTTTGGAGACAGGTTTGCCAGAGGGGTCACAACACTCACACTGAGAACTGTTGGCTCAGGAGCATTCTCAGGGAATTTAATTCTGGCAGTTGTCCCTGGGTATTACAGAGGTGTGCCTTGAGAAATAGATTGTATTTTTATGGAAGTAAGTATAATGAAACTTGTTAAGAGGATGATGTTAACTAATATTGGGTTATTTACAGAGCATGCCTGCAAACTGCTTCAACTCATCAATGAGTAGTATTCATGAAAAGGAAATGCAGCTGAAAGATGTAAGTCTTTTGTTTATTTGGTTAGTTTTTGGGGTTTTTGGAGGGGGCTTAACAATGGATAAAGAGGACAAATTCAAATGTGGTTTAATTTCATAGAAACTGGAAGCATTGATGGTGTGACTGAAAAAGAAAAAAACAAATCTAATGAGGCAGGAAAACTGAGTGTTGGAGATCATTGTCAAGAGTGTCTCTAGACTAGAAAGTTCTAGAACTAAGCTTCCAACTATCTCAGCAGTGTTCTTTTTCACCTAAATCTAATTTGCCGAAATAGTTGTTCATTATAATTATTTTAATTTATGCTTTCCTTTTTGTTTATCTATTTGGTATGTCTTTATTATCTCTGAGACTAGTTGTACTCAGTAGTTTTCTAAAATTAGACTTGAGGTTTCTTTAGATTCTGCAGAAAGCTTTATTATCTTAAACTTATAAACGGATAAGTAAGTTTTGCTGGAAATTGAATGAACTGAGGACACAGAACTATTTGTATTTTTTTCAAGTTTCAGATTAAATATGTGAATGTAAAGTTGTTGATTTTTTTTTAATCATATTACTAGGTAGCTGTTTTAATTACAGAAAGATCACCTGTGTGTCTACAGGCGTGTCCACCTAATACTGAGAAGTGTACTCTTAAGATTGCTGTTTTATTTAATCTAGCAAGTGTCTCTTGAAGCCCATTTGACTTCTAAAAGAATTTAAATATCTTGAGTGCTATGGTTCCTTTATCAAAGTGTTTACTCAGAGTAATTAAATAAATAGAATTTTAAAAAATATTAAATAGGGTTTATTTTAGTGTTTTTGTTTGTTTGTTTGCTTGTTTGTTTGTTTACAGTGAATTTGGCCCTTCTATGTATACTAGGTACCAACCAATTAGATGAATGTATTTGGTAATTTACCTTATACACCTTTCATTCTCCATTTACTTTTGTCTTGGACTTCCAGCCACTCCTTGAAAGTCTTTGCCTTCTCTGACTGGGTGCTCTGTTTACATGAGAAAGACCTACCAAAAGGCAGAAAATTCTAACACAATTCACCTTCAAGCTAAATCTAAACTAAGCAGTATTTTAGGTTCTGTGAATCTAGATGATTTTCTTTAAATGTAGATTTGGATTTAATGGGTGTGGGATGGGGCTTTGATTCTGCATTTTCTGTATGCTATTGCTACTGGTCCCAGGAGCACTTCTGGATCATTCCTAACTTTGAGGAGCTCCAGGCAGTCAGCTCTTCTGTTTTCTTGAAGATATCACAAGTCTCTGAGAAGGAAAACTGTAGTTTGGGAACTTGGAGGGCAGGAAAGAGACATCTCATAACTCCTTGGTCTACACTGACATGTTCTCCTTGTGAGAGCTTGGAAACTAATTCTATCTCAAGTTCTCCAAGAAGTGCCTATGGAAGCTTTCTTATTAAGAATTAGTATTTGTTAAATAGAATAAGCTTTAGAATGTTTGTATATGTTTTTTATTTTCAGCCACCATTTGAGTCTGTCAGACAATTTGGAATGATTACCTGGTAATAATTGTTAGATTTCTTAGGCATCTTAAAGAGACACAAAAGCAGAAAGAGAAGCACATAGCCATGTTGAATGGTGGATACTTGGCCAGGGGGTTTGATCTCACCTCCATGGGTCAATGTTCCTTCTACTTCTACTATCCCAGACTCAAAGAGGCCACAGGGCCAGTGAAAGGTTTTCAGAGCTTTCAGCTACTGGCCAGAATTCAGGAGTTCTCAGTCAGTCTTAGCCAGGGAAAGCTCTTGGGATCATTGACCAATATGGGAATTTCAAACCTTACTGGGACTCCTCCAAGGTAAGTCTAATAGATCACCTTGTCCCAGCATCTTGCTGTGTGGCCTGCATGAACCCATCCATGTGGATGGTTGTGCCACACATCTCACAGCATTGGACTGATGAGAGAATACCCATGGGGTAGGGTAGGGGCAGAGATGACTGCCACGCCTTTATGAAGTTCCCTTCCACAATTCTCTTCTGGAGTTGGTTTGCTTGCTGGGACGTAAAGACAGTCTGTAGGCAGCTCAGCATTGCCATGAATGTGGTCAAATGTCAAAACTCATCATTTTCATACAAACTATACCAACCAGATAACTAGCCAAAAGTGTAGGCATTTCTTGGTCTTAATGTTACAAAGTTGGATTTTCATATGACTTAGAGAAGATATGTAATTTTAATTTTTTAAATTTAGAAAATATAAATTACTAGAAAAATTCTATGGATGAGAATCATACTTGTATCATTTTTGTTTTTAATCCCATTTTTGTGGTTTTTTTTTCTTTTACTTTTCATCTACAGAAATAGACAAAGTACTTTTTCTGAGCCATTCAAGAAGGAGCTCACATATTTGTATTTATTTTAAGCCCTGCCTACATATATGCATTTCCATTATCTTAATCAGGAAATAGTAAATTTAACATGGACACAATACTTCTAGAAGGCCTACCACCCCAATTCAGTCTTATCAATGAACTCATGTATTTTATTTTTCAGTACTGCTTGCATTTTGATCTGTTTTGTCCACAGAGTATTAGCAGATCCCTGGTCAACAGTGGAATGCTCTCTCTTACTTTTTTTTTTTTTTTTAAGGCAAATGTAAAGTGCATGCCTTCTGTATATGTAGATGATACAAAGCTAGAAGGAATAACTAATGTGATGAATTCTCTAAAAATTTAAACCCATATCAATTTTTATTGAGAGCTCTCTAGTCTGATCATTGATAATAGAAGAAAGGGTAGATGCATATAAAATAATTGACTAGAAAAGCAATGTTTGCTTAGCTGAGCATGGTGACATGAACCTATAATATTAGTTACTTGGAAGACTGAGGCAGAAGGATCACAAGTTCTAGTCCACTATAGTGTTTACTGTAGTGTGCTCAAGGCCAGGCCAGACCAGGCTTGAGTAAGTAGGGGTAAGAAGAGCTTACTTTGTTAAGTAACATCGCCATCGTGTGGCTTTTAGGAGTATTTCCTCTTAAATCTTTTCAGAAAGATTTTTGTCTTTAATTACTGTTACATGTATATGTACATATAAATAATATATACACAGGCTGATGAGTTCATTTAATATGTTAATGACATTTTTGTGCAAATAATTTTTAAGACTTACCCCCAGCCTGTCAGGATCATTAGAGTGAAGAAGTAGATGGGAGAGGAGCTGTAGTCCCATTGTATAGTCACATTGTGTGAGAATTCCTAGACCTTGTCCCTCCCCACTAACAGCTGGTTTGTGGTCTTCTTTAGCTTGTTTGTTTGTTTATATCTTTGAAACAATGTCTCACTATATAGCCCTGGCTGTTCTTAAACTCACAGAGATCGTCTTGCCTCTGCCTCCCCAGTGCTGAGACTGAAGGCGTGCCCCATCACACCTAACTATTTAGTTATTTAGAGACAAGGTTGAACTGCATAGCCAAGTGGGTCTTGAGCTCAGGGTCTTCTCTTAGCCTCTGTAGTGCTGGGTTACAGGCCTCAGCCTGGCCCTTCTGTAGCTTTTCCAAACTGCCACCTTCCCTAGCGAAAAGAGGTGGGAAGTGGCATGGGGGAGTGATATGTGTTTTCTAGACATGGCTGGGCTCTCTGACAGACTCCTTTTGTTTTGATTTGGTTAAGTTTCCAAGAGTCAGCTAGTGAAGGATAGAGACTGAGAATCAAAGCTCTTTCTAAGTGTGAGATTTGAATAGTTCATTTCTGCATCCACCCCAGGACATTCTAGTTCACAGTTAGTACTGTGTACATAAACAAAAAGTGAGCTGCCTATGAAAGGTAGCATGCCAGGAAAATTAATCCCCTGGAAACTGACTGGCCTCTATTCTAAAAGGATACAGTGGCTGCCTGTAAATAATTTGTAAACCATAAGATTTTGTATGTATTGGAAAAGACAATGTCTTGGGGACTCCCCTTCCTCATTTTGAAATCTGGGCTTTGTATCATGATATTGATTTTTTTTTTTTTTTCTTATTCACTGTAAGGCTCTGGAGAAAAATCAGCAGTGGCTCGTGTATGACCAGCAGCGAGAGGCCTACGTTAAAGGACTTTTAGCAAAGATCTTTGAGCTGGAAAAGAGAGCGGAAACAGCCGCTTCTTCACTCCCACAGCAGACGAGAAAGACTGAATCAGAAGGTACTGGGCTATAAACGTCTTCTGGGGAACGAGCCTGACATTTCCAACAGGAGTGATTCATCAAGTTTAGATTTTTATATATAGATAGATGTGTGTTAGAACGTAAAATAACACCATGTCCTTTAAGCTTGAAATAAGAAATAGCATTTGGCAAGTCTGTTTCCTTTCCCCTTGTTTTCTGATATAAGAGGCCACAGCCACAGGTGAGAGAGCCAGCCATCACAGAGTCCTGAAGTAACACCTTCTTCTTTCTTCAAAGTTCTTTTCAGTGCCTCCAGAGCTGACCTGGGTACCAGTTTCCTTTTTGGGAGTAGATGGGTAGAATGATGGATTGAGATAAGGTTTTGCCCCATAGCTCTGGCTAGTCTGGTACTTAACATGTGGTCCAGGCTAGCTTCCTATTCAGAGCAGTCCTCCTGCCTCAACCTCCTAAGTACTGGAATTATAGGTGTGTGCTACTATCCCTGGCATCAGTTGTCATCTTGGTTTGCTTTCCTTGGGCTCTTATATCATCTCCAGGAGAAAGAACAGGCTTTCTAGAGCTGATGCCTCAACCATTTAATCCTTGCTGTGATCTTGAGTAGTTTGTCCATGATGCTGTCTCTGCCCGGTGTTCTTCATTTTTCTTACATTGATTTCCCCCAGTTAGTCAACACGTCTTAGGAGTCTTAGGAGTCGTATTTGACAGCTAAAGAAATAGGCTTCAGCAGGTGGTGAGCTAGGAAGAAAAGATCTACCATCTCAAACGCTGGCTCTCACCCCACCTCCTGACTCATTTTCTAGGCCAAAGAAATGTTGAGGTCCATTTGTAGGAACTTGTTTGAAGTTTTAATTTCTTGGATTATTACAAAACACATTGTGTCTTAATGTTGTTTGCTACAGGTTATCTTCAAGAAGAGAAGCAAAGATATGATCATCTCTTGGAAAATGCCAAAAAAGATCTTGAAGTTGAGCGACAAACTGTAACCCAGTTGCAGTTAGAACTTGATGAATTTAGAAGAAAATATGAAGAAACTCAAAAGGAAGTTGAAGATTTAAATCAGCTGTTGAGTTCACAACGAAAGGCAGACATACAGCACCTAGAGGAGGACAAACAGAAGACAGAGAAGATCCAGAGGCTCAGGGAGGAGAGCAGTGTCTTCAAGGGAAAGCTACAAGAGGAGAAGAAGAAGTCTGAAGAGCTCTTAGCTCAGGTGAGCCAGCCACTGAGGTCTCTGCTTTTCCTGTCTCAGCCCAGACCTCTCTGGAACAGAAGCAGGCCATGACTTAGTACCTAATGAATGGATAAGCTAAGGAAAATAAAACAAGATGATGTGAGAAGAAACGGGGGCTGGGGCAGCCTCGTGGAAGTGATGGTGTTTAGAGACTTGATGGAGGGAGGGATCCAGGACAGTGACTCTGGGGGTTCCCCTTCAGTGAAGGACGTCACACACATTAAGGCTTGAGTGAAGAGGTAGGTTGTGTGGGAAGTAAAGGCAGTGAAAGGAATGTGATGATGGTGTGCTCAAGTGAAATCCCAGAGCACCTTAGAAAGAACGGTATTTGGAATTCACACCTGCACCCTAGATGGAGTACCTGGCCTCCCCAAATCACCTATCTTCTCTGCCTCACACAGCATTCACTAGTCATATTTTGTATGGGGCAGTTGAGTAATATGAAAGTGCTTTGTACACTAGTAGGTGCCAATGGAGGTTATTACTACTATAATTGTTACTTTTTAACATCCTGCAGAAGTTGAGAGCTGAAGAAATGTAGTCAGAAGTTTTCTGTCCCGTGGCTGGTCCCACAGCCACTTAGTCCCAAATAAACACACAGAAGTTTATATTAATTACAAACTGTTTGGCCTATGGCTCAGGCATATTTCCTGCTAACTCTTACACTTAAATTAACCCATAATTCTTATCTGTTGTTAGCCCCGTGGTTTGATACCTTTACTCAGTCTAACATTCTCATCTTGCTTCTCCTGTGTTTGGTTGATGACTGCTTCTTTGCCTTTCCTCTTCCCAGAGTTCTCCTAGTCTGATTGGCCCGCCTATACTTCCTGCCTGCCTACTGGCCAATCCGTGCTTTAGTAAACAATACAAATGAGAAATCTTTACAGTGTACAAGAGCATTATCCCACGAGGAAGAGTTGGTAATCCTAATATTTTCTTCCTTCCTCTTCACTTTGCCAACTTTGGCCTGTGGGTGTGAGTAGTGACATTTGGCAAAGGTTAAACTCAAATAAGTAACTTTGCTCTAGCTCTGTAGCATAGATGAGGCACATCCCTCTTTGTTACCCTATTCCCAATGATGATTGACACCAAAGCCTCCAGGAAAGGGGGTGTGGCCACATAGCTGTCAGGATGATACTGCTCATCATGCTTAAGTAGAAAGCCTCAAATAATCAGCTGGGATGAGTAATCCACTCAGTAGGTGTTGTCCAGGCTAGAGATGGGACTTGTGATGTAGGTTCCTCGTCTCCCCCAAGTCCAGTGAGGAGAGGCAGGTGAGATAATGCTGGTTGTCTTTGCATCCTCCAGGTCCGAATTCTCTATGAGTCTCTGTTAAAGCATCAAGAGGAACAGACCAGGGTGGCTCTGCTGGAGCAGCAGGTACTTACTGTGGATACTCGAAAGTTCATTAATCTCGTAAAAACCAGAACTTCCCCTGGTATTTATATTGTTCTATGGAGAACTACTTGAGCGCAAAACAAAATGTTTTAAAAAGACTAACACATATTTTCTTAGTGACCCTGTACCATTCACATATTCTTTAACTGTACATAGCCTGGACTGGACCCTAGAGGTGTGGTGACAGTTTTTCTGGCAGGTTGGCATTGCCAAATAGTGCTCTTCCACGGCTGTAGTTCCTACTCTAGCCTAATAGTGTCTCTTACTAGGTCACTCTGAATTCAAGCAGAATGGGCCTCATTTATTCTCAAAATGTATAGTAGAATTTAATATATTTTAAACCAGGGAGTATCCATCTCCCACCTCCCACCCAAAATTCCAGGGATGTGAACCAGCAACTTCTTAAGCTGCCCTCTACTTAGCCATCCATACCTTAGGTCTTGGCTTTGCTAGTTCACAAACCAGCTCTTTAGCCACAAACTGTATTTACTAATCTTGCTGTGCTCAATGAGTTCTTGTTAAACAGGCCCAGCAAGTATTTTCTTATGCTGATAAAGACTAAACATTCAATGAAGAGAACTGAACAGAATCTACCAGCTCTAACTGCCCCATTCTGACGTTTCAGATGCAGGCATGTACTCTAGACTTTGAAAATGAAAAACTTGACCGCCAGAATATGCAGCATCAACTGTATGTGATTCTTAAGGAACTCCGAAAAGCAAGAAGTCAAATAACACAGTTGGAATCCTTGGTAAGTTTTGAATGGCTAATATAAAACTTATTCTTCATTCTCTTTATGCTACCTCCCCATTCATGTGTCATCTTAGTCCCCAAACCAGTAAAATAACTTAAAATGAACTTTATCTCTAATCAGTAGTTCCCTTCTATGTGGCACCTAACCTTACAGCAACAATCCAGGACTCAGAAAGAGGGGCATACGAAGCTCTTGCTCATAATTACTTTACTGGTGTTGGGGATCATCTAAACAGGCTGGGTACTGCCATTCTAGAGATGTCCAATAGTACTTTGCATAGAGGGCAGAAAGGTGGGAAATAGGACATCATGGCATTCTTTTTCATTTCTAATGAATTTGTGTGCATTTATGTGTCCCATGACTGTGTCCAGATGTTAGTGCACATTCATACATTGTCCTAGAATTGTAGAATACTTGGAAATGGGGAAATAATTATAAATATGACTCCTGGTTTCTAAGGGAAAAGGAAAAAAGCAATTGTTAAAATAACATAACTTGTATGTTAATAAAATATTTTCATAATATGCTATAAAATATGAATGTTTAAATTTTCTTGACTATTCTAATTTTTTTTTAATGAAAGAACAAAGTCTCAAAGGTGTGCAGCGCCCCGCTGTCTGAGCTACTATAATTCCTGCTGCTCTCCATTCTGTCTAGGGTCTTGTTGCTGCTCTTTTTTTGCATTATGGTTTCACTCCCCATGGTATGAAACAATCCCCAGTGAACATCCATCTCCCCTCTTTAGCCTCCTAACTGCTGGGAACTTTGTTCTTCTTTAGTCCTTAATTTACTTCTGTTTCACAAAATTGGCAAATATATACATATTTTGGAAATTGTCATGATGAATCCTGTTATTTTGAACACTGAATTTAAAAAAAGTAAAAGGAATGGTCTTCCCTTTACATTTGACTCTATGCCTTAAGCAAAGCCTATCTATATGAGCACTAAGTCACTGCTTTCCTGGGTAATTACATTATCCACGTTATTCATGACTACCGTATATGTTAACATTAAAATAATAATGAGCAGAAATCCAAAATAAACTGTAGGGCTGAAGCATGCAGATGGTGTACAAGGCAGTTAAAATTGCCACTCAGTCAAACAGTGGTCATTTGAAATTTGTTTTGCAGAAGCAGCTACATGGGTTTGCCTTCACAGAGCAGTCATTCCCACTCCAGAGAGAGCCTGAAAACAGAGTGAAAGGTACCTCACCCAAAAGTCCCACTGCTGCACTCAACGAAAGCCTAGTAGAATGTCCCAAGTGCAGTGTACAGTACCCAGCCAATGAACATCGAGACCTGCTCGTCCATGTTGAATACTGTATGAAGTAGCAGAACGGTTCTCACCTTTGTACTGAAAAAGTTCACACTGTATCCTGTGTTTATGGGCACTTTGAATGACAGATTACATCTCTTACACAAGAAACTCCCTGTCTGCCCTTGGCACTCTGGCATATGAGGGCATCCTTATATTTTTCTGGCCACTTTGCCTTTTCCTTGGTCATGATACCTCCTTGAGCTGCTTCCTCATCAGGACCATAGCATTTAATAACACTGTTCTTCTAACTCACATTTCACACTGTGTAGTACTTCATGAATAAAAACTATTTGGGTTATTGATTATGGCTTAAAGCTATGCTTTGGGGGTTTTAAGAGAATCAGAAGGTAATTAACCATGGCTCTTATGTGCTGTTATCTTTTATGTAAGTGCTTAGTATACTGACACTTCCAGTTTGATACCTCTTGATATTATTGAACGGTTACTAGAAAAGTTGGGGAGTTTAGTAATCTTTATTGCTGTTAACTCTTCTAAGCACAAAGCAGGATTTGTTTGAAGAATGCCTTTAAGTAGTTGCACATTTTCGCTCATATTGACTTAAATTTCATTAGAACAGGTCACTTCTGTAAAATGCCAAAATGAACAAAATTGCCTTGCCCTCTCATTCGGTTAGCGGGTATTTTATCATATCTTGGTGGACTTTTACTTTTTGGCACTCTAAAGATGAGTGAGCAGGGTAATTATCAGGTATTTGTTTTTGAATAGATATTTTTATATATACTTTCTGTAAACCAAAAGGCATTTTATTTCTTCAGATTTTCTAACATGCTTAAACCTGCGCTACTGTTAGCACTATGAAGGAAGAAAGAATAAAATTATTTAATAAGTTTACCGTGTCTGCTATGTCTGTGTGTGTGTGTGTGAATTGGGTTTCTAGGTTGACACACATAAGATGATGGGGGCTGAGAAACACCAGAACCAGGCTGTGAGGAAGGTAAAGGAGCAGAGGTGCCTCTGCAGAACGGGTCACAACTCTTAATAAATACTTTTCTGAGCTGTTTGTTTCAAAGGCAAAGTAGCAAGCCTGTGAAGGTATATATGATTTTGGCTTTTGAATTTTGAGGGCATAACAATTGTACAGATATGCTAATGTAAATAAACTTTTGCCTTTGAGTTACTAATTCCAGATGCCTAGTATCTTCAGCCACAATTGGACTAAAGATTCAGAAGTACTTTTAAGTTAGATAGCTCTTACTGTGACCCACAGTGTTATGCCCGAGGCCACAATAGTTCATTCTAAATGTGTAAATGTGTGCTGTAAAACATAATTTTCCTTTACAATTTTTCAGTAAGCCAGGTATTACCTCGACTTTTTTGTTGTTTTTTGGTTTGGTTTGGGGGTTTTTGAGACAGGGCTTCTCTGTGTAGCCCTTACTATCCTGAAACTCACACTGTAGACTAGGCTGGCCTTGAACTAAGATCCACCTGCCTTTGCCTCCTGACCTCTGGGACTAAAGGTGTGTGTACCACCACCACCTGCCTTTCATTACCTTGAGTTTATAGATAAGAAAATGGTTTGTCTATGCAGTAGGTGATGGCTTGCCCATTTAGAAGTAGAAATCGGGCCTTTGGTCTCTGCCTATTTGAGCAGGAGATAGGATTAGCAGCCCCTCTGACCTGGCAGGCTCTGACTGACTCGTGGAGTATGTTTCTGTAGTTCATTGGAGAGTTAGGGCTGGTGCTTTCCCTGTATGTTTCAACCACCATCTGGGCACCATTATAAAAATGTACTTTGGGAAGATGTCAAGAAAATGGAACAGTTCTGAAGTGTTCTCCATGTTTAGCTTTTTTGCATATTTTCAATTGTAAATGATTAGAACAGGAAGAGTCCTTTTTTCCTGGATCATGTTACAGAAGCAAGGGTCACTCAAGCGTTTAAGACCTGAAAACCCTTGAAGGGTCAAACCTAGTTCTTTTTCTTTACTGTCTACCTTTTTATGGCCCAGGGCCACCTGTGCTTAGGTCATGGCTGGTTCTGGAAGACAATCTGACAGATAGCAGAAACTTGTAGGTGTTTAATACTTATTGCTAATTGCAGCCCTGTGGAGTATTTACTAATACCAGCACCATTCAGAGATTAAGCCCTGCACCCAGGGTCATCACCAGTGTCTCTACAGAAGGATCCACCATCCTCTTTTTCATTATATTTTTAATTCCAACAGACACACCCTGGGGCTGTCATTCCAGGACTCTTCCCCTCTCCATTATGTCATGCATGCTGACACACATGTAATACTCAGGACACTGATTTAGGAGAGTTCCAGACCAGTTAGTACACAGCAAGGCTGATTCAAATAACAAAAGACATTTAAAAAAAAAAGGCCATGGAAATAACAATATTTTATGCATAACATATGCAAATTAAGGAGGTATTTGAAAAATATTTGAGATTTTATTTTTATCTTGTGAGTGTTTTCAGACTTCCATGTTTTTATTTTTTTTTAATTTTTATTCTTTAAAAATTATAGGTCGGCATACAAGTAATGGGTTTCATCATAGTATCTTCATGCATATGTGTCATGCTACTTATTCTTGTCATTTATTTCCTTCCTCCAGATAGTCTTGCAGACCTCTGCTTTCATCCACATATATTGCATTATTCTCTCTTCCTTTCTCATGATGACCTGCATATATGTGCACACACATACACGTTCATGCAGAAATACATGTACTTCTTCCATGCACATATAATTTGGTTTTTTAATAGCTGAATAACATCCCTTTTTATAAACACTATACTTGTATTAGTTTGTATTTTACCTACTTGGTAGGAATTTACATTGTATCTTGCATAAATGTTGTGGGTATTTGTTAGGTTTGGTGATATGGGAATCAAACCCAGAGCCTTATGCATGTTTATATGTACTTTATTGCTGAGCTACAGACTGATCCTCTAAAAAAAAAAAGATTTTATTTATTATATATACAGTGTTCTACCTGCACATATGCACATAAGCAGATACCAGATGTCATTATAGATGATTGTGAGCCATCATGTGGTTGCTGGGAATTGAACTCAGGACCTCTGGAAGAGCGGCCAGTGCTCTTAACCTCTGAGCCATCTCTCTAGCCCCAGACTGATCCTCTTATGCAAATATTTTGGGGTCTATCTTTTCATTTTTATTAAGGAAGTCCTCTTTTTCATTTAAAAAGTTTTCTTTTCCATATCTACCACTGCTCCCCCTCCCTTCCCTCCTCCCAGTCCCTTCCAGTCCTCTCTCAGCTTCCCCCACCCCATTCCCCTCATCCATTCCCCTAGGAGGGCAAGGAGTCCCAAGGTGGGTCAGTTCAGTCTGGCGTATCCAGGAGAGGTAGGTCCAAGTCCCTCATCCCAGTATTAAGGCCGGGTTAGGTGTTCCTCTGTAGGGAGTAGGCTCTGAGATGTCAGTTCATGCACCAGGAACACAGTCTGATCCTACTGCAAGAGGCTCCACAAACTGCCATGCCATTTGACAGTTGTCTACCTTTGGAGGGTTTAGTTCCTTTACCATGAAATTTCCTCAGTGATTATTTCTGAGTCAGTGAGCTCCCAATAGCTCGGTCAGCCATCTCTGTGGGACTCCTCCCCATGATCCTGATCACTTTGCTCATAAACGCCTCTCTCTTCATCTGGATGGGGAGCTCAACCTGGTGCTACGGATCTCCCCTTCCTTCATCCATTGCTGGATGAAGGTTCTATAGTGACAATTGGGGTGGTCATTCATTTGATTATAGGGGAAGCCCTGTTTAGGCACCTTCTCCACTATTGGGTGGAGTCCTAGCCAGGGGCATCTTGTGAGTTCTTGGAGGTTTCCTTAGCATCAGGTTTCTTTCTAACCCCACAGTGGCTCTCTCTGTCAAAATATCCATTTCTTTGTGGTCCCTCTCTATTGCTCCTCTCACTCAACTGTCTCCTCTCATGATTTGTTCCCACCTCTCCTTCCTCACTCCCTAGTATGATCCCAATTTACTCAGGAGATCTTCTCTATTTCCCCTTCCCAGGGGGATCATGTCTCTCCTAAATTCCTACTGTTAGCTAGCTGTTCAGGGGTTGAGATTTGCAGCCTGGATATTCTTTGCTTTTTGTCTAAAATCTACTTATGAGTGAGTACATACCATGTCTATCTTTCTGGGCCTGTGTTACCTCACTTAGAATGATACTCTCCAAATCCATCCATTTGCCTTCAAGTTTTAGGATGTTATTTTTTTTCCTGCTGAGTAGTACTTCACTATGTAAATGTACCACAATTTTTTAATCTATTCTTCAGTTGAGGGACATCTAGGTTGTTTCCAGGCTATGGCTATTACAAAGGAGATACTTACAATGAGTCACACAATAGGTGATATTTATTCTTACCAACAACTATCCAACAGTATTTTTCAGTGACTAAAGGAATTTTTTTTCAGTGAGTCTCCATTGAGGAAGAACCATGTACATAGTGGTCAGTGACCTTTGCAGCAGCTTTGCTATAAATACACCACTAATTTCTTAATGTCTTAAATAGAAAAATCTGAGGCCCAGAGGCGACTCCCAGGTCCTCAGGGGCAAGCTGTGTCCTGCTGTCTGTTCTTCTGGCTTTTTCCATCCACATTTGAGAGTGGGAGTATGGCAATGCCTGCTTTCTCAGGGGCCTGGTAGGCAGTGAGATAGCACAGCTGTCAGTGGTGTTCTCACAGGAGAGTGGTTTGTCCAAGAACAATGAATATAACACGGCTATATTAGTTACTTTTCTGTGACCGTAATAAAATACCATGACTAAGGCAATTTCTAGAAGGAAGAGTTTATTTTCTTATAGTTCCAGAGTGATAAGAGTCCATCATGGTGGGGAGGCAGTAAGGTGCAGGTATGACAAGAAGGGTGGAGGGACAGGAAGCTGATGGTTCACATCTTAACCACAAGCACCAAGCAGAGCTAACAAACCGGAAACAGAGCAATACTAAGTTCTCAAAGCCCACCTCAGTGACACGCTTCCTTCAGCAAAGCTATACCTCTTACACCTCCCCAAACAGGGCCACCAGCAAGAGACCAAGTATTCAAACACTGGAGCCTCTGGAGGACATTTCTCAGGGAAACCACCATGATGGCTTAACTTTCTGAGAAAAACATGAAAATACGAAACCTCCCACAAAAAATCTTGCAGTTTGTAACTTTCAAAGAGTCACTTGCCTATGGCAGGAAGGAAGCCAAGGAAAGTAAAGGGCCTTTGCCTGCCATGTGAGTACTGACGTTTCTTGTGTCCAGTTCAACAGGTGCTGTTTGAGCCACATGGCAAATACAACCCTCCCTAACCCTTGCCATCTGGCAGCTGTTAATGGCTACATTTCTGGACAGAGCTAACTAGCTGCCAGCATTTCCTGATTGCTTTCTGTTCCCCCAGGGCCACACAGAAGAAAGGTCAGGGGTGGGAGAAATTTGCTTTAAGACTTTCAACGTATGGGCTTTGGATCCAGGAAATGGCCCTCGGAGCCTCTTGTAAATGATGATCCCTAGACCTCCAGATCTCCATCTAATATTTGGGAGAGTGTGTACTTAACAAGCTCTCTGGGGGATTCTGGGCTTTACTGATTGGAACTAATCCAACTTAGTGGCCCAACAGATCCCAGAGATGGAATCCCTTATCCAAGGTCACAGTCCTTCAAGGTAGTGGCTGTCCTACTGTCTGACCTTGTGTGTGATGATACCAGTGAAATTATTCTTTTGGAGATCCCCAGTATTTTTCTTCCTAAGTCAGATCCACTCTTTTGTGCTCTGATGATGTTGGCCTTGAATGGTTGGATAGGAAATACCAGGCTGGTATTCAACAGAAGTCTCCTCACTGCTACTGGCAATGCTCAATAAGACTTGGAGGGCAAGGACCAAGGTCAAGGTTTACCTATAGTGACCTGAGGACAAAGCCCTGACACTGCCCCATAGTCCTAAAAGACTGGGAGTCCCTAAAGAACCAAACTCATGTAGTACCACCCAAACCAAGCAGCTAGAGAAGGAATAACCTGTGCCAGAAGGAACAAGGTGGCGACTGAGGGCCGCCTTCACTCACCTTCCAGGCTCACTCACTTAGCATCCCTTACAGGTAAACTCCCTGCCATAGTTTGGGTCTGAAATGCTCTAGAAAGGTGCATTCATTAAAGGATTGATGCTTGGGGCATCACTATTGGGAGGCACAGAACCTTTAAAGGAGTGAGTCTCATGAGAGGTCTTTTAGATCATCTGGCCATTTCTTTGAAGGGAACTGTGGGACTGTGGTTTTGATATATTTTGATTTTTTTTTTTTTTTTTTTTTTTTTTGCCTCTTGGCCATGAGGAGAGTGGCTTTGCTCTGCTTCATGCTCCCAAATATGCACAGGCCCCAAAGAAACAGCTCGACAATCATGACTGGAACACCCCAAATAAAACTGAGTTGAACTTAGCAATTTTTTTCCCTACTGACCAAAGCTGACATATATTTCCTGAGGAATCTTTCCTATTTCAGAGACTAGCAAGTCCAGACCTCATCACCTGGCCAGCAAATGTTTAACTTCCTACAGCAGATAAGGAGCTATATAGCTGTAGAGGAAGCTAGAAGGCCCCATCTGACGCCTCTCCAAGGCTGAGAGACAACAGACTTCCCAAACAAGACGATGGCTGATTTATTAGTTAAGGAAACACATTGTTCAAGTAAGAGTCATGTTTGTTGTTACAAGAGAATCACTGAACAGAGCTTAATGAAGCATGGCCTGTGTTATATTGATAACGTTCTGATGTCAAGGTCTCGGGAGAGGGGCAATAGCTTTGACCCAGATTCTGATACTGTAAAGGGTGTTTCCCATAGCCTAGTGTCTTAATGTTGGGAGCCACATAGTCTCAAATATATGGAAGGCAAACTTAAATGTTGACATGTTATATGGGAAAATTAGCTGGGGTTTTTGAAAGGAAAAGAAAGACATAAAAAAAAATCACTTGGCTGTGTTAATCAAATTGTGCTCAAGGACATGAATCACCTTTATGGAAGACAAAGGTGAGCCTCTGTGGATGATGAAGGCATGAGTGGCAAAGGCAAGCAGCTTCACATGGGCAACGAGGGCAAGCTACCCCCCATGGATGATGATGGTGCATAAAGGCGAAGATGATGAAGATGTTCCTTTTATTTCCTCTTCATGAGGTAGAGATAAATGCTAGGAAGCAGAGAGCAGAACTAAGAACAGCCTTCCTCAGCATATCATCAATATAAACTTAAGGAGCTTCTTATTAGGTTTAGATGTGTTCCGTGACTTTAATTCATACATGCTGCAGTAATGATTTCTTTGCCTGAAGAAACATATTTTATGTTTATTGCAGGTGAGAAAGGAAGCACTTCCATTTTAAAAGTTTCTTTTTTATCTTAGATAGCATGACCCGAGCACAATACCCTGGGGAAAAGCCTGGACAGAGAAACCATTAGCCAGGTTGAAATTCTAGCACTGATCGACCTTGAGCAAGCCACCATCTCTGTACTTCAGTTTCCTCAGCTCCAAGATAGGAATGGTGGCACCAAGCTAGCACAATAGGGTGTTCTGTCCCTCAGTGTTTGCTTTATACCAGAGACTTCTATGTGTCTTCCCAAATGGCACTTCATATGAGTCATGTAGATTTATTCTCATAATCATGATGTATGGATATTCTGTGGTCATCACACAGATGAGAAAGCTGTGTTCGGAGAATGTAAGTGACTTGCTCAAGGTAACAAAGAAGGTAGTGACAGCTAAAATGTGGATGCGAGTATCTTCTTCCGGAAACTGATCTACACTGCCTATCCCCATATCAGATCACTACTTTTCAAGCATTTAAAGCCAGAAAATAGAGGAGAGCACATTGCAAATGGAGAATAACATCCAGAATCATTTCTATTTTCTAGCAATGATTGCAGGGTAGATGGCAGGGTGGGATGAATACAGAAGAAAAGATGACACCACCTGGCCCCAAGATTCCCCGTTCATTTTGTCTATCCATCTGAGCTGCATTTCTTCATCCTTAACCAGTGTGAGTACAGAGGCATTCAAATATGAATATCTGAGGAGATCTACACAATCAAGGATCTTTATTGTTTTAAAATAAGAAAGTCAGCTAGTTGGCTTAGCCAGTTAAGGTGCTTGCTGCACAATATGGCGACCTGACTTCAATTTCCGGAACCATGTAAGGTAGAAGGACACACCCTACTCTACAGTGCTGGTCTCTGACCTCTGCATAGGTTATCTCTCACACAAAATGCAGTTATACAACAATAATAGGTCTAAGAAATAAAAAATGGGCCAAGAGGGGGCTCATCAGATGAAGACACTGGATTTACAAGATGACAGCCTGAGTTTAATCTCTGGAAGCCATGTAAAGAGACAAATGGGGCGTGGGGGGTGTTCATCTATTAGTCCAGTGTTCTTACAGTGATGTGGATGACGGAGACAGGAGAATAGGCTGGAAGCTCATGGACCAGCTAGCCTGAAAAAGCAGAACAGAAGAAGCAGGAAGAGACTCTGCCTCGAAGATGGGGAGTGAGAACTGACTCCTGAGAGTTGGCCTTTGACTTATAGACATGCACTGTGGTACACACGTGCCCCGTCCCCCATTACTAAGAAATTAATCACAACTTTAGAAATGATAAAAATCAATTGTGGCCTCAGACAATACCAGTTCAGATCAGCAGTTTTGCACTATTAAGGTCTCTAAGTTCTGTAACCTGTTATTCCCTTCTTCGTGTTCACATTAGGGCTGCAGCAGCTTCAACTTTCACAGTTTAATCAGACTTATATCTAAAACCGTGAAGACAACTAGATGAAGTAATGGCCTATACAGAAACTCCGTGGTGTGTATACCCTGTGTTCTATTGACTAGAATGTTTTATATTATTAAAGGTCATGCCTGACTTTGGCACCCAGTAAGCCCTGAGATCACAGTATCTTGGTAAATGGGGTTCATATATTACTTGTGTCTCAATCTTTGTGTGCTGGGGGTCTCCTTCATTGTGTAATTATGACATCTAGGACGTGTGGCCTCTAAGCAGGGGAGAGAGGGTAAGAGTGGTACAGTAGTTCTAACTTTCAGATCAGAAGGGACACATTCTGATTAGACAGAACTTGGTCCCACAGCTTTGCTCACTGCAAAGGTGGCTGGTAAGAACCATCTCCCCAGGAAGGGAGATAATGTGATAAAAACATCACACCAGGCCACCCAAAGTCCCTAGAGATGCTGGGGAAGAAAAGACCTGTGAATGGATCCACTCCTAGAAGCTGGTGGAGGATGTAGCAAAAGAAAAAGTCTCCTCTGGGCTTCTATGGTCTCTCTTCATGGTCCTTTTCACTAGTTATCATGGCCATCTTTCATTGCCATATCACACTCCAATCCCTTAAAAAGTTATAAGTTTTATAAGGTCAGAGATTGTGTTTCCCATCTTTTATGCCTGGTGCAATGTGGGCTCCACAGATGTTTTAAGGAACCCCGAAAAGAATGAACATTTTTACAAACAATAATTTCGACCATTTATGTCTATGACATGCCTGACTTTTTATCCTTAGAATTTCCAGTAGAATCGTGGCAGAGCAAGGGGTATGAATCAGCCATTAAACAAACACGGCTGTAAAAGACTGTAAAGTACACCTCACGTATGTGGCCATAAGTAAAATCAATATTTGATTAATGACATGACCTGGGCAAAGCAGTTCTGTAAAGGAACTGACTTTTGGATACTTAAAACCAGCATAATCCCTAACTACAGTCTAAACATTTGTCCTTATACCCATACCCACAGATAAGTGTAGTCTCCACCCCTCATCATGGAAACTTCTCTTTGCCACAGAGGGAGACCTTGACAGCAAGCCATAACTAATCAAAATACAGAGCTGTGGAGCCTAGTCTAGTGGATGCAGCTACCAAATAGCTCCTTCCCCAAAGGCTTAGCATTGTGGAAGGAGGTGGAAGGGCCAGAGGAGTTTGCTGTGAGTTGTGTCTCCTAGGAATGCCAGAAGCTACATTCATAAAGTCTCATCAACAGGACTGGCCAAGCATGTGCAGAACATGGACAATAACAATTGGCATGCCAAAGTAGATGGGGAAGCCCATGAGGCTTCAAGCCTATGCAACGAGCCACAGTCAACTAAGAAATAGTCTTCCTCGGAGAACACATCAATTAGTTATCCAATATTATGTGGCCAGTCCTAAAAACATACATACAATTAATATACAGACCACGCAGACTGTCCTAAGGAGTATGTGTGTGTGTGTGTCTATATGTATACATATACATGCATATAATGACAGTTAATGAAAGAAAGAGACCATGAATTTGAAGGGAGTAAGAAGGGGAGGAAAGGGAAGGAGGGAAATGATGGAATAATCTCAACAGTAGAAGAAATAATTTACAAAGTTAAAATACATAGGGTAGTTTGATGTATACTTTCTAGGAAATTTAATTAAGGAACTCTGGTAAGTGAGGTACACTACCAGTAAGGATTGTCACCACCACACTGGGGCCAGAATGTATGGAGGATTCATTCTGCAGGGCACCATTTTTTTGTTTGTTTATTTGTTTAAGATTTGTTTATTATGTGTACAGTGCTCTGCTTGCAGGCCAGAAGGAGGAACCAGATCTCATTACAGACCATGTGGGTGCTTGGAATTGAACTCAAGATCTCTGGAGGAGCAGCCAGTGCTCTTAACCTCTGAGCCATCTCTCCAGCCCAGGGCACTGTTTCTAATGATCCAGTTCAGCCACGAGTCAGGTCCCATTTCTTTACCTGTTTTGCCAGTGGCTACAAGAGTTATTATTTAGCTTCTGGGGTGATGGTGAGGAAAATGAAAACCAGGCTGTCTCTCCAGTTCCAAAAGCAACAGATTTTAATCATCAAGTTTTAGTTGGATCCAGGCTCAAGGTCCTGGAAAAAACTTGGTGGTACTCTTGGCTCAAATCTACTGGCTTGTAACTACAGTGTATTTCTCTTTCCACTCATACATTTCTGGATTGACAGGCTCAGCTGGTAGTCCCCTTTAAATTCTCATTTACTTCAAGTTGGATCATCTCGTGGCCTGGATTTGAATGCCACTCAGTGCCACATCGACTGCATTCTGTTATCTGGAAATAGAAGCCCAAGCTAGATTCTGGGAGAGGAGACTACACAAGAGGATGATGGCCAGGAGCCATCCTTTGTTGGGAACACTGGCAGTTTTGTGGGCAAATGCGGGTGAGCAAAATGTACAAAATCCTCTGTCACCTTTCTATCTCTCAAATATGGTCTCTTAAAGCCTGTGAGATCTTCTAACACACACACTCACAGAGTCGTACCAGCACACAGTCATACCACACCATTTCTTTTTTTTTGAACAAAGAACTGGAACTTTGGTTTTCAGACTCCTAGGCTAGTGCATTTCACAGAATTCTCTAAAAAACCAAGGTTTAGAACTCTTGGACACTTTAAATAGAATAGGCAGAAGATATAGTGTTAACATTTCTGCTATCTTTTAGCCACTTCTGGGGTCTTTTTAAAAGTGGACTATACCCATCTCCCTTCTCCTCCCCCATTAAATTCTTAAAATGAGTTTCATTGTATTTCTGTGGTTCTTTCTTGCCCGGCAAATACAACACTTAATCTCCACCAGCTCAGTGTAATCAAGGGGAAGGAAATATGGAGCCAACATTTGAACCATGAAGGATACGTAAGTGTTTCAAGATGTGAGTAGACAAACAGATGCTGAGAAACTGACACGCATCCATCACTTCCCAGGGAATGATTTGTAAAACTTTCAGATGTTCTATAGATACTAAAAGCTGTGAAGTTTGGCTGGAAAATTCACATCCAGAAAAATATCTAAGGATCCTTCCTTTACATAAACATCTAGAAATATTCAGCTATTGCTCTGTGCTTGAGGCTTTTTTTAGAAGTTAAAATTTAGTAGCTGGACATGGTAATACATATCTTTAAGCTCAAGCTTCTGGTCAGCCAGGACTATATTGTGGGACCCTGTTTAAATATAAAAATTAAAGTTAAAAATCAGAAATAATTAAGCACCTAAGCAGGTCTGACATGGTGGTAGATTCTTGCACTCTCAGCACTAGGGAGATTAGGAGGTCAAGTCCAGCCTCAACTATGTAGTGATTCAGAGACCAGCTTGGTCATGTATGGGGGACCCTGTCTCAAAACAAAATAAACTAAAATAAAACACAAGAAAAGTTAAATGTCTAGTAAAAAGGGTTTTTTTGACTATGAAAAAATATTCTTTTTAAATGATGATGCAGAAAAATATTTAACTCCACATAATAATGACTGCAGCTATACTGACAGGGAAGAAGCAGAATTTTGAAAGAATATATTACCCTCTCTTTTAATTTTATAATTTATTAAATTTATTTTATGTGCATTGGTGTGAAGGTGTCACATCACCTGGAACTGGAGTTACGGACAGTTATGAGCTGCCATATGGGCTCTGGGAATTGAACCCTGGTCCGCTGGAAGAGCCAGTGCTCTGAACCTCTGAGCCGTCTCTCCAGCCACATGCAGGGCTTCTCTGTGTAGCTTTGGAACTCGTCCTGGAACTTGCTTTGTAGAGCTGAACTGAAACTCAAAGATCTGCTTTCCTCTGCCTTCCAAGTGCTGGAATTAAAGGCGCATACCACTACTGCCCGGCCTTTCATCATCATCATCATCATCATCATCATCATCATCATCATCATTAGCACACTCACCATCTCATGCAGAAGATAAGTCCAGGGCAAAAACAGGAAAAATAGTAATACTATTCATCTCAGAAGGGGGAGTTTTGAGTGGTAATTAATTTCACTTTTTTCTTTTTTTATATTTTCAAATTGCACATAACAAAATTACCATTATTGTTATTATTTTGTACGTGTGTTGTGTGTTTATGTACACATATTTTGTACATATTTATGTACACAGGTATAATTGTGCTGGTTCGTACTTGCAAGGCATATATTCAGGGGTCAGAGGATTCTTTTCAGAAGTCCATTTTCCCCTTCCTCTCGGGGATCATGGAACCAAATTCAAGTCATCAGTAGGCGCTTTCACTCAGTGAGCCATCTTACAGGCCCAGGTATTAATTTGATGGAAGTTTTTTATTCAATTGATTGATTTATTGAAAGATGGCAGATTCAAGCTGGTCTCACCAACCAAGATGGAAGGTATGCATAAGGACAGTGTAGCACCTTTCATGTGATCCTTCCAAATGCTTTTTAATTCAAGGTCTAATTTGATTTCTACAACTCCAGAAGATTGGACCACAGTGTCATTTCTGTAAGTCTGTGAAACTAACCTGGCTAATTAATGGCAGCCAGGGACAGCATGGCCCTCAAATGCTATCACAGCAGATTTCAAGCTTTTGGATTTGGAGAATCCATTTTCTATGCCACTTCATCTCCTGATGTGCCAGCTGCCTCCTTGCTACTTTAGATACCCAGAGGCCATTGCTTCATCCTTTGGTGGTGTCAGCATTGGAAACCCGCCCTCAGTCTCTGTCCAGATTCCAGATGTGGGTGACTCCAGCCCCACCAGTCAGAGTCTGTCTTAGAATCCTGCAGACAATGTCAGAAGAGTCTGAGGCAGGAGTAGGAGGCAGGCAAGAACTGCTATGGCCTCGCTTGCCCTGTTGGGCAGGGTATTGATCCAAAGCCAGTTCAGAGGAGGAAGCAGGGAGACAGGCAGCCAAGTCAGGATAGCTCGATCCAGATGTGCCGAGAGTAGACCCGCCTCTTGGACTTTGTGTTTACTTGTGTCTGTGAGACAACTTTACGTTTTGCTTTTGTCTTCTACCATTCTGCTGCTCTGTCTTTTTCTCTGGTTTGATTTTATTGTTGTAGAATTCCTGTTAGCTATCAACAACATATTCAATATATTGTGCAACCTCAGTTTTCTCTCTAGACTGAGGGTGATAATACATTCAGCTACCGCACAGGCTATGACACTTGGATGAATCAGTATTTGATAAGCATGGAGCTTCTTGTGCACTGAGGGGTCAGTAAATGCCGCCCATCACTTCTAAGGCCTTGGGAAAAGCTAAACTCGGGAAAATGTTCCTTTCTAAAGAAGAAAAAAAAATAAAAGCAAAGCAGAGCCCAGAGTATGAGAAAAGAAGTTGATTCGTTCAGCAGCAAGCCGAGAGTCCAGAATTTATGGCTTGGGAGTCACCAGTCCTGTCTTTCTCACACATGTGCACATGTGTATGTGCAAACACACAGACTCACCCTCTCAGGATCCCAGATGGTGCTGGGTCCTGGGGAAACCCCAGCCATTATGTCAGCAGTCATTAGAAACGGCAGGAGGGTGGGATCTGCAGTGGTTGGCAGTGCAGTTAAGGCTGACTTTGCAATACAGTTTGGAGAGAAGGAAAGTAATCCAGGGGAGAGTTAGCCTAGCCACAGAGTCTCCGCCTTGCATTGGCTCTGGAAATAGAAGACACGCAGTAGTGGCGCCAGGGACCTGCTTAGTGAAGATTGGTTGTTTGAGAAGGGCATCGAGAGTATGAGAAAGCCAAGCCTCTCAGGGCTCTGTCTGAAGCTCAGCCAGATGTTAGCAGAGCAGGCCTGAAATGGACGTGAGCTCCCACATGCTTGCAGAGGAATACTCTGGCTGCCTTCATGGAAAAGGGCATTCTGTAGTTCATAGACTCTCCAGTGGGGGGACTAGAAGACTGGCCCTGGAGATCCTCCAGCCTGAAACTGTGTCTACACTGGGGCTGTTCTAACGAATACCTGTTGCTGTTGCACTTCTGGATGCCAGCAGCCCATGACCATGTCTGTGATCCCACCCTTTGCTTCTATACACATCTAGCTTCCTCATTCTCCTGAAATGTCCATCTCTCACAATGTCTGATGGGCTAAGTTCAGGAAAGATGCCATGTTGTAAGGGGATGGAGAAGCTAGTCTTGACCTTGTACCTTGAAAAGGCAGTTTAAGTATGATATATACCCCACAACCAAGTATCTGTATTACGTGTGCACGCATACCTGAAGTAGGTATATAACCCATGTCTAAGTTCCCTTCCCAGGTCCCCTGGGATTTTAGAATTCTGAGAACCATCATTCAAGCCACTACTAACAACAGTGACCCTTATTTAAGGGTCACTTTTCCTAAGTCCAGACCGCTGCTCTAAGTGCCACCCAGTCACCCTTGACCTTATGGCTTACTTGTCAGATACCCTAGATATGGACCCAGATCCTTCTTCCCTCTACCTGTTAAATGAAATAGTGAAATACCTTCAAAGATGTGCCAAGCCTGTGGGGAAGCCTCCTGCATCTCTGAGGTGGAGAAGTTTGGATCTGACTTATTACTCCTTCTCCCTTAGAATTCAACCCTCTGGCTTTCCTGAGACCCTCTCAGAGGCACCAAAGCACTGGATTTAGATCCCTTGTCAGTGTTTTCAAAGATAAATTGGACATTAAGCCTAAGACACAAACAGAAAGCAATTTTTAAAAAGATTTCTGACAGATGGCATTGAGGCTACAACTTTAATCCCA
Source organism: Phyllotis vaccarum (assembly GCA_033318265.1). Taxonomy (NCBI): domain Eukaryota; kingdom Metazoa; phylum Chordata; class Mammalia; order Rodentia; family Cricetidae; genus Phyllotis; species Phyllotis vaccarum. The sequence continues at coordinate 23,571,596 of JARWLC010000004.1, read as the reverse complement.
GCACTCAGGAGTCAGAGGCAGGTGGATCTCTGTCAGTTCAAGGCCAGCCTGGTCTATACATTGAGTTTTAGGACAGCCAGGAATACACACAGAGAAAACTTGTCTCAAAACAAGTAAGCAAACAAACAAATTTTTAAAAGATTTTTTTTTCATTTTTATGTATATGTTCGTGTGTTTTTGAGTGCCACATGTGTGCAGGTACCCACATGGACCATCTCTCCAGCTCCTACAAGCAATTTTAAAAATGAGAATTGCCTTAGGTGAAATCCAGTTTGTGGAACAAATAGCCGAGAAATAGCCAGCAGTGGACTCCTCCCTGAGAGAAGCCTGGGTCATGGGATAAACAACACAGTCCAAAGCGGCCTCATCTGTCAGAAGCCTCAGCTGGCTAATTGGTGACCCTTGTAGGTTTGCACGTTGTGAAATGTTTCCTTCGTCTGCACTTGCCAGAATCCTGGAGGCTGACACCCCCAAGTTCATCTCCACTTTCCCTGTGCACTGTCCCATCCAGCCTTGCTTTTCAATCCAGTGTTTTTCCCGGGGTAGTGGAAGTGGGAAGATCAGTATTATGGGGGTGACAACCCCTCCCACTCCAAGACAAAGAGACATCTGGAGGACACAGAAAACCTGGTTTTCTTCTCATTCATTCTTTGAATCATCCAACTACTTAAAAATATTTTGAGTCAGCAAGATACCTCAGCTAGTCAAGGCTCTGCTAACCTGAGTTCAATCCTTAGAACCCAAGTCAAGGTTAAGGGAGAGAACAGACTCTACAAAGTTTTCCTCTGACCCCTACATGGCTCACCAAGCACACGTATATGACAATAATAAATACTTAAAAATTAAAAATATTTAGGTCAAGTACTATGCGTTAAATACTAAAAAGTTATTTCTTTTACTGGCTTGGGTCTTAAATGTGGGATGTTTCTTTCACTGGCTCTGATTTCAGAGTCAGGGTAGGTTTTCTTTGGCTGGCCACCTTTCCCTACAACCAAAGTCATTTCCATCTTGTGGAGGAGAAAACAGAGGTCTAGAAAAGCTGAGTTCCTTGTTCAGGGGAGCCACCATCCGTCAGTCAGTCAGTCAGTTACTGACACAGGGAGAACCAGGAGGTGGCTGGCTGTCCATGACTAGGCACTTCTGAAGATGTTCTTTGTTTGCTTGTGGTTCAGACAGTCCCCACTCAGCAGCTCCTCCACAGGAGGAGTCTGTGGCTCTGTTCCTCATGTTGGTTAGGAACAGATCCTCAAAAGTCACAGGACAAGCAGGAAGGCAGAGACCCGCCCCACTACCACCTCTTGTAGCTTTCTGACTCTGGAATAGGATTCCAGATGTTTTCCTGGCTTTAATTCCCTCTCTGCACATTTTAGGGAGCCCAGCATCACTACAGAGTTAGAGATCCGCAGAGGAGACCCATCATGGTAACTGGGATGAGTCAGGAACTTGAAGAATCAGCTGAAAGATCATGCCAGCTACATCTCCCTAAAGCATGCTGAGCCCTCCACTGCTTCATCGGAGAAGTGGGAGACTTTTCTCCCTGCCTGGAGAATTGGCCATAGGAGGAGATAAGAACATAAATGGGAAAGGGTTTTATTTATTTATTCTTAAATACTTTTGTTTTGTGGTGCCTGGATCAAACTTAAGACTTCACACTTGCTAGACAAGTGCTTTACTACTGAGCCACACCACCCCAGTCCCCAGAAAAGGATTTTAAATTCTGAGGTTTTTCCTTGTCTAAAGGCTCATCCTTTAGATGACAGGCCTCAAGCTGTCATTTCTGATCTTCAGGACTGCACAGGTCTGGGTCATATTTTCCTGTGGTAAATCTCGGTAACTCAGCTGTGTGCTATAGCTCATATCTGTCATTCCAGCACATGGAGGTGAAGCAGGAACTGTCACAAGTTCAAGGCCAACTTGTTAGGGTCTCTGGCCTGTGGTAGCTGCCTCGTAAATGTATTATTCCAACATGGTATTGCCAGAGCACATATGTGTGACCAGGAGTGGCCATGTGGCCCCACCCCACCTGTGACTTTATAAGTCAAGGCTCCAGCATTGCTCTGTTTTCCTCCACTTCCATCCTCCCTCCTGCAAGCTTCCTAAATAAACTCCAGCGTGGGTTACCGAGATTGTGGCTCGTTCCCTGTGTGCTTTAACAACACAACAGGACCTACATAGTGAAGCTCTGAAAAGAAAACAAAATCTTGGAACTCATCCAAGACTGCCATGCCTTTTATTTATTTATTTATTTATTTATTTATTTATTTATTTATTTATTTATTTATTTATTTATTTATTTATTTATTTATTTATTTATTTATTTTAAAGCATAAGATTCTCTTTCTCTCCCTCTTCTCATCTCCTCTTTTCTCTGACTGACGCAAACACCCTATCGTAACAAAAAGACAGGACATGATCATCAGTCTACTAAAAACAAAAGTAGACGTGGTTTTGTAGCCTCAGAGAAAGCTGTCTGATCTATGTTAGTTCTTTTTCACTTTAGACACAAGAAACAGGGACAAGCCGTGACTGGTGTCTGGGAGCCACTGCTGGAGGGTGTGTCCTTCCGCCTAGGAGCCGTGTTCCAGGACTAAAGCTAAGCATGTTAGTTATATGCATTGAGGGAGCTAAAAGATAGGATAGAAAAATAGTGTGCTGGACACACAAGCTTTCATCTACACGTGTATTTTCTGTTACTGTATTGAAATACTGAAGTATAGGTGATTTATAAACAATAGAGGTTTGTGTAGTCTACACATCTGGGTTCTAGCATTTGATGAGGATTGTTGTTGTTGAATAACAAACAACACAGCATGGTGGAGGATGTCTAGTGAGACAGAAGAAATATTTTGGGTTGTTCTTTCCTGCAAATCTACTGCAGCCATCACAGGAGTTCACCTTTAGACTTCACCCAATCCCAATCTCCTCCTAAACACCCCATATCCAAACAGCACCCACATAGAAATAGGAAAGTAGACCAAGGTTATCTCTGCATGGAAGAATGAATGAATAGCTTTATTATTTTTTTCTGTATTTTATATATTTTGTAATTGGAAACAGAATTAATAATGAAGTCAAAAAGAAAAAAGTAATTTAAGAGGAATCATGCAATCATGTGCAAGACCTTGGCCCATGGTCTCCTTGGGACATGCACAGTATGCACAGTTCCAGTGGGTCTTGGACTGTAGCCTGCTCTTTTGGGCTTGCTCTGGCGTCATTCACCTGTCATCTCTGTGGTCCTGGCACTGGTGGCATGCAGTACGTGCTTAAGCAGTGTGTGCTGAATGACCATCTTTCCCACTAGGTAAGGCATGTGGCTCTCAGCCAAGAGAAGCCCACAGAGAAAAGTTGCCTTTTAGTGGAAAGAGACTGCCTTTCCCAAGTTAAAAAGTTTCTTTTGGGGGTTTGCATCTTTCTGTAGAAGAAGCAAGATAATGGAGGCTTCCGCACTGAGACAGGCTGACCCTCATTAGAAGAAAGTGGATGGTGGTTAAGTTTTCTGTTGATCCGGTTTCTTGGCGACCAGCAACAGTAGGTAGTTCTTTCTGGCTAGTCCCAGCAGGAGAGAGGTGCACTAGAAAGCTTCTCAGGAGTTCTCATTTTAGGCAGGAAGATTATAGAGCCCAGGTAAGGCACTAGAGAGCCACCCAGCTACAGGATGAGCCTTTCTTTGAATACAGAACCTGCTGTCTTACAGTTCCGAGTCTTGACATGACCCTGGTGCCAGGCTGTTTGGATTCAAGTCATTCTTCTCAGGACTTTAGGCAAATCCCATAACCTCAGTTTCACATGTGCAAGGGGAGATAAGGAAAACATTAGCCTGTACTAATAATCATTTATTTCTGTGCAACAAATGACTCCCCAAGTCTGAACTCTTAAACCAATAATAAACATTTGTTACCTTCATTTCTTTGGACCAGATGTTTGGGAATGGCTTAGCTGGACACTGAGATGTCTTATACTCTTCCGTCAGGGGTCAGTCATCTAAAGGTTCCATCAGGGCTGGGGGGGGGTCTGTTTTTAAAAAGGACCTCCTAAGAGCAGCATCAGCCTTTTTGGACTGGACCTTTTCTTTGTGTATTCAGTAAGGCAGAGATAGGTCACACCAGAACTTCACTGACAATGGTCAGGCATGGCAGTCCAGTGGGGGCCATCTCAGTCCTCCTGGCCAGCCAGTTTGGTATTGTTGACAGGAAGACTCAGTTTTTCCCAAATAAGCTGCTTTCACGGTAGTTCCAAGTCGGGCAGGGGTGGGTGGGGGAAGAGATTTTGTTTCCTCCAAAGACAGATTTATTTCAGTGACTCTATTTCCACCTAGGGGTGGTGGCTCACTTACACTTATAATTTCAGCTCTGGTTGGAGAGTGTGGGAACTGAGACAGGACAGTAACAGATCCAAGGCCAGCCTGAGCTACATAGTAAAATCTTGCAAAACAAACAACCTGAAGAGATGGCTTAGTGGGTAAGAATTGTTGCTATGCAAACATGAAGATCTAAGTTCAAATCCCTAGTGCCCATGTAAAAAGTCAGACCTAGATGCTCGTGCCTGTGACCTCAGTGCTGAGGGACACAGACGGGAGGATCACTGGGCTAGCTGGATGACAGCTTAACTCCTGGGTCAGTGGGAGACTCTTTTGGAAAGGAAGAAGGGGGAGGGTGATGGAGGAGAAAACTGCATGCTCTCCTTTAGCCCCTGTGAGCACAAGCACAGTGTGCACACTTGTACACGACGTCATCCACCAAGCCTAGGTACAGCGCATCCTCACATATGCAAAGCCCCAATTCCCTTCATTTGTATGATTAATAATTTTATCTTTGGATGCATATACATAATTTCTGAAAGGCATAGTTCTGAGCATTGGTTACATCTCAGAATAAGCCTCGATTGTCAGCAGCTGTGTTTATCTTTTAATTTTTGAAAAATGCATTTAACTTTTTTATACAATATAGTTTGAACATATTCTTTCTTTTGCCCCAAATCCTACCAACCCAACTTCATGCTCTCTCTCTCAAACAAAAACAACAACAAAACCCAGCAATCAAAAACCAACCAAAGACCCTAAGACAAAAACAAACACAAAAAGCAAACACAAAGCACTTTGAATAAAGAGTTCATTTTGTTTTCGTCATCCTGGGCATGGGGCCTGTCCTGGGTATGGCTGATGTATCCAGTGACACTCTGGATTAGAGGAAGCTGATTTTCCCCTTTCCCCAGCAGGTCTCAGTGGCAAACAGCTTCACAGTTAGAGCTGAAACTGTGTCCACCTCTCATTGCCACTGAGCAGCTGGGCTTCACAGCAGCCACACTTTTAGGACTTTAGTGAACCCTGAATGAATTAATGCAAGGAAGTGCTCACGACTGCCAGGCACATGCTTATTACACCTGAGTGGTTGCCATTCATACTATTCTCGTTACTATGGTTACTGTTTTATTTGCCTTCCCTGCCAGTGCCTCAGTTACCTCTCCCTAAAGTCACCTCAGCAGTAGAGGCTGTCCCCCTTTATTGACTTTTGGGGCCTCCTGAGAGTAGCATCGACCTCTATGGCGTGGTCCTAACCCTTTATATCCCAGTGGAGCTACTGCTGAGTCACACCAGAACTCCATGGCAGGGCTGTCTAATGGGGGGTGGGCATCTCAATCCTCATGGTTGCTAAAGGGTTGGCCCTTGCTCTCCTTTCTTCATTTCCTCAGTGAGATTCCCACAACAAAGAGCCTGGGAAAATACCCAAGTCAAGTCAGTGGGACATGCACAGGGTTCTTGCCCACATGGCACCCAGATGTGACAAAGTGGAATGGAGTCTGAGAATTTGGACAAATCCATGAGCAGGCTGAGCCACCTCTCCCCAGCGTGCATCCTGTACCTCACAGAAAATAGCCACCTATGACTTTGTAGAGGCTTAAACCCAGCTAGTCTGGGAGCCTTGGCTGTGTCAACCCTGAAGAAACCATGCTTCCTCAGAACAGGCTTCCTCAGAGCAGGTTCTGTGACTAGTGGAAAGGCTAGATTGCTAGCTGTGGCCTGGCCACTGTGCTTCCCATCGCTGCCCTGGCCTTTCACCTGTGAATAATTCAGAAAGAGGTAGCCCATCACTTTGGGCTTAGCCTTTTCATGTTTCAGTTTCTACCTGGCCTTCTTTTCTTTAGCTCTAGGCATAAGTTCACAGGCCTGAGGCATGCAGGAACATCACCCTTGTGTGCCTTTCTTTCCCAGGTGGTTCCGTGGCTTCAGTCTATCGTCTCTCTCCTTGCAGTCAGGATGCATCACAGAGCAGAAGGCAGGGTGTCCCTCCTCTGAAAAACATTTTCCTTTCCTGACTGTTGCCCTTCCTTCTCAGAATAGAATCCCATGCCTCCAAGTGAGGGGGTGTGCATCTTAGATTCTGAGAGGTGTCCCTCCTGCCTTCTCCATTTGGGAAGTTTACTTTGGCTTTTGAGTTTTGGGAAAAGGTCTAATATACAGGCCAGGCTGGCCTTGAATTCACTCTGTATTTGGAGGATGACTCTGATCTTCTCATCCTCGTGTCTTTTTCCTCAAAAGGCTGAGACACACATGTGTGCACCACATCGGGTTTTAGTCATGCTGTGGATTGTACTCAGTACCTCCTGCATACCAGGCAAGCACCTACCACTTGGGATACATCCCCAGGTGGCCCACTCCCCAATGCTCAAGGAACCTAAGAGATCTCTGATGTGGACAGGGAGAGCACACGTGACAGAAACACAGGAGTTTGAAAGAGATAGTGATAGAGCAGTAAGCATTTCCATAGACACCTGATAAAAGTTTTGCAAGGAATAAAACCATGCAAAGAAAAAGTCCCCTCTGCCACCCCCCACCCCACTTTGGTTGAAAATGTGAGGTAAAGAGAACAAAATCGTCCACAATGCTGGACTTCCCTTTTGCTCAGAAACCTACTGTCCATATTTCCATTTGGTGGGTCCCTGTCCTGTTTCCATGGTTCCACCTGAGAAGGGAAGAGGCAAAAGAGCATGCTAATTGTAATTAATGGCCATGAGCCATCAGTTGACTTTCAGCCCAAGGTTTCCTGGTTGGGTGTCTATGGAAGGTGTAGATGCCCTGATAACTCTACATGGTTGTGTGGATGAAGGGGGTGTCACAGCGTGTATGTCTGGTACCGTAGTTCAAATCAAGACTCAGCTGGTACATTAAGGGTTTCCAGAGCCGGTCAGGAAAGCGTTATGACAAAAAAGAGATAACAACTCAGGCTTTCATAACTAAGCATGATTCTACCACAGAACACGGAATAGGAAGTAATCTTGTCAAGTTTCCAGAGTCTAGGATTTCTCAACCTCAGCATTACCACCCTTTTTACCACTTGGAGAGAGGCAAGTAGTGGCTTACTGTGAAGTCCATGCTGGCCTTGAATTCAACAATCACAATGCTTCAGGCTCACAAGAGCTGGGACTGCAGTAGATGCCAGTGCACATGATGTAGATATTTGATGTGGGGGGTCTTCCTGTGTCTTGTAGAATAGTTAGTGATATCATTGGCTTCCATTCTCTTAGAAGCCAGTAACACCCCCCCCCCCCACACACACACACACAGTTGCAATAACAAAAACATGGTGCCAAACACCCTGGTACCACTTTTTTTTAAAATTTATTTTTATTTTATTTGCATTGTGTTTTGCCTGCATATCTGTGTGAAGGTGTCAGATCTTGAGGTTACAGACAGTTGTTAGGTGCCATATGGGTGCTGGGAATTGAACTGAGGTCCTCTAGAAGAGCAGCCAGTGCTCTTAACTACCGAGCCAACCCTCCAGCCTCAGTGCTATGGTTTTGATACAGTTTCAGTATGTTATCCAAAGTTTCATGTGTTGGAACCTTTGCCCTAGTGTGGTAATACTGAGCTTTTGGAACCTTTAAGAATGGAAAGTGACTAGGCTGTTGGGAATACAGCCTTGGGAGGCTGTTGTGGGATGACCAGCTTGTTCCTGTGAGAGTGAGTTGTAAAAAAGTTCAAGCCCAACTATAGAATGGCTCTGGCTTCTGGCCTTGGCAAGTGACATCTTCTGAAATCAATACTTCCATCATGGTGTCATCATGGAGGTCCTCACCAGAGGCTGGATGGATGAGACTGCCTGGCCTTGGTCTTTCAGTCTTGAAAACTGAGCTAGAGTACCCAGTCTCAGTATTTCATTACAGCAATTGAACAAGGACTAATACACCCAGTTAGAAAGCATCACTCTGGTGTGATTAAAGTCACACTGCCATGACTCCAAGCACAGTGTTTCAACTTACAGGAAACTCAAATGTGCTAATAAACATGAAGGTAAGGTGATTTTATAGATATTGTCTACTGCTCTAAAGAGAAACTACACCAAGGCCACTTCAAAAAGAAAGATTTATTGGGGGTCTTACTTATAGTTTCAGAGGATTAGTTCATGATCATCATGGTGGGGGACATGACAGGAGGCAGGCAGATATGGCACTGGAGCAGTACTGATAACTTACATCTTGAGACTCAATCACAAGGCAGAGAAAGAGACACTGAAAAATGTCCTGTACCTTTGAAATCTTAAAAGCCCACCCTCAGTGACACCCCTCCTCCAACAAGGCCACACCTCCTAACCCTTCCCAAATAGTTTCACCAACTGGGAACCAAACATTCAAATATATGAGCCTCTGGAAGCCATTCTCATTTAAATCACCAGGCTACAAACCAGAGCAATTTATCCTGAGAAAGTTGGGTGTGAAAGGGTTTCAAATAATAATTTTAGAAATTGAGAATATTAGCAAAGTGAATGGACTCATCAGTTCATAAATCCATATAGTGCGTCGAGCAAAGAGCTGTGTGCCTATCTTGCAAAATATATCATACACAAAAACTTCATTTGATCTTTCCAAACCTTATATGACCTTACTGGTGTCATCACCCCTTTCTCATATGTGGAAACACTGAAAAGTGAAGAAGACCCAAATCACACTGTGAATTGTATGGTCAGGATCATGGTCCCAGCAGAGTGGTTTTAAAGCCAGTGTTCTTGACTAGTGAGCACTGGTGCTCCAGCATCTGTGGGAAGTAGTGCTCCTACTCACCATGCTATGCTCATACACACCACTAGCCCCAGGGAAGGCCTAGATTTCCAACCTTAGGCTTGTAATGGAACATCTTTCAGAAGCAGGATGCTCAAGGGTTACTGTGATAAAGAGCAGATGGTACACAGAAATCATTATGCTGTAGAAAAGAGGCAGGTGGTGTCCAGCCTGATTTTGAAAAGCTGGTCAGGGCTTTGAAGGTACAGCCATTCCAGGAAGTTGTCACTGTGGTAGAAAATGCAGTCCTGGATCAAGTGGGTCTTTGGTCTAGTGGAGCACAAAGGTGATGAAAAAGGAGAAAGTTTAGGAGTCTGCCCCATCATTTCCCCAGGGGGAAAGAACCCCAAAGGGTTAGTGAAGTCCTTCTTGGCCAGACATGTCACCCTAGTTGGTTATTTCGACCTGCAGAGTCCAATGAGGAAGGATAGAAATTGTATCTTTTAAAGCTGGCAGTCTGAGAAGACAGCAAACAAGCATCATAGAAAATGTCATATAATTCTATCTCTCGTCAGTAGATTACGTGTGTGTGTGGGGGGGGGGCACAAAGCCCAGTTCGCCCTCTGGTCAGGTAGCCAGCCACAGTTTTGAGGACTGTGATGTCTGCTTTTCTGCTTATCTCTTGAATTCCTTCCTCGTTCTGGGGCTGTTTGGACTCAACAGGCACTTCATGAAATACTGAGTCTAGCTAGTGTCTGCTGCTACTATCAGCCTTGGACTCCTCTAAGGGCATCTGGGCAGTGGTGGGGTAGTTAACTCAGGACAAACAACTAATTATGCATCTAATGATTCCTTTTGATGATACAGAGTACTCATATGTTGTCATAATGCACAGTATGAACGTGTCCTTCAGTTGTCCATTCTGATCTTTCTTTCCCTGCCTCCCTCTCTCTCTCAAAGGCTCCTTTATTTCAGACTGTTTGCCTTTTGCAGCCTTGTCCAAAGCTCAATTAGCTCTCATTTTCATCCTGAAGCTAGTCAGACCCCAAGCTGAGCCTCTCTCACTGGCATGGGATCTGCCCCTCATGTTAGAAGTCACATTGTGTACTCACACATGAGTGATAAGCTGGGGCACAAATGGGGCACATGCATTTCCAGACACCACGTCAACCTGGCACATGCCGTTCTTCATAAACACACAGAAACAACCACTGGGCAGAATGAGAGGGAGCGGCCTGGGAGTGTAGCAAAGGAGCGGGCATGAGGTCATAGGTGACCTAGGGGAGAAGTGGTGTCTGGATTTCCAGCCCCAGACACACTTTTAATTGCCCAATTCCCTCATTTTCTAGGTGGTATGGTGGCAAAGAGGAAGCTGTGGGGGGCAGGACCTTATATGAGTCACCAAAGGCCACCTTGGACAAGTCATTCTTGCTGAGGCTTTTTTTTTTTTTAAAACAAAACCACACTGCCCTGTGCTTCTTGTACTGGGTGCGGAAGCACATTTATAGCTTAACTGTGCATGGGACCTCTTTCCCTCCCCTCCTCCCTTCCCCTCCCAGCATTTCCATGCTGGATATCAAATTGAGGGCCTCATAAATGTTAGTTATAGGCTCTACTAAGGAACCCAATTCTCAGGCAAAGAATTCCTATTTTACAAATGAAAACAAACAGATGTACAAAGTGATTACTCTAAAGTCAAATAAACCCCAGCCCATTACAAGTTGCTTTAGTGAATTTTGAACCACATAGGTCCACACCATTTCCAAAGTTCAACTCTGACACTCTTCAATCAAGGTTAGCTGAATTGGTGGATAAAGGGCTTCCAATAATCAGTGTCCGTGAAAGGTGAAGAAGACTGTACCTGGGGGGAAGGGAGGCTTAAGAGCTCTCAAACTGCCCAAGGGTCTGAGGCCTCTGCCTTGGTGGCCACATCCCCGCCCACGGTGCGGTGTTCAAGCCAGTGTTGCCAGGCACTTCCTCGTTCCGGTGCGCCCTGGACGCAGCTCCTACGCCCAGTGCCTGGGCAACTCGGGCGGGAGGGGGCCAGAGGGGAGGTGTCGCAACCACCTCACTCCCTCTTCCCCAGCCTTGGCACTCAGTTACCTCTCAGATGAGCGCTCTCGCAGTCTGCGGCGGGAGGCCGGGCGCCCGGCATGTCCCCTGAGTGTGTGCAGACGACGGGCACTGGCCCCTCGCGCACCCCGGACCAAGTCAATCGCACCCATTTCCCTTTCTTCTCGGATATCAAGGGCGATCACCGGCTAGTGCTGAGCATCGTGGAGACCACCGTGCTGGGGCTCATCTTCGTGGTGTCACTGCTGGGCAACGTGTGTGCTCTGGTGCTCGTGACGCGCCGTCGGCGCCGCGGGGCGACAGTCAGCCTGGTGCTCAACCTCTTCTGCGCGGATTTGCTCTTCACCAGCGCCATCCCTGTAGTGCTCATCGTACGCTGGACCGAGGCCTGGCTGCTGGGCCCCGTCGCCTGCCACCTGCTCTTCTACGTGATGACAATAAGCGGCAGCGTCACGATCCTCACGCTGGCCGCAGTCAGCCTGGAGCGCATGGTGTGCATCGTGCGCTTGCAGCGCGGCTTGAGCGGTCCGGGACGAAGGGCGCAAGCAGCGTTGCTAGCTTTCATCTGGGGTTATTCAGCGGTCACGGCGTTGCCCCTCTGCATCTTGTTCCGAGTGGTCCCGCAGCGATTTCCCGGAGGGGACCAGGTGAGCGCCGGCTGCGAGCTATGCAACAGGTGTCCAGGTCGGTTGGGGTGGGAGTGGGGGATCTGACCGGTGAGCTAGGAAGACGGTGTTAACAGTACTAGCTCGTAATTCTTTGGGCAGACCCAGTGCTCTGAAGTTTAATTTCATCAGTTTCCTCACAGTGCCAAGTGGGTAAGTAAATCCTCCCAAATGCCTTTAAAGAGACTCTCCCGGATTTTTGCAAAATGAAGCGACTATTATAAGTCTAATTAAGTAGTTTATGTCCAGATGGTGGTTCCTTATGGAGTTGCTACTTTCTTTCCTGATGCATCCAGTGTCTCCCTTAGAGTTGGGCTATTGCTTAGAAATGCAGTCCCAAAGAGAGCTCTAGAGTAGTGAAATATCGCCGGGGTGGGGTGGTGGTGGTGGTGGTGGTGGTTCTGGAGTTCCACATATTGTGGCCAGAGATACTGTGTGATCCCCCTGACCCAGAATACAGAGGGGAGCTTGTTTTTTTTTTTTTTTTTTTTTTTTGTTGTTTGTTTGTTTTTGTTTTTTTTTATAGAGAGGGAGGTGTATATCCTGTATAAATGGTATCTTAAAAAAAAAAATCTGACCCTAATCCCTCCTCTTAGTAGTTTGTTTCTTGTGTGGAATAGGGTAGGGGGGGGGTGCTTGTTTAATAATAACTTGGCATGTCTAATGAGCAGGAACCTGTCAGGCCTGTGGCACTTCATAAAAGAACGTATAAACCTGTGGCTATGTCAGGGTTAGCAAAGTTGACAGGCCCTGCTGTCCTGGAAGAGGCCAAGGTCTCTATCTCACTCCAGGCTTGTCCTTAGCTCAGATACACCTGAGCATCAGGACAGGCCATATAGATATTTCTGGAATAAGTGAACACTCAGGCCTAACTCAACGACAAAGGGATGGTCTAGGTCACAGGCATGTTCAACCTGTATTCAACTGGCCATATGATGCAGATAGCTATGAATATGGCCTCACACAGATGACAGTGCTGTGCCACAGTCTCAAAATGTTGGACACCCCAGTAAGAGCAAGGCTCTACCATCAGTTATCTGTTTAAGCTGTTTTTTCACTGAGTTACACCATAATTGCTATGCTTTTTCGTAGAATTTCTTGTTCTTAACACAGAAAGATTTTAGTTCCAAGAATTAAGATCAAATAGGATACCTTAAATTTCCAGATGTACTGTCCCTTTTAAAATTCATTCGGGTACAATCCTATTTAGTTGGCTAATAACACAAAGAAGAAGAGGAGGAGGAAGGGGAAGAGGAGGAGGAAGAGGAAGAGGAGGAGGAAGGGGAGGAGGAGTAACAGGAAAAAGAAGAAGAAAAGAAAGAAGAAAAGGTCTCATCTCTTCCCGCCAAACTCCAGGCTGAAACTGTGTACTGATGTGGCCATTTGGGCTTGAACAAGGGGTCCTTGCTTGTGCTGTTCACTGTGTATTCATCCCCTGGGAGGGAATGTGTGTGACTGGAGCCCCTTACAGCACTTTGACCTTGAATGCACAGAGCTCCTCCTGCCTCTGCCTCCAGAGTACTGGGATTCCAGGTATGGACCATCACGGCCAGTTAGCTCTCTCCTCTCTTATAGAATGCAAATGTCCCCTCTTCTCTGAGGCTTTGCTTCCCACTATTTCAGCTTCTGTGGCTTCAGTTACCTATTGACAAGTAGGGTCAGAAAATATTAAGTGGAAATTCCAGAAAAAACAATTCTAAAGTTTAATTAACTTTTATTTCAGTCTATGATTATAATTTATTAATTCTGGCTAATCTCTTACTGTGCCATATTCATAACTTAAAATTTAGCCTAAATTTTTAAAGGGTATACGTATAGAAAAATAGCACATATAGGGGGTCAGTGTGCCTGCGGTTTCCATCTACTAGAACATGTCCTCTAAAGAATAAGAGGACTGGTATGCCATATTTTCTGTATTTGTGATAAGGAATGCTAACATGGAGAAACACCCCATTTACTCAAAGACTGTGGCCTGGCTTTGTAGAAAGCATCCCATTTTACAAACTTAGCAATCGAAGACATAAGAATAGGAGGGAGCAGGGTGAGCGTAAGGAGAGTGAGGAGGTGTAGCCACCTAAGGATGAAAACGGCAGACAAGGATCGGGTCTAGACTGAGGCAAGTCTCACGTTTAAAATTAGCAGAGTCACGAGTGGCAGCTCACCTGTGTAATCACAGCCCTCAAGGGGCTCAGGCAGGAGGATTGCCATGAGTTTGAAGTTGTCCAGGCTACAGAGTGAGGCCCCAGTCTTTAAATAAATACACAATAAGTAAACAAACAAATACATACAAACAACAGGTGTCTGTTTTTCCAGTCTTCTGACTGACAGCTTCCTGTTTGTGGCTCTTATTTGTCTTTCCCAGTGGGATGCTACAAATGGAGGTTTAGGATGAAGAATTCTTCTGATTAACTGAGAGTACAGACAGCTCTTTCTCCTTCCCCTTAAAGCCTCTGCTGTCATGAGAGCCTTCAAAACCTTCATCCATGTAGGCTGGGGTACCTTGCCAGCCAGGGATGCTAACAGCCGTGCTAGCAATTCTAACTTATATGATATTTGAGCGTGAGCCTCACATTCTGGAGTGGTTCCTGCTCCACAGAGTGGTTCCTGCTCTCTTCCCACCTTTACCCACAGTGCTCTCCTTGTTTGAAGAATGGGTCTCATGTATCAACAGCATGAGATTGCCATGGGGACTTGTGTTTGGTAAATGGAATAACACCTGGTATAGATCCAGTTAAGTGCTCAAGAATTACTAGCTATTATTAGTTTCCTTATCTTGGGGCATCAACATTTAAACATTTAAACATCCTTCAAATATCATAATTCTTCTGGTTGCTGTAACCAGATGCCATTTCAAGAGGGTGCACAATTCTTAGCAACAATATCTTCTCAGCCAGGTCAGATCTGTCTGCTCCAATGGGATGCCTGCCTGTGTGTGCCATGACCCTGGCCTGTAGCCCTGGCCCGGAGGTGACCCATACTCACAGGTGGGGAAGACTGTTCACTTTGGCTAGAATATGCTGTCCATTCATTCCACAAACATTTGCTGAGCACCTTTCTCTGCCCACCATCCACAAGCCACATAAACACACATCAGGAGGGGTTTTTACTAAGTGTGTACATGGGCCCAGATGCTGCCCAAGTCTGTAGTCCAGTGTGGTCTGTGGTCTAGTAACCCCACACATAGGGTTTCCATTATTTTCTGAAAAAGAAATAACCAAAGTCAGCCAAAAATAGTTCCAGAACATAGCTTGGCTCTGATTCCTCTGGGTGTCATAGCCTCTGAAGTCACCACTCTCAAAGCCATCCCTAGACCCTTCCCTGTTATAACGCAGGGTCAGTAAGCTACAGTGCCTCTCTGTCGAGTATGGATTGTCTGAGGAGACCATAATTAGCTTGCCTTTGTTAGCAAATATTAGAGAATATCTTTTGAAAGTCTGTGTTGGCACATTCCTGCAGTCCCAGTTTTCTGGAGCTGAGGCAGGGGAATTATAAAGTCATGACCAACCTGAGAAAAATTTAGTAGTGTTTGTGTGTGTGTGTGTAGCTTTGTTGGTGTAATGCTCACTTAGCATATACAAAGCCCTGGTTTCATCCACAGCACTACCTAATCTAGGCACCGTGATCCACATCTCGAATTCTACACTAGGAAGGTAGATGTAAGAGGCTTAGAAGTTCAAGGTCATCCTTGGCTATATAGTAAGTTGGAGGCTAGCCTGAACTACATAAGACCCTGTCTCAAATAGATACATACATAGATACATATAGATCGATAGGCAGGCAGTCAGGCAGACAGACAGACAGATATATACATACATACATACATACATACATACATACATACATACATACATAGGCAGACAGACAGACAAACAGGCAGGCAGGCAGGCAGATAGATAGATAGGTAGGTAGGTAGATAGATAGATAGATAGATAGATAGATAGATAGATAGATAGACAGACAGATAGATAGATAGATGATAGACAGATAGATAGATAGATAGATAGATAGATAGATAGATAGATAGATAGATAGATAGAGTTGGCAAAAGAACAGCTATCCAGTGAGGGAATACTCATTCTTTAAGACAGTCTTGAGGCCTTCCATTTTGTGAAGCCCTGGAGCAGCGAGGATGGTTTGCATAGGGATCCCCTGGAGTGATGCAGTGAGAATCATATCATTAGAGAAACTTAGATGTAAAGAGCATTTGAATAAATCCCCAAAGTGGAGATGGGTCACCACTTGAGCAGAGCCTGTAGACAGTCTGCCCATCCACAGACTCAGGAGATCTTTCATTCTGCAGCTTTGTACTGAGTACCTAATGTGTGCCAGGCAGCCAGGCATCATGTGCCTCAAATAAATAGGCTTTGGTGGGGTCCATACTGGAAGTGAGGTGGGTACTGTATAAGTTCAGAAGGATGTGAAAAGGGCTCTTCTGGGTAGCACCGGGCAGAGGAGGGCTGGATGCATGGACAAGATGGCAGAGATGTCCTTTAGGATGCCTAGAATGGCCTGGTGAAAGTGAGATGGACATCTAGGGGGGGGGTCAGTGAGAATAAAAGGGGTTACACTGGGATAGCTACCAGGATCTTGTAGCTGGTGCAAAGCAGGAGGCATGAAGGTTCTGGAAACCCAGAGAATGGCTGCTTCGTGTTCCAATGTAGTAATGCAGGAGGTAGAGATATATGGCGTGGGGTAGTCTAAACTATATATATGAGTCTGTGAAACCTCCTGCATGGTGTCCTTTGGGAGTAAGACTGGGCTTATGAAGAATACTGAGCACAAAACTGGAATGGATCATCTGCTAAAGGAAACTATGGAGGATTGAGGATGTGGCTCAGTGGTGAAGTGCTTGCTGAGAGTGTTTCTTTAATCCCTAGGCTTAATCTCTAGAACTGAAACCAAACAATAAAAAGCTATGGAAATGGAGGAGCCATCCAGGGAGAGGTGGAGATCGGAAGGGAGCAGAACACTGGGAGATGGCAGCCACACTTAACTCTGCTGTGCTTAGCCTCTGTTTTCATCCTGTCTGATCCTAAAAGCTGAGCACCACTCCCATTCCCTTCCAGGTTCAGCTGAACAGATTGCTTTTGGCTCCGGTAAACACCTGCACTTCCTAAGGCAGGGCCAGAGCCTTGCTCATCAGACTACAGCCTCACACTGGCTCAAGGACTCTGGGGGTGAAGGAATAGAGAACATTAAAACCCTGTTGTTGATATTGCCAATTCCCCTTTCAGATCTCAGTAAACCAGTCAGGCCTAGCAGTTTGGTTTCTAAATTTCTTTTATTAAACCAGATAATATTTCAGATGTACAGAAAACGTTCATAGGCTATAATAACATTGTGTGCTCACCTTCCAATGTCAAGCACTGCCCCGTTCCTCTTTAAATGAGTCTGTTAGGTAAGACTAGAATCAAAGTGACTTAAAATGAAGTTTCCCAGAAAAACAAAGTTACAGCACCCGCTCAGATCTCTGATGCCTCTTTGGTTTAATAATTAAGCTTTACAATTTTAAAATGCACTTACTGTTCATGTGTGTATGTGTGGCTGTGGGTGCTTGAGCCACAGCACATGTGTGGAGGGAAGTAGACAAATCACAGGAGTGAGTCCTCCGCTTTCTCCTTGCGGGTCCAAGGCATCAAACTCAGGAAGTCAGGCTTGGCAGCAAGTGGCTTTACCCACGGAGCCATCTCACTGGCCCAGCTGTTTTAAATAAGCATACAAATTGTACTTAGTGATTGATGCCATATGATGCTTTCTAAAGAGTGTTTAAATCTGTCACGTAGGCCAGTCCCACTGACTCTCACACGCTACTCTCTTGTCACACTTCCTGTCTGTAGTGAGAGCCATAAATCAGAAGTCAAAGGGTGTCTTCATGAGAAGAATCTGGGAAGCTCCCTGGGATAAGTATATTGTCATTGCTGGTCATGTTTACTCAAGCCTGGTGGTGAGCTGATATCTGATAACCACGTTTCCCTAAAAGCAAGCTATCTTTTTCCCCCATAGGAACAATTAGAAAATGTAGGTAACTAAAGGAAGAGGGAAGGAGGGCAATAGAGGGTAATGGAATATATATGTTCTAAAAGCAGAAGGGGAGGAAATATGCTGTATTTGCAAGGGGAGTGGGTGGGGAGAGGAAAGGACCAGCAAAGGGAGAAGGGGGGCATTGGAGAGATGAATAAGAACAAAATGGAAATGTCAAAGTGAAAGTCCATACAAAATCCATTCCTTTGTATGCTATCGAAAGTATTGATGAAAAGGACTGATAAATGCTGGGTTGGAGAGTAGTTGGTAGAGCATGTGTCAAGCCCTGTGTTCAGGTCCTAGCATTGCATAAACCAGGCATGGTGGTGTGGATCTGTAACCCCAGCACCTGGGAGAAAGAGGCTGGAGAATCAGAAGTTGAAGACCATTCTCACTGTATAACAAATCCTTACTGTATAGCAAATATTGTCTATTTGCACAGGACAATATGGACTACATGAGACCCTGAATTAATGAGAGGCAGGGGAGAACAGGAGAGAGGGAGGAGGGGGGAAGGACGGAGATGAGATAAATCAACAGAACTAATGAAAATCAGGTAATTGAGTCAGGGAAGGCTGGAAAAGGTAAAATGAGGGGTATTTAAATTATTTTGAAATAACAAGCCTTGCCTTCGAGGGTTTACAACTGGGATGCTGTCAATCTGGGGAAGGACAGAGACCAATGCTAAGCTGATAGCCTTCCTGAAGGATTTGTGAGTGTGTAAGGTTGGAGTGTGGCCTTTGTGCAGAGTTGTGTTAGCTACTTTGTATCATTGTGACCAAAAGTCACAGCTTAGGGAAGGAAGGGTTTTATTTGGCTCATGGCTTCAAAGGTTTCAGTCAGCTGTGGTGGGGAGGTGGCGGTTTACATCACAGCGGCCAGAAAGCTCTCCCAAGCACCTCTCTAAGGCCTTTTTTCCTTCTGTGTCCTGTTGACTCCCAGTCAGTGGGGTTGTCTTTCTCCCCTAGTTAATCCTGTCTGGAAACCCTCTCCCAGATGCACCCAGAGACCTTATTCTTTTCTAATCTCTTCAGCCATTCTCAGCCAGATCAAGTAAAGAACTAAAGATTACCTGATGTAACTATGCTTCCTGGAGAATCTTTATGAGCAGAATCCCTTTCTTCATGCTTTCCTGGTAACTACCAGGTAGGTGTGTAGCTTTGGGACCTGTTTTTTGGCCCCTTGCGTAGGGAGAATACCTTACTCCAATCGTATGCATTTTCTTATAAAAATCTCATAAAGCAGGGGTGGGGTGGGGAGGGGTAGCCCGTGCACAGAGGAGGCTTTGGGGGAAAGCTCTTAGGAACTTTAAGAAATAGTTCTGAAGTCATGTTTTCCTTTGATACCTTTTTCTTTCACAAATATAGGGGTTAGAGAGCAAATCCCATTTAGGGCTATGTAGTATAAGGTCTCACCCGCAGCTGCTTAGCACCCCCCCCCCAAATGACTCAGACACTTATATTAATTACATGCTATTCGACCTCTGGCTAGGGCTTATTGCTAGCTAGCTCTCTCATCTTAACCCATTTCCATTAATCTGTCTTGCCATGTGGCTCATGGGTTATCTGAATTCCTTTACATATTGCTTCCTTTTCCTCCTTTACATATGCTTGGATTTCCCAGCTGCTTCTAAGATGCCTTGCCATAGGCCAAAACAATCCCTTTATTATGCAGTGACATTCACAGCATACAGAAAAGCATCCCACATCAAGGCTGGAACCCTAACTTGGGTTTCAGCATACCTGTCCATACCTGTGGTCTCCAGTGTACTAAAAGAGTCCTGAGGTGGGAGGAGGTCTAAGTACAAACTGAAGGCCTCATGGATTGTTCCAGAAACAGCAGTAACACAACTGCCAGAACTCAAGATCACCGAGAGACACGAGTCTTCATTCATCAGAAGCAGGAACAATGTAATGAGTCCTCTCTCATTAGCTGGGGACGGTGGGAATAGAGGAGAGAGTTTAGATGGTCCACCCCATTTAGAACCCATTTAACAAAGCTGGAAAGGGAAGCAACAGCCCCACCTCCCTTTTCAATGTATGGATATGCTTAAAGCATTTTATTTGTTGTTTTGAGACAGAGTCTCACTATGTAGTCAAGGGTGGCAGTTGTCATGCCACAGTCTTGTAAAGGCTGACAGGCACATGTCATGGTTAAAACATTCTTCCTTGGGGTTAGAGAGATGGCTCAATGGTTAAGAGCATTGACTGTTCTTTCAGAGGTCCTGAGTTCAATTCCCAGCAACCACATGGTGGCTCACAACCATTTATAATGAGATCTTGTGCCCTCTTCTGGCCTGCAGGCATACATGCAGACTGAACATTATATACATAATAAATAAATCTAAAAGAAAATACTCTACCTTACTTTTTTTGCCCTGGAAAGTTGGTTTTTTGTTTTTTTCAACACAGAGTTTTTCTGTGGGATGATCCCAGCTGTCCTGTATCCTACTTTGTAGATCAGGGTGTCCTCAAACTCACTGACATCCACCTGCCTCTGCCTTCCAAGTGCTGGGATTAAAGGCATGCACCACCATTGTCCAGCTATTGGTAACTCTCTTGATATTTCTTTAACTACATACTTGGAGCAATTTGTTGCCAGTGAAAACAATTAACCTTTAGTGTTTCAGTCTGTTGTTTCTGAAGGATGTTTCTAGCTTTAGTCCTCTTCTATGAAATAGGAAAACTAATAATGTAAGTTTCAATAAGGTTGTTTGTAAGCATAACAACATTCCTACATGTTGTTACAGTGTAGGAAATAGTTCTTGGTGCATGGTTAATGGTCAATAAATATGAAATGCTTCTGTTTTCTGCTAAAACTGGGTATGAAACTATTTGACAACATTCTGAGTTTACTCAATTATGATTCACATTGGCAAATGTTAAAAATTGTTTTTTCCCTCGTGTATTTAGTATCCAATAATAATTGACCAAATGAATGGATGCCTGTGGCTTGGATACACATACTATATAAAAAATTATTGATATGACCTTTTACATTGTATATGCTCTTAAATATATATGTTCTGATATTTGGGAGGGTTTGGGGTAAATTGTATTATAAACATCTATGTTTTTATGGTCAAGTAGGCACAACAGGTTCAGCTATAGGAAGATACATTCATATTCATACTCCATTTCCATAGATGTATTTACTCAGTGGAAGGAATTATGGAAGTAATAGGTTTCTACTGCTCAGTAGGTCCCTCACACCTTGGCTCTATAGTTGGTATCAAACTTTTGAGCTCAACACAGCACAATCATAAACCTCCATGCCTTGCGGGAATTCTAGCTGTTTGCCTTGGGGCTCAGTCCTATTCCCACGAAGGAATAGGGCTCTAAAGTCTGGGCACCAAACATTTTCTTGAAGAGAGATGGCCTATTCTTTGAGGCCAATGGACACAGTGTGTGTGTGTGTGTGTGTGTGTGTGTGTGTGTGTGAGTTTCTGCTTTTTAAAGATTTTATTTTATGTGCATACGAGTGCTTTGCCTACGTGTGTGTCTGTGCATCTACATACATTCCCCGGAGTTAATGGAGTTAATGATAATTGTGATCCGTCATGTGAGTTCTGGGAACTGAATCTGGTTCTCTGTAAGAGCAGCAAATTCTTGTAACCACAGAGTCATCTCTTCAGCCTGCATTTTATGTGTATGTGTGTATTTATATTATGTGTGTATGTGCGTATGTATTGCCTGAGACAAGGTCTCATTATGTTGCCTGGGTTTATCTCAAACTTCGGTTCTTACAATCTTCTTGCCTTGGTCAGAGTATCTGGACTCCGTGTGAGGACCTGAACACATTTAGGCAATTGAACACCCCCAAGTAAACAATACCTTAGCCCAGCCCTGTCGCTTCAACAAAGTGTCACTGCCCTGGACAGTCCGTCCTGTCTCCAAACACTCGTGTATGGCATGTTATTTCCAGTATATGTGACTCTTTTTGCGGTCAAGTTTCTCTCCTTAAAGAACCAAGCTTGTAAGAGAAGGCTCAAATGCTCTTTGTGTGTGAGCCTAGAAAAGTGAAAAGACCAAGCCTGGAACGCGCCTCCAGCTTTTACCTGCCAATGGCCCTGACCTATGACCTTCCTGGAGAATGAGAATTATAATTATTGTAACCCCAGGTGCTGTAAGAGGCAATGTCATGAGCAGGAGGAGTGGATTCTGGGACTCGTGGTCACAGCAGCAGTACCACAGACAGCGTAACAGTGTAACAGTCCACCACGGCTCCAGACTAGGGCTGTGTGAAAGGCTAAGGAAGAAGCCAGCATTTAAATAATACTGTTTTCGTTTTTGTTAACAGGAAATTTCGATTTGCACATTGGATTGGCCCGACCGCGTAGGAGAAATCTTGTGGGATGTGTTCTTTGTGACTTTGAACTTCCTGGTGCCAGGACTGGTTATTGTGATCAGTTACTCCAAAATTCTACAGGTATATTTGTTTCAGTGATGTTATGAACTCCGCTCCTTCTGGGCATTTGCAGTAGAATCTTAGAACTTCCAGAGGTTCTAACTACAATTCGCTGTGCCTCATCTACCCCCTCTAACAGTTAAGGGTGAGAATTTGTATATTTATTTTGGCTTTTGTTTTCTAAATCAGTTATCTTTTTGTGAATCTTTTCATCATCAAAATACTACCGGGTTATCTAAGCATTAAGTTGAAAATAGGCACAGAACCATGCAGAATTTGAAAATCTACTCTCTTCCCAACCCTAATGACCCAGCTATGTCTCTGCAGTATTAAAGCACCATGTACACTTGTGTGTAGATTCAAATGGTCAGGTGACTGTTGGCACTGCTCATGGTTCTTTTTAGATAGGAGAATCTGCTGTTTGATAACTCCCCCCCCCCAGCACTGTATCAGGACATCTTTCTAAATCAATTCCTGTATCTTATCTTGTTATTGGTTAAGAGTTACACAGCCTTCGTCATATAGCTATGATACAATCACCTTGTGGACTTTGGAGTTGTATCTACTGTTTTCCCACAAACACAGCAGCGATGAACAAGGATTACTTTACAAGGTTTTGTTTTTATGGAAGTATCATATACTAATATAAAATCACACCCAGCTTACGTATTCTGCTCACATTTTAAACATTCTCATAAAATGGTTCCTGGATGGAGATAAGAACTTGGCCAGAAGCCCTTCCTGTCCTCATAGGTCAATGACCTTATCTTTGGAAATGTCCACTTCAAGCATGTGTGGCACAGGAAGTAAATAGTGTCTCCTAGAAAAGTAATGTATATACACGGACATATAAAAGTTGGTGGGCCTCTAAAAGCATTCTGTGTGAATGAAAGATGCCACCCAATAAACACAAGCATATATATTTTTGTCCACTTGTAAAGTCTGTCTCAAAGCTCTTGAGCCCTCTTTCAGGTATACAGCAGTTGGATCTTTGTTTTAGAGCATCTTTTGTGGGGGTCATGATAAATAGGTGTATTGAAAAGGCCCTGATCACCTTCTGGCCACTTTTACAGTCTTTTATGGCTGTGGATCTGTAGCCTTCTTACAAAGAGAACTCACCCTTGAGGGTTGCCAGTCCCTGGTTCTCTGGGAGATAGTGCTTAAGTCTCTAGCCAGACTCATCCCACCAGATGACTTTGAACCTCTAAAGACACCCAAGCTTATTCTAATAATATGTGAGGCAAATTACAGAGTGTGAAGCCCTGAAAACCACTTGCATTGGATAGCTTGGCATATCTTAATGTTATAAAAGAATTAATAAGTATCATAAAATCACAATAAAAGAAGGACAGAGAAAATAGAAATAATTTTTAAATGTTTGTACTGTTTTGGTTTTGTTGAAGCAGGGTCTTACTCTATGGTTCCGGCAAGCCTGTAACTCCCTATGTGGAATAGACTGTCCTGGAACATGCATTAATCCTTTGGTCTTTGCCTCCCAAGTACTAGGGTTACAGCCATGCACTATGGTGTTAGGCTACATTTTAATTTCTTTTCTTTAAGAAGTATGCATGTAGTGTTTCTCATGTAGCAAGCACTAACTCATCCTCAGAGTCTCAGACGAGGCAATCTAGAGATATTGTGCAATTTACCCAAGGTCATGACAAGGCTTAGAGGTGTCTGCCTTAGTATCTAAAGCCAAGCGGACTGGCCCCAGGGTCCCACCCAACACTTCCCCTCAGAGGTTTGTTAAGAGGGCAGTGTGCAGAATGTTGGCAGGGGGTTGTTGTGGTTTGGGATTGTGTAAGTTATATTCTGCCTAGAAGGATCTTTGACAAAGAGGCAGCTGGGAAATGATGCTTCTATCTAACCAGAAACATAACAGCACAAGATTGATTCTGTGTCAGTGTGAAGCTAAAGCTAGCTGTTAGCCATTGTAAAAACATGAAGGATAAGTCAGGGGCATGGCGGAGAGCAAAGAACCATGGGAACAGACACGAGGCTTGGAAGGTTGTTAGATATTACCTAGCTTTGAGTCTTTACTGCCGGTTTACTGTGCTGTGTTGTTGGGGCCTGCTACTTGCATTCTCTGGGCCCCATTTCAATCATCTGTAAATTGGCAGCCTTTATTTCTAATGTGAAGTTGCATAAGGCAAATATGTGAAAACTGCCCTCCTGGTCACAGTAGGCCATGATTGTCCCGCGCCTATCTCTCGCCCGCGAGGAAAGACACGGCACACACTGAGGATCCTTCTGCAGTATAACTTTAATGTATCTTGGGGGAGAGCATTTAGCTTACGGAAAATGGAGAGGGGAGGAGAAAGTGAGAGAGCCGGCAGAGGGCCGGCAGAGAGGCAGGGGACGCTGCGCAGGAACCAGCGGCGGCGGGCCCCCAGCGGGGAAAAGGAAAGCCAGAGAGAGCTAGGCTAGGCCCCGGCGTGGTCCGGGCCGGGCCATCTGCCACGTGGCCTAGAGCCCGCGCCCCAGGAGCCGGGCCGGCGTCCGTGCGCACGGCGGGGCGGAGAGAGAAAGAGGAAGAAAGAGAGCACGAGGTAGGAAGTACCCGGTTTTAAGTTGACCAAACGGCCCTTGCTTTAGACGAAACATCTTCCTATAGGTCGTAGTTCAGAATCCCATATGACGCCACGGGAAAGGCGGAGAAACTAGACCAGTCTCGCGAGATTACCAAGCGCATGTGCTCTCTATTGACTCAGGCGGGTTGGCCAGCGCCAGATAATGGCGCCACCTAGAGGAGCTGGAGCCAGCGGCCTCCAACACATGATAGTATGGCAGATGCTATTTGCTAGGCCGGGCTGTCCTTTCAACCCTTACCTCTGAGTATACTAGGGAAATGGCATCAGGTTTCCCAGAGGTTAAGCAATGTGGTCAAGCTTTGGAACAAGAGCAGACTGGCTGCAAGGGGCAGCAGCACCTAAGCTCCCCTTGTTGGCATCCACTCATGAGACCCGAAGAAGTCTAGAGGACTCTGGTGTGCTCCCTTTCCATGTGTGACACACCCTTCATGGCAATCTCAATTTCAAGGCTGGGTTTTTCTGTCAGGGAAAATCAGAAAACTTTCAGAATTGAAAAGGGGAGAGAGGCTTCCTTTCTTCTCTGGACAATAGTGAATCATGTTCTCTACACACTTGAGTCTAAGCTCACAACCATCCAAGCACCTCTCCACATCTCAGACCTCTGCACAGCCTCCACGTGCAACAGACGGTCTATGTGACTCGAGGTGACCACCTGCGTGCTAGGTCACAGTCAAAATTTAGACCCATTGCTTCCTTACACACAAACCAGATTCAAAGCCCCGACCTAAAGTCTGTGCAATTAGCCTTCTGCTTGGTCCCTGAATTCTCTCCTGTCTCCTGTCCAGGTGGGATGGAGGCTGTCCCTCACACACCCTCACACATGGCTGCCTCAGGGCATGACACCTGTCCTTTACTCTTCAGGACATCTCTTCTCTGAATTGCTGTATGGACCACTTCTCACTGACTCAGAATTCTTTCCTAGATGCATTTCCTGTCATTTGGCAATCCCTCACTAAGGGGTTTCTTTTCAGATTTCTTTGCATCCTCTGGTTCGTCTCTCCCACTGCTGAGAGAAGTAGACTCCCTGAGATCAGAGGCTGTCTTGTTCACTGTTGTGTGTGCATGCCTGGAGCTGCTTGTAGGTGCTCACTTTATTTATACTTGCCTATTGGTAAGGCCCAAGCCTTGGAGCACAGTGAGATGATCTGTAGGGTTTCTCTGCTTGAACAGTGGGAAATTTCAAGACAAAGATCTATGAAACAGGTTCAAGATCAAGCTTTGCCACCACATAATCTTGGGCAAGCCACTGAACTAATAGGGGTCTCAGTTTCTACTGAAGCTAAATATGGATTGGTTGACACAGAAAGAACAGATGTGATATCTGAAAAAATCTCAGTTCTAGTTCAAATAAAAGATTTTTGACAATTCTATCCTATACTGCCATTAAAACTGAATGTTCCACATTTTTCTATGAGGACCATAACATTAACTCTCACTCTGTTCCTGTGAGTTTGTCAGGCTGGGGCCTCAGAAGCTGGTAAGTGTGTCAGAGGCTGGACAGGGCCTCAGGATGGGCATCTCCTCCCTGAAAAGGTACACAGCTCAGGCACACTAAACTGGCCCTCCTGTCCAGGCCTTGTCTGCCAGGAACATGGCTGTAGATTCCACTGAGCATAAATATTCAACTAGCTACATTCACTGGATTAGGATGTATCATCCCACCCTTCCCCACAGTCTTGCCTCTTCTCCCTGTCTCTATGGAGTGTAACAAGCTCCATTTCTGGGCTTGAAAGGTACTCTTCTCACATCACCCCATTCTTTAATTGCAAAGCAGCATCTTTCAGGCTGTTCTTAGAGTGCCATGGGATGGTGGGTATAGAAGGACTTATATAAACAAACCTAAGAAACACTGAGCTAGCTGCATGGGATTCTCTGCTGTGGGACCCTTTTATGCTAATACACTTTGGACATCCCCAGCATAGGAATCAACCAGGCAGTACTATAAATATGATCACAGAACCCAGCTCCTCATACAGAGCATTTACCGTGGCTGGTATTGCTTAGAGACTCCCATAAGAAGCTCTGCTCTAACCTTTGCTGGTTCTGATCTGGACATCAGGAGTAGGCATCTAACTGCTCTTCCCCTGCTGCTCTCCCTTCAGGAACTGTTTCGTGAGCTGGGCAGTGACTATCTTTGCCCTCTGCCCTCTCTGCTTCCTTTCCTTGTGACTCAGACATGCCATGCATTTTCAGTGATATTTTTCCCCGAGGGAATAGCTTCTCAGTAATTCCCAAGTGCCTTGGATCAGACTGTCAAGGCTGGCAGCTTTCGAGGTTTACAAGTTCACCCAGCAACCATGATGATGATAGGCTGTGATGTCTCTGCGATTGTAACTGGGTTTTTTGTTCTTCTGCCCACTGGCCACACACAGGGTGTGGAAAGTGCATTGTGGGTAGGACTGCTTTGCTTCTTGCTCTGTGTCCAGCCTCTGCAAGAAAACTTAGCATATAGCAGGATCTCAGTAAATACTTGTTGATTGAACCAGTGACTCTGAGGCCTACAGACAGAATTCCCTCTGCCTATTGTAGAGTTTAGCTGAGAAACAAAAATCTGCTTCAATAGAATATGAAGAATGGCCTCACTACCTACCACTGGGGACTGTGCACATGTTACATAGGCTTAGATTTGGGTCCTGAGTTCTGAAGGCACCTGTTGAAGTTTCCAGGTTCTTGTGTTCTGAGACAAATAATTGCATCTGGGATGCATAATTGATAATAGAAATAGGGTTAGATAATTAAGAGAAAAACATTCGTGAGATTGGGAGTGATCTAATGAACTGGGGGGCGGGGGGGGGCTTCCATGTTAAAACAACAACAAAAAAGCAAAAAAGCAAAACAAAACGAAACCTCAACAGTGAGAGCCACTTATGGGGTAATTTATGTAGCACTCATCTCTCCTTTGCTTGTGTATTGTGCATGCGTGTGGCAGGCAGGCTTTTCTTAGAACGTGCTTTGTTGTTGTGGGGGGTTGGGAGGCATTTCCAGACCTTTGCCACCTGGCTTCTTTTACATGTTAATCTTAATGCTACTCTCTCCCTTTCCTCCACCAGTCAGGTTTCTTTGGAGGGAGACCTCTGGGAAGGCGGGGTGATGATCCTAATCAGGACGCTACTGACTAGTCAGTGAACTCCACAAAGGAGGCTGAAACCCCCCCCCCCCCCCCGGGGCCCCACCTTCTACCGGTGGGAATCCCATTCACTGCCAGCCCCCTGCTGGTGTGGTCTGTCTTGGCAGAGGGTGTTGGGTGGACATAGGGTTTTTTCCTGGCCTTCAGAAGCTCTAGTGAGTCACGGAAGGTCCGTTTTCAAAACGGGCTTTATTAAAGGTCTAGAGAGAAAAAGTCCAAACCAAACGGCTGTGTGGGATTAGCAGTTCTTATGCCCTGGTGAGCAGAAGTCACCTCAGCTGTTTAAGAGATGTGTGAATCCCTAGATCCCCTCGCTGAACCCAAGTGTCTCAAAGCGGCCCCCACTGGACATGTGAAAAACTCAATTCTCAGCTCCAAGAGGATAAGACATCATTTATTCTGGGGCCAAGCATGAGTGGCCATGGCCCAGGAACACACATTCAATCGACCTCAAATTTCATGTTCCAATGTGGTAACTGTTTCATAAAGTTTTTTTTTAATAGTGACAGAAAAAAAAAGAAAGTCACAGATGGAGATGGTTTTCAAATACATTTGTTGGGAACATCAGGTGGGTGAGTCACAGCCGAAGAAAACCTCTGCTGTAGACTTCAGCTGTTGTCTGGTGATATTCCTACCCTTTTGGTTGGTGGAAGCTACTGGTCGGTTGAGTAAATACATTTTAAATGGTTGCACCTGTGCGTCCCAAGGACATTGGGTCAGACACAGAGAAGGTGTGGAATAACTATTAAGGGGTCTCAGAATGACCAGTGATAAACTGTAACTGGACTGTGGATCAGCACTCCAATCTCTTTGCAATCACGGATGCTCTGGTTGGATAATCAGCCTCAGAGAAGGATTAGTGTTAGGTGTATTTCTTTCTAGGAACTTTTGCTCACAGACATTTTGTGTCTTGCCAAGTTCCCAGTGGTCATGGAGCACATTTTCATGAGCACTGTCCCCCTTCTCAATTGGCAATATGTCAGGGTGAAGAAGTGCATGAACATCTCTGTGTGGGGCTTCCAAAGTAGAAGACACTCCACCCACAGGCTTGTTTTGAGGGTGAGAATTAATCTCCAGAAGGTAATGGAGCACTTCATAAAAGCACAGGTGGCATTCCACCAAAGCCAGAGACATTTGAAACCAGGACTATATATGCTGACAAGCCTTGTCTAATGTGGGATGGGGAGCAAGGAAGGACTCACATTTTATTACAATGTCTCATTTTCTTCCTGATTATAAAAATTGTGGGGACTGTGGAATAAAGAGGAAAAGTAGCATCTGATTTTTACACACACACACACACACACACACATACACACACACACACACACACACACACACATACACACAAATCTCTTATATGATTGGCTATGAGTTGATGGCTGTGTTTATCACAGCCATTATCAGGCACTTGCAAGAGCCCTGGTCCCCACAGAGCTAGAAAAGTCTGCCAGGATACCCCCAACCTGCACAGAGGAGTAGGCGGGTCTTGAGTAGTATGGGAACCCCAGGGGACTCCATTTTCACAGGTGGGGGCTGTTACTATTTAGTAGCAGAAAATGACTTTCAGCCAGTAACTTCCATTTCCTGAGAATCAATTTGCAAGAGCAGTGGTGTGAGTGCACAGAGGAGATGGGAAGATTAAAGGTGACAGCTTATGAAATAAATGCCTAGCACGTGGCACGGAGCCAACAGGAAAGCACAGCCATCCTGATTGCTCGCATCCTGGTGTTCTGCTTGTCAGTTCACTGGGCACCTGCTGTCCTTGTCTGTATCACAAACAGGTGTTTATGAACGCCCCACAGAATGAGAAGCGATAGTGTAATCATGCGCTAGTTAAGCATCTACCCTTCAATTAGGGAATTAAAAGAATTGTAAGGAGAACATTTTGATGAGATAAACTTGCCTAAATTTTGAATGATGCTAATGACTTTAAAATTACTTCCTCTTTTGAGATGTGGATTTTAGGAAAATAGGCCTTGTAGCTCATCCCACCCCCGTACACAACTGGTAATGTGGCTAAGAGAGACAAGGCTTGGGCCTGCTCCAGCAACTAAGTGGTCCTTAGTAGTAAGGACCACTAACACATGTTAAGACAGCTCTCTTCCCTCAGGACAGAGGTAACAGACTGACAGGCACATGAGGCCAATAGACCCAATGTCCTTCACATTCCAGGTTAGAAGTGCCCCGCCAGACCACAACCCACCATCTCTAGCCCCAACCCCAACCCACCTAGGCTTCAATCCTCAGTACCACAGAAACGAAAACCAACCAACAGGAGACCTGTGATGACCACAGTGACCTGTAGCTCCAGTGTTTTATGTTTCCACAGATCACCAAAGCATCAAGGAAGAGGCTCACGCTGAGCCTGGCATACTCTGAAAGCCACCAGATCCGAGTGTCCCAGCAGGACTACCGGCTCTTCCGCACCCTCTTTCTGCTCATGGTCTCATTCTTCATCATGTGGAGTCCTATCATCATCACCATCATCCTCCTCTTGATCCAGAACTTCAGGCAGGAACTGGTCATCTGGCCTTCCCTCTTCTTCTGGGTGATGGCCTTCACATTTGCCAACTCTGCCCTAAACCCCATTCTGTACAACATGTCGCTGTTCAGGACTGAATGGAGGAAAGTTTTCTGCTGTTTCTTTTTCCCAGAGAAGGGAGCCATTTTTACAGACACATCTGTCAGACGAAATGACTTGTCTGTTATTTCCACCTAACAAGTGGAGCCAGGTGAAGCTCTTTGTGCATGTAAAGGGACCTTCTGGGAAAGTCACCAGTGTGCCCTGCTTTAAGAAAATCCAACTTCCAACAGCACACATCTGCAGGGTCAGCAAATGAAGGAATGATCACTCAGTATAAAGATATTTTTCCTTAAGAAAAAAAAAAACTTTCTATGGATTCCTTTTTATGAACTTTTTTTTAGTGTGTTTGTAATATGATTGAGTTAATAAATTTTTATTTATAACTATTCCTACATATAATGCTGTACTGTGTGGTTGCTGAAACAAACCTTATTCTGGACTCAGATTTCCCAATAAAAGGTCATGCTCACCCCAACTCTCCACCTTGGGCACATAAGGTTTTGAGATCATTTATTCACATCAAGACTGCTTAAGGAATTTCTAAGGAACAATTAGACATTACCTTTTATTTTTTTTCATGTATAAAAATTGACAGGAGACATGGCTCAATGACAGTATGCTTGCCTAGCCAGCATGTGGCCCTGGGTTCAATTCCCAACATATATATGCATGTATGCCACAGATTACATTGGTAGAAACAGCACCGGAGAATCAGAGGGGAAGATGGACCCTCTGGAGAGGGAAGTAAGGAATGACTGCTTTGACATGCTGTCCAGCAGAGGCCTTTGAAACACCTGCTGTGGCTGTGAAACATTTTTTTTGTGCAGGGAATCTAGTGGTAAAACCAATAGCCCTGCTTCTGTTCCGAGGGGGCTCACCTTTTCATGAGGGTGGAGGACCACCAATGCTAAACAGAGGTCAATGCATAATGGAGCACCCTAGAGTGAATAAGCACCCTGGAGAAAGAAGAACAGGGTGCTGGGGAGGTGATGGTTATTTATACAGGGTGAGGGTGGGTTCCGGAAAAACTGAGGAGCAACAGTGGAGTTGTAAGGTTAAAGGCAAGAAAGATGCAGTCATGTGGATCCAGAGAAAGGACCTTTGCTGAAGAGAGAAGCTGGTGAGCTGTGTGGTCCAGGAACTGAAAACTGTTGACTGAGCCTTCTTTGTACTTCCCTGGATTCCCTTAATGGGTGCCAATGAAGTTCCAGGGCTAGGTCAGGGAGGGCCTGGCAAACCAGCATAAGAAGTTCACTCAGGGTTCAGTCCCCTGGATGTTTGCAACAGGAGACCCAAACACTGAACACTTTTACTCCGGCGACTCTGCAAGGCTCAGGCTTGAAGGAGCAAGAATAAAAATGGAGAGCAGGTATGTAGCTGCTTGAAGGAGAAAAAGTTGATGGGACCTTGAAGGTGTGTGGCATTGGTGAAGGATTGTGTGAAATAATCTTGGGCTATGCTTGGGAAGGTGGAACAGTTACCTTATGGAGAATGAGGACTAGGGGTGACAGCATTCCAGGGTGTCCCTGGATGTTGAACCTGTCACTGGTTACACAGTGGAACAGGTGAGGAAGACTGGAACACAGATGGAGTCTCATTGAGAGCATAGGCATGGAATCCCAGTGAGACAGCCACAGAATAGGCCACTGGTTGAAGAGACACAGAATTGGGCCTCTCGATACAATGCTGTTGGGAAATGCAGATGGTGTTTAGGGACCCATGGTTTTGTGAAATAGTCTCTGAGGAGATGAAGAAAGGAGAGAAACCAGAGCCAAAGACTGAACCCCAGGATATGTCAACATGTAGGTCTGAGATAATATATTTATGGTGACCATGGCATGAGGACAAATAGCAAGATGTTGCTGTTCCTGTTTGGTTAACAGCTTTGATACATTGATGCTCTGTTTTGAAGGGATCTGTGAGTATCTTAGGTTTGTGGAGTCTAATTGAAGCTGAGGAGCCAGGCTCTGTCACCTTGTTCAATGGGAATAAAAAGATGGGCATTTCTCATGCATGGCTACTTGTTTCTTCTGCCTGTGCTGGAGAACAAGCCTATGGGATTTGGTATAAGTTCCCCATGATTGTTAGAAATATCAGCACCTCCACCCCCAATGCACTCTACAGATGTCTTCCTGTCTAACCAGTTGTCACAGCTGCTTTGCATGTTCACAGACATTGTATTGACTCCCGCTCTATCTATCCTATTAGGCAGGGATTGATTGCTTTCCCAAGCCTAATGAGAGAAACCACACAATTAGCCCCAAATCTCACAGCTCTGAACTGGATTAGATTTACAACTCAGATCCTCTGCTACCAAGGCTGTCTGCTACTCAGTTTTGCCCCCCTTTGAAATACAAAATGAACCACACTAGAAGCAATAAAGAGCAGGCTTCCTAGAGTTAACTCTGACCCATTTCTCAGCTCTGGATAGAGCAGAGCTTTCTGTTCTGTTCACCTCATTGGCCCTAGGCTGACAGCCTTGGATTTGATGGCATAGTCATAGTTACTTCCTCTTTGGGTATCAGTCTCTTGGTAGTGCTATTTTGAAGGTCTTCCATGATTAATGAGTAAACTCTCAAGAAGTTAGGAGCTCATCTCTAATATCAGGTCAAAGGTCACAGAGAGTGGAAAGAGAGAATGTCCTGGCATTGAAAAGTGCAACCCACCTGCAACCAGACCACAAATAACTTCAACTCCTAGGAAGATGGTGACTATATTTTTAATAAATCGAGTTTAGAATCCCAAGCCTCAAACGGTCTCTCTGGAAACTTCAGTAAGATATATTTGTGTGAACAGATTCCGTTGTTCCCATGCATATTTTTATCCCACCGATGACAGTTTAACGTCTTCCTAGAGAAGGTCAGGAAAGGCGAGGAAACTAAACTAAGATAAATAAAGATCGGATGAGAGTTGATTACAAGTTGTCAAATGGAAACTTGGCATCCTTGATGTGGCTACAAACTGTTTCTTGAGGGTATGCTTTGGCAGTAGCCTGAAATACAGAAAATACAATCATTAATGACAGAGAATCGGACAGTGCTTTCGTTTACGAATGAACACCAGGACAGCCTTAGAGCAAGTGGCCATTCACGTGCTTCTGTGTGGCTGGGTACTTCACAAACTCTCTCACAGCTGATACTAAAGCTCTTTCAGGGAGCAGCAGTGCTGATAGATCTGCTGTATCAGTCAGTTTCTTGTACCTCACCACATCTCTGAGTGCCTTGAAGCCCATTCTCCCACCTTGGGACATGAGGGTCATGCCAGTCTAACTTCAGCCTCACTGTAGTAGCTTCATAGACTTCATGATGTCCCTGTCCTGTGTCACCAGGAGGCTCCACAAGGAACTTCAAAAGCGACAAAAATCTGAGTTTGCATTCAACTTAGCTATTTACTGGAGATCTTAGGCAATATACTTAATTTTTCTTAGCTTCCATTTTTCTCATTGGTAGAATATATATAACTAACATTCCTACCTTTAAAAAAAAAAGACTTATTTATTTATTATGTATACACTGTTCTGTATGCCCGCAGGCCAGAAGAGGGAACCAGGTCTCATTACAGATGGTTGTGAGCCACCATGCAGGCGCTGGGAATTGAACTCAGGACCTCTGGAAGAACAGCCAATGCTCTTAACCATTGGGCCATCTCTAGCGCCTCCCAATTTTTTTATTTTTATTTTTTATTTTTTTTTGGTTTTTCAAGACAGTTTTTCTTTGTAGCCTTGGTTGTTCTGGAGCTCAATCTGTAGAGCAGGCTGGCCTCAAACTCACAGAGATCTTCGCTTCTGCCTCCCAAGTGTTGGGATTAAAGGCATGCACCACCACTGCTGGGCTACTGGTCCTAATTTACAAAGTGTGTCCAAGGTGAAAGGCTCAGTGTGGTGCCGAGGGTGATATAATCCTTCACTAGACCCACATTCAGCCTCCCCACCACTCCAGGGTGGCACTTTCATATCTATATATATCTGAACTCACATTTTTGGTATACTGGATCATTGAGATGCCCCCCCCCCCAAGGGTTTTTTTTTCTATACTTCTGCATGATCCTTTTTGGATTTTGGAGCCCAATTGCCCATAGAAGTGAGTGTGGTGATATATTGTTTATAATCTAAAAGATAAAGCTTGCCTGAAGATTAGAAGACAGAGCCAGTCACAGAGTTAGCCATAAAGATCAGGCAGTGGTGGTACACGCCTTTAATCTTAGTTCCAGGGAGGCAGAAATCCACCTGTCCCTGTGAGTTCTAGGCCAGCCTAGACCATTCAAGATTAGTCCAAAAGAGAAACAGAGCCAGGCAGTGGAGGCACTCGCCTTTAATCCCAGTACTAGGAAGGTTGAAACAGGAAGTGATATGGCTGGGCAGAGAAAGGCATACAAGGCAGGAGGAGACAGAGTTCGACCCTTTGCTTCCCCTATTCAGTCTGAGGACTCATGGAGACAGAATCTACCCCCCCCCCTTGGGCTGAGGAATTGGTGAGGTGAGAAGTGACTGTGGCTTATTTTTCTGTCTCTTTGGTCTTTCAACTTTACCCCAATATCTGGCTCCGGGTTTTTATTATAAAACCAACTGGGATTCATGCAACAGAAGTGAGTGTGCATCAGTTCAAAAAGACAGCACACCTATCCACCAGGCTTCTGAGTTCTAAATTAGGATCAGTTAAGGGTAATATCTACTAAACATCCCACGGTCTCTCCCTAAGAAACCCAAGTGGAAATCCAGTGAATTAATTGAGTGACACTTGGTTTTAAAAAGAATAAAGAACATTTCAGGTACCAGTCCTTTTGGAACTTGGTACACTGATGTTTTATTTATGATTTTGTATAAAATGATCGTGCATCCCATCCAGTCCTTTACTGGGTACACTTCACTAACAAACTCTAATTCCCACAGAACAGTTTCTAGGGGCAATAGAATCAGGAACAAAATGGCATGGGGAAGCAAAATATAAGGAGAAGAGAGTGGCCCTGAGGCTTTGGTTATTGACCGTGCCAGAGCTTGGGGGGAAAGGGCCTTGGTCCTTTTCTCCACGTGGCTTGATGACAAAGCCCAGGGAAAGACTTAGCTAAGAAGGACCGAAGCTTTGCCCAAAGGAGGCACCTCAGATTAAAGCCTTGCACGGATGCAGTGCCCTGCTATTGGCTCTGGTACAGATGCAGGGCTCTCCTACTGGTTTTTGCATAGATACAAATACCCTGCTATTGACTCTGGTACAGACGCAGGGCTCTCCTATTGGTTCTTGCATAGATGCAGTGCCCTGCTATTGGCTCTGGTACAGACGCAAGGCTCTCCTATTGGTTCTTGCATAGATGCAGTGCCCTCCTACTGGCTCAGCCAAGCCCCTGCTCACCATTGTGCTCGATCCACCGGTACTGCCTTTCTAGGCACAGCTCCTCCTGCCGCTGTCTCACCAGCCTCCGTGTCTCCGGGGTCAGGCCGTTGGGATCACGAGAAAACACGAAGGAATAGCTGTCGGCACAGGTGCCGTCCAGATTCTGCAGACGGCAGGAGTACTGCAGAGCGAAGGTGTCGTAGTCCGTGTCGATGATCCAGTGGTCATCGTCTGTAAGGCAGAGAGCCACAGAGGGCCCGGAGGCCTGACCAACTTGTTACCACTGACACCGTGGCTGCCCTTCCTTAGTGAGCGGACGCTGCGAGATTCCTGACAGCTTTTGTACAAGTGGCAAACGAGAAAGGATTTTGCTCTCCTTGACAGAAACGAGTCTTGGCACTGAGGCCATCTCGTTCATGTCAGTGATAAGACACAAATCTCGTCCTGATATGGAGGACACCTTGTTCACATCAACGACCCCTTAATAACAGACAGCACAACAGTTTTCTAAAGGACCACTGAAGATAAACTGCCGCTTCACTACCTACCATCAAATAACATGTGTCTCTAACAAGTCTGGTGGCCCTCAACTTATGTCATCCTAACTACAGTTCACAACTTTTCCAGAGCCCCACAGAATCTACCTCCCACCATCTCACTTAGCCCCATTGTTCTCCTACTTCAGTGGGATAGGCGACACCAATCTGATGATAATAGATTTTCATGCTCTACACTCATTCATACTTAGGAACCCTATTTGCTTCCTCAGGTTGACATGAGGGATGTGTAGGAGCAAAAGATGCCCATTATCCAGTTTCAAATACCCCTTAGGATTTGTGTCTGGTGGCTGGGGGGGGGGGGGGGGGGATATATAGCGGATGGCTCAGTGGGCAGTAACGCTTGCTCTGTAAGCTTAAGAACCTGCATTCCAATTCCCAGCACCCGTTTAAATGCCAGGCAGGGTTGTATGGGCCTGAAAGCCCAATACTGGCAGGCAAAGCCAGGCAGATCCAGGAGGTCATTGGAAGACAGCCTAGCAGAAACAGAAGCTTTGGTCAGCGAAAGGCTGTCAGCAGGAGCTCTGATACCCAGTACTCTGCTCTGGGCTCCATGCACACAGGCTGGTTCATGCACATACACATTCACATGCATACAGCGCATATGCACACACAGTGGGAGCAGGGAGAAACTGTTCTTGTCATGACTTCCCTGGCAGAGCAGAGCCCTTGAAAAATGCAGCTCATATTCCTCAGGGCTTAGGCCTAAGTAGTGTAGAAACACACAGCAAGTGATGAAAAGATTAACAAAGCCAGAACAGGAAGCAAGTTAGTAAGAGTACACATGCGTGAGAACAGGTTTATCGAAAACCCTATGTATAAAAGTAAGCGTGCAGTATTGCAACTTAATTGTCTATTAACCAAGGCTGGAGCCAGTTACTTCATGGAAATTTCTGTATTTTGGGGTTACTTCTTGCATTTATTCAAAATCATACATCATTACTCCACATTACAGATGGAGAGAGAGAGTCGCAGAAAAAAGAAATAATTCCATCAGGACCAGCATGCAGGGCAGAGCTGGTGTTGAGCAGGAGAGCACATTGCCAGATCTTGCACACCCGGCCTCTACCAGTGTCTCCAGACACTAGGTAAACTGGGGGTGGAGGGGAGAAGGGCAGTTTTCATCTCTCACACCCAGGCCTTAAAGCAAGACACCATCTGCCCATGTTGGGCTTCATGTTGGAGGAAAGCACAGTGGCCCAGATGTCCAAACATCACGGGCTGTGAGGCCACTGAGTTCCTCACTGTAAGTACCAGTGGGTGTGCCTCTCTAAGAACCCTTGAGATACAAGCCTTGGATCCAGCTCAGTCCCAACCCAGGGAACACTGCACAGGGGAAGATATGAAGCCCCCCCCCTCTGCTCCCCCTATCAGACAAGAAGAGGAATGTGCCACTTCTGTATCTTCTAGGCTTTCAAGGGTCTGGCTTGGAAGTGTTCCTGGCCCACAACAGATCTGCTAGGCAGTGACCATGAAGTTCTTCAGTAGATGGAAAGTGAGCAGAAACCACATGACTGCTGCTGGGTCACCCCCTCATCACAGGCTCCACCCTCCCCAGGCCCCTGAACATTGGGACAGAATCTTCCCATCTCTGGATGAAGTCACGGGATCAATGTGTCAAGAAGGGCATCCAGGAGCCTATCTCAGATACAAAGGCACTCACGGTCTAGGCGGCTGTCAGCCCGGCATACTTACAGTTTAACAACTTTACCCCACAGCTGCTGCCAGAATACAGAATATGTCATGAGAGATAACTTTCAAGGCCTGATTTTAGTGCCCTTGGCTGCTGCTTTTGACTTAGAAGCAGGCCTGGGTTGGTTTGGTTTATTTCCAGATTCTTTTTGGCAGAATAGTTCACAAGATATCCCTCCTAAGAGGATCTGGGAGAGATCTGCACAGCTTGAAAGAATGAACTCAGAACCCCAGCCTTCTCTCCTGCAACTGGGTAGGGTTTCTCTGAGAAACAGACATCCTCAGATCTTTCCAGACATTCAGACATCAGCTAACTTCATACAATAGACTGTGAAGAGGAATGCCTGAGGGAGAGATTATGGCTGGCAGTCCCTGACACCCCAGAAAAGACATCACACTATGGCTGTGTCTACACTGAAGAGATAGGTTCAGAGCTTAGAACTGCCTAGTTTCAAATGCTTAACAGAGGAACTGTCATGGTGGTTGGCTTTCTTTAAAGTCCTGCCACTCACTGTTCTCAATTCTACAGCCCTAGAAAATGTCTACTTGGTTCTCTAGTCCGGGGTCCTCCATATGAGAAGCTCCCTATGATTCTCAGGATGAAGGATCTGACTAAACTAGCCAGGAGACAGGGTGTAGCCTATTTCTAACTAAGCATCCCAATAACCCAACAGTCTGTCTAAGGGAATGAAGTCTGAGACTTCCATGGTTTGAATTATCCAGCTCAAAGTTCACTGTACAGAAGAAATTCACTAAAGGAGCCTATCGGAAATGGAGACACAAAAACACCCCACCTGGAGGAGTTTCTGATTCAGCAAGTCTGGTTTGGACCCAGAAATTTGAACTTTGAAAAAAATATTGCATCTGATTTAGCAGAAGTTGGTCTAGGGACAGTAAATTTGAAAAACACTGATGTCAGTGTTCAACTCTGTGTTCTTCCTCCCATTAATAAGGATCCCTTTGCCAAGAGAGTGGCAAGCTTTATTTGGGACAAGGAAGAAGTCTTAGTTCATGTTTTCTGAGAGGGCACAACAAAATAATGACTATAGCTAATATTTAATAAGCCCATATTATGCACCAAGCTAAACACTTACATGCATTACTATAAGTAGTTCTTTCAACAATCTTACTAAATAGGAATTATTCCTTAACTCAACTGGATTGTAAAGAAAGTAAAATTTCAGAGAATCTAGTCTACCATGAAGTCTATACTCAACCAATATGGTCGATGCCAATGTCCTTCACTCTTGAGATGCCTCACTCAGTGCTTTTAGAACCAGGAAGACAGAAAGAAACCAACCCAGAGCATGCCCAAGGAAGGGGCAGCAGACCAGAGCAATCTGCTAGCCCTGGAGGATGTAACTCAGTGGCAGAGCTCTTTCCTGCCTAACTTGTTTGATTCCCAGGCCATCTATAGAAAAAACAAACAAACAAACAAAAAAAACCAAAACAACAAAAAAAACCAAAAAAACAAAAACAACAACAACAAAAAAAAAAACCCAAGTTTGCCTTTCATTTTATCCATCTGACAAGCTTGTGATGCCACTGTGCCTTTAGCTCTCTAATCTACAACAGGGATTCAGAATTGGCATGGATTTTCCTGGAACTCTAGCATCAACTACAGAGGTTTATTACATTTAATTTGCATTGAATTATTTTCAACCTGTCTTACTGCAAATATATCTGTTTGGTAAGATGTAGAATGTGACAAGGAGAGAGACAGAATTTTAACCTAAGGGACCTTCAAATCTCCTGTCTAAATTCATGCTTAATGCAAGGTCAAGGAAGGAAATCAGCACCAAAAAAAGGAAGGAAGGAAGGAAGGAAGGAAGGAAGGAAGGAAGGAAGGAAGGAAGGAAGGAAGGAAGGAAGGAAAGAGTCTGGAGTTTGGAAAACTGGTCCCCAGAGAAGCATATAAGACAGTAGAAGGCAGACACTTCAATGAGTCTGTAAATACTCAGAAAACAGGGTAAGGGTGAACGTTCCTTTACGTCATTGGTGCTAAGAAGTATCACTAGGTCCCAGCAGTTAGCTGTGTGTGCCCCTGGAATACATATTTCTTCACTTGTTAAATGATAAACTTGAAGGTGTCTGTGGGTTCTCCCACTCCAGACCCAGAATATAAATCTATGTTTTTTTTTTTACTTAAGAGGTAAGAAGCATAAATATCAAACACAGAATTTATCTCTCAAGCAAGTGCCTTCTGTATTCCCATACACTATCTTCACTACTCCACGACGTAGGTGCTATGTATGGTTCCTTCTACTTTGCACAGGGTGAAACTAAGGCACAGAAAAGTTAAATGACTTAAGTCAGGATCCCATTGGTGATAGGTTAGTAGTTTAGTTAGGATTTGAATTCAGGTAGTGTGTGTGTGTGTGTGTGTGTGTGTGTGTGTGTGTGTGTGTGTGTGTGTGTGTGTTCTAACAGAACCTTGTGCATGTTAGGAAATTGCTCTACAACTGAACTACAACTCCAGCCCTCAAGGACAGGCTTAACCATTACACTGCCAGCTTCTTTTGGGGAAGGCAAACTAAGGCAGAATTTATCCCGGACACCTTCCTTTGCTCTAGGGCAGTGTCTCTCAACCTCTCTAATGCTGCAATCCTTGACTACACAGTTCCTCATGTTCTGGTGACCCCCAACCATAAAATTTGCTACTGTTTTGAGTCATAATGTGCTTTCCAATAGTCTTAGGTGACTACTGTGAAAGGGTCATTTGACACCCCCCCCCCCACACACACACAAAGGGTTACAACCAGCCCAGGTCAAGAGCTGCTACCCTAGGGTTAACTCTCCCTCTCTTCCTGTCCTAAATCAGTCCTTAGTTATCAGTAGTTTTCATATTTATAATTTAAGTGGAATGGGGTGGCATGGAAGTTACAGAACCTGTAGATTATGTGTTCTGAAAAGTACCCTAAGCTTTAGGGAAACTCGGGAGTTCTCAAAATCCTGCCTTGCATATGAATTTTAGTATTTAAGTTAAGGAGACACTAGTGTATCCAGAACACTGGCTGGCTCATAATCCACAGGCAGGGCAGTGAGCTGTGATCCAATTCTATACACAATGGTCCCTTCATCTTGGATATCGTTCTTTACCTCTCCTGAAGGCCCAGATTGTCGCACTGGAATAAGGGATTCCACTCAGAGAGGTAGAATAGAGCAGTGATGTGGGGAGGCAGCGTGGAGCAGATCACAGTGGGGTGACTAGGAAAATGGCACCAGATAAGCCCAAAGGTCCTTCTGAACTTAGATCAGGTATTTTAGGCTAAGAATCCAGCCACTTCTAATCCCATACCCACCCTAAATTCAGACAGGGCTGACTGTGGGTTCTGCCTCTTGCAGCCCTTCTCAGTGGTGCCACAGAATAGAAATGCAGTGATTTGGTCCTTTTTCTGTCCCACTACTCACTTCCTCGCTGGAGAAAGGAGGCTACACCCCAGTACTTCATCTTGAACTTGGCAGGATCTTCAGTGTCTGTGAAAGTGCCCACCATGTCTGCACACACTTCCCAGTTGCTGCAAAAGCCAAGAGAATTCTGAGCCAAGACTGGAAAGGGTTTCCTTCTACCCCATCCAAGATGCTCCTTTCCTTTCCCAGTGAAAGTTGGTCTCCCCGCCAGGAAGGATGTTGGAACGTTACACACAGCCCACCAGAGGCCACTGACCTCAGAAGACGAACTCGGCCCTTGGCTGTGGCGCTCATATGACCCTTCTCGTCCACGGAAAACTCAGCGATGATGTTGTCTTGCAAAAAGAGACCCTCGGGGTCCTTTTTGGCGATGGCATACCAGATACCAGAGAACTGAGAAAGAAATGAGAGAGCTGGGGATTGGAGTTTGGGGTCCACCTCCGGCCTGCAAGAATCTGGGGACCCTGGCTGATACCTACACGAGCCTTGTCGAAGTTCTCCTTGACTCGGAAGCTGCTCACCCTGCAGTCGCGCTCGGCGCTGCCGCCT
Source organism: Phyllotis vaccarum (assembly GCA_033318265.1). NCBI lineage: Eukaryota > Metazoa > Chordata > Mammalia > Rodentia > Cricetidae > Phyllotis > Phyllotis vaccarum. The sequence goes on along the minus strand of JARWLC010000004.1, from coordinate 23,529,598 downwards.
CCCAGCACCGCCAGTAGTACCAGCGCCCACACCCACTCCATCTCGAGCAGGAATCCGCCCTGCGGGATAAGCGCCCGGTGACCGCGAGGCAGGAGGACCGCGCGGTCCGCTGCCCCATCCCTCCCCACCCGACGCCGCAGGCCCCCGGGGGGAGCGCGCGGCGACTCACCAGCAGAAGCCACGTGCAAGCCTGGCCGCCGCGTTCGCGCGCGCGTGGAGCCAGGGAGGCGAGCGCTCTCCGGGCTTTATAGCTCCGGGGGGAGGGGGTCGCGCTTTCGTAACCACGCGGGGTGAAAGACCGCGGGGAGGTGCCGGGGGGCGGGGAGGGGGCGGCCGAGCTTGCACAACGCTCCCTGACTCACCACCCGAACGCACGCGGGGGCCTCACCGCCCGGTGTCGCCTCTGCTCGGAGCTTCGCGCAGGGTGGTCTCAGTGGAGCCAAATTCTCCAGCCCAGACGACCCACAGGGCCAAGAGCTGGCCCTGGGACCAAGCGGCAGCCAGCTGCGGTCTAGTGTGGCCTGTTGCCCTACGTGGCCTTAGTGTGATGATGATGGCTTCACTGAACGAGAAAGAGACCTATGATGCAGCCCGGGACATTAGTATTCAGGCCCTGGCTTTCCCGAGTAGCCCCTGCTTCTTCTGAGGACCTGTTGTGCGGTGTTTGGGGACATATTTTGGCTGGATTTTTCCCCCTTGAAAAAGGGCATATTTCACTCTTTGAGGAGCTGTGGGACTGTTTGCGTCAATATTTGTTCTTTGGTTTCATCATCTTTAGAAGAACTAAAACGCTCCCTGTTAAATATTTTCTAGAAACACCACCTGGTCAGGACAGGAAATATTTTTGCAGCGCCGGTGGCCGCGTGGTTGATTGCCCACTTGTGTTGCCACACTTCTCTGAGACCACACTGAAAAACGTAACTGCCAACTGGTTACCGTACGGTTTTATTTCTAAGCTATATTGGGCTTTTATTTATTTCCAAAACAGTGGGGGGAAACTGGCTCAGGAGTAGACAAAGGGGAGGGAAAGAATGCCATAACCTTAGTGGTCAGTAGTCAAAGGCTGTTGATTGGCTGATTGTTTATGGCACGACACCATTTACTATATTTTCCTCTGCATTTGGAGCTTGCACTCCATCGTTTTGACCAAATGAGATTTAGTGATTTTTGCCAAGAAAATACGTGTGTCTCTGTTGCCCAAAGACTTAGCAGCAGAGAGTAGAAAACCATTTTTGGCATAGCTAGACCTGAAATAACAGGAGATGGGGAAGACAGAAGAGACACACCACACAAAGAAATAGGCCGATGTTTTCCTTCAACAAGCTCCTTAGCCACATCTGGCCATCTTGCAAAGACACTTGTGGCTTCCCTCAGCTTCCTGTGACGTTTTGGACATCCACTTGCCGGGTTCTCTGTTTTATGCTTCCATCAGCTCCTCATCCATTGTATTCCCTGCAGCCTCGGTGGCGCCAGAAATAAGTGTTTTAATTCCATAGGACTCCACAACTAGGGAAGACTGTTTCTGACCAGCAGGCTAACTGGGAAATTTAAGTGAGCTAGTTTGACCAAAGCATGTACGTACTTGTCCCTCAGTATCAACAGGGGCTTGATTTCAGTACCTCATGGACCCATCCAATGCAAGAATATCCAAATTCTTTGTATAAAGAGATGCATTTGAATATAATCTACATATGACCCTGTGTATATTTCAGTCCTCTCTGGATTATAACGTTTAATGAAATGTAATTGTTATATTAGTAACTACTGTATAATTTAAGAGATAACAGGAAAACGAAACTGTTGAGTATAGAGACACGTGTGGCGTTTTGCTATGCAAACAGTAAACTGTATTTTCAGAGAATAATGATAACAGGTCAGTAGAGATATGGACATTATAGCCTAACCACATAGCTCGTAAACAAGCCAGAGGTGTCCAATCCTCGGACACACACACACACACACACACACACACACACACTCTGGAAAGGGGCTTGGGGTCTGAGGGATTGTCGGAGGCCATAGCAGGCAGTGGAACACACAACACATTCCATTTCCCTATGGGCTCAGCAGAGTACTTGTTTTGCAGCAAATTCAATTTGGTTTTTTGTGTGTTTTGATCTTCCTGTGTCTTTTTCCTTGAATATTTTTGGTTCACTGTTGGTTGAACCCACAGATAAAGTCTAACAGTGATCCCAACCAACTCACATAAGATGTGCTCAGGAGGATGTGGCAGAACCATGTGTTTTGTGGTGTGTGTAGTCCGTATCTCTGCACTCAGGAAAGAACTTCAGGATACTTCCCTGGCACCTACCCGACACTGTGCTCCCTCTTCACACTCTAGAGTAGAGGTCTACCTGCTGCAGAATTTGAGTGACAATATGCTCTGGCTGAGCCCATTGCCTCTGGATGAGTATTTCTGAAAGAAGAAATCTGGAATCACTCTGGTCCTTTCAGTCAGTTCTCCTGGAACACATCCTGGTGGCTCTGATGTTTGCTGTACATCAAATTAATGTGTGTAAGGGAGTTTCATGTGTTTTCTCTCCACAGTACGCATTCATTTATGTGCTAGGTGTTTAGAAACTGGACCAATCAATCTCCTATCTTCCTCTCTCCTCTCCTCCTTCCTTCTCTCCTGTACTTCCTCTTCTCTCAAACCATGATTTATTTTCTTTGTACCGATTGTATTGTTTCAATTTTTCTACAGGTAAAATATCAAACATAAAACAAATACATCACTTGTCAACATTTTCCTGGTCTTTTTAAAGAGTAGAATTATGTTTTGAGTTTGCACATAATTCATCTAACATTCATTTCTGCCATCCCTCACTTCAAGGCTAATAGTGACTGTCCCTTTTCTTCTATCAGACACACCATTTTCATATAACAGATACCAGCTTGCCCTCCTTCACTGAAATCAATGTCTTTTCAGTGTAAAGTATTTTTCTTAACCTAAGTTTTACCTAAACGATACACAAAAGTTAAAAGCTCCTGGCCCAGTGGTATTATACATTTTTTGCTCTTGCAGAGAACTCAGATTCAATTCTCAGAATCCGTGTGACAGCTCTAGTTGCAGGGAATTCCCTCTGCAGGTGCCAGCTGTGCATGGGTGCATTTATACAGATGCAGGTAGAACGCTTATACACATAGAAGAATATCAGGTTTGCTTGCTTGTGCTACCTCCATCTGGCTTAAGACAAATATTTTTTAAAATGGGGGAAAAAAGGTAAAAAATAGACTGGTGAACTGACTTTCTGGGTGTTCAATAACCATGTTTGGAGGTCTCTACCAGCTCGGTTATAGGGACTCAAAGGTAAATATTTTGATCTTTACTTTCCAAGGTCAACTAGGTCCTAGGAGACTATGGGCCATCTGCCAAGGGTCCCAAAGCTCTGTCATATTATCTGTCTGATGGAGACCAAAGCCAGAGATCAAAGCCACTGCACATTCTACAAAGAAGGGAGTCAACACAGAAGAAAATGCCTTCCATGCTTCCAAAGGAAATAATACAGTCAGCAAGAGCCTGACTCCTCCCCAACGGGAGACGCAACTGGAGGGGGAGGGGAGGGGAGGGAGGAGAGGGAGAGACACAGAAACAGAGACAGAGACAGAGAGACTGATTAATCAAAGGAGCCAGGGGTTCCTCTGAAGCTCAAGAAATCCTTGAGGACCAGATCCTCAACTGACTTTGACAGTAAAGAAAGGGTTAATTTTGGACCCTGACATAGTCTTAACACCCATCAGGAAAGTATAACCAAAGATTTAAAAAATTTAGGTTTTTAATGGTCTAAAGAACCACATTTAATGATGACCCAAATATAGTATACATTATAAATCCATATACTGATGCCAGGTATTTCCTTTTTTCAATTTATCTTGCTCAGTACTACAAGATCATTTTTTATTCTAATGTTTAATATGTTAATTGTGACAAATTAATGGGATTTGCTATGGTATTCTGTACATTCCTATAGCACATATTATGTTTATCTACTCTCCTACACTCTCCCCTCCCTCCCCCTGTCTCCATCCCTCTTCCTAGTCAGATTCCATCCTGGAGCTTCAGGTTATTGGACTTTTGCTTCTACATATGAGAAAAACGTGATACTTGTCTTTTTGCATCTGGCTTTATTTTGTTCAACACACTGGGCTCCAGTTTTATTCATTTTTCTTATAAATGATAGAATTTCATCTTTTGCTGAATATAAATTATATATTTACACATGACTTATAACTCTATGCTATGCACAAATCATATATTTTTCTTCATTTGTTGATGGGCATAGAGGCTAATTCCACTGTCTTTTTTGTTTTGTTTTATTTTGTTTTTTTCAAGACAAGATTTCTTTATGTAACAGCCCTGGCTGTCTTGGAACTCCCTTTGTAGACCAGGCTGGCCTTGAACTCACAGAGATCTATCTGCCTCTACCTCCCGAGTGCTGGGATTAAAGGCTTGTGCCACCAGGCCCTACTTGATTCCACCTGTCAACTATAGTGAATAACAACACAGCAAACATGGGCATACCAGTGTCTCCTCTGTGCTGACTGTCTCCTTGGTGGCTGTGAAGTTCCTCTCGGGACTTATACACCAGCCTGCTGGCCACAGTGACTGTACTAATTTACACACCCACTTCCGTGGAAAAGGTCTCCTTTTCTCCACACACTTGCCAGCATGTGCTGTTTTAGTGGTAACCACTCCATATAGATGAGATACAGCCTCAGTATAGCTTCAATGTGTACTTCCTCTATGCCTAACAATATGCAGTATTTTTCTCACATAGCTATTCAAACTTTGGATTTGTCCATTTGAAAAGTTTCTATTCAGATCGTTTGCTGATTTTTAATGCCATTTAAAATAATTTTTGTTAAATTGATTCTTGACAATCTCATACACATATGTAATGAACTCTCATTACTTTTGACCAGTTGGCTTTTATCCACCCCTCCCTACAAGTCCCTTTCTCAAAGTCACATCTTTTCTATCTTGTTTTGTTTAACTAGGTCACCTAAGTGACCATTGGTTTAGATGGAATTGTCCGTTGGAGCTCGGTGGTTTGTATCCATGATTTTATTTATGTGCTATATTACTTTTTTTAAGATTTATTTATTAATGTATGTGTATGTGTGTCCTCGGAGGCCAGAGGGGGCGTTGTATAAGTCCTTGGTATTGAGGTATATGGGAGCCTCCTGCTGCAGGTGCAGAGATCTGAACTGGGTCCTAACACTCTTAACTGCTGATCCATCTCTCCAGCCCCAGTGGTATGTGCATTGATTTATCTGTGGTGAACCATCTTTGTGTTTCTGGAATGAAACCAACTTGATAGGACTGGGTGGCTTTGCTGTAGAATTTTACCAAACTTTTAAAGAAGAACTAATACTTCTCAAACTGTGTTTGTAGAATTAAGAAAACAACAACAAAAACAACCCCCCCAATAACCAAGGAATTCTTTTTTTAAAAAGATTTAAAATGTGTGTGTGTGTGTGTGTGTGTGTGTGTGTGTGTGTGTGTGTGTGTGTGTGTGTGTGTGTACACATGTATATATGTGTGAAGGTGCCCTCAGAGGCTAGGAGCAGGCATTGGGTCCACTGAAGTTACAGTTTCAGGTGGGTTATGAACCACCTAAGTGGGTGCTGGGATCTGAACTCTGGCCCTCTGCAAGGGCAGTAAGCAAAAGTGCTCTTAACAGTTGCTCCATCTCTGTAGCCATAGAGACTCTTCCAAACTTACTCTCTAAGCCCAGACTCACCCTGCTACCAGGTTAAACTGTAAAGAAGAGTCCTCTCCTATCTCCAGATCTCCCAACCCTATGGTATAGCCTCTGAAGTCCTGTAATTAGGGCTCAGCCAACATTCCTGAACTGATCTCCACTTGTTTATCTGTTATCTTTTACTTCTAGAGGAAGGTTATTACTGATCCAATCTCATTGCCTGTTGTTGGGAATTTCATATTCTGACTAGGACCTAGTGCCATCCGCTAATGGTGAAGGGGACAGTCACCTGCAAAAGACCTTCTGAGAGGAGACTTGAGTGTCACAAAGCAGAAATAAGAAAATGTGGGCTCCTTATGAAATCCTTTGGGGTAACGGGTGAATCAACACCATACACATGGGCTTACCTTATCAGTGTTGGTGTGAGCTCTGTTACCCTGGGAAAACCATGTTGTAACTAAAAATTTTAGTTCATGGCCCTGAAGCCTCAACCTCTCTTTTTTGGGACTAAGATTTCTAGCATTCTAGTGAGGTAGGGCTTTACATTTGTAGACATAAATGAAACCTGAACATTGTCCTTTAGAAGCCAATTTGGGGGGGGGGGGGATTCACTGATAATTTGTATTCATTATTTTTTATTTCAACTTTTATCAGGTCATGTTTGAGGCCTTTATTGAAGCGGTTGAAACACTCATCAAGATTTGGAGTCAGCTCTTAAATATTCAAGGCAGCTGGATTTCAAAATGTTTAGCTTGATTTAAAAGATGTGTGATAGTTTTGCTTGAGGAAATGTGCTTAATAGACACTATAGCTTACTAAAATAAACATTTAAACAAAACTTAGTAGTGCTGTGTGTGCTTTGCTCACTAGCAGCCCCTGAGATGTCAAGGATCCTAGCAACAGGTGGACAGCTTGTATCCTGTAGTTTTACTAAGCTGCCTTGGAGGAGGAAGGATGCATGATCCCTAGCTACTGAAAACAAATATGTGTATTTGCTATGTTAAACAAACCAATGTGCTTAGAGGCAGAAAAGCTAGTTAGAAGTGGTAAGGTCACCTCTGTACTCATGTAATCTGTGGTTCCCCTGCACGTAGGCTATAGAGATATTTTTTAAAAACTATGTTTAACTCCCTTAGTAATAAGCCCCCAGTTTTGTTCCTTTAGAGTGGTTCCAAAATTAAGCTTTCTCGTGTGAGGGCCATTGAGAAGGGAGACTCAGGAAAGAGCAACAGGCTTTCTTTTTCTTTTGGTCCACCAACCAGCTCCCAAATCATGACATAGAGATTTCTTATTAGTTGTGAATGTTCAGCCTTAGGTTAGGCTCATTTCTGGTTAGCTTTTATAACTACCCGTTTCTCTGCATCAAAGCTTTTTTCCTTCCTTCCTTCCTTCCTTCCTTCCTTCCTTCCTTCCTTCCTTCCTTCCTTCCTTCCTTCCTTCCTTCCTTCCTTCCTTTCCTTTCCTTTCCTTTTCTTTCTCCCTCGCTCCCTTCCCTTCTTCCTTCTTTTTTCCTTTCTGTATATCTTACTTTCCTGATGTCTCCATGTCTGGCTTCTGGCCCTGGGCATGTTCCTGTCTTTCTCCCTCATTCTCTTCTTCTCTTTCTCTCTCCTCTCTAATTTCTTCTCTCCGCCGGCCAGCCCCACCTCTCCCTTGGCAGGGAGAATAAATTGGCTGTTCAGCTTTTTATTAGAGCGGTCAGGTGCCTCCGGCAAGCAAGTTGAAACAAATGCAACACATCTTTACATAATTAAGCAAATGCAGCATAAACAAATTTAACACACTTTCACATAGTTAAAGTGATGTTCCACTGCATAAATAATATAGCACATCTTTACTTAGTTAAAAATAATATTTCACAACAAAACAGTAGACAGAACAACGGGAGGCTATCAAAGGGCTTTTGAGAAGAGGGAAGAGTTAATATTCATTTTTGTGCTGCTTGGATGCTAAATCCTTCTGTCCGTCCCACCAACGCTCACGGAAATGGTTAAAGATGCCACATATATCAAACCCCAAGGCCCGTCTGAGGTTTATATACAAGCCATTCTGACAGCTATCCCACAAGAACAATTTAAAGGGCCTGCCTATGCTTCTGTAAAGGTAACCAAAGAAGAGGTCGGTGATTATTCTTGGCTGTGGACAACAGCAATTGAGTTATTCTTCTCAAACATACATTGCCACTTGACTCTTGCCTGGCTGTTCAAAGATTCTCTGAGGACTTAGGGGCTAATAATGCTGAGGGATTTTGTGACTTAAAGAACTCTTTAATCCGCTGCTTCCTGGCTGCCATAAGCCAAGGTCTTCTGTCACGTCCTAGGGTGCTGGAAAGAACTGCTAAGCAATCTTTTGGGGGCTTAATGAGGTACCACCTGGAGCTTCCTCCAGGATTTTGATCAGGATGTATTTCCTTCTTGTCATACCGGTCCAGGTGTCACTCTGAGGGACCCTCCTCTCTGGACAGCAGCAGCAACACAAGCCACACCATGGGTGAGATCAGCCAGGATGCTGTGGAACGGTACCTGGAAGAGAACCCTCAGTTTGCCAAGGAGTACTTTGACAAGAAACTTCGAGTGGAGGTGCTGGGGCTGATCTTCAAAAACAGCCATCTAGAGGTCCGGGCCAGCATGTCTCTCCCTGAGATGACACAGATAGAGGAGTCAGCGCTGTGCCTGGAGCTACTGCAGTATTTGCAAGATGAGGCAGGCAGTGCTGAGCAGGTGGCTCACAGGGCCCTGCAGAGGCTGGCTCAGCTTCTACAGGCTGACTTCTGCAGTATGTTCATATGCCGAGCAAGAAATGGCATACCTGAAGTGGCTTCCAGGCTACTGAACATCACCCCAACTTCTAAGTTTGAGGACAACCTTGTGGCCCCTGACAGAGAAGTTGTGTTTCCATTGGACATTGGGATAGTTGGCTGGGTTGCTCATGTGAAGAAAGCTGTTAACGTCTCAGATGTGAAAAAGGTAGGTGGCTTGCCCTTCCTGTAGTGGGGCAGAGGTGTTGTCAGAGATGGGGGTGGGGGTATGGACACACCGGACACCCTAATGGGAAGGAGATGGTAGTCCTAGCCAGGCTACAACTAACAAAATGCAAGGTGTCCAGTGAAGCTGACATTTCAGAGGAGCGGTGAATACAACTTTTAGGGTAAGTGAATCTTGAGGTTTGTTTGTTTGTTTGTTTGTTTTTAATTATGTGCTCCTGGCTAGGCCTAGGCTGTTCCTCACCTTCTCCCCACATAATCCATTGCTTTGGGGAATACCATTCTGTCAAGCCCATCAGGAGATCAGCCAGCACACTGGAGGCTAGCACAGGGAACCTTTCCCATGTCTCTCAGTCACAACCCTTGGAGGTTTCTCTGGGGTGAGCTGGCTCATAACAGACTCTCCCATCCATAGGCCTGCTGCGCATTTCTACTATTCAAAGGTTAAAATATTTGGCTCTAATCATCACACATGTGGATTTAGGTGGTTCAGTGCAGTTGGTCCCTCCCCCAAAACTGGGGTTGCTCAATCACAAATTCCAATTGTCACAAGTTCCAATTGTATAAAGGAGGCCTTTGCATCCTGCTAAAGACCAAGGCAACATTGTGCTAATACAAGGCATTGCTATGCTCCTTATGGAAACAGAAAAATCAACTCTTCTGACCAATGACACACGTGGCTGTTTTAGAAAAGCATTATAAAATGCTAATCACCCATAATCCCTCACTGGGAAGCCCCAAGAGTACCAGCCTGCGGTTTCTGCTGGCAGTGCTCTTACATCCTCCTCCCTTTACTGTGGTTTACTATTAACAGAAGGGAACTCCAATGTTCTGATGGAAAGGAGATGAGTCAGGGGGCATCCCCTGAGTGCCTTCTGTTCAGGTTCCATAAACCAGCTCGTGACTGAGGGCAGCTGAGATCAGAGATAATCTCCAAATACCTTCTGAAGCTGATTACAAGAGACTTGCACAGTCAGGGAGGATCAGTGTGTCAAACATTAGCTCTGTTCTGCAAACAACTGCAGGATGCTCCTCAGGTACCTGAGGTTTGAGGTCTGGAACAGTCACCAAAGTTCCCAAGGCCTTCCTTTTTCAGCTGACCACACACACCTCTCATCTAGATAGCAATGTGCACACAGGGGAGTGTCAAGGTGACTCCTCGACAAAGAGGCAGAGGTGGTTGCTGCTGACCGTGGGGGCCATGAAGGTGGAAGCAGGGAAGCCATGCAGTGCTCTGATAGGCCTGGGTGCAGATCTATGTCTGAGGTCTATCACTAGTCACAGACTAAATTTCTGCCCCTGAGAATGGAGATAGCTAAATAAAATGATTGGTATGTAGAAGTATCTCAGTTAAATGCTACCTGAGACTAGATAGCCCAGGGTCCTAAGGTAAAAATCAAATACCACTGTCTTAAAAAATCAAAACAAAATCCTAGGTTGGTGTTTACATTTCTCCTTCAGTATTGTGCAGAATACCTTCCTATACCAAAGACCAACAGTACCTAAGCAGTTAATGACCAGCTTCCCCAATAGGAAACGAAACAGCATAAAAGGGGTATTTCTCAGGTTCCTGCCATCTAAAGTTTTCCTCCATTTAACCTGGTTTCAACCCTCAAGAATCACTGACCCTTGTATTTGACCATGCACACCTGGTCCCCAAATTCCTGCTCATATGATTGCTATGGAATCAAATGGCTCCTGGAGACATTCTGCTCTATTTACAGAACACTGCCTTGTTCAGTCATTGTCAGAGAAGTGTCCTCCTGCAGCAGATTGGAGCAAATACAGAGGCCCACAGCCAGACATTAGGCAGAGAGTGAGAGACCCTGGAACAATCAATCCTAAGAGGAATGTCTTGATTGAATCCCTCCCCTCAGGGCTCAAGGGTACCTGCAGAAGACAAGGCATAAAAAGTGCAAGAGCGCGGGGGGGGGGGGGGGGGGGGGGGGAATATGAAGGACACAAAGAAACAAGGCTAAGTCAACAAGATCAATGCACGTGCCAACTGACAGACTGAGGCAGTGTGTGCAGGACCTCTGTGGCTCTACCAGATGGGTCTAGAGCTGAAAAGAGAAAACCACACATTCCCTCAGCCAGAAGCTATCACCAATTGATAACTACTTGCAATGAAAATGTAGGTTTTTTTTTCCAATGAAGTCTCACTAAAGGTAGGCTGCATGCCCAGTGGTAGATGGGCAAAAGAAAATGAACACAATGGCATCTTCGGAGGCAACTTTTTAAATAACGTGTCAGGATTTTCCTCTTTAAAAATTTTTTTTTCTTTTTAAAATCTTCCCTCATTGTATTACACATACATACACATACACACACATATGTGTGTGTGATGTGTGTGTGTGTATAAATCTCTTTTTCCCTATAGGTCTTTTGCATATACATTTTGGCTTTTAGTTCAGTGTTTTTATGGGATTCCTGAATGTGTGACCAAGGGACCTCTCTTTCTTGTGCCTTCTGTTTGTCCCATTCCAATGTGTTAGTTTTCATTTCATTTTATTATATTATATGGTCTTACTACCCCCTTAGAAACCTGCTTTCGAATGAGACAGATCTGGGCTGAAGGGGAGGTTGGCAGGAACTAGAAGGAGCCGAGAAAGGGAAAGCCATAGTTAAGAAACATTTAAGGAAAAAATCTATTTTCAATAAAAGGAAAAATGTTTTAACATTTCATAAACAAATCTGCATAAATAATTTTATGCAACCTGTTCCTCCAGTCAATGGCGTCTTCACTGTGGAAATCCATCCCCTAGAAAGAAAACCAGGAGTGACTGGTGCAGTGTTGTTCTCAAAGAAGGAATCAAGGAGCAGAATGCCCAGTGGAGGACAGTTGAATGAAGTGTCATCCAAGAATCTAAAAGTGGAGCCCATGGCCTCATGTCTCACTTCTGGAGGAAAGTCCCTACAGTGATGTTAAGTGATAGAAGTGTCACATATAGTTAGAAAATGAAATAGAAAATAGAGACATCTTTTTATAATCACAGAGAAAGTTCTGGAAAGAGGTCACCAAGTGACCTCTTAGTCACTAAGTGGGAGAGATTAAAAGGCTCTTGAGCAGTGAGCCTTTGATAATTCCAGCTGTGGTGACTCCCTAATTATTTTTGTTGCTACTTCATAACTGTAATTTTGCTACAATTATGCATTGTAATGTAAGTATTTTTGGAGATAGAGGTTTACCAAGGAGGTTGCGACCCACAGGTTGAGAACCAGTGGTCTTAGGTGATTTTTTTTCTTATGATTTGCTAGAGGGATTGGTGTTTTCAATTGCACATTTTGCATTTACAAAGAGTGCTGTTGCCGTGTCCCGTGTGCTTCCCCTCCCAGCACACATTGCTGTAACCCATGACCCTTTTCCATCTTTGCACTTCAGTTTCCACCAGGTTGTGATATCACCTGTTTTCTTGCTTCAGCCTCCTCATCCAGATAAGCTTCTCCTTGGCTGGGAAGTAAACATTCCAACATGGACAGTTTCATCACACACTGGCCATAGAATGACTTGGGACAGGGTTTTAAATGCCCTGCTATCTGTTGGTAGGATTTTAATTAGAGAGTTACTGTAGCATGGATCCTAATTGGTCTTAATAAAAACCCAAGTGCTGGGATTTTTTAATGTATGTGCCACCACTGCCTGACGTCTACGGCTAACTAGTGGATGGCTCTGCCCTCTGATTTTCAGGCAAGCCTTATTTGTTAGAGCATATGCAAAATATTAATCACCACAAGCTACCACTTCATGATTCTATTCTAGTTTGGTAGGTTCATGGACATTTTTATTTTCTCAGAACAGCCATTTTTCTGACTTTATGGACAAGCAAACTGGGTATGTCACCAAGAACCTGCTGGCAGTCCCAATTTTGATGGGAAAGGATGTCCTTGCTGTGGTCATGGCAGTGAACAAAATCAACGCTCCTGAGTTTTCCAAACAGGATGAGGAGGTAATGCCAACCCAGTGTCCGACCACACACACACAGGAAGTGACTTGTACAACCAAAAGAAGGGAACCCAAGTGTAACTTGTTCCTCTCTGGCCTGTAGGTCTTTTCCAAGTACGTCAGCTTTGTTGCTGTCGCCTTAAGGCTGCAGCACACTGGCTACCTGTACAGTGTGGAGTCTCGGAGAAGCCAGGTAATGGGACAGTTACAGTAGTCATTCCATGCTCTCATGTTCTGACAGAAGGACCCAGAAGCAGCAACAAACCAGACCCCTCTTATCCCTCATGAGGCTTAAGCCACATGGAGCAGATTCCCAGACTTTAGTCCTCACTGCCTTCCCTCCCAGCCTTCTGGGCTTGTTCAGTATATGTTCTGGTTGCATGTGCATTCTTCACCTAAGATGTGGTGGTGATTACAGTACCTATCTCATGTGGTTGGGATGACTATTACATTATCACAAGTTCTCACTTAAAGCTCTTAGCTCCTGAGTCATTGTAGGAAAAGAATCATTTATTTGTTGCTTATTGTTTCCATGAGATAGAGAGGTAAAGGGAATATCCACAGCCAGCATATCCAGGTCCCTCATGTAATACAGGAGTGGGGCTTGAGATGAGTGCATCTAAGGTTTTTCCCCATTCCAGCTTCCCAGGTTAGGCTAGCTCTGATTAGGCTTATGACTTCCTACCCATGAGGTCCATTGGTACCCCACTGATACTGAACCCTTTGATAGACTGGGCATTTGTTCTTTATGCTGGACTGATCGTATGTGCTCCCCCCCTTTCATACACCTGTGACTTGGAAAAGGTCATGGGCCTATGACCCGTGATTACACATGACCCCACTTAGAGAACCCATGATGCTTTTTGGAGGTTCAAAATAGTTGCAGTTTCTTGTGAGATGTGTTTGTTTGTTGATATACTTCACTTTTTTTTTTTTAAAAAAAAAAAACTAATATTCTCTCTGTGTCTGTCTCTCTCCCTCCCCTTTTCTCATTTTGTTCTGTTTTATTTTTAAATGTTCATTTTCAGATCCTTATGTGGTCGGCCAATAAAGTCTTTGAAGAGCTCACCGATGTCGAGCGACAGTTTCATAAAGCACTCTACACCATCAGAACATTCCTGAACTGTGAGCGCTACTCCATTGGTCTTCTGGACATGACCAAGGAGAAGGTTCTCATGTTCCATATACCTCGTCTTCCCCCAGGTCACCTAGAGAATACATATCAAAATGAAACCTGGTCCATTAGTGACTGGATATGCTATGTAAATAACCTGCCGTGACTGATAGTAAGACCTAGCGCTGCAAAGGATAATGTGAACAACAAGGGGCAAAGTGACAGAGGCTTAAAATTTGTCTTATCTATTCCATATCGGTATCTGTCACCCATCAAGTGTCTTGTTTAGATTAATTATTAGCCTTTAATTTTAGGCAAGTCTTATAATAAGTGGAGCTGAAAGGACAGGATTCCAGGAACATCCTCCACTCCCACCGCCAGATTTCCTATTGTTAAAATGTTGTGTTGGTGTGGTCTATACAGAGCAACTTGGTTTGAAGAATGATTGATAGGCTACTGGTATCGTTGTGGCCTTTATAACTTTGATGAACATTACTGACAGCTCTAAGGGTTTTTCTGGGGGCCACTGTGGCCACTGGGGTCTTCATGTCATCTGCACATGTGGATATGTTGACTTCTTCCTCTCCTTTTGGTGCCTCTTCTCTTTCCTAGCCGTCTTTTGCTGTCCTGGCAAAGACTTCAAGCATCATAGTGAACATGAGTAGAAAGAATGGACGTCCATGTCTTGTTCTTGGTTTAGTGGAAATGCTTCTCGATGTTTCCCGTTTAACACAATGTTGGCTGTAGCTTGTCCTACACCGCTTTATTACGCTGAGATATGTTTTTTCATTCCTAGTTTCTGCAGGATTTTTACTATGAAAGGATATTACATGTTGTGAAAGGTCTTTTCTGCTTCTATTAAATGGCCATGCGACTTCTATACTTGAGTCCATGTATTTGATGAATTACATCCATTTATTTACATGTATTGAATGGTCTGCACTTCAAGCCAACTTGATCATGATGAATAATCTTTAGGATGTGTTCGTGAATTCACTTTGCAAGTATTTTATCAGCAACTTTTGTATCTATGCTTATCAGGGAAACTAACTTGAAATGAATCTCTCTCTGTCTCTCTGTCTCTCTCTGTCTCTGTGTGTATGTGTGTCTTATTTGGATACCCAGATAATATGGTAATATTAGCTTTGTAAGATGAGTTTAGAGCATTTCTTCCTTTTCTGTTTTGTGGAATAATTTGGAAGGATTGACGTTAGCTCTTTGCAGAGATCTGTTAGAGTTCTTCAGTGAACCCACTTGGACCTGCACTTTCTATTTTAAGTGGGGAACTTTTTTTTTCATTACTGCTTGAATCTTTCTGTTTGCTATAGACCTGTTTAAATTACTGGTTTCTCTTGGTTTAACTTTGATAGGTAGGACATACCCATCTAACTCAGTTTTTTAGGATTTCCCCCCTCCAGTGTGGTGGAGTATAAGTTGTGAAGGTATGCTCTTAGGATTTTCTGAGTTTCCTTGGTATCTGTTATCTCCCCCTTTCTTCTCTAGTTACCCCCCCCCCCGCTAGTTTAACTGTTACTCCTGTTTATCTTTTGAAAGAATCAACTCTTTGTCTCAGTGATTATTTGTGTTTTTAAATTTTTCTTTCGTTTACTTCTTTTATGACTTTAATTCTTTTTGTGCACCGCTTTTGGGTTTGACTTGTTCTTGTTTTTTCAAGGTCCTAAGTTGCATCCTTAAGTTGTCTGTTGGATAAATCTCTGGAGTTTTTTGCTTGTTTTTTTAATGTAGGCACTTACAGCTGTGATTTCCTTTTAGAACCACTTCCCTTGTATCCCATAGGTTTGGGCATGTCTTCATTTTCTTTCAATTCTAGGAATTTTCTAAATTCCTTCTTTAGTGACCTGTCCATCATTCAATAGTATTCTCTCTAAGTTTGTAAACGTTCTAGGCATTCTCTTGATTTGTATCTTTACTCCATATTGTCAGATGTAATACAAGAAGCTATTTTAATTTTCATTATTTGTTGATAAGTACTGTGATTTGAATAAACGATAGTGTCCTTCATGGGTTCATGTATTTAACATCTCCAGTTGGTGGCACTGTTTCTGGAGTTATGGAAGCTTTAGGAGGTGGAGCCTTATTGGAGGAAGTACCTCACTGGTGGTGGTGAGAGGAGGCTTTGAGGTTTATAGTCTTACTCATTTCCTGTTCTCTCTTTTGGCTTCCCATGTGTGAGTGGAAGTGTGATCTGCCAGCTTCCTGTTCCTGCCACCAAGCCATGCCTTTCCTGCCATCATGAACTCTGTCCCTCTGAAACTATAAGCTAAAATAAAGCCTTTCTTCATTCGGATGCTTTTGGTCATGATATTTTACACAGCAACAGAAAAGTAATCCACTTGTGTGATATGTGATCTTACTTAGAGAAAGTTCCATGGAACTGCTGGGAAATGTTGTCTGAGTTTTCTGTGTCCCTACCCGGCTAGTCCCACAGTCACTCAGTCTCAAACAAACATACTTACAAACTGTTTGGCCTATGGCTCAGACTCATTACTTGCTAACTCTTACTCTTAAACTAACCCATGATTCTATCTTGTCCATCCACGTGGTTTGGTACCTTTTTTTTTAGAGCAGCGTCATCCTCATCTTCCTTCCTCTGCATCTGCTGGCATCTCTTTTTTTTCTTGTCCTCTTCCCAGAATTCTTTTAGTCTGGTAGCCCCACCCACACTTCCTGTCTGCCTTCTGGCTAAGCAGTGTTTCATTAAACCAACGAGAGTGACAAATATTTACACTACACAAGAGCATAGTCCAACAGCATTTCCTTTCTTTTTTTTAAAACAAGAACCCCACATCTAAACTACTTTGTATAGCTTTTTTCCTCACCATTACATAACTCGTAACCAATCCTGTAAGCAAAGAGAAACGTCCATGATACAATTTGGGGAATGTGGGTATAGTTCTCTAAACAACTTCCTGCTGATTGGGGGCACTGGTAATCTTATGGGGACCCAAAGAAAGTTTAGGATTATGAACAAGTCCTTAGTGGAGTAGTTGGTGAAGCTGGGTCATCTCAGTCAGTCTCCTTGAAGCTGTTCTGGATGCAGAGCCAGAGAAAACTGCAACAGAGCAACAGAGCTTCTCTGAAATGTTAAATCATCTGGACCATCCATTCCCATTAGAGGTTATTCGGGGGGCTTTTTAAGTCAAACCTTATTTTCTTTAACCTGAAATAAATTCATAGCCTCTCATTTTCTAAGGAAATAAAAAGAGAACCTCTTCTCCAAAATAATATATCTTTTGACTTCAATTTTGAAGATCAGGCATTTACAAAATATATAGGTTGGTTTAATATAGCATTTATAATCAAATGTCTCTTAGTAGCTCTTGCTCCTTCCTCAACAGTCAAACAATTCAAAGACAACACAATAACATACAGTATCCAGAATCTGTGTGTATTTTCCATCTTTATGTGGCATATATAGTACACAAGAGCATAATCCCACAGCACAGAAGAATGTGTATTCTGTAGTGTTTACGTAAAATGTTCTGAGGACATCTATTAAGTCATGATAAGTTATATAATATTAAATCATATAGCTTTATGGTCTCTATAAATTTTGTCAGGATGGCCTCTTTATTGGTGAGAGTGGGATATTAAAATCACTCACCATTACTATGTTAAAGTTAAGCTGTAACTTTATGTGTCTTATGAAATTGTGTTCGTTGTATATATGTTTAGAGTTACAAATGTCCTTTTAAAAAGGAAACTTGATTTGCAATTTCTATTACCCAAACTACCCCTTGTATTTTTATATATAATTAATTTACAGAAATGAAATATCCTTAAATTAATATGAGGTGACCTTCTTGATCTCCTGAAAGTTAAATTGGTTTGAAGTCTATTTTGTCAAAAGCCAAGATGTTGACTCTCATTCTCTGGTTCCTTTGCTTAGAATATCTTTTTTTCAATCCTTTGCCCTAACTAAGAATCTATTATAAAGGCAAAGTGTGTTTCTTGGAGGTAGAAACAAGATGGATTATGTTTTTTTTTGTGTGTTTGTTTTTGACTCAAGATACTAGTCTATGTCTTCTGATTTGGGAACTAAAACATTGATGAGTTATTATTTAAAGGTGTGTAGTAATTCATGTCATTTTGTTGATTATATAGTGTTTTTCTAATCTTGTTTACCCACAGTTAAATTAAATAGCCCTTTTAATTTTTCCCTACCGTTCCCTGGTGTGTTTACCATTTTCTTCAGTCTGAAAAACTGCCCTTTCAGAGCTGACTTAGCAATCTTAAACTCCTTTAGCCTGTTTTTATCATTAATGCTTTGTTTCTACATCCATTGTAATAGATAATTTTGCAGGGTATAGAAGCTGGATCAGCAGCTATTATTTTTCAGAATTTGAAATACATCTTTCACTGCCCTTCTGGCTGAGAAAGTTTATTTTGGAAGGTCAGCTTATGAGCCTGCCTTTGTATGTGACATTTTTATCTCTTAAATGGTAGAATCTTTTTTACTATATAGTCTGTATTTTAACTGTGATATGACATAGGGAGGTTTTGTTTTGCTTTTATATGGTCTTGCCTGTTTGGATTTCTATATGCCTCTTCTACTTAGATAGACCTCTCTTTCTATAGGTTCAAGCAATTTTCTGCTGATTATATTGAAAATATTTTCTATGCCTTTTGCATGGTGTTATTCTTGTTTTGTCCCTATAATTAATAGATTTTGTCCCAAACTTCTTGCATATTCTGTTTGTATTTTTTCATATAAATTTATTGATGTTTTCAACTGAATGTACCAATTCCTATATCTTGTCTTCAAGTCTCCTCTCCTGGGAATCATTCTGTTAGCGAGATTGTCCACTGAGCTTTTTAATTGACTTAGTGAGATTTTTATCCAGCATCATTTTATCCCATTTCACACTTCATTTCAGATCTTACATTGACTTCCTTATTTTATCCATATGTTTACATGTCCTCATGGAACTTACTCAGACAGCTACCTTTGTCTTAGTTCATTTTTTTGAATATATCTGTCCTCATTCTGTTGGGAATTCTTTGTCTGGAATTTCATCTAATGCACTGCATTGGGTGCATTTACTCTGGTATTTGTTAACTTTTGAGGGGGGGATGTTGTCTTGAGTTTTCATGTGTTTTGCATTGAGATTTGTGTATCAGAAGTTACAATTTTCGATTGCATTTTTTAAAAAAACTATTTTGAATTTAAGTCACTTTCTTTACTCTAGTTGGGAGTGTTTGCAATATTCAGAAGAGGCTAGGTCATAATAACTGAGGCATCATTGTTTCTTTGTAAAACGCCTGGGAAACAGACTGTATTCCCAGCCCTACCTTGCAATAACATTTGCTATCCAGAGGTAGGAAGATGCACTAGGAAAATAGAGTTAGTTGATTGTGCAACAATCGCCTCTTAAGTACTAATCATTTTAGGAAACAAAGGGACATTAATGGTACTATGTGTCCTACTAGGTTAGTTAGCATGGGTGTCAGCAGCGTCTGGGAGGTAAGGAGAAATCACAGTAAGACATGTAGTTAGTATTGGGGAGACAGAGAAAAGCAGAAGAGGGAAATATTGGGGCAAAAAAATGTCAGGACAATGAGGTAATTTAGGTGAGAGGTGGACTTTAGAGGAATAAAGGCATGCTATAGGATAATGTAGAATGCTCTTTTCTCCTAAAGGGCTGAGGCACAGGGACCCTGCCAGCCAGGCAGATAATGTTCTTGAGGAAGAGAAAAAAGGAAAAAGAATAAGGGGAGGAAAATCTAAAATGAGAAGGAAAGCAAACAATATAGGGCAAGACGGAGCTGAGATGGTCATGGGTACTAAACACAAGTGGGGTAGACAAGGACAGAGGGAAAGCTGGGTGGGGACACAGATCACACTATGATGGTCTGAGGCTGGCTCTCATCTCTCTCTCATGGGCCTTTTCTACTGTGCCTTTTGTTATCTCCTTGAGACAGAGTCTCAATATATAGCCCCAACTGGACTAGTACTCACTATATTTAGCCCAGGGTAGCCTCAAACTCAAGACAACGCTCCTGCCTTAGTCTTCTAAGTTTTAGAATTACAGGTATGTGCCTCCATGCCTAATTTTCTAATAATTCGTTTAATTTTTTTATTAAGATTTTTAAAAAGTGATAGTTGCACATATTTATGGGGTACAATGTGATGTTCTCACATGTACATACGTTATGAAATGGATAAAGTGATAAATATGTTGATCACTTTACGTAGTGATGATACTATTTAAGTCTAGTCTTTTAACAGCTCCACTGCCCGTCTGGAACACTGTGTATTTGCACAGCTCCTCCCTGTCCTGACAATGGCCCACACCCAAGATTCTGGTAATGGCATTCTACCCTCTGCTCAGTGTTTGACTTTTTCAGATTCCACATGTACATTGAACCGTATGTTTGTCCTACAGGGCCTAGCCCATTTCTCTTAGCACAGCTCTCTAGATCACTAAGACTCTCACGGTGACATGTTTCTTTCCTTTCCTGGCTGGATAGTAGCTCATTGAGTATATGCTCCGTGGTTTGGTTTTGTTTTCCAATTCATTCACTGCTAGATGCTTAGGTCAATTCCACATCCCTGTTAGAGCTCATATATTTTTGTTAGTGAATAACAGTGCATTCTAAGGCAGTCTGTGTTTCATACAGTGAAGGACATTATGGTTGCTTCTTATTTGAGGCGATTTTTAATAAAGCTGCTATAGACATCATGTACAGGTTTTTGTGTACACATGTTTTCAACTCACTTGAATAAATGATAGAAAGTACAGTGTTGAATCACCCAGGGAGACTGCTTATCTTTGTAAAAAACTGTCAATCTGTCTTCCCAAGTGACTGTCCTCTTTGTATATCTACATGCTCCCTAGGAGTTAGTCTCTGTATTTGGCTTTCATCCATATCGAGACATGCGGTGGTGTAACATCATTTGAATTGGAAGGCCCAAGCCATATATGGTGCTGAGAAGTTTTCATGTGCTTACTTTATCTTTGCATTTCTCACCTGGAGAAATGTCTCATCAGGTTTCTTGCCCATTTTTAAGTTGAGTTCTCTGCTACCTGGTGGTTAGATTTTAAGAGATCTTTGAAACCAGAAGTAATGGCATATTTTTACAGTCCCAGCACTCTGGAGCTGAGGCAGGGGGATAACTTGAACTTATGACCAGCCTGTATAAATTAGAGAATATTCTCAATACTGGTTCTGTATTGCTAATATTTTTCTCTCAATTTTTTTCATCCTTTTGTAGGAACATTTCTGTAGCAGATGTTTTAAATTATAATACTAATACTTTTTTGTGTCTAAAAAGTATCTTCAAACTCAGACTTACCTAGGTTTTTTCTAGTGCCAACTTCCGGAATTTGTATAATTTTGTGTTTTATAGTTAGTAGGTCTATAGGTTATTCTGAGTTATTTTTTTTTCCTTAAAGAAACAAGATTTCTTTTCTTCCTGAATGTTGTTGTTCCAATACAACTTGTTGAATAGAAACTCATCCCTATATTCTTTGCTCTTCTGCCAAAGATCAGTGGCTATGCTTGTTGGGTCTACTTCTCTCCTCTCTTCCTTTTCCTGGTCTCTCTCCTTTGCTGATACCGCATTGCCTTGGTTGCTACAGCTCTAATGTAGGACTTGAAGTCAAGTGCTGTCAGCTCTTTGTCCTTCATTTTAACAAGTTTTCCACCACCTTGGTTCTTAGCTTTCTCATCAGCAAAGTGGGGACATCTTTTTTTTTTTCATCTTTGAAAAATCAGAAAGATTTAAGGCATTGAGTGCATCATAGATGCACAATGAATATTAGTACCTATTAGACATTTTGTATATGAAAAATTATCTTAAAGAAGGAAAAAAGAAATAATGTTATTCACAGTATGATGCCTACTCTCATCTTTAATTCGGTTGGAAGGCTGTATTTCAATATAATGGACTTTGTATCATTTGCATTTCTTACTACTCATGTGAGCAGTTGTTTTTCAAAGTCGATGTTCAAAGCCAACGACATTGGACGAGGTAACAGAAGAGAGGGGTTCAAAAACCAGCTATGTGTAGCAGGCTTTATCTTTTTGGCCACCAACTGAAGTTAGAGTTTCCCTGTGTCTTGGTACCTGCTCATAAATAACCATTCAGAGACTTTATTATTTATAAATGTTGTGCCAATAGCTCAGGCTTATTATTAGTAACTCTTACATTTTAAATTAACCTATATTTCTTATCTACACTTTGCCATATTGCAGTACCTTCTTTCAACATGACACATTCTTCTTGCTTCTTTCTGCATCTCTTGAGACTCAGAGACTCTGCCCTTCTTTCTCCAAGCATCCTCTGTCCCACCTCTACCTCCTGCCTAGCTACCCACCAGTCAGCTCTTTAGACCAATCAAAAGGTACCTTGCAAGGCACATCTTCACAGTGTACACAGAGATTATTCCAAGATAACCATTGAGCTCCCAATATACGACATGGAGATTTATTAGTTTTTAATGCTCAGCCTAGCTATTGGCTGTCCAGATTTTATTAGACCAATCAGGTACCTTAAGGCAGGTAAGATGAACCAAATACAAGACATCTTTACATAATTAAACACATCCTTATATTGCTACACAAATGCAGCATAAACAAATGTAACAATCTTTTACACAGTTAAAGTCATATTCTGAAGCATAAACAAATGACACATCTTGACATAGTTGATATAATATCCCACAACATCTGTGGGACAGAAGATATTGCTTAGGATGCTTTTGGCCACCAGGAAAACATCTCTTTCATCACTTTTTATCTGAGGAACACCTTTATCCAGTAGCCCCTCAGCAGACTCCTCCTTACCTCATTCACTGGTCTAAACTGAGCCACATATCTGCCCTGAAATTAATCTAAATGCTTCATGTAGCTCTCTGATGGAATGGATAGGACCCTTCTTCCCTGAAAAAATTATCACCTGATATCTAAATGAAATTATGCTCAACTAGCAGGATGGGAGAGAATGGGTGTTAACCTAAGGCAGCTGACACTGCTGTGCTCTGAGTGACCTTAACCTCCTGTCCTTAATTCAATTGTCTATAAAATCGATGCTACACAGAGTTCTTTGAACCATATGCAAGTGACTGGCATATATTGTTCATTTAATCTGCACAGCAAGATGAGGTTGTGCTATCCCCATTTTATATATAAATAAAAAATAATCACCTGTATATAGGCACAGGTTCATAAGCGATATTGTTGAGAATTATAGAGGTTTTTCCAAGTCTAAAATTCCAGAACTATATAGATTCAGAAAAAGTATATGAGGGCATACAGTTTAGGTAAGCTATGGTGAATCATGGGACAGTTTGTTTAATAATGTTTAAATATAATTGCCTCCAGGAATTTTATGATGAGTGGCCAATCAAGCTTGGAGAAGTTGAACCTTATAAAGGACCAAAGACTCCAGATGGCAGGGTAAATGTGAACATCTTCTTTAATGCTGTCTGGGTATGGTGTGTGGAGGAGAGAAACTTTACCAGGACTCTGCCAATCTCTGTCACAACAGAGTGGACCTTAATATCTCATTAAACTCTTGTTTTCCTTTCTACAAACCCCAAACTTGGTGGCTCTGAGGTTCTCTGCATGAGAAAGGAATCAGAGTCACCGGCACAATGCTGTTTGTTTTGAATTTTGAGACAGGATTTCTCTATATAACAGCCCTGGATGTCCTGGAACTTGATCTGTAGACCAGGCTGGTCTTGAATTCACAGAGATTTGCTTGCCTCTGCCTTCGGAGTGCTGGGATTAAAGGTGTGGGCCACCGGGGATCATAATGTTTTAATAAGTGCTTGAGCCTCTTTTCAGCTGTTCAGGATGGGGACCCTTCAGGCTGGGTGAGGTTTACAACAGCAAGCTTCCTGGAGACAGGAAGTGCTTTCGCCTCTCCACCACCATATTCTCAGCTCATGGAAAACAAGGCTTGTCAGGGCCTCAGGTTCTTCATGCTCTAGTCCCTGTCAGCAATGACCTTTATTGTGGAGGTGCTTGCTGAGATGAACCATGAGAGATGGGCTGTGTGCTCACTGCATGATCAGTGCCTGCCTGCAGTTGATAAAGCATGTGATAACCCCCCCCAACCCCCGACCCCGTGAGGTCATTAATGACAACTATACCGGAACAAGGAGCAATCAGTTAAAAGTAAAGACAGTATTGCTGGTGGTTTGATTATCAAAGTCCCCTCAAAGCTATTTGGGTAAATTCAGCTTCATAAAATGGCATTGAGCCCACTCTTACTGTGTGTATGCAGTCAATACTGTCTCTTGTCTGATACAACCTTGTTACTAAAATATGAGTAGTTTAGTGGTTTGCATTATACAGAAAACTGTGGCTAGGAAATTGGGTGCTAGTTATAAGAAGTTTAAAGCACACATTCTCCGGTGATGATCGTTTTCTTTGGGAAGTAATACTGTGCCCACAATCTCCTCTCTCCTAGGAAATCATCTTTTACAAAGTCATTGATTACATTTTACATGGAAAAGAAGAGATCAATGTGATTCCGTGCGTGTTTTCCCAAAAGTAGTCATGGAAGTTGCCGCTGGGGTAGTGTGCCTGATCATTTGTGTATATACCAATGACTTTTCTAATCTTCTCCAAGGTCACCGCCTGCAGACCACTGGACACTCCTTAGTGGATTGCCAACATATGTTGCTGAAAATGGATTTGTAAGTCATTAGACAAACTTAAATGCTAAATCACAGTGTGTGACACTCTGGTAAGGAAACCAGGAAAGAGAGTGGAAGTTAATCGGGGCAATTATATTCAGGAAATTATACGAAAATATTTAGTGACCTTGAGAAAGATTCATCTGTTTTTCAAGTCCTCACTCTGTAGAAACACAATTTTCAGACATCTACTTAAAGCTGGGGACATTCCAAATCAGTGACTGTGACTCCCAAGAGGTTCAACTCTATCACAAGCCCAGTGCTCTTCATATGACTATGAACGCTTTTTCTGAAGCCTCACAGTAAAGGCTGAACAGCTTGTCCGTGGCAGGGAGGCTAAGAGGAAAAGAATCGATGCTTTGCATCTTCATCCTACACTCGGGAGCTCCACAGTCCGTGAAATAATGAGATCATGAAATTAACAATGGAACCAAGGAATCCTCAAGCTCTGAAATTATCAGTTCTCACAGAAGCTCAAGAAGGAGTGTGTGGGGGAGTGTGTGCCTATAATCCCCAGAGTGAGGAGGCTGAGGCAAGAGGCTTCCTGATCCCATCAATGCAGAGGGGCATAGGGAAATCTAGGCTTTCACAAAGAAAGAAGTAACCCCCCCATAAGTATACACACACAAAAAAGTGCTAAAGTTTCAGAAGATTTTCACATTATTTTTTGTAAGGCCCGTGTAAAAAGAATAGATATGTTTCATTCAACCTTAGAAAGCACATAACACCAGCAGTTTCTGTGGCTCACAGAGTTTGGAATGATGGGTGAGATAATTCTCAAGACCTCACCCCAAACTGTCAGGTTCCCCCCCCCCAAAAAAAGAAATTTGTGAGCAGGTAAATGTTGGTAGCCTGTACCCTCTGTGGTATGTTTATACCAGGTGAAGGGGCAACTTATACAACCCAGGGTTCTCCCCAACCCTTAGCCAGGAGAACCTATCCACCGGCCCTCTTTGGAGATGACAATTTGAATTTCATCCAGAGAATTTGAGCAAAGCACTAAACTTTTTTGGACTTCAGTGTCTTCATCTTTAGAAGGAGAGGACCACTCACCCATTGCCGTCCAGGCTTGAAACACTTTAAAGTGATAACTTGAAATTGAACTTTGATTGAAGTAAAGATATAGCCTTGTGTCAAGACACATTTTTTTTTTTCAAATGACCTAGGTACAGAGCCACTCAAAATGGATTTGAGAAACAATCTCCCAGTTTCAGCTATGAGAGCAGCATCTCCTAGCAAATTCCTACTTTAGAACAAATGAAACACTGCCTGTCCTGTCCTCTTACCCCTTAACCACCTTGCTTTCTGAAAGGATAAGAAGCAAGCCCAGTGGCCCAGCTCACCTCAGCAGGCCACTCTTTCTGTTCACCTTTCTCTTTTGCTTGGGCTGACAAGCTGTCTGGAAGTTGAAGGACATCACTTGGAGGTGGCAAAGTGGGGAGGAGCAAAGACGGCCCTATATGCCAGGCAGTGATACAGCAGAAGAGGGGGTGACTTCAGTGAGCCTGACTCAGGAGTGTGTGTTTACTAAACTGCCAAGAACTGCCTGGGAAACTCTCACACCTGACAGTACACACACTCCTTAGCCTCTCTCATGGGCTTACATGGCCCCAACCTCTTGATACTTCATAAGGTCTCTGTCTCTTACTTCACAGATCTGCAACATGCTGAATGCCCCTGCAGACGAGTACTTCACATTTCAGGTAAGGGTGGCCATGATCCTGTCTCATCCCTCAGGACCAGAGCAAGGTGGGTGCTCTCTCTTTCCTTGTCCATAGAGTCTGGTTTACTCATGCCTTGGGCATAGTCAGGAGGCACACATGGGGCCCAGGTTCCAAAACTCTAGCTGAGCCAATGGCCATCAAGAAGCGCTTCTTCAGCAGAGGAAGAAGGGGACTGAGAAAAGATGTGTGTGTGTGTGTGTGTGTGTGTGTGTGTGTGTGTGTGTGAATGCACCAGTTTTCCATTCTTGGTTCTCTAGGGGCAACAATTGACCTTGGTGCATGTCAGGTGGCCTCTAGCTCTTGTCTGCATGAACTATTGGCAGGAGATGTTGTACGGCCCAGATCCAGCCCTGTGGTACCTTTCTCAGCAGCCCTCCTACAGTGTGCCATAACTGTGATCTAAAAAAGAAAAAAAAATTCTTAGCAGGTCCTGGGTTTTACTCCTTTGTAATCACTAATCAGAAATCCACTTCCTGGGGAATCTTCCTCCACTTACCACAACCAGTCTCTCTGTATTCACTGTCTGGGCTAACCCACTTCTGCCTACTGTCACAGCTGTGGTTTGAATTTTATCCCTTAGAGTTCATGTGTTCAAAGTTGAATCTCCAAATTAGTGTATATACTATTTCTTAATGGGTATATTTAGAAGTAATTCAGATAGGTGAGTGGAGAGCCAGAAGGCATAAGGCATCACCAGCATCCCAAGTAAAGGAAGAGAGACTTAAGAAGGTGTGTTCAAGGCCTTGTAACCTTGCTATGTTATGATGTGGTGAGTAGCTCCTCTGAGATTATGGAGCCATGCTCCCAATCTCTCAAACTGTGAGAAATAGACATCACTCTTTTTCTTAATAAACTACCCAGCCTGTAGCATTTTATTACAGCACCAGAAAAGAGATTTAAACAATGATACGACTTTGGAGTTCATCTTTGTTCTAGCTTCATCTAATTCTCCAAAAGGACCTGCCCATCACCTTCCTGGTCCCTTTGGAGAACTAGATGAGATTGTATTAGAATGCTGGAGCTTCTCTATGCACGTTGGCACTCTGTGTCCTGCATTTCATTAAATCCCTGATCCCAGTCAGGAGTAGAGACTACACTCCCCAGGGGGCATTGCTAATGTTTGTCTTTCTCTGTGCATTGTAGACACACAGAGTCCTATAGATAGAAGAGCTAACTAGCTTCCTTAGGGTGTGGGTGATCCTTCCACAGCAGCAAACTAAACCCTGTCTTGGGAAACCCTGTACACAGCTGTTTGGCTAAATGGAGGTTTCCTCTAGCTCTGACTGCCCATCACTCTGCTTACTGGTGTGGAAACACACAAACACCATATGGTTCTATTGCTTCTTGCCCCTCCCTTCCTGCAAGCAGAGCCTGCTTGTGATTGGGTTGTGTCCAGCCCTGGCCCCTAAATCCATAGCAATTTTGTGCCAGGATAGACTGTCCCTGTAAGAAAGGTGAGCAGTGAATTTTTAAGTGTCTGAACCTGGAGTGGCTTCTGTGGAGGCAGGGTGAGGATAGAGTTCATCCAGCATAAGCAGGTGCCCACTGAGGTTTGAGAAGCCATGTGTCCACACTATGAATATGAATAGGACCTTGTGTGGCTTCAGGAGTCCCTGAAATGAGACAAAACTCCAGTCTACAGTGATCTCCCAGAAACAAAGCATACTTCAGTGTGGTACCCATGGAAATCTTGAATTTCCCAACGGTTCAGTGTTGTGCTTAACAGTCACGTTTGTTCCAAGGCCCTACCTCCCAGATGGTGGTGGAGTATGGCAGGCCTCTCCCAGGAGGCCACCAGAATCCTCTGACGAGGAAAACCCAGCAGCCCTGTGTATTGTTCCAGAGCTGCACTGAGGTGATTTGGCTCATCTCTGTGTCCATCCTTTTCTTCATAGCCTGAGGAGGACCCTGTCTATATAACTCACTTCCAGCTCCCTCTCCATATCTCCTCCCAAACATGCCCTGTGTGTAAGTCCCCAGAGCAGATGTGTGACAGGCATGTGCTGTCTCCTGAGCATCAGCTTGGTCCCACATTCAGCTGTCCCGTTCTGAGTCTACTTCTGACGCCCTGCCCTGATTCTCACTATTCCTGGTTGTACCTAAAAAATGTTGAATGGAAAAACCAAACATTGAAATTGAGCCGTTTGGGGAGCAAACCAAAGAGTTAGTGATTCTCAAACTGTATTCCCTGGAGATCAATGTGTATGTTTCCGATGGTGTTGAAACGACAAAAACAAAGTACACTTACCTCTGGAGACAACATGATAGGTATTAGGCTGTTGTTCTGAAGTCCAGAGTATACACTGTACTAAGGTCAGATGTCAGAGAGCGAGTTTCCTCTGAGGAGATGCTAGGGAAAAACCTGTGTTCTGGCTTTCCCAGACCCTTGGCTTCTCTAGGCTGCTGGGATTTCATGGTCCATGTTCTTCCATCTTTCACGTCAGCAGTTGGACCTCCAGACCCTCCTCTGTTGGATGTTCCTCCCCGATTCTGATTTCACTACTTTTAAGGTTGTTGGTCATTATATCATGTCTCCTATAAAATCCAGGGTAATTTCTGATTGATAACTGATTGATAATTTCATCTCTAAGATCACACTCATGGATGTTGGAGACGAGGCATAGGCATCTTGGGCCAGGGAATCTTCATTCTGCTTACCAGTCAGTGTTCCTTGAATTAGACTAAGGGATCCTTCCTTTAAAGAGATCCCCAACTCTGGCAGGGGGAAGGGGCAGTGGTGGAGAAGCACACAGAATTGTCTCATTTAAAAGGTTTTTCCAACATTTTAGATTTCTTCTATCATTTTTCAGTCAAAATCTAATTAACAGCAAAGCAAACAAAGATAAACATATGGCAAACGGACATTTCCCCAAACACCCAGAAGCCGTCAGTAAAGCTTATTTTGGAAGGTTTAAGATTTTACATGAGGGATGAGGATGTGGCTTCGAGGTAGTTTCCAAGGATGAAATCTTGAGAACATTGTATACTGCATCCCTTTTTCTAAAGCTCTGACACTGAGGCTTGGTCTCTCTGCTTTTCACTCCCAGGACAATGGCTGGTGATAAATAATAAAAAAGTTATTTGCATTTGTTGGTATAATAAATAATCATGTGTTGACAATAGAGCTTAGTACTATTCCACTACTCGCGTGACACTGAGAGTTGATGGAATAGTCTCTGCCCTTTGATCAGAAGATGAT
This sequence comes from Phyllotis vaccarum, assembly GCA_033318265.1. Classification (NCBI taxonomy): domain Eukaryota; kingdom Metazoa; phylum Chordata; class Mammalia; order Rodentia; family Cricetidae; genus Phyllotis; species Phyllotis vaccarum. Next base: position 23,500,260 of record JARWLC010000004.1, on the reverse strand, counting down.
CTCAGAAACCCAAAACAGCAACTCTGATGCATCTGGAAAACACAAAGTGTGTGATCCAGGCAGTGAGTCTTGTTTGAATTCTGAAAAATGCAAGTTCTCTGTGGGTTTGGAAAGTTGGAGAAGGCTCCATGGATGAATGATTCAGCCTAAAGCCCTTCAGCCATGAGATATTTGAAAAACCACCACTGTGGCATGCTGAGTCTTTGGATCCCTTTGCCTTAGTTATATACTGTACAAAGGCACACTGGTTCTCTTACTTGAGAGGGCATCAGAACGGCTGAGGTACCATGTTTAGGACACATTTCCATAAACCGGATATACTTAAAAAGAATCTATTGGGGGGGGTATGTACTTCTCTTCCGGAGGACTGGAATTGTATTACCAGTACTCATGTTGGGCAGCTCAAAACTGCCTGTCACTCCAGTGGACTTGTGTCCTCTTCTGACATCTGTGGGCACTATAATTACATGCACAAACCTACACACACACACACACATAGACGTCCATCTCATCCCACTCACCACCCTACATGTATACATATGTCTTAGTTAGGATCTCTATTGCTGTGAAGAGACACAATGATCATGGCAACTCTTGTGACGGAAAACATTTAATGGGGTGGCTTACATTTTCAAAAGTTTAGTTCATTATCTTCATGGCGAGACATAGCAGCCTACAGGCAGACATGGTGCTTGAGAAGGAGCTGAGAGGTCTATATCTTGTGCAGGAAACAGGAGGTAGTTGGAGATACTGGGAAGTATCTTGAGACCTCAAAGTCTGCCTTTACAATGACATACTTCCTCCAACAAGACCACCTACTCCAACAAGCCAAACCTCATAAAAGTGTTACTTCTTTGGAGGGGGGGGCTGTTTTCTTTCAAACCACCATACCATGTAATTAAAATTTAAGTATATATAAAAATGAAACACCAAAAATTCTGTTGCCTGTGGTGTACCAGGCTTCTCGTTCTTTTGGGCCATTGACCAGCTCCCAAATCATGACACATACTTAATATTAGTTATGAATGCTCGGCCTTAGCTTAGCTCTTATTTTAATCTTTTTCTCTTCATCTGCATTTTGCCTCAAGGCCTTCTATCTTCTTTCTTTTGTTTGTCTTACTTTCCTGCTGTCTCGATGTCTGGCTGGATTCTGCCTGGCTTCTTGCCCTTAGTGTGCCCCCCTCTTTCTTCTCATTCTCTTCTCCCCCAATATATTCTCTCTGCCTGCCAGCCCCGCCTATCCTTTCTCCTGCTTACCTATTGGCTGTTTAGCTCTTTATTAGACCAATCAGGAGCCTTAGGCAGGCAAGGTGAAACAAATGCAACACATCTTTACAAAATTAAACAGATGCAGCTTAAACAAGCTAACACACCTTTACACAGTTAATGTTCCACAGCATAAACAATTATAACAAGTCTTTGCCTAGTTAAAATTAATATTCCATGCTACTATAATCTTTGGATCACATTTTGAGAAACACTTTTGGGAACATCTTGACATAGGACCTGTGGCTGACTTCTTTTAACTCTAGCAACTGGCCTGGGTCTTGGTTTGACATAGGGTATCACAAGTTTTAGTAATCAAGACATACCATAAACTGAAAGACTATCTTGATGGATTAGACATAAATTATACTACATGCTTCAACAGAGAGACCCTAAAATAAGAAATAAACTACACAAACATTGCAAGATGGAAATAGTGTCAAAGAAGCAGAGAGGTAATATATGGATAAGAAGCACTTTCCATCCTTAAGGGTGGGGGGCAAAAGGAAAAGGCATGGTGTCAGAACACAGTTGCCCTAGTTCTGGTACCAAAGAGTGGATGGCCTAGAGTACTGATCCTAACTATGTTCTCACCCCCAAGATTCACTTTAAAATAAGCAGAGTTGTGGTTGTGTAGTGGTGGTTGTAGGTATAATGGAAGGGTGTATTGTGGGGATATTTCAGTTGACTCTAATAGAAATTGAAATTTTTCATAAGAGATAAACATACACATAAGCACAAAGACAAATATAAATCTAGTGAGACCCAAATTAAGGGGGTTATATATTGTGTTGTATATTGTCTGTTTCTTGGGTTGTGGCACTGTGCTGCAATTGCAGGAGGTGTTTCCACGGGTGGGAATAGAATGAAGAGTCCACGGGGTTTCTCTGCACATTTTTCTTTTTGAAGCATCTTGTAAAAAGTGGAATGTTAAGTAACTTAATTTCCCTTATCATTTATAGAAAGGACCGGTAGATGAATCTGGCTGGGTGATTAGAAATGTCTTGTCCCTGCCTATTGTTAACAAGAAAGAAGACATCGTGGGCGTGGCTACATTTTACAACAGGAAGGATGGGAAACCCTTCGATGAGCATGATGAGCACATAGCTGAGGTAAGCCTGGGAAGAACAAGAGGCATCTGAGCACCGCGAAGCGATGGCGCTGCGTTGTTATTCCTTGCTCTCGAGTGCCAGTCTGCAGAACATTTAAGGCTTGAGTCTCACAGCTGTAATCAAGATGCTTTTGTTGGATCATTTCCATTCTGGATTTCTATGAACTGCAATCTTTTATGTGCAAGTATAAAGCTTTGATTTCACCCCAATTCTTTCCAATCCCACCCCTCCCTCCTCTGTTACCCCCCCCCCCCATTCTTGGCCTCAAACTTCTAATTTTTAGTTCCTACTTTATTTTATTCTGCTTATTGTTCCTTTTCCTGCAGTAGAATATTCTTAAAGCATGGCACTTGAAAAGCAAAGCTTAGTCAATCTTACTGTCTAGATTCAATAAATGCAGATTTTTTTTTCTTAAGTTGATACAAAGAACTGGGTTGGCTGCATGGGTCAGGAATGGGCTCATGAAGGTCCATCCCCTAGCTCAGGAGCAATTATAAATTGATGGCTTCTGGAGAAAGGTCAGTTTTCTTCAGGAAAGAGCCCCCAAGAAGCTACTCATGCTCCAGTGGACCTGGGGGTTTAAACACAGAGTACATGAAGTCAGAAGTGGAAACAGTGGTGGAGAGATTGGTGAAAAATTGGGAAGAAACAAGCATGTTATATATGCACACACAAAATTCCCCAACAATAGTTAAAATAATAAAGTAATTTTTAAAAAGTAACTGGGTTGTTCATGGAAGGGAGATCAGTATAGGAAAGTATGTATGTTGTTGTCCACAAAACAATTTCCATTTAGCTTCCGAGCGTCTGAGTCACTGTTTCTTACCCTCCAGACATTAACCCAATTTCTTGGATGGTCCCTTTTAAACACTGACACCTATGAGAGAGTGAATAAACTGGAAAGCAGAAAGGAGCTTGCTCAGGAAATGATCATGAGCCGCACAAAAGCCACTCCTGATGAAATCGAGTCTATTTTGGTAAGTGGGAAATCCAGTCCTGTAGACAGTAAGTGGCATTTAACCTGAACTTCTGGAAATCACCTGATGACTGGGAAATCAGACAGGGGAGAAGAGGCTTCGCTCTGGGATAAGAAGAGGAAGACACAGTGGGGTGTGAGGAGAAATTTGGTCTGAGGAAGACACAGTGAGGTGTGAGGAGAAATTCGGTCTGAGGTAGACACAGTGGGGTGTGAGGAGAAATTCGGTCTGAGGTAGACACAGTGGGGTGTGAGGAGAAATTCGGTCTGCAGGAGCTAGCCTTCCTGGGAATCCAGGCTGCAGTGTTCCAATAGCACTTTTTGAAAAACTGCTCCTGGGTGTGTAGGAGCAGAATCAGTGACATCTAGATTCAAGTCTAATAGTGAGGAAAACAATATTTTGAAGAAGAGCCATTACCCTCTACCGATCTGTAGCAGTATATCATCTCAGTGCCCTACATTAGTGACCATCCATGTTTTACTACACAGCTGTGGGTTGAGCAGGCTTTGGCTGACCTTGGTGACCAAGCTGTGAGTCTGGTTTGCTTTACGGCCTCTCATCTTTTGTGGACCAGGGGCAAGTTGGTGACTTAAAGTCTTTGCTCATATGGTGATCTCTAAAAATCTCATTGACTAAACCAAATCACATAATCAAGTCCAGTATCCTCCGGTAAGATATTCCGATGAGAGAGCCGGTGGACCTTTGCTGACAAGTTCTAATTACCACAAAAGTAAAGGGAACCATATCACATAATCACTTTTTTTGTTTTGTTTTGGTTTGGTTTTGGGTTTTCAAGACAGGGTTTCTCTGCGTACTCCTGGCTCTTCTGGAATTCACTCTAAACCAGGCTGGCCTTGACCTCATAAAGATCCAGTGCCTCTGCCTTTGAATGCTATAATTAAAGGCATGCACCATCACTGCCTGACCACATAATCACTTAAAAATTTATTTATTCTTATTTTATGTACATTGGTGTTTTGTCTGCATATATGTCTGTGTGAGGGGGTCAGATCTTGAAGTTACAGACAGTTGTCATGTGAATGCTGGGAAATGAACCTGGGTCCTATGGAAGAGTAGTCAGTGCTCCTAATGAATGAGCAATTTCTCTAGCTCCTACATAATTCTTTTTTTTTTTTTTCTTGAATGCATGTATAGGTGTAGTGTGGTGTGGGGTTCTTGGCTTTGTTTTACTGGGCCATTAAGAGTTGAGTTATTTGACTACAGTATTGAGATGATAAAGATAATCTAAAACTACTATTGGCAATGAGAGAGAGAGAGAGAGAGAGAGAGAGAGAGAGAGAGAGAGAGAGAGAGAGAGAGAGAACTTTTGGAAAAGGAGAGAGCTCAACCCAATTAGGTTATTTCTTTGGTCTTATTCTTCCTAGTCATTTGCTGTAAGGCTCTCCCAAACAGAAATGCCTCTATATGTAACAGGTGTGTAGCCTAGTTTAACTCTATCTAAACTGGCTAATAGCAGAAGGGTCAGATGGAGATCTTTGTAGGAATGCCACACCTCTGTTGCTTTTCGGTTTTAGAGATTTAAAGAGAAGTTACATGTCGATGTTATTGAAGAGTGTGAGGAGAAACAACTCCTGGCCCTATTGGTGAGTGTCCCCTCTGACCCTGTTAGTCCGATCTATTCCAGCACATTCTCATTGTTCAAGTACATGTTGAATCTCTTCTTTGTTTTTTTGGTTTTGTTTTGTTTTGACAATTCCTAAGACTGAAAAGAAAGATTTCTTCTAAAAACTCATCTTTGGTTTCCTGCTTTATTTATTTATTTTTTTCTCATCATTGCTCAATATTCTTACTCCGCAGAGATTGTTTACAATTGTAGCTAAACTAGATAGCAAGAGGCACCTCAGGGTCTAGGGAGACATGGCTAGGTTTATCTTTGCTTTGTAGGTTACAGCATAGCCATCCCAGAGGGCGTGCCAGGGTGGCCATGGAGGGAGAGAAAGCGCCCACAGAAGGAATGGGCGGCAGCTGTGTGGGCTACCCCGGGGAGGGGAGAGGGGGGCTCAGTCAGGAACTGTTGGCTGAGGAGACAAAAATACAGAAAAGCAGGTTATATCCCCCCCCCCCCCCCCCCCCCCCCCCGTGAGTTGACTGTTCCCCACTGAGATCAGTTCACACACATTTCAACACCAAATGGCATATGCCGGCTTTTAGCAAAACTATGGTTTCCAGTGAGTGGGCTGCCACCTCCTGCTGTGTTCCCTCCTGATTCCCAGTGACTCCTGTAGACCTTCCTTTGTGTCCACTATCACCTCTCCGACTTGTCTCCCACTGTGGCAAATCCTGTGTTCCTGTGGAACAAAATCCTATGTTCCTTCCCTTCCTCCTCCTAGCTGCTCAGCCTCAGAGAAGCCCCTTCAGGATCCCACCTCATTTTATCAGTGGGAACCTGTTCTCAAGCAGTCTATTTATCGCACAGCAGAGTACATGGTGCCTGCTCTCTAATAATCTTGAGCTCTTGTCCTTAATTGATATGCATTTTATAAGCACCTCACTAAACTAAATTCCTTATTGGAAAGATTCTTTTTTAATTATTTTTATTTTTGTTTTAATCTCCCAAGTCATGGTCATGGCTAGGTTCTTAATTTACACACACACACACACACACACACACACACACACACACACACCACACACACACACACACACACACACACACACACACACACACCCCCCACACACACACACCTGCCCCACATACCCCTAAGCCCTTTGTAATGGGTTTAAAGAAAAATCCACTATAAAAAGAAAAGCGCCCGTGGCAGTGGATTGGAGTCAAACGCACTTAAGAGAAATTTTAAGCATGGCTCTACATTGAGATTTGACTGGTTTTCAGGGGCTGGTCATTTTGGAACTGAGCTGGCATAAGCAGAAGGGAAGGAGGGGAGTACACGGGGGTGGGGGGAGGGAGAAAGAGGAGCCCAAGGCACCGTGAGAGAAAGAACCAAGAGGCAGGACTTGGCTGTGTGCTTAGGGACTTGTTTCTGGGTTTCCTTTATTATCACCTCTCTTCCCAATTAATTGATAAGCTAATTGTGTGTGGGTAGGCGGGGATCATGTGCCATGGTGCGCATGTGGAGGCAGAGACTAACTACTGGAGTCGGTTTCCTCCTTACCCTGGATTCCAGGGATTGAACTGAGGTCATCCTGCCTGATGGCTACCTTGAGCCATCTCAGCAGCTCCTCCTGTTAACCCTTTACGGTGGATGCTGGGTGTGTGGTGTAAAGGGCCTTCAGCCTAACGTAATCTGAGCCATCTCTCCTTTCACAGAAGGAGGACCTTCCGGACCCGAACACAGCAGACCTGTATGAGTTCTGTTTCAGCGATTTCCACGTCACAGAGCACGAGTTGGTTAAATGTGGTCTTCGGCTGTTTTTTGAGATAAATGCGGTGGAGAAATTCAAAGTACCAGTAGAGGTCAGGTGGCATTTTGCTTGAAAAGCGATTTGATTCTGTTGCTGTGCTTCACTGATGTTTTCTACAGTTCCAAAGATTAGCTCAAGTTAGGATTTCAAATTATCATTAACTTTGAGAATACATCCGCTTAAACTCTGTCAACAGAACGGTGCACCTTTTTAGATAAGCGTGCCCCAGGCCTCCTACCCTTTAGAATTCTGTTCTAAAGTCTGAACAGTGTTGTCGCCTTTGGGTCACAGGTTCTTACGAGGTGGATGTACACAGTGCGGAAAGGGTACCGCCCTGTCACCTACCACAACTGGCGGCACGGATTCAATGTGGGGCAGACCATGTTCACTTTATTGATGGTAGGTACCCAGGCTGGAAACCACTGAAAAGATTTGCAGCCCTGAATAGTTCCCACTTGAGAAATGACAAGAAATGGGTATGGCCTGTGGTGTCAAATCTACCATTTGACACTCATGGACAGGATCCCACAGACTCACACCCTTCTGCAACTGCTACCAGAGATGTGGGTCTCCCAGGGCACTCGGCTAGATTATCAACCAGAAATTCATATGTCTACCATTTTAAAGGAAAATCCAGATATGTCCTAGGTTTTGAAACTGCTTCGGATGATACAAGACTCACTAAATATAAAATTAATTTTTGATGGAAACATGGTACCCTCTTCTGGCTTTGCCTCCCTTGCAGTCAGACTATGCTGGGCATTGACCTCTATAAATATGTATTCATACATCACGCATCTTTCTAGACAGGGAAACTGAAGAAATACTATACAGACCTTGAAGCTTTTGCCATACTTGCAGCTGCTTTCTGCCATGACATTGACCACAGAGGCACCAATAATTTGTACCAAATGAAGTAAGTGAACGTGTGTGCACTGTGTTGACCCGTGATGATGGATGCTACAGGATGCCTGGAGAGGAAAGTTCTCCTCTCCTCCATGATCCATAGCCTAAGTCACTTCCTCTCCCTCGTTTGTGGACTATTTTATCATACCCTCACATGCTGTAGCCTCATTGACAGCTTCTGCTATTCCCTCATAGTGCTTGCGTGCCTCATTCCTTTCTGCTTCTACTTCTGAGGGTCCGAGCTTTGTTCATGTAGCTTCAGAGTATTGCATTCAAACATCTGGGTGTATTTTAATCTTAGGCTTACACTGGTGCATACCCAGGGAACGCTCCCCTACTCAGGCTAAAAAACATGTCTTTGGGGGGGTTGCAATCTTTCACTTCCTGGTCTGCTGGTACCACCACACCCCCTGTCAGCTGCTCTTCTAATTATGCATCCTGCCATCTCCTTCTCTTGTTCTCAGGAAAGAAGTGTAATGATGCAGGTGCAGACTTGGGTCAGACAGATTCTAAGCCTTATTTCCTCGTCTGGACAATAGGAATTAGAATAATGATGTGCAGCTGCAAAGATTAGATAGAATCATGCATATAAAATCCTCATCTACACATCAACCTCGGTTCTAGCACGTGACCCGCCATCCTCCAGAGGTTGTGAGTGTTCCAGGGATGATAGACTTTGGTGTGTGGGTTTGTGAGCTCCAACTACTTCCTGATTGAAAAACCTTAGGCAACTCACTTATTCTGAGACTCAGTTTCTTAACTTGAAAATGGGTTTTTCAAGTTAATATTAAATATTTTCAAGTTAAATATCAACCTATCAAAGATTGTTGTGGGAGTCAAATGAGATTACATCTATGAAACCTGTGTGCCAGGGACTTCAGATAAAGGCACTCGGTGAATGAAAAGCCCATTCTGAACAGTCTCTTCCCACTTTGAACAACCTTCATCTTGAAAGGAGCATCTCCACTGAAGCTCTATCCCAGGGCATCACCCCACCTGAGGAGGGTCCATCCTGTGTTGGCCATTATGTCCTCACTAAGACAAGGGTCCTGGGGGAGTTAATGGGGTCCTCTCATTCTGCTCCAAAGGAACTAAGACTTAGCGGGCATCTCTTTTTCACTTAATTTTCTTTCTTTTGTTTTTCTTTCTTTCTTTTTCCAAGATAATGTTGCTATGTGAGGCCAACCTTAACCCTATAATCTTCCCACCTCAGCTGGGATCACAGTTGTGTGCCACCATGTGTTAAGGCACCTCCTGTGTCCTGGAGGCTGATCTAAGCACAGGGTAGGTCTTGTCTCATTTCACTTCCAGCTGCCTCACGTTATTCCCCTCTCTCGTGGATGAGTAAACAGACTCAGAAAGATGAAATCAGACTTGTTTGAGGTTATAGTCAGCAGCAGGGCTAGACAAGACACCTTTTTGCCTGTCGGCTTCAGAATGCATGAGGCCACATCCCAGACGCCTCCTTGGCCTGGAATCTAAATCCGTTGGTGTTTTCCAGCCATTTCTCTTCTGCACATTGGACAGAGGACTGTGTGGTGATAGAAGAGTTTCTTGACATCAGACTTGCCCATCTTCTTCAGCACCAGCTGAACCCTTTAGCAGCTCCATTGTTCCTGGAATCAAATGCAGTCTCAAACTGCCCTTCAAAAAAAAAAAAAAAAAAAAAAAAAAAAAAAAAAAAAAAAAAAAAAACTCCCTCAGTGAACCCCTTTGTGCCTCCTGCTGTATTGGAAGAATTGCTCAGGATTCTTCAGAGATATTGCTCCATTGTCAACTGTGGTCCCTGGAAAGGTACCTGGAAAGGACCCTGCAAAGGTTGTCTACGACTGGATTGTTCTCACTTTGGTGGTAGCAGGAAGATCATCTGCAGAGTGACCAGAAGCTGTTGAGACATAGGGGACACTTCCTAGCTTGACCCTGCACCTCTGTTCTAATCAGGGACATAGGGGACACTTCCTGGCTTGACCTTTGGTCTAATCACTTGCCTTCAGGATGTCTGACCCCTTATCTCTCAGACTCAGACTATGCCCTTTGACAGCAACCAATATCCCATTTTGATTAATCTGCCCGGTTCCTGTGGGCTCTTTGCTCACTTTGTTTTCCCAGCCAGTACCTTGTTTCATCCTGTATGTTTGTAGATTTCTTTCCTCTCTTTTCCCCTTTGCTTTCATATTTTTGGGTTCTCTATATTTTTGTCTCCTTGGACAAAAGCAGCAGCTATCAAAAATGTTAAGGATTATAGATTTCTCTTTAGTTTCTCCTGTATTTTGTAGACTGCACCTGATTATTTTTCCAGCAAGGAGGACCCATCTGCTCACAAGGCAAAGCCCTCCATGTTCCAGGTGTGATTCTAATAGTAGACCATTCTCTTTTATATAGAACGGAAATTGGTCCATATATAATTCTATTTGTCCTAGTTTGCCTCTGAATCTGCAGGAATAAATGTGGTTTCTCCCACATTGTGCCTCCTTCGTGTATTAAAAAGAATGATAACATCTTTCTTACCAAAGTATTTCCTTTGCAGGCTGAATACACTAAGGTTTTGAAAACCTTGAGGGGTGTGTGTAGGAAGAACAGGGTCTTGCTATACAGTGAAAGCTGATTCAAACTCATAACCCTCCTGCCTCAGCTTCCTGCATGACGGGATTATAGGCATGGACCACACTGCTCAGCCTGAACTACTCTTTAAATAACAATTCCTACCAAATGCTTTGGTTTATAATGATTCTCTGCACTCCAGTGTTTTCACATCATTCCAAACTGTGGATTCCCAAACTTTGCATCGTAATCCATGAATGGCTTGAAGTATTTTATATTTAATCCTACTGAAATTTCATCTTCTTAAAATTAAAGTTTTCTCAAAACTGTTAATATTACATTTATTGGGGTGTGTGTGTGTGTGTGTGTGTGTGTGTGTGTGTGTGTGTGTGTGTGTGTGCTTGAGTACCACAGCACATATTTGGAGGTCAGAAGACAGCTTTTAGGAGCCAGTTCTCTTTGCCCTGTGGGTCCTGTGGGTATCAAACTCAGGCTTAGTGGCACTGAACCATCTTACCAGCCCTTAATTCTTTAATCTACTCTTAATTGTGGTTTGGTGTTCTTGCTGGGACTTCCAACAATGGGAGCATGTGTGTGTGTGTGTGTGTGTGTGTGTGTGTGTGTGTGTGTGTGTGTGTGTGTGTGTGTGTGTGTAGGTCTCTGACTCTTTTTCCTGTGCTTATGACCTTTTTCTGTCCTACTGGTTTGCTATATCCATCTGTGTGGTATGAAGGTTTGGGCCCAGTCTTATTCTATTTTGTTAGACCATTCTAACATTAGGCTGATATCCTGGAGGCCTGCTCTTCTCTTTTCTTCCTTTCTTTCTTTTAAGGGGAAACAGGGGGAGTTGATCTGGGGGAAGGGACTGGGAAGAATGGAGGGAGGGGAAACAGAGGTCAAGGTGTAATGTATGAGAGAAGAAAGGAAGGGCAGAAGGAAGAAAGGAAGGAAGAAAAGAGAGAGAGTGTGTGAAAGAAAGATCCATTTAAGTCACACTTTGTCAGACCATGATTTAATATTTTTTTCTTCCAGTTTCTTGTTATGTGAAAAATCAGGTAGTCCTGTTTCTACTGATGGTCATTTGAGTGTTGATAACCTTGTGCTTCAGGAAATCAATTGTGAAACAGTCAGTGAAGCCACACTCCTGAGTACCATTCCAGCTATTTGAGTGAAAGCTGGGTGAACACAATCCATATCCCTACATTTATGCAAGATTCCATGAAGCAGGTGCCTTCCCAAGTGATTGGCTGAAATTGCTACCCAGCTGTCACTAGGTTTCCACAGAGGGCATCTCACATTGGCTTGGCATCATTTTTCATTCCAAATCTCTGAAGTTCTCAGTGATTATTTATAGACCATCTGTTTGAGCAATTACAAAACCAATCTCCCTGTTCCCTCATGTACAAATCACATCATTTTCTACTCCTGGAATTTGAAGATAAACTTTGTGTCTAGCCTTTGGTTACCAAACCATAATCTCAAAATTTCCCAGGGAATATTGTATATGGTCTCCCAGTGGCACACCCCCCCCTCAAATATCCATAGGATGGTCAGAAGTCAGTCAACTGACTGAAAGATCCCTCCTCAATCGCATCCTCTGTCTCCCCTGTTGGAATTTTAATCTTCAAAGATTATTCTCTGGAAGATAAGGAAACCCAGAGGTTTAAATAAGCAAACCACACACGCTACCTATTCTCGGGTCATTTTTGCCCGCACAGTTAGACAGCTTCAGGATGAGCTATGTGTTTTTAACACGTCAAGCTCACTGTGGCTAGATGTTCAAAAAGTGAAAAACTATTAGTGAATTTTACATTTTTTTTCTTTCTCCTTAAGGTGTCTTGAAAATCTTTCGTAACTTCTCTGAAAATTGCCATTCTAGGAAATTACTATGTCAAATTAGTTTTCTCCTATAAATATGTGTGTGGATATATATGTATATATAATACACACATATAGATTATTTTTGTTACTGAAGTGTTTGTGAGTCATGTGTTTTCAGCGTGTGCTTTCCAAGTGTAAGAGGGGTGTCCACAGAGAGACAAAGGACTGGGGTCCCATCCCCCCTCCAAGGAAAATTTACAGTTGTGCTGTGATATTATTTGATGCAAACTAATTAAAATTAATTTTTCTAGTTCTCTGAAGCCCTCTCTATTGATCTGAGATAAAGTCAAGGCTTGTTTGTTACGTATCAGTGTTGACCATCTTTAACCTTCTTTAACTTAGGGTAGTTTCTTCATCTTGTTGTGTCTCTAGGATACAGTTTTTGAAGATACTTGTTTTGATGCCAGTTACTCTCTGGCAACCCTTTCCATTGGAGGTACTCAACGCTTCCTAGTCACTAAATGTGTCATAAGAATTTATGTTCTTTCTATGTGCGTGGTGTCATCAGGATATTGGTGTAAGAAGGCCCAAGGCACCAATGTGTCCATTATCTGAAATTTTAAACTTATATAACAGGCTGTTGTCTGTTATTCAGTGATCTCTCTGTGTAGTGGAACCTTCCCCATCTCTGTAACAGTAATGTGTCAAGTATTCGAGAATGAGTAGATATTTAGCTTTCCAATAACAAATCTGGCCAACTTAAATATTTAATAATTTTTTATCAGTTCTTTGAGTTTTTGTACGTGTTTTAATCCAGTTTATTCCTCTTGCTCTGACTCTTTCCAGGACCCCTCTTTTCCCTTCCCCATTCACTCAACTTTGTTGCTGGCCAAATATTCTTCAATATGTGGTCTTTCACTGAGCCTCATCTATTTATCAGGGGCTACACTTACAGAGAACTGACCCTTCCTTGTTCCCAGCACCTAATAACTGCCAGTATCTGCATGGTGAGGATCGGGAATTTGTGTTGACTCCCACTCTATGCTGGGATCCAGTCTGGCTTGGGCTTGCATAGAACTTATGCTTGGTGTCCCCCACACTGTGAGTCATCCACTGCCTCGGGTTCTAACTCTGTCTGCCACTTTTTAGACATCTCTGTATAGTACAGCGGTCCCTGAGCCATGGAAGGAGGTGGTGAAGAGTGTGTATCCCATTTACGGCTGAGTTTTCTGCAGTATCTTAAGAGAATTGAAAATTCTACTCTTTCAACTGAAGCCTAACTTTAAAAAGCTATCTCCAGTGCTGTAGACACTAAAGTATTTGTTTTAAATGCCCAATTATAATATTGGTCAGCACACCTATTGGTGACTTGGCAATGCCTCTTTCCCACAAAGTTCTGCTCTTTGTGACACAAAATGAAAACTCCCTAAAGCTGCCACCACATTTCTGACACTTTTCTTTAAAAGATTTATTTGTACTTCCATGGAAAAAATTTCCATAACCTGAAGAATTTTGATCTTAACCTCTTGTTACTTGTCTCTTTCCCTTCCTTTTACCTTTGTTGTTGTTTGAGACAGGGTTTCTTTGTGTAACAGCCTTGGCTGTTGTAGACCAGGCTAGCTTCTGCCGCCAGAGTGTGAGGACTAAAGATGTACACCACCATTGCCCGGATTCTTTTTACCTTTCAATATTCACTGTCTTCCCCTCCTAACACAGGTGGCATTAGTATCAAGGAGTGGGGTCTCACACTCACGTAGAACTGTCTTTTAGTTCTTAACAAACAGAGAATCTTACCTTTAAATATATGCCATTGCCTTGGGAAGGAAAGAAATGGCACTTTATACTGACTTATATTTGTTTCCTGGAATCATTAATTAATTAATTCAGTTTATGGCTTGTGAGACAGGGTCTTGCTATGCAGTCCAGGCTGGCCTCAATCTTGGAATTCTCCTACATCAACCTTTTGATTACAGGTTTGTGACCCCCCAGGCCCAGTTTGGAAACTCTTAATGGACACTGTCTATGCAGATAGTTCATGAACTTCCTTAGTTGCTGGACATTATATAAGTCATAGGACAGCATCACATGTTCAGAGAACCTAAAGATTTTACCTATAGATCAAACAGTAGTTTAAATAATTCAAATAGTTCAACCACCTAGACATCGTCCCGTCCCCCCCTTTTTTATACTTTTTGGAGACAGGATCTCAATATGTAGCTATGGCAATCCTGAAATCCATTATGTAGACCAGGCTGGCCTTGAACTCACAGAAAGCCATCTGTCTGCTTCCCAAGTGCTTGGGATAAAAGGTGTGCACCACCATGCCTAGCATGTAACACTTTCTTACATTCTAAATTAAAAATAATCTTTTCAAATATTTTGTATTTGGCCATTTTGTAGTCATTGAGTAGGGAAGGAGTCAAGACATGAGCAACAATTCCATAAGACTGAAGATGCTGTGTGGGATGGATCTCTGTGTACTCTCTAAGCCGCTGAAGCTATGCCCTATCCTTTTCTTCCTAGGTCCACATCTCCACTTGCAAAGCTTCATGGGACTTCCATTTTAGAGCGACATCACCTGGAATATAGCAAGATTCTCTTGCAGGATGAGGTACAAGAGTTTTTCTCTCCGGAAGCTTACAGGTTCTGGATCTAAGACCACCCCATGTGCTTGTGGGGGGGGGGGGGGATCTTCAGTGACAATACTGGGACGGTGTACCCTTATACAAGAATCCTTTGCATGTCCTTTGCCTCAGGGCAGTGACAGAAGTTGGTATACTACATCTAGTTTTGAAATGCTTTACATCTAGTTTTGAAATACCAGCTGCAAGTAGTTAAGACCAATAAGAGGCATGAAAATCACAGCATCTCTGGGCCCATTAGTAAAGAATGTGTAAATGCCCTATGCACCTTGATCTTCTATTTATAAATGTAAAGAGGAAAAACAGCTATGCAGACTGCTTTTATTTCTCCCTCATGGGGCACACCCTGCAAGGTATGGTATGGACTTCAGAGAAAGTCAAGTTTTGGTAATCTAGGCTCTGTACTGTAGGCTAGGATCATAAGATATGAGATAAAACCAAACTGCTTCCACAAGAGAGGCCTTGTATCAATCTCCATTGATGGGAGCAAAAGGGGAGGGGTCACGATGGCTTAGGCAGGAAGTGACTTCCAGCCCCTTGTACCCACAGGATTGGCACTTACTGTATACCACTAACCTTCCCCAGGGAGAAGCTGTGCTGCTCTCCTTTATTAACTTTATTTCAGGGGTTTCTGGGCATGCAGAACAACTCGAAGGACCTCTTAGAATGGAGGAAGTTTTACATGGACAGAGAAGCTGCTTAGTTTACAGGAAAATTTCACACTCTAGAGGAAAGGCTTTCTCCTCAGCTTCTGTCACAAGGTACTAGTAAAAACTAAGAAGGAATAGACAGGCCCAGTCCAGTCTGAAGATAGAACACAATTCAGGGCATGGTCATACCTCTTTTAGGACAATGAAGAGAAAGGGTAGCTGAAAGGGATTCAGGGAGATGAAAAAATCTCTTGTCAATGCCTTTGTTTTGCTGTGGGACAGTCTTTGTGGGGCAGTGTTCCTGAAGAAGTATTGTCCGCGCATCCTTCCTTACACCACAGTGAGGCAAAGTAAATTCTAGCCTGTCAGTCACATTGGACTTAGTAAGAAAATATATTTAAAGAACTGCAGCCGAGTCTATCACCACATAACATATAAGGTGCCTAGTAGCTTACATGTTTTCCCTTCTGGGTTTTGGCAATTTATACTTTTCTATCTCTGCTTTTTATGGTCTTTGCTTTGCAGTCTAACCTAGTATGATAGCTAATCTTGGTTGTCCACTTGACAAAGCTGGGGAGAAGGAGCCTCAGCTGAGGAATCACCTCATCAGTGGAGCCTGTGGGCCCGCTAATGAGGCATTTTCTCAATGGTTAATTGATAAAGGAGAGTCCAGCCCATTGTGGGTAGTACCAACCCTCTTCGGGTAGACCAAGTTGTACAAGAAAGTTTGCTGAGTGTAGGAACAAGCCAGTAAGAAGTGTTCCTCCATTGGAGCGTGCCTCAAGCTCATGCTTCAGGTTTCTTCTGTTGGCTTCACCCAGCCATGGGCTGTAGTCTGCACGCTAAAACCACTTTCTCTCCATGTTGCTTTGGGTTAAGGTGTTTACCAGTATTAGAGATGCAAACTAGAGCACCTGGCTTTGATGGCTATGCAAATGATTGTTATTCTTTCTAAAAAGGAGTATTGCCTCTCAGTAATGTATACTGTCTTTTCAAGGACCTGTCTACAGTGCCATTCAACCTCTAATTGCACATGTTTAAAGCTTTGTCAATATGGTTGCTAGACAACACAATCTCACAGCCTATCTATGAGCAGTCAAATTGACCACAGCAAACTGACACTTTAGTGCACAGTATGTGCCTTTTATATTTTAGGAAAATAGTGTAGCTCTTTTTATTATTCTGCAAAGAAAATAAGCCTACTAAAAGTTTTTATATTTTTAACAAGGAAAGTCCTTGGAATTTATTCAGCAACCCTGGCTCTTGTGTGGGCATCACTCAGACATTGTGTTTTTCATGAACTGAAATATGCATATTTTAAGTGTTGCAGCTCTGGAGGAAAAGGTATCCTGACTTGTTGGGAAGTCAGGGTATACCACCCAGTGGGGGTGGTCTCCCCTCAAGACGTGGCAATCCTGCTCCTCTCTGACAGAGATCCATTACAACAGAGCTCTGCCCCCTTCCCCTGCCATCCTCAAAGGGAATTTCCCAGGAGTACCCTGTTCTTTTCAGCTCCAGCCCAAGATGTTACTTCTTCTGCTTTACTCTGCTCAGGGGAAACCCCTGAAGAAATGTAGCAATCTGCTCTGGCTTTGGTGAAAAGCTGTTACCAAGGGAGTTTCTCAGCAGAGATGTCAGTTGCTTATTCTTCCCAGCAGAGATTCTGCTCCTCTGTGCTAGTCAAAGATCTTCACTCAAAACTCTTTCAAGAGATTTCTTTGGAAAGGAGGAATTCAGGAGAGTGGCTGCCTCTGTCAGGGTGGAGAATGACGATTGCCAACAGAACAAGCAGAAAGGTTTACAGAGAGCATCTTAGCGGAGAAGCTTTTCCAGCCAGAAGATCTTCAGGGAGGAAATTGGTCAGATTTTGATCCCATGGAGCTTAGATAAGTGCAGATTGGCTAGTTTTTGTGCTCAGGGATTGGTTGGTTTTCCTGTTCAGTTGATAAGGGGCAGATTTGGCTCTGGTTTCAGGGTCAGGGGGATTTATTTGGCTGGCCCTTTTACCCTACACTTATTTTTCATAGAATTTGGTACATACAATACATACTGTATTCCAAACCATATAGAAACAGCTTGTGACCTGAGTGAATAGGTGGCAATACAATATTGTTAGTCAAATTTGTAAGAATACACAAACACACACACCTGTAGTGGAATATTTTCTGTTACATTGTAAGTAATTGTCCTGCCTACTGGTTTAAGGAAAAGCTGATTGGCCAGAAGGCAGATAGGAAGTATAGGCAGGGGTACCAGACTAAGAAAACTCTGGGAACAGGAAGAGCAGAGGGAGATGCCAGAGAGAAACCAGGTGAAATGCCAGCAGACACAGAGGAAAGAAGTTGAAATGCTGCTCTGAGAAAAGGTACCAAGCCACATGGCTGAACAAGACAAGAATCATGGGTTAGTTTAAGAATAAGAGCTAGTAGCTACCAATATGTCTGAGTCAGCTAGCAATATGTCTGAGCCATAGGTCAATCACCATAAAATTAATATAAGCTTCTGTGTGTTTCTTTGGAACTTTGAGTCTGCTGGGCCAGATCTTGGGACTAGTCCAGGCCCGAAACTTATTACTACATAAATCAGCTAAGCGACTGGCCTGGCTAATACTGGGCTAGAGACCAGGCCTCCTGGCTTCTTTTGGCTCACTGGTTTCTCTATATATAATGTTTTCAGAACAATGTACACGGATAGGGAGATGAAGCATTACATGCTTACATATTTTAAGAATTAATACCTTAGGAACAAAAAAAAGTCCAGCTTCACTATAAAAATTCAAGTAATAGATGAAATATGTAGGAAAAATATCAATGGAAATGATGATATCATTTTCTTCCACCCAGAAATGGTCATTCCATTACCACAAATGAACTTTGCTGTTGTGGCATGGTGACATGGTGGTGTGATGGAGTGAATGCCTGTTACCCCAACACTTAGGAGAGAGAGGAAGGAGAATGAGTCCAAGGCTATTCTTCTCTAGCCTGAGCTACATGAGACCAGGCCTTGAAAGAAAACAAAACATGCAGACAAAACCTACAGTGGATCTGGACTGAGATGCCTAGTGGAGTGAGTCATTGTAGGAATAGGATTTTGATCCAGACAGTTTTTCTTTTCCTATAATCTGGGGGTTTGCTGGCCACGGCTTGACTCTGCCCATCTAAAAACACCAAACTCTTTATAGTAACTAATATTGTCAAAATAGAGATGCAACAATGGTGAGTTAACTTGTAGCAATTTTAATTTCTGAGTAATTCCCCAGGTTTGCTTCAGTGGCGTTGACCTTGTAGGAGTCTCCACTGACCACAGACTACAAGCTAGGCAGCTGGAATGACAAGTTTATCCTGAATTGAGAAAACAAAGACAGATGTCAGGACTGTGCCCAACATATAAGCCATCAGTGGTAAAGCCTGGCCCTGGTCCCTGCTGAAAGGCAGCGTGGGGTAAGACCTGAGAACAGGCTACCTTGGTTCAGACACCGTATCTGCCCTGATCTGCCTATTTAATCCAAAGCAAGTTACTTAACATCTCTGTGTTATGGTTTGACATAGATTAAGAGCGTTCACGGAGCACTGAGCAGCTGGAAGGGGTATGAAATACTGGCTCGCTCCTATTATTTTGGAATTCAGCTCTGTACTCCCTTCTGCATCATGTTCCTCGTCTCCACACAGGCCTACAGACTGTTGCCTTTCTCTTTCCAGTGGACTTGTCCTGTGTTTTCTCACTGTCCACTGTACATCTGTCCTCTGTGCTGCAGGGCTAAAATGGTTCATCTAGATACCGTGACTTTTAATAACCACTCCAAGTTTTATATTCTGCTAATCTAGAAAATGAAGAAATGAAACTGACTCATATATTAAGATATTAATGAGAAACTCTGAAAAAAAGATCTAATTCTTTGTAAAATATTACAAGAAAGCATGTTAAGGAAAATACAAGGAAGTTCCTTATTTTTTTCTATATACATGAATATTGGTGTCATCAGCAGTTTCTGAGAGACAGTGGTTTCATGGTTATTCTAGTAGCTGGCCAGCAATGCCACATGGCTAACCACTGGATATCCCAGAAATCTTACAGTGCTTCAACTAATACAGGTAACTTTTTATTCTATTGTTATATTTTCACTTGGTCTTGAAGGAAAACAAAGTATTTTAAAATGTAGACAACAGGTAACTTAATCTATTTTTAGAGTTTAAATGACTTACTCAAAGTAGAGATGTATATTTAAATCATGAAATTAAAAAAAAAAATAGACATTGGGGGCTGGAGAGATGTCTCAGTGGTTAAGAGCACTGGCTGCTCTTTCAGAGGCCCTGAATTCAGTTCCCAGCATCCACATGGCAGCTTATAACTGTAACTCTGGTTTCAGGACATTCTACGCCCTCACACAGACATACACGCAGGGAAAACAGCAATGCACGTAACATAAAAATAAATAAATCATTAAAAAAAACCTCAAAAATTAAAAGACAGGCTACATCAACTCACTAAGTATGGTTTGTTTTGTTTGCTGAAGGTCAATTGATGGTTGCATTTTATTGTGAATTATTCATTCTTTCTTGTGAATTGTTCATCTTACAGAGTTTAAACATCTTCCAGAATCTAAGCAAGCGGCAGTATGAAACAGTGATCCATTTATTTGAGGTCGCGATAATAGCAACTGACTTGGCATTGTATTTCAAGTAAGTAAGAGCATCAGAATGCTCCTCAGCCTGGTGTCCCTCTGCCTTCCGCGGCTGTACTGAAGTTAAAAGGCTTGTTCTCATGGCTGAAGAGATTTCTCATTACTGTGAGCATTTCACATTCTTGCAGGGAACCGGAGCTGGATTCCCAGGATCCATCCTCACAATGACCTCTAACTCTGGTTTCAGGGGTCTGATATTCCATTTGGTCTCTGTAGGCATCCACACATATACCCAAAACTTTAAAAGCAGACTCATGAATATGTTTTCTTTTTGGAATGTCGGTTATCCTCAAGATAGTTGATTGGCAGTGAATTTCTCTGCTTTGGAAATACACTCTGAAAGCATAAGCCTGCCCTGTTAAATACCTTGTGATCTGAAGTGCAAACAGAAGATACAATGTTACCTGAAGAATAATGTCACACACCATGGTTGTGTGTCCTGGTGGCCCAGAATCTAGTATTTAACTGGATTTGTTCAGTGGTAGAATACTTGCTCAGAATCTGGGTATGCGTTATTTCAGGATCAGAAATTTGATCCTGTGAGAAGTTTTAATTGAACAGTCTTGATGATTCTAACACACAAACTAAACTCACAAAACTTAAATTTTTACACAGCAGAGGGCCAAGGAGACCAGATCTGACAAGTATCTGACATTCTCTTCTAAGTGAAATATAAAGTTTCATGGTGAATATTGATTAGAAAGAGGTGGGACTATTTATAGATCCAAATATTCAGTGACTTAAGCACTGTCAAGTTTTGCCTTGCTAATTGTCCTTTAAAATCAACTATCAAATAGTCCAGCTATGTTTATATGTTTAGGATAACATAATGGTATCCAGACACCCAGGGCTCACACACAGCCCACCATAATGTCCCGGGTGCTTCAGAATTCAGAAATTTTTTGTTGTTTTAGAGGTAGGGTTTCTCTTTGTAGCCCTGGCTATTCTGGAATTCACTCTGTAGAGTAGGATGACCTCAAATTCAAAGATCCACCAGCCTCTGCCTCCCGAGTGCTGGGATTAAAAAGCATGTGCCACCACTGTCCAGCTAAGAATTCAGTTTTTAAGGACAGAAACAGAAGCAGTTCATCACGAAAAGTCTTCTTACTTTCCAGACAGCCATCTGATACGTTCCATCCTTTCCTCTCATGTTCCTATGTGACGCTGCTGAGTGTGTCTCCAAGTTTTTTCCGTATATGGCACCATCCTGTCTGCAAATATCTTTCTGCAACTTGCTTTCCCCACACAGCATTGTACTGTAAAGATTTGCCTTTGATGACATGACACTTCCAGAGTGAATAAAAATATTCAAGTGGATCATAAGGCATTCACTGCACACTGAATTCAAGACAAGACCCTGATGAAGCCAAACAAAGATGCAATTAAAATTAATAAAAAGGCTGGTAATCAGGCTCCGTAGGTAAAGCAAATGCCATATAATTATGCTGATCTGAGTTTGGATTCCTCAACACCCACACAGAAAGCCAAGTGCGACAGGAAGCAACTGCAAACCTAGCATGAAGAAGACATGTCAGTGAGGTCAGCTGGAAAGGGGCCCACAGGGAAAACTCCTGACGTCCACCTCACATACAGAGACAGATGATAGAGGGATGGGTGGATTGTTAATTAAAAGGAAAGGTTTCCCCTGGTAATACACAGAGAGCCAATTCACTTTCTTTAATTGTATAGTGTTTAATTGTTCGATAGACAATAAATCCCTTATACTCCGACACATAGATTTAGATTATGCCTTATCTCCATTATTGTCCACAATGCTACATTGTAGATCGTTGTGCATATATGTGAGTTTCTCTGTGAGGTGGGAGTATGATGGTGTGTACATGTGTTTTGTGTGTGCCACCTTGCTGCACTGGGCTCCAGCACTGACAGCTCACCGGCAGCATGCCAAGGTCATCTGATCCTGTATCTTAAGTACTCTTCATCTGGACACATTGGATTTTAGTTCGCTAACCTATTGAGTATGAGAAGGTGCCCTTCTGCTTAGATCTGTATTTCCCAGTTGCCAGCAATACCTGTCACTTATGTATTTCCGTTTCTGTGTTTTTGTTGGGCCTGTGTGTTGTGATGGTACAGCGCCTGCCCTGTGTTTGTTTTTCTTTTTTATTGTTTAAACTTTTGGTTTTACTGTATTCAAACTTTCATGGGTTCTTCCCATTCTAGTTTCTGCTTTTTCTGCCTCTAGCCTTCTATGCCAGACACAGTCAGAACTGCCTGGTCTCTAGCCTGCTAGGCAGACAGTCTGAGGGAGCCTGGGAACACAGAATATAAAAAGCTTACACTGAAGATCATTTTCTGCGGAAAAATTGATGCACAGCTGTATCTTTTCCAGGAAGAGAACCATGTTTCAAAAGATTGTTGATGCCTGTGAACAGATGCAAAGTGAAGAAGAAACCGTCAAATATGTAACTGCTGATCCAACCAAAAAGGAGGTCATTATGTGAGCAGTCAGCATATTAATTTCTTTTTAGCAAAACACCATGTTTTGTTCTTTTTTCTAGCGTAATAAGTTTTCTTTCCTTCTAAGGGCCATGATGATGACTGCCTGTGACTTGTCTGCCATCACCAAGCCCTGGGAGGTGCAGAGTCAGGCAAGTCTCACAACATTTCCTTTCCTGTCACACACCTGTGACTTACCGACTGTCATTTAGCCTTGGGAGGTGCAGTCAGGAAAGTCCAGCTGTAATTCCTGTCCTGATACACATCTGTAACTTGTCCTGAGGCACTTCTTTGTCACACTTCATGGACTGGCTAGATCCCATGGAAGGTCACAGACTCATCTCTGGCAAGCCCAGAGTCCTATTCTGATCTTTACAAACAGCAGCAGGTCATTGGATCATGTCCCAGGACCAAGGAAATACAGGAGACTTTGAAAAGAAGTGTGTGGTGGGGGGGGGGCAAGTGGGACAGAATTCCCTATTGTTGAATAAACTATAGAATTTTTATGTAGAATTCACCAGATGTGGTTGTACAGACCTGTAAACCAACTGCTCATGAGGAGGCTGAGGCAGGGTTCAATGATAGCCTGGGCTACATAATAAGACCTATCAAGCTCAATGTGTGAGCTTTTCAGTAGACAGGTAAGTCAGGTCAGAACAGGCCTGGGGGAGGACCTGTGCCCTCTGTTTAGCCAGCATTGTTTCTGGGCTCTTCTACAGTGTACTATTAGTGAAGGTGCTGAGCATCCACATTCTGGGATGTTCTTTATCTACTTCTGGGTGAGGGCAATGAGACAGTGCTTAGCTACTAGTTTCCTCATTAACAGGCTGGAAGAAGTATCCTTTTTCAATGACATCTAGGTGAAAACTTCAGCAAAGGATCCAGAATTACTTTGGTTCAACTGCCTATCGTGATTATATCTAGAAAGAAAAAGTCATTGAAACCCATTGTGGGAGAGGGCAAATACCTTCTTTCCCAGTCATCCCTAGTTTGTGGCTGTAGGTAGGTCCTAAGTAAAAGATAGCCCACAAAGAGAAAGTATATAAATTTATGTGTTTTACATACATGACACCAGAGCCTTCATAAGTAAACAAAGGCCTCAAAAATTATTTTTATATATTTTTGAAAAACATTTAAGTTGCACATGTGAGAGAGATGGGCAGCAGAGACAAAGAGTTTTGCATGTGCATGTGATCTCAAGGAGAAGGCATAAGGATCTCCTAGAGCTGGGGTTACAGGCAGTTGTGAGCTGCCATGAGTGCCAGGAACAGGACTCAGGTCCTCTGGAAGAGCACTATTGCTCTTTGCCATCTCTCCAGCCCTGCATCCTCAAGAATTGATGAAGATTTAGTCTGTGGAGACAATGGTAGTAACCCAGGAACTTAGCAGGGCCCCTGGCTCAGTCTTGGCCTCTCTCTGCCTCCAGGGCTCTTTCTCCATGGCGAGGGCATCTCTTAAAGGAGGCTGCCAGATCAGCTTCAGGGAAAGGTCGAGGTCAATCTGTCTTTCTCAAGCTTCATATCGGGAATGGGGGTGCGGGGAGGGAAGGGGTTTGGGAGGAAGTGGGGAGAGTGGAACCTGCTTGAAGGTTTGATCAAATTCCAACAGCAAATAAGTGCTCAAATTGACATGACTGCTCCTCTTTCTGTATTATTGGTGTGTGTGTGTGCACGCCAAAGGGTAAAGTTGGGATGTCTTTCTCAAATATTCTGTTTTTTGAGGTAAGGTCTCTTTATTGCACCTGGAACTTGCTGTTTGAGCTAAGCTATCTGACCAGTGAGCTTCCGGGATTCACCTGATTCCTGCTATAACCCCTATGTGGGGTTTATAGACCTTCTGAATTTTTACATTGTGTTGGGATTTGAACTCAGGTCCTTAGAGTTGTGTGGCAAGCACTTTACCCACTAAGCCCCAACTCCCACCTATATTCTTTATCTGTCAGGTTTAAGCCAGACATTCAGAGTCTCCTTTGAGCTCATCACCATTTCTAAATCCTTTCTGTCTGTCACACCTAATATGGGCTCTGTAAGACTATGTTCAGGGCTGAGCATGGGTCTCAGTTGGGAGAATGCAGGAAGCCTTCAGTTCAGATCCCAGCACCACATACATTGGACATGTTGGTGCATGCCTCTAATCTCACCACTTTGGAGGTTAAGAAAAGAGAATCAAAAGTTCAAGGATATCCTTGGCGACATAGTGGATTTGAGGCCAACCGGGGCTACATGAGACCCCCATCTCAAAGATGAAGAAAATATGAATACAGCCTTTGATGGGAAGCCTAGTGGTGGCCTCTGGGCTGACCTTCATCAATGGCTCCCTGTTCCTTTCTGTCCTCTGACTCGCTGCCTGAAAAGAGCTCTATTTGCTCCACGGATAGAACTTTCCAGCTCACTTATTTTTTAAAAAATGTTTTTTTAAAAATGTTTCTTTTTGGGCTGTGCATGATGATGCACACCTGTAATGGTAGCACCTCAGACAAGATAAGTGTAAGTTCAAGGCTACCCTGGGTAGCATAACAAGACACTGTCTCAAAAATAAAAACAAAAACAAAGTCTACCTTCTTCTCATAAAACTTGTACAGAAATATCCACATGGTAAAGAAGGAGGTTCTGGAAACCTAAGCTCATCCTCCCTGATGAGTGCGCAGGCCTGTGATAAACCTGTCCCCTCACCCTCCTGGGGGTCATTACTTATCACCCAGAGCTGTCTCCACACACTAAGACTCGGGCGGTCTGTTTCTCCCGTGCATAGCCTTTTCCTCCATTTTCTATCTACATATCTACTGCTCAGTCTCAGTGGAACAACAGAAATGTGCCTCCCCCTGGCATACCGGGCCCCTTTCCTTCTCCTTTACCCATAGCAGTGACCCTATCAGTGTGGCAGTGCCTACTGTTCTCCCCACACTGTGCCCATCTCAAAGACAATGTCCCATCTTGGCAAGCCTGGTTAGGCACCTAATGTTAAATAGCTAACAAATGTCTGTCCATCATGGTGTATTCATTTTTCCTTATATGAATTAATACTCGATTGTCCTCACATGCTGTCAAGATACAGATGTACCAGTCTCTCTCTCTGTGCGTGCACGAGTGTGTGTTCACCACACACAAACCTGTTAGGTGACCACAGCTTGTAAGAGGACTGAAGAAGGTAAGAGGCATCTTGGTTAGAGAGGCTCAGTATGCGCCCTCTTTACTGAGTGAGGTGATATAAACAGCCTTGGGGCAGCTGGTTTGATGATGCCTCAAGCATTGCCTGGAAAATCCTACCCTTAGATGTCACTCATGCTAGCATGAAAGTTCTCTGCTAACAGTGGCCACCACAACCATGCCTCTGTCTTTTGCAGGTAGCACTTCTGGTTGCAAATGAATTTTGGGAACAAGGTGATTTGGAAAGAACAGTGCTGCAGCAGCAACCAATTGTAAAGAGCTTGTCATACCATGTTACTCATTACAAACCGCTCCTAAATCTCGGAAAATCACCTTTAAAGGGTTTGCTTCTCTTTCTAGCCTATGATGGACAGAAACAAAAAGGACGAGCTCCCCAAACTTCAAGTGGGATTTATTGACTTTGTCTGTACTTTCGTATATAAGGTATGTAAACAAATGATTTGAATGATCCGTGTAATCATTTCAATGAGAATTTTTCTTTCAAACTATAACTAGAAGAGTGAGCCAGATGTGGTGGTGCACATCTGCAGTCCTAGCACTCAGGAGGCAGGGGATCAAGAGTTCAAAGTCACCTTGGAGTCCATGGTAAGTATGAGACCAACCTGGGCTACACAGCAAGACCTTGGCTAGAAAACCAACAAAAAGCTAACTGAAGTGTTACCAGGGAAGAAAACCATTAGGTCATTTCCTCCGTAGTATTTTGAGCACTGACTTTGATTTATTCAAAGTGGAATAAAATGTGCAAGGATTCACATATGAGGCAGGCACAAACCTGCCTGCCAGACAGCAAAGAGCCCCGCCTTCCCAGGCTTCAGATGCACCCAGGCTCCTCCCAGCAGCTCCACCCACCTCAGCTTCTCTTCTTCATGGGAACAACTATGTGATTAACTAGTTTCCTGCCTCAAATTCTCTGCAGGAGTTCTCACGGTTTCACAAAGAAATCACTCCCATGCTGACTGGCCTTCAGAATAACAGAGTGGAATGGAAATCACTCGCAGAAGAGTATGAGGCAAAGGTGAAGGCCACTGAAGAGGAGGTGGGAAAGCAGGAAGAAGGAGCAGTGGATGGAAAAGGTTAGCTGGAATCTGAGTTTGTGCGAGTGGGTGTGTGTTTGCTCCTATGTTCCTGTGAGAGAATGAGAGAGTCAGAGATCACACAGAGGAAGGGGGGAGAGGGAGGGAGGGAGGATAGGTGAGTGGGTGCCACGTGACAAAAATACAGCCTGTATGTGCTAACAGAAAAACTGCTTTGCTGATGCAGGTAGGTAAATGTAACACGTCTGTGTTTTTCACGGTTGTTTTATCCCCTAGACAAGGTCTTCTGAATAACTCCAGGAGTTGATAGGCCCACACTGGTTCAGATACTGCAGAGGCGAGAGTTGGACATTAGCATCCTCTAGAAGGTGGCTCTAGGGCATCTCTATAAAACATGGGATCAGGGGTCAGGAATAGATAAGAACACAGTGCAAACCTGATACCCAACATTAGCTGTGAAACTCTGGGCAACTTGCTCAAACTCTCCATCCAGATTATATAAGAGGTTCTACAGATTTACATCGTAAGGAAGTCCTACGGATAAAGTTAAAGTCGACTTGAAGACTCAAAATCTTTGCTTGTTTCCCAGATATCTTCACATGGTGCTATTTTCTCTGACTTGAAATGTCTACCCTACAGTCACTAGTCAGGCTCATCATTGTTCCCAGAAAGCTTGTTAAGGTGCTTACAATGAATTGTTAGTTCAACTGGATGTTCACATTGATAGCAAAATGCTGGGCTGGAGCTCAATGGTAGAGCACTTCCTAGCATTGCAGAAAGCAGAATTCTAAGTTCTTGGTGGTGAGCTGTCCGTGAATATGTTGGTGTGGGGCCTGAGAAGCTGTACACCTTGTTGTGCACAGTGACAGGTTTTGGTCTGGGTTCACCTATTTAGCCAGGCTGGCTGGCAAGACTATGTATCCATCTGGTTCTACCTCTCCAGTACTGGGATGACAAGCATGTACTACCATGCCGATTTTTTTCACATGGGTACTAAGAATCAAATTTGGCAAGCCCTTTTCTACTGAGCTATTTCCTCAGGCTGGGATGTTAACATCCATCTGCAAAGGTTAGCACTGTAACAGTTTTGTAAGTCATTCCTATTGGAAGAGAAATGAAACCATCTGTGTGTGGAAAGCCCTGCCAGAAGATGCTTTTAGACAATTGCACTGTTTGGTCAGATTTTAATCAGTTCATAGAGAGTGGCAATATTTGCTTCACTGAAGTTATAGATGTCTGTCAACAAAATAAAAATGGGAGTCTCTGATACTTTCATGCTCATTCATTAAAATTTTCACAGGGCATGTGTTCTCACAAGGCTGTGTTTGATAGACCTTGGGGAAAGACCTTATTTTCAAGTTCTAACCTCTGAAGGGAGAGCGGGGTATTATGCAACCAATGTATAATCTGACAGTGTGCTGGAGAAAGCATGGGAAAAGCCGATGAATGAGAGCACAGGAAAGCTTCCCTAGAAAGGGGGTGTCTTTGCTGAGGCCCCAAGATAGTAAGTCCCAACTCACACAAAGGAGCAGAGGTGAGTGGGGAAGAAAAATAATAGGGTATGTAAAGTACTGACGTGGGAATAAGCTTGGTGTAGCAGAATCATTTAAAAACATGTCCATGTATAGTCAAGAGAGGATGGGAACTCAATTACCAGATGCAGCTGGTACTACAGGCAGCTGACCACAGTATCACAGCCTGCAGCCAGCTGTGTGACACAGTCATGGTTAGCACAGGAAGGTCTGACCTGCACTTCCAGAGACAGAAGTGATTTTGACTAATCTGTTAAGTTTCTGGAGTTACTTTGTCTGTCTCATTAGAATGTGAGTCGATGAGGAGAAATTCTTTAGGACTAAGACATCTGATGGTAAATTCATCCACTTTTCCTGAATGGCTCCTATATTTATTGTCTTTGGTCTTTAATACGACACTTTTGTTGATTCTATGAGCATTTCATGTATGTGTACAATGGATTTTGATTGTACTGGCTCCAACCCTTCCTAATTCTTCCCTAAGGGGCACAAGTCTTCTATACATTATTTGCATAGGTTTATTTCTAATTTCTGTCTGTTACTTGGAGAGTTTTTTCCTGGGCTTCAGACTTTGTGCCTTGAGCTCAGATTGTAGCTTATTTAATTTCATAGAAATACTGAGATGGTAACTGCTTATCAAGTTTCATTTTATTTTGTTTTTTGAGAGTGTCACTGTGTAGCCTAGGCTGTCTGGAACTCACAGAGATCTGCTTGTCTCTGCCTTCTGAGTTCTGGGACTATAGGTATGCTCTACCACACCTGGCACCTGGCTATCTATATAATTTTTTTTTTTTTTGAGACAAAGTCTCACCATATAGCCTTGACTGTCCTAGAATTTACAATGGCCACAAACTCACTGAGATCTACCTACCTCTGCCTCCCAAGTGCTGGAATTAAAGGCACCTGACTCTTGCATTTTATTTTTCAAATTTTTCCCGATTCACATGTATGAGTATTTTGTCTGCATGTATATATGCATGTGTGTGTACCTGATGTACACAGAGATCAGAGAGGGTTCAGATCCCTTGGAATGGGAGTTACAGGTGGTTGGGAGCCACCATGTGGGTTCTAGGAATCTAATGTGTCCTCTGCAACAGCAGCCGACTAAGCTGCTACACCTCCGCTCCAGCGCCTTGAATTTTATTTTTTAAGTGAGCCAATTGTGAATAAAAAATTGGTCTTAAATGGTCAAAGCCTTGGAGTTGTTATAAGCTCATATTGTTAATTACAGATCTGACAGACGCCGCGAGAATGTCAGGATAAGGGCGCAGTACCTCACCCACCCTGATATATTCTCTGTCTTTTCACCAGCTTCCATGGACCCAGGAGGAGGCACCAACGACAAAAAGTCCAAAACGTGCTTGATGCTGTAATAATGCAACTGCTCTATATTTCAAGTATCCTCTTAGTTTAAAAAAAAAAAATCCAAAAGAACCTCACTGAATTCTGCCAGTACCCCTGGAGGAACAGAACAGAAAGCTCTCCAGGGACAATGCCATGTGCCTAGCCACAGAATATCTACTGCTGACTTGGAAACCCCAGGAGCTAAATAAAGTTCAAAGAACAAAATATGACAAAAAATGAATTTTATGCCAGTTTGTTTTAAATTAAAAAAATGCTATCTTTAAATGAGTCATAAGATACATTAAGATTTACTTATATGTATGTGTCCTTGTGAGTCTGTGACATGTGTGCCTTTGCTGATGAAGGCCAGAAGAGGGCTTCAGATCCCCACAAACTTAAGTTATAGGCAGTAGTCAGCCACTTGACAAGGGCTCTGGGACCCGCTTGGGAGCCTCTGGGAGAACAGTAAGTGCCAGTAAGTACTGAGCCATCTCTCAGCCTGAGCTGAGTATAAAATAGCTTACATGAATGAGCCAGAGCAGGAAGCAGCTGTACAGAGCCAATGTGAAACATCACCACAGATTTTACAGAGACTCCTTCAAATAAGACTCCCATTGCCTGCTACTGTGCCAGATTGCCGTGGTTTTTATATAATTATCTGAATTCATACACGAATTTGATATCATAAACTGTATTTTCATTCCAAAATACATTGTTCTGTTGTAAAACAATGTGTCGTCCTTCCAGTCACCACTCAATTTTGAAGCACGTACTTTGTGATGATCACTGGTCAATGAATATACTTTCACTGTAAGAACCACTTAGCTATAGGAATTCTAGTACTAATACCAACTTTGGTGTTGGACATTTCAGGTAATTTCCCTCAGAAATCAAGATTCCTTTTTACTCACCGTAAGTAATAAACTGAAGAAAAAACATCTTCAAGAAATGAGGAACTTTTATAATATTTGACATCAGTACAACCAATATTAATTTACCGTTTTCTGATGGTTCAGAAAGGATTGCAAAATGACTTCTGAAACAGCTCAGCATAGTACCTAGTGCCTAACAGGGGCCTGGTAAGAGTTCTGACACTAGCCATTTAAAATAAGACACTACATAATTTATTTACAGTTTAATGCCAATCACTCCATGTTCAAATGTCACTTAAAATGGTATAACATACTGGAGAGCCATGACCAAAACAGATCTGTGGATAAGCAACTGAGGCACGACACAAGTAAAGGAGGAAGTGTCTGAACTAGCCCTCGAGACTCTCAAGCATCTGTCCTGGTGGCTGTCCAGATGCGATGGCATACACACAGTCACGGAGTTTCACAGTACGCTTCCTCGCCAAGGAATGAGGCTCTCTCCCCGCTCACAGAAACAAGTCCTGAAAATAATCATCAAATTCTTCTTCCCTTTAAAGAAAGGATAAACACTGATTATAATCTAGAGTACTCGAAATAATAAAAATTAAATTTAAAAAGTTAATAGAGTAAAAACTAAGAGGTACATTACATGAAATAATCAGTATAGTAATATGTTTTGACTTTCTAAACAATCATTCTCAGAATTGTTAAAATTGGAACATCTCATGCTGGTACCTCTCTCAAAAACCCTCAAAGTTTTCTTTGGAATAGTTTGTGAAGCACCATCGCTTC
The DNA here is from genome assembly GCA_033318265.1 of Phyllotis vaccarum. NCBI lineage: Eukaryota > Metazoa > Chordata > Mammalia > Rodentia > Cricetidae > Phyllotis > Phyllotis vaccarum. The sequence goes on along the minus strand of JARWLC010000004.1, from coordinate 23,469,082 downwards.
TATTTGCTTTCTTGGTTGGTATCTTGCTTATACCTTCTCTGTTCAATATTTCAAATTATAATCTGCTTAAGAAATGCATGAAACATAACTATGTTTTAAAAAATATGTCTTGCTCCCAGAAATGTGAGGACATTTGCTCAGGCACAGTCTTTATCAGTCTGAGAATACTCAGTAAGTATTTGTAGCTAGTGAAGATTGCATCTAAGAAAAAGAATGGAGCTTTGAGGGGACATTACTTTCAGTATAAGCTGTCACATACAGTGAGAAGAACCACGTGCTCAGTGACAGTAGTGTTTGCAGCCAAACAGTTCAGGCTTTGAAGTCAGCCTTGCAGAGAGCAGTGCTCCGGGTTATCTGTTCTTGGAGGCTGAGATGAGTGTTGGCCAGGGTTCTCCTACACCTGTGTAAACCCTCAAGGGGGCCTCAGCGTGGGCCATGAGAATCCGAACATCCCGGAACAGACTGTCCTCCATGCAAGTGATCAAAGTGAACAGCCCCCTCAGAAGGAATCCAAGCAAAACCAGAGGGCTGGCTGTCTGTCAAAGTGAAGTGGTGCTGGGCCCACGGGTGGGTAATGAACTCTCACCTTACCATGGTAGGGAGTCTTTGGCACTAGATAACATTCACAGCATTAAATATTTTCACTAACTGATGAAAAACAACTGTATCCACAGCCTCCTAAGCGGAGGACAGAAGGGAACATCTATGACTCTCACACTTACTGTGACTTTTCGTCAGTCTCTGGCAGGGGACCCTTCCAGAGTTCCGATTCTGAAGCACTGTCTTCCTCATCAGTGTTTCCTGCTCATGCAGAAGAAAATGATTTTGCTTTGTTTTTAACATAACACATTTTGAATCATTTACCAGTGCAATTAAATTAATTACAAATTTAACAGCAATTTAGCTTCAACTTCTACAATTCCCTGGAAATTTAAGTTATTCCTCCAGATACAATAAGATTTAAAATTAAACAATATGAGAAATACCAGAGACTCAGTAGAAAGAACATGGAACTAATGTCGTATGAATAACTTCCCCATGTTATACTGAACAGAAGTGGCAGCTGATTCAGTTATTTTCTTGATCATACAACAGAAATTAAATTAAGGTTTCTGTAGAGAACACCTCTGTATTAGGACCAATACTCAAGATTTACACTAATAGTTGTCACTGAAGAGGAGTCACTTACTGATGTAATTACATCACAGAACTTTGTTTGCCTGAGAATACATTATTCAATACTGAATAAATTTTGAGTTGATATTGAATACTGAATAAAAATGAGTATTAGATAATTCATTTGAAGACTATTGTTTTTTATATTTTTAAATTAGGAATATATTATTATTATTATTTTACTGATTTTAGAGGTAATGTATATTCACTGTTTAAAACAAAATCAATTTGGAAACATTTAAAGTATAGAGAAAAAGTTATCCTGAGCTTACAGGTAATATGATTATTATTTAAGTCTGTTGGCCCTTACAAACTTATGACACATAAGTTTATATATATAATGTATGCCTTTTAAGTAAATTGCATTGTACTGTGCATTTTTTGTAATTATAAAAGATTTGAGATAGTAGTTATCTTGACAATATATAAGATATGTCAAAGGTTTTTATAATTAAGATTTTCTTTAGAGTTTATTTTTATTTTTTAATGATGTATATGTGTGTACAGGGGCCTGCAGAAACCTGAGGTGTCGTCCTGGTAACTGAACTTGGGTCCTCATATACTTTAACCATAGAGCCATCTCTCTAATCCCGTGAAAGCTTTAAAAAAAAACAAAAACAAAAAACCCCAGCTATGTAGAATTTGATTAATCAATCCTCACTTCCTGATTGATGGGAAGTTAGGCTGTTTCCCTTTAAAACCAAGGTCTTAAGGATGCTTGTGAGGGCTCCACAGTGGGTCCACAGCCTAGCCAAACAGTTTCTCTTGCTACACAGTGTAATTTCTGTTCACATTCATCTGAGGTGCTTATCTATTCCAAACAAAACATCAGATTCCAAAAGCAGCATCACTAGCCAGAGACATATGCCCTAAAACAGTTATAGGGCCAGGTCTTCCTCCAGAAGAGAGTTTACTCAGTTTCCGCTCTTCTGAACAACGTCTGAAGCCTCTTTCCTCTCAGAACAGGCTGTTATAATTACAGTAATTGTACTTTTTTACAAAGTCTGAAAAAAATGTTTTTTGGAACATTACTGCCATCACACACAGGAGACTTAGTTACTCATGTGCTCAACCTAATACAATGTGCTCTTGACAAACCTTAACTTACATGACTTCAACGATTAAACTACAGTAAGTCAAGATGACATCACAAGAGACAATCAATCCTCTTGTAGGAGTTAACAGTGGAGTTCCGACTTAATTTGTCTTGCCAGTACAGAATGTCCCTCAGTTCAGCACAGCACAAAAATAAAGCAGCATTGATTTGCCACGGTGGTTCTAGCCTTTTACCTGCTGGACTCTGATCCTTAAATCAATATGTATGTCTGAACTTTGATCCTAACTGAATCTGTTGTGGAACCAATTTTAACAAATAGCAGGGGGAGGGTACTGTCTATGAGCTGTGTACTCTTGATGATGAAACTATAAAGTCTTGGAGGAAGAGTCCCATTCTGTGTGACAGCCGTCACTGAAGTTCCCCGGGTCCTGAACTGATGACACAAGATGAAAGAATAAAATCTTCCACTCCCCGAGATAAGAATAGAAAACCTGACTGTGCCTAATAAAGTCACCTCTCCAGCACTGCTGCTAAGGTGTCAGAACAGAACCTGAATGGCCTTCAAAACCCAGCAGCTGATTTTAAAAAGTCTTACACCAAGACCTGCTCTGTTGGTCACTCGTGTTCCCTTCCAAGAATACTTTCCACAAGTCACATTTCCACACCGGTTTCCTTTGTATGGAGTGTATTTGCCTATGTGTGGTGTGTATAGGTCTATGCGTGTGTGCACACATTGAGGCCAGAGGTCAACTTCCAGTGAAGTCCTTAGGTGTTGTCCACCTTGTTTCTGAGACAGGGCCTTTCACTGGCCTAGAAATCACTAGAAGCTAAGGCTGGCTGATAAGGACCCAAAGATCTAGCTGTCTCTACATGCCCAACACTAGGGTTCAAAGTGTGTGGCACCACACTTTAACCAATTACTTTTACACGTATGTGTATGTGCATGCAGGTGTGCATATGCAGGACACAGTATGGACACCAGACAACAAGCTGTGGAAGTCTCCCACTGCCATGTTGGTTCCAGGGATTAAGCCTGTCAGGTTTGGTGGCAAGGACCGTTAGCCACTGTGCTGACTTTAGCCCAGTTGTTAAAGTGGGTTCTGAGGACTGAATCCAGTTTCTCTTGTTTCATGGAAGCACTATACCAACTGGACTACTGACCCAGCCCTGTACATCAATTTTCTGATGCCAGATAATGCAGTTTTACTTTTAAAAAATTAAATCACCGTAAAATAAATCCCATTAGGAGAGTATCACTGAAATAGTGCCCAGATTGCCTCAGAGAATCAAATCTAGAAGACTAGACTAAATGATCTGAAAGTCCCTTCCAATCTATGAATCTAAAACTTACTGATTCCCTGAGGGTGACCATCCTACAGATACAGATACAACTACAACCAACCACCAGGGTAACAAAGGAACAGTGCTAAGGAATAAGTAGAATGGTTCATACACAATGATATCTTCACAGCTCCACTGCTGTCTCTGCAATAGCTGTGGGCAAGAATAGAAATAACCAAATAACCTGTAGTTCTTTTTTTTGCCCCCTTCTTCTTTACATTAAGTGTGCATGCATGAGTGCAGGTGTGCGTGCATGTGTGTGTGTAATGTGGTGTGAAAATGCCACAGCGCATTTGTGCAGATCAGAAGACATGTGAGTTCCAAGGATCAGAACCCAGGTCATCAGACTTGGTACCAACAAACTTTATTTGCTGAGCTACAACCTACTGGACTCTGTGGGTCTTTTCACCAACTCTACTTACAGAATGAACCCATTCATTCTAACACTTCCGGTAACAACTAGTGTACAGTTTGTCTTCTGAGACAGCTCACTTCCTCTAATCCTTTTGTCAGACAATTTCAAGTGACAGTTTTCCTTAAACTGAGGCAAAAATAGGTTTTTTGGCCACTTTTATCTATAGACTCTAGTTCTGTGAATCAATCATCCAAAATAAATCTTCCATATAGTAACAGCCTCCAAACGCCTCCAACTTTCATGTCCTCACCCTGCCTCCTCCCCCACTCCTCCACCTCTCTCCAACTAAACACTACGCCAACATTCCCCCCACGCACTGGCTGCTCTGTGTTTGATCTACTCAGGACTTTGATGTTCTCCACACATACGGTGCATAAACGCTTTCAATTTTCCAAAAAGCTACATTTTGTGGATTATATGTAATAACTAAAAACTCACTCCACTAAAGAAATGGTGAATATCTACAATAACTAGATAAGCGGACAGGTACTAACTTCTGATCTGATCAATTCTAGAGAGCAAATACAGACTTTGTTTAATGTCTGGCATTTTTCTTTTTGCTGGCATTGCAATGGAACTCCAGGTCATCAAGGATGTCTTTTGTGTGCACTACAAAGACAATTGAAGACAAATGTATGTGTCTTTTCTTTTGAGAATAATTCAATGAAGTTGGCCTGTTTAAACACCCATCCTACAAAAGAATCAAGACACGGACAAACCAATCATTTAAGATGGATCTGTCTATCTGTCTGTCTGTCTGTCTGTCTGTCTGTCTATCCGCCCACCCACCCACCCACCCACTTACATAATCTGTCAAAATTACAATATAAATAATAGGCCTATATCTGACTCATCAATAGTAAAGAGCTATTGATAATAAGAGCAAAAAGGAGCTGTGCTGGGCTATAAACTTGTATTTAACCCTATCTTTGACATTAACTACTTAGCCTTGAATAATTTCCTTGAGTTCTCTGGCTCTCAGGGGATCAATTCAAGAGCCTAGAGTTTAACTCACTGAAAATGGATGTCCCCTAACCGTGCACAGTGGCATATGCCTATAATTCTAGAAATCTGGGAGACCGGGACAGAAGGATTATGAATTCAAGAATAATTTTGTCTCAAATAAATACATACATTAAAATTTTTAAGCAATACAAGTAAGTTTTTTTATAAACAGAGGGGAAAGGCAACACTGGAGAGGTAGCTGAGCCATCAAGAGTGAACCCCGCTCCTGAGTTTAGTTCCCCACACCCACAGTCCAGCTCTCAGGGAGCCAATGCCCTCCTCTGCACTTCAATGGCACCTGACTCAGGTAGATATATTCACAAATATAATTTAAAAAATAATAAAAATTTTACAACTTAAAAAAATAAAAGTAGTTTTCTCTATCACAGAGGTTAGAAAGAGCCCTACAAATGTATGTCCTCTCTTACAATCTACAGGAGAGTCTTCTCTCAAAGCTGCTAGAAGAAAGCTAGATAAAGCCCAGGGCCTCTGTTATTCACGAGGGCTTTAGACATTCTGCTGAAAACCTCATTATTGCTTTGGTTACGGGAGAACACTGACAGAACTGTGGCCTGCCTTTGCAGTCATGTACCATGACAGTTTACATTTCACCTGTACCTTTATATTGCTATTCTACCTGTTTCCCACTATTCCTACATCACTAATTTTAAAACAAACTTACACACTTTTTATAAGTCCTTATGAACACTCTGGAGAGTATTTTTGGGAACAGAATTCGTAGCAATCATTCGGTGAAATCACTGCTGTAATGTAAGCCGTGAAACCCAGACTAAAGCACCATTCACAGCAATGGCTTCTCCCAATCCAAACCACCACAGGCCACGCAGATCCATGCAAAATGAGCAATTTTCTTTAGATCTTAACTGCCTTTCCTTTCTTATGCCAACCTTATTCCTACTTTTCTTCCTGCCCACTGCACAGTGGGAAATTGAAATGCTTATGCTTGATACTTGCTGAAAAAAATAAAAGATTCTGATGTTTTCTATAATTAAAATATGAAACTTTTAATTATTTTAGCTGAAGAGCAAATATTACTTTTTGTCCTTTATGGTTCTTCTCATGTTGCATAAAAACAGATAAAATTCAAATCAGAGCAGAATACAAATTTAAAAATCCACATTACAAATTCTTTGAATCTATTTGAGAAAGAAATGCTTGATACTTACTGTTTCTAGAATCTTCTGACTTTCTTGAGGATGAGTGTCCTGGAAGGAAAACAGCATTATTTTTACCAAGCATCATCTTTGGGTGCTATTGACATTTGTAGCTAAAACCATAAATTTTTCCCAAATCTAATCTTTCAGGTCCCTTGTCTTATGTTAGGTCCTTTTAGAGAGAGATCATCTTATGTGCTCACAGAGCCTGGGATAGTTAACATAAAACTTAAAAACAAAGAACCCACAGAAAGTTTCACATGGCTTAAAAACACTTCACAGATTGCAAAGTGATAGTAATAATAAAAACAACAATAATTTCTTTTTCTTTGTGGAGATGTTCAGCCCTTCCACTGAACAGTGAACAAATACTCATTTACACAGAATTTTTTCCAAGGTCATGGACAAGTAGAAAGGTGGTGAGGGGCTAGAGTGTCTTCCTTTAGTAGGGCACACTAAACAAGTGCTCGGCCACTGAGCCACATCCCCAGCCAACCTCGTCCACACTCACATGCAGGCTATTGAGACATAACTGTAATGAAGTGGTTTGCGGTTTTTGTTAGAGGTTTAGACTTATAGACTCGTGGTTTTAGAGTGTTTAGTTTGTTGTTTTGGCTTTTTAAAAATGACTTAACATTTATATTAATTTTATGTTGTTTGGCTTATGTTTAGGTATATTGTTAGTTTTTTTTATTTTAATTTATTTTATTGTTTTTTAAATTTATGTTAATTTTTTGTCTATTTTTTTATGGTGTCAGTTAAGGGCTAAAACAGTTTTCTTATTTAAAGACTGATATTTATCATATATAGAAAGACATTTTTATATCATTTTTTGTTTAATTAAAAATGAGGGTTTGAATTTAAAATAGTAAAATTATATATAACAAAATAGCTATTAAATAAAAGTTCTAGTTATAATATTTAGTTGATTTGTATTTAACAAAATTATTCAGGTGTTAGCTGACAAAGCTTAGGAGGTATATCTCTACAGTTCTGGGAGCCTGAATGGGCGTGGCCAAATCCAATTAAGAAGCTGTCTAGATCCTGAGAAGATAGCTGTTTTGTTCCTGTGTTCTCAGAGAGCAGATCGCCCATTATATGACAGTTCCTATCTCCAAAAATTGTCTTAAGGTTCACTGGTATTGTGAGTGCTCCTATACCCTCAATAAATATTAATCCTTCCTGTAATATATTACAAGAGAGTGTTACTACAATACATAACTTTTCAGCAGCAGTTACTGAGGGAGGCAAGACAGGAAAAGTACACAGGACCTATTGTGTATGTGTGTGTTTGTTTTTTGAGACAGGGTTTCTTTGTGTGGCCTTGGCTGTCCCAAATCTAGTCCTGTAGATCAAGCTGGTCTCAAACTCACAGAGATTCACCTGCCTCTGCTTCTTGAGTGCTAGGATTAAAGGCATGTGCGTCATCACCACCACCCGGTAATATATTAAATTACCTGCTACAGAGCCCTCTGGGAGACAGTTCTGGAAGGTGATGAAATTCAAAGCTCAGGCAACAGAATGACACCTCAACAAAACTAGAAAGGGCTAAGCACATCAAGAGTCGGCCTTCCAGAGGTTAACCAGGATTGAGACGTGCAGGGGAAAGACGTGGACAAGTGTCCGATGCTCTCTCTGAGGGCCTGCTGACCTAAGTAGAACCAAACTGGGAAGTGCAAGTCGGGACCTGCCAAGGGACAGTGGCTAGCAGTCACAACCCTGCAATGTGAAGGGCACTGAAGGTGGGGTTGGGTCCCTTTACCCTGAGACACTGAGGCAGGGTCAGGACAAATGCATGCCCACAGGGGTCTCAGACAGTGACTTTGGACCAATGAATGGCTGATCACAACACTGCTGGCCAGAGCACTGTGGTTTGAAAAGCAAAAACTACAGAACATCATTTTAATTATGAATCTAGGACGCTTTCTGGAGTTTCTTTAACTGTGGATTCTCTGAACCACTCACTCACCTAACATCTATATGTCTATGGTGTTAGGAACTGGAGATGAGTTAAAACAGTCACACACTCCCTCTCTCACAGAAAACGAGTTACTTCAAGGGTCCTGCGCATTTCTAAACAAGTACAGGTACTCTGAGAATGTATGACAGGGATCTATCTAATCTAGTCTGGGGAAGTAAGACAGACAGTATTAAGAAGGGCCTTTCCAACTAAGGAACTGAAACATGAAGGGTGAGGTAGCTGAGAGATGAGAAATGGGAGAGGCAGTCTTGAATCTTTGTCTGAGAGAGTGAATTTATATTCAAGGATTTTATTCTTCCTTATTTGCAAAAGCAACTGCTCCTCACACACAAACTACTGGTTTGTCTTAGTTTCCGCTCTCCACATCCGTTCTGCCAGGTGGCAGTCAGATGTCACTCAGCTATCCACTTACTTAATTTCATGATGGTACATGAAACTGTAAAGTATGCAGTCTCACATAAGGGGGCAAAGGATGTCTAGGTCTGGATAAAATCAGGAGCCCAACAGTCCATCTGCAATTGTGATTTTTAATTATTATTGAAGTTAATACCAAATTAAGCAAGTCTAGGTAGAGATGAGCTCTTCCTTAATTTAGAATAAGCCATGATTACATAATATGGTTACAGTAAGAAGGTAACAATGTTAATGCAATAATGAATATAACCAAATTTTCAAATGGCATATTACTGTATTAGCATATTATTAGAATAAATAAAAAAATTTAAACTGAAATGAGATTTTCGCATTTATTAATTGCGATTTACTTTGGAGCTAAAAATAATTAAGATAGACTTGAAAAGGCTTTCAGCTTCTTCAGCTTCAAATGTCAATTCTCAATAAACAACAGAATAACAGTTCTGCTACTAACCATCCACTCCAACTCAGCAATACTATGGACTACATACAGAGGAAACACATCTTCCCATCTAGAGCAAGGGAGCCCTCTTCTGTCCAAATCTTATATTAACATTAGCTTAAACTGAATTGAATCTTGTGTTGCCTACCCAGTTTTAAGTTTGATTCAGTAAAAGTTATAGCTAATTAATTATTGGTGCTGGAAAAAAAAAAAAAAAACTAGAAGTACCTTCACAGTAACTATTAGTTGGTAGGCATTAGTCAAATGGTTTAATAAGTCATGTCAATATGTCTCCTAACCCTGAACGGTAGGTACCACAACGATTCAGCTGCTTTATAGGCCTGAGTGTTGTCCTGTGCATTTGACTCTTCTTGAGCTTGACAAATGTGGAGGTGAGTGTTCACATAAGAGTCGGTGTCTCACCCGGGAACAGGCCTGCACAAAGGAGGGACTGACACCACTGGAAATATTACATGGAATCACTGCACTTGCCCCAAAGGAATCAAAGCCAACTGTGTCCTTAAGACTTGTGTAAGTGACTATAACTTGACATCTGAGTTCTCACCACCAGACTGCACTGCATGCTCGGAGTGAGGCGCCCCGCCCCTTTACCTTCCTCCTTTCCCTTGGAGGCCTCTGAAGAAGATGATCTGGATTTTTTCGGTGGCGATTCGGCACATTCAATCTTGGTCTTAGCCTTTCTTTTTTTTGACCTGATTTCTTTTCTCCTTTATGTTAAACAACATAATATTTAAGTTCATTTTTTCAACTAATTTTATAAAATATAAAACTGAATGAATTAAAAAGTTAAAGTACACATAACTCACATAATAAGAACCTTGAATGAGTATGAAAATATTTTAGGTAAATATACAAATTAAGATGATTCTGTAAGATAATAAAGCCTACACAGAGATGAGGATCTACTCTGTAAGTTCTCCACACAAACACACAAGACAGTTTACTTGGCCCTTCCCCAGCACATAACCCACAGCCACCGAGCACCGGGATTGCGCAGAGCAGCAAGTGCTGCCATGGTTCTGAGCGCCAGGGAGAGGACACTCTCCTCTGAGAACAACCACCACGGCAAGAGTATCTTGGATCAGATAGAAAGTGCACACATAAGACAACTTAGAATTCACTTCTTACTGCTCTGGCTTTACCTTTTCAAGGCCAGATTTACAGTTTGGTTGGTACAATAGGTAAAAAGCAATTAATTTAATCGGTTAAGAAAAGAAACAGGAGAAAACAGCTCTTAAGTATTTGCTCAAAAGACTGATTAAGACAACCATGCTGATGCTATCACACCATCACAGCAATTAATCATAACTGTTCTTTTATCAAAGTCATTTCAGTTGAAATGGCTCTCCAAAGGGGAAATCACAAAGTTCTTTTGGTCTCACTGATAGAAAAAGGAAATTAGGTTGGGGCTGGATACTCAAGTAACATAAAAAATCCTGCTAACTTTATTACTTATTTGTAGCAGCTAAAACACTATGTAGACATGCTTTAATAAAACCGATTTTAAGCTAGGCATTTACACCTATATACCTATAACCACAGCACACAAGAGTCTGAGACAGGAGAATCACAAATTTGAGGGTAGCCTCAGATTCATTATGAACTGAAGACCAACCTGCCTCAAAACAAAACAAAACAGTAACAATACAGAAATCATTGCAATATGAAACCAATAAAGCCAAGACCAATCATCTCCTGTGTACTGCATGGACAGGCCAGTGCTTCTCCTAACTCACTCAACACTGCAGACATTCCAGATGTCTCAGTAAGAGCCTGAGAAACTCTATTTAAAAGACTGTAAAAATAACAAGAAGGACTGGAGGGTTGGTTCTGTGCCTAAGAGTCTGCAGTGCAAACTTGAGCATTTGAATTTGAATCCGAAGAATCCATGTAAAAATCAGGTGTGACCATGTTTACCAATACTCTTGGTGCTTAGGGGCAGGAAAGTTGAGACCAGAGACAAGAGGATCACCGTGGCTTGTCAGCCAGACCAGTCAAAAGTGGCAACATCCAGGTTCAGTGAGAGACCTTGTCTGAAGTGAGTAATGCTGAGAGAGACAGAGAGCACAAGAACACACACACACACACACACACACACACACACACACACACACACACACACACACACACACACACACACACACACACACACACACGCAATTACTTTTGCACTTTAAAAGTCCTAAGAACCATTCCGGGCACTCTGCTGTATAACATCATTTCTAAGATTTCCACTGGCTCCAAACTAACAACTCTCCTAAAGGGCACCTATTGCTCCATATAGACATTCACTTCTAAAACTGCTTGGCTAGACAGGGCAGAGTGAATGTCCATTTCCACAGATCACATATTAATGCTCTATTTTCTAAACAATACACTTAATTCACTTTCCAAATTGAGATTTAGATAGTATAATAATATGATTATGGTCTAAGTTACTCAACATTAAAAATAATGTTTTAAAAGAGAAAAGTTACCTGTGATGGAAATTTAATTTAAAGGAACATTCTTGGCATAATCCTAAAAAAGAAAAAAGATATATCACTTAGCTTTTAAATCTGTGTAACCATATTGTTACTTTATTTTAATTCTAATTTCTCATGTTCTGTATATCTCTTACTATATACAGAATATGAAGAAAATAATCTAATATTACATGTTAAAACTATATTAAATGTTTGAGGATTGAAGATATTTTAACACTACCGTGTTTTAAATTGTTTTCATCCAATGTATTTTCATCACATTCTTTCCCCTCTCTCTCTCCTCCAACATACCCTCTCCACTCACCTACCTCACGTTCTTTCTCTCTAGGAAGAAAGTACGACTCACTGAAGAAAACTGATTTTTCCCTTTCCAAGGAGCTTTCAATTACAAATAGCACCCCCTCACCTTCTGCCCTGGGCAGGGCCCTTGCACCCAACGCTGGCAGACTCCCACTGCTCAGGTGCAGGCCACAGCAGACAGAAGAACAGGTGAGGGACTGCCCCATTCACTAGATTCGGCTCTCAGTTACAAACAGCTTCTTGGTCAGGGTTAGTACTTTGTACCCCTTCCCCTTGCTGCTGCTGGGATTCTGTCTGGTTTCAGTCTGTGCTGGTCTTGTGTATGCCGTCACAGTCACATGTGTATCAGCCCTGTTATGTTTGGAAAACACTGTCCTAAAGGGCCTTTAGAAAAGGTGTCATTCATTGTGTCTCACAGGCAGAATTAGTATCTGACATCAAAGATGATCTCCCAATAGAATAACATGATGTAATAATATGCACATAATACCAATAATAGAAAGGTGCTGTAGTCAGCATTTTTGCTGGAGGAGACGATCACTGCAGAGACTCACAACTGGTCCAAGTGCTCAGAATAACTGGCTGTTGAATGCTCAGCTCTAAAGAGGGCACCTGTATTCCTCTCCAAGGCTCAGGGAACATTGCCAACAAGAAGGCAGAAAAGACATGTAAGAGCCAGAGATCCCATGGTATGTTGTATACCGCTGTCCTCTGAGCATGATATGCCTACTACACTCTTGAACTCTCAGCAGCCGTCAATACGTGAATAAAACTTTCACACAATTAGATAAGTGAGTATTCCATCATTGTGGGATGGGGAGACTCATGAGGCCCTGTACCTTCCTGAAGATTCTTCAGTGGTATAGCCACTGGTAAGTGTGGCCCATGCTCCTGTAAATAATCCTTCACCATGTTCTGTTAGTAATCCTAATTACACTTATTGGGTCACAAAAAAACCCAAAAAACAAACCAGAGAGACAGACAGAGACAGAGAGAGACAGAGACAGACAGAAGTGAAAATAGGACTAAAAATATACTATTATACATAGGCATGAATATAAAATATTCATAGTGAAATCTACTAATAAGTAAAATTACTATCTGTTAAGACCTTTTTAAAAAGTATCCTTTCCTAAAATTTTCATTCATTCTCAAAGAATAAATTTATTTACTGTTAATACCACATTACAGCTACACATTCAGCCATAAGGTTTACATCGCCTTCTCTGACAGCCACTTAGACACATAATCTAGTGACATTCTCAAGCTTGTAAGATCTTCACTCTACAAGTTACCAGCAGGAAAATTGACATTAGAATTGTTTTATCAAAGTGCTACCATAATGCTAAAAATTTTAGGTTCAAAATTTCTTTGAGGTTTGAGAAGACTACAGGGAAAAAGAATACTTTGAGGAAAATACATCGAATCTTTTAAAATTGAACTGTAAATAGTCTATACATTTTTCAGTTCTAAATTAAAGACAGACTTGGAAGAAATCAACCATATCTCCACTAAACTCAACTTACTTAATTTAACAAGTGCATTTCTCTTTTCACCGTGCTCAAGATAACCAAAATTAACTTCCCAGCTCTTCAAACCTTCTTTTTCATCACAACATTTATTTCCACAAAAAAACTGACCTGCAAACAGGAAAGGACTATTAGCCACGACACATGACATTATTTGCCTATAGACCTCTTACCTCTAAAACTTTCTTCTAAAACTAAAAATAAGTAACAATAATTATAATGTAAAATAAATTTTTAAAAAATATATAATTGCAACACAAGCTCATTATTCAAAATAACTGACTATAAGATTACAACATCATATATCTAAGTATGAAATCAAAGCGGTGATTTGGTTTTTTCCTTTTGCAATGGGCACTAAACCACATCCCAGGTCTTTTCGTTATTTGCTTGCCTGCTAACTACATTGCCTACGCTGGCCTAGAGGGTATTCTATAGGTCAAAACTGAACTTACAGACATCCTGTCTCAGCCCCCAACTGGTAACTGGGACTACCAGACTGTGCCACCAAACCCAGCTAAAGAGCTGAACTCTTAAAAAATAACAGTCACAGAATTCCTGAAGATAAACTATTTATTTAAGTAGAACTTTAGTGAGTCCATATTAGAAAATCTTACACTTTGGAAAGTGAAAACATTATGTGTACTCACTAAATCCCTGAAAGAAGAAATCATTTCCCCAAAGTATATGTTCTTAGATATAAGTTCTTATAGTCTTTAATTGCAATATTAAAATTAATGTTTTCCAATATTATTATATCATTTACTTAAAGTTCTAGCAAAATGTTCATGGAAAACATTTTGAAAACTTAAACCTGACAATCTAAATTTTAACACCTCACTACTCTATCATATATTAAAAACTTCTAAACCAGGACAAAAACTGATGATTTAGAGGTGAGGGGACAATTCAAAATTATTTATTTTGGCAGGAAAGGAAAAAATAAAAATGATTTATACAAAGAAAAATTTCTACTATAGTTACTTACACTAAGAGTAACAAATAGAAACCACAAACTCTTTTTTATAAAACGCAAAAGCCTGCCAAGATTAATTTATAACTTTAACATTCAAAAGGCTATTTCATAGCTCAGTCTTTTGAAACAGGATCTACTGCATGCAGCCCAGACTAAAGTCAAACCTACAATGTAGCAGAGGATTATGAACTTAAAACACATTTTTTTATATTTACTTATTTAGTCTGAGTGTCTGTGTGTGCGTGAATGTGTGTACATGTCATGTACTGGAAAATGTAAGGAAGTCACAGGATGTCTACAATATTCATTCCAAATGAAGAGTACATGTTTAGTACATTTAGTAATGACTGTTACACAGCAACCACAACATTCTATCTAACAGAGCAACAGCTTGCTATCCATCCCAACTAGAGCAGCATTCACTTAAGCATCTAGAGAATTCCCATCAACTTTTTAAAAGGCAGTGTTTATGTACTCTCCTAAAAATTCCACTTGACAAAACTGACATTAATGAAAGACATTAATAAAATTAATTTCAGGATCTCTCATTATTTTCTGTAAAAATACAAAATAAAATGTGACCTTAAGAAAGTTTATACTGCCTTACTTTTAAATGTTTATTTAGTATTGAGTGTGTATGTGTTAAGTCCATTCTCTTCTTATGCTCTAGGTTGCAGGGACTAATCTGAAATTACTGGTGTGGTGTGGCAAGTGTCTTTACCCACTGACCACTCACTGAGCTGCTTTGAATTCATTGTTTCTCCTTTTCTTCTACCCCATATACTCTTGAAAAAGTCAGACTTCGGATCCCCTGGAACTACACATTTGACTCCCTCAATGTTTAATCTTTGGGCTCAACCTAAAAGTAGTCTGTACAAAACTTCTACTGGGTTCATGTGTGATATTTAATTTCTACTTTCAAAATGTTGATTTTTGTTGGAGTACTACCAATATTTTATTATAATTGGTAACCAAGCACTCACTTGTTCCCTGTTAATAAATCTTTAATTTTAATAACATTTTCTAAATATCCTCAAATATTCTGTCAAATTCTAAAGGAAAAGTCACGAGAGTATTAAATTCTAGTCTTTGCTAATAATTTATTTATCAGAAATACATTTTCCTGATTTTATTTTTATGGATAATTTTTGGTCTATGACAGGAAAAATCTCACCCAATGATTTCAATTCTATATAACAAAACAAGTTGTATTCTATTAAAAAGTAATTTTTTAAAAAAATAAAACTTACCTTTTCCTGAAATTACTTCTTTTTCTATTCGCCACCTGAATCCAAACTGGTATGAAAATAAATTTAAGTACAAAACTTAAATTACATGTATAGTCACATCTAAACATAAAGCCAAGGATGATTACATTTTCAGCCTGAAAAATAAAACTAATTCTCAATGTGATAGCCTTTCCACTTTTTATAGGAATTTGAAAATACCCCTGAATAATTACCAACCTCTGTTAAAAACGACTTTTAAAATGCCCTAAAAGTTCAGGTGTTAAGGCAAAAAGTACCTGCATTCACATTATATGCTGTTTACATGATACTGATGAAAGAGAAGGGCTGTGGTTATGGCAGAGGAGAGCAGTAGCTCAGTATGTTAACCTGGAGGAGAACTGCACTAAGAAAGAATCCAGCGGCTCGAGATGGCTCAGTGCTTCAGAGCACTGGATGCTATTACAGAGAACCAGGTTCGACTCCCGGCACCCGTGTGCTCCCACTCTGGGAATCTGACATCTTCTGGCCCCCACAGGCACTGCATACATGTTACTGGCAAGAGTTTCCCAAACCTTTTCTTTTCTTCATTAATCTAGTTAACAAATATACTTATTAAGCACTCATTTATTGGACTTGGTATTCAAATGAGGATATCAGGTAATTATTAAAATAATGACTGCTAAATCGTTCTTAAAAATGGGTGTGTGTGTGTGAAGAAATGACTCAGCTGCCTAGAGTGCTCAGTATGCTGCAGAAGATCTGAGTGTGGATGCCAGCAACCCCAAAGTGAAGCACAGTTACTGTCCCTACGGTACTGGGGATCTGACACTCTCTCCTGGTGTCCATAGGCACCATGCGCCCATGAAGTACATGTACATACGTGCAGACCAACATTCCTACACAGAAGATGAAAACAAATAAATTTTAGCAAAGCAATACTCATCGCTAGGAAAGTTATAATCTGTGGGGAATGAAACATTACACTGTGTCATACTAGGTAACTTCTGTATCCTTATACCCTTTCCTGATACCAGATCTTGTTGGATTCAAGTTGCAGTTACTCGAGGGTTGGTCCCGAATCCTGCTTCCTGTAACACAGATTCCGTACACTTAATATTTTTGTAAAAGAAAAACAGTCTTTGGTTCATTTAAGGCGGTGTTTTTCCATTTTATTTTTTTAAAGAAAAAAAGTTTTCATTTTTAAAAAGTTCTTTTTTTCTTGTGTCTGAATCTAATTCTAACAGACAAATCCAAATACATTCTCAATTATAAAATTTTTTTTCCTGGTTTTTTTTTTTTTTTTTGAGACAAAAACTCAGTGTATCCTGTCTTGAAACTCTGTAGACCAGGCTGGCCTCAGACTTGCAGACAGCCACCTGCCTTTGCCTCCCAAGTTCTGCAATTAGAGGTGTGTGCACACTGAAAGGCATGAAAAATTGTTCAAAGAGAGGAATAGGAAGGTAAAGAAAGGAAGCCACTAGAAGTGCATTTCTCTCTGTATAATGATATATATACTACCATATATAGCAGGCATTGAATTAAGAGCTGGATAATTAGTGAGTAGGGCATTATCTGTATACTAAGAGCAAATGCATCCTAACACTGGAACCACTTTCTCCAAAACTTCAAACGTTGTATGCCAGAATTCAACCATTACATCCCCAAATATATCCTTCCAAATTCCCCATTTCAATCATTTACACTCAAACATGAGTTTCACCTGATTTCTTATTAGCTCTTATTTTCATATGCATTTACTCACCGTGTTCTTACAAAGTACAATTTCTATCACAATTATTCTCCTTAAAATATTCACGAGTGTATGCACATGTGTATGGGGTGTGGCACAGGGAGGCCAAAAGAGTACATTAGTCATCTTTATCATTCTTTATCTATTCTTTGAAGTGGGGGGGGGGGGCTGGGGGGGGAGTATTGTGTGTGTGTGTGTGTGTGTGCCTGGCTTGTTGAGATCCAAACTCCTCTAGTCCACAGGTTCTCAAGACTCCTCAGTAAGCACTTGTAACCAGTGAGCCATCTTTCTAGCTTCCTGATTCTAGTAATTATAGGGAGATTATGCTGTTCCATTGTAAACAGTTGTCCTACCCACTGGTTTAATAAAAAGTGCTGATTGGCCAAAGGCAGACAGGAAGTATGGGCGGGGCTACCAGACTAAGGAGATTCTAGGAACAGGAAGAACACAGCAGTATGCAAGAGAGAAGCCGGAAGAAGCAGGGGACAACTATGCTGCTCTGAGAAAAGGTACTGAGCCGCATGGCTGAACAAGATAAGAGTCATGGGTTAGATTAAGGGTAAAGACTTAGTAAGTTATATGCCTAGGCCTTAGGCCGATCAGCCTAAAACTATTGTAAGCATCTGTGTGTCTCTGCCAGTCTGTGGGTCTGCGGGCCTAAACCTTGAGGCTAGGCCCGAAAGTCAGGGACAGAAACCTCTTACTACAAGTAATAGGTTTTTGGGTTTTTTTTAATTATTATTTTAAATAGAGACTTTAAACAGTTAACTTTTATTTGTGTACATCTGGTCTCCTCAACTAGACCAGAACTTTATTTTATTCATTCACTCACTTATTCATTTAGTGATAGGATCTCCCCTCAAATTGGCTAGCCAGCCTAAACTGGCCTTGAACTCACAATCCTGAAACTATCTCGAGTACTAGGGTTACAGTCATACACTATCACTTCCAATTAGACTACAGCTTTTTTGTGAAGGGCCGTCACTACATACTGTGTCCTGTCCAATTTCATGACTAGAGTGTTCATAAAAAGCCCATGGCTGAAAAGCTACTTTGCTATATAACATCCCTATAGAAAGAAGGTATTGTAGACTTGATTTGCATGTAATAACTACAAGTAACTCCAATTGCTGTGGCGATTCCAGAGCAGTAATGGTAATTAGCTGGCACAGACAAGGGCTATGCAACAGCACCCACAGCTAATCTGCAGAATCCCAGGAACCTCTGGGCTACAGCAACCACACAGATTCGTAACAGGATTATGCAAAGTCATTACTGCTACTGTCTGTACAGAAGGAGAAAACAACTCAAAGTAAAAACACTAAAGAGACCAAACTAAATGAAAAAGAAATTCTCAGAGTTTCTTTTAAGATAGCTGTTTATAGTTTTCTTAGTAGAACACTAATATGCACTACCCAGACATGCATTCCTTCTTTTCACATTTCTGACTGAGATCATCCATCCCTGGATTACCATTTCTAGTTCCTAAGGAACTCGAGCTAGAAATGAAAATAGCTTTAATATGTAAAGGACAAATGAGAAGCAGAAACTACTAATTAACACTGATTTGAGTTAATTTTACCAAACTAGGAATATTTATGTAACAAAAGTACATCTGCCACTCCATAACTGGCAATTAATCAAAACCATTAATTTCAAACCTGATCTGTGAAATGAGACCTCTGCAGTGCTTAGTCACTAGAGGTTCAAGGAGAGCCTGGATGGAGCCCAATTGCCAACTGTGTGTAATTTTAGACTTCTTATGGCTGATCTCACAAACAAAAGCACCCGTCCTTCATAAATTCCATAGACTCTGTAAACTCCATGACCGCAAAAGTTAAGCAATCAAAATGATATTCCAAAGTGCAAGATAAAAGATTCAAATCAGTTCCATGAAAGAATAATGTGGGTCATGGTGGTTAATAAAAATTAATGCGGTACCTAAATATTTAGAGCTCCAGCTATAAATATTCATAGGGCATACCTTATTTTCTTTGTATCTACTGAGGTCGGCTATGCAGTATTCCTTGAATAATTTATCATAGTATTTCTTTGCAAGTCTCTTCTCCCTAAATCCATAAAAAGTATGTATTATACATTTAAAAATCCAACCACAGTTTGCTACTTTGAAGCAATATCAAGTAAGTAACATATGATATAAATATTAATGTTAAAAGAGGCCTAATGTGGACAGGCGTGCTGACTATCTGGAGATGAAAGACATAGAGAAATGAGAAACAGAATTACTCCTCATTTATTGCCCTTTGTGATGTCTGGACTTTGAAAACCACTTTCATGATTCTTTTCCTCAAAGTATTCAAAATATTTTATAAGAAACATACAATAGTGCAATTATAAGAGATATCAGTTAATTAATTAATTAATTGCCAAAGATTACCCAAGGAAGCAAACCAGAATCGAGGGTCCTAAATGTAAGTTTCTGTCCCTAACAGAAACTGTCCTATAGCTGAATGCCTTGGATAAAAAGACAACATTGACTGTGCTGGAGAGATGGCTCAGAGATCAAGAGCCTGTGCTGTCCCTCCAGAAACCTTACTTCAATCTCCCAGCACCCATGCTGATGACTGACAACCACATCTAATTCCAGATCCATGGAATCAGATGCCCTCTTCTTCCTCCATGGGTTCCCACACATGTAAGGCATATATACACACACAGACACACACTTGTGGTGATATATATTTAATAAAATTAATCTGGAATATCAGAGTCAGCCACAGAACCAAGCCAGGTCAGGGAGGGGCGACCCACACCTTTAATCCTAGCTTTAGGAATGTGGAAAGAAGAAGTTATAGAGCTGGGCAGAGCAAGAGAAGAGGGCTTTTCAGCTTGCCCAGAGACTTTCCTTCTCCTTTTGGCTGAGGACTCAGACATTCAGCTGGAGAATTCATTCAGGCCTGAGGAGTTGGCTGGGTGGCTGCGGCTTGTTTCTGATATTCCAGCTTTTCCCCAATATCTGGCTCTGGGTTTTCATTATATACTAACTAGAGTTCATGCAGTATACACTCACATATATAAATAAATAAAAATAACATCTTTAGTCAGACTGGCTATAATATAGTTCAACCAGAGAAGGGTCCTGTCAGCAATCCTGATGACCTGAGTTTGAACACTGGGACCTATGGTGGAAGACTAGAACCCAACTCTTTCAAGTTGCCCTTTGACCTCCATCCACATATACACACAAAATAGATAAATAACACAATAAAATTACCAAGTCATGTCTTCTTCATCCTCCTCATGCCACAGAAATCTATGGTTTTCTCGAATAACATCCAGGTCTGTCTTATCATTTTCCCTAGAAAATAAAAATTTTAATTTAGTATAAAAATAAATTAAGTGAGATTTGGGTTAAATAGTGATGAAATTTTTTGAAAACTTAAATAAAAATATAAATAAAAGTATAGTTCTACTTATAAGTTTGTATATAAAAGAATCACTTCAATGTTTTCAGAAGCTATTTTGGGAAAAATGCAAGAAAGGAGCAAGTTCAATAAAGAAACAAATTCATTCATCTCTAAAGTGTTTCTAATTATACAAATGGTGCTATGTTGCCAAAGCAAGGATGAGAAAGCTGAATAGACTCTAAGTGAGAAAATGAAAATGGAAACAGGTTTCTGAATGAATCCAAGTAACGAGCTGTAGATAACATGTCATGCTGCATCATCTTAGTAGTTTCCTGGGAAGACCAGTAAAGGAGGAAGAGAAAAGATGCTCAGTTTGGAAGCAGAATAAATATCTGAGCAGCATGGGCTCAATGGACAGGGGAGATAAAATTGGGATCACTAAGAGAGTGTGCTGAAGTCTTTAAGGTTCTACTTACTAAAAGATGAAGCAGAGGGAAATCCATGCAAGACCATGAGCCTGAACACAGGAAGATTTTTTATGTGTGGAAAATTCCAGAGTGAAGTTTCTTGTTTGCCTTACTTTTGTATTAATGATGATTTTACTGTTTTTGAGATTAGAGAGGTAATTACATCATTTCTATCCTTCCCCTTCCTCCTTCCAGCCCCTTTTACACCCTCCCCACTGCTCTCACTCAAATTCCTGGGTACTTTCAATTGTTCTTATGCACGCACACACGCAGATGTATATAATCATTGTTTGTTTCCCTCTTTTGGAAACTTGCATGGCCCCTTCTGGTACATGAAAGCTAGGCTTAGGAAGGAGGCTTTTGGATCCTTTTCTGGATCGTGTGTCCTAAGTATCTGGTGTCTTCAGCAATAGGGACTTATCTTTAAGCAAGAGCAAGAGCAATAGTCTAAAGTGTTTGGAGAATTTCTTGGACACTGTCTTGTTTTTGCAAAAGCAATCCTGGACACTACAGTTTAATATGTCATTATTTCAAAGATCCTTGTCAACAGGACACAAGAATATTTCTTGCATACTGTTATTTCCTACATCATATCTGGTTCAACAGTTGAGAAAGCTACCTGAGGCCTGCTGCCGAGGAAGACATAACACAGGGCCTAGAAAGCCACCATACTTGCCCTGCATCCCATGTAAACTTCACAACACTTACCCCAGGCGCTTGAAGTCCTCCCTTTTGCCACCATAGTACAAAATATAGTCATTTACAAACTTTGTGTGCCTCTGATACTGAAATGCAAAATACTAAGGATTTTGTAACTGTTCAAGAGTTATTCCATTGCAATATATTACTAAGTGAAATGAAAGTATAGCATAAGTCTACCTAGCATTTTTAAATATATAAATCAAGACAGACAATTGTATGGCAGACTTTCACTTTCTGCCATAAACATTTTAAGTATGTATTGCTTGTAATGTTTGGAACCTTCAGGCATACATTATTCTTGTGATTAAAAATGTATAACCATCAAGGGGGAAGACGGAGCTTTCTGTTCTGTTCCTAGAATACACACAATCTCATCCTCTCAGTCAGTCTAATAATATTACAAATAAAGAAACCATGGCTTCTAAATTATAGGGGGAAAGTAGAATTTATCGTCCGTTATTACACAATATAAGTGATGATAAAGTATATAACGTAGGATATAATGTTTATAAAATTAAGTCTCACCAACATTAAGGTTTCAAACAAACAGTGAGAAGGGCAGGCCTGGTGGCTACACCTGTGACACCGGCGTTAAGGAGGCTAAGGCAGGAGGAGCGACCAGACTCCTAGCTAGCCTGGGCCACACAGGGAGACAATGTCTCACGAAGAAATGAAATGAAATAAATAAATTATGGTAAGTTTTTTTTTAACCTTAACATTCAAAGAATCCACAAAACCATGTATATTGTCCATGCATTGTAACAGGATATATGAATATTTAATGTTTGTTTTGAAAACCTTAGCAACACTCTCCACACTCAAGCATATGCAAACTTAGCTATCCCAACTTCTGTGGCAGTACCCTTAAAGACAGTGATCTCACTGATCATAGCATGTTCTAATAGAATACGTCATCAGAAGATGAAATTGGGGGGGGGGGGAAGCTCACATACTTCAAGCCCTGGGCTCAAGCTACCACTAAATGGGAATGCTATTAGAGCAGCTAATTTTTTCCGTAAGGAGGTAGGTGACAAATTTTACAGGCTTTGCAATCTCATGTCTCTGCTATCATTGCTCAGCTCTGCTAGTATAGCATAAGGCAGTCAAGGTAAAGGCAGGGCTGTGGTCAACACAACTTCTGGAGCAAAAACATGTGAGCAGGAGCTTGGGTCCAGGAGCAGAGGAGACAAAGGGGTAATCCTCCAACTCAGATATTACATATAAAAACAAATACAAGCTTGTGAAAGGCGGTGACTGAAAGGAACACAGAGGACTGTCCTGCTGAGATATATCCTCCAAGTTTTCTTATTGCCTCGTCTATCCCAGATTTGGAGATGAGGCTAGCAACCTGAAAACACTAATACGCACAGCCTGACACAAATACAACAGCCTATTCCCTCTCACCAAGAGCCTGACCTCCCTAACAAGTCTGCTCTTTCTGTATGCTGTGAATGTGTTGCTATCACTGCTTAGTAAAGCAGCTGTTGGGCCTATGGCAGGACAGAGTAGCCAGGCGAGAAATCAAGAGTGATGCAGGAAGAAGAAAGGTGGAATCAGGGGAGGTGCTGAGAGCTGCCAGAGGAACAAGATATGATGGAACACAAGTAAAGTTACAAGATTAGTAATTATGGGTTAATTTAAGATGTGAGAGCTAGCTAGCCATAGATCCAACAGTCTGTAACTAATACTGAACCACAGTCTGCTCTCCCTAACAACCTATTCTCCCTCACCTTTAAAAGGCCAAGAGTCTCTCTAGGAAGATCATTAACTGTTTTGTTGTTGTGTTGTTTTGAGACAGGATCCCACTATGTAGCCCTGGTTGGCTTGGAGCTTGCTATGTAGACCATGCTGCCCTCAAATCCAGTAGCTATATATCCCGGGGAGAAGTGGACCCAAAAACCAGGGTCCTCTGTCAGCCCTGTAGAAAAATAGCCCCTAAACATTTATTCTTGCTTCGTGGCCTAACCCTCAATGCAGGTGTCAGTGAAGGGAGAACTTATGTGTAAGTGTTTATGTGAAATAAGACCCTATGGAATCAGATCCAAGCTTCCAATGGGTTAGGAGGTCAGAGACTAAAAGACAAAATCCAAACGACACAAAGTGTGATGGACGCTTCCTTTCCTTGATCATGACCTGGGAGCTGACACTCGGGGTCTTGCCTGGCTTCTCCTCTCTGACGTCCCCGCAAGAGCATGACATCAGTGTAGAGTGCCACAGGCCACGGTCTGACTGACTCTTAGCTCAGTCCAGCCAGACCTGAGGAACCCAAGTGACAGCAGGTCTAGGAACAGCACTCAGCCAGACTGAATTTTAAAACAGAAGTTTTGCATAAGTTTAAAAGAGCCAAGAAGCAGGTGTGAATGGAATAGATTAGAACGACACTATAGAAGACAGGAACAGCTGTAACATCTGTAAGCTTGTGGGCTTTTAAAGTCTGTTTATAGAACAAAGCCAACCATCTTTTTACTTCTAAAGATTTCCTCTATTTTAATAGAGAATTATACTTGAAAATATAAATGGTAAATATCTATATCAATAAGTACAATCTGTAAATATAAAACTGGACAAGATTTTGGTTTTTAAAGATTAGAAAACATGGTTAGCAGGCAGATTTTGAAATATTTACTAGTTTTAAAAAGGGACTATAAAAGGATACAGCATCCATAGCTATGAGATGAAACCTTCTATTTTTTGCTTCTTCCCTGTTTAAAAAAAAAAAAAAAAGTTTAAGCAAATTCAAATATCCACATTTATTAACATAATCAAACCTGCTTGTTCCAAGATTATAACAACCAAAACAGCACACCTGTCCAGCAGGTCCGCGGCAACTTGCTTATGGACCACCTTTCCATGTTTTTCCTTTTGAAACGGTTTTGTAAGCAGCAACTCATCTTCGACTGTCCTAGTATATTAAGAGAAAAATTATTAAAAGAGTTAAATGTTCTTGAAGGACAAATGTTCATGATTGCTCAGCAAGCATCCTATCAGTGACCTGCATCTCAGCTGGGGCAATTTGAAGGCAAAGGGTCTCCTGTAACTACAACTGGACACTTGGTCCCCAGGGCCAGTGCCATTTTAGGAAGGTGGAGCCTTGCTGAAGGAAGTGGAGAATTACAGATGAACTGCGGTTTTATAACCTGGGCTTCACTTACTATCTGTTGTTGGCTTGCTGA
The DNA here is from genome assembly GCA_033318265.1 of Phyllotis vaccarum. Classification (NCBI taxonomy): domain Eukaryota; kingdom Metazoa; phylum Chordata; class Mammalia; order Rodentia; family Cricetidae; genus Phyllotis; species Phyllotis vaccarum. Next base: position 23,444,075 of record JARWLC010000004.1, on the reverse strand, counting down.
CTACAGACACAATGTATCCAGCTATACTTCATGCTCCCCCTCCTGGTGTTTCCCTTCAGGAGTGTAGCCCTTCTTAAACCCTGCAACCAAACAAACCCTTCCATTGCTTCTTGTCAGGCACTGGTTCACAAGAACAGCTTGTGTAAACAGCTCAGTTTAAAGAATTAAAGACTTAATTTTAGAAGATTCTCTGATCCTTAATGAGATATTCTGCATCTTAATTTTATTTAATACTTATAAAAGACAAAATAGCTAATTGTAAGGAGCAGGTTCCTGACAAAAATCATTTACCACCCTAATCTTACTTATCTGTAAAGTAATAATAATAAGGATTTAACAATTAAAAAATATGGAAAAGAAAGGTTGACTATAAAGGACACTGACCACAATTGATATAGATAAGTAGAACCCTAGACCATAGTATCAAAGTCAATTTTCTGAAATTCTATTCTTTGGGACTTCATGTATCCTAGGCAAGCATTCTACCAACTTAATTATAATTACATCCTCAGACCAGAAAGTAATGTTTCTTAATGAACATCTAGAAAACATACATTGTAATATTATTTTATAATTATTACTTCTTTTGTTATTCATGAAGACTTATGATCTCATAAAATGTTCAGTCCTAGTTATTAGCAAACCTAACACATTAGTCTTCCTGTGGAATAACTAATCAATTTCTCTGAGGTCCATTAATATAAATCAAGCACTCCGATGTTAATACATAGGAAGTTTTTAAGAACTGAAAGCTAAGAACAATGGCCCTAAACACAGCAACTTGGTGAAGATGTAGCCATCAGCTAGACATGGCAGCTCATACCCGGAATCCCAGCACTTGGGAAGGTAAGCTAGAAGACTGTGAATGTAGGACAGCCTAGGCCATAGGGAAATCCAGGCCAGCCTCAACTACATGATGAAACCCTGTTTCAGAAAATAAAATAAGACAACAAAAGAATATGTCCTCCTTGAGACACCAGGCTTTCGTGCTGCCCCGTCAGTAAAACTTCCCATGAGTTCCTTCCACTGACCTGCTCATTCAAGTAAACATCGCAACTGTCCTGAATTACAATGGATCCTCCACATGGACCTCACCTGGAAGGCAAGCACTAGCAAGTAAACCCCCTTTAAGCTGTGACATGTGCAGGTACACAGTCTGAACAGATGAAAACAAAACAGAAGCAACAGAGAAGCCTTCCTTTTCCCATCAGCCCTTCCGATAAACCCCTCACAACAAAACGTCTTTCCCCACAGCTACCTCAAATTTAAATCCGTTTATTAGTGTCATAAATAGAACCTTATTTGCTACAGCAGTTGTTTCCAGATGCAAACTCAGTCCCAAACCTTTCAACATTATTTATTTGTGCCTCATGTCAATCTGGAAATAATGTGAACTGTTGATCAATAAAGACTTACTTCTTCTTCCTTCTGCTGGATTCTCCACTTTGCTCATCATCACTAAAATCAGAGTCGTAACCTCCATGCCCATGCATCTGCAAAGGAGGACAAAATCAGCTGTGCAGACCCTGAGCTGCCAAAGTTTCAGGAAATACAAGTGTGAAAAGTAAGTGGTCTCAAACAGCCACAGATTTTCTAAGATAAGATAGGTAAGATCGCTGTCTCTGGGCTACCCAGCCATCTAAAATGTTCGCTCTCTTTAAAATAACGGACTGACAGTTCAGAAATGCATGAATATTTTCCACACCTTTAAGTCCTGTTAATGAAGTTAATCATTGGCCTTTCTAGTGGAACCTAAGCCTGGATGCTGCAAGTGACTGCAAGGGGCAGTAATGCATCACTTTTATTTGACTCATAATAATTACTGTGAAGTATACACCTCCTTAAGATGTTTCAGCCATTGACACAACACTGAAAATTTTTGTAAAGATGAGAAATTATTGCCCAGTACTTCAACTACATGTTCTATATTGTAGATATGCCTAGCCATGCCAATACCATTTTTTACAATTATCTACAGTAATAATTACAATAATGTGATGTATAGGATTATAGCATAGATACTAGATTTCAGGCTCTCTGTAGTGTAGGTATGTGATGGCTATATCATTGAGTACATACACACCCTGCAATGGTTGAACAATAAAGAAATTGCCAGAAGATGTATTTCTGAAGTGTCTTTCTTATTAAGCAATGAATGAATGAATTGCTTAACAATTAACTGAACTATAAATCACCTTGTCATGAACACCGTACTAAGTACTTTACAAAAATGCTTATGATTTTTCAAGTTAAAAACAAATACTTGTATTTTAGCAATGAGAGGAGTCAAGGGCAAAATCAATTTTACAAAGCAAGTAGCTAAACTGATCTACTTGATTCTTATGGTCCCAGTTTCAACTGTCCCTTGGGAATATGATTAGACACAACTTACCAGAATTAGTGTTTGTAAATAGTACAAACTATTATTGATAGTATTTTATTAACTGATTAAAAATTTCCCTTAATTTTGTGAACTTGAGCTTTGTTTTGTTTGATGTCTCCTCAATTACCATAGCCCATGGCTTATTCAGTTTTATTGCTTATTTTTAGATTGAAATTCTTGGAGTCGCTGAAAAGCCTCAGCTGTCATTCAATTTGTCTAAAAAGACATCTAATTCCAGCATTACACAGAACCTGGAGCACACATGAGCAGGGTTAAAGATGGGTTATTTCACTATTGTGTGTCATCAATATTGAAGTCTTACAGCTGAAAAGAGCCAGTCCAGGACAGGTGACACTACTTTTAGCATTAGTATTTGTGCAGCCAAGTGCACAGAACTTGGAACACACAATAATATGAGTATGGGTGGGTTACAATTTCTACAGCTGATAGGAACCAAGGAAAGTGACATTAACTTTAGTATTTGTGAAGGCAAATACAGCTGGGGCACTGTTTCCATTCTTGACTGCCTTCTTTATGTCACTTTCTTTCTCATTTATTTGTTAAATGAGAAAGCTATGTCAAGTCTATGAGTCTCTGTGAGTCCGTTTTCAAACTTAGGTGTGTGAGTATATACCTCTCTTCCCTATCCCACCAATTGCAAAAGACTACAGCCAACCTTGGAGACACAGGTTTGCAGACCACAGTCTCCCTTCCCTAGCTGGCATCCATCACTGCCTTATACATGGAGACTTCACAACTTTTAGATCAACATCTTAACACAGCTGTTCAGATTATACTACCCTCTGATCCTAAAACTTCACTTTCCTCATATTTTGATGCTGTGGAGCCTGGGGCTTTAACAAGGTCCGGCACAGATGGTTTTCATTTACCTTTCTTTTCCTTTTCCCTTCCTCCTCTTCTTTGTGTGGGGTGGGGTGGGGTGGGGTGGGGTGTGTATGTGTGTGTGTTCCTTAACCTCTCTGAGCCTCAGCTTCCTCGCTTATGTAAAGGTTAACCGAAGTCTGTACCCTGCGAGAGCAAATGAGCCACCGAATTTAAAGGGTCTGGAAACGGTATCTGGTACAGTAACCCTCTACATATGAACTAGTAGATCATCTTGACTCCCCGTTCCCGATCTTACTTCCCTGATCTGACTCCCCATTTCTTTTCCTTCTGGTAGCTTCAATCCTACAAACTACCTTAACTCAATAGCTTTACTTAAAAGATCGCCCTCAAATCATGCTACCAGTCAACTAGGGTTAAGAAAATCTCAAGATTGGAGGGCATCTGCTGCCCCCAGAATCTGTCAAAAACAAAACAAAACAAAACACACTTAACTATAATGAGTTTCAAAGTCCTAACACCCCAAACGCCCACGGCCCTCCTTACACACCCCTTCCCTTCCGCTCCTCTCTGCCTGGCAAGTTCGTCCCAAGAGTCGTGGCAGCTGCAACGACAACCCACGGCCTCAGCGAGCCGCTGCAGGTCCGCGCCGGTCCTACCGAGCCGCGTTGCACGGCCACCCGCGCCACCGCCACCGCCTGCCGCCCGCCTGTCCCTACGGGTACGGCCCAGGAACAGCTTCCGGTCGGCTCAGAGGCGCGTCACATCTACAAGGCACCGATCTCCGGCGCTCTGAGCCGGTGCTGCAGCAAGAGCGGCTCGGGGAGAACAAAGACGGCAGGAGAAAGGGCCCGGAAGAGGAAGCGAAGACTGCCCGATTTGGTCCCTCATTTTCTCCCTGGGCCACCCACCTCCCTTTCCCTCTGGGGAATCCAGCATGTAGTACAATGTGTCAGTGCCCGCAGCCCAGCCCACGTCCTTCATTGGAAAATATATCTTTCTATAGAAAAAGCCCTGCCTGTCGCCTGCGGTCCTCTCTCTAGTAACCTTAGTAACGCCTCCACTGAGCATCCTCGCCTAGCAAGCCCCTCCCTGCCTTATTACCCTGCTCTTCCCCGGGAAAACAGTGTTCATAATTAGAACAAAAATAGGTTCTCCGCGTTCCGCCACCCACACAATAGATACTGTTCCAAATGCAGTGCTGGCGGCTGAAGAAATCGAATTGGCGAGGAAAGGAAGAAAGGAATGGGAAGATTTCACAGGGTGGCAGATTCTCGGCCAATAAGCGACCTGGCACATGCAAAAGGGCATCCAAAATAGATTTTTTTTTTTTAAGGCAGGCAAAATTAAATTATTTTAAGCCCCACCAGTTACTCGTGCATTTTGCTTGTCCTACACTGTGATGTCCCACTTCCCTTTCCACTGGATTCAGATCCTGTCTCCCTCCAGGACCGGCAGTTATTCATTTCATCCTTCACACCCAACATCCTGTCTTTGAAATCACAAGAGCTACTGAAACATTCGTTGAATAGGACTGGCATGCCTCTGGTTTTCACAACAGGCCCATTTTAAGAAAAGGTCTGGAACTTAATACACATTCGTTTTTTACATAGTTAATCCTAAACAGAAGATAACAACAACCCTGCCAGTCAGTTCAAGAGTTTTCATTCTTGGCAGTAAATTGTAGATACATCTTGATTTACCCAGGGCAGTAAATGTGATCTTGTTAGTTGCATAGTTATAAATTCATGTATTTCAAGATGCATTTGAACTATACTGTGATAAAAATATTTCCATAAGAAATTAAAGCTCATACTTAACTATTATAACAATTGGATTATTTTGTGGAACAGTCATTTTGATAAATATCTAAAAACCAAATACTTTGTTCTTTTATTTATTACTAATAAAGTCAAGAACATCTGTATCTTATATGCTACTCCTTTACACCAATATTTGACATATATTAGGATTTTTCTTTCTTTTTAGCATCTTTTATCTGTTACTTCATTTTGCTTTTCCAACAACTCTGTGAAACTGTTGTAGCCCCCACATTTAAATTATTATGTATTGTGTGTGTATCTCTCTCTGTATATCTCTCTTTCTCTCTGTGTGTGTATATATCTCTCTGTGTGTATGTGTGTGTGTGTGTGTGTGTGTGTGTGTGTGTGTGTGTGTGTGTGTATCTCTCTGTATACCTGCTTCTCTGTGTTACATTACATGTGGAGGACAGATGGCTGTGTGGGAGGCCCTGGAACAGTAACTACAGCAGTGAGAGTGGTGTGGGGCAATTATTGTGGGCAATGGGAAGCAAACCCTGGTCCTCTGAAAGAGCAGGAAGCCTTTCAACAGCTTTGCCAACTGTTGTAGTTTTCAACAAGAAGGAGGCCCACAGAGATACTGTGGGACTATGCTCTTATACACTGTAAATGTTGGTCACTTCTATTTGCTTAATAAAATGCTAATTGACCAGAAGCTAAACCGGAAGTAGAAGTGAGGCTATGAGACTAGGAGAATTCTGGGAAGAAGAGCAGAGCAGCAGATGTCAGTGTGAGACTGAGGAAGTGGGATGAGAATGCTGCTCTGAGCAAAAAGGTACCAAGCCACGTGACTAAACATAAATAGAAACATGGGTTAATTTAAAGTATAAGAGTTAGCAAGTAATAAGTCCGAGCCATAGGACAAACAGTTTGTAATTAATATTAGCCCCTGAGAAATTATTATATAAGCAGCTTCAGGACTGTGGATGGGAGAACTTTGTCTGGTCCAAGGGGCTCAGATGGAACAGAAAAATCTCCAGCTACACAAAGACTCATACTTTTGAAGCTTGGTCCCCTTGTATTAAAATGTTTGGGAAGAAATAAGAAGGTGTGGCCTTGTTGGAGGAAATGTGTCACTAGGGTTGACTTTGGAGTTTCAAAAGTCCAGAAGCCCAGTATCCATCCATCCATCCATCCATCCTCTCTAATTCCCCCTTCCTGCAGCCTGTAACTTGTAGATCAGATGTGAGCTCTTAGCTACTGGTCCAGAACAATACCTATTTGTCACAAAGTTCTCTGCCATGATGGTCATGAACTCACTCTCTGACACTGTAAGCAAGCCTCTAATTCAGTGCTTTCTTTTTATAAGTTGCCTTGCTCATTGGTGTCTCTTCACAGCAATAGAAGTGTAAGACACCATCTCTTTAAGACATGTTTAGTTTTACTCATGAGAGAAGGAAGCACAGATCCCAACTCTGCAAGTCTTATAAAGGTTTGGAGCTGGGAAGGACTTTCCTTCCTACACAGTTTAACTCTGGTCCCTCATCAAAATCCCTCTGATTCTGTGAGAAGTAGCTTCTGATTTGATATATGTTTCTATTTTTCATTCAATCAAAGGTTTCCTTTTTTGCTTTGAGGTCAGCAGCTAGTGGAGACATTAAATACAAAATATATGCTATAGATAAATCACATAGTCTGAATTTAGAACAACACAAGATAGAAAACCTGCCTAATGAAAAAATCTCAAGTAAGCAATTACATTTCAATATTAAAAGGTATAAGCACCAATTAAGTACTTACTCTGAGCAGGGCAGTCATTGGGGATAGAAATATGTAAAAACAAAACAAAACAAAAAACCTACTCCTTTATCTCAAAGACTGGCTAGCTGGAAAGACAGAGTATATAAAATAATAAAATTAATGCATTATATTATATACCATAAGTATATAATACATGGAAACCTAGGGTCCCAGGCTTTAAGACTGTGTTATTATAAAAATGTAAATGTGCATTGAAGTTATTTAACCCGAAGCAACAAAATGCTATGGCAGATATAACAGTGAGAGAAGATGAATGATAGGGATGATAAAATATCAAGTTATGCTTTTATTACCAACTATGAGTGCAGAATTTTTTTAAAAGGAGTAGTGAAGGGAAGGCCACTGAGAGAACTTGAGGGCAGATTTAGAATGCCCTTGAATGCTAGACTTCAGCATTTGGTTAGTGCTAAAGAAGAGTTACAAAATACAGGGTGGTATTCTATCTGGGCCCAGATATGATGTAAGTCAGCTTAGATGGTGTATTTAAAGGGCTAAGCATCATTCCTAGCTCATAGTAAGGTTTAATAAGTGTTCTCTGTCGTTTTTGAAAAGGAGACACTATGTGTAGTGTTTTAATAATATATTATCTCTTTAACAGAATGCAGAAAGACTGGAAAGGCTAGAGGCAGGAGGGACAGTGGGGAGTTCATAAGAACAGATGGCAGGCAGTATCGGGAACTGAGAGAAATAATTTAATAGTTGAAAGAATATTGGTAGGAACTGTGGCCAATTGAGTACACACGATGATGGATAGAGGAGTGAAAGGTGTATCTAAAGCCTAAAAGATTGAAGGATTCTAAGCATCCTAATGGAGCCTAGGAGGGTTACTAAAAAGAGCAATACTTCCTTGGTGAAATAATAAATTTGCTTTGAGGGAATTTGAAACTCTAGTAAAGCACACAAAAATATTAGAATACCTCTCCTTGGGAAATGTGGTGATACCTCACCATCTACCAATAGTCTAAAAATATATGATATACCTTATATGTGTTGAGCTTTAGTTATAGTTTGACCATACTTATGCTTGGCCTTTTCCTCCCCCAGACATTACCTTATAATAATTCCTATTATATATAGTCTTAGTTTAAAACCTTCTTAGTTAGACAAAAAGAAGAGATGTAGTGGAATTCAGGTGTTAGCTGATAAGGTTGAAAGATGTGCCTCTAGAGTCTTGAGAGCTTGAACTGGGTTTAGCCAACCCCATTAAAAAAAGGCTGCTGAGATCTTGAGCAGCCTGTTTAGTTCCTCCTGCCTTCTTAAAGATGAAATCAACATCCATCACCAAGATCATCCTACCTTCAAAAATCACCCTAAGGTTTAATTTGTATCCGTGAGTGCTAAAATACACTCTAACAAATATTAATTGTATATATAATATATTACAAATAAAAATTACTACAATAGGGAAAACTTTTTATTTTTATACTTTGGTTTAGACATTTTCTACCTCTTTATTCTTTTCTGAGATTTCTAACTCATTTTTATTTTATGCATATGATTGTTTTGTCTCCATGTATGTTTGTACATCACATGTATGCAGTGCCCAGAGAGGTCATAAGAGTGAATCAGAACACTTGGGATTAGAGTTACAGACAGTTGTGATCTTCCATGTGAGTGCTGGGAACCAAACCCAATACTACATTCTCTCTAGCACTGAACCATCCCTAAAGCCTGTCTTCTTATAGAGCCTCTCTCTTCTTCATCTCCTGTGAACATAGTATCATCACTGTGCTGTGGGATTATGTGCTCATACACTGTAAATATTTGTCACTGTAAATATTGGTTAAATAAAATGCTCATTGGCCAGATGATAGACAGAAGTAGAAGTGGGGCAACCAGACTAGGAGAATTCTGAGAAGCAGAAAGCTCAGTCAGAGCATGAGACTCTTAATCTCAGGGTCATGGGTTTGTACCCCAGCTGGACGCCAAATACTATCAAAAGTCACCAGCAATGGATAAAGAAGGATATTATTTATTTAGGGGGGTTCAGAGAGGAAACTCACTGATAAATAAAGAGATTAAACAGTTGTACAGTCCCTTGAAAGTTGGACTGGTCTACAAGGCTAAAACTCAGAAGGTCAGTTCATCCATCCAAGAGCATGAGAGAGAATGGGCAGAAGGGGCTCCTGTGTCCATGCACCCAATCTTAAATTGGCCCGCATTCCCGCATTCCATGCCCCGAATACTGGGGCTTCAAGGCTTGAAGGCTACACCTCTAGGTCAAGGTGATAGTGCCTGCTCTCCACTACATGGAAGAACAATGAAGGAGATACCAGCTAGACACAGAGGAAGGAGGAGGAGAATGCTGCTCTGAGAAAATGTACCGAGCCATGTGGCTAAACATGGATAAGAATCGTGGGTTAGTTTAAGAGTAAGAGTTAGCAAGTAAAAAGCCTGAGCCATAGGCCAAACAGTTTATAATTAATATAAAATCCTTTGTGTGATTATTTGGAACTAAATGGCTACAAGGCAGGACAGAGAAACTTCTGAATACATCACTGTCTTCCCCTATTAAAAACTTCTCTGACTTCAGAGTTAACAAGAATTTCCCTGGAGTCATGTTCCTGTCACTCACAAACTAGTCAACCCTGGCAAGTTATTTCAATCTCCAAGTATTAATTTTCTTACCAATAGAATGGGACAATAAGTGTTGAATGAGGTTTCTGGCCCAGACTTTCTGGCCTAGCCTTGTGGCCTGGACTTTCCTGCCTATACTGGTGGCCAGACTTTCAGACCTACAGTCCCATAGTCCCACTGAAACACACGGTCACTTGTATTAATTGTACACTCATTGACTGGGGCCCAGGCATATAACTTGCTAGCTCTTGCTCTTAAACTAACCCTTGATTCTTATTCTGTTCAGCCATGAAGCTCGGTACCTTTTCTCAGAGCAGCATAGTTGTCCTCTGCTTCTTCTGGCATCTCTGTGGTATTTCTGTGGTCTCTTCTTCCTATTCCCAGAGTTTTCCCGGTCTGGTAACTATGCCTACACTTTCTGTCTGCCTTCAGCCAATCAGTGTGTTTATTAAACTAGTAGGTGGGACAATTATTTACAATGTAACATAATCCCCCTACAAATAAATAATTGTATTATAAGGATTGATGAAGTTTAAAATGCAGTGATTCAGATGAAGTGATGCCTTGACAATAGTAACTATAATAAGTGCTCCTTGAGGAAAAAAAAAATCCAAATAGAAGCATAGAATGACTATTAACTGCTTCTCAAGTATGGCCCAGAAATAGATGAATGTATACAGGTCTTGTGGTTAACAGCAGAGGATTCAGTACACTCTATTCAATAAATAGTTCTGGGTAAACTGAATAAAATAATATTGCATGAGTCTTTTTTCTGGGGATATCTAATACTCATTCCTGCTAGTGATTTCAGATAGGGAACTAACAACAGATCAAAATAACAATACCACCACAGTCCAACTCAGTGAGCCAGTGAGTTTATGGAGTCTCCTAGAGGAGCATGGGTGAGGGGTTTCTTAGAGGAACACAGACAACCTAAAAGCAGCTGCATCACCAAAAGCTTGTTCCAGCATGGGTGATGACTCATGAAAGCAAGAATCCTTGGATTCTCTGCATAACTCAAGGCAGCTCAGGTTATCATCCCCTCTCCTTGGCAGTATAGAGCCTTGAAGATAGAGGTGCCTGGTGAACCTGATAAGTTTTATGGACTTCTTGAAACTTGGAAGTTGTTTACTGCCTGAATCTTAACAAGCTTCCTTCAGAATTTATATAGACTTGAGTTCCCTCCAGGGTAGAACATTTCAACTTGAAGAAAATTGGGGATGGAGCGATGGCTCAATGGCTGAGAATGCATTCTGCTTTTACAATGGACCCAAGTTCAGTTCCCAGCATCCACATCAGGCAACTGCCAACCTCCTGTGACTACAGCTCCAAGGGATCCAGTGCTCCCTTCTGTCCTCTTCCAACACCTGGTCCCATGTGCACATACCCATATATTTATACACATAATTAAGGAGAAAATAAATCTTTAAAAATAAATCATTCAATTTGGATAAATTTGCTGCACAGCATACAGTTTAAAAAGTTAAGCTCAATTTCTATCTTACACAATACACAAATCAGTTTTAAATAAAACAGGAAAACATCTTCATGATATTTTTAAATATTTATCTTAGATCCAGAAAGACTTTCTTAAATAGAATGCACAAGGAATTAGCCATAAGGAAACATAAATAAGTTAAAACTTCTGCTCACTTGAAAGATTTTATTAATAAAATAAAAAAGTTAAGTTGCAGATAGTGAGAAAAAGTCTGGTGTGTGTGTATATGTATTCACAAATACATGCATACACACATATATGTGAGCATACATAGACAAGAAATTATATACATATATACATATATATGTGTGGGTGTGTTTTAAACTATTATGCTAGGGGCTGGAGAGATAGCTTAGAGGTTAAAAGTACTTGATCCTGCAGAGTCAACTCGGTCTGTCTGACTCCACCCCACTTCTCCTACCTATGCTCTGATTTCTCTTCCTCTTTTTTCTATGGTGCCTGTCATGGGCCAAAACAGCTCCTTTATTTAAAGATTGATATTCACAGCATACAGAAAGGCATTTCTACATTACCTCCCCCTTTCTGTCTAGTCAAAAAGGAAGGTTTAGTGATGTGGGAATGTCTTTTTGTATGTTGTGAATCTCCATCTTTAAATAAAGGAGCTGTTTTGGTCTTTGACAGGCACTGTAGAAAAGGTAGGCAGAGAAATCAGAATAGGTAGGAAAGGAAGGGCAGAGTCAGAGGCAGATCGAGCAAGCTGCCCAAGGAACAACATGTAAGGAACACAAGTGAGCCACTGACCACGTGGCAGACAGATTAATAGAAATTGGTTGATTTAAGATGTAAGAACTAGCTAGCAATGTGCCTGAGCCATAGGCCAAACAGCATAAAGTTAATATAAGTGTCTGAGTCATTTTTGGGGGCCTGAGCAGCAGCAGCGGGCAGCTAAGGGGTCTGATGCGCAGGTCTGTGGGTCTGGGCCTCTGGCCGCCTGGGACCAAGAAACCCCGTTGCAACACGAGGGGATCTAGTGCTCTCTTCTACCTCCACAGGCACTGCACAAATGTGACGTACACACATACACACAGGTACAACACTCCTACAGATAAAAATAAAAAACAAATACGTTGCTTTTAAAAGCACTGGAACGTGTATTCCATTAAAAGCAGAAGCCCTGTAGGGGGAAAAATGGCAAAAGAATTGAAGGAATCAAAGCAAATGGCAATACATATATGGCAAAGCACTCATATTTCCTGTTACTGGGCAAATGTAGATAACAAACATAGAGCATGTGACTGCACCAAGGAGAAAGCAGTTGGTCTTGGAATGTTGAAGATGAACCCTGACCTTCTTTTCTACACGCTGGTGCTGAGAGTTAGAAACAAGACTGAATAACACTGACTAATGTTGAATATACATGACAATGTGTCATTTGATTCTTTAATAATAAAATGTTCACCATCACTGAAAGATCTGAACTAGAATAGTCATAGAAAATCTATTAGTAAGGAAGGAAGTTAGAAGCAGCCCTATTAAGGTAGGTGAATAAATTTTGGGTTAAGTGCACAAAGGGAAACTACACAGCAAACAACATGAACAAATTATAACCAAACACAGGTGTTTAGATAAATCTTTGAAATGCAATGTAGAGCCGAAGAATTGCACGTGTAAGAGGACACATAGATATTTATCTATATAAAGAACAAAAGCAAACAAATGTGATGATTGTGTAAAGTAATGCACCTGTTAATTAGCTATATCTAGTTTTTCCACATTGTAAATGTATTTCAAAGCAATATGCTGTGCAGATATGTAGATAAAATTTTATCCAGCAATTTGAAAAAAAAAAAAAAGCAAATGAATGTGCAGTCTTTGCTGTAAGCCATTGGTGAGGTCTAAGGAATAAGACTCTGAAGGGAAGATATTATGAGGTGAGTGCTCTAAGGATGGGAATGGTCTGTCCAGCTCTGGTGTTCATGATGTGAGTGGCTCTTTTACAGATATAATTTACAGATATGATTTTACATATTGATTACACACATGCTTTCATGTATATGTGTTGTAACCAGTGAAAAGTTTATATTAAAATATGTTTACTACATATGATATATAATATAACATAACATAACATAACGTAACATAATATAACATAGCATAACATAACATAACATAACATAACATAACATAACATAACATAACATAACATAACATATGTGTTATATAACTGTCTGTGGCTTTTAACAACTTTAACTGTAATGAAAATGTTGTCAAAGCAATTTCAAGCATGGAGAATGGGTAGGTAGAATTTAGCGTGTGCATAGAAATCATACCACACAAATGCTCACTTAATCAAAACTGAACATCCTGTAGGCACCAAAACAGAGCATAGGGGAGCTCTGTGAATACTGAGAAGACACAGCCGAATTCAAAGAATCTTGAACTTGGCAGAGTCAGCTTGGACTTTACAAGTCCAAATCTTGAAGGTATCTGGGGAACCTCCACAGTAAAGCTCCACCCTTGGATATAAAAAATGGGTGCAACCATATCCTTTGCCAGCTGGCCAAAGGTCATGCTCTCACTTGTGTAAAAGCCTGGAGGAAGCTGCCATTCAGGCTGGAGTAAGTAAATACAGTGATTTGAATAGGCACTGGGAAACAACGCTACCCAACTAGCTAAATGAATTGATTATAGTTTTTAGGTCTGTTCTCAGGAGACCTGGGAGAGACAGGCTGTCTGTAAAACTCTTATGTGAGGTAGCGGTAGTTGAGGGATCTTGTGATCAAGAGATAGGAGGCTACTTGGTGTACAGATGAGACAGAAGGCAGAGGGCAGGAACAATAACTGTCACTGGAAAATTGATGTGTTGCATTTTTCATCATATGATATCTAAGGCTATCAAGGTTTTAAGCCTCACCCAGAAACTGCTATGGGGAAAAGCTAGTGTGGGATTGGAGGGGCTGCATGCTGGGTCCCCAAACCTTTCTTCAAAGGCTGATGAGGCTTAGAGCTCTCATCACGGGTCTCCTATAAGTGGAGCACAGGGGCAGGCTATATAGTACCCTATAATGAACAAGCACAGGAACAGACCCAGGAAGCTATAGAGACACCAGGAAGAAGCCTATCCTCAGAGAAAGGAAACCAGAAACATCTCAGAGATCAAGGACTTCAGAGATCAAAGACTTCAGAGATCAAAGGCTTCATGTTCAAAATGCTTAAACTATAAGAATTAACTCTATGTCCCAAGTTGTTAGCTCTGTGTTCTGAAGAAAAGGAAATTGGTAATGTTCCCTCAGGCTTTTCACACCCACCAATGACTCCCAACAACCTCTCCTGGTGTATAGGAGATAACAAACATTGAGAAGCATGTGTGTTGTATGTATGAGTTTCTGGCCCAGCCTAGCACATCCTTCCCCCCCACATTCCAACTCACCCACTGCTGCTCAGCCCCTCAAATGGCTCAGATGCGGACTTATTGCTAGCTAGCTCTTTCATCTTAGCTCAAACTATATTCATAAATCTGTCTTGCCATGTAGCTCGCGGCTTACCTGGATTTCTTTACATATTGTTCCTTTGGTGGCTGAATCACTTCTTTCCTGACTCTGCCCTCCTTCCCCTTTATTTATGCTCAGATATCCCGTCTCCTTCTAAGATGCCCTGCCATAGGCCCAAATAGTCCCTTCATTAGCCAATGATATTCCCAGCATACAGAAAGACATCCCACATCACATGTGTCTTCACATTTAATGAGCTCTAAGTTGGTCATGAGGCAGTACACTTAAAAAAATTAGATGTTCCGGTAAGTGTTTAAGAACACAGAAAACCTTTAATGACACCAAGTTAACATGACATGAGTCAGCATAAACCGTGTACTATTTTCCCCAGCTGGTGTCTTGACTAAGTCTCTGACAGCAAATTCCCATTTCCTCATCGTGCAGGAAATGGATATACACACAGAGAACATGGATGGCTGAATAGGTCAGGTGAGTAGTGATGACTAGACAGGAGTTGGCGAGCCCTGCCTTCTCTTCACATTGATCATAGGAAAGCAGTGGCACCCAAAGTGATAGCTGCTCTCATAACAAGTATCAGTAATATACATCAATATCTGGAATTTTGCTAACCAGTTTAGAATACATACAATGTGCACATGCCAGAATTGCTGGAGAATCCATTTTTCAAGAAAAGTTAGAAATTTGGATTTTTAGATTCAATATCCTTGATATTGGATATTCATGATATCAATATTCTTTTTTAAAGTAAGGTGTATTTTTTTAGATTTATTATGTATATAATATTTTGCTTGGATGTAGGCCTACATGCCAGAAGAAGGCACCAGATCAGATGGATGTGGACCACCATATGGGACTTGAACTCAGGACCTCTGGAAGAGCAGCCAATGCTCTCAACCACTGCGCCATCTCTCCAGATCCTCGATATCGATATTCCTGATATGGCTTTCTAACACAAGTTTACAAATCAAGGCAAAGCCCTCTGGAAGCAGAACACTTATTTGAGTGGAGTTCTATCCATATGATACAACTCTCCCCACTAAGGATGAATCCATTGTTTTTAGTCTGGGACTGGGCCTTTAGGGTAGACTTCAGAGAGTAAGACAGGCATGATAAGCCAGGGATGGGAACCCCTTCAACGGAAGAGTCAAAAGGGCTGGAAGGATGGCTTAATAGATAAGAGCACTGGCTGCTCTTCTAGAGGGTCCAGGTTTAATTCCCAGCACCCACATAGTGGCTCACAACCATACTCTAGTTCTAAGGGATCTGATGCCTCTTCTTCCTTGGCTGGCTGTGGTGCACAAATGTGTGTGTAGGCAAAGCACCCATACACATAAAGATAAAATAAAATAAATCTAAAGTTCTAAGCCTTCAAGAAAAAGAGGGTGATACTCGAGCCCTGGATTAAAGCCTGTGCTGCCTCAGAAGATAAAGCTGTCACCCAGATTGAAAGGATACAATTCACTTCTCAGAGCACATTGAGCATGTTGGGGTTTAACTGCATCCTTTGATGCTGTAAAACAAAGTAAAAGTTTAAGGAATTCTTCTCTTCCTTACCCCACCTTTTCTTGTGTTCTGGAAAACAGCTGACTATAAAGAATCTCTCTTTCCCATTTGACCTAAACAAGACAACAGAAAGGCTGTGATAGCCAGTTTTGATTGTCAACTTGGCTGAAGTAAAAATGATGTATTTGGGTGTCAAATTTGTCCCAGGAAACAAACTAGGGCTATGACTGTCATATCCCTATTCAGAGAGGTTCAGCTTCAGGGGAAGGTGGTGCATCATCCAGTGAGCTGTGAGTCCCAAACCAAACAAAACAGGGGAAGTGAACAGGTGAAGACTAGCATTCTCAGATCTTCTGAGCTTTCTGATTCTGGACACGATGTGACTAGTCTTCTCATACTCCTGTCTCATGCCTTCCCTGCTGAAATGGTCTATACCCTCAAACTTTTGAACTAAACAAACCCTCCCTCCCTTGAATTACTTTATACCGGCATTTGTCACCACGATGAGAAAAAGCGATAGAAAAGCAAAGCCACCAGACTCAGCAAACTTCCTCCCTTGGTCTCATAAATGACTGGTGGAACAGCTTATCCTGCTGCTCCACTGAGAAACTAAAGTGCTTGTTAGCCAAGTTTTGGTTAGCATTTCTCCTTTCTTCAGATCCTCTGCCCCTGTGTGGTGATTCCCCTCAGGCTGGCCAGCACATGCCTCTCCTGAGAACAGGTTAATCTCTAAGGGAGACATTCTGGTGTTCCACCCCATTACATCCCTTGTTCTATTTTTCTACACCCTGCTCTTCCTGGTGGTGTTTCTTCATCGCTGTAAGGGAATTCCCTTCCTGCCCAACTCCCCATAGACCCTACGGTAGCAGTGTTCTCTCTCTTGCAATAGTGAACCTCCCCTTTGCAGCAGTCTCCCCCCCCCCCCCAGTTGTAATCATTTAGAATGAAATCTTTCCCTGCTAAGGTCGGATTGGCTTATTAGATAGCAGTGTCCTTGTGCTTGCCAATCTGCACAGTAAAGTTCCTGACACACAGTGTGTTGCTGAAAAAGTTCTGCTTAAGGACACAAATCTTAGCTATGGGTGTCTTCTCTCTCAGTAGGAATTAGGCATCCGCTGAATTGACCCCATTAGAGAATTACTAACAGTCAAAGATAAGATCACTGTTCTTCCCTGTGTTGGGGCAGCTTCCACGATATCACATTCAGCTTCCTCTCTTTCTTGGAGTCTATACCATCTGTTTCTTAGGACTAAGGGGGAATATTCTTTCTAGCTTACTCTTAGTAACCACTTCTCTGGCCAAAAAGGTCATCTACACACTGATGTGTCTCTCTAGTCCTGAACTAAGCTCCAGACCCATTCACCTGCATGCTACCTCCAACTTCATGTCAAAGCAGAAACTGGTACCACGAGTGGGGTATTGTTGTGACAGACCTGACTGTGGTGTTTATGTGAAGATTGTTGAAAGACTGTGGAATTTGGTCATGTGTAAGAGTTGCTCAGGTAGTTCTAGTTTTGAAGGCATTATGTCATAGAAAAGCCGGGCATGGTGGTGCAGGCCTTTAATCTCAACACTTGGGAGACAGAGGCAGGTGGAGGTGGATCTCTGAATTCAAGGCCAGCACGGTCTACAAAGTGAGTTCTAGGACATCCAGAGCTACACAAAATAACTCTGTCTCTAAAAACCAAATAAATAAATAAATAAAGTTATAAACAGAGCTGAGGCTTGGCTTGGCTGACACTGTGAAAGGGCTGGGAGAGGTCATTGGTGAACAATGTAGTCGGTAGTTACTGAAGGCCCAAGATTAAAAGAATCATGATAAGAAGTTAAGGCTTGACACCATGAAGAGAGCCCAGAAAAGACTAGTGGTAAAAGGGTAATCTAGTTCTAGCAGGAGACCCCAGCAGTTGGAGATGCCCATGATGGATGAACACTATGATGGCTATTCTTGGTTGTTAACTTCACTATGTCTGGAATGAACTACAGTCCAGAACTGGGGGACACACTTGTGATCCATATCTTGAGGCAGGCAGACTACATGCCTTTCATCTGATCTTGAGGTGGGATGACACATGCCTGTACTCAAGATCTTGAAGAGGGAAAGCACACCTTTAAACTAGGCCACACCTTCTGCTAGAAACCTATGTAAGAACAATGGGAAAAGGAAGGGCTTATTTGTTCTTAGCCTGTTTGCCCTCACCTGTCAGCATATCCATTCCTTGTCAACACATTCATTCCTTAACTGGGTTTGGGGTCTACTTCTTCAGGACTCCAGTGTCTACAGAAGACCAGCTGAGACACACAGCATCATGGGACTGAGCAACTAATATATTCTTGGACTTTTTATTCACAGCTAGCCATTGTTGGACTGAAGCTTGTAAGTCATTTCAATAAATTATATATATGGATATAGGTATATAGCGGGAAGAGATTCATTCCATAAGCTCTGTGACTCTAGAGAGCCCTGACTAATACAACCACCAAGGATGACAGTAGTTGTGGAGTAGAGGCAGCCCAAGCCTAAAAGATACACTTCCTGTGCGGTGGATGGCTATCTAGGCACTTGGAGGAGTCCAAATCCTGAATGAAATCCAGATATTGGACACCGAGGTACTGACACAGTTGGAGTTTGGTTTTGTTTCACTTAGATTGTGGTTGTGCCCTGGTTCTTCCTTGTTGAAGAAAGAATTTAGTTTTTTATTTTTTAGGAGCACACAGTTAAGAGATTATGCACTTTTAAGGAGATTATAGGGTTTTACAGAGACTTTGGATTTTTAAAAAAGACTGGATATTTTTTAAAGAGAAAACTCTTAAAGCATTTGATTTTGAAAGGCTATGGAACTTTTTAAGTTTGTAAAATGTTTACCATTGTGATGTTCATATTAGTATGTGATCTTGGGCATAAACAAGAAAGGGAGGGTTGTGGCTTAAAAGTGATATGTCAAATTGACAAGGGATCAATTGTGCTGGCTAGTTTTACGTCAACTTGACACAAGCTGAAGTCATCTGAGAAGAGAGAGCCTCAGATGAGAAAACGCTTCTATCAGATAGAGTTGTAGGCAGGTCTGCAGGGCATTTTCATATTTAGTGATTGACAGGGGAAGGCCAAGCCCACTGTGGGTGGTATCACCCTGACTAGTGGTCCCGGGTGCTATAAAAAAGCAGGCTAAGCCAGCCACCGGGAGCAAGCTAGTAAGAAGCACCCCTCATGGCCTCTGCATCAGCTTCAGCTTTCTGCCCTTGAATTCCTTTCCTGACTTCCCTTAGTAATAGACTGTTACCTGAAGGTGCAAACAGAATGAACCTCCTCAAGTTGGTTTTGATAATGGTGTTTCATCACAGAAATAGAAACTCTAAGACAAATTACATTCATTATGTACCATATATTGACATCTTATTCCTTGAAATAGTTGAATAATAGTCCACTGTATTTATGTGCAACATTTCACTCATTCATTCATTTATTGGTAATACTTTGATCTTCTCTCTGTTAGTCAGATTTTTTTTTGGGTAGCCAGTTCCCAAATAATGACATGGAGACTTCTTATTAATTATGAATGCTTTGCCTTGCTTAGGCTTGTTTGAAATTAGCTCATAACTTAAATTAAACCATTTATAATAATCTACATTCTGCCACATGGCTCATTACCTCTTCTCTATCTTGTACACCTGACTCCTCTGTGTTTGGTTGGTGAAATTCAAGTGCCTCATATTATTCTCAAGTTCTTATCTCTCCCTGAAAATCCTGTTTACTCTTTCCTGTCTAGCTATCGGCCATTCATCTCTTTATTAAGCCAATCATCAGTTGTCTTAGGCAGAGATACATCTGATGATGTACAAAAAGATTATCCCACAGCATTTCACCCTTTTGTCTAAATAAAATGGAAAGGTTTTAACTGTAACACAGTAAAACTATATACAATCAGAATTTTCAATAACTATGTATAATTATCAGGTAAGAATTACATTCACAATGTCTACTCCATTTGTATTTTGCAAATTCAGAGAAAGTACTCTATTGCCTATCCTATTTTGTTGAGTCCAAAGTTTTAGATGTGGTGAAATTCAAGTGTCAGCTGATAAAGTCTAAAGATCCTTATACAGGGTCCCAGGTTCCTAAAGAGAAAGTGGCCAACTCTGGCCACCCAGGACTCAGAAACCTCACTGCGACATTTATATCTAAACTACCTTCTGTCATAATTTGTATTACCAGCCTAAAAAATATCCTTTAAGACCTTAAAACATTTTCTCAGATTAAAAACTTAAGTTTTTATGTCTCTTAATTTTATAAACTTTACATCTCTTTTGTAAGTTTCTTTTCTAAATTTGGTAACAGAGATAATGGTATAACTATCAAGTCTTTAATACCCATCAAAGGCCTAAGAAAGATAAAATATTACCTCAGTTGTAGTGATGATATATTGTGTATCAAATAAAGATTGTCTAAAGATCAGAGGACAGAAACAGCCACAGAGTTAGCCATAGAGGTCAGGCAATGGTGGCATGCTCCTTTAATCTTAGCTCTCAGGAGGCAGAGATCCATTTGGATCTCTGAAAGTTCAAGGCCAACCTGGACTACACAAGATGAATCTAGTCCAAAAGAGAAACAGAGCCAGGCAGTGGTGGCACAACCTTTAATCCCAGATCTTGGGATCACATCTTTAATCACAACACTGGGAAGCTTGAAATGGGAAGTGATATGGCTGGACAGAGAAAGAAATATAAGGCAGGAGGAGACATAATTAGGCTCTTCACTTTTCCTATTCAGTCTGAGGATCTACCCCTTTCAGCCTGAGGAGTTAGCTAGGTAAGAAGTAGCTGTGGCTTGTTCTTCTGTCTCTCTGATCTTTTAGCATTTGCTCCATTATCTGGCTCTGGATTTTTATTATAAGAGCAATTATAATTGAAATTCTGAGTAAACAGGCAGTGCCAAGCAAACAACTTCCAAAACTATAGAAATAGCAGAGACAGCTGGCTACCTGGACAACCACTCAAGGTTGCTCTTCAATGTTGGGGCACCCATCTTCAGCCTTCAGGCCTAGGATATCTGACAGACTTTTCTGTGAAGCAGGAATTTTGTAGGACTGTCTTACCTCTTCTTGGTAAAGTTTAGCAGTCAGCTTCCTCTGTGTCTTGCTTGTTCAATTTGGACAGAATATTGTCAGCAGTTAAGGCAAGAGTGATTTTTTTTGCCCATTTGCTAACTTTGCCACATTTATAGCAAACTCCATATAGAGGTTCTTTGATGTTATCATTTTTATTTTTATTTTATTGTATAGATTGGTGATGCTAGGAGCAGACATGTCTCACTGTCATGAAAAGCCTTGTGTTACTAAAACATCTTAAATGCCATATTCTGTATGTCTCTGAAGTGTTTGGAGACTACCTATCTATTTAAAATACATAAGGCTAAATAAAATTTATTTCTGTTTATATCTAAAGCCTTACTACAAGTTTGGTTGTTAGAGATGACTAACTACTAATCTGAATTTCTTAATTACCCTAAACAATTTGTAGCAATAGCTCTCAAGGACCAGAACTTTATATTTTTTAATGAGCTACATAGGTACAATATCTTAAACAAGAGTATAAAGATATATTCAGTATGTTGTAACAAAGATAATCTTAAATTTGTGTCAATATACAAAAACCCATACCAATGTAAAATATTTAAGACCAGTAGTTACTTTTTAGTTTCAAAGTAGATCCAATAATCTAGCCTCTTATCCTATTATTCCTACACCTCACCCTCTATTTTTTACAGAATAGATCCCTGAATCCAACCTCCTTTGCTTAGTTTCTTCCCTAATCATGACCAATAACAACTTGCAACCAACCCCCTAAATGATGACAAACATCTATAACTTACCAAACAACCAAAAACCACCCACCCCACCTCTCTGGAATGTGAGCATAATGTTCTTAAAATTACTTGCTGTTGTCTGGGGGCAGTAGCATCTTTATGGGACTCTGAGAAAATTTGGATAATGGTCAAGGCCTAGGAGAGCTAGCTGTTGTCCAATCTCTGTGTGATGGAAAAGTGCAGGGCTTATCTGATGCCCAGGCTAGAACAGTCTATGAGTCTGGCAGCTTTGAAGTTGTTCTAGATGCATATTTTTGAGGAAATTGCAACAGAAGTATTCTGAGAGACTAGATCACCTGGGCTACTTGTTTTCATTGCATCTGGTCCCCACTTTTTTTTTCTGAAAACATACAAACTTTTAAAGGCAACATACATTTCGGCATTAGCAGAAGTATGAAATGTACAGTATGTACAAATAAGATGATTTTTTGCTCTGTGTTTGAATAGGTAAAACACATTTGTCAACTTTATAAGTCTGTTTGCATAGCCAACTGTAATTCAAATATCCATCCATGCCATATGAAAGGATGACATGTAATAATAAGTCATGAGGACTCTGTAGCCGACAGAATATTTATGTGTGTGTATGTGTGTGTAGACATACAAATATATCTTTAGAAAATATTTATTTTTCTATGCTTGCCTATACTCATATTCTTTTCTTACTTCATCATCTTAGCACATTTTCAAGTACACTATACCTTTACAGAGGTTTTCTCAGTCTAGACCTGACTGTCTGTGCATCTGCAGTCTTTTCTGACCATGAGAGCCAAACCTTAGATGGCTAGGCCATCTACCAAATAGCTCCAGTTAGCATATGGTGCTGGCTCCACCTCCCTCAGGTTTGCAGGCAGTGGTAGGAACCAGGACAACCATCCCAGAGACACTTAACAATCTCATCTCTGGAAGGCTGTTGGGCCTTGTGTTCAGCAAGCATTTCTACCTAATGCTTGACTGCAAAACAGGGCCTTTTAAAGAAGCAGCACCACTGTAAACCACAAGCACTGGGTCTGCTTAGGGGATGGCAGTTACTAAGAGGCTGTGCACACTTTTTATCAGCTTTCTTGCATCCTATGTGGATATACGTGGCCCCACATTGGGTGCCAAAGTAGTCAGCTTCCTCATTAGACATTTTTGGACTGCCAGCACACAGAGGCTTTTTATTAATTATGAATGCTTGTCCTCAATTTAGGCTTGTTTACAACTAGCTTTTATGACTAAAATTAACCCATTTATATTAATCTATGTTCTGCCATATGGCTTGTCACCTCTCTTCCATACTATACGTCTGACTTCTCTGATCTGGCTGGTAAAAATCCAAGCATCTCAGATTCTTCTCTAGTTTATCTCTCTCCCCAGAAGTCCCAACTTCTCTCCCCTGTCTAGATATTGGCCATTCAGTTCTTTACTCAACCAATCAGAAGTCACCGTAGGCAGAAACACATCTTCACAGTGTACAAATAGATTATCCTACACATCTTCATTGTTTGTTTGTGTTCATATTGTGACAGACTCTCCAGGCTGACCTAACTCATGATCTTCTTACCTTAGCCTCCTGAGTACAGAGATCATAGGTATGCACCACTTCATCTGGCTTCATAGTAACGCTACTGTGGATCTGTCATTCAAACATCTGGTCAAACCTCTGCATTCAGTCTTCTATATTTACAACTGGAGGTAGAATTGTCATATTATGTGTGGATTCTACGTTTAATATTCTGAGAAACCACCACCCTGTTTACAATAGCAACAGCACCATTTTATATTCCCACATTCTCCACATCCTAACCAATATTTATTACTCCTTTTAAAAATGACCATTATAGACATCCTAGTGGGTATGAGAGGTTTCTCACTGTAGTTTTGATTTGCACATTTATGTGACCAATAGCACCAAGCACATTATTAAAATTATCCTGAAAGAGGAAGCTTTCTAGATAAGTATGTGGTGGTTTGGAAAAAAAATGTCTCTATTGGAGTTGGTGTGGGGTCTTGTTGGGTGAAGTGTGTTACTGTGGAGATGGGCTTTGAGGTGTTATATCTGCTCAAGCAATACCCAGTGACTTAGATCACTTTCTGTTGCTGGCAAGTCAAGGTGTAGGACACTTAGATACTTCTCCAACACTATGCCTGCCTGCATGCCACCATGTCACACCATAATGATAATGGACTAAACCTTCTGAAAATCTAAGCCAACCCAATTAAACGTTTATTTTTTTTCCTTTATAAGAGTTGCCACAGTTATGGCGTCTTTTCACAGCAACAGACACCCTAACTAAAAAAAGGACATGCATATTTGTCCTTTTACCACAGGGCACTGAATAGAGAACTGAAATTTCCTTTGGAATCGAATGCTGCGACAGAGAAACGCTGAAGTCTGTTGTTAGCCAGAGGAGGAATTCGGTTTGTCAGGATAACTTGTCAGACTACCCTGTGGGAGAGTCTGTGTAAGACAACAATGGACCAGTGGAGGGTGAGACTAGGATTCCATCAGAATCGCTGAGCTCTGCGTAGCTTACCCTCGGCTTAAACCCCAAGTCAGGACCCTGAAGATAGCCTTCAGGAGAGGGGCCCTGGTCCTCTTCAGTTGTTTCTCTTCCCAAGGTAGCTACATTGAGTGAATCTCCTACCAGGGCCTCTCACTAAGACTTGACTTTCTGATTTGTGTGTGTGTGTGTGTGTGTGTGTGTGTGTGTGTGTGTGTGTGTGTGTTGGGGGGTGGGAATTCGATCCTTCCTGCTGCGTTTGATAGCTGTTATGAACCATTGCTGTGCTAGAAGGGTTGGGCTCACCCCTGGGAGCCTTACCCTGTAGATGGAGACAGGAAGAAGTAAACCAAAAAATTACAAGCTGTAATAACTGTAACAAAGGCAAGCAGTTACTGACACGGGACCCCCGCGCCCCCGACCCCCCCCCCCCACCTCTAAGTGGCAGCCAGGACAGGCTGCTCCCGAGAGAGAACATTGCAGCTGAGACCTGAAAGGTGAAGAGGAGCCAGCTGAAGCGTATGGGTAGGAGTGGCAGGATGTCAGCCCAGCAGCCAATTCTATATTCTGTCCTCACCCTCTGTGCTTCAGGAGCAGGCCTGCAGAAGCTGCAGATACTGCTTACCCTCACCCAGGACCCAGTAGGGCCAAATCCTGCTCCCCCTCCCCCCAGCAGTTTGACTGGCTGGTTTTCAGTCTATGCTCCTAGAAAATGTCCAAGGAGAGAAAAGCCATCCCTTCTCAAGCCAGCTCCTCTTTCTCCTGGGTCAGTGCCCTTCTGAATCCTGCTATCTGCTAAGGAAAGCCTGAAATAACAGGGTTGAAACCGTAAAGACCATAAAAGGCTGTACAAATGCAAATGACTGGGAGACTTGGCACATCCGTGTGACAGTGTAAAATGATCAGCTCTTCCTTGCTGAACTGATTTGATTAGAAAACTGCAGAGCACAGAGGTCTCAGTGGAAGAGGAAAGGCCAAGCACAGGGTGGGGGTGATGGAGCAGCAGGGTCAATGTCACCTGCCTCACAGCTAAGTCCTGGACCCAGACTGAATGAAGTGCATCTCTGTTCCAAAATCAGTCCGCGCGGCTCCAAGGATCTCGCCAGGAGGTTGGCACTAGAAGGGCAAGGTTGGAAGCCATCTGCCCAAGTTGGAGCCATGCCCCAGGGGAGATAGCAGAGGAAGGCACGGGAGAGTCTGGGGGCAGTGATATGGGCACGAGAAAATAGGGTATGGAGAACAGAATTGAAGAGCCCACAGAAGGGGGGGGGGGCTGTATCATAGCAACCAAGGGGAAGTGTTTAAAGAAAGGATGCTGCCAATTATGTCAATACAGAGGACTGTTTCTCAAAATGTGGTTTTGAGAACGCCCACAGTAGAGTCACTCAGGGCTGGTAAGAATTCAGTGGGTGCTGGCAATGTCTGCTTCAGAACTCTTGTCATTGGAACCAGAACTGAGCGATTTAATAGGTATTCAGGAGTTCTCCTGCTGCCTCTAGAGTTCTGCTGCCGATGATTTTACTAAACGGCACCAACTCTTGTGCAACACGTTAAATAAAAAAATTCCAGAAAAAAAATTAATGAGTTTTAAGTTGCTTGTTACGTTAAGCTTTATAATAGAGTCTCAGCCCACTTGGTTATTAGGTCCCAGAGAAACTCAAGAAAAGTGGTTGAGGGGCCTATTAGCATATCAAAGGGCATCCTGACCTCCAGGCTTTGTTGCAACAGATACAGAGTTTCAGAGCACTGAGTCCTTACCATGGCACCTACCCTAAACATCTTCATTCCAGAGACTTCCCTTCCCTTCCCCCGGATTTCAATATAACCCTGCCATTTCAGCCATGAGCTGTCTTGGTTATTCCCCCCCCCCCCCCCATTCTTGCCTCTTTTGGTCTACCTGCTCCCTCCCCTTCTCTGCACCATGGCCCAGTTCCATTTGGGCTCTTGCAGATGCCTCTGGCTGCACTCATCATATCTACAAATAAAATCCTTCTCCTCAACCATACCTTGGAACTGCCACATTCTTATTTCATTCACTGGCTCCATCTAGACTGGTTGAATGAAGCATCTCTATATCCATGTATGCACACTATTATATGTTACTTGCTTATTAGTCACTGAGTGGGGCCCTGGTCCCCATTATCACATGAAATATTGTACCAGAGTGCTTTATGCTCAAGCAATCTTTGTTTTACTTTAAAATCCCCAAAGCACAGAATTATTGATGTTGCCAATTCCGGCACTCCAAAGAGAAGCAGGAAAAAGGTAAAAATTCTTAATACAGAAAGGGGAAAAAATGTATACTGAGATCAGAAAGATCCAGAAGAGCTTTTAAAAGTGAAAGACCATATTCACATTGTCAGGTACAAATTTTGACAGTTAAACAAAAGCCAGTATTCTTCAGGAATTTGTGAAGCTGGTTCTCCCTCCACCAAAGGAGCCATTTTGCTTATTGGCAGAAGGGACAAATGGCTACCTGTGACATCTATTACCATATGAAAGCACATGCTAGCCACTAGGCCCCTCAGTATCACAAGTGCCTGTTACACATTTCAGAGTCCATTCTGGTATCCTGGCTCTTTTCACCCTGCCCCTGACCCTAAACATCTCCAACTTCCCTCCCTGGGGGTGGGGAGGCTTCCCTCCCCCCAGCCGCTCATCATTTCAGCTGTGTACACTTCTTGGTCTTCTTGGCTCACACTTTCTCTGTCTTCCTCTCTCATTCTCCCTGCCCCCTCCCCCATCTACCAGGTCTAGTCTGCAGCATGAGGCTTCTGGACCTCTGCCAGAGGTCAAGACCCAGCATAAAGAAAGACATTCCCACAGCACTAGTCTGCTGGCCATGTTCAGTTTACTACTTTCTCTCTCTCTGCTCTTGACTCTTCTGGATGCCTTTGGCTGTACTTTCTTTCCCATATACAATAAAAAATCTTCTACTTAACCATAACTTGTAATGGTCATAATGCCAGTTTATAGTTCTGATACTGAAACCCTTAGTTTATAAGCACATCATTTTTTTTCACATTATGGTTATGGTCACTATTATTATTTATTGTCAGTCTCTTAATGGCTTAATTTATAACTTCACTTTCACCCTAGTATGTGCATGAGACAAAACATAGCAAACATAAGGTTGAGTGTTATGTACAATTTTAGACACCGACTAGAAGACTAGGCACCCATCATCCATGGTTATGGGAAATTCCTACAACTAAAGTGGTTTAAAACATTGGGCTATTAGGTAAATTATTCATTACTTTTCCCTGAACCTCCTTTGCATCTTTTTAGCCATAAAGCAATACCTAATTCATTCATAGATTGACTTAGGATACCCTTCCCCTAAGATATTTTTGTATACAAACTACTCAGCACATGACTGTAGCACAATAGGGGAGTCAGAGAAATAGGTTATTATACGGTGAAGAGATTCACTGGGGCCAGTGAGAGGTCTCAAGAGGTAAGGGTGCTTGCCATGTCAACCTTAGGGTTGCGTTTGATGCCTGGGACCCAAGTAAAGGCAGAAGAAAAGGAAAGAAAAATACTGCCTCCATAAAATTGTCCTCTGACATCCATACAGAAGCCGTGACACCCCTCTCTCATTTTAGAATTAAAAAAAGGAATCCTATTGGGTATAAGAAGGAGTTTTCTAAGAATTGAAATGGAAATAATATGGATAAAGACTCAAAAGATTAGGTGAATATTATAAATTCAGAAGGAAAAATGTGCAATAGGAGACAAGGTGGTTAGGCTGATAGAGAGTAGATATCCTTATAAGAGAAAGTTTAATTAAATAGTAATGAGTAGGGGGCGATTGGAAGAACCTGTAAGGTTTCTGTGGTGCAGACACCAGAAGGAAGCAAACAGGCCTGAGAGCTAGCTCTCTCACAGAGTAGATGAGAGGGATGCTCCAAGGATGGACACTGAATTGCTTATAGGAAACTAGCTGCTCCATCCTTGAGAATCCAGGAATGAGTTATTGCAACAGCCACCTGTGTGACTCCAGAACAAACTGTACCCTGGAGCATGTTAAATATACACTTAAGGCAGTACCATAGTCTTACTGCACCAGAAACTCTGGAGGGCATATCAAGCACTTTGTATAGGGGAAATTGGTTTGGGGGTTTTGTATAAATATTGTGAAGGTATAGATTTACCGTTACTGTGAAGGTATAGATATACCATTACAAAACTTTATCTCAGGGAAAGACCCATTTAATGCCTGAAGGCAGGGCCCGGGGGGCAAGAAGAATCTAGGAAAATATCTCAGGAACACACCTGACAGCCAATAGATTCAAAACTTGGTTTCACATCAAAAGTTTAATCAATAGTTTTCAAGAATTACTCTACCTCATTCTCCTTTACCCAATGCCAAGATGTGTAACACCCACTTTCATACATATTTTTTTCATTAAAAAAACCCTCTCACTTCTGAGCTTGGGGCCAAATTCCCTCTGCTGCATGGAAACATAGGGTTTCAGCCTGGGCTTGAACCCATCCAAAAGAATAAACTGACCCTCATGTGTTTTCATCAGAATTCAGCTTCCTGGTGGTCTTTGGGGGTCCCTCAACATGAGTACAACATATACATCTGTTCATAGGTGTACACATGCATATGCACACATATGGGGTCTCTCAATGAACGCAGAGCTCACTGGCTAGATTTTCTGGTTAGCAAACTCAGGGAATCTGCCTGTCACTGGTCTGCTTCTCCCCACTCAAGCATTGGCGTTACAGATGTGCACCACCGTGCCTGGCACAAGCTTGTGCAGCAAGCACTTTATCTAGTGAGCCATCACCCAGCCCCCAATTAGTGTTTAGACAAGCCCTTCAAGTGATTCCTGTATACCTTAAGTCTGAGTACTACTGGGCTAGGGGATAGCTAGAAAAGCAAAATCTTTGACTTCTAAGTCTCAAGATATTATAGTATTATAACTAATTATATTATATTGTATATTGAAAATAGGGTAAGAATGCAGATTTTAGGTGCTTTCTACTTATATTTACACGTGGACTCACACATTAAAATACAACTGCAGGTGTGAGCATGTAAATTTTCTTAACTTTATTAATTATTTGTGATTACAACAAAACATCATCCTGTATATAACACACACATACACAATGAAAATAGAGTTGCCATGAAAAGTGACAGGTGGCAGGGATACATGGTAAATAACTGCCCAGGGCACCAGTGAGGTCACAGCAGGATTTGTGGAAAAGGGAGGATACATCACCTGGACAGGAAGATTCAGAAGGGAGGTCATTGCTGGGGGATCGGCTGCAGCCTATGGGCTTGTGTTTAATTAGGGCCTGGCCCACTGCTGACTATGAACTAGAACAGAAAAGAACTGAAGTATTTGCCTATATTGTTCTATTATTATTAATAAAAAAATTTAAAAGCTCGGGAGTCAGATATTGGAATAAAAAATCTGATCGATCCAGATTGCTGCAGAGGACCTACCAGCTGATGCTACCTCCTCATGCTCCCCAGATCGAAAGGGTCACAAATCTCTTTAAGCCCCTTCTTATATCTTCCTGTGCCCACCTATCTGGGTCCTTCAAAACCTCTATGGCTAACTCCAGTCAGCCAACTGCTGCCTTTGCCCCCCAATTCAAGGTAAACTTTATAGCAATCTCAGAGTGTCAGTGCGAGCAAAGAACCGTGGAGAGAAACAGAGCCCTCCTCCCTCTATACCCTGCACTTTTCCTTCTAGAGGCAGTTCCTTAGAACTCACTTCACTTATTGTCACCTACAAGGCTTATGTGTAGACACAATTGAGCACAAAATGCAACCAGCTTGTTGATCTTTTCAACATCTGTGTATGTTCAGGTCATGCCAAGTCTTAAAAAGCCAATGAAACATGCATTGGGGATTAGAAGGTATTCAAAAGTGAGTGATTTTGACCTCCAGGCTTTCTATAAAGGGGTTGCCATTTAAAGCTGAGAACTCAGAAGCCAACATACTTTCTTCCCCCTCTCTTTCTGGTGCCTGGGACACTTGCTCAGGCTTTGGATTTCTCTTACTCCCTGTGTGGGAGCAGTAGACCCATCAAGGACAAAGTTTGAGACATCACACTCAGATCATTCATACTGAAGGAACCAGGGAAGTCACCCAGGTTAGGCCATAGGGAGCCAGAACCGTAAGCGGTTCACATGAAAATAAAACCAGATCCAGATCTCCTAACGCCCTCATGGTACCAGCTTCCTCCTTTCCTCTTCTTGGAATAGAACTGAACAAAAGTCCTAAACTAAAATGTTCCTAACTCAAAACCACTTCCCTTTCTGATCAGATTAAAAGTACCAAAGATGCATCACAAAGCAAACATCTCCATTAACTCAATAACTAAACAGCCTCTCTAAGCAAAATTATTTAGAAAGGGGACAAAATGGAGATTTTCTGTATTAGTTATATTGTACCTGTCATTAGCATAATCGTTTTGCGTAGGCCTTTCCCTAAGACGCCACAATGGTTCTCCTTTCTGAACTGTGCACGGTTTCCTCATTTTCAGATTTTGTTCCTTAGGTACCAAGCCTGCCAAGCAGAAAGACCACTTCTTATATATTTCTGTGTTCATTCTGGTTCTGGCGTATTGTTGCTGCTAAGGTTTCAACACAGCTTTTATTTTTCCTAAGTATTTGCAGGATAAGTCATTTTAAAAAAAACAAAAATTAAAGCCAATATTTTTGCAATGTTTGCTTTCCAGATTTAAAAGGAAGCCAGATAGCAAAAGGAATATGCCACATCAGTCAGGGGACAAATGATTCTTAAAGAGGTAACAGCTGAGGAGGTGGTGGGCTCAGATACATAATTTAGAAATTAAAATGAGCTGGAAGTGTTGGATCAAACCTTCTGAGGCAAATTTAAATTTCAACCCATAGCACCATTGGCGAAATCAAATAAAACATCAAATCACATTCAAGCTAATTTTCCTTTCTATAGTCAATGTGTTGTTTTGAGGCAAATAATAATAATATGTCTAAGGAACCGGCTTAATTTGCAGTTTTTGAAAGAAAAACTGCCTGCTTGCTTTCCCGTAAAAATGAAGGGAAGAGACAGGAGAGTTAGTTCCTAGATAATTCAGCTGAAAAAATGAAATGAGTGTCCATGCCAATAACGGAAAAACGAGGGGCAAATTGTGCCAAACACTTGGCGGCAGCTGGAGCAATTAAGTAAGCACCTGCTTCCAGCTTCCTCTGCTGCCCCTGCCTCCCTGGTTCCTTTGGGCTGCTTACTGAGGATTTTGAAAATATCTGCAACTCCCTGAACAAACATACAGATCTGATTTTTTTTTTTTTTTTTTGTATGTTTCTTCTGTTCCCTTGCCTAATGTTGACTCTGAGATAGAGCGGCAGGAAGCTCCAGGCAAGGTAGATGGTAAAGCCACCTACATCCTAAACTCTTGAGTCTTCAGAGAAACCTGAGGCTACTGTAACCCTCTAGCATGAGAGTCTCAATGTCACCTGCTCTGACCCCAGAGAGACCCTGTGAATGAAGAAACAGATTAGACTGCTGGGGTCTGGATTGCTATTGATGTAGTCTAGAGCAAAAGCAAGTTGTGTTGCAGAGATTTGGGCTTACAAACGATTATGTATGAGGTTATGATGAGCACATGGTGAGCATGGTAGCCAGGAAAGACAGATGACACGGGCTGTGGAAGTTGGATGGTACAAATGTAATGCAGGTGTCAATATTAACATGTTTATGAAAATTCAACCCAAGAGAATAAGATAATAAGTTATTCATCCAGCAGAAGTGAACTAATACCGTCCAGAACCCTGTGCTGCCATTTCCTCTTGTCTATAAAAGCTAGCTAATGATACACACTTCAGAGGTCAATTGAGATAGTATATGTGAGCCACTTTGCTCTGTGTTTCCTTTATAAAAGATACTCTTTGAATGAGAACTGCTTTTCAAATGGAAAATCAAGTTCATTATCCTGAGAATTCTCTCAGCTCAGAGTCCACTAATAGATACTTCACATTAAATTACACATTTTCAATAGAGAAAAATGGGAAAGTTGCCATCAACAGTTGACAATCAGTGATGCCCGCTGCTCCTCACAGTGGAGGAAGCAAACCCAGGGGAGTGAGACCAAATCACACTTGTCCTTCAGTCTTAAATGTCAGATTAACAATTCTCCCTCCATTTGAATTCATACTACTTTGTTTCCTGGGGTGTGGGGTGGGGGGTGGGGGTGGGGGGTGAGGGCTGGGGGATGGACTAGCTTAATGCTTTTAAGTTCCTCCTAACAGAGCCAGGAGAACTTCTGGGAATACAATCAGAGCTCAGGGCTACAGCCTCACAGGTCCCTGAGGACAGCAAACACCTCTGCCTTGGCTGCTGCTGTCTCCCAGCATCTTCCCGAAGGCTCCCCATACAGTAGCACTCAGTGCCATCGCAGCATGGCTTCAGCAGTAGGAGGAAGGAGCTGAGACAGGGAGCTGCTGTTGTAGGATTTTGTCAGCTCTGTTGGCATGTCCTGCTTCACACGCCTTTATAGTGGAGCAGGGTCACATCTGTTTTACTGTTTAAATTGTGACTATGAGATTTTATTTTGCTGATGGGGACACTTTATCTCGTTCTTAATAGGTATTTGTCCTGTGAATAAGACCCAGAGTTCTAGAATGGTGAATTTACTAATTGTTAATTGGTTAACGCTTCACAAAAGAACCGATAAAGACTTGTCAGTCCTAGAGTCTAAAAGGTGTAGGAGCTTAAATGTTCTCTCTCTCTCCTCCCCCCTTCATCTTTCATCTCACTCCTCTTTCTTCCCATGTTTCTCCTCACTTCTTTCTTCTCCTCCTTTTCCTTCTTCTTTGGCCACTCTTGGAAAGCCTGGGCCAAACAGGTACACCACATACCACACACACACACATACACACACACACACACACACACACACACACACACACACACACTAACATGGAGCTGCTTTGTCCTCAAAGTGTATCTAGGCATGCTCAACTGTGCCTAGGCAGCTAGATTAGCAGATGCAACCTCTCGCCTACCTGTCTTAGTTATGGTTTCTATTGGTATAAAGAGACACCATGACCATGGCAGCTCCTATAGAGGAAAACATTTAATTGAGGTGGCTCATTCACAGTTTTGAAGGTTCTGTACATTATCATCATGGTGGGGAGCATGGTAGCATGCAGACAGGTATGGTTTTAAGAATCTGTCATCTTATAGGCAACAGGAAGTCAACTGAGACACTGGGTGGTATCCTGAGCATAGAGAAGCTTAAAGCCCACCCCCACAGTGACACACTTCCTCCAACAAGGCCATACCCATTCCAGCACAGTCCCACTTCCCAATAGTGCCAGTCTCTGTGAGGTTATAAGGGCCAATTATATTCAAACTATGACACTACCCTATGCTCAGAATCCTTTTAAATATATTCTCCTTCCTATAAAACCTGGGGCTCCTGTGCTCAAGTTCAAGGGGATAATACTTAAGCAGAATCTTGGAAATGGAAAGAGAGAGAGAGCATGTAGGAAACAGAAACTGACCTAAGTCTGAGTGACAGGAGACCCAAACCTTAAACAACCTTCATTTGTCTGGACACACAGCTCAAGTAGTGGTGGACAGATACGGGCTACAGGAAGGCAGATCCATTGCATATTTTAACATCATTATGGACTAAATAAAGAAAAGATGAATCAAAATGTAAAGCAGTCTCCAGTGCCTCAGGATATAACCAAAAGGCCCCATAGTGCTACTATTTATATGAATTTTAAGCTCAGGAAGAAAAATAGAGCCACTGGCAGATCAGTGATGACCTCAGAGTGGCCTTAATGACTTATAATGGCACATGGGACAGATAGTCTTTTAAATTCATAGAGAGGGACCTCTGATACAAATCTGTATAATATGGATTGATTCTATGATGGGAACCAGCTAAAGATGTTTTAGGAACCTATAAAATACCCTGGAGTGAGTTTCATACAATCAGGAGGACGACAGATCAGGGGAGTGGACTCTCAAAGGCCCATCTGTCTTGGTTAGCAACAATCTACTCATTTGTCCATCTGACGGAGGAGAATATGATAGGCTTAACTACCAACTGTGTCCATAGAAGAGA
This sequence comes from Phyllotis vaccarum, assembly GCA_033318265.1. Taxonomy (NCBI): domain Eukaryota; kingdom Metazoa; phylum Chordata; class Mammalia; order Rodentia; family Cricetidae; genus Phyllotis; species Phyllotis vaccarum. Next base: position 23,409,786 of record JARWLC010000004.1, on the reverse strand, counting down.
GGCTAAAAATAGGTTCCCAATTTCTAAAAATCAGTAGATGGTCAGATCCACACCAGCCATTCTAGAGCCATGTAGAGGGACAAGGCATATAAAAGCCTAGGGCAAGAGGCCAGGCTGTATTTAGGAGGCCATTCCCATTTCTACAGAGCTGGAACACAGAATTAGGGAACTCACTCTTAGGTCTTAGATGACCCATGGTGGCCACTGTTCCTATGTAGGCTAGGAGGGTGTCCCCAAGTCTAGAATTTGGTAGGGAGGGATCCTTAGAGTATACAAAAGTAGATGACAATAAACAGGAGAATTATGATGTCTGGAAGAAGGTAAGATCAGCCTACCTTCTAACACTTAGGGGATAAGCCAGGAGGCCAGGATGGTGCCTGTGGGGAGCATCAGATGCCTAGAGGTACTCACTCTTAGATCACCATGCCCTCACACTGTCAACACTGTTGTCTTTCTAGTGTGGTCTTGAAGTCTGTAACATCCACATGTTACCTTGCAAATGTCAGACAATGCTCATGTTTGGAGAGTGTGTTGCGAGGATGGGGCTGACAGCTTCTTTTTCAGTGGCAAGAAACCACAACTTGCAGTCAGGTTTTTTAGGTCTCCACCCTCCAAGAACTCAGCATGCCATGAACTTGCCCTGCTTTCTGCCCCTCATGTACTACTATTGGGCAAGTTACTTCTCTTGCCTGAAGCTCAGTTTCATATTCAGAATGGGGGCAAGAGTGGGTAGTTACGGCAAAAATGATATATTCTCCAAACTCTGTTTCCTTTTCCACCTGGTCATTTCCAGTCAACATTGCCAGCTTTCTCTTGCAACTAACTCAACCATATGACTAAGTTCTGGCCCTTAGAATGTGGGTGGAAATGAAATGTGCCATCTTCAGGCCTGTACCTTCTGTGGGGTCTTTGTCACCTACCCTCCTTTCTTTGCAAATTTGTCCAACAATATGCAAATGATCCAATGAATGATTCCAGGGTCCTAGAGAGGCTGAAGTTTCTCAAGAAGCAACTTGAGTTTCTCTCCTTCCTCTTGGTCATACTATTGTATAAGAAATTAGCTACAGCCAGGCAGCGGTGGCTCATGCCTTTAATCCCAGTACTAAGAAGGCAGAGACAAGGATATTTATGTGAGTTCAAGGCCAGCCTGGACTACAAATTGAGTTCCAAGCCAACCAGAGCTACACAGAGAAACCCTGTCTTGAAAAGCAAAACAAATAATAGTAAGTCACTGAAATATTGGATTTTTTTTTTTTACAGCAATTAACCTACTTTGACTAATACAACAATTCTGCTGTGCATATTAAATGATAATATACATATTAAATGTTTATAAGCAAAGGCTATTTTTTTTAGTATGAATCTATGTCATTTGAAGTACATGGATTTTTCCACTGCTATGGCTTCATTTCAACCACGTGACCATGGTGCCTCTGAATGTGCAGTATTACCTCGTTGCTTAGTCGGATCACAATTTTAGTGCACACCTTCCCCCCAGACCTAGAGTTTCTAATCAGATCTCCTTGCAAAAATCTGGGAAGGGGGCAGAGGGGATGTTTCTAATGACATGATAATGGTTCTGAGATGAGTCAGAAGCATGAGGCATTCCAACTGGCATGGTTCATCACAGCTCCGTTTTTGCTTTCTGAACGAAGGCTAGGGTTGAGAGTTAAATTAGTTTGGGAGCTGACTCCATGAGCAGCGCAATCTGCTCCTCTGGAGAAAACATTTCATAGAAACCGTTTCTGTTGAATTTTCGTGCAACTTCCAATTTTTAATTAGAAACAGGAGGAGCAGATGGGTGGCAAGAGGAATTTAAGGTAACGAGAGAGCAAGTGTTCACAGACTAAGGTTAAAATCAATAACTGTGATCAATGCAAGTGTACATCCAATACAATTAGAGTGGTCCAGGGGGTGCTTTCTGGAGGACCTCAGACATCTCCTTTACTGTAAGTTGGCAATGCCTAAAGTTTTTCACAGCATCCCTAATCGTACGAGACTTTATATTTTTGTATTTGAGACAGGAACTTGCTATGTAGTCCAGGCTGGCCTTGAACTCACCATCCTCCATGCTCTCATCCTCCGAAAGCTAAAATTACATATGTGATGCTTCTTAACCCTCACAGTTCTTCTGAGAGGCATAGATACAACCATAGACAAGGAGACTCCATAAAATCAAGTGATCTGTACAAAATTTTCACAGCTAGTAAAGGACAGAGCAAGAATGTGTTCACATTGCCAGGCTTTTTGATCTCTCTACTATACTTGAGTCTGCCTTAGTTAAGTTTCATTCTTCAGGATTAAATGTTCGCTAAGTAATTGATCATTCAAACAAAAATATTCCCAAATCTCAATAGACAGCTGAAATTTTTCTGGTATGAGTAATTTAGGAATTTAGGGGCAAGTCCAAGAAATCCAGTACAGAAGTTAATGAGGTTAAAACATCAGTCCTCTCGTTAAATGCAAATAGCCTAGGATGAGCAACTGTAACATCCTATGGGATTCCCCCAACACACACACACACACACACACACATGAGAGGAAGAGATTAAATAACAGGCCCAGGCTAAGCATCTCAGAATATAATAAAAATGGGAAGGAGGAAGAAAGGGTCCAAGGTCTCTAGCTGGCAGAATTCATGGTTCTTACCACTGATGCTTTAAAATTGTTAATGGAGAAATAGGGAGGGGGGGGAGTCTAGAATTCACAAGAAAAGTAAATCCTGACCTGAGGCATTTTCTTCTATTAAAGGATGTTTCTACTCTAGAAATATCTGAGTCCCTTGTATGCTTTTGAAAAAACCAATGGTCTGACCCTTATGCAAACACAGCGAGTATGTGTCAGAAATCTTTGGTTTATATCTTTCAAGGACACACCCCCAGTGACTGCTTTCCCAATGAGGCCCTACCCTTGTGACCTCATTTCGACTTAATTACCTTTTTAAAACTGCTGTCTTCAAATAAAGTGTCACCAGAGGTCTTTTGTGTGTGGACTTCAAGGGATAGAGCACTTCCTTTGGTGAAGGATTTCCAAACATCCAACTATCTTGAATGCTCACCCTCATCCTGAGATGCATTTCACAGATGTGCTCAGGGAGGATTGCCCAGAAGTATCTGAGTAACAGATGCTGGGCATCTTGTGGAGGTGAATGGTCCTACTGCCTCTGTGCCTCCTTCTGGTTACTGTTAGTTGCGCCCCTTACAATGAAAGGGTCTGGGAGAATTATTTTCCCAGGCAACTTCACCAAGACTGAGTCCTAGGCAGAGCTGGAATACTAAGAATGCTGACTGAAAGGAACAGAGAGGGATAGAAATAAGCCACTGATCGGGCTGATCCAAAGTCCTGGAGCTGCAGGATGGAAGACTCAAGGGTATGGGCACCAGCCTGTGACTGGACAAAGCCAGGACAAGGTCTGAAGGTGAGAGAGACTGAGGCACGCCACTTATTTCCTCATGCTCTTCTTGCCATTGATGACTGCTACCAAGGATCTCTGTTTATTCTAGTCAAGGGCCCTTTTTAGGAATAGTGTCTCTCACTTTTATCCTTGCTGGGTTTTTAAAAAGAAAGAGAGAAAGAAAAGAAAAAAAGAGAGAGAGAGAGAGGGAGGGAGGGAAGGAGGGAGGAGGGAGGGAGGGAGGGAGGGAGGGAGGGAGGAAGGAAGGAAGGAAGGAAGGAAGGAAGGAAGGAAGGAAGGAAGGAAGGAAGGAAGGAAGGAAGGAAGGAAGAAAAATAGTCTTACTGAGAAATTACCAGGGCTGGCAAGATGGCAGCTGATAACAGTGCTTGCCACCAAGCCTGATGACCTTAGTTCAGTCCCTGGGACCCAGGAGGTAGAAAGAACTGATTCCTCCCACACGCACAGTGACACATGTGTGCACGTACATGTAAATAAATATATTATTTTAAAACAAAGAAATGACCTTGGGTTTAAACCCCATTTCTGCCATTGCCAGGTTCATGAACAACTCCTTTCCTTACTGTGAAGATGGGCACACCCTCGATGCAGACCCCATAGAGCTGTTGTGAGAAGAGGATGGTGGAGTGCGGTGCGTTCTGAGGTTCTCAGTGCAATGCCCAATGGAAGGGGCGATGAGGATGGGTTTTTTTTTCTTGTTTCCTTTTCCTTATTCATCATTCTTCCCTTGTTCATCTGTGTCTTGAATCCCTCCCTTCACATCACATCATGAGGATTGTGACATGAAGCAGGGACAATTGTTTCTGCTCTCTCTGGAGTAAAGTATCTACGAGAGGACCTGTTCACCGCCACATCAGCTGACAGATGCCCATAGCTAATGGGCATGGGGAAGCCACAGTCTCTGGTAGAGCCCCTTGTACAAACTATGACAGTCACAGAGACGAGCTTAGTATAAATGTTCCCAAGTTACTCAGGATTCTGTGGGACTGTTGCTGCCCCCTGGATGGCCTGACCCTTCTCTATACTTTGTGTCTTCTTACTTAATTGCTTATCTCTACATCAGGGCCATGTAGGGCTTAAAGGCAGGAACTCTGTAGGTCTCTTTATATTTGAATGTCTAGTGACACACCATGTTTCACATGGAGGACATACATTGGTTGAAAGTAGTGATGTAGGAATAAAATTTGTTCATAGTAAAAAGAAATACTAAACAGATTCAGGGTTGTGTGGATATAATCTAAGCAGTACAATTGTAGCGAACCCTAGGCAGTGTATAAACCAAACACTCAGTTGAGGCCTGTGCTAACACGAATATTAACCCAGAAAAATAACAAAAGACTTATTTTTCTGTTGATACTAATGTGTCCTAGAGTTCTGACCCTTTTGTTAAGATAACCCTGCTTATATCTAACTCCGCTCCAGAAAAGCAGCCCGAGCTATAACTCTTCAGGGCTCTGAGCTTTACCCCTACACCACAAGTACCCTGGGACACAGATCTGAGGCTCAGTGGGTGCTGCCTGCACTTGATTTTGGCTAAAATGCTGAGAAGCAATGGGGGGAGCTGGTCTTGATCTGGATCACAAACATTCAAATCTTTTCTGTTCCCAAGACCTATTTATTTTTCCTCTAACCTTCTCCTTCCATGGTGGTTCTGACAGCTTCAGGAGGAGAGTCTTGTGTGAGGAGACTGGATAACAGGAAGCATGTTAGAATAATCACAACTCCATGTCTTCCGTGAGAAAACTAAGGATTTGAAAGCATAAAAACTTGACCAGAGGCCGGTGGTGGTGCACACCTTTAATCCCAGCACACGGGAAGCAGAGGCAGGTGGACCTCTGTAAACTGGAGGCCAGCCTGGTCTACAAAGTGAGTTCCAGTACAGCCAGAGATGGTACACAAAGAAATTCTGTCTCGGAAAAAACAAAACAAAACAAAACAAAAACCATCCAACCAACCAAACAAACAAACCTTGACCAGACGCTCAGCTGTTAAATGGAAAGGCCTGAGTCATAACTCTCACACCAGATGCATCCTTCAGATGTCCCCAAGCCTTGAGAGCAGTGGATATGTCCTGAGAGCCTCTGGAGCAGGAGGGACTCATACAGATAAGAACTGTCCAAGATTTCATAGACCCCATAAATTAGGATCACATAATGAACCGCTTAGAGACTGACATCAAAATAGGAAATCTATGTTCTTGGGCCCGTCACTGCAGTACCCCAGGATTCTGGTCCTCAGAAGGACCGAGAGGATATAAGTGCCTTGTGTCCAAGGCACGTGAAATAGTGATCATGACAGCACACAGGAGGCCCTGAGGTTTGGCTTTCTCCATCTCCCTGACTCCACTACTCACAGCAATGGGTCACAGCCACATGTGAGGCCCAGCTAAAGCGTGGCCCAGAAACTGTAAAACTCCCCCTTGTCCTGAACCCACAGGGCATTCATCCCATGCTCATATCCAGTTCTCTCATCCCGTTGCTATTTTCTGGGGTCAAATTCTTTGCTTCTCAGGTCACCATTCCTACTGAAACTAAGGGGTAAAATAGAGGCCAAAAGTCATAGTAGCAATAGAACACACTTGGTTCTTCCAGAATGAGAGTATAAAGTGAAATGAAATGAAACAGAGGCCTTGCAAATGGGATAAAACAAAAGACAAAAGCCTAAAATCCAGCAACACTGTCCAAGTTGCTGAAGCTTTCACAGTCTAGTTGTATGATTTTCCACCCAATTTCACAATCTTAAACCAAAGCACAAACATGACATTTTTTTAAAAAAGGAAAATTCAAAGGACAGTTAATGCTTTTTCTCGGCTGCTGAGAACTGAGTGACCTAGGCAGGCATCAGGCAGAGGAACGAAGAGCCAGCGTGTCTTCAGTTCCAGTGACCCAGCCTCACGCTGGGGCAGCACCTCCAAGGATCATGGCTCTTTCATAGCACCACCCCCAAATATATTTCAGCTAATCTATTTTTACTTTGCCTATTGTTTAGAATTATCCTTATTCTCTAACAGCCTTCCTTTGAGGAATAGAGGTCTGTCTCAGGGTAGCTCCTGAGCAGAGTGCTCAGATATGATAAAATACTGAAGATTAGGATCATAACTTATTACCTGAGATCACTTAGTCTTGCTTACTTCTTGCTTACCTGCTGTTGGCCTTTTCTGGACAGACTTTTCATGTTACCTAAACTGGACTAACTAGAAATTGCTATGTAGCTCAGGCTAGCCTCAAGCTTATGCTCTTCCTGCCTCTGCTTCCCACAGGACAGATTACAGACATGGGCTGCCTTGTATGGGTTATCATAATTATTACTGCATACAACTTGTATTGGTTAGGGCTTCACTGTGGCGTTTCCATATGGCCTGTTCTCTTTGTTTTTGATTTGAACTTATGCATTTTGGGTTAAAGGCAACACACGCACGCACGCACGCGCGCACACACACACACACGCACACACACACACAAAGCATTTCTTCTAGACCTTGGTTTTCTTGGGGTTTGTTTGTTTGTTTTTTTAACACAGTATTTTTTTCCTGAAGAGAGAGAACTTAGAAAGTAAAAATGGGGATAGTAAGGCCTGAAGAAAGGGCAAATCTTGGCCAAGACCACTTCACATCTCTTACCAGATTGTTTTAGATTCTGTATGAGCAGTTTAGGGTTCCCAAAGTTAATGGATAATTTATTGATCAATGTTCAAAAAAAATATACCAAAGGGCTGTTTCACTCATGAAGCCTTCTTTTGTTTCTTATTGGCCAGAGACCTAAGTACGTTTGTACAGGATAATTTTTCATTGTATATGAAGAACCCAAAATTTTAGTCCCATCACTCTTTATCCAACAGATGCAAATGGAATTTTCTAGCTAGAAAACTTCCCTCACACATTTCCAAAGACTTTCTAAACGGCAGTTGTGCTCTGAGCTGATACCCAAAATCCAAGATGGGAATTCTAGAACCAAAACAAATGTAAGTCCTCACATGTCTCTCTACCCTTGGCTCCGATAGCCTTCTATAACATTTTCCTTGCTAAATAATCATTCTGTCTGTCTTGAAAATTTCAGAAATATTCACGAATAAAGTTTGGATATTCACTAGCTTCAAGTCCTTAGCAAAACAAAAATAAAAAACAAAACAAAACACAAAGGCAATTAGATCTAATGTTTTCAGAGCTCTCAAGCAAGTCTCTGCTCATTATTTTTCAATATGTAAAAACCTTTTCAGCATTGTCCTTGCCTTGGCTGCTAGCAGGGCAATTTATATGGAGAATATCATTAGCGATTACTCAGCTTAAGAATTTTCTTGGAAAACCATAGCATAGCATAGCATAGCATAGCATAGCATAGCATAGCATTAAGAGTGGTACCCAAGTCACACAGTTCACATGTGGCAGAGACAGACCTTGGTCCATTGCCTTTCTTCTATATCTCAGAGACAATCTTCCTATATGCTACTGTTTCCAAGACCGAATCCTGAGTAGGTAACTAGATGAGGGTACAGGCCCAACACTCGCCATCTCATGAAGGTCCTACACTCATACAACTTTTCCTTGCTCCTATGTGAATGAGGAGATAACCCTCATTCCAGGAAATCGATGTCATGCAAGGAGATGGTTCTGTGAACATGAAGAGATCATTAAGTTCATAGAATCTACGGTCTAAATGTTTTATTTTAAAACCAGCTAGACATCTTGAGCAAGATGCCTAACCTTGGTGAACCTCAGTTTCCTGACTTAGAAGCTGGAGCCTAGTAACCAAACTGTGGTATAATGAGTAGGTGGGCTACGATTCTAAAGCATGTAAAACATTTTGGAACAACATAAGGCAATGATACAGATTATCATCACCATCATCATCGCACTATTTGTCATCACCACGACCAATCAATAATACTGTTTTTCCTTTTCTGGGAAGGAATTGAATCGAAGGAAAACAAGGGCAGCTCAATTTCTGCTGCTAGCATAAGCTAGGCATAGCTCTTCCCTTGAAGACCTAAGCAAGAGCAACCATTCACTTTCTACTCAGCCTTAAAGAGACATATGAAAATGTATAAATTCATAAATAAGGATCAGTGATAAAATTAAGCAAAATGTGGCTTAATGTTTTCAGAATGAATAAAAGTTCAAACTCACACCTCTAAGCTGATTTTTACAAAACAATTTTACCTACTCTTTCCAGCCTGTTGACCATTCCCTAAAAGGAACAGAGAAGTAAATTGTGTGTCCCACCTCCAAAGGAGAATTTTGAAGCAGTCAAATTCTGTGTCTTTTTTTCCTACTGGACTGGGATGGCCTTGGAATTTTGGTAAACAAATAGCCTGGACAAAAGTCCTCACTCAGCTTTTTTCTTGTCCTTTTTTTGGAGACCATCACTCCTGTGGAGTGTCTTCAGGTCCCCATCTTGTCTCATTTCTAAACGTCCTGATCAGCTTCGTATTGAAGAGTGGGTTGAAGACTGTAATTAGGTATGCATTCTCTTCTGGACTCTGATGTTTTGGCATCTGGAACCAAGCTGACCTGGAGGGATTGCCTTTCTCTAGCCAGTCCTAGAAATAGCAACTGACTTAGCAAGGTGGTGTGCTTTCACACACAAGCCAGTGAGTCCAGACTCCACCCACCAAGCATTGTTCCATCAGTTTCTCATACTCCAGGTACCATCTGCTGACCACCTTAGTCAAGTATCAGACACCCAGGAAAAGCTTTATTCTGCCTCACCTGTTCTTCAGAAGAGGCACGTTCTCCTTCCTTCGTTTGTCTCTTGACCAACCCTGATACCTCCCTAGGTATCAAGCTGTGCTTCCTGTTTTATGCTCCTGCATGATCCCTTAGATTTCCATGGGGGGGGGGTGTGGGTGCCCTGGTTTGTGGTCAGTATTCGGGGTAGCCTTTATGCTCAGGGTCCTGTTTTTCCCCATTGGGAGAGGGGGCCGAGATGTTACGGAGGCATCAGCATAGCCTATGGGAACAGGTAGAAGCAAGTTCAATTTTGTTATGGAGGAAAAAACTTAAATACTTTTTTCCCAGACCCTCCCCCAGCCAGGGGAAAGGGCTTTGATTTGCTGGTATCTGCAGCTGTGGGCGGTGGTCTAGGAATATTGTATTCGGACTCGGCCCTCATCAGGGCCCCAAGCACAGACAGACCCAGGATGGCTTAAGCAGAAGTGTTTTAAGAAGCATACGTGTTAAGGCACTAGTTATTACATTTGCACTGGCTGAGGCCCTGGCTGGTCTCCAGGCTCCTTAGAAGCCCATGCATTCTACAAGGGGAATTTTTTCAAATTAGCTTAATTATAGCCGGGCATGGTGGCGCATACCTATCATCCCAGCACACAGAAGGCAAAAGAAATATAACTTTGTGAATTCAAGGCCAGCCTGCTCTACACAGTGAGTTCCAGAATGGCCAGGTTTGCACAGAGAAAACCTGTCTTAAAAACGCCAACAATTAAATTATAACCTCTATGTGGCATATGCATCATGGGCTTTAAAAATTCCTCCTGTAATTCCAAAGATCAGCCAAGTTTGAGACCCATATTGAGTTTTCACAGTGCACATTTTTTAAGCTTACAAATCTTCATTGTACTTAATCTCCAATCTCCTCTTTTAGACCCTAGAAATGCAGAAGCTACTTTAACCTAAAAGCTCACCCATTCTACTATCTACTGCCTCTACATTCATGTGAAGGTATAGTCTCCCTACAGAGAGGCTGGATTTTGTCACTGAAAGGAAAAAAGATTTTACACAAGACAGTGAGGAACTTTTGGTAAAGAAGGAGTTAAGATGATAGCTAGCTCAGCTGCATGCTGGGAGTTGTAGTTTCCATAGCAATGCCATAAAGTGCTGGTACTGTTGTTCTCCAAAGCAGCATATGGTATATTCCATTCCCTGTGGCTCATCAGAGAGGCAGCAAGCACTGTGGATGTCGGGGTCAAAAGTCCCAGGTTAGAGCCCTGCACTCATGCCTCTAGCTGTAGGGCCCTGGCCAAACTTTTTACCTCCTGTACTTCCTTTACTGTGACTATAAAGTAAATAATAATAGTCTTTTCTAGAAACAATGGGGATGAGAATAATAATAATAATAACAATAATAATAATAATACCCAGTGGATGAAATTGCTGCGTTAGTACATAAAATGTGCATTAGAATGTTAGCTGGCACACAGTGAGCATTATATAAGCTTTGATTTCATTTTTATTGCTTCCCAACTTCCCTCTGAGCCAAAGCCTTATTATCTTGGATCAGAAATAAAACTCCACTGATTCTATCATTAGAAGACCAAAGTTTAGCTGTTCTTGAGAAATGATCTATAGCCATTTGTCCAAACTGTCTTCTGATCCTTTTTCTTTAAAGAGTAGAGTTGGGTATGGTGTGGTGGTAGGCCAGAAGAAAGGCAAATATTAGTTAGCAGATCCTGGTGCTTTCCCAGTGCCCATTCCTTTGCCTCTAGAAGCAGCACCAAGCTTTTCTTTAGAAACCATCCCTATTCCATCACAGACCTCCAGTCAAGATCCTTGTTTGTTTTTTTTTTTTTTTTTTTATTGCAAATGGATGGTGGGCACCTAACACTAGCTCAGCCTTGACTCTGACGGGATATGTAAGGACAAGGACTCACCTGCGAATACCACCAAGGTCCCTAAGCTCTCACAAGTTTCTCTCTCTGGCAACCTGCTTGGCTAGCCCTTTCTTGGATTCTAGAGGCTCTCAATCACCATGGAAACAGGTTCTTGCATGCTTAGGTTGGCAGAGGTGGCAACTGAGTCTGTCACTTGCTGCCAAACAGTACTGTTCATAAATCCCAGTAGAGATTTGGCCCTTCACGGGCCACCCCTTGCACCCTCACTTCCTGTGTAATTCTATAATTCTAGCAGAACCATACCTCCATTACACACATATTCCACACACATTGTGACTTATCTTAATGTTAATAATGCAAACATGGAACTATTTTGACCTTATCAATGTGAAAAATGAAGCACGAAGAAGCTAATCAATGTGTTCAAGGTCACAGAGCTAGAGAATATGAGAAACAACGTTTTAGCAGATCTAATTTCTGTCTTCCATCAGCAAGTCAAGCTTATTGGATCATGCCCTTGTTGCTTCCCAGACTCTTGGAGTGGTCAAAGATTCTTAGCGTCTTCTGATGTAATGTTTTGGGGGGTTATCTCCCTCCCTCCTTTCTTCCCCTACCCCCCCCCCATTATTTCTTCAGTTGTAAGCCACTTATAAGAAATAAAATTTATATCAACATGAGGGACTTACACACATATTGAGTGTGAGTCAAAGGCTCACAAGGCAATTGTTACCTTTATGAGAGCAATTCACTACAATTTGTTTTCAGAATCATGTACCTTCACAATCTGGTGGTGCCTATCAGGTTGATTTTCCAGCTAACAACTGCATTTGACTCTCAGCTTTCAATCCCTTTAACCTAGTAGGAAAGCTGCTTAAAATGACTCCAGTTTGCTTGTCCAGCGTTTCCAGAAGGAGATGGGGCAGGCTTGATTCTTTAAGGTTCCTAATGATGTGTTTACCACAGTTAATGTGAGGTTTCCTAGGCCACGGCAGCCAGAGGGGAAAATTGAGCTCTTACCCCTAGCACAGGCTGTTACTCTTCTTTGGTCAGAGCTTCCACACTCCCAGGACTCACTTCAGTCACTCTGAGGATGCCTGGGGAATGTTACACCCCTGCTCCCAAACCTTTAGTGTTGCCCTTCTCTTAGGCTCTGGCTTTCAGTTGGAATGATGTGCCAGTTCCTCTGAGTTAGCTGCTCCTGTAGAAAGGAATCCAGTGGCTGGTGACACCTTAGGCTTGGCCCTGGATAAAGATGTTACTTGCTTCTCTTCTCTAGAGCAGCCTGGCAGCTCCACTCTGCAGTTGTTCTAAGCGTTCACATACATCACGGTGGTCTCCTCTTCGTATGGGGATTTCTGAGAGCAGAGCCCTCCTACCTTCTACTGCTCACTTGTGTTCAAGAGCATAAGATAAGAAGACCTTCGCCCTTTCTCTGTAACCTTCTCTTTCTCAAGCTCTGGACTGTGCCTAGGTCAGCTCCAGGTTGCTGTCACCAGACTGATGGGTTCTTTTTAGATTTATTTGGTCCATTTTGGTTCCTTCATGTGGTTAGACTCTTAATACCACCAGAACCTGCCATCTAAGAGAAGTGTCAGCTTCCTAGAGTGACTGACTATAAACATCAACTGACTTCATCTTTACTTTGCTTCCCAAGTGCTGTCACTTGGTCAGAAGATACATCTTGTTTCGATGATGGGTCTTTCTTATGCATCAGATTATCTCCAAGCATTTAGACATGTAATCCTATTCAGTTCTCTCAGTAACTCCTTGTGTTATCTACTATGACTGTCCCCATCAACAAGGAGAAAACAGTGACTTAAGAAGGTAAGTAGGTCCATGGTCACACTACTGTCAAGGTACAGAGGCAGAGTTCGATTGGTCTCAGTTGTTCCTCTGCAGCTTGGACTTGGCTCTGAGCATGTTTCACCGGCCTTCCAGCTACTCTGGGCCTCCTGCCAGCTCTGCTTTCATCTTTCTAGGCCCCTCTCCCAAAGGCCACCACAGTCCACAGGTAAGTTCCCAGTCTTATCTATCACAACATTTCTGCTTCTTACATCAACTCTGCACTCTCCAGGGGCTTCCCCAGAGAGCTGGATGGGAGGCACCACTGGCAGTATGATCTCATCTGACCTCCAGTATCTCAAGATTTCCTAAGTCCTTCCTCAGATTCATTTCTGGACCTTATGCCCAAACATCCCGAATGGCATGGTTTAAATTGTGCCTGATCTTGGTGGGCGTTTTAATTGAATAAGGAATTCAAGCCTAGGCTTTAAATGCCGTACAAAAAGAAAAAGTTACTGTATTTTCAAAATGTCCATTGTAAATTGTCCTTATCCTCCCCCCCCTCACCCCGACCCATGCATGGTCTTTTCTCTGCTTGAACCTACAAACTGAGCTGAGTAGCTGCAAGTGAATGGTAAAGATGTAGTTTCTTGTTTTTATTTATTATCCTTCTGGCTTTTGTGCACGTGTACATGCACACACACACACACAGACATACAACACACATAGACACACACATACAGACACACAACACACGCATACACACAGAGACACATAACACATAGACATACACACAGGCACACAACACACACATATATACAGAGACACACAACACATACACACAGAGACACACAACACATACACAGACACATACATACAGAACACACACAGACACACACAAACACACACATACACAAGCACACAGACACACACACATACACGCACACAGACATACACAGATACATACACACACAGACACACAACACACACAGACACACAACATACACATACACACATAAATTCACACAGACACACAACACATACATACACAGAGACACATACACACACACAGATACACACAGACACATACACACACACTCATATACACACAGAGACACAGACACAGAGACGCACACATATACAGAGACACACATATACACACACAGACACATACACACAGACACAAACACACAACACACATATACACACACAGACACACACAGACACACAACACACACATATACACACAGACACACCTACAGACATACACATACAAACATACACACAGACACACACAGATAGACACATAAACATGCACATTCACACACAGAAACATGCACATACACACACACACACACACACATATACACACACACACACTCACACAAACACACACTGCATGGCTGTCCAGAAGCAACAATCCAAGGGCTTGTCAATCTTGATAATTGTATTTGAGAGTGAATCCTAGGGAGCAAATATCCTGTTTGACTCCACTGATTGTTTGAACTAAATATTTGCAATTGTTTTGCCCCATGCAGGGTAGTGGCTCTGTCAATAGATGTCTTGGCGGCTTAGTACCTCAGGGTCCCCATCAATATGCAAGGAATTTGATCCAAGATCCAAGGTCTCTTAGATTTTTTGAGGCCATTGTTTTGTAGTTACAAAATTTATTAGAAATTAGGGAATTAAGAGAGCGGCTATCTGAATAAAATGAGTCTGCATAAAATTTTCACGGTGTAATCACATTATCGAGAGAGATCCCATCATGTACTTGCAGAAGAATTCAATTAAAAAATTCAACTTGTGGCCAACTTTTAAGTGACCACATTACCGTTTAATTGAGGTTTGCCCACAGGTTTCTAAGGACATTTTCTTGTATTCTTTTCCACACAGTCCATTTTAAAGTCAGGACTTCTCTAAAATGGTCTTTTTGACCCCCCCCCCCCCAAAAAAAAATTACTACTAAAACTGCATAAGGACTCTCTGGCTGTTCAGAGCACCCCAGGCTTTGGGATGTTGTTCCCTCCTCTTCCCTGCCTTTGGAACTCAGATCATTCATTATGTCTTCAGGGAACTGTGCCCTGCCTTTTTAAACCAATGCAATCCCCTTTATTATAACTCTGTAGGAATGTTACATTTGAAGGTGAATATATGGTTACTGTGGCTACACCTATACATTCTGGTGTTGCTCCTCTAGGCATGTTGGATACCCACCCTGTGCATGCTGAATGCAGGCTCTGGTTTTGTAGCAGAGTTTATGCTTCTATGGAGCTTTTGATCCTCTGGAACCATAATTACCAGCATCACCATTATCGCAGAAATCCAGTAAGAGATTGAGCCACCACCCTCTTCTTACAAAGCCCATAGAGTTAAAGGAGCAATTGAGCCCAGGCTTATGGCACCTACCTGCAAACCCACTAAAGAAAGTTTAAGACCAGCATAGGCTACAAACAGGAGGAGTAATTGGAGTTAGCCTAGGGTCAGTTACAAGATGGAAGAGAACAGTAACGCGTGGCTCTTTGGTAAGGGTGAGTTTGTTTTTTATAATGGTATAGGCACCTGAACAATCCTTTTCATATATTTAAGAAGCCGGAAGAGGAAAAGCCATGCCTGACATACTAAGTAGAGTGGCTGTACCACCTTGAGGGGTAGCTGCCATCAGTGTGGTAAAGATATCTTCTTATGTTTCTAGGGCTCTTCTCTCTTGGACTGGACACTCCCACATCAAGGTCAGGTCATCTTGATTTTGTCATTAAACAAATTTCCTTTTCCATATATTTTCTATGATATACGGCAATAAGAGCCTGTGGCTTTTATGTGCCTCTTACAGTCACGACAAGACCATCTATCCCATCATCCCCGTTCTACAGATGACTCCCTGGTCTGTAAAATCAGCTGGTTTCCAAACGACCTGAGATCTCAAAGCCTGGCTTCCGGTTTACTCCAGCATTTCCCCCACTTTACCATAGCCTGCTGGGTGAGCCAGGCCCCTTTGCAAAGCCCCTGGAAGCTGAAATTGGCTGCCTCCTTCTGGCAGCGAGTTGGTCCCAGCCTTTGGGAATAAGCTCTGCCTAAGGGAGTGCGCAAGAGAGGAGAGAGATTATACACAGAGACGGTTTACAATTCTGTCACCTCCCTCACCGTGGAAGAAGTAGGCTTCCCGTGGTGGTGGTGGTGGTGGTGGTGGTGTGTGGGTGGATTATGAAAATACAATAATTCATAATAGTTGATAAGTATCAGAAAAGTATTCATTCACATGCATTCTCCATGTGTTCGGGTTTATCTTTCAACTAGGGCATCAACCAGGTGGTCTCGGCAAGGAATGCATGGCTTTTGCTGCAGAGTTTCAATTAACTTCATTTTCCCAGGCAAGACTGGCCCTCAAGCTAGTTTTTCTCACTAGGTTGTTTGCTACATAAAAAGCAAATTCCCAGAGGTTCCCGCGATTGCCCGCATCCTATGCAGAGATGACTGCTCCACCGCCCGCCCACCCACCCACTAATAAGACATAATGCCGTCCTATTTTTGGTAACAATTAAAGGGCCTCCCGGTGAAGGCAGAAAGCTGTTTATTTTCTGTTACATCACTTCGCTTGCCTTCGAAGACTGGTCTGCGCTCCCTGTTTTCTGTGATGTGAGTCGGCTCTCTTCCTCCAGCAGTTGGCTGGCTCCATCTCACAGCACCTCACAGGTCTCTTCCCCCAGCAGAGCGAGGAAAGCTCACGAATCAGCCTGAGGTCCCTGTTTTTGAAAAAGCAGATACAGAGGCAGAGGAGGGTGGACTCCTGTGTGACCTGTTCTTAGAGCGAGACAATCAGCAGCTGAAATCAGAAGCCCTGTTCATGTGTGGGGATATTTTCTCGACTGCGTGGAATCAGAAAGAAGCAGAAGGATGGGAAATGCCTGCATTCCCCTGAAAAGAATTGCCTATTTCTTATGCCTCTTTTCTGTGGTTTTGCTGACTGAGGGGAAGAAACCAGCGAAGCCAAAATGCCCTGCCGTGTGTACTTGTACCAAAGATAATGCTCTCTGTGAGAATGCGAGATCTATTCCACGCACCGTTCCTCCAGATGTTATTTCACTGTAAGGCCCGTAAGCATTTTGATATCTAATTTACAATTTAAAAATTCCAGCTGGTGGATTTGGGAGGTTGTATGTATTCTGAGAGGGGCATGGAGCTAGAGAGAGATTGGAGAGAGATTCCTCTTGCATGCTTGGCTGTTTGTCAGCTAACATTTGTTGTATTTAAATTTTGTGATTTAGATAAGCTGCTACTGACCATGCTTAGCTAGCCCCCACCCTGGACATTATTCTGAGGTACCTGAAACAGCTCGTTTCTCTCTCTTGCTGCCTCTGGGAAGGAACAGAATCATACTTTATAAAATAGTGTGGAAATAGCAACTGCTGTGGTAAAATCAGATTAACATAAGGTCTGTTCTCTCTCTGTGTGTGTCTCTTTGTGTGTGTGTCTGTTTGTTTTTGTGTGTGTGTGTTTTGTTTTCTTTCAGATCCTTTGTGAGATCTGGCTTTACAGAAATCTCAGAAGGGAGTTTTTTATTCACACCATCGCTGCAGCTCTTGTGAGAAATATTTATATCATGACTATTTTAAATATGGCATATATTTGGATAAGCCTTCTATTTTAAAAAAGCTTAATATTATTTCTGTAGAATGTGATGATGTTTCTGGAAAGAGTGAGAATATCAGTAAAGTGGGAGGCAGATGGGATTGGATTGTTCGGAACTTCACACCCACAATGCAGGTTGATTTGTGCATGGGTAAATTCACTAAACTGGTGATATGTCTACTTTAATGGCTGTTTATGAAGTTGTTGGGATGTCCCAATAAGAATACCAGTTTTGGTCATCTTACTTTCATTTTTAACTTGGGAACTTTGGTTATTTTGTGCTGGAGTTCTTGAATTTGTCAATGCAGAGCCCAGCATAACACATGCACTCAAGATGTTGTCTCTCGGGGATCTGGGGCAGGGTTCTCCTCTGTATGATTTACCATGTGGGGAGAAAGAGAAGGAAAAAAAAATTCTTGTTTCTTTCTAGGTAATTCCTTAAAATACCAATTCTCTGGAGTCTGCTTTCTAATCTCATCTAATTTATTACTAGCCCCCTCACTGAGAGGGAAGGATGATATTAATACAGCCAATACTACATGATCTGTGTTTTGAGTTGGTCACAAGGGGACCACATATTCAGCCCATGCCTGAAAATATTCAAAAATAACATTGGAATAGGAAATCAGATCTCTTCACAAGCATGATGAAATAGATATAATTTGTTCTGATGTGTAATGTTTGGCAATTGGAGTCTAGTTCTTAATGGGGTACCACATGAGAGTAAAGGGGTCTTCCATGCTGCAGAATCAACCTTGGGTTGGCAGATAGACACTTCTAAGGCAGACATCTATACTGAATTTGAGATATTTTAACTGTGTAATTAAGATCCAAGCTTTTAAATATTTGCTTTCTATGTTTGTTTCCTTGCTTAGCCATTTTGTTGAGATTATTTATAGATAAGAAAACAGTGTGAATTTGAAATCAGAGAATCTGGTGCTCGAACCTTATGTCACTAATCTCCCCCACTACTCCCTGGAACTTTCTTGTAGTCATGGGCAGACTGAATGGCCCCGCCCCCTAGCTTTCTTAGCTGCAAAATGGCAGTTATAAGACATATTTTGAAGTGCTATAATCAGAGAGAAATTTAAGTACATAAAACTTTTTTTTTTTTTTTTTTTTTTTTTTTTTTTTTTTTATTTTTTAAGAACAGGTGTCACATAATTCATGCCTACTTTGACCTTACCTTATAGTTCGGTTGGCCTTGAATTCTGATACCCCTCTTTACCTTCCCACTTCTGGGATCAAAGGTGTGAACCGACACATGCAGCTTTAGATCAAGCTCAAGATGTGACATACTGGATGTGAAAACGTCTACATGTTTTATAAGTGCCACAGCTTTAAATTTTTACATCAAGATCAAAACCCTAAAAGTTACTTAAAATAGTGTGTGGTCTATAGGAAATCCCAAAACTGGTTTGACTGTGCCATCACATTTATAAACTTGGTTGGGTGTTTTGACATTATATAACAAGGTTCGTTAACGTCCTTCCCTGGCTAATGCCTTTGAGCGATTCTCAATTAAGTACAGAATTCTTAAGGGTTTATCTGTTTGATTAAAGGAAGTGTTAACGTGTCCAAAAGAAGAATTTTAAGACAGTTTTTTTTTAATAGAGAGTGGGGCAATGTCTATAAGTCTGTGCTGATCCTTAGAAAGTGATTGGTTCTGCTTATGCTGTTTATTGATCATGTAAATAAATCACTTGTTTAAAATGCTTCTTAAAATTTTTATATTTTATTTATTTATTTTTATTTAATGTGCTAAGGCACCTGCCTTTTCCTGGGATAGTCTAATGGGTCAGTCCTTAAATTTCAAGCATTCTCTTTCACCCTGATACTCTGTCAGTCTAAGACTAGGTGGACATTAGCTGGACACCGAGAGCCTGGACTGTGCTCTATTTTGTTTTCATTGGGTGGACCCAGCCACACTAAGCACAGATGCTGAGCAGTGTCATGGAAATAGTTAACGGCTGCTGCAGGGTAATGTGATTTCACCTATTTAGAATCACAGAGGGAAGCCAAGAGACTGCTTTTAAATAGCCCACACTGAGTGTGTGCCATGCCCCTCTGTCCCATGCTCTGAGTTCCTATGGAACATTCCAGCCTTTATTTCTAAAAGCAGTTCAAGTTTCAGAAATAACAAAGGAGCCAGTAGCTCTGTCCTGTATGCCCTTAGTTACTGCATTTTAGCTGACCTCAACAAGGTAAATTTGGACACACTGACGTTATGCGAAACCATCAAAGGTCAAAGTTTATTCATAGGCTCCAGGGCCCTGTTTCTATGGACTATTTCCCATGCAACCTGCTCAATGTCTCCACAAGAAAAGGCCAAATGAAATCATTTTCACTGAGTAAGGAAATAAATGGCTTTGGCACGCCATGGTTGCAGACAGGTGACCTATGGACAGTGCTGCCCTGTGCCCTGAGAACCCTACCACTACCAACCTGCCATTGG
Organism: Phyllotis vaccarum; assembly: GCA_033318265.1. Classification (NCBI taxonomy): domain Eukaryota; kingdom Metazoa; phylum Chordata; class Mammalia; order Rodentia; family Cricetidae; genus Phyllotis; species Phyllotis vaccarum. The sequence continues at coordinate 23,389,948 of JARWLC010000004.1, read as the reverse complement.
AACAGGAAGACCAAAGGGCCACCAGTATCACAGGGGGTTGGCAATGGATCCTAGACCATGGATCTATAGATCCATCACATGTTTGTGAAGAAAAATTTTAGAGTCAATTCTGCTTGACCTTTGTTGAAGGCAGTTGGTTTCTTTGTTGTTTAACTAGAACAAGAAATGTCTGGTTCCAGCTAGGTGTGTTGGTGTACCACTTGAATCCTAGTAGTGCTTGAGAGTGCTGAGACAGGGGATCTAGAATTTAAGGCCATCCTGGATACATGATGAGACCCTGTTTTTTTGTTTTTTTAAAAAGGAGGGGTCTGTGTCTGTGAGGGGTGGTCCCATTCTTGGTACCTACCATAATAATACGATGGCCTCAAATGCTTCTTAATATCTTTCATAAGAGAGAGGATAAGAAGCTCTTTTTAAAATGTCAGCCTTATGTGTTTAGAGAAACAAATGGAGTACCCCAAATTACATGTAGTATTTGGGGAAATATGCTGGTAAACTGTGGCTGGCTGTGTGGTAGGCTGTGTTGGAGAATAAGAAAATGAAACACACACTCTGCTAAAGAGGAGAGAAAAATTAAAATGATCCAATAAAAATTATCAGATCAGTTGTACAAAACATTCTTTTTAAATATCCTTTCTGGGGGGAAAAAACCCCAAGCAAATGTCATTTTCTCCGTGTTTTTCACAGGGCCAATTTTGAAGCATAACCAATGAGCATGATTATGCATTCCGGGTTGCTCTCAGTGCTGGAGTGGTACTTTTAGTGAATGCAATTTGGAGAAATGTGTTTTCACACATTTCAGCCCTGCTTCTTCCCAGCTATAGACCGAAATCCCCAGTGATGCGGTCTCATGATGGGAGACTCAGAATTAAAAAAACAAACTGTGACCACATTGCCATTATTTATGACATTTTAATGAATTAAAGTTCTTCAACTCCCAAGACACTTCTATTTTCTGTCAATAATTCCAGAAATACAGAACAAAAGACTGTGTAAGTCTGATAAGACCAGAAAAAAATATCCATTTTTTCCCCCCAATGTGACTTGGTCATGGGTGAAACACAAAATTTACCTTGATGTGGAGAAAATGACATTTCTATTTTTAAAAATTATTTAAAATTTAACAAAAGTAATTCACAGTTGATGCATAGATATGTAGTTCATAAGAAGCCAAAACCTGAAAATAGAGAAGCAAATATCATGAATAAGAAATAAGCCTATTCTTACCAAGGTACTTCATTAGACCTTTACTTTTTATTCATTCAGAAGCAAATATCCATGGGAGTCATTGTCCTTTAAAGCTACTGGGTTCTTTCTCTATTATAAGTAAGAAGAGCAAAATGTGGCAATGAATATTCAAGCTAGACCAGTCAGCTTCAAGAGTGTGAGGACACTTTCTAGCTGGTTATATGTAGAAGAGTATGTCTTTGTTTGTGTCCAGCAGATGCCACTGAGACATCTTTGTCTACAAAGCTCCCTCCACCCCCAAATTTTTCTTTTCCCCTGAAATCTATAGATCTGTAAGCTCTGATGTCTTTAACTTTTTAAGAAGTTAAACATAGTATCTTAGGTACTCCAGACTCTTTAATCTAACAAAGATTATCTTGAACTTCTAATCCTCCCGCCTCCATTTTTCAAGTGCTGTGATTAAAGGCATCTGCCACCACACACGGTTTCCATGTGGTGCTGGGAATCAAGCCTAGGGCTTCACCCATGCTTTGAAAGTATTCTGTCCACTTAAACTACACCCCCAGCCCAATTAGCTGATTTTCTTTCTGTGCAAACTACTTGTGTAGTAGAAGTGCTTTCACCGAAAACGCATCTTATTCTTCCAGTTATTCAGGCCAGAAACCTGACGGTGATCTGCCCCTCCTCCCTTGATGCCCAATTTCACCTGGGAACCTGCCTCTTTTTCTTTGCCCAGACCTTTTCCTGCCCAAGAGACTTTCAGGCTTTGGCAGCACCACGCCCATCCCCAGCCTTCCGGTTAGAGTTCTCTCCATTAGTGTTACCTTCTTTGAAACAATAGCTCCCATTGTGCCACCCAAGTGCTTGGAAGCTTTTAATGGGTCCTAGGAAAGTAGCAAACCAGAGTGCCAGAGATGGTGTTAATAGCACTTGGCTCTTTCCTGCTGTCCTAGACTGTCAATCACATCACTGACCCCAGCCTCTCCCTCCCCATACACACCAGGGACAACCGTGTGAGAATGAGGAGTCTCGATTTTAACCTGGTTTCTCTTATTCTGGATTCCTCTGCTACTGACTGAAGTTAGTCACTTATTTGTGTTTATATCTGGTTCACGACTGACAAGCAGGATCAGTAGTGAGCCATGCCTAGGGAAGAAAGAGCCTTGGGACCATACAAACCCAACCTATGCTTTCTATGTATTTGTTGATAGCAAGCCCCATAGCTACAGACTGCTAGTAAAGCATTTTGGTTTTGTACTTTGGTCCAAAGTTTTATATATCCCAATTTTATGTAAATTAATGGGGTAGAATACCGGAAAATAGTAGGTCACTGAAAAGTGACCTAACAACCCCCCAACACACAGTACAAATTCAGAGAGACATTAAAAGTTCTTCCAAAGAGATTGCCAGCACTTGAGAGGCAAAGCCTCTAGCCTACCTGAGACCCACTTTATCTTTAGCTTCCTTTTTTCCCACTCTGCTCGCTCGCCATTTAGTCTCCTGGGTCCTTAGTTTGCCTGCAGGAGCCAACGTGTCTCTCTTCTGTGAAGGGTAAATAGTCCATTTATCCTGTCCAGAGGGACACCCAAACAGAACCAGCAGAGAAGCGTTATTAAGAGGGGAAAAAATGTGAACACATAATTTCCTTGCTTATTTGTGCCTGCTTAGTTAAAAATCAGTGTTTACCGGGCACCAAGGGAGAGAAAACATATTCATTGTGTAGTTGCAGTAACGGAACTAGAGCAAGAGATTTTCACTGTGGTACACGAGTTTGACGTTCCTACTGTGTAACAGGTACAATGTTGGACTTTGTGCCATCACAAAGGTGATGGGAATGCAAGGTCACCCTGGTAATCCGTGGTCAGAATGATGGTTAGCATTGGTGGTGATGGTGATGCCAGCTGGTGGTGTTGTTGACATGGGCAGCTGTATTGTGACAGGGTTTTTTCTGTAGGAGCCATGAAGTCACCTCTGCTTCCTTGGTGAGCAGGCAATGTGGCAAGCATTGGCAGCTTTGCGGTCAGACACTCTTGAGTACCAGGCTCCTTTCTGGTGCTTACTAGTTGTGCAATCTGGGGTAAATTTAGCCAGGCTTTGACATCTACGGGTATGAAATGGGTAATACGTAACATAGCCTATTGAATTGGATAGCATTAAGGATTCAAACATATGAATGACACTGTTCCTTTAAATCAGGGAACACTGGCACTATGACAATAGTTGATTTTTTTTTTTTGAACCTCTTATAGCATTACCCTTCTATCTGGTTATATCAGCAGAACTTATCTACAACCCCAGCTCTAATGTTCTGTGGTTTTATGCACAGGTCTCTCCCAGGACCTGCTAAGAAATCTTGCCTTCAATTTTTTTCCTCATAGGAAATTACATTATTTACCTATAAAAAATGTCTAATCCTCTCACTTCTTTCTCATGAATAAATAAGCAGAACTACAGTTTGTAAAACATGTCTGATTCTGCTTAAAATAATGAACCTGAGTCAGTCTTCAGATGAGTGGCCCTATGGTAGGATGCAAACAGGTCTAAACTAGGATTTAGGTCATAGGAGGCTAAAATCCAGTTTGGCCATAAATGGACTGTGTAACATTGGGTAGGACACAAAACATTGCTGGGCCTCAGCTTTTATAAGCATAAAACACAAAAGGAAGAATAAATTATGGCTCTAAAATTCAAATGCTAGTTGGGGTAGTGAGATAAGAAAGTTGAGCATGAGACAATAGATGGGCAACTGGAGAAGATATGACTTACTTTAAAATGACATCCTAGTCTCTGATTATTGGTAATGACAATGTGATACCCAAGCATTTAGTCATTATCTCCCTAACCTTTAGGGGAAAGCAGAAATCTGGAAGCAGATTTAAACAGGGTAAAGACAAAACAAAGTATGAGTAGGCATTTGGGGACCTTCACACTAATACTGAAAGCTTCATTCAGTCCCAAAATTCTATTCTGTTCTGTGGGCTGGAGAGATGGCTTTGTGGTTAAGGGGACTTCCTTTTGCAGAAGACCCAGGTTCCGTTCCTAGAACCCATAAGGTAGTTCACAACTACCTATAACTCCAGTTCCAGGGGATCCAACACTTTCTTCTGACCTCAGTGGACAAGGCAAACACGTGATGGACCTACATGTTCATACACACAAAATAAATGCATCTAATAAAAATAAAAACTTAAAAATATATTTAAAAAATCTATTGTATCCTAATCTATTAGCACTATAATAACATAGAAAATCACTTTTTAATAAAAAGAGTCAAAAATTATATCAATTCTCACAAATTAGTAAGTTAGATTGGTAATTAAAAGAACTCATGCTATAGAATTAGCTTCATAGCAATTGTTAAAAATACTAATGTATTAATTTCACGACACCCTGCATTCAGTCCCTAGTATCTCTGCCAAAACCAAACCAAAACAAATAATATAGTTCTCAATCCCCTAAATAGTAAAATGGGGCCTATCTGGGACTACTGTGTGGTGGCTGAAAAAACAAAACAAAAGAGTAGTTTAGCATCACTCTCTTAGGTCTAAGATTATAAAGACATTGTTGGACCCACTCACATAACAAGATGGTGGGTGCTTGACTATGGGCTGTGGAAATGGCCCCAGAAGATAAATTGCTTGCCACTCAGGCATGAGGCCCTAAGTTTAAGCCCCAGCACCCAGTAAAATTTCAGGCACAGTGGCTCATACCTGTGTTAGGAAGAAAAAGATGGAGGGATCCTTGGAGTTTGCTGGCCTGCTAATCTTGAATTAGTGAGCCCCGGATTCAGTATGAAACCCTGTCTCAAAAAGCAAAGGAAGGAAGCAATAGAGAAAGACACCCAATATCAACCTCTGACCTCTACATGCACACACACACACACACACACTCATATACACACTCATGTACACACACACACACTCATGGGTATAGACACAGACACACACTCATGCACACACACATACACACTCACACACACTCACGCACACACATCTTTTTGAAAAAAATCAAATGGATCTCTCAAAACATAGAAGCTAAAACGTGCAAGTACGAGTAAGTGAGAAATCCTTCATGAAGCACCATGAGTTCATCCCAGGCTTCTGTGCTCAGTGTCTCTACTCTTCTTTAAGAAGCCTCACTGAAGGTTTACAAGCAACACAATAAAACCAGCCAAGCTGTGGCTAGAGGCATTGGCTACTTTTACATCGCCTGGTGCTGGCCCCTCTCTTCAATTTTTATCTTATCTTCATGACCTTTCAAAGTGCATAGACTTCTCCCCAGAGAAAGTACTGAGTCTAGAGGAAGCACTAAGTCCAGAGGAAGTACTAAGTCCAGGTAGCCCCTCACTGTCTGCTGAATCCTAATAATCAGCAGAAGCAGAGTTGAAACTTTCACCCTTACTGATAACCACTCCCGTTTACTTTCTTCTGACATGAATAATCTTGGGAAAGCTTGACTTTTTTGTAGTTTTGTTCCCCAAGTCAAATCCCCTCTCAAAGGGTCAACCTTTGCCATTAACAAGGTTATTTAGGGGAAATGTGCCCCGATTCCTGGGGACAGTGACTGAAAAAGAATTCCAAACGCTCTCTGAAAGAGCACAGCAGCATCGCTGGCAAGGACTTCTTAGTTTCCCTGGGTTTCAGGCCTCATTTGTATGTGCAAGCTCCGGCCTCCCTGCTTGAAAAGAGAGACAGACAAGGTGAGAGAAAGGGAAATAAAATAGTCAAAGCAAAGGGCCTTCCTTCGTTCAGAGTTGCATCACGGAGCAGCGTTCTCTAAACCTGTGGGGGGGGCGGGGAGGACCGGGACGACAGTTATTCTGCAAGAATGGGGGAGGGGTGCTCAGATGAGGACACCTGCATGCTCGTTCCTGATTGGCTGCTCACAGGCACCTTGGCATAGAAAAGACTCTGGGATTAAAGTTGATCTCTCTTCTTCTCAACCTCCCCTAGAATACAGGTTCTATGGGACATCTTTTGGAAATGTCCACACACAAAACTCAGTTATTAGCTTCCTTATTTATAACATACCTCACTTTGTTCCAAAGAGCCCTGCACGGACAAGTCGGGACTACTGTTGTAGAGGAGAAAGAAAGCCATCTGCTCCATAAAGGGATGACTCAGAATAGTTTCGTTAGAGTCGTGCCTCACCACCAGGCTATCCACCTGGTCAAGCAGCTAGGCATATGTCTGTCGCTTCCTTAGGGACCTCTAAGTAGATGGTCCTTTCCCAGGAAGTAGACAATGATTTGCAGCTCAGTAGTCAGGTGAAAGGCTCCAACGCTTGAATGTACTCTCGCCGGTTTCTCTCTCTCTTTTTTCTTTCTTTTTTTTGTGTTTTGTGTGTGTGTGTGTATGTGTGTGTGTGTGTGTGTGTGTGTGTGTGTGTGTTTTGTTTTTTGTTTGTTTGTTTGTTTGTTTTTTTTTTGACTGAGTGTTCTCATTACTGTTTACTTTGTGGCTGAACCAGGGATGCCCTAGACTCATTTCATGAGATACTCTGTGTAGATTTCAGTGACTGACAGGTCCTGCTACCAATTAGATGGGGAAGCTGCACATTTAATTCCCCTTTGAAGAGTCTCTACTTAAGGGAAGAAAGGACTCACAGAGCTAAAAACCCTGATTAATTTCTTCAACCCTCTCTTCTAAACTTAGCTGCTATTTCTTCTGCATGCGACCCTCTCAGTATCTGGAAAGTCTTGGGGTCAGAACACAAGGGAATGCAGCCTGAGAAATATTGGTCAGCTGCTCTGGTTTGTGGCTACTGGGCAGAGCTGGTAGGACCAAGGTGAGGAAGCTAACTGTGCTTGTGGACATTCACCAGTGCCAGTGGGACAATCATGCAGGAGCCCATAATTGCGCCTATACCACTTACAAGCTTCAAATTATTTTATCTCTTTTCACCTTGGTTTTCTTTATGTTTTAAGTGTTGACTATAAAGCTCACATTGCAGCATGCATTTGATGATAAAAGAGACGTCAAGCTGCTGAAAAAGAGGCCTGGCCCAGATCCAGCTTTGGATAAAATTTAAATCACTCCTTGGTGTTCCTGGGAAATAGATGATGACATCATATAAACATGGAGAGATGGAGCTGTTGGCTAGCTGTGCCAGTTTCTAGAAAGAAAGCATTTTGACTATACAGAGATGAGAGCTAATGAACTATATCATAAAGGGATGGGCCTATGCCCAGGAACTTTTACAGATTTGAAATCTATATTCTAATCCTGGCCCACCAGTCGAAAGAAAGAAAGGAAGGAAGGAAGGAAGGAAGGAAGGAAGGAAGGAAGGAAGGAAGGAAGGAAGGAAAGGCATCTTGGTCACATAACCTCTGCCAGCCTCACTTTCCTCACCGGTCTAAAGTAGAATTGTATTTCATGTCTCTAGAACACATACACACACACATACCCTTTGCTATGTTGAGCCAAATTAAGGTTCTTTGCAACCAAGCCTTATCAGAAAGGTGTTGAACTAAAGGATCAGCTGAATTACATTGAAAATAGTTTGCAAGGATGAGAGTCAAAAATAACTGTCAAATAATGTGCTCTTTAGCAATGCTTCCCACTTTGGTGCTTTTCTGTCTTAAGAGCATAGTTTAAAATATTCAAATGTAAATTATTCACATGGCACATGCACTCAGAACATGGGTGCTTAGCTGATGTGAATCACCAGCCTATTGTTAATTATTTTTAGACAGTCCTAGTTTTTTGGATAGTGGACATTACCAACAACCAGAGTCTGAATTGATTAAGCAAGGCTCTGAACACTCAGGCAAGTTCCTCCTGTAGTGCTACCACATCCTCCATCAGCTGTAATGTATGCTGTTTGTTGTCCTTAATGTGTATATATAGTACACATATGTCCAGACCCATAGGAACCTGTGTTTTCATACACTCCCCATGGATGCCTAATAGCCTGGACCATACCCATCAGTCTTATCTAGCAGGGATGACTTCCCTGAAACTGAGCTCCCTCCATCTCTGCTTTCTTTGTGTAGATACTCCCTGGCAGAAGCACAGGAGACATGATCATCTACATTCTCTCACAGGATTCTGGAGGATTAGTCAGGAAGTCCTTATGTTATTATAACTCCCATTTTCACAGAGAGTGAACATATTCACATACTTAGTGTGTTAACATACAATAATAAGGGGCAGGTACAGGCTTTGAAGCCTTGTTCTGTATTCCATATTCTGTGGATGTAGTCTCCAGGTGACAACAAGATGCCGCTTCTGGCCCTTCTCCATCCTTAACAGGATTGGGAGGAAGACAATGTTTTTCAGCCATCCCCCCCTCTGTTGCCAGGAGAACTTGCTCTAGGTGAAGGAATGGGGGCAGACCTTTCATGGGCCAGTGACAATTCTGATGATAGTCAAGATGTTCAGGTCGTACAGAGGGTCTGAGTGAATATCATTAGGGCCAGGGGTCCTGGGACAGGGCCAAGTGAGCAGCCTGACTTGGGACAATAAGATTTTCTCAGCAGGCATTGCACTTTCCCGTATTTTGCCATCTGCAGAGAGACCTCCATTGCAGCTTATATATGTCTACAATGCCACAAACCTAGATTCATATATCTTTAGAATTAAAAGGGGCCTCTGAAACTATTTTATCCAGTCCCCTTCTTTAATAAGCAGAGAGAATTGGCATGTATTAGGACACACAGAGGATTTATGGCCAAATAGGAATCAAGATGTAAGTTTTCTGGTCCTTCTGCAGTGTTCCTTTCTTGGCCTTTGGAAGAAGAAACCAGGGCAAGAAACCACTTCTGGACTCTTTGTTCCTGCCCTGTCCTTGCTCTGAATGGACCCTTGTCTCTGGCTTGTCAGCTGCTCTTAGGGCAGCCTTAGTCCTGAATGACTATAGCCAGACCTTCTTCTTGGATACTTTGCCGTCACATTCACTGTTCTGCAGCTGACCTCAGGTTCTCTTTAATCATGTTGCTTACTTGGCTCCCTTTGAAAGCTGATCTCAGTTTTCATCCAACCAGGACCCCGCCCCCAACAACCTATGGCCATGGCACTCCAGTGTTCTGTTGATGAAGAGCTGTGGCTTACCCCTACAGGCAGCCATTCACAGGCAATGGAAGAAAGGACTTCAGTGTGGGGTTAATACTTAACAATCAAGTCATAGCCTCTGGACACAGTGTCTATTGTCAAAAAATTTATGAAATTTATTGTCATTAAAAAGGCAATTTCAAAAATATTCTAAGCTGGGCATGGTGATATACACATTTAAACACAATATTCAGGATGCAGGAGCAGATGGATCTTTGTGAGTTCAAGGCCAAACAGGGTCATATAGTGAGACCTTGTCTTGAAAGAAAAAAGGAAAAAAGAAAAAAAAAGAGAAAAATATAAAGAAGAAAGGAAAGAAAATATTCTAAATAATGGTTAAATAAAATATTTAATCTAAAGCTTATATCAAATTTGCTTGATAATTTACACAGTGGTAAAGCCATACTTCTATGTTTTCATGTTTATATAGAAAAAAAACAAAAATGATTAAGTGTTAAACTCAATTAAGTACAAGAACAAAATAAGTGATAATGAAAAAATAAAACAGTTTTTATGTTAAGAAGCAATGTGTATAATAAAAAGTCCAAAGTTCACTACTGGAGGAAAAAAGACCCTAGCAACATTCGGAAAAAAACATACTTATGAAGTAGAAATCCTTTAAGTGTTAATAAGAAGCAAAATAACGTTTAAAATAGAGCCAAGGAAGTGACTTATTTTATACTATACATGGGGCTAATTCCCAAGTGAATTAAGAAGTCATGATATCATAGGGAAAAACCTGATAAACTAAATGTTACTGATGAGATGAGGAAATAGACCTTTCTCCAGAGCCAGACTGATTTGCAAAGCTTGCACAAAAACTAAGAACTTAAAATATCCTTAATCCAATAGAAATCTAAGTCTATCCTAAGCAAACAGAGACAGAAAAGCTGTTTGTAGGGGATTGTAGTAGATACTTAAAAACTGGAGTTCTCATTAGACAGCTTCATTATAGCATGCCATGATATGAACCTCAGTCATCCATCAAACTGTATTACTAAAACATCATCATGAAAAAATGTTCATGATAAAAAAAAACAAAATAAAAACAAACAAAAAACAAATGGAAAGTACACAAATCAAGTTGTGGCACTATGCACACCTGTAATCCTAGCACTTGGGGTCTACAATACAAGGATCACAAGTTCAAAACCAGTTTGAACTAAAAAGAAAATTCTAGGCCAATGTTAATTACAGAGTGAGACCTCCCAAACCACTCCCAAATTTCAAAATACAAAAGAAGAAGAAGAAAAAAAAAAGCATAGAACGATACACGGCTTTTGTCAAATTGATAAACACACACATGCCTATATCACATACCCAGTATGTGTAAAGTGTATACATGTCAGTGCCTCAGCAGTATAACAGAGCTCTCTACTTCTTAAATTTTTCTCTATTTTCCTGAACTTTGTGCAAATTGCATTCAAATTTTCTATGTTGTGTGGTCTAAAATGTTCTATGTAGTCAGAATTTTCTCTGTCCCACCTGGCTTATATTAATTATAAACTGTAGGGCTATGGCTCAGGCATATTATTGCTAACTCTTACTCTTAACCTAACTCTGATTCTTATCCAGGTTTAGCCACCTGGCTTGGTACCTTTTTCTCTGCGCAACATTCTCATCTTACTTCCTCTTTGTCTGGTGTCTGCTCTGTTCTTCCTCTTCCCAGAATTCTCCTTTTCTGGTCACCCCACCTATACTTCCCATCTGCCTAGCTTTTGGCCAATCAGTGTTTTGTTGTTTTGAGGGTTTCTTGGTGCCAGGTGGCCAGAGGCCCAGACCCTGCCACGCCAGACCCTTTAGCCGCCGCTGCTCAGGCCCCCAGAAATGACTCAGACGCTTATATTAACTTCATGCTGTTTGGCCTATGGCTCAGGCACATTGCTAGCTAGCTCTTACATCTTAAATCAACCCATTTCTATTAATCTGTCTGCCACGTGGTCCATGGCTCACCTGTGTTCCTTACGTGTTATTCCTTGGGCGGCTTGCTCGATCTGCCTCACTCTGCCCTGCTTCTCAGGTATATGCTCTGATTTCTCCTCCTACTTCTTCTATGGTGCCTGTCATGGCCCAAAACAGCTCCTTTATTTAAAGATTGAGATTCATAGCATACAGAAAGGCATTCCCACATCAGTGTTTTATTAAACCAATATTCAATGACAAATATTTACAGTGTATAAGAGCATAGTCCCACAGCAGTTTTTAGAAAACCATAGATTGATACAATAACATCTTGATATGATTTTGAAATTACTTATATTGATCATTTAATTCCTTCAAAAACATAATTATTACTTAATCACATAAGTATATGTGAGTTGAGCTGTGTGGCAGCTATTTGCCAGAATATTGATGTTTTGATATTATGTCTTCTAGACCCCACACTGAGAAGGCACCCAATATGAGGAAAAGGTGTTGGACTAAGGGCTCTTAGGCCTCAAGATGTTTAGCAAAGCTTTGCTTAGCTCTCTGTACCTCCCCTTTCCTCCTGGCAATAGATAGCAATATTGTATCTACCACCTTCACATAGCTGTTTATTCTGAAGCCCCTATGAGCTGCTCCAGGAAGAGGCTGGCAAGGGTGGAGTACTATAAAGGCAATAGAAACCATTTTAAAATAAGCCAGTGCTTGCCTGGAACTGATAGGTATCCATGCAGTCTTTCTGAGCCTTCTTCTTGCTAAGAAAACACACTCCCTTGTCTTCAACATAAATACATATATAAAAATAGTCCCTACCCCTCCCACAGCCTATTTCATGACATATTAAAAAATTCTTATTTCTTGGGGGGGAGAGTTAGAGAGGTCAAGGCACACCCCTGATCTACCTCCACCAAGACTAGTGGGGAAATGCCTGGTTTATTCCTTCCCTAGAGAGCAAGTGGCAAAGATTTCAGAGGCCATATGGGACTGTAACAGAGGCAAACGATATGTGACCTCTACAAACTGGGATATCTCCTGGCAAGACTGTTGGCCCAGACCACTGATCTCTACTCAAGGTAACAAGGGCATTCAGACTGCACATTGGCCCCTACAAACACCTTAGGACGTGGCTCTTGTGATGAGCTTGTCCTATCTGATACACATTATTGTGGACTCTTATTATCTGTATTTTGGGGGACAGGGAAACCAATAACTCTTCCATACCCCACAGCAACTGCTACAATGATCAGAGGATTTTTGGTTACCACAAGTACTCAGGGTACTGACCCAGAACTTTCTCTCTATGTACCTTGGCTGCTCACACCACTCACGCTGCTTAAAAATAGTGTGGGCCACACTCCAAGCGTAGAATTTAACCAGAATCCTTGAGAGTGGAAATGAGTTGTCAGTATTTTTAAGTTCCTTGGGTGATTCCAAGTGCATCCAAGATTGAAGAGCACTGTTTGGATCTGACAGAGATCCAGGCATCTCCCCACACAGCCTTCAGCAACTCTTCCTTTTGTGAAGGCTCCATGTGTGGTCAATTCATATGTGGTCCTTGCACGTACTTTTTAATTATCATTGATCCAAAAGCTCGCCTTTAGCTCCTCTGTAAGCTGACTTTGTTTCAGTTGTCAATTCCACAAACTGAAGAAGAGTATTATTGTCTTAGCCAATACCTTTTTGAGCCAGGCCATTTGGGTCATGGAATGCTACCCAATCTGGGAATTGGCTACTCTGAGGGGAAAACTATGTCTTTCTTGCCCTAGTAATCCATGGAATGGGCCACTCTGCTTTGCCTCTGAGCTGTTGGGTACGAACATGATCAGGGTGGGTGCTATTTCCCTTAATAGGGACAGTAGAATACTTGTTTTATCTGATTTAATCACAAATCACAATATTGGAATAAGATGTATTTCTTCCCCTTTTGTGTATTTTTTGGGAGGGGGGAGAATATGTTTCTTTGGTTGGTTGGTTTTTCAAGTCAGTGTTTCTGGTCATCCTGAAACTAGCTCTGTAGATCAGGCTAACCTCTAATTCCTGGAGATCCACTGACTTGGCTTCTGAAGTGTTGAAGTTAAAGGCATGTGGGACCATCACCTGATAAAATAAAATGTATTTCTAAGACTCTATAAAAATTAAGGATTTAAGCTTTATTTTCCTCATAAGAAATGCTTTATTAATAGGTCTTTTCAAGTTTTTAAGTTTATATTGAATAATAAAATGAGTAAGCCACTCAAATATATTTAGAATAGATGTATAATTTTATAATCCCATGTTCATAGAAACAACTATTGAATTTAGAATTGCATAGCAATGATATTCATTATTATCTCAGCCAGGAAATTTTTTTTAACCTTTGTAAGAAAAATTTAAATTGAAGTATAATTATACATAAAGAAAAGGTCACCATCACAAGTATACAACTTCCCAATGGCTTTTTGTTTGTTTACAAATAAGCAGCTTTGTGTCTGGCACCCAAGTTAATAAGCCAAGTATTATTTTCTCCCTAGATACAGCCTTTGTGCTCACTTTCAGTTAGACTAACTTTCCAGGAACAATCAGTGTGTTGATGCCTACCTACATAGATTTGTTCAGCTCATTTCGTTCTTTGTATGTTTACCATGTTGTGTTCTGACTTCTTACCTTAGAATATTTTTTTGTAGTTATAGTTTTAGCCTGAGGTTTTAACCTTTGAAACTTAATTCAGCAAACATTTTTTTTTTTTCAAAACCAGGAAATGGGATAGGGTGAGGGCACAAAAGCAAGTAAAGGGAAGTGAGTCCTTGCTTTGAGATTACATCCAGTATTGAAATCTAGTGATGTGTTGTAAGTGAAAGCCTCTTGGTTCAACAAATATTTGTTCAGTCTTCATGGTAAAGCAGTTACTATCACGAGTACTAAAGATAATTACTGAACAGGCCAATGGAAATCCTAGAAGAAATCCTACCTTTCATCTCTGTAACATGCATAGACATGGGATGCCCACTGGTATACATTTCCCAGTCTATCTTGTTTCTGATTTAACACAAGGGATAGTAGTGATGAAAGCTATTTCTTCTGGCTGCTTGGAGTGGAGGGTGATGAAGTCATTGATGAACCATGTGGCACTTTAGAAACAGCTGAGCAGAGAGCCACTTACGTGTATCTGTCGCTGCTGTATTTCACTTCATCTCTGTTGCTGCCCTTGAGGACAGAAACAAAACCCTGGAGGCTGCTCAAGCATTGTGTGTCATTTTACCTAGGTCTAAGACTGAGCATCGGGTTGCTTTCCAAAACCATAAAATGAGAGGAGACAATTACCAGAGTCGTGATGGGAGTCATGAACTTTGTACTTGGTTTTAATAAGTACAGGCTGTAATATGTGTAGGATTAGTTGCTCTTGGCTTCTCTGAGTCTTGTGAGTTACTTGAGTAAAAGCCATGACGCTAGAGAGAAGAGGGATTAGGAGAGAACTCAACACCATTCCAGGATTAATAGTTTGGGAAGAAACAGAAGAGGTCATTTCATTTCGCTTGGCTGTTTGTCCTCTGCCTCCAATTTTTAAGGATAAAATCTCAAGTCTCTAAAAATAGAGCTGACTGTAAAATTCACACCTGTGCTCCCATCCTTCAGCTTCAGGACCTATCAGTTTCTACTCAGTTGATGTCTAACCCTCCCCTGATTATTCTGTCAAATAAATGACTTAATTTCAAAATACTTCAGAAAGTTAAATCACCTGGTTGAATCTCTTTGGTTAAGGCTCAGAGGGAAGTCACTTGACAAATTATTTAACCCACACTCTCAAAATAAAAATATCATAAAATTTACTAACAGAATTACTACATTGTTATTAAATTCTTAACACATAGTTCAATGATTTAGCCTAAGAATATTTGTTTTTAGGTTTTGAGTTAGAAAACTGGCAACTTCCCCTAAAAGATCAACAAAGTGTGGTGATAGATTTGTTAACGTCCTCTTTCCTCAGTGATTTTGAAGCCAGATCCTTGCAGATTCAGAAAATACCAATACATTAGTCCAAGTAAAAGTATTTCTTTTAATTATTTAGTAATAAAATGGCCTCAAATGCCTTCTAAGTGTCATCATTTCCCAACTTCAGCCTGTCCTGTTTCCAAGGAAACCGTTAGTTGGTGCTCACTGTTTATGACCACCATCTACTGAGCTATCACAGTGCAATGGGGTTACGTTTTCCTCCTACAATTTCCAGTATTAAACTTCCAGTGCCCCATTATATTTGGCCTGTCAAATATTCCAGAAGTTTCTAGAGGCTGTTTCTGCATGAAAATAATGACTGATGTCACAGAACGTGTTGATTTGGCGATACCCACTGCCTACTGTCTCTGCTTGTGTCTCAAAATGCTTCCTAGGATGTGTGGCATCTACAAGCTAAAGAGAGGGGCTGCAAGCACCCCTTCGGTGAGCATTTCAGGAGGAGACAGCTAGAAGTGAGAAAAGCCGCTAAGGTTCCCTGTATAAACAGCTCTATGGAAAATAGACATTCATTCATATTAACCTCCCCCTGCGTCTCTGAGAGCAGTAGAGATCCGCAGGCTGACTGTTGAACTGTTTTCGTTTTCCTGGGCAGGTTATTCACATCGAATTCCTTTGATGTGATCAGCGATGACGCTTTCATTGGTCTCCCACATCTAGAATACTTGTAAGTAAGACAGACAATTTCTCCCCTTGGGCTGACTCAGGACGGGCACCCTTGAGTTCCTTCGGCTGTCTGACCCAAAACGTTGTCACTTCTTGCAGATTCATAGAAAACAACAACATCAAATCCATTTCGAGACACACTTTCCGGGGACTCAAGTCTTTAATTCACCTGTAAGTAAAGACGTTGCTGCTGGGGGAGTGTCTTTCTGGATGCTGTGAATCGCAATCTTTAAATAAAGGAGCTGTTTTGGCCCGTGACCACGGGCACCGTAGAAGAAATAGGTGGGGAATCAGAATAGGTAGGAAAGGAAGGGCGGAGTCAGAGAGAGATCGAGCCAGCTGCCCAAAGAAGAAACATGGAAGGAACACAGGTGAGCCATGGGCCACGTGGCAGGACAGATTAATGAAAATGGGTTAAGATAAAAAAAATAAAATAAAATAAAAAGCTAACAAGGTGCCTAAGCCATAGACCAGACAGCATGAAGTTAATATAAGCATCTAAATCATTTTTGAGAGACCAAGCAACAGCAGGTGTTTAAGCGGTCTGTCACTACAGGTCTGTGGGTCTGCACCTCTGGCTGATGGGGCCTGAAAACCTCATTATAACATGTCACTATTATTTTTCAGGCTTTGTTTGTCTGATTTGGGTTTGTTGCTGTTTCTGCAGTGCTAGAATCCAACCTAAGGCCTTGAACTATGTGTATCATTCTAGGTGAGCACTGTACCGCTGAGCCAGACTCTGAGCCTTTGTTTTTGAGCTCATGAAATCAGTTTGGCACCTAAGATTAATGCACCCATGTTAAGAGCTCAGGTTCTTTCTCTCCATGCATACTTCCCATCCTCTCTGTCATATGTCAGCATGTACTCAGAAAATTAATTATGGTTACTATTTTTAGCCCAGATAGAGCATAATTAGCAGTCCAATGTAGGAAAAATAAGACGACTGAAATAGAATTATCCATTGACTATATTCTTTAATTCAATATTCACTGATCTTTTTTCACTGCATAAGTTCTGACTTCATATGATTTTAAACTGGTCATAGGCGGTGCCTATATAGTGCTTGACGGTCTATTTTTATAACTTTAAATACTTAATAACTCCATGGGTGATTAAAAATACAGCAGTCATTCTAAACAAGAGACAATTTTGTCTCCCAGGAAACATGAAGAAATATGAGCTATTCTTGCTTGTCACAGCATGAGGATGTAGCCAGCACCTAGTGGGTAGAAAGAAGGAAGAGCTGTTCCTTATTAATCTGTAATGTAAAGAGCAAGCTCTTCAGCCTACAATGACCCAGCCTGGAATGGCATGGGGAGAAGGAACAACCCTCAACCACAGGAACCACATACATTTCTTTTAGCTTCTTCTATCTCTTTAAGAGAGGGCAGGGAGGTATTTTCAAGAAAAATACACATCAGAGATATAACATCTACCCATGTTGGAGATAAAGAAACGGTTTATGATACAAAGAATTGAACCTGGAACCTCATACATTTGAAACACGGGTTCTACCACTGAGTTGCATTCCTGAACCCCTGTTTTACATATTGTTGTTGTTGATACAGGGCTTCTTTGTGTAGTCTTGGCTGACATAGAACTAGCTCTGTAGACCAGGCTAGCCTTGAATTTACAGAGATCCACCTGTCTCTGCTCCCAAGTAATGGGGTCAAAGCTGTACACCACTACCACCAGGCTTTGTTATTTATTTTGTGCAGTGGGATGGTCCTTCTGCCTGTTGTGAATATGTGTTGCTCTCATTGGTTGATAATAAAGCTGTTTGGGCAATGGCAAGGCAATATAAGGTTAGGCAGTACAATCAAACTAGGGAAATAAAGAAACAGCAAGGTGGGGAGATGCTAGCCAGCCGCCAAGGAAAAAAGATGTTTTGAAAAGAGGTTTTGAAAAGATGTTTTGAAAAGAGCTATGAACTACATGGCAAAGCACAGTCAGTGTAGTAAAGTGTAAGAACTAGTTAGTAATAAGCCTGAGCTACCCACCGAGCATTTATAATTCACATAAGCCTTTGAGTGGTTATTTGAAAGTGACTGCAGAACAGGGCAGGACAGAGAAACTTGGTTTGCCATTTTGAGACAGCAGCATCTTACTAAGTTGCCCAGGCTGATCTTGTTCTGTAGTCTAGACATGCCTTGAACTTATGATCTTCTTTCCTCAAATACCCAAGTATCTGCGTTTACAGGATTGCGGCACCAGGCGCAGGTCAGAAACAGAATCTTAAGCAGGAGACATGATTACTGAACTGAACTTATAAAACTATAAAAACACCGACTCAGTCATTGAACTGGACTGGCCATTCAATCATTACTTACCTAAATAAGCCCTATCTGTGCTGATAGTGTGAGAAATCTATGTGCTATATTCATTCTGTCAGTCTTTAGCTAATCTCACAATTCCTCAGCCCAGCCATGATCTAAGCCTGATGAAGCAGATTAACACTTGCCCTTTGAACCTACTTTCTAGTGTGCCTGTGTGGTCATCCTGCTATCCCTGCTGGCCCTTCTGTCTCTTGCTGTGTGGATTGCAACAAGAGGGAGCTGAAACCAAATGTATTTTATAAAACCCAGTCCTATTCTTCCAAGCTTGTGTATGATCATTATAATATAAACACTGTTTGCAATGCCAATCCTACCAGTGGTATAAAATGATATAAAGATGACTGTGGAACAGAATTAATATTATGTAGTCTTTATATAGAGTCTAGTTTTGTGGAGTGTTTTTCAGACAAAATAAAATAAAATAAAAACACACAAAAGGCAAAACAGATATTTACTACCTTATGTAGTGGCAGTTTAAATGAGAGTGACCCCCCTAGGCTTACACATTTGAATACCTGGTCCTTAGTTGATGGAAAGGCTTAGGAGGTATGGCTTTGCAGGAGGAGGTATGTCACCAGGGACAGGCTTTAATCACCTTAACCCTTAGGTCTTTTGCATCTTTACCAAATCCATGATACTGTTCTTATTTTGATCTGCAAAAGTGGTAACAGCATATGGGCCACGCTGTCATTGCTAGGGTGCATTCAAGCTTCACAAGCAGTAAGATCCATGAAGATGAGTGAGATCCTTCCCACCCTGAAGAAGCTCCTCCTGGAATAGGAAGAGGAACTGGCTAAACAAATATTTTTCCTCTCCATGTCACTGTGTTCAGGTTTACAGTCCTTTCTAATCACGCTCTCCTTGAGGATGTATCTCCTGTTCTCCTTCCTTCCCCTTAAGGATGGAGAAGGCAGCCTTTGAAACCCAAATGTCTGTCTGCCTGCTTAGTTCATCTAGTTCATCTCCCACTATTTACTGTTTATAAAGAAGTCTGGCATTTCTTTGTACCATTCATTTATTTCTTCTTTCTTTCTTCCTTCCTTCCTTCCTTCCTTCCTTCCTTCCTTCCTTCCTTCCTTCCTTCCTTCCTTCCTTCCTCTTCTTTCTTTCTTTCTTTCTTTCTTTCTTTCTTTCTTTCTTTCTTTCTTTCTTTCTTTCTTTCTTTCTTTCTTTCTTCTTTTTAAAGGATTTTAGGCTTCAAAGAGACTTTCTCCACCTTTGACCAGTTTTCCCCAATTGAAAGACAAGCGGTGAAGGATTGTCAGCAAGCCCTCTAGCCCGTGTGTACCACGGGAAGAATTTATAAAGCTGTTTCACACTCTTACACCACCGTAGTCTCCAGGTGAAGTTATAGAAGGAGTTAGGAGTGACATTGACCTCCTGGGGGCACGATAATGAAAGTGTAAATTATACCCTGAGTGGACACTGCTCCCTTCTCATCAGCAACAAAGCCAGAAGTTGCCCAGGTCTTCAGCAAGGCATCCAGTGTGTCAGTTAAAGCAGAACCACAGAACTCACATAAAGCTGGCCAGATCCTGGTACATAATGTATGATGTAGATTTGAGACAAAAAAGGAATCCTGGAGCCAGCATGACATCTCAGTGGGTAAAGGTACTTGTTGCTAAGTCTGATGACCTGAATCCAATCCTGGGATCCATATGGTGGGAGAAGAGAACCAATTATTTATAAATTATCCTTCAACCTCCATACATATACTGCGGTGTGCGCATGCACACACGAAGCTTCTGTATACATATACACAAATAAGTAAATGTAATAAATATCTGAAAAGAAGAATGAAAGAGACCCCAGAGAGCCCTATCTTTGCCCCCATTCCCCAAATGCAGAGATGGTTGGATGCACACTTTTAGACCAAACTCATTTCATCCTTTCCCAACATCAGACCTGCAGCAAAGACTAGGCCGTCCCTTTAGAAACAATGAATTATTTTCACTTTAAAATATATATATTTGTGTGGGCTGGAGTGATGGCTCAGCAATTAAGAGCTCTGGCCACTCTTCCAAAAGACCCAGGTTCAATTCTCAAAACCCACATGGCAGTTCACGACTATCTGTAATTCCCGTTTCAGGGTATTCATGCTGACAAAAACCCCAATGTGAATTTTTAAAAAAGAAATCTTTTAAAAATATATATATTCGCTTTGCTAGGTTTACTTCCTACAGGACGTTTGCAGACAACCTGAAAGTTACTACAGATAACTCCATTCAGTAAGATGCTCGTTTTGTATGCATGATCTTCTGAGTTCAAGCCCCAGAAAGTATGTTTTAAAAAAGTCAAACATAGCAGCCTACTCTTGTAATTCAGTCCCTATGAAAGCTGTTAAGTACTGAGACACTCTCTGAATCGCTTTATTTGGAGGGCCCTAATATCATGCAGACATACTTTTATGACTCTAATTAAATACTGGACGACTCGGCTCACAGTTTGGGAGATTCTAGGCTAGAGCATTGAGATTGGCTCAGTTTTAGTGATGGCCTTTTTATTGTCAGAATTCTAAGGTCGCATATGGCATTATGTGGCAAGGGATCTATAGTGTATCATTCTGTGTTCCAAGACCCAGGGCTAGGAAAAAAAAAAAAAAAAAAGCACACAGCACTGTAAATTCCCGTGGCTGGGACCGCCATCTCCGCATCCTATGGACCTGCTTTCACATATGCCCTCACTGTCCCTGTTTCTCCGTAGTGACAGTTCCACAGCTAACAGAAGCTCTTGAAAGTATAGCTTCAGTAGAGTCTCCCTAGAACACCTGGACTAGCGGCCCCACAGAACACCTAGTTGCAAGGCTAATAGACAGGGTCAGGCATTCTGGAAGGCAGGCAGCCATTCTTCTCATCCTTGCATCCATCTTGGTGTCCTGGTGGTTTGCCTGAGAAAACCTTTGAGTATGGCAATGGAACCCACGGGAAAATTGCCCCTACGGCAGACTACACTGGCTCAGGCAGCACATTTGTTTCAGTGCTACAGGGCTGTGCTGCTAAGAAAGCATCCCCCACAGCCATCTGGGGTACTCCCACCCCCCTGCAACCATCCTCACTTGGGGCTTTTGTATCTGGGAGGCTATAGCTTCCCATGCTGACGTTCTAGTTTTCTCTGAACTGCAGAGAGAGCATGGGAAGGTTGCAGCATTCGCAGGCCTGATTCAGGACTGGTGGCTTAGCTTCTCTCTGCGCTGGAGGTCACCAGGCTCTCTTCTCAGCACTTCGTAGCTATCCACTCATTTAGTTTCCAAACAAGCCTGAGAGCTACAAGTTTGGGGTACCTCCCCATCCTCACTGTTAGTGAAGATAAACTGGCTTTTAACAGTTATGGTTTTCTCTGTGGGCTAAGTTAAAGGTGATTTAATAGCCCTCATCACTGGGCATCGGTGACCTCTTCTTGAGTAGGCGTACTGGAGAAGCGCTAATTGACACCTAGTACCCACTGTATTGTCCCTCACTGTCCTTTCCATGGGAGCAGCCCTGGGAAAGATAACAGTGGTCTGCTGTAATAGGTTGAATTACAAGATACTTTTTCTCCTTTGTTTTTCTTTCTTTTCAAGGCAAAGGCATATTGCCCCAGCTGGACTCAAATGTACTATGTAGCCAAGGATGACCTTGAACTTCTGATCTTCCTTCTTCTACCTCCCAAGTGCTAGGATTACAGACATGTTGCCATGCCTGGTTAGTATAGTGCTGGGGCTCGAACCCAGGACTTTGTGTATGCTAGCCAAGCATTCTAGTAATTGAGCTACATCCTAGGCAAAAACTCTACTTTTGGAACTGTATCTCCGACCCTCACCATCAGTTTACACATTACCAACACCTGCATTTTACATACAAGCAATCTGGGAACAGGAAAGCTAATGAACTGCCCCAGGCTTTGAACTTAGGCAGTCCGGTGGCAGAAATTCCTCTTTATCCATTATATCAGACATGCATTGATAATATGAAGACCTCCAAACTGATTTGGAAATCAGAGGTGTCTTAGGTATGGTTTCTATTGCTGTGAAGAGACACAATGGCCATGACAACTCTTAGAAAGGAAAAACATTTGAGTGGAGTGGCTTACACTCTCAGAAGTTTATGCTGCAACATGGATGGGTTGCAGACAGACGCAGTGCTGGAGAAGTAGCTGCGTGTCCTACATCTTGACTTTCAGGACACAGGAAGTGGTCTGTCTCACTGGGGATGACTTGAACATGTATGAGACCTCAAAGCCTGCCTCTGCAGTAACACACTTTCTCCAACAAGGCCACACCTACTCCATCAAGGCCACACCTCCTAAGAGGACCACATCCTCTGGGGGCCATTTTCTTTCAAACCACCACAAGGGAGTGACCTTCCTTGGAGCTATTGCAGACATCCTTCCTCATCCCCAGGCAATACTTAGCAGCCAGCAGCTATTTCACAGCATATAGGCTGCTGACACCTGCTCTCTAATACTTTGGCATACTTAGGCAGAGGCCTGGTTCCATTGGTCCACAGCTACTGTCCCGTAATGTGTTACTGAATGGAGAAGAACTCATTAAGTATTATCAGAAATCAAAACAAATATTTAACAAATTGCTTATCATTGCCTATAAACTGTTCTTTTATTCCAAATTATTTTAAAAAAAAAAGGTTGCTCATTAGAAAAATTCAAATCTATACCAACTATTCAGACCTTAAAATTAAATATGCTACTATGGCTTGAGAATACTTTGTACCTGCAAGCTCATAGAGGAGTTTAATCCCTGAAGTCCTGTGCTAATGGCATTAAAAAGTGGGAATTAACCTGGTTTTGGTGTTTAGTGTGGTATACCTGGGAAATGATGTAATTTAAATAATGTCTTTGGGCTGAAGCTCACATGACTGAATCCTGGGGAAGTGTCACTTCCTTTTTTTTCTGTGTCAAGATAAGGGGCCATCCTCTATCCATTCCAGACTCTCTCCCTCCCTCCCTCCCTCTACTTCTCTTCCTCAATCTCTCCCTCCCTCCCTCCCTGCCTCTCTCCTCCCTCCCCCTGCCCGCCCCCCCATTCACTTTCTTCCTCCCTTCCTTCCCACATCTTTATTCATTTGGAGGTATATACTGAGGGCGCTAACATATTCTTCAAGCTCTCAAAGCAGAACCATCTCTGGAGTAGTTAACAGTGAGGAAATGCTTTCTCCAGTGTCCTGCTGCCCCATATTCATCCCTCTATTAGCCCCACCTGATAGTCCATGTCTCTCTTCTTCCTAAAATATCCCCTTGTCTGAGGCAATGACTCTTAACCATGAGATTTAAGTACTGCTTCCAGAATCATCTGATTATTATTAAAGATGAAGACATAAGCCTTTCATAGGGAAAGTATGAAGATGTGATTTAAGAGCAGGATTGGAACTTGGAGATCATTCTGACCTCAGAGAACTGACTTCATAGAAAACTGCCAAAACTTAAGCCTACCTCCCATTCCCAGCTCATATTAGTTTCCGTTGCACTCTGGAGCTGATTTGCCAAACCTGATAGTGAGTCTGACAGAGGCCAGCTCAGGTCAAGGCATGGCCCTACTTCTCTTCAGCTTATCCCAGCTGAAAACCAACGGACAACTCAGGAGGTCACCTCAGTCCCCAGACTACTTTCTTGTTTACACTCCTAAGTTGTCTTCTTACTATTCCTAAGAAATGTTCTTATGGTTAGTATTAAAACTTGGCTCTGATTTAACTCTTGCACTTACCAGAGTATCCCAATCAAGAGACCTTTGAAGAGAAAAGAGGTCTAGACCCCAGTTCATAGTTCCAGTCCTGCAAGCCACTGTTCCACAGGATAGTAAAGACTGGAGAGGTTGAGGCCCAGGACCAGGATGTGGCTTCCAGAATCACTTGTTCTAGATGGCTGGGTTAGGGATGAAGATAGCTTGGCTTTCATAATTATTTTCCTCTATTGTTTTAAAAATAATTTTTGTGCTTTCAAAAGTGTCTTAATGTGGTGAAATCACTGGAATATGGGTATATATGTATTGGTATCTGCGTCAATAAAAGCAAGAGATAGATCTTTAGGACTACTAAGCCACAGTCTTCCTCCTAAGAATGAGAAAGAAAAAGATGGTTTTATCCTCCTCAATTGAGATGGTTCAGCAGTTAGGAGCATTTGTTGAATTCCTAATTGGAATTCGGTTCCCAGCACTCATGTTGTATAATTAGCTTACAACCACCTATAACCACTCTAGGTTATTGTGTATGTGAGACACATTCTCTGACACCAGAGGCCATATACACAGATACACAAACAGGCCTACCTATGCACAGGTACACAGACATATATACTTACAGAGACACAGACACACAGACACAAGCACAGGAATACACACAGAGAGAAACGTAGGCATGCATGCAAACAGGAACACACACAAATAATATTTTTTTCAAGTGTGTAGCTATTACACATCCTTAGTTTTTATGACAAGAAGATTCATTTTAGGATCTTGACACATATAAGCCTTAAAAATTCACCTGCAGACACAGCTACTTTCCTAGAATCCATTGCAAAGGTATAAAGCCATTAGGAGCTGTGTTTGTTTATTGTCACTATGACTGTAACCTACATTCTTTTTTCAGTTTCTCAAAGATGCGCTAATTGACACCGAGAGAGGATAGGTGAGGAGCATGCTCCTGACCATGAGGAGTCTCTGACTGGTTCTGAACTAAGTGATAAAGGGGTCAGAGTTACATCAGGCATTTCAGCCAGAGCTTCTCCTGAGAAAGAGAATAATATGAAACTGTTTCTCTATGAAACGGGGGGATGTGGGGGGGGGCTGAGAAAATGCAATGCAGATTGGAAAACTTGATGCTGAGGTGGAACCCAAAGGATGCCATAATCCCCCAAACCCTGACTGAACCCTAATCTTAAAGCAAACACTGCTATCTCTCTCACGCTCTGCATCTCTCCCAGCTGCCTCATAAGCCCCGGATCTCAGCCTCGTCATTCTTTTGGTAAAAAACAGAAAACAAATATTGAGCAAGCTGCAAAGAGACGTTTCCCCTTGCTACCCCGCCTCCATGCCCTAAGCATCTCTCCTTTGTGGCCCTCAGGTGCCTGCAATGGTTTCTGGAAGCTCCATGGGCCTGAGGCAGATCTCTAAACCAGTGTAGTATGACTGTTAAAGATGCAGAACCCAAGTCATCCAGCTGCAAAGTGGTGGAGTGATTTCCTCCCAGCTCAGACTGACTGCAAAGCTATGCCCTTCATTACCAAATGCGCTGTCATGGAGACTAGAACTTTCTGACTCTTTTACCATTTCTACATTCCATGGTTCATTGGGGAAAGTTTTGGCATCTAGTAATAATTTCTCAAACCAACCAAGCAGTAAAATTAATTTTAAAGTAAATTCTAAAATTCATGGATGCTTAAATGTGGAGAGTCTCATATTTAAGTCGAGGGAGTAAAAGACAGAGAGAACCTTGAAGAATGTTTTTAAAAGGATGTTGAGAGAATTTTCAAAGACCTTGGAGACCAACAAGAGGCTCTTCTGCTCTAGCTATCAATGTTACTGTGAGGAATATATAAAATGTGCTAGCAAAACCCCAAAAGTGTCAGTACCTGGTGCCCTTCCAGTGCTCAATCATGTCCATTTTTCTGTAATGTGTATACATTTCTCTCACCTTATCACCATCGGAACTAGCTCCTGTTTGTTAGCTGTTATCAGACTCATTCTAGTCGTTTGTAAAGCAGCAACTAGAAAGAGAAAGAAAATAATTCTGCAATAACAGGGTAAGAACCCAACGATGGGAATAATTAAAGATGAAGGGACATTAGTGAGGAAGCTTCTGGCCAAGATAGAAAGGTGGAAATGAAAAAGCAAAAGGCAGAAACAAGGGAGTGTCCTTCAGAAAGAAGAAAGGAATTGGAGAGTTAGCTGCTCTCTGAAGCAAGAGGAGGTGGGGAGGAGAGGAAGTCAAAGCCCCAGCCAAAAGAGGGAGGGCATTTGGGGGTGAACATTGCCATTAGTGTGGTCGGTTAACGCTTAGGGTCCATCTTCTAAGCTGGACTGTGAGAGTATGAGCCTTGGGTTATGGATTCAAAGCAGGATGCCCAAGCTCTGTTCAGCTGATGGTTTACTGTTGCTCTTGCCTCAGGTCAATATCAAGACGTATCAAGTGTTATGTCAATGCTAAGTGGATGTTGAAGCAAAGAGGTCAGATATTGAAATTCAACAACAGAAATCTGAGCAGTATCCTGGGAAAACAAAAGTACTACATACGGTTTAATAGGCTGAAAATGTTTTTTAAAAACATACAAGTGAGCTTTATCATAAATGCTGTCTAATTTTTCACTACATTGTTACTTCATTTTTTTTTTTTTATTTCCAGGAGTCTTGCAAACAACAATCTTCAGACACTCCCAAAAGATATTTTCAAAGGCCTGGATTCCTTAACAAATGTGTAAGAGGACGTAAGAAATCACTGATTGGCGAATGTGAAATGATTAGTGACCTGATATTGCTGTTCACCATTTTAAATTGGCTTTAAAAACTAGAATGTTTTAGTTGACTTCACTCTTGAGTTTACAGTAGTTAGATATTAGAATTCTTTATGATTTAGCATGGGAAATTCTGAATACACAGCATCCAGGCATTACTTTGACAAAGTGTGTGTCTGTCCATAAGCCACGATTATAAGGGTCATAGGGGGAACCTGGAGAGAAGAGACCAACCGAAAAATTTCAAGGTCTCTTTTTTTCCATGAGGTCCAGGAAGTGGGGCTACAAAGAAAAACATAGAGTCTGGGAGACTGACAGAACAGGATGAAAGGTTACGCTCCTGGGTTGGTTGGGCAACAGAAATGGAGCGG
The DNA here is from genome assembly GCA_033318265.1 of Phyllotis vaccarum. NCBI lineage: Eukaryota > Metazoa > Chordata > Mammalia > Rodentia > Cricetidae > Phyllotis > Phyllotis vaccarum. The sequence continues at coordinate 23,362,990 of JARWLC010000004.1, read as the reverse complement.
GAAGTTTGGGGGGGGGGGGGGAGACACGACGACAAGAGTTTGCCTTTTCTCTCATTAGCCTGAACAACAACTCCAGGCCTAATCCCTAGGAATTTGGCTTAAGCCCCAGGAAGGGAATGAACTTAATTATTTTTGACCCCTTTTCAAACAAAAGAGCTTTCAAACTTTGACTTTTAAGCTTCAGAGTGAAAGATCTTCGAAAGGAATTTGTATATTTTTGCTGTAAGCAAAGCAAGTTCTATATGCCCAATCATTCCCAACTCAATTTAACCTCCTTAAATCTCTTCCAGAACATTAGCAGGGCCATTTAAATGCCATAAAGTTGAATATAGGAACAAATAAAAGAAAAGTATGAGAACATTTTCTTTTTACCATCACTTGCTTCCCTATTGAATATCTCAAAAGAAAATTAAATAAATATAAATGTATCATGACACTCAAGTAACCTTTTCAGATTTTGGCAAAACCAGCAGAAAAAGTAAATATAATAACACACACAGAATATGTATCTATATTGATATCCAAAACGGTTTTCTCTAATAACAACAAAACAAAAATATAAATGAGTTAAGAATGTTCCTCTAAGCCAAGAACGTAACTTCAAATCAAAAAGCAAATGAAATCCTCTCTGTCCCTTGCAGTTGTCTGCAACTCATCTGCACGCCTTACATCCCCAGTTCCTCAAAACTGATTCATTTCCAAGCATGTGCCAGAATCAAGAACCTTCCTTGAAAGCCCAACACGTCTCTTTTCTGCTCTGCTTTACAATAGTCCAGAAGGGCTGGCGCTCTTGGGATGAACTCACTTCTGGGAATGTCTGGAAAGTTAGATGATGTCCCATGCATTACTTGGCCTATGGTTAGTGGTGGGGCCTCTATCTCACTCTGTGCCAATGTAACACTTAACATTTTGCTCAGTCTCCTGGGAATCCCCAGAATGAGCTTAACTCAAATCAAGGGTTATCTTAGAAGTACAAGGATTCATGATAACTTGTCTTTTAGCAGATTTCTTGTTGGCTTTTTGAAATGAACATATTCTTTAAGAAAAATTTAAATACTCATGTGTTTAAAATTACTTATGTGCTGAGTGAAAAATGGGCAGGCAGCACATATCTTGTGAATTCTGTGTGACCAGAAAAGAAATGGACAATCTTCACAGAAGCAAAGTAAATAAACAAAGAGCTTGGTGAGTCAGGGCCAACTGTGGAAATTTAAACTCTACCATATATTTTATTACAGGCATGGGCTGTTGTAGGTATTAGATCTGCATTAACTCCACTACGGCAAAATCATTTCTCATTAAAGTGGAATTTGTAGACCACTTTAGTGGGGTCATGATTATGTCTATGAAGAAGAATAGCCGGTGGCTTACTGGATTTAATTAAATATCATACAGCAATCACTACACAATATTCTCTAGACTGAATAACTGACTCTCATAGCCACAGGGTTCCTAGGGTATGCTTCTAGCACACAAATAAGGCTTTACCCTTCTTCATCTATTTATTTATTTATTTTTGTCCTAGGGTCTGAGCCATGACCTTTTAATAGGGTAAGCATGCACAGCTACACTCAGGACTCTTAATTTTTTTTTTTTTTTTTAAGATTTAAACTAAACTTTTCTCATTTAGTATATTGGAAAATGATCACACTTGGAACAACTTAGATATATGAATCTATTTTTGAACTATAAACTTTATAAACTCTAAGCACAGATTATGTATTTCTGATGAGAATTTAGCATGCAATTTGAGACATGGATATAAACTATATAGAGGATTTCAAAGATGATACAAAAATCAAAAAAATCAATGATAAATAAGAGAGAACTAGATTATTGACTAATAAGTTTGCTATGACTATAGTGTTCATATTGATCACACACCCAGATGTTGAAATTTTGAATGTGTTGAAGTAAATAAAACAGTAAAATTAATTATACCTGTTTTTCTCTTTACATTTCTTTAGGGTTCTTGTAGAAAAATGCAACTTACACATATGATTTAGATATTATTTCCACTGAGTCCATTCTTCTAGTCTAAGGCACCATTGAATCCAAACAAGAATAGGTTCTGAGGTTCTATGGTGGCCTTTAAGGGTGCTCTGTGATCACTCTCTGAGCCCAAACTGAATGGACTGTCAAGTTGAACACAGATGATAGAGCATGTACAGGATAATGCTGACGTTGAAGGCATGCTTGGGTCATGACAGGCCCCATGTACTGCAAATGCAGCGGAGGTTTCTGTTTCAGGGACCTGAGAGGCAACTCATTTAATTGTGACTGTAAATTGAAGTGGCTTGTGGAATGGCTTGGCCACACCAATGCAACTGTGGAAGACATCTACTGTGAAGGTCCCCCGGAATATAAGAAACGCAAAATCAATAGCCTCTCCCCCAAGGATTTTGATTGTATCATTACAGGTAATGTATTAAAACTCATTTTACAGAACAAAATTATTTAAAGGGCTACATTTTTGCAAGTATAAAAATTGATTTTTAAAAATCTGTTAAGAACCTTCTAAGAAATTTAATGTGTGAAATATTATGAGCCCTTAAGACTTTACATGCTTTAAAACAGCAGAATTGCCACTTCACTATCTCTGAAATAAATATATTTCTCGTGAGTATTTGGGATCTGGCCAGGAGCAAGGCATTAGCATTAGCTCACATCTATTCATTCTCCTTTTCTACTTTTGCAGAATTTGCAAAATCCCAAGATCTACCTTATCAGTCACTGTCCATAGATACTTTTTCTTATATGAATGATGAATATGTGGTCATTGCTCAGCCTTTTACTGGAAAATGCATTTTCCTGGAATGGGACCATGTAGAGAAGACCTTTCGGAATTATGACAACATTACAGGTATGAAGAGCCTAACAGTATTGAATAGAACATTAAGCTGCTTTGACCAAGGCCAACAGAAATGGAGGAATTTATGAAGAAATGCTTTGACTAGTCTTAGCAGGGTTAGCTCCAACTTTTTACTAAATGCCTTGAGATTGCCTGCTAAACTCTAGTTAATCCTTAATTTCTTTACTTGCAAATAAGAATAATGTCTAAATCATGGGGCTGTTAGTAAAGAAATGTGATCATGTATTTAAGAAATGTAGCATATTCCTAGTATACTCAATATACTCTGAATGGGGGATTCTTTTTCTTCAGAGTAAAATCACTGAATCACAATGATGATTTATAATCTATGCTGTGCTGTTATTTAGCTAGACAAGCCATAACCTTCACTGTATCCTCATTGTTCCTAACTTTCAAATAAGAAAATAAAACAAATTGGGCTTGGTGGTGCTCATCTGGGATCCCAGCACTTGGAAGCTGAGGCAGGGGGTTAAGGAGACTGAGCCCAGTTACACAGTAAGACCCTGTCCTAGAAACAAACAAACAAACCCCACAAACCTAAGGGTGTGTGGCTGGGGAAAAGGCACTCTGGGTACTACACTGTCTGCTCAGGCATGGAGAACTGAGTTTGGGATCCTAGCACCTTGGAAACAGCCGGACACAGTGGCAGGCATCTGTCACTTCAGCACTTGGACAGCTCAGACAGGTAGAGCCTGGAAAGGGGTGTTCACTAGCTAGCCAGTCTAGCCAAATCAGCAAACTCCAGGTTCAGTGAGAAACCCTGTCTCAAAAACAGTAGACAAGCAGTTGAGGAAGACACCAAACACTGACCTCTGACCTCCACACATGCACACATGGGTGAGTGTACCCCAACACATATATGCACAAACACCACACACACACACACACACACACACACACACACACACACACACACACACACAAACACACATGCAGGGGGGGGGGAGACACTCCCGTTTCTAGCTCTAAGAAGGACTTTGTACGGAGACAATTGTTATAGGCACAAACACATAAATGAATACACACAGCACAAAAGTATGGTTATAATTAAATCTGCTTGCATTCAAAGTAAGTGCATTAAATACGAAAGCTATTTTAGATCATCTCTCAAAGTCTGCTGCACATTTTTAATAAAATGTTAATGTATTCTTTGAAACAAAAAGGGTTTTGTGGTCCAATAAATCTATAAGCCATATCTGCCTCTTGGAGGTTCATAGCAAATATATTAAAAACTATGAGAAACCTTGCTGTGTGGAAAGCTGTTGTTAATGTTTTTCATAATTTGTTCATAGAATCCATTTTTTCCAAGAAAGATGCTACTTGAGAGATCTCTCCAGTTTTGTTCCCATTTCAACAGTTTTTAAAATTGTAAAATACCAATCAAAACAGTTCTGAAAGCTGTCATTTTCTAACCTCTTGAACCCTGCTTCTAAGAACACCCCAACCTCCTCATAAAAGGTTGCCATTAGCTAGGCAGGGTGGCACATTCTTGCCATCATCAGCTGGGCAGGGTGTCACACCTTTGTAACCCTAGGTCTTGGGATACTGAAGCAAAAGGATTATAAATTTAAGGACAGCTCAGGATATACAGTGAGACACTGTCTCCAGCAAAGGAGGGCCGAGGGCTTATCACTAGATAAGCTACAAAGGCTCATGATTATTAATTAGATTTTGACAGTGACCACCATCTGTCATCAGATTTCCAAACAGTTGTTGTTTGATACGGAGGTTCCCCTGGATGAAACGATCTATCCAAACTGAGATTCTTCTAGAACCCCCTCTTCCTCCAAGAGGGTTGGTCACACTCCACTTTTATTCTGTGTTTTCCAACGTGGAACCACTGGGGTCTTTGCTGTCTAACCTGAGATCTTCTGATTCACACACACTCCACAAGCCACTGTTTGTTTCAGGGTCTTGCTGTGCCATCAAGGCTGGCCTTGAACCCACAGTCCTGCTTCAGCCCAAGGATTATATACATGTGTCACTGCCCTCAGCTTGCTCTGGCTGGCACTGTAGACTAGAACCTGAAAGAAATGAATTATCTGCTTCTATATTTTCAGAGGTTTTGTTTTCAATGATAGTTTAGTTTACTCCTGCTACTATAGTGAAATACTCTAGACTGGGTAGTTTTTAAACAAAAGAAATGTTTTTCTTACAGATTTGGGAGCTGGGAAATCCAACAGATTCAAAGTCTTGTAAGAAGTTGCTTTCTACTTTTCTATAGATTCACAAAGCAAAAGAAAGACAAAAACATTAAAATGACTCTCTTAAGCCCTTTTATGAGGGCTCCATTGCCATAGTTTAATAACCTCCTACGTGTCTCATCTCTTCAGACTGTGGCACTGACGATTACATTTCAAGGTGGATTTGGAGATTTGCACATATTCAAACCATACAGATTATAAACAACAGGAAATATGATTGCTAATCTCTCCATCATGGACAGACATTGATGCCCACCAGTGATATTATTTCTTGCATAATATGTATGTAGCCATAGGATCCTCCTTAACACAAGTTTGTCAAGCAGTCACAATCACTCAGTCAGTCTGTATGGGCACCTAAGAGGACATTTGATGGCCATCCCTCACATACCTTAACCCTTATTGTGAAGAAGAAAAAACTGATCCCAGAGAAGTTAAGTCATCCTCTGTAGGTTACACAATCAGTTTAGTTATGAAAGAATCTCAAGTAAAACCAAGGGGGATGGCTCAATTGGCAACATGTTTGTTATGTGAGTATAAGAATCTGAGTTTGAGCCTCAAAACCCATTTTAAAAACAAACAAACAAACAAACCTAGGTGTGGTGATGTGCACCCGAGATCCCAGCATTGAGGAGGTGGAGACAGAAGGATTCATATGGCTTTGGGCCAGTCAACTTATCCTAATTAGGGAGCTCCAAGTCCCAGTGAGAGACCCTACTTCCAAAACCAAGATGGTAACACTTGAGAAATGACATCTGAAGTTGACCTCTGACCTCCACATGCATACACACACATACACACACAGGTGGGTCTCAAAAAAATTTGGGGGGTGATTATTAGAGGGAAGAATCCTTCCCTCAATGCCCTAGAACTATAGTCAGAGAAGTCTGGGTAGACTTACTCTGTAGTCTTTGGATTTGGAAGTGTTAGGAAGTACTATCAGGCCATGTTTGAATCGCGGCTCTGTCCTTTGGTATCAGAACTCAGCCCCTCTGAGTGAAGAAGAGTCTTCTCACCTAGACAAAATAAAAAATTAGCAGGCATAGTGATGAACACCTTTAGTCTTAGCACTCGGGAGGCAGAGTAAGAGATATGTGAGTTTGAGTTTGAGGCCAGCCTGGACACAACATAGCAAAAACTCTGTCCCCCAAAACCAAACAAACAAACAAACAAAGAAACAAACAAACAAAAAACCCAGATACACAAGAAGAAGATAAAAAGGAAAGATAACATTTATCTCAAGATGGTTGAAATAATTTAATGATTCAACAACGCATATAGCGAATGTTCAGGAATGGTAGTTTTAATTACAATCAGGGAAATGAAATCATATACTTGCTGCAAGGAGAGGAAAAAATTCAGGTCGTATCAGGTCTACAGCAGGTTGGATGTTACATGGCAGCTTCGATGTTTCTTACAAGGCCCCATGAGTGTAAGGCCCAGAACCTGAGGACATTGCTGCTTGGCCTTGGAGATTGGTCCTCTCTAACAAACCAAAAGAACCTCTCCTTTGAGGTTGATTTCTGTGGCGGTTGCCTAGCCCCAGCCTGTGTGTTTATATGTTCCAAAGAGGATGGCCGTACAACTAATATCTCACTTGTCTTTCCTCAGGCACGTCCACTGTAGTGTGCAAGCCTATAGTCATTGACACTCAGCTCTATGTCATTGTAGCCCAGCTGTTTGGTGGCTCTCATATCTATAAGCGAGATGGTTTTGCAAACAAATTTATAAAAATCCAGGATATTGAAGTTCTCAAAATCCGAAAACCCAATGACATCGAAACATTCAAGATTGAAAACAATTGGTACTTTGTTGTTGCTGACAGTTCCAAAGCTGGGTTTACGACCATTTACAAATGGAATGGAAACGGATTCTACTCCCACCAGTCCTTACATGCCTGGTACAGGGATACTGATGTGGAATACCTAGAAATAGCCAGAACACCACTGACCCTCAGAACACCTCATTTAATCCTGTCCAGTAGTTCTCAGCGCCCTGTCATTTACCAGTGGAGCAAAGCAACACAGTTATTCACTAACCAAACAGACATTCCCAACATGGAGGATGTGTACGCCGTGAAGCACTTCTCTGTAAAAGGTGATGTGTACATTTGCTTGACCAGATTCATTGGTGACTCCAAAGTCATGAAGTGGGGTGGCTCCTCCTTCCAGGACATTCAGAGGATGCCATCGCGAGGATCCATGGTGTTCCAGCCCCTTCAGATAAATAATTACCAGTATGCAATTCTCGGAAGCGATTACTCCTTCACTCAAGTGTACAACTGGGACGGAGAGAAAGCCAAATTTGTGAAATTTCAGGAATTAAATGTTCAGGCACCCAGATCCTTCACACATGTGTCCATTAATAAGCGTAATTTCCTGTTTGCTTCCAGTTTTAAAGGAAACACACAGATTTACAAACATGTCATAGTTGACTTAAGCGCATGAGACACCAATTCCATGGCTGCCATCAGAAACTTTCCACAGTATGTGACCTGGATGAACTCAATGCATGATGACTTCTTATCACACTTACAGATGAATGCCTTTCAACATTGAGACTGCTAAAGCCAATACTACAGTATCACCATCCTTAACCGTCCAGTCCAGTGGTGTGGGAAGTTAACTTTTATAAGACCAAGTTTCATTATGTAACTGTTCTTTGCAGTGAAGATGTGTAAATAAGCGTTTAATGGTATCTGTTACTCCAAAAAAAAAAAGAAATATTCATATGTACTTTTCCATTTATTTATTCACGTGTTCAGAAACAACTGCCAAATAAAATGTTTACATTTTCTTTCATATCCCAAAGGTAATTATTTACAAGAGCTGTTTGATTCTTGTTGATTGTATGTTGAGGAAATAGTTTTATATAATAGGATTATATTTGGATCAAGGATATATGGTATGAATATTTAGTAAAGTTAAAAGAAATGAAAATGATTTCCCATAATTTATAAACATGTTTATCTGGGTTCTATTAGTGAATTTTGAACACTCAGAAGTCACAACTTTTAGGGACACTTTAATATGGAAGTGTTACACACTTCAGTGAAAAGAAGAGAGTTTCCTATTATGTTAAGACTACTCTGTGAAGAGGAGGAGGAATTACCCTGTCCCACCTGATAGTGTCAGCCGAAAAGACCACTCAGACATTTTATAGAAGAAATTTAAAATTGAGAATTGAATAGCCCCTGATCCAGGACTTTCTAAATATCTAATTCTAGAGTCGCCTGACAGCTGGTAGATTGTAACTTTATGTACAGCACTTGCCTCCCACGTGCTGGCTTTGGAGGCCTCTCTCTCTCTGTGATAAAGAACATTTTGCTTCTAGACACTGGATTTGCTGTAACTGACCTGCCACACAGTGCCTACAAGGCTCATGTTTGATGTTCTGGATTCCTGTTTCTGGATCACTTGAGTCATCAGAACCTTGCACACTGCCTGTTATGTACATAGTAGGCTATCAGAAACTTTTTTCAAAGGCTGGATATATAACTTTATTTTGAAAAAGCGCTTCTGTGGCATGTGTAAAACCCTGGCTTCAATCCCCAGCACCAAACAAAAGCACTTTTGAAGACGTGGGGCTCCTTGTCTTATAATAAACTCCATGAGCCCCTCTGACCCATCTAGAACTTACTGAGTACTTGTTGAGAATGTAGTGTGGTTGTGGGAAACTAAAAGAGGAGTAGGGTGTGATGCTTACCCTCCACATCTACCTTAGAAAAAGAATTGGAGTGGATTAAAAGTACAAAATGATCTATAGAGTAAGTAGTGAGTGTGAGGAATCATCCCAACAGTCTAGATTTGGAGTGTCATAGGAATAGTGGAACTTTGGGTAAGCTATGCCCTTTGTTTGATGTAAAGGAAGATAAAATTTCAAAAGAAAGTTGTGTGGGGAAGATTTTGCTGGCACAAACTGGTTGTGCATGCTGCCTTTATGAAGGAAGGGCTTTTGAGTTTTCTTGTGTTCCCCACTGGGTGGAGGTGGGCAGATGGCAGCTCCCCAGGCCCAGTATATGTCTGGTATACTGAGGCCCCCAAGGAATTCCCATAATAATGACCCAGGCAACACCTTGGGTCTTTGTGCATAAGAACCAGATTTTATTACTCATATAGAAAAAAATATTAGGTCTGGCTTCAGAGTTATAGGGGAGAAGAAAGCTTAACTACTCCTGATCCTGCACCTCTTGGAACACCTCTTCCTCTGTTCTGATAAGCAACATTATATGCCACTGGAGAATGCCTGCTTTGTACAGTCTGGTTAGAGTTCCAGCTCTGCCATGCATAAGCTTTGCAACAGGCAAGGTACTTAAGCCACCTGAGCCCACTTTTTCATTTGTAAAGATGGGCAATAATACCTACTTCCAAGGAGAAGAGGGTTAAATGAGGAAACACATGAGCAGCAGATGGTGTTTCCCAAATATAGCCCCTACCACCCACCCACCATGCTCTGTGAGACCCTGCCCCAAATTCATTAAAAGGCATCATCTAACTCACCTGTCCTTTGTCTGAATGGTTGATGACTTGTTTGTAATTCATTGACTGTGGTGGAAATGATACAGTTTGGCTTTCATGCTAGGTCATAAAAACCACGAACTCTCTCTTGCCTTGTAAATTGGGACACTTGCCTGCAGAGCCCTGAATATCTGCATAAGAAGTCTTAAAAACCAGAGGCCATGGTTCTGTGTTGAAAACCAAACCCCGTGGAGCAATCATCGCCTGGTGCTTTGGTCAACAGGCCCAGCTGGTGTCACCACCAACAGTCATCAACCACCACCAGTCCTGCAGAGCCTACAACTCCAGATCCTGCTGTCACGTAACTACTACTACATCAGACCTTCCCATCAGACGGCGGCCATTAAAGAGCAGCAAGACATTCACACATCCCTGTCTAAATTCATGACCCAGATTCTATGAGCATAATAAAGTGGTTGTTTTAAATGGATATGTTTCGGGTGATTTGTTGACCAACTGCAGGCATCAGAAGATATATAAAACACTTTGAGTAGAATGACCTATGTGAACATGCTCCACGCAGTAGTTTCTTGGTAGGACCCCACTCCCAGCGTGTCGGACACTTTTGGATCACACTCTGACTTTTAAAGGATAGGATACTGCAGATTTTTATCAATACCATTTCAGTTTTCTTACCTTGTTTCAAGCATTGTTCCAAGATGCAGAGACTCTGCACCCGCAGTCTGTTGACCATTAGGAATTCACCTTAAACCCTGAAACACTGAGCTGGGAGGTGAGCTGGTTGGATTCAGACTGTCATCCAGGCCTATCTACTTTCTGCCATAATGTGTTATCTTTCAAAAATTTACTCTCCATCCTGCATGTGAGACTGTTGACAGGGCAAGAAAAAATTTGGGCGACAAAGAAAATAAATTTAAGACCCTACTAAGATAGAGCCTGCTTTCATAGACATTGGCCAACTTTTCCTATGCTCCCCACTTACAATATCCTATACAACCTGTCACAGATGACAGGACCTGGGTGCACTTCCTGTTCAGGCGTGCAGCCCAGTCAGTTATATCTCTTAGACATTTGGAACTGGGATTCCAGAGACTAGGACTTTTAGCACAAGCACCAGATGTACAGGGCGATAATTTTAAATCAGGGTTTCTAGAAGCAAAGAGCTCTGCTGAGGAGATGAGAGGAACAGTATGGAGCAGGGGAGGATGTTGGGCAAAGAAAGATGCCTGGCCTCAGCCTCATCCTAAGGGGGAACCCATCCCTTGAGGACTCAAGAGCATGAATTGTACCTCTAGCCTAAGGGTGCAGAGCATCCCTTCTCAGGCAACTTTGGAAGAGGTTTCAGTCAACTACGGATAGTCCTCTAGCAAATGGAGCTGTCATGTGACCATTGTTCGCAGTATCTGTGAATGATGTGTGGACTGGGAATATGAGTCTGGGTGGGGTACTAGGAGCCTATGCCACCATGGCAGTGACCAAGGAGCTGAAGTCACCATTTCTGAGCAGTTGTGGTGGCCTATGCACCAGGATGTTGGTCAGAAAGCTAAGAAAAGGAGCAGAGGTGGGAAGCTGTGGAGTGCGTGAGAAAGAACAGAGAAGGGGGGAGGGGGAAAGGAAAGGGCAAGAAAATGGAGAGGGAGAGGAGGCAGAAGGGAGAGCAGAGAGGAAGGAGGCGGGGCAGGTCAGGTCAGAGACAAAGATGAGGAGGTGCGGGGTACCCAGGTAGGCTCCTTGACAACCAAACTGTGTACTGCTGTTGTGAGAACATTTGTTGGGGCAAATTCACAAAGTCATCATCTGGGAAGGAGGGGATGAGAACAGGACTAGACAGAGGGACAGGAGGCCATCAAAAGCCTCTGGCCACTCTGCTTTGAGCTCTGGAACTGAGATGTCTCTTTTCAAGATCCCAGGATGGAGCAAGGGAACTCAATTTTTTTTAACTTTATTTTTTTAAAGTTTTTGTTTGTTTGTTTGTTTTAACATACCCACCACTGTCCCCTCCTCCCCTCTTCTCAGTCATTCCCCAGCTTATCTCCACCCCATCCCCCCCCCATTCCTTAGAGTAAGGACTACCAGGATAAGTCACTGCAGTCTGGCATATCCAGTTGAGGTAGGACCAAGCCCCTCCCCCAAGTATCAAGGACGAGAAAGGCATCCTTCTATAGGGAATGGGTTCCAAGAAGCCAGTTCATGCACTAGGAATAAATTTTGGTCCCACTGCCAGAGGCCCTACAAACTACTCACACCATTTGACTGCCATCTCATTTAGAGGGTCTAGTTCAGTTCCATGCAGGTTTTCCAGCTGTCAGTTCAGAGTCAGTGAACTTTCGGTAGCTCAGGTCAGCCGTCTCTGTGGGTTCCTCATTATGATCCTGACCCCTTTGCTCATATAATCCTTCCTCCCTCTCTTCAGCTGGGCTGGGGGCCTGACTCAGTGTGTGGATCTCTGTATCTGCTTCCAACCATTGCTAGATGAAGGTTCTGCAGCAACAATTAGGGTGGTCATTAATTTGATTACAGGGGAAGGTCAGTTGACTGAAGAATGGATACATTGATACATTGCAGTACTACTCAGCAGCTAAAAAAATTTGACATCCTGAAATTTGTAGGCAAATGGATGAAACTAGAAAATATCATCCTGAGTGAGGTAACACAGACTCAGAAAGATATTCATGGTATAAGCTCACTCGTAAGTTTTAGGCGTAAAGCAAAGGATAACCACACTACAATCCATATCCCCTGAGCAGCTAGGTAACACAGAAGAACCAAAGAAAGACATTCATAGACCCCCCCCCCCCCGGGGGGAAAAAAACAGACAAGATTTTCTGAGTAAATTGAGATCATAGGGGTTAGGGTCAAGAGGAGGTGGGAAGAGAACATGAGGGAAAGAGATGGTTGAGTTGGGGGAGGGACAGAGGGAGAGAACAATGAAACAGATATCTGGATAGAGGGAGCCATTGTGGGGTCAGAGAGAAACCTGGTGCTGGGGAAATATCCAAGAACCCGGGACTCAATTTATAGACACACAGTCTCCTTAGATGTGGAAGAGAGTCATTCCTGGAAGGAAGTATGGGCTCAGGCAAGGCTCTTGCTTAGCCAAAGCCATCTGCAACGACATCAACCAACAAGCCCATCTTCTCACTGTGCTCCATGGAGTTAGACAAATGAGTCCTATATTCCTGAATGGGCATCTTGGCAGTTCAGCATGTCCACCCCAGAGGGGAGAGAGAGAGAAGGAAGGAGGCTAGTCTGGGTTTGTTTCACACCTCAGGAAATCGGATACTTTTGTAATCATCCAGTTACACACACACATACACACTCACACATACACACGTTTTATTTGGATCAATTTGAGAGATTGCTATATTGTTATCCACCATCCTCAACTAAGAATGTGAAAGTGAAATTTGCAGTGATGGAGATGTTATGGAAGGTGCTAGATAGTTAGACCTCTCTCTGCAGTTTCAACTACATCATTTCTATTACTGGTTTTGAGTTCATGGACTCCTCTCATGAAATTAACTCAAAAATTATTTCAACCAGAATAGGACTCTTAAAATTTTAAAAACAAAATTTTAATATATCAAAATGGTTTGGGCTATGAAAATTAAAAGATTTCTGATGTATTTTGGGCCCATAGATTTCTAATTATATTGTAATCCAATAATTTTTGTAATTAAATTAATCTAAATTGCCAGGGAAATGATTATATTTAGTTGTTGTGGCAATGCCTCAGATTTTGTTACCTCACCTCACACTGATCCTAAGCCCTTCTTGGCTGGTATTGGCCCTACCAGCTCATCTGTAGGAACACTGCACTAGCTAACTACAGCTTAAGTCACTCAGCTCAGCTTTTATCATTGTATGTTTATCCTACTGGGAATAGTGAAGGCATTTTAATATGACTGGTGCCTATAACATTCAGCCTTTCAGGAATGCCACATTTTGAAGTTCTAAACTGACCCTTCTTGTGATTTACACTTCTAGTGTCCGTAACTATTTTCCAATCCCCAATTAACAAAGCGCTACATGATTCTGTGCCCAGACTACTCAGCCACCTATAATATTCTTTCTCCAACCTTCCGGCATTTTGGAATCTCTGTACACATTCAACCCATTACTGTTACATGTGATTTTTTCCCCCCAGCTGGCTTTGCTGACCCATTGCTTTTTTTACCATGAACAAGGGTCATAATTCAGTGTGCCTCACATGTGGTTAGTGGTTGATATGGACATCTTTCCATTCAAGCTTGTATCCCAGACTCCTGTAAACCTTCCATTTCATTCTACCTGAAGCTTACACTCCTAAAACAGTGCTACCTAGTAAAGGGCCCATAAAATGGTCAAAAATCCAGTATCTGGAGCCCAACTGCTTAGACACTCCTGTTTGTACATCTAAGGGGCAGCTTCCTACCGCCCAGTTAGTTCCCAGCCCCACAGAGAATCTTGCTCACGGACTACCCACAAGTCAAGAGCAAAGGGGCAGGAAAAGTTGACTACAGAACTTTCTAAACATCTACATCCTTTGACGTGGTCATCCCAGAGAGAAAGGCAGACCTGCAGCCAGCCGGTCAGAGGTACCCAGGGAGCTTCCTCCCAAGCTGAGGGTATAAACATCAATCTCAGCAAAACTGTGTCTTAAGCACTGGGACCTTTTACCTTTCATTTCCTCTCCTCTATATATCCACATATACTTAACAGTTATAAATAAAATACCTATAGCATAGGATGCATCTTTTAATGTTTTAAATATAACAGGTGATGCTTAGTGGGTACTGACTATGAGCCAGCTACTATATTAAGTGCTTTTTTCTGCATCATCATCCCTTCCCCAGTAGTTCTAAGATTATAGCATTGTTTCACAGAAGGGAAAGCATTTAGAAAGGCTAGATAACTTGCCCACGACCATTTAGCTAGTTAGGAAATAAAGGGAGATTCACTTAGATGGTATCTATCATTGGTAGCATTCCAGGACATGATTTAAATTAAAAATTCAGGACTCTGTAAACTGACAGAGACACAAATACACACTCAGGAACCTGTCCCGAGTAGCACATTAGTAAGTTTCATACTTATGAGTACAGCAGGTTCAATTTTATTGAGGATGTTCATTAAACACCTACTATGTGCAGCACACTGCTGTAAATGACGCAAAGTAAAAAAAAACTAAATGGAAGTTATCTTTAGCCTTACAGGATTTGTTAACCTTATTTATGAAGCTTAGTTATAAAGGCTAACATGCAAACCATGGACAAATATGGCAAAAATAAGTCCTTTAAGGGTCTGAAGGCAATAACAACCATGTCCCCAGGGGCTCCTTGGTCTTTAGGCCAATCCTGTTTCCATTTCCAATATTCTTCTATCTGGGTCAATAGAGATGACCAGTTTTACATGTTTTAGTTAGGCACACCTGGGTTGTATTTCAGTGTGATTTTTTACTAGTTTTATGATCATAGACAAATTAATTAATATTCTATAAAATATGAATGATGCTAATTATAGGGAAGGTTTGTAGATTGAATCTAAGCTTCTAAACAATCCTACTAGATGGTCATACTTTTTTAAAAATATGTGCCTATTTATTTCATATTTTTATGTTTTACATAGTGTGTGTGTGTGTGTGTGTGTGTGTGTGTGTGTGTGTGTGTGTGTGTGTGTTAGTTACATTTGTGGAGGTCAGAAGATAGCCTGTCAGAATCAATCTCCTCTTTTACCATGTGGCTCCTAAATATCAAACTCAGGTCATCAGTCTTAGCAGCAAGCACCTTTACCCACTGAATTGTCTCCCTGCCTCTTTTTATTTACTTTTGAGTGTGTATGTGTAATGTGTATGTGAGTACATGTGTGAGAGTGTCATGGAGCATGTGGAGGCCAGAGGAACAATTTTGAGTAAATTTCCTCCCACTGGGGTTCCCAGGGATCAAACTCAAGTCATTAGACTCAGACAGCAAGCTTTTTAACCCACTGAGCCTTCTCTTTAGCGGACATGACATCCTTAAGAGCTCCATATTCCATACGGCTAGTGGCTCTGATTGGGACATGCATTGGTTCATTCCAGTTTGTCCTCAAAGTTGGTGCTGGGTAACTGACCAGTGATGCTCTACTGTATAAGAGCTATAATCAAGAGGATAAGCGGACGTCTTCTATAGGTGGCCTCATCCTTCTCCATGACCTCTGAGGACATGCGTAGGCTTCTAGAAGAGGAGATGAAACAAAAACCCAGTAGGTTCTGCCATTACAGTTCATCAAATTTACTTAGTAGAGAAGTCAGACACCCAGGGTAAAGTATCACTGAAGACAGTATGGACCTCTAACTCCCAAATCATGACACAGAGACTTATTAATAATTGCAAATGCTTGTAGCTTAGGCTTATTTAAAGCTGGCTTTTTAAAACTTAAATTAACCCATTTCTGTGAATTTATCTTTCTGCTCTGAGGCTCATTTACATCATCTATGTACTGTGAATTCCTGTTTTCCTGTTTCCTCCATGTCTGGTTAGCTGGCCCCTGGCTGGCTGGTTGCCTGGCTCTACTTTTCTTTGTGCCCACCAGCCCCACCTATCCCTCCTCTGCCTGGCTATTGGCCAGTTAGCTTTTTATTAGAGTAATTGGGTACATTAGGCAGACAAGATGAAACAGCAACACACATTTATATAATTAAATAAATGCAACACATATTTACATAGCTAAATAACTATTTTACACCACATCTTTACATAGTAAAACAAATATTATATTCTACAACACAGCAGGACTATGTTTTTCATGGAAAAACTTTGGCCCCTGAGAAATTACTTCTATTTTAATAGAACTTGCTTTTGTTTAAATGTGGCCAATTGTGTATCAGTGAAGAGAACACTCTGTAAAAATAGCTCTTTAAACTTCTGTTCCTCTTTTGTGCCAACAAAAGTCAAGCACGTCTGAATGGCAAAGCAAAGCAATCTACCACAGTCCCCATGAACAAACTTATATTCATAAGTGGTGTGTCTTTACTTCTTAAGAAGGTATGTTGTGACTTGTATATAAAAGAGGACTGAATTGTCTCAGGAGAGGCTTTCTGCAGGACTATGGCTGAGTTTCCTAAATAAGTGCATGTTAGTCGCAAGTAGAAGTGTCCAGTGAGGAAAAGCAGAGTCCTATTTCCTTGTCTCAAATGGCAACCAGTGAATGTATCAAAATTATCTAAATTTTTCCAAGTGCACATGACCAAATCTTTACCGAGATTCGTATCTCTGTGGTATCTCTGGGGACCAAACAGTCAAATATGTAAGCTACAGGGTCATTCTCATTCAAACTACCACATGTATCTAGCTTCAGAAATGCCTGAGCCATACAACCAGATGATATTTCTATAACTCTGCTGTTCCTTACCCCTGGGGTTTGCTTATTTCTGTGTTAGTAACTTCCTAAGTCTTCTTTCTTCTATGGTGGGGAGACATTCACAGGTAGTTCCAGTCACTGGTCCTGCTGGGCTAGAAAGTCTGGGAACCAACTTTTCTCTGTAGTTCTAGCAAAATCTCAGGGCTGAGGCTTATTGGTCCATGCTAGATCTGACAATTATTGTAGATAAAGGGTAGAAGGATCTTGTTGAGGAATATTTGTTTAGAAACACTGTAAAGATGTGTTTCTGCATAAGGCACCTCTGATTGGTTTAATAAAGAGCTAAATGGCCAATAGCTAGACAGGAGAGAGTAGGCGGGGCATGTAGGGGGGGAGAGAAAGAGAGGGGGTGAACTGGGAGGAGGAGGAGGAATCTAGACATGCAATTTTGCCAGCATACTCAAAGCAAATTGGATGTGCTAAATTAAGAAGAGGTAACCAAGCCACATGGTAGAACATAGATTTAAAAAAAAATGGATTAATTAAGTTATAAGGGCTAGTTAGGGAAAAAAGCCTAAATTAAGGCCAACCTTCATAATTAATACTAAGTCTCCATGTCATACTTATTTGTGGGCTGGCAGTCCAAAGATAGTCCAACAAGAAAGCTTGCTACGTAATTCCATAGGGCACTTGGGCTATAATGCTTTTCCCTAAAACCCGTAGGTGGGAACTGGACAGACTGAAAGTGAGTTAGAAGTCATCACCAAGGTGTTGTTATAAATAGAAAGGAAATTCTAGGACAAGCAAAACCAGGTGATGTTACTGCTAGGTTTGCCCTCAACTTCCAGAACTGGATGCTCAGGCCAGGACACATCCGCCTATACATCTAAAATCTCTTTGCCTGGAGTTTCAAAGCATGTGCTTGACTGGCTATCCAGCCCTGGGAGGGGAGCCAGCTGCTCCTATATCATGTTGTGTTCATGGATCCAATTTCATATACACTTGGACCTGAAATTTCAAAGAATGAGACAGAGGAATTTCCCCTTTTCTTTAGAAATGGCCCCTGGAGGATGCGGAAGTTGACAATCTGGATTTTGGAACTTCTAGGATAAACAGTCACATCTGAGGGAAGAGCAGCACTCCAACAGTACCAAGCCTGTGATTGGGAAAACTTCCCCAAAGCTCTGGACACAGTGAAATGTCACCCAGAATAGGATGTTTATGTTTCTTTGGGTTTCAGGTTTTGTTTTTTGTTTTTTTTTTTTTTTTAAGTAAGATATTGGAACTGAATCAGATGATCTCAAAGTCTTTTCTAGTTCCAAACAAAAACAAACAAACACCCAAAACAATCTGTTGTAGAGGGGTAGGGAGGGAGAGGGGAAGATTTTAAAAACAAGCCAACCCCCCTTCCCTCTGCCAAACTTAAAGGTTTGAAAAGCTTGGCCCTTTCCTACATTCCTCAGAGTAGATGGATTCTGGGTGTCCAGCTTCCCAAGTTGGTTCTAAGACAAGTGTGATGAGTTAGCTGAGTCTGCTGAACTTGCTGAGATGTCCAGGATGAGACTAGAGAACATGCCAGTGTCCTGCTCACTTGGCTTTGCCTGGTTAAGGATCTGCAGGCAGCATTTGGTATGTTGGTGTTTGACAGGTATGACATTTCACTCACCAAATGGAACATATTTTTAGCACAGAATCATCATGGTTTAGAGGAGGGGAAGACTAGTATTTGGAATAGAGTATGAATAAGTAGACACCCTATATTACAATACCAAACAGAAAAGCTTTTCACACAACGTTCATATTCACCACAAAGCTTGCACAATTCACTCTCTTCCATGGTTCCCAAGGGACAGTTTTTCACTTAATGAAGTAACTTCTGGTTCATGTGCATTCCCCCTGTCTTTATGTGGCCCAAGCACCTGTGGTCAGTAGCCTGAAAATGTTGATTGACATAAATTCTGGAGCTGGCTGGTGGCGGTGCACGTCTTTAATCTCAGCACTCAAGAGGCAGAAGCAGGCAGATCTCTGTGAGTTTGAGGCCAGCCTGGGCTATAGGGGGAGTTCCAGGACAGCCGGGCTATACAGAAGAACCTTGTCTTGAGAGAGAGAGAGAGAGAGAGAGAGAGAGAGAGAGAGAGAGAGAGAGAGAGAGAGAGAGAGAGAGAGAGAGAGAGAGCCAGTGTCTTCTTCAATTCTCTGTGTTATTGTTTGAGACAGAGTCTCTCTTTGACTGACCACTGAGCTCAGGGGATTCTCCTGCCTCTGCCTCCGCAGTGGACCCGGGGTTAGGGCTGCCATAGCTGCTTCTCTTCTTTGATAGGGGTGCTGAGGATCACACTCAGGACCCCAGGCTTAAGTGGCAAACGCTTTACTTACCAATTGAGCCATAGCTCCAGCCATGAAATACAAGTTTTTAATTTAACACTAACAAAACGTAGCTAGAAGCCAACATTACAGAAATGTTTACTGTGAGCTAATGTCACTGCTCCCATAGATTAGTCCGTTCACTTATTTCATTCACCTGTGTGCCCTTTTGTCGACACCCTGTTAGGCTGGACAGTTGGCATGCATTTGCTGAGGTCACAGAGCTGGAGTGCAAATTTAAGTAGCCTGTGCTCAGAGGACCTGCAGTTCACTTTACACTGGTCCTGTGGAAAGCAAGGAGAGTCGGGCGGGTACTAGGGGATATTGCCGAGAAGGCTAAGTCTTCATCTACTCCAATAATAAACCAGCAGATGCACATCCAAAACAGATAACAAGGAATTTGAGCCTGTGCACATACTCCATTTAGAAAAGAATACGGTATCATTAGAAACAGATAAACAGCTGAGAAGATCTGCTTCTGAGGAAGGAGATGGGAGAGGGGTGGGGAAGGGACTTGTGCTGTTACTGGAATTGTTTTGTTTAATTAAGTGGGGGGAGGGGGTTGAGACAGTGTTTCTCTGTGTAGCCCGGGCTGTCCTGGAACTCACTGTGTAGACCAGGCTGGTCTCAAACTCACAGAGGTCCTTCTGCCTCTGCCTTCCAGGGCAGGGATTAAAGGTGTGAGCTATCACCACCCAATTATTTTGCTTAATTTTTAAAGTGACGTTCTTTTTAAAATATTTATTTTTGTTACATTTATCTGTTGTGTATATGTGTGTGCATTTGCATGGTGTGTGTGAGAGAGAGAGAAAGAGAGAGAGAGAGAGAACACATGTCAGGGATCCATTCTCTCTTTCCATCATGTAGGCCCTTATGATTGAACACAAGTCAACAAACATCTTTACCCACTGAGCCACCTGGCTGGCCCTAATGTGACTTTCACATAACACCTGAACAGCTTTTGAAAAGGGAAATTTTCCTCACGAAGAAAAGGTACTAAGTTCCCTTGCCATCCTGGTCAGCTGTCTTGTGGAGACCACTGCTGGCTTGATGGTGGTTTTGTTGCCTTATACACCTGAACCAAGGCCAAAATGCCAGTATCTGTCCATCATTGGTGACTGAGTCAGATGTTCACTATTATGTTTATACTGGGAACCTCATACAGACCACTTTGAACAGTTCCATCTACTAAAAAGGCTCTGTGGTGATATACTGTATATTTAATAAAATCAGCCTGGAATATCAGAAAACAGGGTCACCAAGGCTTCAAGGCTTGACTGTGGGCAATTCTGTTCTCTGATATTCCAGTCTGATTTTATTAAATATACAATATATCACCACAAGGTTCCCATGGCAAAGTCAAGCACATCCACCCAGAAGTACACCCCCAGGTCACATGCTTCCAACTTGCATTAGACTCCCAGTCATTATAAAATGATTGGCGTGTGTCACAGATCCCAAGTAAGCTAGCATTTTGAACTATCTAAATTTGGTCTCTTTTATTTCCAGGATTTCCGATTTCACTCCCTTGGCATCTTCAGAATCTTCTCCCCTTTAGCCTCAGCTTAAAGGGTCAAGCTGGGGCTAGAGAGACGGCTCAGCAGTTAAGGGCACCTGCTGTTCCTGAAGAGTACCCATGTTCAGTTACCAGCACCCATATCCGGCGGTTGATGTAATTCCAGTTCCACCAGTTGAGCTAACACCCTATTCTGTCCTCTGCAGACATCAATACACACATAGTGCATATAAACTCACATACATACATATAAATTTAAAAATAAGAATGTTTAAGGGAGGTGACTGATGCTGATACTGGAGATTTCAACATTCTCAGCTACTTTGTCATGAATGCTACGGCAAGTTAGTCACAGTAATAACCATTATTACTATACTACAGTGAGTGGCTTTGTCCTTAAAAGGCCCTTGAGTTAGAGCTACCACAATATGTGGATGGAAGATGAAAAGATACCACTGCCTGACAATAAATCGAATAAGAACCAGAGCATCGTTGATGATCTCAGACATTTTCTGACTGTACTTTTGGGTCCTTCCCAGAAACAAACCATTAGCCATTATGATAAATGCCAGAATCATTCATCCAGGCATGAGAGATAAACCTTACCTGGAAGCTGAAATATGGCCCCGTGCCATACATCTTCACAACGATGGCCTGGTACCTGTAACAGGATTCTGAAGGAGAGCTGAACATCATGAACCATAGCTTTGGGGGAGTAATTTATGGCTCAAGGAGAACAGGTCTGCCATGCCCGACAGAGAGCCACCTGCCCTTGCTTGCAGTCTCGGTGACTATACGTGATAGTTGTAGACATCCATACTCCAGAAAACAGAAACTAGAAAAGATTTGCCTAATGTGGGTAAGGAAGTTTTGGAAAGACAAGGTTTTCCCAGAGTGGCCTAAAGATGTCTTCTAGTAATTCCAAAAATAAGAGTCCCAGGCTACCTAGAATGATTAGCTTTGCTGGATGTTTGCCAAAGTCCCGCCCCGCCGAATGAGAAGGATGGTTGTAGGAGACAGGGGAAGAGAAGGGACGACGTCCTAGATCATCCCATTCATGTAATGTAAGTCTGTGGTAGAAGCTATTCACATCACAGCAGATCAAACAGCAAATTAGGACAGACATCAGGTGCTGGACAACACCTTCAAAGACTCACCTCTGGTGACCTTGAACCAGCTAGGCCCATCTCCTAAGCATGACCTTCTGGAGAGCAAGCATTCAAAACATGAGCTTGGGAGGGAATATTTCAGAACCCAGACATAACAACTCAAGAGGGCTTAACTAAGATATGAACAATTCAATCTCCCTGAAACAAACATAACTCTTCCTGTGGGCCAAAACAGAGACACTATCAGAATCACCAATGTCCTCCTGCCCCCAACAAAGAGGGATATTTAAACACTTTGCTTTCCTCTTTATTATCAAGAGAGGCAATTTTCTGACCTATGTGATGGGTCATTCAGCCAGAGCTCAGCACACATTGCCTCTCCTTTGAATGACAGTGTGTGGAGACCAAAAATGTTTGAAATGGCAGCAAGACTCGGGCTCAGTTATACGGGGAGAGTGATTACAGGGGCCACCTCTACTTGAGATGCCATTAGGTGTTTCAGAGAGATCATGGCTAGCTTTGTTCTTACTCCTTATTAGGCCAAAGTGTTGCTTTCAGTGTGTTCCTGACTCTTCCAGGAGCCTCTGAGTTAAATGTCTGGCTTTTGCTACTCACTCCCAAGCTTTCCCACAGCTCTCCTGGGAGCTGGCGGGGGACTTATGTGAAGCAGAAATGAGAAAGACGAATGGAGAGAGCACAGTCTGCCAGAGGCTAGACTGGGGGAGGGGTCAGTGGTGTTCTGAAAGCCAGGGGTCCAGAAAAGAGCCTTGTAAGGAGGGAGAGTGGGTGGCAACAGGGGAAAATTCTTAAGAAGTGATGTCTGTGGGCTGCAGCCCATACACGATTTAAAAGCACTTCGCTGGACCATGTTCATCAGATATGTCTTCTTTGAGAATAGACTCCATGAATCATAGTTTCAACAGGATTATGGAAAAGACTAACGTAATTCCACTGCTTCCTGTGAATAGGCATTTGTATAACTTCAGCAGGTTGTCTTGTTCCTCAAGAGAAGCCTGGAAAATTACCCAACTCACAGGATCCTAAGCACCGGAAATCCCAGAATCTCATCAACACACAGCAGGCTCTGCTCTCCTTATCCGTGATACTGTACCGGGGTCTTACAGAATCACCCTTGCTGCTCAGAAATCAATGGAACTGTTTTCTCTCTATCTGACTGGGAACATTTCTAGCTCCATCCAGCCTTGGCTTCCAATCTCATTACAGTCAGTCCCTAAGAGGACTCAGCTGAGGCTTGGGCTGACTTATGGGACATTTTGCATCTATGTTTCCCCCATGTGATGCCATGGGTTCCTACTTCAGCTCACTGTTCTCTAAGAAAGAGACACTTTTTAATGCTCCTAAATTGAAAGTACTTAAAGAACACAGATATTCAACGTTTTCACAGTCACAAACCAAACCAAGAGCTCTTTAGTGTTGTGTGGATTTGGGTTTACAACGGAGGACAAGGCAAGGGTTTTCTCTAATACAAAATGAAGAGGAAACAGCCAAAGTCTGGTACCTGGAGAATTGTGGTATCTGCGCTGCTACTCTCTCTCTCTTTCCCTCCCTCCCCCTTCTCCCTCCCTCCCCCTTCTCCCTCCCTCCCTTCCTCCCTTCTCCCCTCTCTCCTTTTATTTATTTGTTGATGGAAAGGGACCAGAACAAAGATAACCGAGTTGGAATTCACTGGGGAAATTACTCCAGAAGCTATGGAGCAGGGCAGCACGGAAACTGATCCCCACCGTAACCATAGTGACAGAGCAGCAGGAGGGCAGGAGAGTGGGCAAAGAGCATCACAGGCCAGGACAAAGGAGAAGGGAGCGAAGTCACCAGGTCAAGGGTTCAGGGGCAGGGGCTGTGAATAGCAGGAGCTAAATTCAGGATTTTAAAGAAAGAATTTAAAAGTAAATTGCAGTTAAGGTAGGGAGGCAGGCTGCTCAGACAACTGTGAGTTCCTTTACATTAGAAAGGCGGTTTACACGTGCGGATGCAGCAGGATCAGAAGGGGATGGGCGCCCTTAGGGATATGGCAAGGCGATCAGAACACCCCAGAACTGCTTGTCCTGGTGACCACAGCACAGGGATGCCCCCTGGTGGCGCGTGTCTTCAAACAGCAGGAGGAGATTTCGCTCTGCAGCTGAAGTGGCCAAAATAGAACATAAAAAGCCAGAAAGACTCTTTAAATGTAACTAGTACGTAAATGATGAGTGATGAGTGACGAATTAGTCTGTACTTCTCCCCACGGCCCAACAGGGCGGCATACGCTGATTAGACTTCTTCTTGCTGCCTCATCTTCTGAGTGATTTAAATAAAGGGGGGGGGGACTAAGAAAGCTACCCCTCCCTTTCCCTCAGCCTCTCCTTCTCACTCTCCCACCCTCCCTCCCTCCTCTCCCCTCCCCTCCCTTCTTCTCATCTTCCTCCCCCACCCTTTCATTTTAAGGACATTTATTTATTTATTTATTTATTTATTTATTTATTTATTTATTTATGTATTTATTTCCCTACAGCAATATGCCTTCGAAATAAAATGAAATAGGAGCAAAAAATAATATTAAAATACAATAAAATAATAATATTATTTTAATTAATAATATTAATAATAAAATAAAATATTAAAAAAATAAAGAGGAGGTTGAGCCCTGCCCTGGACTGTCTCATGAAGGCAAGACCTATGCGGATCTTCCCTTTCTGTATTTCAGGATCCTCAAGAGTATCTGGCACAGCTCAGCAGCCCCACAGCCATCTGCTGACTCGTGTCAGGCCGCTGTCAACAGATCCTCACTGCAGACCCCCAGTTTGCCCTCCCTTCCTGAGTCTCATTCTGGCTCCTGGTCACTAATCTGCATCTATGGACTCTTGCCATCTGCCAGTTCTCTCTAGCTCCACCTCTTTGCTCACCAATCTGCATAAACTCTGATATTGAAAATCTGTTTGATCATAAAACATGGGAGCTGCTTTTGTAGCCTATGTCCATCACAATTAGGATTTAGAACCACTTTTTGTGGCATGTCTACGTATGTCTGTAATTATTACAAAAAAAAAACTATCTTAAAATTTTATCTCTTTCAGCTTGTCAGATATTAATATTTCTTCTTAGTATAAAAATGATTCCTAAAGGGGCTGGAGAGATGCCTCTGATGCTCTCACAGAGGACTCGAATTTAATTCTCAGCATCCACATGGCAGCCAACAACTGCCTGTAACTCCAGTTCCAACAGGTTCAGCGCCCTCTTCTGGCCTCTGTGGGTACCAGGCATGCATGTTTTATGTATAAAGTAAAATACAAACATTAAAAATTGTAGATGATTACAAAATATAACATATATTATTGAAAGATCAAGATGTGAGGGCTGGAGAGATGGCTTAGAGGTTAAGACCACTGGCTGCTCTTCCAGAGCTCCTGAGTTCAATTCCCAGGAACCACATGTGGCTCACAACCATCTGTAATGAGATCTGGTGCCCTCTTCTGGCCTTCAGGCATGCATGCAGACAGAAACACTATAAATAATAAATAAATCTTTTAAAATAAGAATGAAAGAAAGAAAAATCAAGATGTAAATAATTTTTGCTTCTGAAAAGGTTTTTTAAAAAATCACCAGATTATTAATTGTAGTGTTTTAGAGTGTTTTCCATCATTCTATCTTTTTCCTGTGCTTTTATTGAGTTCTTTTTAGGTACATATGAATGGCGTAACCGCAACAACAAAACAGCAAAAAGTTGAAGATATGGTGTAGTCAGAAGTTTCTGGCCCGGCCTACCCCCAAAGTCCAGAATTCTGCAGCTGCTTAGTCCCCCTCAGAAATACAGAAGCTTATATTAATTATAAGCTCTTTGGTCTATGGCTCAGGCTTATTACTTGCTGACTCTTCTAAGTTAACCCCTTATTTCTGTTTATGTTTAGCCACATGGTTTGGTACCTTTTTGCTCAGAGCAGCATCCTCATCCCTCTCTCTCTGCATCTCTCTGTTGTCTGCTACTCTGCTCTTCCACTTCCCAGAATTCTCCTAGTCTGGCTGCCCCACCTCTACTTCCCGTCTAGCTACTTTACCAATCAGCATTTTATTAAACCAACAGAAGTGACAAATATTTACAGTGTACAGGAACATGGTCCCATTGTAGATATGGCCCAGGGGAGTATTTGCCAAAGTGTCTTAGTTACTTTTCTATTGCTGTTCATACCATGATGGAGGCTACTTAGAGAAGGAATAGATTATTGAGAGCTTACAGTTACAGAGGGTGAGACCATGACTATTATGGTAGGAGCATGCTAGCAGGCAGGCATGGCACTAGACAATGGTTCAGGTGAACATTTACCTCTGATCCAAAAGCACCAGGTAGAAGGAGCACACTGGGAATGCTGTGGGCTTTTGAAACCTCAAACCCACTTGCAGTGACACCCCTCCCCCAACAAGGCCACACCCCCTAATCTTTCCCAAACAGCTCCACCAATTGAGGACTAAGGCTGCAAATATATGAGCCTATGGGAGTCGTTTTCATTTAAACCACCACATCTAGCATATATAAAGTTCTGGTTTGATTTCCCAGAATTAAAAAGTGGTTAAGAACAATTTTCTTTCTTTCACTATACTCGATTTGAAAATCATTATTTTATTATTGCTAAATATGTCTCTGCTGTTTACAAATGTATTATATCCAGATCTTTATAATAAAATTTAAAACTCCCATAAACAGCTTTGTCATGAGCCTTCTATTCCCACCAATTGGTTTCCTCTAGTGAGATTTCTAAAAACAGTTCCTGCCCCCCCCCCACATGTTTTTCCAGTTCAGCTAAATACTGTCTTTCTTACCTTTTCAAAAGCCTGAAGGGCTCAGAGCAGAAACCCCAGAATAAATGAACCCATGCTCTCTTTTCTCTGTGCTCTAAATTCTTCAGAATTAGAAACAGGGTGTTTATATATTTACATGCATCTCTCAAGAGACAAAAGTTTCAGTAACTCAAAACAGCAAAACTTAACATCTAAGATGTAAAGCTGCATGGACAATGGTGAAGCTGGAGCCCAGCAAATCCTCAGGAGGAGAACTGGCCACTCCTCCTGGCAATATGAACCTTCCTCCCTGACGCACTGGACAGGACACACACACACACACACACACACACACACACACACACACACACACACACACACACACACACACACACACACACACACACACACACACACACACGCTTCTCAATACCAGTATTCAGAACTGAGTCTGATGGGCAGAAAAACTTTACACATCTTGGTTCAGGAGATTAGGGGGAGCTGAGATTATAAACTGACAAAGGACAGGTTATCAGGAAGGGATTTTATTTGAGCAATGGGGTGCTCAGAGGCCCTTCTTTTCAAGGCTGATTAAAACTCAGGGCTTATTTACTCGGCCTGGCAAAGGAAACGCAAGTGGCTTTAATAGAGAAGCAACAGGATTCACTAAAGTAAAGGACAGAGACAGTGCCTGATTCTACAGGTGTGCGTGGAGGGGGGGGGGGGGGGCTTTTCCTCTTCCCCAAGGCCATTACTGCCCAGGAGAGGGCACTCATGTCAATTGCGTTTTTTCAAAAGTTGCTTTTAGTTAGAAGGGGAAAGAAAAGAAGAGGAGGAAGGAGGAAGAAAGAGGAGGAGGAAGGAGGAGGAGGAAGAAGAAGGAAGAAGCTCCAAGAAGGCTCTCTATCATTGACTCTGGCTCCCAGATATCTTCAGCTGGTCTCTATACCAATGCTGGGGTTCTAAGTGGCTTCTGACCCTGCCCATACCATGCGGATTTTGGAAAACCGTCACTCTGGAAATGAGAACTCTGAGGTGAGATGAGAACCTAGGCAAATGTTGAGTCTGGTCAGCCCATGAGGCAAAGGCTGTAGCAACCACAGCCTAAAAGTGCTGAGGATACCTGAGGGTGGAGAAGTGGTAATCCCAAGGGAGAGAATAAGAATGCTACCATAATTTCTGAGGCAATTTGAGCCAGCTTTATTAAATACTTGCCAGGACAAGGGACACCGGCCAGGTCCATAGCCAGAAGTCCCAGAATATAAACCCAAATTACTGTCAGAGGCTTATAAAGGCAAACCCCACAAGGCTAAGTACTTCCCACCTTCACCCAATCAGGGACAAGCATAAATCCTGACATGCTTCCTGTTTATGTACCTCCCACTATGTGCGATCAAGCACATCCTGTGCAGTTGGAACAGACAAGCTTGTTTAAGAAGCTACACATGGCTTGTCATCTTATATGAACAAGAGCGCCATCAACCTAGGAAGTCCTTGAGCAAGTGGGGGCTTACAGGTTAGACTCATTTTTTGGTTTAAAGATCTCTTAAGCACAGTAATTTAAACTTAAAACACAACTTTAGACATCATAGAAGTCTCCCAAGGAGGAAAAACCCAAAATAAAACAACAAAAAACACATAGTCCTGTAATCCTAGCTCTTAGGAGGCCAATCTGCTCTACAAGAATTCAAGGTCAGCCAGGTTATATAACACAGACCCTGTCTCCAAAAATAATATCAATTAATAATTAGTGCATCTCAATACAGCTACATATGTGTGAGGGGCTATCACAAAAGCCACTCTATATCTGGAGACTACAGAAGAAGCTGAAATGGTCTTCAAGAAAACAAAACCAAACAAAAAGAAAAATAGCCAGAAGATAATGTCTACAACAAAATGGGCAAGAGATTTGAAACTGTAATAGGCAAATATGATAAATAAAGAAAGATACATAAGAAAGCCAGCAAGACAGCTCAGAAGGGCAAAGTGCTTGAAATCTGACAACCAGAGTCCTGCTCAGGATCCCATGTGGTGGGAAGAGAGAACCACTCCAACAATTTGTCTTCTGATCTCCACCCAAGTATCTTATCAAGTCTCTCTCTCTCTCTCTCTCTCTCTCTCTCTCTCTCTCTCTCTCTCTCTCCTCTCTCTCTCTCCTCTCTCTCTCTCTCTCTCTCTCTCTCTCTCTCTCTCTCTCTCTCTCTCTCTCTCTCTCTCTCTCTCTCTCTCTCTCTCTCTCTCACACACACACACACACACACACCATGAAAAAGCGGAAGTCTTTGGGGAACTTGTGCTTCTCTACACTGACAGAAGAGGGCGACCTTGAGCTGGGAATGATGTCCTGTCCACTGAAGGTGGTTCAGTGAAACTAAACAGTCCTAATCTACGCAATTGTACCAAGGAAGAAGGTGAGAGTGGAGGGGCTCAGCTGCTGAAATGCTCCCCAGGCACAAATGGATCCTCAGAAATGTTCTGCTGGAGCAGAACTGGTCATCTAGAGATGCACCATGTTCAAGTACTGTTGAGATGGCAGTTTCCCCAAACTATTGACTCATTTCCTTTCAAAAATCAGTAAGGCTTACTACAGTAATCTATAACTAAAATTTACATAGAAATTCAAGGAGATAGAACAGTGTTCTCATCCTTCTGAATGCTGTGACCCTTTAATATAGCTCCTCATGTTATGGTGACCCTCCGCCATACAATTATTTTGTTACTGCTTCATAACTGTACTTTTTCTACTGTTACGATTCATAATGTAAATATCTTATATGCAACCCCCAAGGAGCCTGACTTCCAGGTACAGACCACTGTTGAAGAAAGCATTCTGAAGAACACTGGAGGATTGGCATCACTTGACTTCCCAAGTCACAGTCAGGTAAACAGTAACTGTGACAGAATGTCACTGCATAAGGACTGGTTGCTGGACCAGGGGACAATTAGCCCACACAGATATCAGTTATTTTGTGGAGCTACAAGGTAACTGGTAGTTTTTTTTCAACAAGAGTTCTTAGGAAAAAAAATTAACCACAATTCTCACTTCATAAAATATAGCAAAAAAGTACTTAAGTCATAAACCTAAAGATAACATTTAAAGATGTAAAACAGTAGGAAAGCAGTACAAACGTGTACGAGCCCAGAGCTGGCAAAGATGTTTTTGCTTAGGACCAAAAGACTCATTTCTTTGTTAGGAGTTATCCGGGTTGGTGGCGTATATCTTTAGTCCCAGCACTAGGAGTCAGAGGCAAGTGGATCTCTGAGTTCCAGGCCAGCCTTGTCTACAGAGCGAGTTCTAGGACAACAAGGGCTGTGTAGAAAGACTCTTAAAAAAAAAAGAAAGGAAGGAAGGAAGGAGGAAAGGAAGAAGAAGAGAGAGAAAGAAAGAGAGAGAAAGAAAGAACAAATGGGTCAAGAAAGGCTAGAAATTACAGAACTACAATACTAAATACAATACTCATAAAGTTTCAAGTTTTAAACATCAAATAAGAAGTATACAATCATGTAATCCTAGCATTTGAGAGTCAGAGGGCAGGAAATTTGGTGTAAGTTACAAGACAGCATACTTCCCACAGTGAGATCTTTTCTCCCCCAAAATAAAATGATATATTAGCTTTCAAAAATATAAAGTGTTCTTTCAAACATATAATTTAGAAAGAAATAGGCCAAATAATTGAAACTATTCACAATATGTATATAAATTGAAAGACTCCAAAATACATTAAGAATACTTGACCTCAGTGGATAAGAAGGCTATCCAATGTTAGACATTGGTGATATGTCTTAACACTATATAAAAGATGACAAATGTCCCAACAGGCACATGAAAAATGCTTAGCATTGTTAGACATTAATTAGATATAATATGCAATCACAGTAAAATTCCCTTACACACTAGAGTAACAAAGATTTGAAAAATAGGATCTGCAGCTACCAGGATCCTCACACACAGCCGACAAGAATGTAAAATGGTGCAAACACTTTGGAAAATAGTTTCTTGCAAAGTCGAACAGACATCTATGTTACGACATAGCAGCTACCCCCCATGAAGAGTGTCCGTATATCAATGCTTATAGCAGCTTATACAACAATACCAATTAGAAACTTCTCAATGCCACTCAAAGTGAGTAGATTGACTCACTGGGGTAAACATACGTCAGTAAAGAAAGCATAATGAAAAACAGCCTCACAAACATTACTCTGTGACAGAAAGGCCAGGAAGAGACGAATACATACTGTATGACCTCCCTCCTATGAAGTTCTACAAAAGGTAAATCTAATCTGTAACAACCAGAAACTTGATCACTTGAGTGGGGGTGATGATTAAAAACCACATGAATATTTTAGATGAAGAAGTACATCTTTGTTATAGTGATGGTAACATAATACACATTGGTGAAAATTTATTCAACTGTCCGGGCAAAACTGGGGCATTTTTATATATGTAAATCAAGATTTGAATAACTGATTCTTTTCATTACTCTGCCTTCTCCTCCTCCTCCTCCTCCTCCTCCTCCTCCTCCTCCTCCTCCTCCTCCTCCTCCTCCTCCTCTTCTTCCTAATTGGTTTTTTTGAGACAGGGTTTCTCTGTGTAGCCTTGGCTGTCCTGGAACTTTCTCTGTAGACCAGACTGGCTTCAAACACAAAAAACTGCCTGCCTTTGCCTCCAGAGTGCTGGAATTAAAAATGTTCACCACCATTACCTGACTTAATAGCTTATTTTTAAAGAAATAATCTAAGAAAAACACCAAGAAGATAAGAAGATCTACCACCTGAAAGAGATCCTGGAGTCCTTGACAAATCAGACCCAAATATGGCAGAGCTTCGATATACACAACTCTATGAACTTCATATGCCAAAAGTTACATTCACAGTTCTCTCTGAGGCCTCTCATTCTTGTAGGCTTAATCAGAGTATGCCAGGCTACCATGGAAACTGAATATATGATTTCGAGAAGTATTCTTGTTTAGCTAAAGAGCCTAGGAGGAGTCTTAGGAGCCAAACTGGAGAATCTAGTACTGTCTCAATAGAAATGACCAGGATGGATAAGCACAGACTGATGTAGTCAAAGACGGGAGAAGAATAAATTCCCCAATCCGGGGAGTTTGGGAGAAGGAGCCAAGAAGACCAGCTGAAGGCTACTTAGCCCCAGTGAAACCTGATAATGGACACCTATGGTGTGTAAGGACACCTGCAGTGGGTAAGGTGTGATGACCTGAGCTCAGTGTCCACAGCCAATATGGTGGAAGGAGAGCCAAGTCCTTCAAGTTGTCCTCTGACCTCCACATGCATGCCATGGTATCTGCCTACCAAGGGGCATGGACACACACTGACATTTATAGTAATAAGATACATAATGGTAAGGGTTGCTGTGATTTGTGTAGCAGACACTAGGAGAAGCGGCAGAAGGAAAAGCACTTGGGGACACTGATGGGGAGAAAACCTGGCTTCATAATCTAGTTGTGTGTCATGTGATCAACATATATGGGCAGATAAGAAGAATTACAGGCTCCAGCTAAGTTTTAAGAAACTCAGCATTTTATTTTCCCTTTTTGCATAAATGATCTCTAATGCGTGTTGTAAAACTGGCAAAAACAATTATTGGATTTATGGAGTGGCTTTTAAAGTTTGATTCTGAGAACTAGAGAGCCACTGCCCTCACCTGACCTCTACAGGCACTGCATTCATGTGCACATAGCATCCCCCTACACACACACACACACACACACACACACACACACACACACACACACACACACACACATAGGCACAATACACACACATAGACACACACATACATACACATAGACACACACACATACACACATATACACACATACACACACATACATACACACATACACACATACATACATACATATAGATACACACACATGCACACTTTAAAAATAAAAATAAAATAAGTTTGAGGAGTTCCAGGATAGCCAAGGCTACACAGAGAAACTCTGTCTCAAAAACCAGCATATATATATAAAGCTTGATCCTGAGCAATGTACTTTACAGGGTTACCTGCTCAAGATTCAGGACATTAGACTTACTTCAGTCTCACTTTTTGGACACCAAGGTGACTTTGCTTAATGTGATTTAAATGAGAATGCTCCAGATAGGCTCAGATATTTGATACTGTGTATCCAGTTGGCAGTGCTGTTTTGGGAAGTGTGGTCTGGCTAGAGGCACAGGCTTCTGGGCAGTATTTGAAGTTTCAAAGCCTTGTGCCAGTCCCCAGTCTTTTTCTCCTTCCTGCTTTCAGTCTAACACGTCAGCTCTCAGCTTGCTGTTCCCAGCCACTGTGCCTCCAGGGTGCTGGAATTATAGGTGGCAAGCCCTTGAAACTTTACTGAAAAAAAAAAATCTCTATATTAGAAGGGCTCTTTTAGTGTGCTGTGGTATTCACAGCTTTCAAGGGACTTTATCCCCTTTCTGCACTGTGAGAAGTGTGTGTGTGTCTGTGTGTGTGTGTCTGTGTATTTGTATATGTGTGTTTATTCTCCCACAGTGTTTGGCTTTTAAATGCTTTAAACAGATCCCCCCCCCCCCCTTAGAAGACCTGGTAATTCTGTGATAAACAGTTTCTGAAGATCTTGCTAGCCTAGCTCAGCTGCTAACCTTTTAAGTTGCTATGGGAACCAGTAATTTTAAAAAAAAAATAATAAATTATTTATTAGAAGAAAGAGAAGCTGAAATGCCTATCTCAAAGAAAAGCAAATGAGGCTTCGGAAGATTTTTAAAAATAAAAATATTAACAGCTTTTTTTTTATCTTCACTCAAATTATACAGCAGAGGTTTCTCAAAATTCTGTTGGACAGGGAGTAAGATCATGAATCTTCTGTCAATTAGCATTGGATGGATGGATGGATGGATGGATGGGTGGGTGGGTGGATGGGTGGATGAACAGATGAGAAGAAAGTAGGAGACAAGGTAATCCTGAGACAGTTTTAGGTAAACTGTCCTGGCCAGAACTTAGGTAGAACTGAAGGTGTCTGTGACCCCAATAACCAGCTAAAAATCCTTGCCTCTCTTCAGCATGTTTTTGTTGTTCGTTTTGGTTTTCACCTCTGGAAGCTTCCCTATGGGTCACTCACTCATTCTCAGAATTATTCTTTCTGGGCTGTAAAGGTGAGACTGTGGTGTCTACAAAAATACCCCAGTGTGAACCAGTTCAGGAGAGCCTTTGGTCATACATCATTGTAGGCCAGACACCTCTGGAAGCTTCCCTATGGGTCACTCACTCATTCTCAGAATTATTCTTTCTGGGCTGTAAAGGTGAGACTGTGGTGTCTACAAAAATACCCCAGTGTGAACCAGTTCAGGAGAGCCTTTGGTCATACATCATTGTAGGCCAGACGCTTCCTGCCAAATCAGTGTAACACCATAGCCAGGTATTTAGTGTGCTCTCTCAAGCAGAAAATAAGATTGCATGCATTTTTAATGTCTAGAACCCACACTGTCTTTCCTCATTTCTAAACCTCAGTGTTGGAGTGCACACAGAGATCTACTCCCTTCAAAGAAGATAGATCCCTTCCTAGAAAGGACCCACTTGGCTGCTGGGAATGCTAATAGAGGTGTCCCTTCAGCTCATGCCACAACGGGCCTCAGCTGAAGAGTGCTGTTTCACTTAAGGATCTGCCCCTCCAGGGGCAGTTTATGCCCAGTGGTAGATGGGAGCTGAATACCAAGTCCCAATCATTGGTTCTTTATGGTAGCTTTAAATACCATAGGACAGAGCCAAGCCAAGAATGTTAAGGAGTGGTGACTCAGGCCTTTAATCACAAATTCTGAGATTTGGTGATCTCATAGCCGCACCTTGGCCCAAGTTCAATTCCTGGTCAGGGAACTATGAAACAGCTTGTAATTAATATAATCATTTGTGTGGCTATTTGGTACTAAGTGGCTGTGGGACTTCGGGTCCAGACCTTTGGACTTGGCCAGGCCAGAAACTTCTGACTTACAAATGGCATTCCAATGTGGTGCGTGTATATCCACATAAAGACTGAAAAGGGGGTTCTAGAACACAGAAACAGAACCAAAACAGCTTCCTAGTCATGTCTCTCAAGTGGGCCATGTACCAAGACCGGTGGGGTGTGGGCCTGAGCTGCAACAAGGCAGGCTCCTGTGGTTTCACAGAAACACAAACTGCATATGATGAATTTAAGAGTTCTGTCTTACAGACAAAAGGGAACAGAGTCATGGCTTCTTGATAGCAGTATCTTCTCTGGTGGGCTGTTTGCTGGCAGTGAGCAGAGGCTTGGCTCCTTTGAGAGAGGCTTCCTGACTCAGCCTTAGCAGCAGAAACCTCCAGGCTCTCTAAGAGCCCTGCTGCTAAAGACTCAAATGAGGCTTATGAGCAGCAGGTGGCAGTCCTCTACTTGATAGCAGTGTGGACTGTAAATTTCCCAGAGTTGGGGGTGGTAAACACGGTTTCTGCCAATAACTCTGCCGGGAAGCTAAGCTCTCACAGACAAGGATCTGGGTGAAGCAAGCGGTCATAATCCAGCCTTTAATTCTAGCCACAATTTAGGAGATTGACAGTGTGGTCGGAAAAAGAGACAAACACAGAGGAAGATTCAGACAAAAAAAAAAAAGAGCAAAACAAATGAACAAAAACAACAAATCCTCTAAATGATTTACAATGTGTTTCAAAGTATGTGTAGGCT
Organism: Phyllotis vaccarum; assembly: GCA_033318265.1. Classification (NCBI taxonomy): domain Eukaryota; kingdom Metazoa; phylum Chordata; class Mammalia; order Rodentia; family Cricetidae; genus Phyllotis; species Phyllotis vaccarum. The sequence continues at coordinate 23,327,685 of JARWLC010000004.1, read as the reverse complement.
TGGGAGAGAAAATAAAAAGGGAACGAATAGAGAAAGTTCTTTTTTAAAAAAGAAGTAAGTAAGGTGTGTGTGTGTGGGTGTGGGTGTGTGTGTGGGGGTGTGTGTGTGGTAAAGATGGAAAATACACAGAGAATCTGGACACTGTGTGTTATGTTGTCTTTGAATCGTTTTACGGCTGAGGAAGAAGCAAGAGCTTCTAAGAGACATGTGATTATAAATGCTGTTATTAATCAAACCTTTATATAGTAAATGCCTTGACTTCATAAAAGTCAAAGATATATTACTTTGGGGAAGAAGTTTTCTTTTTATTTCCACAGAAAACGAGAGGTTGTGGATTCATGAAACCTGGACCAGGTTTGATGGAGGAAGAGTCCCTGGAAAACCTCAGATAGAAACAAACAGCCAAGATGATCAGGCATTTCAGAGCACCTCTGTTGCAATTTCCTCTGAGCTCTGCATCCAGAACAGCTTCTAGGAGACTGGCTGAGATGACCCAGCTTCACAGAATACTCCAGTCGGGACTTGACTGTAATTCTGAATTTTCTCAGAATCCTCATTCCTAGTACCCCCAATCAGCAGAAAGTAGTCTAGAAAACTATACCCACATTCCTCCAAAGTAGATTATGGATGTTTATCTTTGTTTAGAGGGTTTGATTATTGGCCATAGTCAATTTCTTTCTAAAGAATAAAAGGGAATATAGATATGACAGGTTAAAAGGGCAGATTATTGAATCTACTTTTAAAAAGCAACTACTTATTTTAAATACATTTAAATACATTGATACAGATTTTTTAAGGTCAGTTTTATTATACTGTATGTATATTTCTACTCTTGCTTAAGGTATTATGTTTATGTAACTCATTTTAAATTGTAATGTATAATTAAAAAATGAAGGTTAATAGTCATCCATGATAATCAACTTATAATCATGTCAGTTATGTTTTTTACATATACAAAGATATTTCAATTAGATCTTCAACACTTCAAAGACCTACAGAATATGGCACTTAAAATGTTTTAAGAACTTAGACTTTTCTGGACAGTGAGACATGTCTGCTCCTGGCAATACAAATCTACTTCAAAAAATTGATGAGCATCAAAGAAACTCCATATAGAGTTTACTTTCTTTGTGGCAAAAGTTTGCCAATGGGCAAGAAATTGGTCTTGTCTACACTGTTTGACAGTATGCTGTATAAACGAGAACATGCAGGGCCCATAGGAAAATGACCAGTGGACTTTGTTAGAACAAGCCAAGATGGTCCTTCAGGTTCTTGCTTCACAGAGAAAATTGCCAGACATTCTATAGGACACAGGGAGAAGTGACTCACAAACCTTGCCAAAATGGACAGAACAGTCCTTCAAATTTTCTGCTTCATTAAAAAGTCTGCCAGAGACTCTTGCCCCAATATTGCAGAGGAACTTAGTTGTCTGTCCAGGCAACCAGATGTCTCTGTAATTTCTAGAATTTTGGAAGTTGCTTATAATGTACTTCTTGTTTACTGAGATATATCCTTCTGTGTCTTTAATGGAGTTGAAGACCAGATAGTTATAATTATAGTTTTCCTTAATTATGATAAAAGATAAATTAAATATGACATTTTAGCCTCACAAAGATAAGATAGATAATACAACATTTTCTTTAATATTTTCTGAATACAAATAGAATAGCTATTGTAACTGTAATTTCTGCTTGATAATTATTTTGTTATATGTAATTTTACTAAGTTAAAATTAAAACCTTCCTTTTTAATTAGACAGAAAAGGGGAAGTGATGTGAGATATCTATCTGTATGCTGTGAATATGCTTTATTACCATTGGTTAATAAAAAAAGCTGTATTGACTTAGGGCGAGGCAGCTTAGAGGCAGGCAGGAAATCCAAGCAGAGATAAAGATGAAGAAGGGCGGAGTCAGAGAGAGATGCCAACAGATGCAGAGGAAGCAAGACAGCGTACTACTGTGAGAAAAGGTACCAAGGCTAAATATAAATAGAATCATGAGTTAGTTTAAGAGTAAAAGTTAGCAAGTAATAAGCCTAAGCCATAGATAAAAGAGCTTGTAGTTAATATAAGCCTTTGTGTGATTATTTGGGACTAAGTAGCTATAGGACCTCCCTGCTAGGCTGGGCCAGAAACTTCTGACTATACACCTGTGTTTGTCTGGTTCTGCTGGGATGTCTCTCCACTGGAACCCTCTTCTTCCTCCTTCTTTTGACATGTATACATCTCAAGAGTGCCTCCTAAGAAACATGGTGTTTATCAGCTCTATCTCAAGCTTAGCTTACTAGAAAGAAGCCTCATCTATAGCATCTCCCAACTGTGCCACTTGCCATTGCCAGGAAAGATAAAGAATTTGCAGTTAAATGTGAATTTCAGATAACAATATGCAATTTCTATTGTAATTGTGGCCAGTACATTTTTTTAAATTTTATTTATTTATTATGTAAACAGTGTTCTGCCTGCATGTATGCGTGCACACCAGAAGGCACCAAATCTAATTTTAGATAGATGTGAGCCTGTTGGAAATTGAGCTAAGGACCTCAAGAAGAGCAGCCAGTGCTCTTAACCTCTGAGCCACTGGCTCCAGCCTCGTGGCCAGTTCTTTTTATAACTCTGATCCATATTCCTCATGAGGTGTTTGGCTTAAGCAAATTTGTTGGATAAATGAAGATTTTAGATTTTTAAAACAGAGCTTGTTATAAGAAAGAAGAGGTGGGCCCTCATCACATAAGCATCTCTCAAAATTTCCACAGATCAGCAGCACATCAGCATCCCCATTTACCTGATGGTAATGTTGTAGATGTAGATTTCTGGTACTTGTCAGATTTACTGAACAAGAGTCTCTGGGAATGATCTCAGAAATCTGCATTGAAGTCCCCCGCCTCCATCCTCCAGGTAGATCCACCATGTAAAGTTTAAGAACCTTTTCGCATAGAACAGTGACTTAAACCAAGGATCAGATTCATCTGAAGTCACCAGAGGATGTAGGAGACACAGGAGCAGGCCCATCATCACCCCCCCCCTTCCCTCAACTACCAGTACCAGGATGGTCCCTCCTCTTCTCTGGGAGTGTTGTAAGAACACAGATCTGTGAAATCACAGACTGTAGAAGTGAGCTAAATAGGAGAGGAGAGGTGAGAAGCCTTGGGAGGAAATGAATCAGCAACAGTTTTTGCACTATGCGGTTGAGCATTGTAGGATGATAGAATCTACAGGTGCACACAAGCTTAAATCCTCTGATGAAAAGCACAAGTTCCTGCTTCATTCTCTAAAATACGTACAGACATCTGTGGATTCTGAAATATGTTTGAAAACTACTGACTATACAAGTTTATCGAGCTGTGTGAGCTTTCTGATTTGACACAGACAGAAAAGAGCAAAGAAGTTTCTCTGCAACATAAATCCAGAAGTGAGAAATGCTCCCGACTCTTGCTTTTTAAAACCCTTCAACATGAAGACCCTTAAGACAGATGAATAATTTTTTCCAGTTTTATTTTATATCAGAAAAAGCAAATTTAGGTGTCTTTCTGATAAATAAAAAAATCAGCGTTCAAAAAGTTCCAGCACCTGGAAGACAGAGGCAAGTGGATCCCTTTTTGAGGGAATTTTTAAATTCCTTGTTCACACCGGGAGTTTGAAAGCCATCTAAGCTTCATAATAAGACCTATCTCGAAACAAAACAACAAAACCACGTAAGTAAAGCATCCCATAATCTGTTGGTTCATGGAGAATTTTAAACTAGGTGGAAGAAACTAATTTGTATTAGCCACTAGAAACTCAGAATTCAGTTAAGAAAAAAGAGAACCAGAAAACAGAATGTTAAAACTTTCCACACATCAGTGAAATGAAGCGTGCCCACTAGTTTCCAGTATGAAGATAATGATATTCAAAATTTTAGTTATCTATTGCAAAGGGTGATCTTTTTACACCAATAAACCATAAAGATTTTCAAAAACAGGGAAGGGACTTGTGAATTTTTTATTCTTCTAAAGTCTACATGTTTACTTATGACTTGGTGTGAAAAGGAGGCAGCTGAATTATCTGCAACATTTATAGAAATATCGAAGAGTGTGATTAAGGAGCCTGGAAAGACAGCTAAATAATTAAGACTGCTGGCTGCACTTCCAGAGGACCTGAGTTTCGGTCCCTACAACCATGTCAGGCCCACCACAATTCACTTGTAACTCTGGCTCGAGGGGATCTGACTCCCTCTTCTGGCCCCCACAGATACCTGCACACATGTGTCAAGCACACAGGCAGTGCGCACACAGACACACACACACACACACACACACACACACACACACACACACACACACATCTTCTCACACACAACCCACATACATACCTCCCCCCAACACAGACACCCTACACATACTCCATACCACACACACACACACACATCCCCACACACACCACACACATACCTCCCCCGACCCCACCCTTCCCACACCACACATTAAAAATACAATAAGTATTTTTCTGAAATAAGAGTTTGATTAAGACTATTAAGTTTGTCAGGTGGTTAACTAGCTTGACATAGGCTATTGGGTTCCTGTTTTTTTGCTTGCTTATTTAATCTTTCATCCATCTCTCTCTTGTTATTTGAGTTGTGGGTCTTTTTCTCATAACCAGATAATGTTTTATCTAGTTAAACTTTAATTTCAGAGCCTCTGTAACAAGCACTGTTGGGTAAATGGGGATACTAGCACACTGCTGATCTGTGGGAAGCCTATACATATTAACAAAAATAAATTTTCAAAAGTATTTTGTTACTCTAATCTACATGCTACATAGACAAAGACCTGTATCTTCAGAAAGCTTGTATGTTACAGAATCAGCAGACAGCACACTATATATATTAGTAAAACAAACATTCTGTGTCTTGGTCAGTTTTCTGTTACTATTTAATAAAATAGTTAAGATTGGTAATTTATAAGAGCAGAAGTAGTGGGTGTGGTGGCACATATCTTTAGTCCCAGCACTTGGGAGGCAGGGGCAGACAGATAAATCTCTGTGAGTTCAAGGCCAGCCTGTTTTACATAGTAAGTTCCAGGACAGCCAGGTACTATATAATAAAACCCTGTCCCCAAACAAAACAAGAACCACAAGGCACATTCTTGTCTCACAGTTCTGAAGGCTGGGACATGCCAGAGCATGGTATCTGCCTCCACTCTGAACCTGATGAGCCTTCTTGCCTTATCATAACCTGGTGAAGTGCATCACTTAGGAAGCCAAAGCAAGTTTGCTAGCTCACGTCTTTTTCTCTTCTAATAAAGCCACAGATATCATCATAGGGACATCTGGTCTCATAACCTCTTCTAATCTCACTTACCTCTCAAAGGTCCCACCTCTAAATACCTCGGCATATACATTTGAGGATTGAGCTTCTTACACACAGACTTCTAGACACATTCATGGAATAATACTCTGCTAGAGTGGAGGGTCCATAGAAGACATTTACATGGATAAAGGGGGAGATGTCAAGTGTCATAGCCGTATAAGGACTCAGAGTGTAAATGGATATGGTAGTTTGAATGTAACTGACTTCCATGAACTCATAGAGAGTGTGGCCTTGTTGAAATGAAGTACATACGGTCTTGTTGAAGGAAGTGTGTCACTGTGGAGTTGGGCTTTGAGGTCTTTTTTTGCTTGGTGTCACAGTCCACTTCCTGTGCTTTATGATCAAGATGTAACCAGCATCTTGTTTGCCACCATGTCCTGCCATGATAATGAACTGAACCTCTGAAACTATAAGCGAGCCCCCAATTTAATGTTTTCCTTATAGGAGCTTCTGTGGTCATTGTAGGTGAGCTTTTCTCTTGCCACCCACCAGTTCCCAACTGACTGATACAGAGACTCAATATTGATTATAAACACCCAACTGATAGCTCAGGATAGCTTCTTCTCACTAGCTCTTACAACTTAAATTAAAACCCATTTAAATTAACCTACATCCTGCCACATGGCGTTACCTGTCTTTCATCTTGCACTTCCTGTTCCCTCCTTGTATCTAACTCCACCCTTCTTCCCGGTGTCCTTAGTATGGTTCTCCTGCCTATTCTTATCCTGACCTACTATTGACCATTCCAGCTTCTTTATTAAACCAATCACAGTGTAATTCACACAGTTTACGGAAGGATTATTTAACAGGTCATTGTGTTTCTTCACAGTGATAGACACCCTAACTAAGACAATGGGAAATTAGAATGGTATAAACACACTCATTATGTGTGTGTGAGTAACTGAACCAGAGATGTGGGTTCTTGGCTCCCCATTGTTTGATATTTCCTCCCCTCTCCAGAGCTGATGTGCTTGTTTGCAGAGGTCTACCCTTCCCAAAGCTTTTGGATTCTGTTCCCATTCACAGTCTGTAATTTGTACTTGATCCTGGAGGTGGTGGAAGTTCACATCCCCATCCTCAAGAATGAATGTGTCTGCATTGTTAGAACTCAGATGGACACACAGGAATTCATGCAGCAGCTCAGATTCAGGAAGCAGGGGTGAGGCCACCTGCTTTGTAGGGAAGGTAACAGTGAATAGAAGGAAAATGGGATATAAGGATTCCATGACTTCCAAAGCCTCAGACACACACACAAACAAGTCTTGTCTTGGGAGTTTTGTTTTGCAGTGTTTTGAGATACAGTCTTATTATGTAGCCAAGCTAGCCACACTCTCAAACCTCTTGCCCTAGCATCCCAAGTGCTAGTCCCAACATGAGCCACCACATTGGGCCTGAGTTTAGATTTTACTAACACAACATCAGTTCTGAACCAATGAGAATATGCAAGCTCTGTAGGCAGAAGTTTCTGTCCTGCAAGCCTTTTCCATGTAACCACACAGAGGCTTAATATTAATATAAATACTTGGTCAATAGTTCAGGCTTATTATTTATTATCTCATATTTAAATTAACCTATATTTCTTATCTGTGCTTTGTCATGTGGCTTGGTACCATTTTTTGTACGCCATGCTCATCTTGCTTCTCCTTGTATCTGCTTGAGACTACCAGCTTCCTCTGCTGGTTCCCGCCTAACCTTAACCTGTCCAACTATTGGCCAGTCAACATCTTTATTAAGCTAATCACAGTGGTATGTATTCATACAGTGTAAAGGAATATTCTGCAAAGCTCCTTTCTCATTGCTACAGTTTTTGCCTTGTCTGTTGGGCTGTTCTCCTGACGCTGCTGCTGGGGAACTCAAAGCTCTTTAGCACATGCAAAGGTATCTGACCTTTTGTCTCCTGTTGATTCTTCCAAGACACACCTCAGAATCTCACCTGCTCTCTCAAAACTCATTGGATTCTGACACTTAAAATGGGCTGTACCTGTACAGGCAAACTGTACTTCAAAAGACAAATGTTATAAACAAAATTCATTTCCCTTGACACTCCTTCCTTGTGCCACCTCCCAACCTCACCTCTACCTCAGCAAGGCTGGTCATCAATTTGGCAGTTCCGGGACCTGAGGGTGACTCTCCCAGTGAGGCAAGGAGAAGCAAGTATTGTAAGCTCTATACACCATGCATCCTCTTTTTAACCACAAGCAGGCATTTTCCAGTTTGGGGGCCATCAGATCACTAAGAACTAAGCATAAATTTCAAGTTTTCTTTATCATTGATCATTTATCATTGATCCCTTCTGGGAACACAATTCTAACTTTAATTACAGCTCTGGCATGTCTCTTCCTGAGGTGGGTATTGTTGTCAGAATTGTTCTTGTTGGATACAAGCAGGGTCTTGCTATATAACCTAGGCTGGCCTACTAGGTGTCCTAGGCTGGCCTCATCATAATCATGATCCCCTGCCTCAGCCTTCTGAATACTACAAATACAGGCATGTGCCATCAAACATGGATCCATTCACTTATTTATCCATCTGAATCTCAACTGCCTAGCTTAAAATTGTGACATTAAAAACATCCTAGGCCATTTTGGACAAATTATTAACTGTTCCAAACCTCCACTTATTCACTGTGGGGCAGTGATGATTTCTATTTTATTGAATTTCTCAGCGAAGGAAATGAGTTCATGCATTTAAAACACATGAACAGCACCCAGCATGCAATGAGTGTTCAATAAATGTAAAGTGTTACATTAATCTTTCGGGGCAATTGAGTTTGACACCATAGAACAGTAAATAAGATGAGAACCGAACTTCAAGGAGATGAGCTTCTGAGGGAAGGCAGACTGAGAGATCGCCAGACAGACAGGCGGGCAGAACAGGCTGGTGTTATGACAGGCAAGTCTGAGGGCCTGTGGGCCCCAGAGAGTGTCAAGGTCTCATGGAAGACTTCAGCAAAGTTCTCTCAGAGGCCCAGGCTGTTGACCCATGTCTAACATTGTATGGCCCTATCTGCTCATTTCCTCTATTTCACCAACAAGTTGGCATGTTTGTGTCTGGCCCAGCTTTTCTGACTATGTCCTCAAATGACAGCTGCATCTTGCCATTTGCACTCCTGGATCATGTCCTGAGTCCCCATGACTCTGAAGCACCAAGCGTCTTCCCCTAAGAGTGGACTGATATTCTGATATTATGCTGATACTTGCAATGGTCCTTACAACAGCATTTCCCACAATCCCACCTGTAGTATGAGGTTTCTGGCCTGGACTTTCGGGCCTAGCCTCAAGGTTTAGGCCCGCAGACCCACAGTCCCCCAGAGACACACAGAGGCTTACTGAAGTTTTAGGCTGATCGATCTAAGGCCCAGGCATATAACTTGCTAGCTCTCTACCCTTCATCTAACCCATGACTTATCCTGTTCAGCCATGGGGCTCTATACCTTTTTTTCACAGCAGCACGGTTGTCCTCTGCTTCTTCCGGCTTCTCTCTGGCATTCCGCTCTGTACTTCCTGTTCTCAGAGTTTTCGTAGTCTGGTAGCCCTGCCCACTCTTCCTGCCTGCCTTTGGCCAATCAGCGCTTTTTATTAAACCAGTGGGTGGGACAATTATTTACAATGAAACAACACAATCTCCCACACCCACCATCAGGTCTCCAGCTTCTGCCTGCATGTTCTCCTCATCCTTACCTGTTCCAGACCCTCCTGAGATTCTTGAACACACATGGTACATTTTCACCACAAGGCCTTCATACCTTGCCACAGATATATTCAAGGCTTGCTCTTTCCTTTTCAATTATCTGTTCACAGAGCAACTCCCATATTGATTTCACTATCTATCTAAAATGCACCTCTGTACAGACTGGCCGTTGGTTACAAAGCTAGAGTTTGGAGTAGGAGGTTTTGGTGTCCTATTACACAGTTGTGTGGCTATGAACAACAATAATGTATTTTTAAAAACTGGGGGTAAGATTCTAAGTGTTTCCAACAAAAATAAATGATAAATTCTTGATGACATTGATATTTTTAATCTGACTTAAACATTATATAATGTATCCACATATGAAAACAGTTTATGGTACCCTATTAATAACCACATGTTGTATGTCTTTACATTTCATTTAAAATTTTCTTGGCCATGGTGATGTATGCCTATAATTCAGGCACTTGTGAGGCTGAGCCAAGAGGATAATGAATTCTAGGCCCACCTGGGCTATTCAGCATGGCCCTATCTCACAAAACAATTTAAATAGTTTAATTTAAATTATAAAGTTATTTAATTTATACAATTTTAATTTAAATAAACACATGGATAAAAGGTATCACCTAGTCTATAGTTATATTATATTTTGGTTCTTAAGTGTCTTCCAAAGGTCCACATGGTGTGGTCACCAGCCCAGGATGCTGAGAGGAGATTGTGAAATCTTCAGACCTGGGTAAAAGTTTAATTACTGAGGACATGACCTGGAAAGAGATATATTAGGAATCTTGCCCTTCCTCTTTCTCTTTCTTTCTCAGCTGCTACGAGGTAGAAAGGCCGCCTCAGCCATGGTGTACTATGCCACCACAGGTCTGAAGGGATAGGGCTACGTAGCCATGGATTGAAAACTAGGAAGTCATAATCCAAAGCAAACTCTTCCTCCCCATAAGTGGGCCTATCATGGGTGGTGTTTACTGTTGCTAATGCACTCGGGAATGAACCACAGTACCAGTAACCCACACTAGAGTTTATTTAGGAAGCTTGAGGGAAGAGTGTGAAGACAGAAGAGAGAGAACAATGCAGTCTCTTTGGCTTATAAGGGTGCAGGTGGCTTACAGGGTTTATGTGGCCATGCCTGGTCATGCATATGGATGAAAGGAGTGTGCCCAGGTAGTGTGCTGGGCTTACATGGCCACACCTAGTATTACTCATGGATAAAAGAGATGTGACCCCCCCCCCAGGGCATACTCTGGTGCCACCATGCTGAAATAGTGCATTTACCAGGCAGCTACCATGGACCAGAAATGCCAATGTTAACGTCATTCCCAAGCTCTATTTTCCTCCAGTGTACGTATCGTGTCCCATCATTCTACATAACTGACTCATTTGTTGTTTCTCTACTCCACTAAGCTGGAAGCTTCCAAAGGGGACAGATGCGTGTCTGTTTCGGCCACCAAACAGTCCACATCAGTACTATCACGTTGTGGAGACTCAAATATTCATTAAATAAGAGACCATTCATCCAGGATATAGTGGCACACATTTTTCAATCTCAGGATTCAAAAGTCTAAGTTAGGAAGTCAGTCTTGGCTATATAAAGAGGCAACTCCCCAGAAAAGATTGGTGTTAGAAACCCTTGCGAAGTTTATCTGAGGCCTCTCACATTAGGAAACGCGAACTACTTCTTTGCCTTTTAATCATTAAGCCACTCAAGTGTAGAAACTCATTTGCATTTTACCCTTCAGTCACAAAGCAGTGAAGGTCCTTGAACTTGCTTAATGAGTCCAGGAGAATGATAGCTAATTAGCATGAAGTAGTTTAGCAACTTAGTGGCTCAGATCACCCAGAGGCTCAGACTGAGAGCAGATCTCTCCCAGGGTTTCTGCGTATTTGCATGCTTGTCCAAGCCCAAAGGGGCATTTGGGGATCTTCCAAAAAAAGCACAGCCAGATACTCCAGCTCTCAGCTGTTCCCTTTGCCTATAAGGGCCGAAGAGAACTAGTCTCTGAGCTCAGGACAAGAGTCCTGGGTTGCTAGATTCTCCAAAGACAGCTTCTGGAGCCATTTAATTGTAATTAAGTCCTGTGGTTACATCAGAAGTCACAGGGTAATTTAGGTTGGAGCTCTTCTCTGCATCATCCCTTGCTGTCATTTCTAGCTAGGGAATATCTCTGATGGTTCAGACTACAGCTCAAGGGTGGATCTCATCCGACACCCTGGGTCTGAGTCCAGCTAGGCCACTACCTGGCTGATTAACCTTGGACAGGTTACACAACCTTGTGACAACTCTAAACTTTACTTGAGCTCTGAGAAAATAACAACTTAAGAAATTCCACCATCTTTTTTGTATTCTTGAAACCAATAAAGGACCACTTTGCCTCCCTCTGTTTCTTCATGAGACCTGTCTCTGTCCTTTCCAGGAATTCCGATCTGGACCACTCCCTTTTACTCTGACTCTATAAAAGCTGGAGCCCTTTCCATTTCTTTGAGATGATCTTTAAAATAAACCTTCTCCTGCAATAGTCCAAGTAAAGTTACTTGAGGACATTCATTTTACCTGTCAGGCTTTTGCTTTTAAAACTTAACTTTCCTCTCTCTCTCTCTCTCTCTCTCTCTCTCTCTCTCTCTCTCTCTCTCTCTTAAAGAGCAATCATTGATACTTATTTGTATGCTTGGGGTTGTTGTTGTTTTTCTATTGTTTTTTGTTTGGTTTTTTGAGACAATCTCTGTGTAGCCCTGGCTGTCCCAAAACACACTCTATAGACCAGGCTAGCCTTGAACTCACAGAGATCTGTCTGCCTTTGCCTCCCATGTGCCGGAATTAAAGGTGTGGACCACTGCTGCCTGGCTCAAGTGTTGCTTCTTAAAGCCAGTTATGGAAAGTAAATGGTGAACATAAAGTATAATAAATGCTCAGTGAATATTTTGATGGAATCATTATTCCTATTTTTAATTATGCCCACCACTCACCTAACACACCTAGCTCTGGTCTTTGTAGCCTTCTACAGTCGGCATGTCTGAAGGAATTTAAAACTTCCTATCAATACACATTTTCCAATGTGAATGTCTTTCTGTAAGATGTGAGAAGGAACTCTGTGTGTGGGGGGGGGGGGTTGGGGGGTTGGGGGGTGGGCAGTTTAGAGGCAGGGGGAATTCCAAGCATAAAGGGAGATAGAAGGGATATCTGCCACTGAGAGAGCAAGATGTAAAAGTACAGGTAAGCCACAAGCCATGTAGCAGTACATAGATTAGTAAAAATGAGTTGAGTTGAAAGATCTAGCTAACAAGAAGCCTGAGCTGTACACAGGCCAAACCGATTGTAATTAATATAAACCTTTGTGTGATTATTTGGAGTTAAACAGTTGTGGGACTTCAGGTTCAGATCTTGAGCTGGACGGGCCAGCAACTTCTGACTACAATTTTCTTTTGTTGACAGAATTGTTCTAGACATTTTTGCAGTTTAATCACATGTAGCTGGCCTAGCCACTATGAAGACCACATACACGCACGCACACGCGTGCGTGCACACACACACACACACACACACACACACACACACACACACACACACACACACACACACACACACTAATTGTGTTTTCTAATTCAGGCCAAAACCAGAGCTTCCTAGTCCCCTGTCCATCATGAAATAGGGATACTGGAGCCACTTCTCCAATCTACCCACACAGTTCTTTCAAGACTTGGTCCTCATCTCCTTTTGAATTTGACTCCTTGTGATTTCTGTAGCTCTGGTTGCACTCACAGGTTCTCAGCATAGGACAGGGCCATTTTGAGGGAGTGTTGGAGCTAAGGGCACCCTTCTGAGCTTTGTAGGAGAGCAGTCCACAGGACCTGGATCTCCTGGGGGAGCTTTTAAATGACAGGCCTGGTGTATGGTGGCTCCCCCGAGCCTCTGCTGTCAAAACTTGAGTTGTCAGAGTGAATGCCCTTTGGTATAATTTGTTTGTCTACCTTTCCCATTAGACTAAGATTCTTAATCTGCAGCCCTTAGACCACACATGGATAACTTGTAACTAGAAAACACTAAAAGTCATTCTTCCCAAGCCCAGGAGCATTCTGAGAACCAAGCCTGTGACTTATCCACTGCAGTAACCCCTGTGCTAACAGCACATGTGGTCATTCAATAATGCAACATCATTAAACCAGGTGATATCCTCCAGAGGATAGCACTCAGGAGGCATTGCTGAGACATGGTTTGTGGTGGCAAAGTAAGAACTGGATTAAGAAACAAGCTCGGAAAAGTGGTCCATTATCCTTGGGAGACTGGGTTTAAAAAAAAAAAAAAAGTGCCTTGAGCTAAGGTCAGGCTAGTATACAGAATGAGACTTTGTCTAATAAAGAAATTAAATAAACAGCATAAAAGTAAGCAAGGAGAGAAATAGAGAGACATTAGATATTTAAAACGCCCCAATATTTGTCCAGGCATCTCTATTGGGACATTTGGCTACCAAAAGAAACAACAAAAAAGAAACAAACAAAAAAAAATTATAACTCTCAGAAAATGTTCAGTCTCTGAAGAATTATTGTGATATTCTTGTCCAGATGTCCTGTCCAGGCAAATAGACCTTAAATTTATTTAAATATTCATCTATTTCTCTTTTGCTTTCATTTTATTAGGATAAAGAGAGTTACATAGAATTTTTGAAATAGAAATAGTTTTAAAATTCTTTCTTGTGGTAAGAGTTTCTGGCCCAGCCTAGGCCCCAGATCGGGACCAGCAGTTCCAAATAATCACGCAAAGTCTTACATTAACTACAAGCTGTTTGGCTTATGGCTCAGGCATATGACTTGCTAACTCTTACTTTTGAACTAACCCATGATTGGCCAAGTGGCTTAATATCTTTTCTCAGAACAGCATTTTCATCTCTTTCCTTTGGGTTTGCCTGGCATCTGTTTCTCCTCGTCCTCTTCCCAGAGTTTTCTTAGTCTGGTAGCCCCGCCCATACTTCCTGTCTGCCTTCTGGTCAATCAGTGTTTTATTAAATCAATAGGAGTGACAAATATTTACAATTTACAAAAGAATAATCCCATAGCACTTTTTACACATTTGTGCTAATGAATTGAGGTCTCACCATTGTCCCCAGCACAGGATACCTCAGAGATCAAACGCTTAGTCACATCACTGGCACCTTCTTCTACTTATTTGCTTGGTGACTCTGTCTTGATAAGAAGAAACACTGTAACTACTTTCCTGAGTTCTTCAGGATCCGAGCATGTGTGTGTGTGTGTGAGAGAGAGAGAGAGGGGGGTTGGAGAGAAAGAGAAACTGGGAGAGTAGGGGGTAATGGACAGTCTGGAATCAGCAAACTGACTGCTGGGTTGTCTTCCAGAAGGTAGCCAGGATCTGTTCCTCCCCAACAGAAGAGAACTTCAGGACAAGTAGGAACCAGGCAAAGTCAGTAAGTTCACTAACAGAGCAGAAGAGTCAAGCGCAAGCTTTAGAATATATGCTAGTGCCTTAGCAGTTCTGTATGTGATACACACTAGTGCCTCAGCAGTTAGTATGTGTGATACACACTAGTGCCTCAGCAGTTAGTATGTGTGATACACACTAGTGCCTCAGCAGTTCTGTATATGTGGTACACACTAGCGCCTCAGCAGTTCTGTATGTGAGGTACACTAGGAAATCATGTGGGATGTAAATAAAGGACAGTTTTGGCCATGGCAGGCGCCGTAGTAGACAGAGGAAGTCAGAATAGGGAGGAGGAAGAGGGTATAGTCAAACAGAAACTATGCATCAGTCCAAAGAAGCAACATGTAAAGCAACACAGGTGAGCCACGGGCCACGTGGCAGACAGATTAAAGAAAATGGGTTGAGTTAAGGTGAAGGAGCTAGCTAGCAATGTGCCTGAGCCATAGGCCAAACAGGATGTAATTAATATAAGCAACTGAATCAATTTTCTTTTGTGGGGGGTGGGGGGCGGCTACAGGCGGGTCTGAACTGTGGGGAAGTCTGGGCCAGAAACTTTCATGTTACAAAGAAATACACTAGGAATACTGTCAGCAGTTGTAAAGGGAGTGTAAAAATATTCATCCAGGGACCCTTGCTTATTCATAGGTCACAAGGAGATTGGATTTAAGATACACATGGTTCATTAGTCATTTTGACATCTCATTGGTGAGATTTTCTCACTTCTTTAGCAGGTGATCTGATCAGTAAGTAATGTCTGAATTCCACAATACTTACCAAAGATGGACAAATCAGAGCCAGAATTAGATGTTAAGAGTAAGGGAAACTGGGTGCTGGAGAGATGGCTCAGCAGTTAAGAGTACTGACTATTCTTCCAGAGGACCAGGGTTCAATTCCCAGCACCCACGTGGCACCTCACAATTGTCTGTAACTCCAGTTCCAGGGGATCTGGCACCTTCACACAGACACACAAGCAGACAAAACACTTATACACATGAAATAAAAATAAATAAATAATACAAATTATATATAGATATGAGTAAGGGGCCCTCTTCATCTTCATACCCCCTCTATTTACTGACTATCCTCCCTCAGGGGCCGCTCATAATAACCACAGCAAATAGTCCATCCACACACTTCCACTGCCCTTGTATGGAATTTTATTTTTGGTATTCTATTATCAGGCTCACTGACCCTGGAATGACTGTCCCTGTGGTGCTAACCAGCTCTCAAAGACAGGAAAACTATCAGGTAGCAGGCCTGTCTTATGCACACTAACCAATCCAGAGGCTCCCTGTGCTGCTATTCAGAAACCCTTAGGTCAGTTATCAAATAACCAGAGATAGCCCCTCCATCCTAGGTTAGCTAGAATTTCTCACACCAGCTAGGCTCAAGCCTTCCTGCTTACAGTGAAAACTAGTCCAGCATACTGAAGTTCTGGCCACCATTTATACTTACTGAATGACCACAGGTGCATTGAAGAAACTAAAATAGAAACAGGGGCCTCTGGGAGAATCCACAGTGAACCTGGTTAGACTGAGCTGGGCCATGTGGGGGAGGGGAAGGGAGAGAGGAAAGAAGGGAACAGGGTGCAACAGCCAGGAGACCAAAGGTGCAAAAAGGGGCGGGTAACCAAAATGTCTGGATTATATATGAAAGAGCCTCTGAGGGAAGGGCAGCCCCGCCTCTGGGCTGCAAAATTCAGGGTAAAGGGCAGGATATGCCAGCCATACTATGTAACAGGTAGGGACTGAGGGATGCTGGGAGAACCTGGCGCCCAGGTCCAATTTAATATGTTAAATAGGCACTTCAGCATTTTGTCCCAGGTGTGAAACCTTAGAATAAAGGAAATGGCTCCCTTGGTAGAATGGCTACATAAGTTCCTGAGGAATGCTCGCTTTTGTCTTGTAAGAGTTGAGAAATCTGCCATGGAAAAGGAGGACTCCAAGAGAAGTTCTCTCATGCAACAAGCAAGGGGATTTTTATTTACCAAGTATACCTGGGGCTCACTGAACACACAGGAACAGAGATCCCCGAGCTGAAATTGAACAAATCTTTTATAGGTCATGGGGGGTTGCTACGTGCAGGAATGCAGGGGTCAGATAACATATATCCTGTGGTTTTTCTAAGAGCTGGGTGGACAGCATACCTCCTGGAACTTTAAGCACATTTTGGAAAGTCTCTACTTGGTTTTTAGGAGGGGGGTGATTTATCAGTTGTGCAGAGTTTTAAGAAAATTTTTCTTTTACAGTCTAACCGCCAGAATCTGGGAAATGGTTTCCTTTGGACCTGACAGCAGAAAATTGAAGCAGTCCTCTCTAGCCATGAAGAAGGCTGAATAAAGAAAAAGAAACAAGAAGGAAAGAAAGGAAACCTGACTGGTTCTCTGGCTCCTGGGTATGGTGGAGGAGAAAGTTTATTATACAAATGTGAGAAGACATGGCAATCTGAGGCGGGGATCTCTGCGAGAGTTCAGAGTGGACATGTCCAGACGGGCAGGAACATGGGGAGGTGTGTGTGTGTGTGGGGGGGGGTAATATCAGCTAGGAGAACCCAAATACAGACAGTAGGAAGCCAAAATGTCTGGATTATACAGGGAAGAGCTGCTCAGCCTCTGGGCTGGTTCATTCAGGGTAGGGTATGGGGGTGTGCCAGTCACGAGGGTCCTGTAACAGGTAAGGGAAGGGGGGCACGCAGGGAGAACCTGTCAGCACTTCAGCCATTTGTTCCAAGCTCTTCTCATAAAAATTTATGAAGAGTTTTGGATTGACTCTGACTGGAAGAATCCTCCTTCCGAGGAGAGTTCATCAATTCCAGGATCACAGCAGAGACGGGGGGGGGGGGGGGGGGGGGGGGGGGGGGGGGGGGGGGGGTGAGGTGGGATGGGGAGTTTGGCTGAAGGTTAAAGAACTCCAAGAGCCCATAGTTCAAAAGGGATCATGGGGTACCTGTTAGCTCATAAATAGCTCCAGACCAATTGATTTCTTCCTTTAGTGTTTTCTTTTTCTGAACATCAAGAGCCCTAATGCATTTTAACATCTCCAAGTAGCCAACTGCCTTTACTGAGAGGAACAGCCATTTACCACCTGCAGCTTTGTATTATCATAAGCTTTGCAGGCAGCTTTTTATTCTAGGAAGAAGAAAAAAGAAAGAAAGAAAGAAAAAGGCTCTCTGTAGCTTGAGGCAATCAGACATTCTGCTTAAAAAAGACAGAACTAATTGGCCATGGAAAATGAACCTACATTCCGCTGCAACAGTACCCTTGAAGAGAAGTAATCTGCAGTGGCTTTGTAACGGGCTCACTTGCACTATATTTATTGTTCTAGGAGATTCTATGAGCTTTTGGAGGTCAGAGACTGCTGTGTAATAAAGTCAACCCCAGGTAAGATGTTAAACATCCACACAAATGTGCATCATGTCATCTTTGTTCCGTGTTTATTATTCCCAATGACAGCTGGCGGTTCTGGAAGGGGCTATTACACCCCACGTTGTATTTTCACATTTCTCCTTCATTTCACTAATGATCTCTTAACAGACAGTTTTTGTAACTGACCTTCATCAGCTGTTTGGTAACAAGAAGATTGTGAAGAAAACTCTGGTTTCAACACACCCTAGGATTCTAGTCTACTTGAAGGCTGGTTTGACAAAGGAAGCCTGGAGACAGTGACAAGGGAGCCTGGGATTAGTAAAACGAGGTGAGCTAGGGGTAGTCCTGGAACTGAGAAGCTATAAATTCACGTAGGCCTGTGCTTGGAAACTCCTGACTAGAAGTTATGTCTCAGGGACTGACTGATTAGCATTTCAGTACTGTGGAGAGATTGGAATGTTGCAGGACCAGAAGCTAATTACCTTCCTTTGGCTAGTTCTAACCATCTGGAACAGCCATCCCTTGCTCACTTCTATAAGGTTATTAATATTAATAGATAAAAACCTTTGCAGAACCACTGGCTTCCACCAATTCCAAAGGTAAGAATGTCATCGGATAGTATCTTGGGCCTACAGAAGACCTTCCTTTTCTGGCTGTATCTACCTTTCTGATGTACCCACAAATGTATAGCCTTGACTTAAGATTTTCTTTGTCCTGAAAAACTATAAAAACTTCGTGAAACTGCTCTTACATTAAAACATGGGATTTAGAGTAACCTAAATCTGTGTTCCTGGGCCATGATCATGTAGTACCCATGTCATGAGACTCCCCCCACCCCCACCAAAGACCACTATGGACCTGGATTTCAATGCAAACACACAAGGGTCAGTTTATTCTTTTGGGTGGGTTCGAACAAACCCCAGGCCAAAACCCTTTGTTCTGATGCAGTGGAAGGAATTTGCCCCCCACCCCAGCTCAGGGGTGAGGGATTTTTAAAGAGAAAGCTACTTAAGTGGGGTGTTACACATCTTGGTTTTTTCAGGATTGGGTAAAGGAATGTGGGGTACAGTAATTCTTGGAGAGTATTTACTAAACTTCCAGGGTGAACCCAAGTTTTAAATTTATTTGCTGTCAGGCATATTCCTGAGATTTTTTCCCAGATTCTTGTTAGACCTGGGCCCTGCCCTCAGGCACTAAATGGCCTTTTCCTGAAATAAGACTTTATAACCGTAAATCTATTTCTTCACAGTCATTCCAAATGACTCCAGGATAAGTTGTCTCTATTCCCTCTAAGACAGTAGCTGTGGCTTTTGTGTTGCCAGGCAGTACTAAGTGGATGGGATGTCTGAAGAACTGGAGGGTCATGGTCCAAGTCCTATTGCAACATTGTGACTTTAGAAGGACACAGTGTCGATATCTGGAGGTTGTCCTAGTTAGGGTTTCTATCGCTGTGAAGAGACGCCATGACCACAACAACTCTTACAGAAAAAAATATTTAATTGAGGTGGCAGCTTACAGTTCAGAGGTTTGGTCCTTTATCATCATGGTGGGACATGGTAGTGTGCAGGCAGACATGGTGCTGAAGAGGAGGTGGCTGCTACATGCTGATATGCAGGCTACAGGTAGTAGACTGGTTGTCACATTGAGCAAAGCTTCAGCAAGAGATCTCAAAGCTCTCCACTGACACACTTCTTCTAACAAGGCCACACCTCTTAAATAATAGTACCACTCCTTTTGGGATTATGGGGGCCAAAACATCTAAACTACCACAGGAGTACAGGTAAAAGAGACATAACTCCCTAGTGTCACCTTCAGCAGCCTGGAGGAGTTCTTTTAGAGTTTTAGGGATCTCAACTCAAGACAAACCAATATTAATAAGAATTCAGGACTAGCCAGGATAGTAAAGCAGAGTTGGGTATTTTATAGAATAGCTTTTTAATACAGGTTTAAGCATAAAATTAAGGGAAAGGGAGATGTCCCCTGTAAGGCATACCCAAGAGAAGTAGCACTTATCACTTTTACTGTAGTCATGTTTAAAATTTTGTTAGAAATTAAAGTCACTTCCCAGTTGGGTGGTTCCACAGTGAAACCTGACGGGATTATAGAAAATTTATTGAAAGTTAACCCCACTGGGCTACAGGGAGGTAGGGCATCTTTACTGTGAGCAAAGTCATATTTTGTTTGAGGTTATTAGGCAATGATTGACTAATAAAAGGAATGAAGCTCTGCCCATGGTCATGAACATTCAGTCCTAGAGCCTAGGTCGTTGCAACTTTAGCATACAGTTGTAACACACACACACACACACACACACACACACACACACCCTTACAGCAAATGTTATTTTGTGTTGGGATTCTTGCTTCTCAGCCTGCTCCAATCCTTTCATGTCCCTTAAATCTCCTGGTCTTTATACCTTGCTTCAAAATGACTTTGTGAAAAGAAGAAAATTGCATTGAAGGCCGTGCTTAGAGAGCTTTCCAAACAGTCTAAAGGCAGCAGGACTGAGATCTCAAGCCACTCTTCAGCAGTCTTGGTTATGCCCCTACAGGCATCTTGAATGACCAGCTTTTTATGATCAGAGATTCCAGATGGATGTAAGAAGGCAGAGGCACAGGTGGATATTATGAGGGTTCTGGGGAGATAGCTCAGTGGGTACAGTGCTTGTTGGCAAACACAAGGACCTGAGTGCCCAGTGCCTATTTGTGGCAGTGCCTGTCTATTACCCCAGTGCTAGGAGCTGAATACAAGAGGGGGCTTGCCCACCAGTCAGTCTGGCTGAAGGAGCAAGCCCTATGCTCACTAAAAACTAGTCACAAAAGCTAAGGTGGAGAGTGGACAGCATCCTCTAGCCTCCTCTATGTAAGCACATGCAAACATACTGCACAGTGCACACACGGGCGTATACCTACACGCAGACACAAATTTTTAAAAAGAAGTTATTAGACTCCATTTATGATATATCCACTATGTTGCCTGAACTATTTTATTGATTTATTGATGATTGATTGTTTGATGAGTCAGTGCCTTACTATGCAGCCCAAGACAGCCTGGAACTCACTGTGGAACCCTGGTTGGTTTTGAACTCATGAATCTTTTGTGATTTGGCCTTCTAAGCATTAGAATTACAATTATTGTGCCTGGATTCTGGATTCTTTTCTTTTTGTTATGTTAAGCTCTGATTGGCTTGGGGCTTACCATACAGTCTAGGCTGGCCTGAATAGTGTAGCAATTCTATTGTGCCAACCTATTTTTAAGTGCTGGAATTGAATGGGTGAATCCCTACCTAGTTTCTTATCCTTCTCTCTACCTATCACATAGTTCCACTCTCCCTCCAATATCCAATAGGCAATTGCTACAAAGGTAAAGCAGCACTGCTTACCTGTATCAGATCCCATACTTTCTGAACCTGTGTCTCTGAATTTGCAGTCCTAAAACATCCCCCAGCTCCACCAATAAAGTTCTTTCATGGTCTCAGTACTTGAATAGTGGACATTGCCGAACCTTCTTCTTGGCTTTCACAGTCTTGGATTACTACTCATGAGATAAACACAAATGCACTTTATACACTGTAAACATGATAATCGTGTAACACTATCATATTTGATAAAGTAAAGCTGAGTTTACTGCTTACCACGGAGAAAATGGAAGCACACAAGCAACTTCTATCAAAATAGAACTTTAACCCAACAGCTGCTCAGGGAGCCAGCCTGGACAGGAAATAGGGTTACTATTACTAATCCCAGAAGAGAGCTTTGCACAATAGCTTTTCTATCAACCACCTGGGTGGCTCAGCACCTGACAGTGACTGACACTTTCCTAAGACCCTCAGCTCCCTGCTTTCAGTTGAGTACTGATAAAGGAAGTCAAATGTGTGTCCCCGCCAATCACAGAGGAGGTCCTACTTCACGGTAGCCCACCACAGCTTCTGCACGCTCCATTCAGGACAGGCTTTTTGCTTTTCTTTTTTTTTTTTCCCCCACTGCTTAAAGCTTTCATAATCCTTGAAGTCTCTCTGCAAGGCCCAGTGACGGCAGCTCACTCTCTTGGGTCAGTAGATCAAAAAAGAGAAAACAAAAACAGCTCTTTCTTTCCTCATCTGCTTACTCTACACTTCTTCATATAGCTCCTGCATTTGTGTGTAGGACGCTGGCTCACAGGCTATTAAATGGGACTCACTGTAGTCATGGGATTAGCAAGTTCTAAGCTAAAGCTGAGCGCTTAGATGGTAAATCTTCTGGTAGAACCGAGCAAGAGGCAAATCCAACCATTATATCATGATTTCCTACTGCTTGGAAATGACAAAAAAGAAAAAGAATAAGCACCCGATGTGGGGATATTTTCAAATATAATAAAAAACATTAAGAGATGTCAGAGGGATCTACCCACAGTCAGTCTAGGGGGATCAGACAGTGGTAACTCACACCTTTCATCCCAGCACAGGGAATATCCAGGAGTGGTGACCTACGCCCTTAATCCAATCTGAGTTTGAGGTCATTTTAGTTTACAGAAGGAGTTCCAGGCTCCCAGACAGGCAGTGGTGGTGCCACACCTTAATGAGGAGAGAAAGTATTTAAGGCAGGCATAGAAGGACAGAGGAGGCAGAAGAAGCCAGGAGGAGCGAGGCTGAGGAAGCTGGAAGACAGCTGGGTAAGATCTGACTGTGGTGTTTAGTCTCTCTAATATCTCCGCCTTTCCCAGGGATCTGGCCCTGGGTTTCCTTTATTCGTGCAACACCTAGAATCTGGTCTAGAAAACAGATTCACTTTACATAACTACAGTCTTTTGACTTTGAATTTGAAGGCTGGTGTGAGCAATGGCTCATTTTGTAATAGATGCTGACATCTACAGGCCAAAATTGATAGTTAAAAATTTAATATGTTTTAGCCAAAAAAGAAGAAAAGATGTGATCCTGATGGTGGAAGGTAGAGTAGGAAGGGCTAAGGCTAGGGGTAGACTGCATCTGCAGGAGGGTAAGAAGAAATGAAGACCAAAGGATGAGGCTGGAGCTAAGGAAAGGGACCATGGGGTGGGTTCTGGAATGTCGTTGGAGCTGACCCCACACACCTGCCTGTTAGTTTTAATATTCTTGTCTGTCACAATAAGGTTTCCGGCCCCACTAGCTCCATGGTTCAGACCTGTCTGCCGCCACTTATCTGGCCCAAAGTAATACATAGATATTTATATTAATTTCATGCTGTTTGGTCTATGGCTCAGGCACATTGCTAACTAGCTCCTGGATTTTAACTCAACCCATTTCCATTAATCTGTCTGCCATGTGGCCTGTGGCTCACCTGTGTTCCTTACATGTTTCTTCTTGGGCAGCTGGCTCGATCTGTTTCTGTGACTCTGCCCTCCTCCTACCTATGGTCTGACTTCCCTGTTTACTTTTTCTATGATGCTTGTCATGGGCCAAAACAGTCCTTTATTCACAACATATAGAAAGACATTCCCACATCAGTTGTCCTAGGATTTCTTATCTTGTTTACTATGATTTTTTTCTTTCTTCAGGTGCATATTATGTTTGAAAACCACAGGTGCTGGGAAGAACTACCACCCAAGCCATTTCAGAGGGAAATGCCCCTTGATCATATGGTGAGCATTGCCAGCAGCTTTGGGGTGCTTACTAGGTACTTCTGTGCTCAGTGTTTTATAAGTAGACAGACTGGAGTCAGGTTAGCTGTAAACAGGCATTGGATTTGTCACTTATACATTGTGTGACCTCAAGTGTGTGGCTTTGTTTCCTTTGTTTTTCACATGGAGATGGTAACCGTCTCTCCCATACACATTCTTGGAAGAGATTAAATAAATCGCATATGGAGAGTGCTCACAGCAGCAGCTGGGGCAGCCTAAATGCTGAACAATTGTTAGTGTCATTACCTCCGTGTATCTTTACAGGACTTGGAAATAGATACTGTATGTCTAGTATTAGCGAAGAGGTCAGTGTCTGAGAAGGGAATGTTTAGAGTCTCCAGGAACAGAAAACATGATTAATGGTGGCTTATGCTTTTGTTTCCTCTCTCACATAATGAGCATGGCAAGTGGTCCAGGGGTATGTAGCTGCTGGTACTGGTTCATGCCTCAGAGACATCAGTGCCAATGTCTCAGAACTTTCTAGGCCTTCCCTTCAAGGTGGTGAGGTAACATTCTAGTTGCAAGCATCATGTTCACCAAGAACAAAAGCAGGAAAAGAAACTGAGGCCCTGTGTAGCTATTTACCTTTTTTTAAAAAGAAAACCAGAAGAATTTCCTGCTAAAGTGTGCTTCTGATGGGCATTACTGGGCTACCCCTGGTTGAAAAGGCTCATGGGAAATGAGTCTCTAATTTTCCCAGTTTACAAAATAGGGGGCAGGGAATAAGGGAGTTGGAGGTGACTGCTGCAGCCATCGGTGTATGTTCCACACCTTAGAAAGGTATAAAGCATTTGAACAGATGGTACAGCTCCTGATGCTGCCGTTCAAGCCGTCCAGCCTGGATTCTTGTATCCTAAATTCTACACCATGTTAATACTAGGTATTGGGTTGACCATGGGATCATGGAAGTCTACACCACTAAAACTCCGGTACCTAAGCCTGCAGCTTCAGGCTTCCCAGTGGCTCAACCCCCATGATGCTGAGGTTAGGAGAGAGTATTTACTCACCTCTCTCTGGGATGTGGGCTAGCAGAGGTTAGACCCCTGCATTGAAGGCCTGATAATCCTAGACTCATGCCTCTCACCTCCCCAGGCCCCCGTGTCTCATTATTTAAAGGCAAAGTAGGTTGATAGAAGTGACTTGTTGCGGATGCTGAAAGGCAGGAAAACAGGAAGAGGGAGCCTGGGGGGTCAGCAGGAAAGGGAATAAAGTGAACAGTCGAGAGAAACCATGGGAATTTCACGCAGACAGATGAGATATATAAAATTTATTTTGAGATAAATAACAGAGAGACTGGGTGGCTGGAAAGATTTAAGTAGAAAAATCAGATGTCATAAACTAAACTGGGGTGGCTTAACTGTCAACAGATGCCTTGTAGTCAAAATCGTATGTCTTGTGGATCCCAACTCTTTCAATTCTAAAGCTGGCGTGGTGTCGCCTGCGTGGATGGGGCATGCCACTGTGAGAACCTGACATTTCAATAGGATTTCATTTAAGATACCCATAAAGCATACTGTGGGATGCTGTGTGTCAGTAAGCCTTGAGCAGGAGTCTGATGGGAAATGGACTATATTAAAGTGGTATGCCAATTGTAAGGATAAACATGGAGTGATGACACCCGAGCTGTCCACAGCAGAGACCCATCATTACCTAAAGGAGCCTCAAGGTGGTGCCAGTGGGTATCACTAAGAGAGGTGATAAGGTGGCTCAGTTGATAGCGCTTTTGCTTAACATGCACAAAATCCTGGACTAGAGAGATCCCTAGCATCACAGAAACTATGTCAGATGGCTCCTAACTGTGATCTCAGCTTTTGGGAGGTAGAGGGAGGGGATCAGAAGTTCAAGGTCATCTTCATTGCTAGTTCTAGTTTCCGACCAACCAGGGTTACATCACACACACATACACACGCACATATACACACACATGTACACACATACAGGCATATACACATGGTATTTTTAAGTGTTGACATTTTAACAGGACAAGTCTTAGATAAACTAAATGTCATTGGATTCTGAAATAAGAATCATGGGAGGAAGACAATTCATATTCATAAAACCATTTGTTCTTATTGTGATAAAATATAATAAGATAAAATTCGACATTTTAGCCTTAACAAGTTCTTTGGCATTAAATACTTTCACATCACTGTGCCACCATTATGACCATCCATTTCTAGAACTTTCCATCTCCTTAACTGGATTTTTGACCCTTTAAGCACTCAGTTCTCCTGTCCTCTTAGTCTTGTTCACCACCACTTTGCTTCCTGCATAAATTTCACAGAATCACCAGGTTTTATGCTGTTCAGAAGAATAAGCTTGGATGAGCTTGAAAATGTTACAGGATGTCCTGTGTCTACGGCTGAACCCGTTCATTTGCGGGTGGACCCATTTCTGCTGGGTAGTGAGCCGCATGCCTGAAGCTATGCTGTGGTGAGCAGAATGACACTCTGTAAGGATGCCAAGAAGGAGGGAGGCTGCATCGGAGACATTCTCACCTCTGCTCCCACAGGCTGTCTGTCTTCTGGCTGTGGAGTCTTTGATCCGTGAAAGGGAAAATCGGACCAAGGAATACAAACTGTTTTCACTGAAAACAAGTTGGTCAGGCTATTTAGCCAGACATGAGTCACCGGCAGTTAAATCCAGGTTAAAGGTAATAATATTGCTGAAATACAGCATTTTAAGGCAAGTGTTCAGCAAAGGCAGAGATGATTAGTATTGAGTGGCAGTGATGGTGGGTGGTCCCTACAGCAAGAATTACAGATGGGAAACCTGGAGGCCAGACTCAGTGCAGAGGCATCTAATAGACCTTTGTGCAGCACTTTTAAATATGATTAGCTGGTGGATTTTAAAATCTAATTTCTAGTTTCAGTTGAAAAGTTTTGCAACATGGCCTGGAATCTTGCCACTCCTTTGTTTTCCTGTATCCTGGCGCAAGGGGCATTGGGTTGTAACTCCCTTAGGGCTTTAGCGCCATCTTATAGAATACATTTAACAAGATATTAAAGAAACAATTATAGCTTGAAAAAAATTTTTAGGCAAAGGAAACCTTTAAGATGAACAGATTCTATGGTGTTACAAAAAAATATAGCTAAGCTTCAAGTAAATTTGAAAAGTTGATAAAATAACATAAATCATATCTGAGAAGAAAAAGTCAGTCAATATGTATTTGGGGCACTTGTAATATCCAAGCATTTTTATTTCTGCACTATGAATTTTTCTACCAGCACTGGTCATCACTAAGCATGCTACAGGGTATTTTATGCTTTAATTATGGGTTAGATTATATCTTTACACATGATTATCATTATAGCTGGATAAATATTATGTTCTTAGATATAGTTATTTGTGATAGCTTATTTTATGCTTTAGTTCCACTAGAATATAAGTTTACAAAGAGTAGACTTCTTTATTTTATTTCCAGAGCCGAGGATAATTACTGGCACAATAGCAGCTATTCAGTGATTATGGGCAGAACAGACGAATTTCTGAATGTATGTATGTAACACGAATTCTAGCTGTTATTAAATGAAAACTCAGAGCCAGATATTGGAGAAAAGCTGGAATATCAGAGAGAGGAAACATCACAGTCAAATCTCACTCAGCCACGTTATTTTCCAGCTTCCTCAGCCTGGCTCCTCGTTGCTTCTACAGAATCATGTCTTCCTACGCCTGCCTTAAAACCTTCTTCACCCAGTTGTTTCACTTCCAGATTCAACTCTGCATCATATTCTAGAGTTAAGATTAAAGGTGTGAGCTACACGATTTGGTAGTTAGGCCTTGAACTCACAGAAACGCGGAAAGCTCTCTGTCTCTGGAGTTACAGGATTAAAGGCCTAGGCCACCACTCATTTGGTCTGTCCCCTGCTGGGATTAAAGGCATGAGTCACCACTCTCTGACCCTCCTGGCTTGACTGTGGGTGGATTTGTTCTCTGATATTCCAGACTGGTTTTCTTAAATATATAATATCACCACATATGTGTGTATGTCATCTAGTATTGAATTGAGGGATGTTAGTTGTATAAGCCACTCTCTTCATATTCAGAGAGCTCTCTATAATTATAGAACAAGATATAAGCTGCACATAGTGCTACATGTCTTTAGTCCTGGCATTCAGAAGGCAGAGGTAGGTGGATCTCTGGGAGTTTGAGATCAGCTGGTCTATATAGTAAGTTTCAGGACTGTCAGAAATACACAGTGAGAACCTATCTAAGAAAATAAAATAAAAACAAGATTAAAGAAGAAAATAATGTAAGAGTTTGTGCATGTGTTTAAATTGACAATGACTAAAGGAAGCAAAATATTGCAATAGTCTAAAAGAGATATTATGCTTGAGAGTGAACAGTCGAGAAAATGTCCCCAAGAAGGTGGATTTGACATAGACTTGGGAAGACAAGTAGATTTGTGGGGCAGCAGAAAAAAAGCCCACTCAGAGCAAGACAGGATCTAAGAGAGAAAATATTAGTGAAATAGTCTGATGGCATCCTATGAAAATTTCCCACCTGTAATTTCATAGCCCAAACTGTCTAATTTAATGAGTGTGTGTATTTGTCTTACTAGAGGTTTCTGAGCAAGTAGCTTGTATTTTGGAAGTTTTACATCACACCCAAGTCAAAGACAAGTTCCTACCATGAAGTTGTTGGGGTTGTGGAGTTAAGGAAAAGTATGGGAGTTTCCACAGCTTAATGGTTAGAATAGCACCTACAGGAATGAGGAAGTCAGGACAGGTTTGATTGCAAGAACAGAAATTCAGTTTGAATGCCTGTAAGCAAAAGAGCTTTATTAGCCCATAAAACCAAACTGCAGAGAGTGTAGATGACAGGAATATTTGGCAGCAGAAACCACAAGTCTACCCCACTCTCCACCTGCTGTTGCTGCTTCTCTCTGCATCTGCTTCCTCTATGACTAGAACCACATCTGCCCACCTTTCCCAGACCTCCTCCTCCAACTCTGACCCCTGAGGTGGGTGACAGACTGGCTTGCTTCCTGCCAAACAGCAATCACACTTTGTTTTGCTGTATTAAAACTGAGTAAATAGCATACTTCTAAAGTCACAGCATGGCCTCATCTCAGAGCTCCATAAAAGTCATTGGATCTCACAACCTGATCCAATGTATTAGTCATTTCAGGCACTATTCCCAAAAAATGATCTTTCAACAAGCACTTAAAACACGTATGTCCCATTCAGGCACTCTGTCACAGAGCTGTTTTTTACAGTCAGATAAGATCACCCACATTGACAGGGGCCTCCCCTTTTGTACATCTTCAGTACATCTAATGCTTAGAGTATTCATTCACCAGTGAGTCTTCTCAAGCTAACTGTCAATTTACTCTCATTATTTTTTATAGGGCATGGAGTTTAAATACCCTTGGCCTTTTCCAATGGGCTCTTTCAACCTCCAAGAAGTATTTATTGTGTAGTCTTTTCACTCTGAGCAGTTAACTAGGTGTGAGGAAGGAGATGATGTAACAAGAGGTTTCCTGCCTGAACTAGATACAAGGTTTGGACCTGCCCCCCCACCCCCACCCCAATCTGGCCCAGCAATCCCAAAGTCCCAATGAAACACTCAGATGCTTATATTAATTTCATGCTCTTTGGCTTATGGCTCAGGCATATTGCTAGCTAGCTATTTCATCTTAATTCAACCCATCTCCATTAATCTGCCCTGCCACCTGGCTTACCTATTATTTCCTTACATCTTGACTCTTGGGTGTCTGGATCGTGTCTCTGTCTGATTCCACCCTCCTTCTCTTATCCCGCCTACTCCTACAGTGTCCACCATAGGCCAAAACAGTTCCTTTATTCACAGCATAAAGACATCCCACATCAGGATGGCAAGGAGAGTAGGTTCTCGGCCTAAGAGAGTGTAGACTCCTGAAGAGCAGGTGGATATTAGGTGGTTAATCCCACTAAAGGGCAACTTACAGGTTTCTGTGTCACAATTTAAAGGAAAGGCTGCATGTGTGGTTTTACTGCTATGGTTTGGATCCAGAATTTCTAAGGCTTGGTCCCATTGACAGTGCTATGGAGAACTGGAGGATAACCCTAGGAGGATGGGCCTAGCTGGGAAAGTGGGTCACTGGGGCAAGGCTTGAATACATTAGGAACCTGGCCCATGAACACTGAAGGTCACTTACCCCCCTCCCTTCCCCTTCCCTCCCTCCTCCTCACCCCCCTTCTTGGGGGCAGAAGTTGACCCTATGTATTCTACCATTCCCTACTGTCAAAATGTTCTGCAATCCCCAAAACAAAGGCACCAGCCAACTAAATACAAACTCTCTGAAACCAAAAGTCAAAGCGTTCTTCTTTTAAGTTGATTTTTTGGGGTATTTGGTCACAGAAATGGAAGCTGACTTGCTCACATGTGAACAGTGGGTGGTTAAGCACACCCACAAATTGGTTTTTAAAAGATGCAGTCCTATTTTTGAGTAAGAACTGAATTTGTGACTGGCTTTTAACAGGGACGGAAAATGTCTAAGTGACAGGATGTGACCTCACAGATGCCGACTAGCCTTCTTTCAGTCTGGCCCATTCATGGCCTATATCATTGTAGTAAGAGGTTTCTGGCCCAGACTTTTGGGCCTAGCCTCAAGGTTTGGACTCGCAGGCCCGCAGACCCACAGACCCACAGACCCGCAGAGACACACAGATGCTTACATTAATTTTAGGCTGATCAGCCTAAGGCCCAGGCATATAACTTGCTAACTCTTTACCCTTCATCTAACCCATGACTCTTATCCTGTTCAGCCATGCGGCTCAGTACCTTTTCTCAGAGCAGATAGTTGTCCTCTGCTTCTTCTGGCTTCTCTCTGGCATCTCTGCTCTGTTCTTCCTGTTCCCAGAGTTTTCTTAGTCTGGTAGCCCTGCTCACACTTCCTGTCTGCCTTTGGCCAATCAGCACTTTTTATTAAACTCATAGGGAAGACAATTATTTACAACGTAGCGTCATAAATCCACTACAAATCATTATGGCTCTTTTCTCTTTTTTTTTCTCCGGGTTCTGTGGGAAAATATTTCTTTTTCCTTTTTAGGGGAAGGTATTCTTTTATTAGCAAACACTAACTATACATAGCAATGGCTTCATTACGACATTTTCATTGGTGTATGACATATTTTGATCGTATTACCACCCCCTGCTATCTTCTCTCTCTCTTCTCCAGTAGCCCCATTCTATTTTTATGTCCCTCTTGAGTCTGTTTTTGTGGCTTGTGAGTTAATTAGAGTCATTTCCGGGAGCATGGGTGACAGTTTGCTCACAGGAGCACAGGTTCCCATCAGTGGCCATGCCCCTGAAGAAAACATCTTTGATTAATTTTGGATTGCTTCTGTGAGATACAGCTATCTAATTTCACAGTTTTTCTAGCACCTTTTGTCATAGACTGATTTGTTCTCAGTGTGTGCTTTTATCTCCTTTGTCAAAAAATTAGATGGAGTTGGGGCTGAAGTGACGGCTCAGCCACTAAGAGGACCTGGCTTGGGTTCTCAGCACCCACATGGTATCTCGCAACCTGCCATTGCTCCAGTTCTAGGAGATCTAATGCCCTCTGCTGGCCTCTGAAGGCACCAGCCGTGCACATGGTGCGCTTACAGATACACATGCAGGCAAAACACTCAACCACATAAAATAAAAATAAATGAATTTTTTTGAAAAATAAACCTCTGCTGTCAGTTAACGTATTGGTCCTCTAGTCAACCTCACTGGTCTTCCAGTGTGTTCCAGTGCTGGGCTGTCTCTGTCACTGTGGTTCTGTTGTATGGTTTGAGGTTGGGTATTTTAATATTTCCATCTGTGTATTGTTCAGCTACTTGCTCTCTTTTGTTCTATGTGAATTCTTGTATTGCTTCGCCCTGCCCCCATCTGTAAAATATAATATCAGAGTTTTACTAAGTATCACATCAAATATGTAGATTAATTCTGGTATCAGAACAGTGACTTCATAGGATGAATTTGGCAGTTTTTTTTAGCTTTTGTGGAATAATTTAAAGAGAATTGGTGTGAGGTCTTTTTTGAACATTTGCTAGAACTCAGCAAGAAATCCATCTGGCCCTGGACTTTCTCTGAGGGGAGGTTTTGATTACAGCTTCTAACTCATTGCTTGTAATCATCTATTTAAATTATTTCTATTTCTGCCTTTAATTTTGTAAGATGATACGCGTTTAGAGATCCTTCTGTTTTTCTTGATTCTTAGAGTGTATGTTTCATAGTTATTCCTGTAAGAGTTCAGCACAAAGAAGGGAACTATTGGACAAGTTCACAGATGGTCCACAGTATGGGGGGAAACCTTTATCAGCTATATTGTAAGCAAGAGGCTAAAAATTCAGAATTTACAAAGAATTGCAGAAATTGAATAAGGAAGTAAAACTGCCAATCAACAAAAGAGCAGATGAATGGAATAGACAGTGTTCTAAAAAGAAATACCATAACCAAAAACTACATTTAAAAAAGTACTCAATATTCCTAGCCCTCAGTGAAATGCAAATTCAAACTAATTGAGATACTGCCTCATCCCCAGTGAGAATGGCTATCATCAAGAAATTTAACAACAAATTCTTGAGAGGATGTGGAGAAAAAGGAACTCTTATTTACTGCTGACTGAGATGCAAATTAAAATAGCCATTATGGAAATCAATTTGGAGGTTTCTCAAAAAAATTAAAAATAGAAATGCCATATAACCTAGCCATTCCATTCTTGGCATGTATTCAGAGGACTTTGTACCCTACCACAGAAATAACTGTACACTCATATTTAAAGCTGCTCTATTCCCTATAGAGAAATATGGAAATAAAATAGATATCCGTAAACATCTATATTGAATGAATAATGAAAACCTGGCACATGCATAAAATAGAGCACTATTCAGCTCTAAAGAAAAATGAAATCACAAAACTTTCAAAAAAATGGTTGCCTCCACTCCTAATCTCCCCTCCCTACCCCCATGCTAGATACTCAAACTTTTGTGCAACCCAGAGAAGCAAAATCCTGGATGGACCAAGAGTCAGTGGTTCCCGCTCAAGCTGGAAAGAAGCACGCTCCCAAGAGAAGCTCAGTTTGTAGAAAATTGTTTTCATTGTCTTTCAACCTAAGTTTATTTGTCAAGCTAAAATCTGAAAAATGAATACCAATTAGGGGATAATCCAAGTAAAAGGGAAGGAGGAGAAGTCTAAAGAGAAGAACCTGTCTCTTGTCTTTGGGGAGCTGTGCAGTTCATTTAAAATAAAATTCTACCAAAAGACTCTAATTTGTATGTTTTTAGTGTACATAAGGAAATATCTCTAAAAATATACTGAGACCAGTGATTCCTGGCTAGTTAAGATGAACTCTATATTCGGTTAACACAAAACAACCAAAAGTATGTTCCCCCAAAGAATGATACTTACAGTACTTGGTTATGGCAAGCATTTTAACAGTTAGACCTGTGGGGCTGTAGATGATATGTGTGTTCAAAGAGGATGAGGAAGGAAATGGCTTCAAAGGCAAAAGAGGAGAAAGCTATACAGGTTCTCAAATACTCAGGTCACTGATGTTGGTAGAGTCAGGTAGAAGCTGGTGCCAGCTCATGCATGGAGATGCCACTCTGGGCAAGCACTCTGTACAGAGCGGCTTGTTTGGGTAACTACAGTCTTACTACATGCTGAAGATGATAAACTTTGTCCACAGATACCAAGTGAGCAAAGCCTGGCGTGTCTATGAAGTTGAAAGAATCGTTATGCTCCCTGTAAAAAGTTCTTGAATTAGTACTTACCTTAGATGGTGCTTCCCAGTTACGATTGCATCTAGATCTGACAAGACTGGTTCATACTGTGATCAAGTGAACCAACTTAGCCTTTATGGCATTAGGGACATCGTGAGTTATGCTGTTCATATGCTCATGCTCTTCTCACTGTTGAGACAAAATGCCTGAGAGAAACAGTTTTAAAGGATCGAATATTTCTTTCGGCTTATGATTAGGCAGCGTCATGGGAGCAGGGGGTGGAGAGGGTGGGGAGGGTGTAGGGTGATGGGGTGAGGGGATTTGTGACAGAATACCATGGCAAATGAGTGTGGTAGGGTGGGACAAAGAGACAAAAAAGGACAAGAGGCAACAATTTTTTCAAAGGTCCATCCCCAATGAGGTCATAAAACTATAAATCTATCTGTGGATTAATTAATGATTGGTCCAGAGCCCTCAGGATATAATTACCTCCCAGTTATTGGAACCACCAGATGGGAACCAGGTCTTCACCACAGGAGCCTCCTCCACATCCAAACCATAAAATAGAATGGCTGCCCTATACCACAGTGCCCCTCTTCAGAGTGAATTGATAATTCAACAGCCATGTTTGTAATAAACAGTTAAAGATTATAAAGTAGACCAATAGAGACATCTGGCCCCATTTGGAAAAATCAGATTCACTCTTGGAAGATAAGTCTGACGATTACCAAATTAGTAATTCTCAGGGTGCAGCTGGAACTGAGTCTCTCTCTCTTTCTACACACACACACACACACACACACACACACACACACACACACACACACACACACACACACACACAGAGGTAGACAGACATACAGATAGACAGTCAGACAGACAGGAGAGAGAGCTAACAGGTTTTCCCCCAGTGAATAGAGCAGGCATAGAGAGAGGCAGCCTGAAGGGTCAGTTAGGAAGGACTCTGGTCCAAATTACATGGATCTGAAAGAAGTTCAAGGTCACCTTACTCCTGATGACATTTCCTTGGAATGTCAACTGTGTTCTTAGGATTCTGAGGTACATTCTGCATGTCCCTAAGCCCTTAACTCTTTTCTCTCTGACACTAGCAGAGGTGAATATCCTTACTCAGACAATCAGAGTCAAAAGATCATACAATGAATAGCTGTGATTGTTTGCTTCCTGATGAGATTACAAGTCACCAGGCCAACTAAGATTATCTGCTCTTTCACAGGGATGCTATGACTCAGCAATTTTCTTTAAAAAAAAAAAAAAAAATCTCTGTAAAGTCAGTCCAGGGAAACCTCAGAGAATTACTTCCCTCTCCACATTCCCCAGTAAATTAGGGTGGTCACTTGTACAGTGCAAAGCAAGTTTTCTAACACCAGGATTAGCTGGAAGACCTACCAAGGCTCTAGCTGCCCCAGACTGGTGGTGAGTTGGGGGGAGGGAGGGCACAGGTCATTAAATGTGGGGTAGGGGGACAACACAGGCCATTAAATGAAAACTTATAATTCCCTTTCGATGCTATTCAGACCTGGAAAAGACTGCACACTGTGGGACCCAGGGCATCTTGGCCATACTGCTACCATGACAGGCTTGAGAGGAACCAGCTAAAAGGTAGACCTCAGTTTACTGGCGGGTACCATCCAGTTCCCAGGAAAAGCCATAAAACTGGCACCACCCAGGAATGGGCCAATCAGCATCCCGAAGAAAATAACTAACATTCCAGAGGAAATACTAAAGTTCCAACTATTATAGATATCACCAGGTGTCCTTTAGCCCAGCACACACCTATTTCCTTTTATTAAGGGCACCCCTCAACACACACACACACTAATTTAACCCTCAAAGGCTAAATACATTGTTGTTCTAAATTTAAAAGTGTCTACAAGTATATACCCAGTCTTGGTGGTACCTAGTGCCAAACCTATATTAACAATGAATGTTTATTTATGGATTATATAGTTACATGGTGGATAAACTGTGTAACGCTTACCTGCCTTCACAACAAAATGGAACTTATTTTTATTACAAATTATAAATATCTTTAGGCTTTGAAATGTGTATCTAGTATGACCCAACTATATGTACACAGAATCAATGTCAAGAGGACTGAAGGGAGTATTTCCAGACAGCTCGACCATGTTATCGTATGCCAGAAAATAATGAGCCGCCTCCACATTATTTATTATCTGCAGTGACCTCTACACTTTGGGGAGCAAGAAAAACAAACAGATCATTTCAAGGTTGTACCAGTTGCCAAGTACAATTACCCCATCACGGGGAACTCAAGAGAAAGATTGCTGGATAACAAGAAGCTTATTTATATGAAATGTTGCTTTTTCATAAAAATCCCTCCAGGAGGATTTTTATTCCCTTATTTTTAAAGTTGATTTTGTAATTTCATCATAAAATGTTTATGTAGTTAATTTAGTTAACAAAATGTAACTGCTAAAGTTACTTGTAAAGCTTTTATCACTTGGCTGTTCTGTGTTTTTAATTAGAAAACCATTACGTGTATGTGCATCTGTGTATGTGTTCATGCACATGTGTGAGGATGTGCTACGTGTGTGTGCATGTGTGTATGTGTTCATGCATGTATGTGAGCATGTGCATGTGCCACATGTATGAGCATGTGTTATGTGTATGTGCATGTGTGTATGTGTTCATGCACATGTGTGAACATGTGCCATGTGTGCATGCATGTGTGTATGTGTTCATGCATGTGTGTGAGCATGTGCATGCCACAGTGACGTGTGTGAAAGGACAGCTTTCAGACTTGGTTTTCTACTTTGTCTCTCTTGTTTTTCTTTGCTGCATTGTGCTCCAAGCCAGCTGCCCTCTGAGCTTCTGGGCATTTCTTCTGTCTCTGACTAATGGAATTACAGTCTGCATGCTAACATACCCAACTTCTTCATGTGGGCCCTGGGGTCATTAGGCTCTTTTGACAAATATTTTCATTCACTGAACCATCTCTCTGGTCATGTTTTGTGTTTTTGAGACAAGGTCTTGCTACAAAGCCTAGACTAGCCCAGAACTCTTGATCCCTTTGATCTCCATTTCTGACTGCTGGGGCTAGAAAGAAGTACTTCCATATTTAGCTGACAATTTAAATTTGTTTCTGCTTTTATTTCCTCCCTTTCCATGTGTTTCAGTTCACATCTGCATCCCTCTCAAGGATTTTCTGCTTATTCACTTCTAGAAACTTTATGGTACCTAAGTAAGAGCTAGTAATCTGGTTTGTGCTTATGGACTTGCAGGTAAGTGATAAGACATATTGATATCACTCACGTTCCTTGACATTAACTGTGTGATTGTTATTAGGGCTGTTCACACATATCCACCACTCCTCCTCCTCACATGAGACTGGATCCTGTCTGCCACCTGTCTTGATGCTTCCTGAAATCACGTGACTTGCTTTAGCTAATAAAACAAGAGGATTGGTGTGAACGCATTAAGAGCATTTATAAATTTTAATAATAGTGACAATAATTTCTCTTTTAAAAATATAATTATCTTTTTAAAAATTTTATGTGCATTGGTATTTGTCTGATTTAATGTCTGTCTGAATGTGTGAGGGTGTCAGATCTTGGAGTTAGAGACAGTTGTGAGTTGCCATGGGGGCACTGGGAATTGAACCTGGATCTTCTAGAAGAGCAGTCAGTGCTCTTAACTGGTGAACCAACTCTCCACCCTGACAATAATTTCTTAATGAAAAATAACCAGTGGTGATGAAGACATAGAGATAGAAATTTGAATTCTGTTGGAGGAGGTCTAAAGTGGCATAGCCTTTGGGAAACATTTGATCGTTCCCCAATGAATTAAATGTAGAGCTGGGTATGGTGGTGCACACTTTTAATTCCAGCACTTACAAGGCAGAGACAGGTAGATAAATGTGAGTTCTAGGCCAGACAGGGCACACTGAGACTCTGTCTTAAATGAATGAATGAATGAATGAATGAATGAATGAATGAATGAATAAATAAATAAATAAATAAATAAATAAATAAATAAATAAATAAATAAATAAATAAAAGTGCTATGTAAGCCACAATTCTACTTTTTTGTTGCTGTGGTTGTTGTTTTTGGTTTATCAAGACAGGATTGTAACCAGATGTTTCTGGCCTGTCCAACTGAGGGCCAGACCTGCAGTCCTGCAGCTGCTTAGCCCCAAATAATGATTCAGATGCTTATATTAATTACAAACTGTTCCATCTATGGCTTAGGCTTATTGATAGCCAGCTCTTGCTTCTTAACCCATTTCTACTAATCTATGTTTTGCCATATGGATGGATCGTGGTTTACCTGTACTTTTTTTACATCTTGCTCTCTAGGCAGCAGCTCACAGTGTCTCCATGAAACTCCACTCTCCTTCCCCTTCATCTATGCTTGGATTTCCCACCTGCCACTAAGCTGCTTTGCCATAAGCCAAAACAGTTCCTTTATTAACCAATGGTATTCACAGCATACAGAAAGGCATCCCACATCACTTCCCTGTTTCTGTCCAATCAAAAAGGACGTTTTCAATTTCAGCACAGCAAAATTACATACAACAAAACAGTTGTCTAGCAAGAATTACAGTTACAATATCTAGTGTCTTTGTATTTAGCAAAATTAAAGAAAATATTCTATCATCTACCTCATTCTTGTGAGTCCAAAGGCTCATACCTGATTTAACTTTTAGTATAAACTAAAGAAAACTGCAATTATAACTATCTAATCATCAATTCTATCAAAGACCACAGAAGGACATAGTATTATCTGAGTAAAGAGGAAGTACGTTGCAAGCAACCTCCAAATTCTAGAAATAACAGAGATATCTGGCTACCTGGACAGTCACCCAAAGTTCCTCTGCAATGTTGGAGCATCCATCTTCAGTCTACAGGCCTAGAGTCTCTGGCAGACTTTTTAGTGAAGCAGGAAATTTGAAGGACTGTTCTGTCCATTTTGGTAAGGTATGTCAGTCACTTGACCTTGTGTCCTTCAGAATGTCTGACAGTCTCTGTGAAGCAGAAACCTGAAAGACAATCTCACCTTGTTCTGACAAAGTTCAGAGGTCACTTTACTATAGATCTTGCATGTCCGCCTTATACAGTATACTGTGTAAGAATGATTTCTTGTCCAGTGGCTAATTTTTGCCACAAAGAAAGTAAACTCCATATAGAGTTTCTTTGATGCCCATCATCCTCTTGAAGTAGATTGGTGCTACCAGGAACAGATATGTCTCACTGTCCAGAAAGGTCTAAGTTATTAAAACATTTTAAATGCCACATTCTATAGGTCTTTGAAGTGTTTAAAGATTACTTATCTAATTGAAACATATTTTTGTATATCTAAAAAACCTAACTAACATGACTATAAGTTTGATTATCATAGATGACTATTAATCTGTATTTCTTAATTATACATATTTTTAAAATTGAATAAACATAATATCTTAAACAAAAGTAGATATATACATACAGTATAACTAAATTGACCTTAAATTTGCATCAATAAACCAACATCCATATCAATGTAAAGTATTTTAAGATTAACAGTTGTTTTTTGGATCAAAGTAGATTCAATAATCTATCTTTTTTATCACTCTATATCATATCCAGCTTTTTTCTTAGAAAGAGATTAACTATGACCATTAACCATTTATAATGAAAAACAAACATTTATGAACAATATTTTGGGAGTTTGGGCATAGCTTTCTATACTGCTTCCTGTTGATTGGGGGCACTGACAATCTTCTAGGGATCCTGAGAAAATTCAGGATTTTGGTCAAGTCCTGAGTGGAGTATTCTGTGAAGCTGGGTCATCTTAGTTAATCTCTTTGAAGCTGTTATAGATGCAGAGCTCAGAGGAAATTTCAACAGAGTTTCTCTGAAATGTTGAATCATCTGGGCCATCTTTTCCCATCTGAATTTTTTCAGGGGATCTTTCTCAATCAAACCTGGTTTTTCTTAACCCAGAATGAATCTACAACCTCTCATTGTTTGTGGAAATAAAAAGAAAACCTCTTCCCCAAAGCAAGATATCTTTGACTTCAATTTTGAAGTCAAGGTATTTATAAAATGTATAGGTTGGATTAATTCAGAAGCATTTATGATCAAATGTTTCTTAGCAGTTCTTGTTCCTTCCTCAGCAGCCAAACAGTTCAAAGACAACATGATATACAGTATCCAGACTTTCTGTGTGTTTTCCATCTTTATTTGCCTTATTTCTATTTTACTCCATATCTTTTTAAATGACTTTCTTGATCCTTTTTCCTTTTCCTTTTCTCTCCCAAACCTATGCATATTCTTAAACACATTCTAAACTTTTCAGGTTTTGAGTTTTTGTTGTTATTATTGTTGCTGGGTTTTTTTGTTTGTTTGTTTTTGGTTTTGTTTTTTTTTTGTTTTTTGTTTTTTTTTTTGGTCTGAATCTATCTTTACTGTATATCTCTTATCTTTTTCTGACTCCACCTTTAATCTGCTAAGCCAAGGCTAGGATTAAAGGCTCAGTTATGGCAGTTTGGCAGAGTTATTGGCAGGAACCACATTTACTACCTCAACTCTGGGGATTTTAGGGTTCACATTGTCACCAAGTAAAGCACCACTGCCTACTGCTCACAAACCCCCTTTAAATGTTTGGCAGCAGGGCCTCTTAAATGAGCCAAGTGCTGTTTTTTGCCTCTGAGCCTGAGTCAGACAGTCTCATGTAAAGGAGCAGCACCACTATTAGCTGCTAGCTGCCAGCCACCAACAAACAGAGGTGACCCAAGAAAATGCTGTTACTAAGAAGCCTTGACTCTGTTCCTTTTTGCCTGTATGAAAAGTAACATTAAACCCACTTTATTCAGCTCATGCTTGTACCAAGGCTCTTGTGAGACTTTAAGAACCAGCCTTGTTACAGCTTAAGCTGTGCACCACAAACCCAACATGTTATGGCTCAAGGCCACATGCCCTGGTGTCTCTGTGTCACAGCCAACTTTGGAGGCACAACTGGATATGTAGGACCCATAGGAAAGTGACCTCTGAACTTTGCCATAACAAGGTGAGATGGTCCTTCAGGTTCCTGCTTCATAGAGACTGCCAGACATTCTGAAGGACACAGGGAGAAGTGACTGACATACCTTATCAAAATGGACAAAACAGTCCTTCAAATTTCCTGCTTCACTAAAAAGTCTGCCAGAGACTCTAGGCCTGTAGACTGAAGATGGATGCTCCAACATTGCAGAGGAACTTTGGGTGACTGTCCAGGTAGCCAGATATCTCTGTTATTTC
Source organism: Phyllotis vaccarum (assembly GCA_033318265.1). Taxonomy (NCBI): domain Eukaryota; kingdom Metazoa; phylum Chordata; class Mammalia; order Rodentia; family Cricetidae; genus Phyllotis; species Phyllotis vaccarum. The sequence continues at coordinate 23,287,267 of JARWLC010000004.1, read as the reverse complement.
TAGAATTTGGAGGTTGCTTGCAACGTACTTCCTCTTTACTCAGATAATACTATGTCCTTCTGTGGTCTTTGATAGAATTGATGATTAGATAGTTATAATTGTAGTTTTCTTTAGTTTATACTAAAAGTTAAATCAGGTATGAGCCTTTGGACTCACAAGAATGAGGTAGATGATAGAATATTTTCTTTAATTTTGCTAAATACAAAGACACTAGATATTGTAACTGTAATTCTTGCTAGACAACTGTTTTGTTGTATGTAATTTTGCTGTGCTGAAATTGAAAACGTCCTTTTTGATTGGACAGAAACAGGGAAGTGATGTGGGATGCCTTTCTGTATGCTGTGAATACCATTGATTAATAAAGGAACTGTTTTGGCTTATGGCAAAGCAGCTTAGTAGCAGGTGGGAAATTCAAGCACAGATGAAAGAGAAGGAGGATGGAATCAGGGGAGATGTTGCAAGCTGCTACTGAGAAAGCAAAATATAAAAGAACTCAGATAATGTCATGAAGCCACATGGCAATACAATAGATTAATAAGAATGGGTTAAGTTGTAAGAGCCAGAAAGAAGTGAGCCTGAGCCATAGACCGAACAGTTTGTAGTTTATATAAGCCTCTGCGTGATTATTTGGGGCTAAGCAACAATGTGGCTATAGGTCTAAAACACAGGCTTAGGCCTGGCCAGATGGGTGATAAATTTCAAGGTTTCTCTGTCCTGGCTGTCCAGAAACTCACTGTGTAGATCAGGCTGTCCACAAGCTCACAGAGATCTACCTGCCTCTGCCTCCCTAGTTCTGGGAATAAAGTCATGGGACAACACTGCTTGACACAGCAATTCTACTCTTGGGTATACACTTGAAAAGAAAATAAACATTCAATAAGTCTATTCACAAATATTCATACAGCTCAGCCACAATAGCCAAGTACAGGAAGACTATTATTTATCAACCAATTAATTGATAAATAAAATGAGATAATATTTAACCATAAATAAGAATGAAGTACAAATATATGCTACAACACTAATGAAAGTTGACAGCATTACACTAGTGAAGAAATTAAATGCAAAAAGGACATTAATGTATGATTCCATTCATAAGAAATACTAGGAAGAGGCAAAGCATATTCTGGATGCTGGGGGAAGAAGGGGTGGGCTGTGACTGTATTTTATAATTATATTTTATTAAGAATGATTTTGTTTGTACTAGATCATGCATTGAAAAATGAGTATGTGTACACATAGTTCTCCACAGTAATCACAGATGCCTACATTGATAACAACATCCAGAAGCTTGACTGGCACTAGTCTGATGGAAACACAGACTTTTGTGTTGTCATTTGTCACAGCAGCATAACTGAGCCATCTCGTTGTAAATTACTATCATACTTTACTTGGGTTCACCTAGCGTCTTCTTATACCTCCTTTGTGCAAGATAGTGGGAAAAACAGAGAAAAAGCCTCAAGCCACTTATAAACTAGCAAAGGAAGTAAACATATAAATCAAAAGATGTTCTTTGTGTGATGGCAACATAATAGCTGTAGATTATAAGTTATAGTGAAAGCACATAATGGAGGAGATTATGAGTTACAGTGGGAACACATAATACAATAGATTATGTGTTAGTTACAGAGGAGACACATAATGAAGGGAAATTACCTAATGGAATTGGATTATGAGTCATGGTGGTTGGACTAGGCAGTTTCACCCTTAAAACAGAGAAATCTACCCAAGATGGCTAAACTTGGATTTAAAAGCTCAAAACATGTGTAAAAGTTTTCTGGGAAGAAAAAAGGAGTCTGTTTCAGGTTGGTTGCAGAGTGTGGCCTCTGTGCATTGATTAAGGCTTGGAATAGCTTGTCATGCAGGGAAAATGTCAATCATTCAGTAACAGGATGCTGGCGATGAGACCAGAGAGCTTGGCAAAGATCTAGATTTTGGACAAAATCTTGTTAGCAGCTCTTTCTAAGTTTCTGTTCACTCTGTACAAGGGAAATGAGTACATATGCAGTATGGTGGCCTACAGAACACTTTGCTAGACTAGGCACATGGCAGCAGTTAGGAAATGCCTTTGGGATTCACTACTGTGGGAAACAGCAGCATGGATGGCACTTGTTAGGGCTGCTAGTGCTGTGATGGAACACCATGATCAAAGTAACTTGAGGAGGAAAAGATTTATTCAGCTTACATTTCCACAGTGCAGTTCAACACTCAAGGAAGTCAGGACAGAAACTTAAGCAGGCCAGGAACCTGGAGACAGGAGCTGATATAGAGGCCATGTAGGGGGTGCTCCTGGCTTACTACCCATGACTAGCTCAGCCTAGCTTTTTTTCTTTTATATATATATGACCAGCCCAGAGATGGCACTATCCACAATGGACTGGGTCCTCTGACATCAATCACTAATTAAGAAAATGCCTTACAGACTTAACACAGACTGATCTTATGGAGGTATTTTCTCAATGAGGTTCCTTCTTCTCAGATGACCATCGCATGTGTCAAGATGACATAAAACAAATCAGCACACCACTTAAGCTAAGAAACAGGATGGTTGGAAGACAGAGCAGTATGAAAAATAACCAGTCTGAGTGATTGGTAAGGAAAGGAGTGGCCTGGCTTCACACCATTATGAACCTGTTGATTGGCTGTGCCAGAGGAAATATTTGATAGATGCCTAAAACTGGGGTACTTACATATGAATTCAAGGAGAGAACTGGATAGAATTAAAAATGTAGGAGTTATGAGATTATACACAAGATGGTTAAAGCCTAGAGGATGGTGAGAGAGAGAGAGTAAGAAATTATAAGAGCTGAGGGCATTTAAGGGGAGCACAGAGGAAGGAGAGCCTCTGGGAAATAGTATTGGCACTTCTTTGATACCTAATGGGATCTTCTCAACTGAGTGAAGACTGGGACTCTTTGAAGAGAGTGACTCTCTTTAATCTGGCTAAATGCTCCATAAAGGCACCTCTTAGAATTCCAGATGATTAGTCCCTTGTATAGACTGACATTTTTTCTTGAAATGAAATGTTTAAAAGATTATTCGATTTCAGTAATTTTTACAAACCCATAGTTACCTCAAACATTATAATATATTGCCATTATTTATTTATCTTTCTGTCCTTCTAACCGAGTTGTGAAATACTTAATGGCCTTTAGTCTCCATATCTGACATGGTACTGGCCATATGTTTGTGAATAAGTATGTGAGCTTTAGAAGTCAGCCTAAGGAGAGAATGTGGTAGCAGTTTTTGGAATTCAGGCCAGTCTTTCCAAGGTTTTGCAACAGAATCATGGCAAGTGGGCAAGATATATATATTTCTAAACATAGCAGTGCCCTTCATATTAGACAACACTGATGGTTACTTAGAATACTTAGAATGTAGTCGCAAGCAGTAAATGGGCTGGATCGACTGGGAACAAAGTCACACAGACAAATTTCACAAGTATTAGTGGGAAGAAGTCACATAAAAGCATGCTCTCCTAATCCATCTTCTACTGCTGTAACAGAAATTTCAAGACTGCATAACCTTTTGAAGAATAGATTTTGTTTTACAGTTCCGGAGGTTGGGAAGTCCCGGTCAAAGGAGGGATTTCTTATTGCCTCACCCCATGACAGAAGGTAAATGGGCAAGAAGGCACATCCATTAGAAGGTGGCGGGCGGCAAACCCATCTTTTTTAGGAACCCATTCTCCTAGTGCTAACTCACTCCAGGATAATAGCAGTAACCTACTCAAGAGGGCAGTGTTCTCAAGACCTGGGCATTTCCTGAAGGTCACCACAACACTGAAGATTACATTTCCAACATGAACTTCTGAGGACACAGTCAAAGCATAGCACATGGGAACTACAGAAAACATTTGGAGTTTAAGCAAGCAGAACTAAGATATAGTTTAGAAGTCTGAAAAGCACTTTCCTCTGGAGAGTGTAGTGATGAGAGGGGCACATGGCATGGACTTTTTGAGAATTATGCTTTATTTCTTGATCTGGGTCATGTTCATATGAGCATGCTCAGTGTTCAGTCTTTCACTGAATTGTGTCTTTTCCAGTATGATTGACATTTCCATATGTCTTATGAAAATAATTATAGTACATAATACTACAAACATGTAGAAGCATTAAGGAAAGATTTTGACATGAGGGATGGCATTAAGGAAGTAGTTAAAACTGTACTATCAAGTAGTGGATTTCATAAGGCATGGGAGAATTGGTCGATTTATAAGCTAAAGGTCCCATATTTTTGGGAGTTGTCTCTTAGTGATTCATTCTTGGCTGGCAATATAACAAATAGATTCAAGAAACTGGTGGTACTGTTATTTACATATTAATGAATGTTCTGTTAAATATTGTCATAAACATTGCTATTCTTCATTTCATGGCATTCTACTCCAAGAAGATGGAGATTTTTGAAAGATACCAAAGCTGGAGTGCAAACCATATTACTATCACCATCATAGCAAAAGCTGGCCAAGGATGGGGGCAGTTAAATGATCTCAGAGTTAAAGGCAGAAGATGAGGTGAAAAAACCCAAAACAAAATCCCTGCTCTAATGAGGTGCTCTCAGGAGCCAGCAATCCAATGAATCAAAAGTAATTTCGGAGTAGCAGGACAGAGTTGTCCAGACCACCCACAGAGTGGGTGTTAAGGTCTTAAATTCTAATTTTATCTCTGCCCTACCCCTTCGGGGTGACTTTAAGCAAGGTGTTTGACATCCCTAGATGGGAGTAAAATGCACGCTTGAAAGAAATAAAAAGCACTTAGATCTGGCGTTTGCTGTGAATTCCCTCATCTTCTTAGCAGCTAGATGCCCCTCTTCCATTTTATACTCGAGAAAAAAGGAGGCTGGGGGGAGGGTCACCACTCCTCTGAAGCCACTAGCTGGTAGGTGGTATAGACAAACAGAACACCCAACCCTGCTTTTAACAATTACTGAACTGCTGAACTGCCTAGTGAAGTTCCCACGCAGGTTAAGTGAACCGATGCACCTAATTGTGCATGACATATTTGGAGTATTTCATAAACGTTAATTATTAGAACGAGAACAGAGTGGAACCCAGATTTCAAACCATAACAAACCTGAGGTTGGCATGGATCATCCAGGGTCAAGTTGAAAGCTAAAAGCTGGCCAGTTCCAGCCTCAAAGCATCTATAAATGAAAGAAGTACTAAGAGGAGGCTAAAGGTCCAGGGTGTTAGACATAATTTATGTATTTAGGAGCCACCTTTCTCTGTGGGACAGATTGGAGAAGAGGAAAATGATCCAGAACAGCAGAGAGTGCCGACATGGAAATATGGAGCAATTAGGCCTGCAGGGTGCCCTCTTCCCAAGACACGGCAAGGGGTGCAGTCCTCTAACTTCTTGTTGAAGACTTGGAGGCCAGAAGAGCTAGACGAGTCACCTGGAGCTCTCCAACCACACATGCCCAGAGCCCTGACTCCCAGGCCAGTCTGTCAAACTGGGAGCAGAGAGCCTAGGTCTGGATGCCCTTTGTCCGCATGATGTTAGGTAACACCAGCATCACTGTTTGTGGTCCTCCATTACCTCTCTCCCCATCCCTGAGAGGTCAGGAGCCCTGTCTCTTCTGTGTTCCGTTTCATCTCTATTGTCCAGAGTAAGTACTTAGATATTGGTCAGATTTGTTACATTTCAAAAAAAATGGGATAAAGATAAATATGCCAGGGACTGTAAAGGAAAATTGACATAAATATTCCAGATGGAACACGGGACTTCAAAGAAACTTCCAAAATCTGATAAGGGCTGTACACTCTGCCTCCAGAGATCAAACGATAGAGCCCCGGATTCACATTCGTAGGACTGGAAATGTTAAGCTAGAAAACACTGAAAGGCTTGGAAGGCACTAAGCCAGGTTCCCTATCCAATTAGTGTTTTCTTTTTTGAAGTTCATCGTTAGAGCCCAAGCCAGCTCAGGCTGCTGCCCAGGTCAAGCTCATCTGGAGCTAGATCTCTCCCCACCCTCATAGCTGATTATTCCAACAGGTCCCAGGTTACCACAGTCTTTTCCTTCCCATTTGTCACCCAGCAACCAGAGACAGCCTGACTGCCAGCACTCTATTAAGGGCCTATTAAGATCTATGTCACATGGCATAGACCCTCTCTCTCCTTCCTCTGAGACCTATGAAAAGGGACCATAATTCCACTCAGCCATTGTGGGCCTGAACTTTCTTCAGATTCCCCATCACATCTGTCTGTCTGATTATACTGTTAACTACTCTCCTAATAAATACGTCTCTTACCCCACAAGACAGTCTGCCTCAGTGTCCCATAAACTCAGAACGTTTTACTCATCTTCTCTGTAGTTATGAGCCAGAACTGAAGAGAGGCCAAGGCCAGGGCTAAAAAACATTTCTCACCCATCTTGGTGGGGATGAAGACCCAAGTTAACTGCAACTGTGGGTGTTTATTCCTATGGAACCTTTTGCTGATGTTTGTTTTATTTTGAGGTAGAGTCTGTCAGTGTAGCCCATGGTATGGGGATTGCAGGTGTGTGGCACACTGTCGGGCTACACCCATGGTTGATTACCTGACTATTGTATATTCTCAGAAGAGTTTTCTCTGGGAATTTTTATCCTTTTAAGATCTAGGGGAGTGGGGGGAGGGTAGATAGAGAAGTAGTGTAATTGGTAGAGTGCTTGACTAACATACAAAACCCTGCAAGTTTAATTCCTAGCGCTGCATAAACCAAGGGTGAAGGTGCGCGCCTCTAATCTCAGCACTGCATAGATTCAGGAAGAAGGACCAGAAGTTCTTGGCTAAACAGAAACCTCAAGGCAATCTGAGCTACATGAGGCCCCATCTTGGAAATAACTCACTAAGTAATTTCATAATTAAAAAAACAGACATTCCCATAATGGTTTAATTTTACCATTTTGAATACAGAGCTCAGAGGTATTAGTATTTACATCACTATACAATCATCATTGCTGTCTATTCATAGAACTCATGCTGTGAAAATTACTTTAACTATGTAAAGATGTGTTACATTTGTTTATGCTGTGGAATATTACTTTAATATTACTGCGTAAAGGTGTATTATATTTGTTTATATTGTCTTTGTTTAATGATATAAGGATGTGTGTTTAACTATGTAAAGATGTGTTACATTTGTTCCACCTTGCCTGCCTAAGCACCTGGTTTCTCTAACAAAAAGCTGAGTGGCCAGTAACTAGCCCGGAGAGGGATAGGTGGGGCTGGCAGGCAGAGAGAATAAATAGGATGCAGAATCTAAGCTTGAGAGAGAGAAAAGGACGGAGAAGAGAAGGAGGTAAAAAGAGAGGGAGATATTCACCTGGGGACAGAAGCCAGGCAGCTGCCAGCCAGCCAGACATGGAACAGAACATACAGAAGGAAAGGTAAAAGGGCCCAAGGCAAAGTGTAGAGGAGAATGAACAGGATGATTTAAGTTAGAAGAGCTAGTGAGACAAGCATAAGACGTGGTCAAACATCGATAACTAATATTAAGTCTCTGTATCATGATTTGGGAGCTGGTTGATGGTCAAAAAAACAAAGCCTGTTACACTCCCATCTACCCAAACTAAAATCATCCCACCAAACACTAACTCCCCCATTCCCCTGGACTCCAAATCTGAAAACCATTATTATGTTTCCCATCTCTAAGAATTTGCTTTTCTAGGTCATTTTAATAAGTGAGACCGATGTTTGTCCTGTATGTTTGATTTATTTCATTTGCATAAAATTATTAAGAGTCATCCATGTTGTAACTTAGGTCAAAATTTCCTTTATAATGCTGAATAATATTCCTTTATATGATGTATATCATATTTCAGTTATCTATTAGTTCATCAGTGGACATTTGAATTGTATTCACCTTTTGTCTATGTGAGTGATGCTTCTGTGAACCATGTATACAAATGTCTATTCAGGTCCTTGCTTGGTGGAATTTCCAAATCACGTAGTAATTGTCAGTATAACTTTTTTGATGAGTTACACATTATTCTCTCGTTACATTCCCAGAGTTAGTTACCTATTTAAGCAAATATACTAGTGTGCATTTGTCCCAAGACCTCTCTCTTGCTTGTTCTTTCTTTAATAACAAGGTTATTTCAAAACAGGATCAAAATGTTTCACTTCACTAACTTTTTTCAAAACAGAAACATTAGGCTTCACTCTTTGGAACAAATTGCTGTTTCCTAAGTCATGCAGTATATTTATAGTTAAGTGGATAAGAATCTATACTTTCATGGGGAGAATGTAGGGTAAACAGTCAAATGAATATCAAGATGGTAGTCTATTTGGTTTGAGGCATGCCTGTAGTCCAGCTATTCAGGAAGCTGTCATCAGCTGAAGTGGGTGAGTTTCAGATCAGTCTGGGAAGCTAAGAAACTAAGATTGTTACCAGATTTAGGGTCACTGTGGAGATATGTTTCATACTTAATAAAAACCAGTCTGAAATATCAGAGGGATCTACCCACAGTCAACCCAGAAGGTTCAGAGAGTGGTGATTTACACCTTTAGTCCCAGCACAGAGAATATCTGGGAGTGGTAACCTAGCCCTTCATCCCAGCAGATCTGAATTTGAGGCCAGTTTGGTTTACAGAGGGAGTTCCAGGCTCCCAGGCAGGCAGTGCATGCTGTTAGTCCCAGAACTTGAAATGCAGAGGCAGGAGGATCTCTGTGAGTTCAAGGCCAGTCTAAAAGCAAGTTCCAGGACAGCCAGGACTATTATACCGAAAACTCTGTCTCAAAAAAGCAAAAACAAAAACAAAAACCCAAAGACTGGAAGAGGCGGTTCTGTTCTCTGATATTCCAGACTGGTTTTTGTTAAATATGAAACATATCCCCACAGGTCACAGCCTGTTCTCCAGCAAGTCAGGTTTGACATTTTTACTCAAGCTAGTTAGAAGAGTCAAATAATAAAAAAACCAAACAAAATAATTATGTATGTATATATGTGAAAGTATGTGTAACAGAGACAAGAGTTTTATTCAACTTAAGAAAGAGGGACAAAGAAATCTAGCCACTTGTAAACCCATCTTCAGACTCCTAACTCCAAGCTAAGGGTATGCATTAAAAACAAACCAAAAAAGAGCCATCTGGCGAAGGTGTGGTCCCCCACCCATCACCCACCGCTTCAAATCTCTATTGCAAAGCTAATAATTTCTAAAATTTTCTTCAAAAGTTCTTTGCTCCCCAACCCAGGGCACCAACCCTTTCTTCCCCCAAATCCTGTTTTCTTGGGGTTTATCATTTCAATGGTGTGGTATCCAAAGGGAGGGGCACAAACATTGCTTTAGATTATGTTCCTTCTTGCAAGGCAGGCTGGTTACAAGCCTTACTTGAGGAAATGAGTTTAATTTTAGCCTAGGCAACAGAATGAGACCTTGTTTTGTGTTTTGTTTTGAAATAGGGTTTCTCTGTGTAACAGCCCTGGAATGATTTGTAGACCAGGCTGGCCACCAACCACAGACCGAGATCTGCCTGCCTCTGCTTCCCAAGTGCTGGGATTAAAGGCATGAGCTACCACATCCTTCAAGTTTTTTTTTTTTTAATATTTAGGTAAAACCAGAGTGCCCACGTGTTCTATAGAGGGTGGCTGATGTAGTGTTCTGGGGTAGCCACCTCATGATTAGATTCTGTTTCTTCCTCTTGACTGGGGGATAGTGGTAAGGGCAGTTCCCAGTTTCAAAGTCACCATCTCAGCTGTGTATAGTCTTGGAAGGAGTCTTAAATTATTTCTCAGTCTAAGCTATATATTAGTCAAGTTAGAATTGAGGCAGTCACTCACTTCAGTTGCCTTGGGACAGTCCCAGTTAAGCCCTCTTGCCCTGCAAGTTTTTGTTTTTAAAGGTCCCCATCTTAATTTAATTCTAAAATATAAAGACAATCTCAGTTTGGAGGAAGAATTCCCAGTTCAGTTCAGGTAAACTACTCCTTGATCTTCCAGAGAAGTTTCCATGTTCTGCTCTGAGGCCACGATCTTGCATCTCATTTATTAACATCTCTGCAGAGTAGGCAGATGTACCTTTCATCTCCATTCAGTGAAGGAGGTGACCAAGGCTTCAAGGATGAAAGACCGTGCAGTCAGACCAGAACAAGGATTCTGTCTCAAGTCTAGCATTGTTTCAGCTATGAACACGTAATGTGTGTATAAAGTCTAACTTCACTCCCTCATTTGGTAATCTGGTTGGTTCCTGGACCTAGAACAGTTTAAGCATGTTCATCCTTGCCCAGAGTCTGGGCAAGCATTGCAAACAAGCAAAGAGACAGGAAAAGGAAGATAGAGGGAGTTAGCAAATTCCCAGACAAAAGATGCAATCCCTTGACTTCACTGGATTGTGTCAGGTTATTTGAATCTTTTATCTAGCCAATAAGGATAGAGTGGGCAGGAGCAGAGGGGAGAAAGAAGTGGGGGGAGAAAGGGCAATGCATTTTGAAGAACATGCATTCAAGTTCTTCTCTGTCTTACAGATATATTTTTCTCATTGTTGGATGAGGCAAAGATATGTATTCATTGAGTTACAACTATAAGAAATATTAGTTATGCCTCTTTCCCATCAAGTGCTATAAAACTTACTTTAAGGTTAAGGAATTCAAATCTTTTTATCACCCTCACCTTCTAAGACCTCTATGTAAATGTTTTAATCCCCTAGCCTAGTAAAATCTTTGTTGATACAAAGGCCTACTGCTGTATTCTAGTGACAGATGGAGATATGTAATGGTGATTGACAGATTATAAATCTGAAGAAAAGGATCAAAGGGAATGTTTAAAGGAAATATTGGAAGTTTAACCAACAAGGGGAGCTAAAACCATCCCTGACTTAATACAGTTACTAAGAGTTGACTGACTTTGCAGAACATTGTGGTAGCTTTAATCCCAGCACTCAGAGAGGCAGAGGTAGATGAATCTCTGAGTTTGAGACCTGTAAGGTCTACATAGTGAGTTTAAGGACAGGCAGAGCTACACAGACAGATCCTGTCTCAAAACAAGCAAACAAAGAAAGTTGACTGAATTCTTGGACCTGTGAACACATTCCAAGGGTTTTGCTGGATGATGATCATTAAGGTCACAGGGTATAAAAGAATGTAGAAGTGAATAACTACAGTAGAGTCTGTCTTCTTCATGGTTATTAATGAAGACATGGAGGTACAGATATCCACACCAATCTTAGTAAAGGGACTTATCTGATAGGTCCACTTTTCTCATAGTTACTTCTGAGAAAATAATATTAGGAACTCTAGTGGGGTAGTGATGGTGATGGTGCATACCTTTGATCCCAGCACTGGGAGGCAGAGGCAGTTGGATCTCAAAGAGTCCAAGGCCAGCCTGGTTTATGGAACTAGTTCCAGGTCAGCCAGAGCTACACAAAGAAACCCTGTCTAAAAAACGAAAACAACCAATTAAACTAAATTTAACTTGGAAGGGGTGGGGAGAAGGGGGGACCGAATTTCTCCAGAGGATGCTCTGGGGAGGAAAACAAAGGTCTGGAAGTCATTCCAATAATCTTTTGTCTCACAGATCAGTACCTGTCAGTGAAGACTTGACCCACCCCGCCCCACCATACACTGTCCTTACCCACTGGAATCTCTTCCACCCCCCTGCCTTAAGAAAGAAATGTCTGATATTTTTCTGTACACAGATCTGGCCTGAATATGAACTAGTGGATAAAATGTGGTTTCTATAGAAAAATAACATTATATTGTCCTACAATTTGATTTCTACCCAGGAGAGGGGGGCCTTACCATAACTTTCAGGTTGTCTGCCTCCGTTTGCAGATGCAGCTATACTGATGATGGGTATCGGTTACTTCAAGGCTAGCCAGGGAAGGTCCCAGTTTGTAAAGGCAGATAATTCTGTTGACTTGATACTCCTTGATCATGGATTCTAACGGACGCTCACCTATGAAAAAGACATCAGAGGGTGACCCTTGAAAACAAATGTTCTATTGGTATAGGATCTGATATCTATATCATCTTTATCTAGCTGTACTATATTGTTGCACAAATTCTGGTTGTAATAAAGGAAACTCAGAGCCAGATATCAGGGAAAGGCTGAGCTATCAAAGAGAGGAAACACCACAGTCAGATCTCACCCAGCTGTCTTCCGGCTTCCTCAGCCTCTCTCCCTCATCGCTTCTACTGCATGAATCTGTCTTCCTACGCCTGCCTTAAATACCCTCTTCACCCAGTTGTTTCACATCCAGGTTAAGGTTAAAGTCATGGACTACTACTATTTGGTAGACAGGCCTTGAACCCACAGAGACACAGAAAGATCTCTGCCTCTGAAGTTATGGGATTAAAGGTCTGGCACCACCACTACCTGCCTGGGAGCCTGGAACTCCCTCTGTAAAACAATCTGGCCTCAAACTCAGATCTGCTGGGATTAAAGGTGCAGGTCACCATACCCAGTCTTTTCCTGTGATCAGAGAGTTACCACTCTCTGATTCTCTTGGTTTGACCATGGGGAAATCTCCTCTCTGATATTCCAGACTGGTTTTATTAAATATATATCATAATATTAAATATATAACAAGGGAAAATACATAGATATTGTTTTAGTAAAGAGGTATTTATTATGTATGAAGTTAAGATGGCTGGGTATTACCATAATGAGAGTAGACTGAAAATTAATTTTCAGTTATAAAGTTCGAGTAAGTTTCTCAAGGTACATAGAGACTTAGAGATGATATATATGTTCTTAAAAGTTTCTAAGGTCAAAAATCAAGAACTACAAGGACTGCCTAAAAATATATGTCTTGCTTAGAAGTATCTAGGCGTTAAAATATTATACAGTAATATAAAGAACCACACAGTTGTAACTGGACCTCGATCTTCTGGATATTTTCTAACCATCATTGGAGGCTATTCTAATGTGGTCAGAGGGACTAAACGGGAGAGTATCCCCCCTTGCCCTCTAAGATCAAATGAAGTTCCATGGGACTGTAGACAGCCATGCTGTGGCCCTCACCTTTAATCCCATCACTTGGGAGGCATAGGCAGGCAAATCTCCTGAGTTCAAGGCCAGCCTGAACTACACACTGAGTTCCAGAACAGCTAGTGCTGTGTAGAGACAGATAAACAACATAAGAAAGATGTCCAGATGTAAGACTTCAGACCTTGGCTCACTGCAATACCTGCCCACAGTTAAGGAAGACAGGCTCACTATTGTTTTAAGCGCCCCCCCCCCCAAAAAAAAAATCAAATGATGGCCAAATATGTCTTCCCATTCTTTTTCAAAGCCACATGGAAAGCCATTATGCTGACTTTATCTGATGAACAGCTGTCAAAGGATAGGAAAGCAGATTGAGGCTTCATCCCTCTGGAGACCAACCTTAGAGGCCAAAACAAACAAACAAACAAACAAACAAACAAACAACAAAAAAATTAAGTGAGAAACACAACAGATGGAGGGTCTTTCAAATACATTGTTTGGTTAGAACCTCCAACTTGCCCTTGCATGATCCAGAAAGCTTCATTCCTATCTCTCTCTCCAAACCCTACCTGCTCAGAGAGTCTCTGAACAAAGGAAATTTGACAAAAGGGCCAGTTCTGAATTCTTGTCAGTGACTGCAGCTTCCTCCCCTGAAGTTTCCTCGGCCCAGGTCCCTGCCTAAAGTGCTCAGATTTTGTCCATTCTTTGGCATAAACCCAGCTTGTGCCAGATACATCATCATCTCTCACCTACAACCTATAAAGTCTCCCCACTTTCATTTATGGGCACACATTCTCTGGCCTCAATCTCTAGGACTGGAGATTCCACCTGGGAGTTCCTTTGATCAAATAAATCTGTTATTACACTTTTTAAATTTGGCTTGATCTGGCTTATTGTATCAGTGAAGAAACCTAGTATGGGGGTAGCAGACAGAAAACCTATTATCTTGGTGTCAAAATCCAGAATGAGTTGAAATCTTCCACCCAGTAGACCAGGTACTCTGGTTATTCCTCTCTCCATTAGACATGATGACTTTTGACTTTGGTTAAGCCACCCATTTCCCAGCCATTGCCTAAAGAAATACTAGGTACCTCTCCCTGGTCCAGAACCTCGGGGGATCACCTACAAAGCTGTGGCTGCACCAGGGCAAGCCTGATGATCCCTTCCAGTGCAGAGAGTCTCTGTTCTGGGGTGCCCCTGTGTTTGGAGACACCCTTCCCAAGAGGCTACCCTATCTCCATTGCTCAAACCCAGTCTACTGTTTGGGATGTCTCACCCTAGTCTTCATTCAGTCTCTAGCGCAGGCTTGAAAACAGACAATGCTTAATCTAAACCCGATCCTCAGTCACCCACCGAGTGTTTGCTTGAAGTTTATCTACCAGTTGAGGCTGTCTCATACCATTTACCCAAAACAAATGGTTTGAGCTCCCTTAAGACCAGGGTTGTTGAGCTCTGTACTCCCATTCCTCCCTCTGTAGACAGTGCTCAGCAGGCCAGGTTTTGTTGGCCAGGATTGTGGTGGCTTCAAATAGATGCCTTTTCACTAAGGGACTGACCCTGAGCCTTCTTTCTGGACCGAATCGACCAAGTCACAGGCACACCCTACTTCTCTACTTCTTGTCTCTTCCCTGTTCTGTCTGTCTACCTGCCTCCATCACGTCTCCGATCAGAGGTGGCTCTTTCACTCTCCCGACACCCCAATAACCTCTTGTAGTCTGTTTGTGTGGTGTATTCTTTTACTGGCCTACCTTGGCAGGGCTCCTCAAAGATACTCACTTTGCCTTTTCCCCTTCTCGTTGGTGTCGAAGACTCAGTTGGCTCTCCCAGCATTTGATCTGGCCATGCTGAGATCCTGCCTTCCCACTCCACCTGACATAGATCCAGTATTCCTGTTTGTTTCTATCTGCCCTCCCATCCTACCATGCTAGGATCCTGCCCACCTGCTCTACCCACATCATATCTCTTTGTTTCTGTCTGCTCTCCTACCCTAAACTGTGTAAATGTCTCATCCATCCATTTGTTGTAACATAGGAGTCAGAGGTGGAGAGGCCAGCTCCTGTGTGACTAGCACACACCTGTTTTCTGTTGTAGCTTCTTCTCATTTTACCCTTAATAAGGTATGTACAGACTATTTGCATATACATTTCATTCCAAATTTTAGTCTGATTCTTCAGCTACTGCATCTCTCTGCCCTGTGTTACCATCGATGTGGGTGCATGGGTGCATGTCTGACTCCTGTAGCCTGCAACACCCACATGGACATTCCTCTCCTGCTCTCTCCCCTCCCAGCAGCCAGATTTTGTAGTGTTGATTTTAGATGCACTGAATTGGTTTTGCCTTCTACAAATTATGGTATTGGTCTACATATTCATTTTTGAAATAATAAGCTACTTTAGTTGAATATTACCAGAACACATGGTTGAAAAATCTTATACTTCCTTAAAAGAAACTTTTATATTTTTACAGAAAGCTTAAATAAACTGAACATTTTAAAGACACAGTTGTTTTTAATGCTTAAATTAATAAGGCTATGGGACATTTTTCAATATATGGCATTTTATCATACCTTTGTTAATATATACTAATAAATAGATAAACAAAAGGCAAAAAAAAAGACAACAGTTAAACACCAGAGATTGAGGTTTCCTATCTTATGGTGGAGCAAAATAGTGACCTAAACTATCTGGGAAAGGTCCTCTCCTCAACTCAGGTCTATTTAGGTTGTAACTAATCTGGTAACAAAGACAGACAGAGAACTGTTATACCCTATAGTAAAAGTTTAAGAAAGTTTCCCAGTCTCTTTGTGGACTGTGTTTTTGAGTAAAAAGTCTTATCTTATTATTAAAAGAGCTTCTTCAATTCAGAAACTATTATTTTTAAAGCTAATAGGGATAAGGCTATAAAATCCTAATCTTATAAGACATACAAGTTAATAGTCACCTTATAAAGAATCAACTTCTTTGATATGTTCAGATTTAGCTTCTCATATATGTTTTCAAAGTTAAGTATAAAACAAGTAACTAGAAACAAGCAACATTTGTCTAATTTAGATATACATAACAGGTAGTGGCCCTCAAATGCTTCAGTGATCTGAGAATATGGCATTTAAAATGTTTAATAAAAAAAAAACTTTTTTTTTTTTTTTTTGACAGAGAAACATGCCAGCTTCTGGCAACACCTATATATACTCCAAAGAAGATGGATGATCACAGAAGAACTTCCACCTGGAACTTGCTTTAAATGTGGCAAAGCTGGCCATGGGGTAGAAAAAACTCCCTTTTAGGCCAGCTGCTGCCAAGACCCTGTCCAGACTGTGGGGGGGGGGGTGACACTGGGGAGTAGACTGTGCTGCTTTACTGGACAAAGTTCCCTCAAGTTCCTTCTCCAAAGGAAAGTCTGTGAGATCTGGACCTGGCAGCTGAAGACGGATGCAGCCCTAGGACCTCTTGTAGGTACTTGGGGTAGCTGTCTAGGTAGTCAGTAAATCCCAGTCATTTTTAATAGATTCAAGGGCTCTTTAGTCTGCACTTCTGCTTACTCGGGTGAAATTTATCCTTCTAAGATCTTACAGTGTTTAATGACTAGGCTATACTGATAACTTCACCCGTAACAGGAATCCCCCCCCACCCCCACACACATACAAGGCTACAACCACCTTGCTAGTTCATTAGTTAGTTAAGTTTCTTGTTAGAAAATGCAGATAGGTTTGCCTTGTTCACAGGCTTATAGTAAAGGATAAACAGGTTTCAGATGTAACTTTCCACTAAAGGAACACAGAAAATGACTTAAGATTTTTAAATGTAAGTTGTAAAGGTATAGTAAATGATTTAGGGTATATAAAAATGTGTTGTACTTGTCTTTTTATTATTGTTACAATTGGGATTTCAGCTGCTCGGTATTTTAACATTGATAAATGGAGTTCTGATAAACTGATAAAGCACTGACTACCTACAAGCTCAAGGTTTTACGTTTCCTTTGGTTGTCTTCTAAGTATAGATTTAAAGGTGCATTTCATTGGGCTAAGACGTATATGAGGCTCTCTAAACATAGGAAAAATGTTTATACATTTTAACCCCAAACCATAGCCTTTGCTATGATACCAAAGTGTAAAACTGTTGCATCTGTTTTACAGGTACCTGCATGTTCCTGGGGCGAGAATATGGCTTCTGTGTCAATGAATCTGGCCTGTGGGAAACTAAATATCAAGTCTGCACAAATTGTCTGAAGAACTTGGACAACACAACCAGGGCATATCTCTGTTCCACTCTTTCTGGCAATCTACACTCTACCCCCGGCTAGCTTGTTCATAGGACTGGTGGTAATAATCTGCCCATTTTCTCCTAGCACCTGGCCTTCTTTGTTCCTTCCAGGGATGGAAGATCTCCAGGGTAGCAGTTAATGGAATGCTTCTTCACCCTACCTCTTGCTGAGCACAAACCCACTAACTCCCCCCCCCCACCCAACATTGTCCATGACAATAAAAACATAGCCAGATTTGAACCAGAGCTCATATACCCAAAAAGGTTGGGATATTTGGTTGGAGCCTCCACACTGCTCCTCCATGGTCTGTTTCTCCAAACCCCACCCACTCAGAGAGTCTCCAAAGGGAAGGCACCAAAAAGCCCAGTTTTGCATACTGGAAGGCTACTGTATCTTTCTCTCCTTGCCAGCTACCCAAGTCCTTGCCTAGTGCTCAGTTTTTGATCATACTTGGGCATAAACCCTACTTGGGGCAGACACATCATCACCCCTCACCTACCACCTGTAAAGTCTCCCTGCTTTAATTTGTGGGCATGGCTTCTATGCGCTTGATCTTTGTGACTAGAGAACCTGCCTGGGAAGTGCTTTGCTCAAAGAAACCTGTCGTTACATTTTTTTTTTTTTTTTTTTTTTCAGTTTGTCTTGAACTGGTTTACTGGGTTGGCGGATAAACCTATTATGGGATGGGGGTAGGGCAGAAAACTTGTTACCCACCAAGAAATTCTAATAGACTTTCATTGAGCATTTTAAAATTCTTTCCAGACACCAATCAAGGACTTCCTTTCCTTTCAACACCTGAGAGTTGGGGCTTCTGGAGAGGTACCCCCAAACTGCCAACTTAACACCCCAAATTCAGCTGAAAGAAGCCAGATTGGTCATTGCCTCAATCCCGAAGTTGGAGATATTTTACTTCTTCAGAGAGAGGAGGAATTATAAAAACAGGAGGTAAAAATTGGCTAGGCAATTAAGGGTAAAAAGACTGCAAAGAAAACCCCATCGGTTCCCCTTCCTCTCTTTTTCTTTCTTTTTAAAGACAGGGTCTTTCTGCATAGCCCAGGCTGTACTGGAGCTCATTATCTAGAGTAGGCTGGCCTTGAAAACACAGAGATCGGTCTGCCTCTGCCTCCCCAGTGCGGGGATTAAAGGCATGTGCCAGCACGCGCCAGGCTACCCTGCAATTTTTACAAGCCCACCCTTTCAATCTTATGTTTCCCAATGATTTCACTTAAATTTTATCTCCTTCGGTCAGGTAGTGGTGTGTTTAAAAACTGACATAATATTTTGAAGCCTTCGGGCATTACAGAGATGCTCTGAATCAATAAACAGACACTCAGACTTTCTTTCAAAATTTCATTTTATTCATTTGGAAATAGCATCCCACTTTGTGTCCTTGGCTGGCCTCTATCCCCAAACGCTGGGGATAAAGGGCGTGTGCCACCCCACAGCTCACACACCCAGTCTTTTCAAAGCCCCAGAAGAGCTTGAGAACCGGGCATCCCTCCCTGTCTGTTCCTAAGACGGAGCAGGACCGGCGTGCAGTCTAGCCCGACTGCTCAGGAGGGACCGCCGCCGGGCCAGCTGTGCCCACAGCAGCCGGAGCGTTCAGGCGGCAGGCTCCCGGGGGGCGGGAGGGCAGCGGAGGACAGGCGCGCGGAGCCGGGAGCGGGCGCACGCGCACACGCAGCGGCGCGCCGGGGGCCGGAAGAGCCGAGCGGCCCGGCGGCGGCTGCGGGCGCCAGACGGCGCGCTGCTGCGGGGAGAGCGCGGGCTGCGGGATGGGGCCCCCGGAGAGCGCGGTGGAACTCGGAGCCGACGCGGTGGAGCTGGGCGAGCCCGAGCTGCGGCTCGCGGACCCCGCGCCCCCCGACGACGAGCACGCGGAGGTCCCCGGCCGCGGCAGGTGCTGGCCGTGTAGAGCCTGGGTGTGCGGCTCGCATGGGGAGCCGGGTGAGTACGGGGCTGGCTGGCCGGGCGGGGCGGGTTCTCTGAGCACCCGCGGGATCCGGGACTCAGAAAGTTTCCAAGTGTTCGCCACCCCAAATTGGTGGCGAGGGCAGGGCCTCGCGGTCCAGGGGCAGTCAGAGGTGAAAGGTCACCCAAAGGGGCAGGCAGCGACCTGGAAGGAAGCCGACCTGGAACCCTCATCATGAGGGTAAACTGATCTACCAGAACCAAGTTGGAAAGACTCGGATTCTGAAAGTGTCTGTCCTGGAATCTTAGCATCCCAGAGATGAGCGTTAAGTGGACCACTGGCCCACAAGTTTGGGGGGATAGGAAGACTTTTTAGCTACCAGATTAAAACAAGGTATGCCTTGTTAGGAGCCCCGGTGAAGAGCCCTTGACTTTTGTTCCAACTCCTCTTACAAAGGGGTAAAGTGAGGTCGTGGGAGATGAGGGCTTGGGGTTGGGTCTCACTCCTACTTCCATCTGCCAAAGTCTGGGTAAGACAGGTCCAGGCAGTACTAACTAGGTAGGGCTCTGGGTTTGCCAGAGACTCCGCCTAGGGCCCTTTCCACTATCATAGCTTTCCAGAAGGAAATTGGAGGATCTTTTGGAATCACGTTAACACCTTTCCTTATATCAACACCTGGAATATATAATATATGCTCCTGGGCTTCTGTGCCTCTGGCCCCACCATTTTTCCTTTTATGTGCTTTTCTGAGTTTAGAGAGAAAAGTCCTAGGGAGATGAATGATTGTTGCTACTTTTTTTTTGCTTAAAACAAAGAGAAGTGATTTGGTTTGTGATTATGTTTGCATGGGCTTTGGTTCCAGAGCAGGGTTACCCCGAACTGGGCTCATCAGACTCATAAAGAGGTCAGTTTCTCACTTAATCATCCTATGGCTGAATGCCATTTTGGCTTAATGTGAAGCTGGTCCTTGAAAACTCTTTAGTTCCCCATTTGTGCATTAGTGAGGAAGTCTGTATACCCAGGCAGCACATGGCAAAATATTAAACCTGTGTGAATGCCCAAGACTCTTGTAGTTCAATTTCAAGGCAAGTTCCTAACAATTATTTTTGAGGGAAAAAAAATCATAAACCACTATACTGTTGGCATTGAACTTTTGAATGGCTCATTTTTAAGATATCTGTCTGTCTGTCTATCTATCTATATTTTTAAGACAGAATCTCTAGTTCACACTCAGTCCCCCTGCCTAAGCCTCCTTGAGTGCTAGGATTAGGGCATTCAACACAATGCCTGGCTTTGAGTTTCTTGATCTAAGTTTCTTAACAAACCTCATCTTTAAGGGTAGGTTGGAACCTTACATCTGTGAACTGTCCAGATACCTGTTAGCTGTCTTTAGAACAGTGTGGATCTTGTACTAAAGGGGAAGACATATCCCAGCCTTGTGCCTCACACCCTCCTGCTGGAGTGAGCACTCTAATGCCCCATCATTGGACCTCAAACCAGCTTTTACAAAGTTCCACAAGTTCTGGAGTGAGGCCTGGAAATGGAATTTTTAAGTTACTCTCAGCCAGGTCTGAATCACTGGCTGGAAGCCGGGAGTGTGGAGAAGCCAGTGAGCTGAGTTTACTTTTTTCTGGAAGTTGTATGGTGACAAAGTTTGCATAGTTAAACAACTTTCAACTTGTTTGGAGATTAGACACTCTCTGCATATGAGTGGAAGTATCTCACTTTGACAAACCCTTTCTTAGACTGCTCTGCCTACCATTGTCAGATTGAAATGATCATTTAGTAAAACTGAGGTTAGACCATCCTTGCCTTCACTATCAGTCAATTTCAGTTCAACTTTGTTACTTGCCTGTTCCTAACCAGAATGTTTGTTGGTTTTTAAGCTGGGCATGGTGGCACAGCAGAAGTGGGTAAATCTGAGTTGGTGGCCAGCCTGACTACATAGTGAGTTCCAGGATTTCGAGGGCTACACAAGGAGACTTTGCCTTAAAACAAACAAACAAACAAAAAAGCATGTTTTTCTTTTTTTTTTATTTGTAAGTTTAAAGTTAAATTATACTGTTATACTTCTTAAAGAAGCCATTGAGTTTAGTTTGGAGAAGATCCTTGGAGTAATAAACCAGAAGGGTGCTTGCTGTTCTAGGACTTCTCATTCTGTTCTGTCTGAGGGTGGAGGTTTCACTTGAGAAAACTTGTTTTATTTGGATCTAAATTTTGTAATTTCAGAAGCCCGACTCTCAGGCTGACCACAGCCAAGGCATGTATTTTGTGGTGCTTCTGCCTGGAAGTCTCCTGAAGTTCCCTCCTCATGGCCTGAGTGGCTGTTTGTAGTTCTTTCCCAGTGTTGGAGCACAGGGGTAAAGGTAGTGTGGGGGAGGGGTTCTAGCATCTGTAACAGTGACAGTTCTAAAATATTCTCTCTAGTTGTGTACCTAGAACAGGGGGGTTTCTGAAGAGGGTATCACTGATTCAAAGGCCAGGCTGTACAACGTCACTAGAAAAGCTGTCATTATAAATTAATCACAGTCACTTGTGGACAAAGGTATCTGATGTGAGGATGTTGAAATATATTACCTGGGGTATCACTTATCAGAGAAGGGCATTTTAAAAAGAGAACATAATTATGCAATAGTGTTCCATAGCTGAGTAACTCTTTGTACATTCTAAGAGTGGAGTGGCTGACCAAGTTCAAAGTAAGTTGCAATGTTAACAGGTTTTGTGTCTCCAGTAGACTCTTAATGGACAAGAGTCAGTTGTTTTCCTTATTGCTGTCTTGTTTTTTTTGGTGTTCATTAGGGGAGAATGGTGTGTGTCTATACACTGAGTGTGTGGCTTGTCCTTAATGCTACACAAGATGCCAGTAAATATTTGCAGATCTACAGAAAGCACAAATTTCCTGATCCAGATTAAAGCAGGAAAAAGTTAAGATGGGGCAAAATTAGCAGCTCACAGTTACACAACAGCAGAGTCTTTCCAGTTTAATCTTCTTGCCAGTAATGTTAGAGCCTTGTGTTTTTCTATGGACGGTCTCATATTCTTTCTTTCCCAGTATGCTTATTCAGGTTGTGTATGCTCCAGACATGAACAAGGTAGCTGAGGTCCCAGTCCCGGAAAAACTCTTAGGCTCCTAGGAGTAGTCCGATTATCAACAAATGACCAGATAAAACAGTTGTAAACTCATTCCCAGCAAAGAAACTTTCTCCCTGTAGCTCTCACCTGAGGTAGGATGGAAGGCTCTGTCACCAAGAAGTACTTTTCACTTCCATTTGACAAGTGTTCCCTAAAGATTCCTCTCACCATCTTAGCAAGATTTTCTTGACTTGTAAAGTGAGGGATGATCTTAGTGAGCCAAAAAGAATCTGTCTTTTATTGGGAAAAGTGACAATTTTTTTTTTAAAATGTAGTGTTAAATTGTTACCAGCACCTATATGGATTCTTCATAATGGGTAGGAAAAATGGTATAAGACCAGGGATGTTCAGATCCCACCTTAACAGCTCGCTGTTGGTGGCTTGATACAGTGCATTTTCTCAATGTATTTCTAAGTGAAGTGATGAAGCGTATGCTTGGAAGCAAGGACTAACCAGAATTTGATCTTTTTCAGAGGCTAAGAAGAAAGCACCCTGCCCTGGACTTGGCTTGTTTTACACAGTGTTGTCTGCCTTCCTCTTCTCAGTGGCCTCTATATTTGTTAAAAAAGTGCAAGGTGTCCATGCTGTAGAGATCAGTGCGTTTCGATGTGTGTTCCAAATGCTAGTTATTATTCCTTGCTTAATATACAGAAAGTAAGTATTTCTTAGACTGAAGTAGACGAGATTAATAAACGTGTGTAATTATTTTGAACTGCCTTAATATTTTCTGTGTGGTAACTGGTTTATCATACATCCATCAGTCTGTTCCCTTTCACCCTGATTAATGATGTGTTCTCAGGATTTACTCACAGACAATCCCATCATAAGCTCGTACCACACGCCCATCAAACAAGGGTGACATATAGTTACTCACCTTCTCTGTTTGAAAATAAAATTCTGAGTGGACCATCTTTTTTCCTTTACTTTGGCATTGCTGGTATTTTGAAGAATTTAAAAAGTAACTGATGGGTGCTATATATTATCAGATTTCTTTCAGTGGGACAGACTGCCTTGCCAGATCACGCCAGTAAGATGGCAGCCCTAACAGAGGGAGGCAGGTAGGACCTTGAGCAAGGTCTGTGACTGCTTTGGTGGTGTTCAGTTTCCTACCGTGTAAACTGGAGGGAGTGGCTCTCTCAGGGCTGTGCCCCAGAGCAAGTTACAAGGGTCAGAAAAAAGTTATTCTTAGAGGACTTTCTGGACGTATAGGTACAATTTGTTGTTGTTTACTATCTCTTCCCTAGTTGATACCTTCTCTTCTGTGTAGAAGCTATCATCTCAGTAGGGATGAAATCATGCCCCCTACTCACTCCTCACACCTTTGTGACTTACACATACACACACAGAGTTTTCTGAACCCTGGAAGGAGACTAACTGGGCCCTGACTGGCTATTCTGCTCTTTCTGTTTGGATGCTGAAGATGTTTAAACCTCAAATAAAGTTACCATTGCCTGCCTCCAGAGCTTCCTTGAATCCATGCCATGATACTGATTCATTTGGAATAGTGTCATTCTATATCCTGAGAAATTGGTTAGGAAGTGACAGTCTGCAAGGATTCATATTGCCAGCAATTCCCATGTAAATGTACAAGCCAGAGTGCTTCCAGAAATAATGGTGAGCTGGCACCCTTTTTTAAAGGAGGTAACACTGAGGTTAGCAACCATATTGTCTGTTTTTTAATAAAAATATCCGAGCTAGGAAGTATTTTGAAAATCTGGCTTCTAAGCTGTTTTGATCCTTACCATGGAACATTCATAGCTTTCCCACACGTTTATGGTAGATGTTCATGTTCACCTTGATGAAGTCTCCTCAAGCACAAGTCATAGAGTTGTACCAATTAGGGACTATCAGAATAGGTTCTAAATATTTAATTAAAAAAAAAACTAATTTTATGTCTCGAAACATTTGTTTTTGTTTTGTTTTGCTTTTGTTTTTCACTGAATTTTAACTCATAAGAACCATAAAAAGTTATCTCATATTCAGTGACTAAATTCTAGTATTGTTCACCTTTTATAGAAGAATTAATGTGGCTGAGTGCACATTAACCAGGATTAAGCTTATACTCTTGTAGTGCCACACTGTCTTAAAATTATGTTTATTATAGAATGATGTGTTTTCGTGATAGAAAACTTGGGAGAAGTTATGTGATGTACTACTAACTAGGCTATAATTTCTCTAGTCGTTTTTGTCTTTGTTTTGCAAGAAAATGTATGGGAAAAATAATTCTATATTTATATATTTACCAACTTTTTATCATGCTGTTTATGAGGCTCTGTGTTCTCTTTGCTCCTGCTACAAACATTTTGAGCCTTCATTATTAATATAATGTACTTTTAGAATAATTTCTGATTAAACATTTTGATTTAAAAAGCAATGCCAAGTTCACTTAAAATGCTTTTTTCATTTAAATTTGCAGAACTGGGTTCTTAGGTCCCAAAGGTCAACGACTTTTCCTTCTTCTCAGAGGGGTCTTTGGTTCCAGTGCCATGATCCTTATGTACTATGCTTTCCAGACGACGTCCCTCGCAGATGCAACAGTTATTGCTTTTAGCTGCCCAGTGTTTACGTCAATATTTGCTTGGATATTTCTCAAGGAAAAGTATAGCCTTTGGGATGCTTTCTTCACATTGTTCGCGTTCGTTGGAGTGATCCTTATTGTGAGACCGCCATTTTTGTTTGGCTCCGATCCTTCAGGGATAAGAGAAAGCTATTCAGAGCACATTAAGGGAACATTTGCCGCAATTGGACATGCTGTGCTAGCTGCATTGACTCTGGTTATCCTGAGAAAGATGGGGAAATCTGTGGACTACTTTCTGAGCATTTGGTATTACGTCATACTTGGCCTTCTTGAATGCATCATCGTCCTCTTTGTCACAGGAGAATGGAGTCTCCCGTATTGTGGGCTGGATAGGCTGTTTCTCATACTCATCGGACTCTTGGGCTTGGGGGGTCAGATATTTATCACTAAAGCAGTACAGGTAGAGAAAGCGGGACCTGTAGCAATAATGAAGACGATGGATATAGTCTTCGCTTTTATCTTTCAGATCGCTTTTTTTAATAACATGCCCACCTGGTGGACGGTGGGTGGAGCTCTCTGTGTTGTAGCCAGTACGACTGGAGCAACCATTCGTAGATGGTTGCAGAGTTCCAAATGAAATATCATTGTTGAAATCTATTTTTTTCCAGTATGCCATCACCCAGCTCAGGCATCTTACCCACCTACACACACACACACACACACACACACACACACACACACACACACACCTGGAAAATCTGCATTATTCATTGGTTATATTTAATAAATTTCACAAATAATGTACCATTTTTGAATATGGTATCTTTTTAATTAAGAGTAGCTACTCTAGCCTAGCAATTTTGGATAGCTTTTATTTTTGCTTTAGCCTGTTGGGGTTGGGGTATCATTGAGAAGATAGCTCATTTGAGGAATTTCGGAAATTTTTATGAGTATAATTTTTAAACATTTATTTTTGACACAGATAGGATTTGAATGGGAAAAACTCTATTTTAGTGGTGTAGATAAGAAGCTTAATGTTGACATGCTGCTATAATAGTACTGTGTTAATCCTTCATTTGCAATATATAATCCCACTTAGGATGCCAAAGCTGAAACTTGGTACTACAGGTGCCTACCTACTGATAGGAATATAAGTGAACCAGCCTTATTTTCAAGGATCTTCTAGATGATTATTACACTTTTATCTCTTATTTGTGCCTTTTTGTTTTGATGCCGGGATTTTTATATTTACAGAGCCTTTAGCTTGTCATATGTGGCTAGCAGTTCTGTCTTTCAGTATATTAGTAACTCTGGCTGTCATTTTGAATTTTTAATTGTCTCCTGGTTTACTGAAATTGCACTATTTTTTTTTTAACATTCCAAGATTTCCAATCTTAAAATCATGAGAGAGAAATCTTGGCATGGCTAGCGTGCACATTGCCATCCTGAGGTGTTTACACTTGAGATGTGATGATTTTCTACAAAATTCATAGTGTGATGCCAAATACAGTTTTCTCAGGATTGTTCTAGGTTGGGCTATAGCAAATGGCCCAGATTGTACCATTTTGATTTTCAAAAACCACACTTCTAGAAGGCTCACCCTAATAGCCCCTTTTTAAAGTACAGATCTGTTATTAAACTTATTCTTACAGTTTTCTTCCACTTTGGAATGATACATTCTAATGCCTGTGATGCATGAAAACGGTAGAGACATTTCAATCCACAGTTGATTGGCTCTCACCGTTGTTTGCATATCTGAGAACAATCACAAGTAAATGCTAGTCTTTGATGGTACTGCATATTAGTGTGAACTCAGTAGATTCTAAATGTGGAGCAGCATCAGCAGACCTATACTTGCCTTTGAAAGAGCAATGCTTGGGAGATTGGTCAGGATGTTGGGAGTACATGACCATGAGTCTTTGTCACTTTGGATTCCTTTATGGTAAGGCCATAGTGGCTGCCACGTCTTACTCTGCCAGACACCCTCTGTTGTTATCTTAAGCACAGAGTTGGGGGGTTGTCTGCTCTTTCCCTGTCTCCCCAAAGCTCTTCCAAAGGCAGGAACTGGGTTCCTGGGACTTTCATTCTGTTAAAAGGATATTCTCCAGTAGTTCCAAAGAGGAACTTTAACTTTGATGGTTTTTAATACTTTCCGCCTGACATCCTAAATGATACTTATTTAGTTTATTCATCTAAATCACACTTGACCTGACTTATACTCTTGGAACTTAGATTTGCAACAGTATACATTCTACCAGCATCTCAGAAAATATAGCCAACAGCCTTTTAGAGCTCAGAGCTATCTTAAGAGAGCATCCTGGGGGAGCCATGCTCCATACACAAGGATCACAGGATGGAGACCTAAGCTGGGTTTCCATGGCAGCCTCTTGTCACTTAGTTCCACATATGGAAAATCAGACACTCCTGGAGCTACCAACGAACTTATACAATAGAAGAGTCCCTGGGACTGTGGAAGAGAAACTCATTTGGAAACATGTTTATTTCAACTGTATCTTAAGTACTTGAATGTCACAATATGTGGCCGACATTGGAGACAATGTTTCTTATCCCAATCTTTACAGGGTATGATTTTTAAACAATGTTCAAGTGGTATACAAGGCTATGTATTGTAACAATTATGGAGGGGTATGTATTTTCCAAAGATTGTAGTTTCTATATCTTGCAAAGGAAAATATTTTTTCCTAACTTGTTTTTATTTTGTAAGTAATAAAAGTATAAAAGAACACTGATGTTGGTTTTTATGACTATAGAGAATGTCTCATAACTCATTTCTCAACTGGGTGCTACAAATTTTATTTTCTACAGGAGACTGGCTTAACTAGGCTACGATTTTAAAATTTCAAAGTCTATCTCTTCCTCATACACAGTAAATAAAACAGCTCCAGTAAAAGAGTAGTTTGGCCCACCAAATTAACTAAGCAGAGCTCACATAGGCTCACAGAAACTGAAGCAGCAAGCACAGGGCCTGTAGGGGTCGGCACCAAGTTCTCTGCATATGTTATGGTTGTCAGCTTGCTGTTCGTGCAGACTCCTAACAGTGGGAGCTGATGTATCTCTGACTTTCCTGCTGGTGAGACTCTTCTCCTGTTGGGTTGCCTTGTCCAGCCTGGATCTGAGGGCTTTTGCCTTATCTCATTGTGTTTTGTATTGTTCTGTTTGACTTGTCTCTTGGAGGCCTGCACTTTTCTGAAGAATAAATGTAAAGGCAGTAGATATCAGGGACAGGGGAGGAGGGGAGGAAGGGGAAACTGGTTGGTGTATATTTTATAAGAGAAGAATCTATTCTCGACTTTAAAAAAAGAGATAGTAATTGGCTCAGACACCTTCATTTTTCTAGGACTCCCCCCTTCCCTCCCAGAGCTTAGCAGTTTGGAGCTTTGCTGTCTTTAGTCTACTGATCTCTGTAGTGTCCTCCTGCTGTCCTAGGAATTCAGTCTTCCCTCACCATGCCTGCTGAGGCCTGATCATTAACACCTGGTTTTGCACAACAGTGCTTCTAACTAAGCTACCTACTCAAGGACTTTGACCTTGACCCAGGTCTCCCCAAAGCCCTGCTCTTGTCACTACAGTTCTCAGCCACTGTGGTGGCTGGTAGTTCACACATCTGACCCCACTCTCTCTACCCTGCTTTCCCACATCCCAGCACAAGACGCTCGACTCAACCTTTCCATTCACTCACATTTGCCAGAAGAATCCTTCCCCTTCCCCCTGCCTTTCTCAAAGCCTTTTTAGGAGTCCTCAGAGGTCTGTTACATCATTGGCTGAGCTGGGACTTGTGATTCTCCCACTTCCTCAGTGTCTCACCCTCTCTTCCTTTGGAGGGGGCGAAGTACTGGGTTAGGCATCTGAAGCTTTGTGTAGTCTGTTACTTTCCAGTGAGACAAACAATGTACCCTGGTTATTTTCATTTGCTAAATGAATATTATAGTCCAATTCCTTCTAATTAGTGAGTGGCATAGGCTGTAGGCTGGAAAAGAAGCCTATAAGCTTAAGTGTCGAGCTGTGGTCAAGACTATTCATTCTCTTAAAAACGATGCTCCAGTGGGCCCTTCCTCCTGAACTGCAGGTTCAAGTGTCTCCACATGCAAACTTTAGTCAGCCCTTCTTGTAAGCACAGACTTGAGTGGATGGGCACCTTCTGTTCAAGCTGAGCTGCCTCCAGAGGGCTGCTGAGGGTCATTTCCCTTAGTGCTTGTCCCCAGTGAGAATGATGCTGACTCTGATGGGACCTCAGCTTAATCCTCCATGTGCTTTGTTTGTACCAAGCATGACTCTTCTAGCTTCTTTGTTTATCTACTAATCATGACAAGTCTTATAGTGGCAAGAGAGCTAATTTTCCCCGGTACCATCCTGTCCTCTCCTCCAGGTATGTGCACTTCACAGTCAGTGGTTGGCGTTAGAAGTGGTTATGGTATCATTTGGACATGTAAAGCCTGGACACTACCCCCAAGCATGATTTTTTTTTTTGACCCTTTTGCTGTTCTGTATTAAATCTAAAACAGCCACCATACTTAGAATTCTACAGGATGCCTTAGGAGTGATTCCCTATGATACCCAAAGAAGCATTCACCTAACCTATTTGAAACTGGACTTGGGGAGCTTCACAGAGAGCCCCTGATATGTGGTGCCTTTTATCTAGAAATTGGGGATAAGGGTTAATAGCATGAGGGTAAAGAGCAATTGTGTGATATCAGGCTGGATAAGTAACATAGCTGCCTGGACAAGAACAGACGTGCGGAATTGGGGAAGCAGCGCCACTACTAGAGAGAAGCCTTGTCCTTCTAACCTTTCATGACTCATAACCATTCATAGTCCTAACAGATGTAGCCATAAAGCACAGGAATTAGCCCATATTTGTGATGAGTTGCTAGGCTGGGGTCAAGAAAATACAGATCCACATTTGAGAAAAGGTAAACATGGGTGGGAGGAGAGGAAATGTACTGAGGTGATCAGTACGAATCAGAGAACTTAGCCAAGGTCAGATGCAGCAACTGGAGATTGAGAAAACATGGGAGCCAAGAGGCCTGTTCCTGATGCTGTTAGAGTTCAGCTATTCTCACAGGTTATCCAACCATGCAAATTCCAAATGCTATGCGCCAAAACACACCAGAGGGGTGGAAACTGAGGTTCTGACTATTTGGGGTTCTTATGGTTACACCAGGTCTTAGCATGTTAATATTAGAATCATATTCAAAGCATGAAGTCTTATGCAGACTTCCATTTCTAATTCAGTCTAACCATTTTTCTCGTGTGATGCCCACCCCACCCCAACCCCGGGAATGCAGCTGTACTGCTGTGAGGAACCCAGCACCATATACAGAGACCCACATGAAGAGGAGTCTCCACCCCTCAGGCCCTTCTGCACCCCAACTGACAGCTCATACTGGCTTGCCAGACAGAGTGTGCACACTGGAAATGGATCCTCCAGTCCTCAGGTAGGTTACCCCAACTAATGCCATGTACAGAACACATAAACCTAACCTTCTGCTGGGTTCTCAAATTGCAGATTTATGAGAATAAAAAGTTAATGTTGTTTTAAATTACTAATACATAAAGATATAGAAAACATGTTTGAATCTGTTTGTTCCCAGTTATACATGATCACAATTATATATAGCAAAACACTTCAATATAAAAAAATAAAACCATGAAATAGGGCAATAAACAGATTAAGTTGTCAAACGTTAAATATATAGGAATAAGAATAATAAAGCAATCTAAACCAAGTCTCCAGTGCCCACAGTATTTTAATAATGGCACTGAGAATGTTGGTGTGTCTCACATTCTTCATGGATATACAGTAGAGTTTTCTAGAGGTTACAGGATGTAAAACAAAAAAATCATCTTGAAGAAGCTGGTGCTCATCTATTAAGATAAATTTGTAGATGCTTATTTATATAAAGTGTCACTTCTATCTTGGGGAAAAGCTTTTAATTCATTTGACAATTCCGTACATGTATATGATGTATTTTGATTATGTTCACCCTCATTACCCTTACCCCCTTTCTACTCCTTCTGAATGGAAAATACTTTAATAAAATAAAATATTGCTATATTGACAAGCCGAGTTTGCTTGTGTGTTTGCAGCCCTGGGGAGTCATCCTAGGCTCTTGTGCATGGTATGCAGGAGCTCTCCACTGAGTCATAGCCCCAGCTCTGTGCTTGAGTTATTTTTTAATATTAGTTTTGTTTTCAAATACGGTAACTATACGTGGAAGCTACTTAGGTAGAAGCTCTTTGGCATCTTCAGTATTTTTTTTAAAGTTATTTCATTTTATTTAATTTATTACCATTTTTGTTATATTTCACAGACAGTGGTTTTCTGCAGCATGATTTGGCCAGTAATATTTGAGAAAGGAGCATAAGGACAAATATGTGAGGACATTACATTAATAGACATCCTGGGGGCTGAGGGTGTGGCTCAGTGACAGGCGATAGAGTGCTTGCCTAGCATGTGTAAGGCCCTCAGCCTGAGCTTTAGCATTCAGAACAGGGATTACCAGTTTTGAGCTCTTGAAAAAAGTATGGGACACAGAGAAATAACTGTCTAAACCAGACACACCTTCACTGATGTTCCCTGAGAGTGGTGAATTTAAGCAAGTCTAAATCTATCAGTGTTCCAATTATCCATCAAAGAAGGGGGGGAGGGGAGCAGCAAAAAGTCCATCTGGCAGTGGCCACTGGGTCACATAGAAACATCTTCAGAGGCTCCACAGTTTGTGCCTTGGGTCTTTTAGTTGTACAGTTTTGACACTAAGGACACTTGGACACTTTGCAGCGTGTGTGCATAGGTACAACTGTGAAGCTATTTATTTAGTAACATCTATCAAATTTACAAATGTCCATACTGCACATCTCCCAATATTCCATTTGATTAATTTAGCTACAATATTTCTACTTTGGTACAAAATGGCATATATAAGATTATTTGTTGTGGCCTTATTTGCCATAGCAAAAAATTGAACAGGCCTGATGTTCTGCAGTGGGGTACTGGCTGGATAAGACCTGGTACTTATGCAAGATTAACTGTACACAACACATCAAGACCAAGAAAGCTTTTCTTCTGTGGTTGTGGAAGTCTCTAAACTTCTAAGTAAAAAGAGAAGGTTCAGACTAGTGTGTGCTCACTTACATATTAAAAAAAAAAAACAAAAACATTTCAGGAGGACACACAGAAGGCATTGCATCAGCTGTCACTGCTGGGACAGTGATCTGGGGACTGAAGGTGGAATTAGGCTTTTCGATGAATCCCTTGTGTATTTTACATTTTGAACTATGTCAAAATAAAATTGGTGAAATAAAAACTAAAAGGTTTTATTTTTTAAAAAAAATGGTCGAGCTAGAGGCATACACACACTTTTGGGGTGTTACTCACTCTAACTTGGGGCATTGTTCTGCTTGAGTTGTCTCCTTCCTCTGCCTCACACAGCCTGCAGTCCAGACTTCATCCCATAGGCCCCAGGCCTGAAGAGAGTACAAAAGATAAGGCCATCAGAGCACAGGAAGCACAGCCTGGCTC
Organism: Phyllotis vaccarum; assembly: GCA_033318265.1. Classification (NCBI taxonomy): domain Eukaryota; kingdom Metazoa; phylum Chordata; class Mammalia; order Rodentia; family Cricetidae; genus Phyllotis; species Phyllotis vaccarum. Next base: position 23,255,002 of record JARWLC010000004.1, on the reverse strand, counting down.
TGACACAGATACTTACATTTCCTATAGAAAACACTTCTCTCTTAGAGGAGACACAACTTTTGAATGAGACCTCCCCAGACCAGGAGCTCTAATTGTCATTTTTAACCCTGTCAATTCTAGAAAGGCCAAGGAAACTTCCAAGAAACTTGGAAAGCCAAGTTCAAAGAGGTTGGAAGGCATTACCTACCTGGTTAATTGCGGTTCGTCCACATACATGATGAGCCTGGGCCACTGAGTCTGCCTGACTCAGATCTCACTGTCCAATAGCCCTGGAACCTCCTCTCTTGGAATAACATTTAGGCCAGTGAGTCACTGTGGTAAAGAATCATTTCTTTGAAACTGGGGGTATATGTGTCCCCCAACCTCCATCACTAATATAGGAAGAGCCAGACATGAGACAATGTAATAGGATGACCACCAGCACATTAAGTTTTATTCTTCAATATTTATTCCTTAAAGTCAGCCATCGGCAAAAAGCTCAAGTTAGTCATACCTCTAAGGAAACATGAGATATACATACTATATATATTCCGCATGTATGGATTACAGCAAGATGCTGTCCAAGAAGTTATCTGTGGATTGGCTTCCTTCTGTCTTCAAGCAAGGAAGAATGGAGCTATGTGAAGACACCATATACACAAACATAAATGCTGGGCTGGCTGCATTCAGAAGATGCACTGAGAATGTTGCTGAGAGAGTAGAGTCACAGGGAGAATCAGAGAAGCGGTCAGCCTCAGCAGTGGACAAGGAGAGCGGAGGTAGCAGGCTTGTCCCTATTGTGGAGATGAGATGCACCGAATAGCACCCTCCCGGCTGTTCTTCCCACGGGCTGACAGATTTTTATAGTCTGTGGATCCTTGATTTCTAAAAACTTTATTGTTTAGAGGATTGTTTACTTTTTCATTTTATTACTGAGGAGCTAGAGACTTGGAGATGTCACAAGACTCGGCCAAGGACACGGTGTTAACGTAGGTCGGAGCCTAGGTCCTATCAGCCTTGGGCTCTCAGACTCCAAGCCTGAGTTCTCAGCTCTGTGGTTCTACTGCTTATGCTAAGCCTAAAGCTTCATGCTTCAAGCTCAGTACTTCCTTAAGACTCCATGCTTTTCTTTCCTGAATTGGTGTAATTTTGTTAATGTGAATGACTAATTCAGGGCATTTAACTTTTATCATCCAAATCTTTGCTACTATAGGAAGGTGTCTTGTTTGTTCCCAGTCTCAAGGAACCCTTGACCTCATTTAGGGGACATGGCTCAGTGATTAAGTAATCAAATCTTTATGCAATTGAACAGCACAATAATGAAACAAATACCCCATGTTTTGTATCATGTTATTAAGTAACCATGGGATTATAACTTGGCTTCTAATATACTCTTAAGTGCACAGGACAATAAAATAATCAAAAGATTGAACACCTGGTTCTCTTAACCATTAGGGTTTTCATTGACTATTAATAAAAATTTATGTTTGCCCATTATTATATTCTCTGTATTCGTTTTTGTGACTCTCCCTAGGGAAATAGAATCTTGCACTCCTTATTGCTGAATGATATCCTTGCATTAATCAGATTAATTATGCTAGTGACTGTAACTGACAACCCCCCAAATCCCAGCACTTTAACCAACTCGTGTTTCTTACATCCACTAATCTGCTATAAGATGTTATCTTTTATGAGCCCCTCCCCCCACTGGTTCCTGTATTTGAGTCCTTGGGTTCTATCTGGTGGGGTTATTTTGGGAGGCTTCAGCTCCTTTGGGGTAAGGGGTGTGATTAGGGAGATGAGTTGCTGGATGTTGGCCTCTAGGTATTATTGTATCTTGGCCCTGACTTTGGCTGTTTGGTCCACCAAGATGTAAACAGATGTTCTGTAAGCTCCTGACACCACTGCCTGCTGTGCCAGCCATTGCACCGCACCCTCCTCTATTGAGATGGATTGGACCTTCCAAAGTCCTTAAGTTTCTCTGTCACATACATTGTCATGGGAATGAGGAACAGGAAAGGTGTTGTCACTCTCCTTCAGCACTGGTCCAGGACTCCAGCCTCTTCATATCTGCTGGTCCTGATATCTTAGCATGTAGCTTCAGAGGTTGACAACATTTTATGTGTACAGACACTTGGCTTAGATGTGGACAAGTATCGTCACCCACATTTTAACCTAACTGAAAAAGAAGGCAAGAAACATTTGTGTGAAGTTACACAGCCAGCAGAGGCCAGAAAAGACTGTGCATAGGTCTGCTTGTCACATACCTGATTATTCTCACTTGGAGATATAAGGAGATGAATGGCCTTGGACCTCACCCAGGAGAGTGCAGAGCAGAAAAGAATCTAGGCAAAGTTCAGAGGTATTGGGAGCAGAACACAGCACGAAGGTCCTTGAACCTATAGATATCCAGAGAAACCAAGAATGTTAAGCATGCAGAATTGTCTTTCCAATGAGAAAGATGTAAAACCTGTTATTTAAAATGGAAATCTGGGGATTAGGAGTGATTGATTATTTAGTGATCAGCACATGCCTTTAATCCCAGCACAGATAGTGGATCTCTGTGAGTTTGAGGCCAGCCTGGTCTACAAAGGAGTTCCAGGACAGCTGGGGCTGTTACACAGAGAAATCCTGTCTGGAAAAACCAAACCAACCAAACAAACAGCCCAGCAGATCTTTGTTATCTGTTGGGCCAAGCCACATCAAGGTCCTATAACCAGGATGGGGGTGGGGTGGGGATGTAGGGGATGGTCTCCACAACCAGAACCAGAAAACCTAATAATCAAAATGACCCTCTACATTATCTGTATAGCCAGAGGCTTCCCCAAGCTCCCACAACCAAGAACAGAGGTGGCTAATAACCCAAATGACCTCTGTCCTATTTGTAAGACAAACCAGACCAGACCCTTCCTTAGGCCCTTAAGCTAGTACAGGTGGCCTATATCTAGAACCCATCTTCTTGGAAGAAATGACCTATACTCATTATACTTTCTTGTGTACCAGGGATTGTATTACAGCAGGAAAGTTATTTGTTGGGAATAAACCACCTGGCATCTGACACTCTGGAAGGTTCGATCCAGGTTGACAAAATCAATGTGAGCTAAATTTCTCATCTCTTCACAGTTTCCCTGCCTGACACCTGAAGAGACCCCCTCACAGAATGGCACAACTCCCAGAAAGCATCCCCTGCGAAGGCAAGAGACAGCTAACACACAAGTCAGGGGTGTGGAGATGGCTGCTGCTGAGCTCCCCAACCAAAGCTCCCCTAAAAAGTAGTGCTGAGGTGAACCTTCAAAGACAGATGCTACACCCAAGAAAGGTGTTTGAACATTAACAGGGCAGAGTTGATGACATAAAAATCATAACCTTGGCAAATGAGCAGTGTCAATAAAGTGACTGTAGGTGAACACCCACAGGGTCACCCTTGTGATGAGGTGCCAGCAGCCTGGAGCCAAGACAGGACAGGCAGCCTAGTCCACTGTTAGAGACAAAGCCAATGTCACCATAGAGGAGATTGGGATGTACAGCTGTCCCAAATGTGAATCTGGGACACATCTAGGGAGTAGTGGTCTATACAGGCTACCAAGAAGGCTGTATTAGCTGGGACAAGCTCAAAATCTAAACAGGAGTCCATACAGCTTTCAATGAAATGAAAATATCCTGACAAATTCATTCAGTGTTTTTCTTGTGCCGTTTCTCTGTTATTTATGACACAGCAGTGGTAGTGGGCAGTCATTGTTTGGGTGGCTTTGTCCTTCCCCTCTGTGGGGATGTGTTTCAAATTTAATAAAACCCAGTCTGAGCTATCAGAGGGATCTATCCATAGTCAGTCTAGGAGGATCAGACAGTGGTAACTCACACCATTAATCTCGGCCACAGAGAATGTCTGGGAGTGGTGACCTACGCCCTTAATCCCAGCAAATCTGAGTTTGAGGTCATTTTAGTTTACTGAAGGAGTTCCAGGCTCCCAGCCAGGCAGCGGTGGTGCATGCTGTTAGTTCCAGCACTTGAAACACAGAGACAGGAGGATCTCTGTGAGTTCAAGGCCAGCCTGGACTTCAAAGCAAGTTCCAGGACAGCCAGGACTGTTACACAGAAAACTCTGTCTTAAAAAAACAAAACAAACAAAGACTGGAAGAGATGGCTCTGTCCTCTGATATTCCAGACTGGTTTCTATTAAATTTGAAACATATCCCTCTTCCCTTACGAGTTAACGGGGACCAGTGAGGTGGCTTAATGGGTAAAGGAAAGTACTTTCTGCCAAGCCTGACAGCCCGAGTTCAGTCCCCAGGAAGACTTGATTCTCACGAATTGACCTCTGACCTCCACAAAGTGCCATGACAAATGTTCTAACACACATAGTACTAATGGCATTTAAAACCTATTATAAAGAAAAGCCAATCTTTTCCAATATTTCTTTCTGTTACTAATACTAAAACATATACATATAGCACACACACACACACACACACACACACACACACACACACACACACACACACACACACTCGGGAATAACTCCTAAAGTAAGACCCTATCTGATAACAACTTGTTAACTTACATCACAGACAAAACTCAGGATCCTACAAGAGTGTTGCCCAATAGAAGTATAATGCACACACTGTATGGAATTTTGAAATTTTTTAGGAAGCCATATTAAATAATGCATAAAGAAATAGATGAAACTGTCAAGAAGACTTGAAAATATATGCACATACATATATCATCTCAAATACATATACACATATCTCTTCAAATATATATGTGTGTGTGTGTGTGTGTGTGTGTGTGTGTGTGTATAAACAATTCAGGATTTAAATGGTGAGCCCAGTAATGCCAGGGAAATAACCAACAAGTGACCAGCCAAGAGGCAGGATGAACCCTGGTGACTAGGTCGTGTTGGTAGACCAGCTGTCTCCCCTGAAAGAAGGCAAACACTGCTGTCCTCAAATATTCTTGCCTCTAATGCAGTGAATTGTAACAGACAAAATAGTAAGGTAGGATTGTTTCTACCAAGCAGATTCCATCTATTTCAGAATTAGGACCACTCCAGACACCCACTGAGACTGACTTAAATATGAGGTAACTGAGGAAACCCAGATTGGCATGTAGTGCTGTGATAAGAGCTACCCCATGCCATAGTAAAACTGCAGGCTGGCCATGTAAACGTGATAACAAAAGGAACATGGTCTAATTAATGGCTGACAAACCCTGCCAAGCTCTAAGAACAGCAGCACCTTCAAGGTCAGAACAACAATCTACAAGGCTAACAGGCAGTCAAGCTAGCCAGGCAAGAGACGAACAAAGCCTTCAGAGCCTGACCATTCCTCTAACTGACCAACACTGTGTAAACAGTGTGTGATGTCTGCCCAGATAGGCCTGGGTATGTGCACATTGGATATGCATCCTCCATTGCCTCAATGTGGGAGATGTCAGAGATTAAAATCTCAATAAACATGACCTCAGCCTTTGTTCAGGGTCCACCACCAGTTCTATAAAACAGTCCCTGGACAAACAGCCGAGTAGAGTCTCGTCAGGAGCTTCGCTTGCCTTGCAGAGCTCTGCTTTTCACAAGAGGCCTTACGTCTTTCCTTCTTTAATCTTTCTCTCTCTAGAATAAGAACTTTAAAAATATTTCATTAATTACATCTGTTCATTGACAATATCAAAAATGTATGTAATGCATCCTGATTCTTCACATTCTCCATTCTCTCTTGTCTCTCTCCCATCCGAGACAGCCCTTGCTCCCTCTGAGTCTCCTTCCCCTGTATGTCTTGTTTGTTCTGTGACCTGTTGGCTGTTACCCGTGGTCTTCTCTGTGACTGTGGGTTTAGAACTAGCCCATGGAGCCTGGTGGGCTCACCTGTGGGTACACAACTGAAGACAGGGACTCTCTCCCCCCTCACTCACAGCTAACAGTTCAGCACGAAACAGTTCAGACCTGTGAACTCATCCCCATCCATGACTTTGGCAGGTCCAATCCTGTGAGGGTCATGGCTAGACACTACAGTCGTGAGTTCATGATGGAAATTGCTGTGTCTTGCCCAGAAGGTGGCATTTTGTGGCCTTCTCTGTTTTCTGCTTCTTACATCCTTTCTGATCTGTCTCCTACAATCTCCCTGAGCCTTAGAAGGGGGTGGCATAACTGTGCTGTTTAGGGAACCCAACTCTCCTTCACTCTTGGGGCCTTGAGCAGCTGTGATTCTCTATTTTCACTACTATTCACTACAGATGGAAGCTTCTCAGCTGATGGCTGAGAGGAGCCTTCGTCTGTTGGGTATGAACTTAATTATTTAGAAATTACCTAGTTTGACATCATGTCAATTTCCCTAAACAGTAATAGTAAGTTTCCCCGAAAGGCTATGACTCCCCAGGCTGTGTGTGTGTGTGTGTGTGTGTGTGTGTGTGTGTGTGTGTGTGTGTGTGTGTGTGTGTGTTTTAATCAGACATTTCTTTTTAAAACTCACCATTCTATTGCCTATGACTTACATTCCTCCATTGAGTTTATAAGATAAGGACCCAGAGCCTTTTTCTGCAGCCCTATTAGCTGCCAACGAGAGAGAGGAGAGTGGTTGTCTTCAAAGTCAAGGACTCGGCCTTTTCCTGACTTCATTCTGAAATCAAACTAATCCTGCCTGAGCCCCGCGCCCACCCTCTGCAGCAGCTCAGGACTTCATCACTTAGCGTCTTTTCTCAGCCTGCCAACCGTTCTTTCCTCCAGGTCCTCACATTGGCAGCTGAATATTAAACAATTGAGCAATAGCTTTTCCACCCAGAGAAAGATGAAGTAAGGCGCGTTATTGGACTTCAATGGCTTCCCGCTGGGTGGAATCTTTGTCAAACAGTATTGCTCTCTTTCCACTTAGGCCTTGGAAGGCCAGAAATGATTCAGCTTCACAACATGTACAAGGTCTTTGTGGGCGACCTTGGGGACTTAGCCAAGGTTATATGAATGTGGAGGAGATAAAGCCGTGTTCCAAAACTGGCTTTCAAATAAATTTTGCTTCTCTCTTAATTTTTTTTTACTTTGACAAAATTTCAGATTTGTAAGAATTGTATGAAGAATTCCCGTTGCCCTTCATTTAGGTTTCCCGAGTTAATACTGAGAATTGAAAACAAGTTGCCATATTCAGACAAGTACACAATGGAATGGGCTGGAAGTTCCTGTAGAAAACATTTGTAGTCTATCCTGAAGTCAAGCAGCTTTTCTGTGTTGAAGCCCTGAGTTCCCAGTCTTTGCCCTAACGCATTTGACTGGAAGGCTGAGACCCACCCATATGCTGATACTACTCATCTGTTTATAACCCTGCTGTGTTACTCGTGACTCACAACCAGTCACTTCCATATAAGTTACCTGAACACCATGCCTTGCTGAGGCTCTGTGTGCAGACTCACACTAGGTCCTTCAAAGTGCAGCCTGGCAGCTTCCTCTAGCTATGGTTTTTCTCCAAAGATAACATTATTTCAAACGGAAAAGATTCGGGATTCAGAAATCATTAACAGAAAAGTGATATTAGCGAGGTAGTTTGGTATGTCTTATTAGCAAAGAGTGTTGATTTGGATATTTGTGTGTGTGTGTGTGTGTGTGTGTGTGTGTGTGTGTGTGTGTGTGTGTGTGTGTGTGTCCAAGCAACTGAGACTTGATGCTGGAAATTCCCTTATCGTACAACCAACTTGATGTTACCAGTAGATGTCACTACAGTCTAACATTCTTTTAGAAAATCAAAGGGACAGGGAAACTGACGAGCAGGAGTTTGAAGCTATGGTTAGAGGGTCCTCTCACTCTTTCCTAGCTTCACAACATGCTTTTCGGCTTTTAAGAAAACACAATAGACACGTAATAAGATTCACTGTATGACTGTGTGAAATAAAACCCAATCAATGTGTATGGGATATTCTATCTTCACAATTGAGCTGTTTTGATAGGAATGTCAGAGAAAAGCTTTAGTTTGCAAAATAAAAATGAGCTCTGAACTAAGGAGACAAGGGCAGAGGAAACAACTCAGCTCAGAATTTCCTCAGGAGAAGGTGTGTGAACATTCAAGCAACTCAATGGATGGACAGACATCAGTGCTCCTGAACAGGCTCTGGGCACTGAATTTATTCTACCGGAGAACCGGAGGAGATGCGGTACCCAGAGCACTTCAGGAAATGAGACAAGAGCCCTTGCTCTGTTCTCCATCAATGACAAGGAAGAGAAGGAGAAGTTTTATGTACCAGAGACAACGAAAATTCTAAAGTTGGAGTAAAGGAATCAAGAGACAACTCCCACACATATTTATGTACAAATCTCACACACACACACACACACACACACACACACACACACACACTCACACACACAAACAAAACACAAGTTGCAAGCTTTCTCACAGGGTTGAAATAATGAACAAATGTGACAGAGTCTGTGACAGCCAGGTTGGGTGGTTAATTGACACATCCTCTGCTGAGAGGCTTCTCTTAATCTCCCCGAGGGCTCTAAACAAGGCAGGAGTTTTTATTGTTCTGATTATAGGGAAGAGATCTGAATGATTGGCAGCGTGGTGGGTTAACTAACTTATCCATGGCCATTCAGCTAATGATTTACTCTGTTTTAGCTCATTTGCTAGGGCAACAAAGTTAAGTCCTGGCTGACTGAGTTATAGGAATTTACATCCTCAGCTGATTTTCTCCGATCACTTATCTAAAAACCATCTTTTAAAAAGACCTATCAGTGAAGCATTCTTTGGGAGACTCAGGGAAGTTGACTAACTTAAAAAACTTAGAGCTATCTTACCAAACACGGTTGAAAAAAGTCAACATAATGATATCTAATGCTATTCTGCTATATTCAGAGATAGGTGAATACCCCAATTGTCATCAGAGAGCCTTCGTCCACTAACTGATAGAAACTGATACAGGGACCCACAGCCAAGCACTGGGCCAAGGTTGGAGAATCCTGCTGAAGAAGGGGAAGAGCCGGGGGTCTGAGTGATCACAAGAGAACCCGCATAAACAGTTAACCTCGGCTTATAGGAGCTCACAGAATCTGGGTCAACAGCCAGAGAGCGTGCATGGGACCAACCCAGACCCTCTACATCTGAGTCACAATTATGTAGCTTGGTCTACTTGTGGGATTCCTAACGGTAGGAACAAGGGCTGTCCCTAATGCTTTGGCTGGCTCTTGGGAACCTAGTCCTCATACTGGGTTACAAAGCCCAGGCTTAATGCAGCAGGAGGAGCTTAGTCCTACCTCAACTTGATATACCTTGCTTTGCTAACGCCCATGGGAGACCTGCTCTTTCCTGAACAGGAACAGAGGAGGAGTGAATGAATGGGGGCGGGGGAAGGGAAAGAGAAGAGGGGAGGGAGGGGAGACTTCAGTCGGGATGTAAAATAAATGAATAAATTTAGTTAATTAAAAGAAAGTTTTAAAATAAGAACTCAGAACCGACTGTAGAGAGCAGCATTTGGAGAGGAGCCTGAATAAATGCCACCCAGCAACTTTCTGTGTCATCTACATAACTTAAAGTGTTTGAGAAAGGCTGGGAAGATCAGTTAGTCTATACAGTGCTTTGTATGCCACACAAGCATGAGGATCTGGTCTAGAACCCATACAAAAAAACCGGAGGCATGGCAGCTTGCTGCCTCTACTGAGGAAGTAGAGACAAGAAGATGCCTGGGGCTCACTAGCCCAAGCTAGTCTAATCAGTGGTCAGTGTCCTAGGAAAGCGACACTTGAGGTCATACTCTGGCCTCCATGTGCATGTAAAGTTTACATTGTAAACACACACACATGATGCACATGCACGCACTCTCTCTCTCTCTCTCACACACACACACTGTGAAATGGCTCTCGACGTCTGTAGCCTGGCTGTACAGTGTATGGTTGGCTGTCTCTGTCAGTGCTCTGTCACTGTGCAGGCTGTTACTGTTGAGGAAATAGCTGAGCTCTAAAATGATGCTGTGAGCACTTAGCACTTGTTTAGCAGAACCCAAGATTAGCGAGGGCCTGCCTGGGACTTACTAGGTGCATATTCCTTGAGAAGATCCAAGAGGAGAGATGACTAGAATGGGGAGGCAGTGAGCTATAAGAGGCTTCTGATGAGTCTGGTACTAGGTTGATACAGCAGTGTTCAGGCTCACTGTCCTGGAAGAGTCTGTCCTAAGAGCAATAGGAAATGGGTTTGAGGACTCTATGAGCCTTTGACAACCACCACAGTCAGCAGCTGGGCACTAGGTGCATAGTAAAGGGGATGTGGGCTGATGAGAGGCCACCATCATGTCCTCTAAGCCACAAAGGACAATGTGAGGGCAAATGACTTCACTGTTATGGCCTCATAAGAGCCATTTAGGAACAGCTTTTCTTCCTCCCGTTGACTAGGTGGATTTTTAACATCCACACAGCTAGTTTTAGCTGCATCCCAAGCACTGCTGCTTCTTCGTGCTTCCACTATGACTAAAGATCCCTGTACACAGGTACCGCTACTTACAGACACTCTGGGTACCTGGCTCCTGTCTGGTTTTAAGTACAGAAAAGGCACATGGAGCCTGCATCAGGAGGTGGGGTTGAGTTCTCTGACTGCTTGGCTCTTAGGGAGAATCTTCAGGGAGTGTGTTCAAAATTTAGCAGAGTGGGGGGGAGGGGAGAAAGAGGGAGAGGAGAAGGAGGGCTTTTCTTTAATTAAGGCGCCTAATTTTTGTCTGATTTTTAAGAAAGTGGAATAAGAAAGCCACTTGAAGCTTTCCTCCTACCCCAGTATCCTGCAGGGCAGGGAGGAGGGGCAAAGGCCCAAGGAGGAAACGACTTCCTTGGTCTCACTTTCCTACAACAGCCATTCAGATTTAAGATAACTAAAGGTGACCTTCAGGACCCTGTCATTTTCACAACTATGCCAGTTCATTTACCCTACCTCCCTGTGCAGTGGATACCAAAGAGGGAAACCCACAGAGATTCATTCAAAGTCCAGCAGCGCCCCCTTGTGGTTAGGATGTGCATAGCCTGAGGGGTGGGTTTTTGTTTTTGTTTTTGTTTTTGTTTTTGTTTTTTTAACTTTACTGAAATGATCATTCATTGATTACACCTGCAATCTCATCACTGGGGGTGGGAAGGCAATGTAGAAAGATTGTACATTTGAGTCCAGCTTGGGATATATAGAATATCCTGTCTCAAGGAGATTTGAAAAAAATTCAACAATAGTGAATGTGGAGAAAATGAGTTTTTGCCCTGAGGATAGGTATGTAAATCATTGCAGCCACCATAGAAAAGGGTCTGGTGGCTATGTGGAAAATTGCAACTAGAGCTATATAATTCAACAGCCTCACTCTACATCCATATAGCCAGAGGAAACGGGAACCGGGAGAGATACTGCTATTGCAGAGGTATCCAAGATAACCAAGCCATGGTGTTCACCATGTGTCTTGTTCAAGGGTGACACCCTGGCCCACACTTTTTTCTTCTTCTTTTCTGACACCTGCACAGATAAGTTCTTGGAGTTAAGTTCTAGGAAAAGCAAGATTGCTACTCAGCTATCCATGGCTGCTGTTGTCCTTCCAGGACACTCCCCCCCCCACACACACACACCTCAACACCTTAGATGTTAAATGGACCTAAAGGCTAAAGGAAGGGTGATGTTTTCAAGCTAAGACTTCAGGGCAAAGTGTCTTTCTTTTTCAATTCAAGTGATTTGCGCACACACTAAAGGAAAAAGCAAAACATTGCACAGTGTAAAAATTAAAAATTAAATCTCCTGTTCCCTCAACATTTCTCATTCTGGTTCCTTGCTCCATTTAGACATTTGGTTTCTGGGTCTTTGATTGGCTTCTTCCTGTAGACACATGAGCCAACTGGTGACTTACCTAAGAGGGATTTGGAAGCTGAGTAAGGAAATGAAAGCAGTCCAGGTTTATTTCATTATGATCAGATGCCCGAAAATAAATCTAGATCATCATTATGTGCCCACAAAAAGAACAACTTGGCACTGATGGGGAGGTATTTCATTGTAATTTGGATGTGTTACAGCATTCAGTGTTTGCTTTCATTTATTGACAGGCCAACACGACCACAGAGAATGTGCGGTCCCTGCCAGTCCTTTGCTGACCTCCAGTACTGTTAGAGAGAAGAAGAAAGAAAATTAGTTGAGCAGAAAACATGTCAAGATTTGCTTTCATAATCAGCTTTCATGTGATGCTGGGGAGGAAAACGGCATATTATTATTCACTTAAGTATGTTACTAAGGCCCAGATTCAGCCCTGGTTGCAGCTCGTCACCTTACTTAGGGTGAGTCTGTCCCCCTTGTCTTCTGGTCTATCAGTGCTGCACTCCCCCCCCCCCAGTAGAGCCTATCCTCATTTAAAGGGGTATTCTCAGCACCCCCTTAATGGTCTTGCTTTTCCACTGGCCACTGAGCTCTCTAGGGGGCAAAAGAATGCAAGAATAATTCTATTTATTAATGGCTCTCCACACCAGTAAGTCCTGTGCAGCATTAGAGTAGCTATAATCAAAATGCTAGATCCGAACAAGCCTGGGTCAGGATATAGGGAAAGAAAAAAATTTTGCTGGTGGGGGGGGGAGTGTAAAATGGGGAAACCGCAGTGTTAGGTAGGGTTTGATGGAGAAACAGAACCTGGAGAAGGAATACACGCTCTGAGGAGGTATTCACCAGAATGGCTGACCTGACAGGTGGCTAACAGGGCCCTTCTGCAGACTTGAAAGACAGAGAGTCCTGCACTTGCTCAGTCTGAAAAGCTGGATGCTCCCATGCTCTCAGGCTGGCTAGGGCCTGCTGGATTTCCTCAAAACCTTTGCTCTGCAGCTTATGCTTCAAGGCTGAAGAAGCTGCAGCCAGAACGAGGCTGTAGATACAGTGAGGACCGAAGAGAAGGCAGGTGCCCCTCTCCTCATGCTTCTTTATAAATGCCCATCTCAGCAGAAGGTGTCACCCACTTGGGGGGCAGTCATCTCCCCTCAGTTACTTCATGAAAATGTCCCACAGACTCACTCACAGGACAGTATCTTAGTTGATTGCATGTCCAGTCATGTGGATAATCAAAGCTCACCATCACAGGGGCCTGGAGAGATGGAGCAGGGATTAAGAGGTCAGAAGACCCAGTACCCACATCTAGAGGCCACAGCCAGCTTGTAAGTCCAGCCCCAGGAAATCGCCTCTGGCCTATGTGGGTACCTGCACTCACATGCACATATCCGCACGCCAACAGACACACAATTAAAAATAAAAAATAAAATTCATGCAAAAACAATCATCTCAGCCACTATGGAAAACAGCCTGGCGGTTCCTAAAAAGGGCAAATTCCTGGTGGCATTATTGAGATGGTAACTCTTAGGTCCACATCCGAGAGAAATGGAAACGTGCCTACACAGGTTTTTCTTGAGTGTTTATAGCAGAAGTTCCTAGCAACAAAAGATGGATATAACCGAAGCATCCAGCAGTTGAATGAAGCAATGACGTCTGCTGTATCTGTACAGTGGAACACCAAGGACTGAGTATTCACAAGTCAACAAATCTTGGAAAAAAATCTGTTAAATGAAAGACAACAATTACCATGACTACATGTTGTGACCTTGCCTGCGAAAAGGTCCAGATTGGGCCAATCTGCAGAAACAAAGGAGGCTGGTGGTTCCCTAGAGTTACAATGCGGAGGAAATGGTGACTGATTACTAATGGGTATGGGGTTTCTATGAGCTCTGAAATCAACAAGTGGTGATCACATGATTCTGAGTTACCTAGAAACAGAGTGTGAGATATGTGAATTAAAGACCAACGAAGCTGTTACTATAAAAGAGCTGTTTAATTCTGGAAGGGGTGGCTTCTAAGGTAAAGGACAATTTATCATATGAAAGGTGTGAAAATGTGAAGCAATAGCCATTTTTTCAAAAAGTTTCATAGAGTGAAACAGAACTATGGTTCAACATATGATAAATACACAAATAAAAATAGCTGATTGAGGATGGTTGAGAGTTTAGGGATGAAGCACCCATAAGTCTATTTTATTCCTGCTTAGTAGGTTTGTTACCTGCAATGGAATGGCTTCAGACATTCTGAAAGTATTTTGTGGCCACTGTAGGAGGAAGCAGCAAATTACTCAACTGTATCTAAGATTTCTGAAACTGGAATGTTTGCCTTTGGAAATGGAATATGCCAATGTGAACCAGAGACCTGGATTTGGAGGAAACACCCCTACAGGCACAATGTCAAAATCTGTATGCACAAATTTTCTATCTCACTGACTGCAAGAGTCCAGATGCTGTCCCAGTGGATACATCTACAATACAACTCCTGCACCTAAGCCTCAGCGATCCTTTCAGAACAGAGGGCAGCAAGATCTGTAAGAGCCTGAGGAACAGGAAGTTTGTTGTGAGTTTGTATCCCTAGGAATGTTGCATGAATGAAGGAAACTCAGAGCCAGATCTCAGGCTGAGATATCAGAGAGGAAACACCACAGTCAGATCTCACCCAGCTGTCTTCCAGCTTCCTCAACTTCGCTCCTCCTGGCTCCTACTGCCTGATCTGTCTTTCTATGCCTGCCTTAAATACCCTCTTTGCTCAGTTGTTTCACATCCAGGTTAAGATTAAAGGTGTGGCACCACCACTGCCTACCTGGGAGCCTGGAACTCCATCTGTAAACTAAGATGACCTCGAACTCAGATTTGCTGGGATTAAGGATGTAGGTCACCACTCCTGGATATTCCCTATGCTGGGATTAAAGGTGTGATTGTCAGACTGACTGTGGGTGGATGATCCCTCTGATATCTCAGGCTTTTTTTTTTTTAATTAAATTTGAAACATATCCCTTAATACCCCCTTTTGTGTCAAAATTTTTAAAAAGAAGTTTATAGTTAACATAAGAAAAATCATATACAATAGGTACAATAATTGTATACAATTATACAGACAATAAATGTGCAATGTCCAGTCCATTAACAATTGACAATTCAAAGAAAATAGTTCATTAGTTATCCTATTTTGATGAGTCCAAAGGATTATACCTAATTCACTTTCTTTCTAACTTGTATTACTAACTAAAAACTATTATTTTGATGTCTCTTAAACTTATACACTTTAAGTTCAAAGTTTCTTTTCTAAAACTGTCACTAAAAAACTATAACTATCTCATCTTCAACTACCTCAGAAACCCAAGAAGGAAATAATATTTACCCAAGTAATCAGGAAGTGCAAGCAACTTTCAAAATCTAAAAATAACAGAGATGACACCTATCTACATGGACAGTCACCCAAAGTTCCTTTATAAAGTTGGGGCATCCATCTTCAGCCTACAGGCCCAGAGTCTCTTTTCATTTCAGTGAAGCAGGAAATCTGCTCTGCCCATTCTGGTATAGTTCATCAGTCGCTTCTCCTTGTGTCCTGAAGAATATCTGACAGTTTTCTCTTCAAAACAGGAACCTGAATGACCATCTCAGCTTGTTCTGCCAAAGTTCAGAGGTCACCTTCCTATGGAACCTGCATGTCCAGTTTAAACAGCATACTGTCAAGCAGTCAATACAGGGACAGGTTCTTGTCCAATGACTAACTGTTGCCACAAAGAAAGTAAACTCCATATGGAGTTTCTTCGATGCCCATTTTTCTCTTGAAGTAGATTGGTGCTGCCAAGAGTAGACCTGTCTCACTGTCCAGAAAAGTCTAAGTTCTTAAAATATTTTAAATGTAATATTATATAGATCTCTGAAGTGTTTAAAGAAGACCTGTTCATCTAAATTATATTTGTCTGGTCTTGAAAACATATCTAATATGACCATGTTTAAATGTAATGTCTAACTACTAACTTGCATTACTTTATATTCTAATTAGTTGGTAATAAAAACTTCCACAGACTAGCAATTTGTATTACATTGTTAGATGAACTGAATAAATATATCTTCAACAAGCATAAAGATATTTGTACAGTAACACAATTAATCTCAACATACACAGTTTGTATACAATATACAAAAATACAATTCAATGTAAAATATTTAAAGCTAGTAAACCCTTTTAAAAGAAGATTCAATAATCTATCCATATATCCTATATACCTACATCCCCCTTTTCTTTCTATCTTGAATCTAATTGCTCCTGTTTAACTTTTTTCTAACCATAGCCATTAACAATTTTTAACCAATTAGCCTAAACAATGACAATCATCCATAATCCATTGAAGGACCAAAAATCACCCCCCCCCACCTCTTGGGAATGTGGGCACTGTGTTCTTAAATTTACTTCCTGCTGTCTGGGGGCAACGACATCTTTAGGGGATCCTGAAAAGAAAAGTTTTGTTGATTGTCAAGTCCTGAAATAAGTAGCTGTATCATTTGTTGTCCAGTCTCTGCATAACAGGAAAGTGCATGGTTTGTCTCAAGTCCTGGCTATAATAGTCTGTGAAGCTGGTTCATCTCAGCGAGCTGCCTCAAAATTGTCCTGAGCAGTTTGTAGTCCAAATCTGATCTTTGGTTGGTCAGCCTAGTGGCTTTGTCAGAGTCCATGTGGAATCATCATTGTGGGGCCCCATCTTCCTTTTGGATACTTCAGCTTTGCAATTAGGCATTGTCATGGATCGCAGAAAACTGAGAAGAGACTAAAACCCAACACAATGTACAGGAAGCTAAATATATAACTATCTATTCAGAATAGGATTAGTAACAAGAGAATAGTCCCTTATTTTTTGTTATTCTTCTGTCCTGTATCAGGTGGCTTTTCTGATACGATACAGAGATTTTGCATTTTCCTTTAACAAGTATGCTTGAGTTTAGAGAGGGAGAGAGCCACACTCCAATGCTAAAGCCAGCTTTAAATTATAATTAAACTGGGACTTCAACTTACAAAAAAAATAGAGAGAGTTTAAGCAATGAGATTTTACCCTATGAAGTATACTGGTACCAATAGATCTGATATTCTTTTGCTTGTAAATTTTTCTGGATAGCTTCCTTTTTGCTTTAGACGTCTAGATGTCCACGGTCTTTTATCTTCTTGAAGATGGGAATTTCTAGTTTTCTGTAAAGACAAAAACAAAAACCTGCCCTCACTCTTTGTTTTTTCTTACAACTTAAAAATTTTTAATTGTTCTGGGAAGGTGTTTCCTCCACAATGGCAGGGTAAGATTGGATTGGATTTGATATGGGATTTTTGAAAGCCCCCTTGGGGCATTTCCCAAGGGCAGAAAGTTACCTAATATGGGGGCTTTTGAAAGCCCCCTTGAGGTGTTTCTCAAGGGCAGAAAATTACCTTGTCTGTCCCTTGTTGATCTGTACTCATTCATCCAATGTCTTCCTTTTCCACACCTTCTGCATACTCCAGAATGGAGGGGCATTCTCTTGGGATTATTCCTAACAAAAGCACTGTTTCTGGGAACACCTTGTTTACAATCTCTTTTTATGTGACCTTGTCTTCCACAATTGTAACATTTAACATTTTGATTTTTTCTTATACCTCTAGAAATAAGCTCTCCTACCCAGTTATAATCACTGTCATAAGACTCTAGATTAATTGTCTCATGAATCCAATCCTCCAAGGGTGCTGACCTTGCTTTTAACAGTAAGTATTTTTCTACATTGTGCATTAGCATTCTCAAAAACCAACGATTCAATTATTATTGGCCTTGCTTCTGAGTCTGGTACCATTCTGTTTACTGCTGCAGTTAATCTGTGCAAAAAGTCTGTAAAAGTTTCTTTTGGGCTTTTAATTACTTTTGTGAATGATTCAGTTTTCTTTCTTATTTCTTCAATTCGATCCCAGGCATTTAAAACTACCATGCATCATAAATCCAGAGTATGTTCATTGTATAAAGACTGCCTTTTAATATCAGCATAATCTCCCTCCCCAAGAAGTTGGTCTTGGGATACTTCTATGACTCTGCCCCTGCTTCTTTGTTCCATTATTTTAGCCTCCTTCCTCCACCATGATTTCCACTGTAAAAGTGGCTCTGCCTCTAAAACAGCAGTAACCATATCTAACCAATCTTTAGGAGTGATCCGATTACAGCATGACCAGCTGTTCAACACTTATTTTACAAATGGTGAGTGCATCCCATATGTTACAATTGCTTCTTTTACTCTCCTTAATTCTAGCATTTCTACTGGAGCCCAACTAGCTTCTCTATCATCTTTATCATTCTTCATTTTTTAAAGGTTACTGGGTATATTAATGTTGCCTGCTTTTGTCTAATTTTAGATGACCTTGATGAAACTGGTTCTTCATATTCTTCTGTTTGAATTTGAACATCTTTGTGCTCTCTCTTGACAGGCTTTTTTTTTTTTTTAAGACTTTTATATTTGCATTTGTATTAATTGACTTTTTAAATGATAAAACAGAAATCAAACAAAAAATAATCATAATAAACAGTATGATAAACATTATGACAGTCCCATATACTTTATCTTTTCCTTCACTGGTTCTAATATCACATCATCTAGAGAAAAACCACAGAAGGACCAAGCACACTCCATTGCCTTAAACAAATTCCCCCTTTAAAAAAAAAATTGGTTTACTCACCAATTTGTTGTCAGTGATGATTCAATTGATTGTGAAGTGAAGCAGCTACTTAGTGTGACAGCAGCCCAAAGAGGGGCCCAAAAAGAAAAAAAGAAACAACCCACCAGAAGAGGCCATTGTCTGAAAAACTTACGCAGATGAGAGTGAAACGGAAACACGTGTGGCCGGTCTGCCTAAGACTGGAGGCTAACTCAGAACAGAAAGCCTAGTCAGCTGTTAATTATTCCTCTGGTCAAGGGTTGCTCGGGCAGGGAAGTGCCATTTTTTGGGTAGGGATGGAAGGAATTTGTGCCCCGAAGTTGGATGCCAAGTGTTGCACAAATCAAGGAAATTCAGAGCCAGATCTCAGAGAAAGGCTGAGATATCAAAGAGAGGAAACACCATAGTCAAATCTCACCCAGATGTCTTCCAGATTCCTCAGCCTCACTCCTCCTGGCCTCTTCTGCCTCCTCTGTCTTTCTATGCCTGCCTTAAATACCTTCTTCACCCAGTTGTTTCACATCCAGGTTAAGATTAAAGGCGTGGCACCACCACTGCCTGCCTGGGAGCCTGGAACTCCTTCTGTAAGCTAAGCTGTCCTCAAACTCAGATTTTCTGGGATTAAGGGCATAGTTCCCCTCTCCCAGATATTCCTTATTCTGGGATTAAAGGTGTGAGTTACTACTGTCTGATCCCCCTAGACTGACTGTGGGTAGATCCCTCTAATATCTCAGACTGTTTTTATTAAATTTGAAGCATATCCCCACAGCTACATCCATAAAGTCTCACCACCGTGGCTGCCTAAACATGACAAGGATGACGCCATGCTAACATGGAATGGGAGAACACTCATGGGGCATCAATCCTAGACAAAGAATTACAGGCAACAAAGGAATACTGAATGAAGAATAGTCTTCCCCAAGGAAGAGGCTCAAATTGATTATCCAATACCAAGTGGTCAGCCCTGAAATCATATCCAAACAAGAAATCTGATACTGACTTGGCAGGATGTGTTTATGTATTTAGGAATACACATATATGCATGCATACAGACAGACATATATACATACATGTGTGTGTGCATGCGTGTGTAACATTTAAAGAGATAGAGACCATGAATTTGAGACAGAGCAAGTGTGTGTCGGGGAGGGGGGAAGGTTGGGGGGGTGGAAAGAAAAAGGAGAGTGGGTGATGTAATTATATTTTAGCTTCTAAAATAAAAAGCATTTTTACAAAGTTCAGATACCAGCACAGCTCATTGGCAATAGCATACCTGACATCTTGATCTTGCTAGTAGATCCCCTTCTGATTAACCCAAAGCTCCTTGAGGGAAAAATAACCAACACTGAGCCAGAATAAAATGTAGGAGAGTTCCTTGTCCAGAGAAAATGCCAGGAAAATGGTAAAAACTTGTTAAAAAAAAAAGCCATCTTTGAGGATTCCCAAAACTGACCAACTCAGGGACCATTTGAGCATCAAACTAATTATCATTAGTAACAGTTTTTAATATGTTCAGATAGAAATCCATGAGCCTACTATGATATTAATTTTAGTGAGTAAGTTAGCTATATGCGATTAGATTAGAAGATAGATAGATAGTAGATAGATAGATAGATAGATAGATAGATAGATAGATAGATAGATAGATAGATAGATAGATAGGAAATTTTTCCCTAGCAGTAGATGTTCAACTGGTAATTATAAACAGGATGATGAAATTAGATAATCAGTATTTGGCAGTCACCACAATAGTAAATTCAGCCAAGACATATCACTGAATGGTCACATGGGTGAGTGGGTGTTTGGTGAGTAACACATAATCACATGATCTCAAAATAGCATCACATAAAACATTTGCCAATGCAGTCAAGAAAGTTTGAGTCCGCTTCCACTTCAATCAGGCAATGAAGTTTAACGGCAGTGTTAGAGAAACTCAAATTATACAAAGCTTTGAAAGCTACATCTGAGGATACACACCACTTCTATGACATCCCTACCATCTGCTAACCCCAATGGTAGGGCATTCTAAGAGTGTCTAGGTCATTGTGTTAGTTACTTTTCTGTTGCTGTGATAAAATACTTTGACCAAATGTGAAAGGAAGGATTTATTTTAGCTCACAGAGAAATAAAGTCCTGGAGACATCGAGACTGTTTTAATTCTAGAGAAATATACATTAGGGGTTAGACTGTCTTTTTAACTTTACCAGGGGGTGGGGGTAGGAAAGAGAGTAAAATGTCAAGTTTTCAAGCAGAGTGTGATAGTTTAAATCTCATAGAGAGTAGCACTTAATAGTGGTGTGGCTTTGTTGGAGTGGGTATGAGTTGGAGCAAGTGTGTTTCTATAGGGGCGGCCTTTGAGGGTTCCTATCCTCAGGATACCACCTATTGGCTCAGTCAACTTCCTGTTGCCTGTAAGATGGAGGACTCTCAGCTCTTTTTCCCACACCATGTCTGCCCGCACACCAACATGCTCCCCACCATGATGATAATGGACTAAACCTCTGAAAACGTAGTTAAATGTTTTCCTTATAAGAGCTGCCATGGGCATGGTGTCTCTTGACAGCAATAGAGAGTCTAACTAAGACACAGGGTTTGGTGGCCCTAACCTGTAATCCCAGAACTTGGAAGCAGAGGCAAAAGAAGCATGGTATGGTTGAGTCCAGCCTCGTAGGCAAAACATGGTGACATCCTGTCTGAAACAAACAAGCAAAATTAAGGATTTTAAATTGTAAAGAAACTTCTTTGTTCAATTCTATATACTCAACATTTTCTAGCAGTGCTTACCTGATGCTAAAGTTATGTTAATTTTTTTAAGAGAGAGAAAGCAAGCGAGGGTGGGGGGAGGGAAAGGGAAGGGAGAGGGAGAGAGAGAGAGAGAGAGAGAGAGAGAGAGAGAGAGAGAGAGAGAGAGAGAGAGAGAGAGAGAGAGATCAGTATATTTAGTTGTAAAGTTAAAGGGCATTTGCTTCAGGAACAGCTGGACCCAGGGGCTCAATAATCCATGTGATCAAGTGTGACAGAATGTTAGTTGAAGATGTGTCACATTTGTTTGTGCCGTGGAATATTTGTTTAATGATGCAAAGATGTGTCGCCTTCTTTTTGTTGGTTTTATTTTTTTGAAACAAGGTTTCTCTGTGTAGCTCTGGCTGTCCTGGAACTACTTTCTCAGAGATCTACCTTCCTCTGCCTCCCTAAGAGCCGGAATTAAAGATGTGTTACATTCTTTTATGTTGCATTTATTTAACTCTGTGAAACTGTGCTATCGTGCCTGCCTAAATCACCCGATTGGTCTAATAAAATGGCTAGGCAGAAGAAAGGGCAGGCAGGGCCGCCAGGCAGAGAGAATAAATAGGGAGAGAAATCTGGGAGCAGAAGAGGACACTGGGGCCACCACTCAGCCACACATCCAGACCCAGAATACAAAGGAAAGAAAAGATATAAAGAAATAAAGGTAAAAGCCCAGAGGCAAAAGGTAGATGGGACAATTTAAGTTAAGAAAAGCTGGCTAGAAATAAGCCAAGCTAAGGCCGGGCATTTGTAGGTGAGAATAAGTCTCTGTGTATTTATTTGGGAACTGCGTGCCAGACCCTCAGAGAACAATGAATAAAGAGTTAAAAAACGAAGAACTACAACAAAGATCTGTGTATTCTCTCCCATCCCTCTCCTGTTTTTTCTTAATCTCTATTTTCCTTCCTGTTGGCTTCTTTCTCTCTTGCCAGCCCAAGAAGATAAAATTCTATTCTTTCTAATCTTCACAATCTCAGGTAATTTGTTCTAGCACCTCGGACAGACCTAACACCTGCCAAGGTTTTAAAAACTGGGCAAGTTTATGCAGCGCCTGTTTCTTGGCTTCTGATAAAATTTCAGGAGGCCTATCGGCA
The DNA here is from genome assembly GCA_033318265.1 of Phyllotis vaccarum. NCBI lineage: Eukaryota > Metazoa > Chordata > Mammalia > Rodentia > Cricetidae > Phyllotis > Phyllotis vaccarum. The sequence goes on along the minus strand of JARWLC010000004.1, from coordinate 23,232,681 downwards.
GCGAGTTCACATATTTTGCGATGGAGCCGTCCATATGGGACGTGCTCTCGGGTCACCACAGCCTTCTCCGATAGTTTCCCCAGACTGAGGGGAAAGTTTCTCACCTGCATGTCCTGCCGGTTCCATCAATGCAGAAGCGTGTGATAACTGGAGAGGGGGGGACACCTTAGTAAATCTCTACAGTTTCTTGTAATAACAGTGTTTTCAGCCTTTGTCCTCTTTGCCTCTCTGTTTTCTGACTTTTGTCCTTCTGCTCTTGGCAAAAATAATTAGCTAATTAACTAAAGAATAATAAAATAGTAGTTAAAATTAATTTAATTAAAAAAACTATTAACATGTTTGGGTGTTTTGCCTGCATGTATGTCTGTGTACCATATATGCTCAGAGGCCAGAAGAGGGCATTAGATCCCCTAGAACTGGAGTTACAGCCCTTTGAGAACCTCATGTGGGAGCTAGGAATTGAACCCTGGTCCTCTGGTCCTCTGGACCAACAGCCTCATCACTGAGCCATCTCTCCAGCTTTTGGTCCCAGAAATTTTTATGAAAAAAGGACTAAATAAAAATTATAAAGAAGTAAAGTGACTCTGGAGTTTGATAAATCTACCCTTGTGTCAGACGGTGACATAGTAAGAAATCAGAAGTGTTTTACCAGCCTGCGTCAGTTTCTTGTGTCAATGGAATACTTTATGAGGAAAGACATGACTCCTTCTCCTCTACCACATGGCCTCACAAAAACAGTCCTCAGATCCCAGTCTCTGGAACTGGCTGTATGTTTTATCACCTCCATCTCGAGGACTTTCAGAAGCGTAACACATGATGGTAACTTTAATATGGGTGGGAGCGTGCCAAGTCGGCTACTTCAGAAGGGCGGGGGGATCTGTGTCAGAGCGCTGTGCGCCTGAATGAAACCCCACTTGGCCTAGTCCATTGAGCAGCCGCTTCCATCTCGCTGCTTTAGTCCCTTGAGCACTGAGTGATAAAAAGGGAAAAGAGACTCCACACCTGCTCCGGCCGTGAAGGGAGCCTGATAGGGAGTGAGCATCTCTTGTGAAGCCTCGACAGTGTTGGCAGTTGCTTCCTAGGCAACAACCAGTCCCCGTCTATCACATGACACTTCTCTCAGTCTAGACACTCCTTCTTCTTCTTAAAAAAACAAACAAACAAAAGCCCAAGAAAACCTTTACTTTCTTTTCTGTGTATGGGTGCTTTGTCTGAATGTATGCCTGTGTGCCACTTGCATGCCTTGGAGGCCAGAAGAGGGCACCAGGTCCCCGGGACTGGAGTTACAGATGGTTGTAAGCCACCAAGTGGGTGCTGGGAATTGACATCCCATCTCCCCTTCTCTAGAAGAGTAGTCATTACTCTTAACCCCTGAGCCAATGTTCCAACCACACTACTTCTCAATGAAAGGAAGCTTTTGAGCACTTCCGTGTGGCTCTAGAGTGAAAGGGGGGCGGGGGAGGTTCTTTTTTCCCTAACATGACCCACTAATAGATCCTACCATATTATTTCTTATACTAATGAGACAGAGCTGACTGCATTTTAATTTTGTTTTATTTTCAAGGCAACCTGCAGAGAATGAGTGATAATAATAATAATAATAATAATAATAATAATAATAATACCACAGAAACATAAAGCCCCACTCAGTGCATGCAATAACCAATAAAACGGAGTTCAGTTTAGCTCAACAGAATACAAATGGACATAGAGACGGGGGAAAGGAAGTGAGGAAAAGGGACAAGAGAGACAGAGAGGAGATGTTCTGAGTAAAGTGGGCAATGATGGTGGAAAGCACATGCTCACCTTTGGTTCAGACCACTCCTCAGGTAGAAACCGTGCCCCTAAGCCCATCTTCATTCCAACAGTGCCAACACCATGCCCCTTCAGCCCTGGCTCCAGAGCACTTGTTTATTTTGATCACAGATGCCCAAGAGCATGGTTTTCGGGAGATCACCCCTCCTCCTTCCCACCAGCTTCCTTGATTCTTGATGAATACTACTTGAGATACTAAGAATGATCAGATCCAAGGGAGCACTTCACATATCAAATCTTAGTAACCAGACCATCAGCTATAGCCCAAGTACTTTTCAGATGACCCCATTTCTTTCTTTCATGTAAATAAATTCAAGCTGTTGATGATAAAGTTACATAAGTAAAATACACCTAGACTCCTGTGGTCTGTCAACTGTAAGCACCCAGAATAGCTCCAATTTTGGCCAACAGTAACAAATTAACACTATGGAGTTGTTTTTGCTATTTATTTTGTGTGTAAGACTCAGTCATATGGTTCTCAAGTCCAAACTTTGTTGATGACAATGTCATGTTGCTATGTCAAAGGCTGGATGTGTTGTAAGAGGAATATATTTTCTCTAAAGATTTTTGTTTAAAATGTAAAATAGGAAACTAATTTAAAATTAGTTTTGAAAATCAGGATGGCAGTTAGGTCATTAGTCAGCATCCCTTTCTCTCTGTCCTCAATGCTGGTCCTCCAAGTGTCTCTTGGAAAAGCTCAGACTAGACAACAGGCCCTCAAATCTATCCACTCAGGAAGTTATCTTCCCTCCATCTCAGACAGAAACTTCACTGTGAACACCTTTGTGTACTTCTTCCCTCATCTCAAAAATCTTCCAATGGTATCATCAGACAGCCCTTCCACGGCTGGCATTATTACAGTTAAATGTGATTCCAGTTCATCTAGCAGCTGGCTCCTCCCCTACCAACAATTCTTTTTCGATATTTGCCAAGACCAGATGAGACTTTGTTGGATTACACTACAGAATGCCAGGCTCCGCCCAGCTCCCAGAGTCTGAATAGTGAAGATGGGCAATGTCCTCAGCTGGCCGGTGCGGGGAGGGGTAGGACATCACTGCCCTGCTTCTGGTTTTGTTTTGACCCTTAAGCCCAAAAGTGAAGCAAGAAGTTCCTTTGACATCTGTTACAAAATCAGATGATCTGTCCTGTGCTAAGCACAGCAGGGTTATTTGCTTAAAATGCATGCTATTAATTTTATCCAGCGAAAATCAACACATAATGATTGACAGATAGACAAAGTTCTTGGTGTCACTATGGGCTCTATTACTAAAGCTCACAGTAATCTCAAATAGATATTTAATTTCTATCTTATAGACTAATAAACTAAGACTCAAGAGTCAGTAAGTTACCCAGGTCCTGAAACAGGGGCATACTGGATACAGTTGGGCCTCGGCCGGTTTCCCTACTTCTCCTTAGGAGTCTTGAGTTAGTGTCTTTGGGAATTTGTCTTTATTTTCAAGATGCCATGCTGCTGGCCAGACATACATTCCACTGTGGGGAAAAGAGAAAGATGAAGATATTGTGACCTGATTTGAAGACCAGTTTCAGGTCCATAATTTCTTCCAGAAATAATCAGCCAGCAAACGACAGCAAAAGGACAAAATTACAACAATGGAGTTTATCTTTTATCTTTTATTCTTGAATTTGTATGTGTGTGGTGTGCATGCATGCATATATGCCATGTTTGCATGTTCTGGGTATATGGGTGTCTGTAAGTGTCCCACACATCTACGTACATGAAGGTTCAAGTTGATATCAGTAGTCTTCCTCAGTAACTCTCCTTACTCACTGAAACAGAGTCTCTTGACCGAACTCAGAGCTTGCCCATATGGGCCAGTCTAGCTATCTGGCTTGGTCTGGGGACCCTTGTGTTGGCCTTCTATCCTTACAAGCAGTGGGATTACAGGTGGAGACCAGAGGCACAATGATCCAGCATTTATGTGGGTCCTAGAGATCTGAACTATGGTCCTCTTGCTTATTCGCAAATGCTTTAATTACTCAGCCATTTTTCCAGCCCAACAATTAACTTAAAGATCTTAATTGGATTTGTACTTAGGTCTAGAATCTACTTAATTCCCAAAAAAGCAAGTATTCCAATAAATCAAGCATATGAGAAATTGGTTGAAGAAAGCAGGAATAAAAAAATAGCAGGCTTGTCCTCTCGAAATTATTCCATTTCTTCTTCCTTTATTTCTTCCTTCCTTCTTTCTTCCTTTCTTTCTTTTTGTAAGGTGAGGACAGAGGACAGAGCAATAGAAAAACATTTGATTATGATAAATGTTTCAGGCTGAGCGTGTTGGTACATACCTGTAGACTAAGGAGTCTGAAGGCTGAGGCAGGGGAATCACTGGAATTCAGGGGCTGGCAACAGCTGAGACAACATAGCAAGAACTTGTCTCCAAATTAATTAAACAAAGAATGACTCTATATTTAAAAAATCTTGCCATAAACCTCGTTCCTGCCCATCTCACAATCCTTCAGTGGCCAACAAGCCACAGTTCCTTGTTGGTCTCCAAGTCCTGTGAACATGGTCCTATGCCGTCTCATCTTAATTTCCCGCTCCCCCCCCCCTGACTCTAACTACATGACATTCTTGCTCTTGCTTCAGTATCTCATTCTGTTCCCCACCTTTTTTTCATTTGTTATCTGCTTTGCCCTACACTGCCTTTCCACAGTATGTCCCCAGGCTTAATGTCTCAGTTCTGTGCTCAGTCGCCAAACCTCCCAGTGAGATCTCCCTCATCATCTCCTATGAAACCATAGCAGCTCACTTCTGTCCCAGTTTTCCCATCGTTGGCTGTATTTCCGTATACTTCACATACCACATAACTCAGCTTTTTAAAGTGTACAGTTTACTGCCCTTCAGTATTATTAGAATTAAGAAGCTACTACACAGCGGGCAGTGGTGGTGCATGCCTTTGATCCCAGGACTTGGGAGGCAGAGGCAGGTGGGTCCCAGTGAGTTTCAGGACAGCCAGGACTGTTATACAGAGAAATACTATCTTGAAAAACCAGGAAAAAAAAGAATCTCCCTCAATATCAACTATAGAACAGTTTCACAATCCTTAAAATAAGCTCTGTACCCTTTGGGCTAATCCTTTAATACCAGTGAATCCAGTCTCCAAGCTCCAGCTAACCACTAATCTAATTTCAGTCTCTGTGTATTTGCTTTTTCTTGGACCTTTGACATAAATGGACTCATGCCCTATGTAGTCCTCTGTGACTGACTTCTTTGCCTGAGTCTAACATTTCCAAGATTCAGTTTCCTTGTGGTACACGACATCTGTACTTTATTGCTTTTTGTTGCGTGACAACATCCCATTGTATGGATGTGCTATTTCACTTCTCCAGTCATCAGGAGACAGATATTTGAGATGTTTCCACTGCTTAGTTATTATGAATAGCTCTGTTAAAAACACCGATGAACACCATTCCAGACACGGTGTATTATGCCTGGAATTCTAGCACTTGGAACCCTTGGGAGGATGAGATAGAACAACTGAGAACTCAAAGCTAGCCTGAGCTATATAGAAAAATACTGTTTGGTATTAATAATAAGATCTTGGAGCCTGATATTGTGGAAAAGATGAAAGATCAGACAGACAAAGGAATAAGTCACAGCCACTTGTCACCTAGCCAACTCCTCAGGCTAAAGGGGGAAGATCCTGTCTTCACAAATCCTCAGACTGAATGCCTCTGAGTCCTCACCCAAAAGGGAGGTAGAAGCAGAGGCCTGGGATCCCAAGTGTTTGGATTAAAGATGTGTGTCATCACTGTCTGACTCTGTTTGGCCCTGGATTCATAGAGATCCAGACAGATCTCTGCCTCGGCCTCCCTAGTGCTAGGATTGAAGGTGTGTGTCACCATTCCATGACCTCTATGGATAACTCTGGCTCTGTTCTCTTATTATCCTCAGGCAAGCTTTATTTCTTTAGGGCCTACACAATATATCACCGCAACATGTAATCATTTCTCTTGGATGTTTATCTAGAAGATTCTCATCATATTTCTCTTGTTTCATTCCAACATACATAATATTTATGGTGTGTGTGTGTGTGTGTGTGTGTGTGTGTGTACCAGGGAGTTGATATATCCATGTGTGCATATGTCAAGGTCAGGAGTCAATATTGGGTGTCTTTCTCTATAATTCTCCACCTTAATCTGTGATACAGAACCTCTCACTGATTCTGGAGCTTGCTGTTTGGGCTACATGTGGAGCCCAGTGAGTACCAAGGATCTGTTTGTCCATGATGTCCAATGTGTGGGGTGGTGGTGTTATAGGTGCACACTGCCAACACACTGAGCTTTCCACAAGGATCCTGGGGGTCTGAGCTCCAGTCCTCCAGCTTGCTCGGCAGGCACTTTACCCAACAGAACCATCTTTATATATATATATATATATATTACTCTTTTTAAAAAATCACTTCTTAGAACACTACCACATAATAAATGTATACACATGAGTGGCTCAAAAAATGCTGAAGTTATTAAGCAAATGGGAGAAAACAGATTTAGTTTACTAATTGGGTATACAGTAAAAGTCACTTTGTAAAAGGAGGTGGGACCCAGCTTATAGGGCACTTAGAAAGTTCCCACAACCTGTTTCTGTGCCTTTCCTTTGGGCCTTGTTTTCATCTGTAAAATGCTGGGGTTGAGCCATATTCCTGGATCTTTTCAGTTCTATATTCCATATCCATAGCAAAAAAATTGAGTGATTTGATTCAACCATACAATTATTTAATACTATCCAGAAAATATTTACTAAGTGTCTTCTTGAGCCAGACATTTTTCAGATGTCTTATCTGTTATGTCAATATTTATTGGTTGAACAATGGCTGTGGTTGGATGTTTATCTTCTGCCTGCCAGTTCCCAAATTACCACTTAGAGGCTTAATATTACTTATAAATGCTCAGCTGATAGCTCAGGCTTGTTACTAACTAGGACTTACTTTTAAATTAACTACATTTCTTATCTGTGTGTTGCCATGTAGCACATGGCTTGTTATCTCATTTTTTATATATCCTGTTTACTTTGTGACTAGCTGACATCTCCTTGACTCTGTCCTTCTTCATCAAAGTATCCCTAGTTTGATTGACCTGCCTAACTTTTTATAGTGTGTAGAATGATTATTCCATAGTACATAGCTCTGAGAGAGAGACCTTATGTACAGACAAGAAGAAAATTTAAAACATGAAATATGCATATTGTCTCTTTCTTTCTTTCCTTCCTTCTTTCTTTCTTTCTTTCTTTCTTTCTTTCTTTCTTTCTTTCTTTCTTTCTTTCTTTCTTTCTTTCTTCCTTCCTTCCTTCCTTCCTTTCTCTCTCTCTCTCTTTCTTTCTTTCTTTCTTTCTTCCTTCCTTCCTTTCTCTCTCTCTCTTTCTTTATTTCTTTCTTTTTCTTTTTCTCTTTTTATGACAGCATCACACTATGTAGGCCTAGCTAGCTTGCCTAGAACTTACCATATAAACCATGCTGGCCTAGACTCACAAAGATCCACCTGACTCTGCCTTCCAAGTGACGTTACAATTATAGGGGTGGGCCACCAAGACTAACTGAATATGTATATTTTAAAAATAATTTTATTTAAAATGCAAATAAGAAAATTTAAAATTAAATTGGACAATAATCATACTATTTTTAAAGAAGTTTACTTCACTATTTTTAGCCATTTTACACCTGCTACCCTGTCATTCGAGCTTGTGAGAGAGCATGGAGTAACTGGATGGGGCTTCTGCCTGTGCCTTATTCAGGGGAGATGTGCATTGACACTCTATGTGACTCTTGAATGGAGATAGGCACAGCTTCCTTCAAGCAATAAAAGTGCCATGGTTGGAATATGGGAATGGAGACTGGGTGGGCAAGAACTACAGATGCCTATGAACCTGGTGTCAGGAATTTGGTAAAGATCTATCCAACGAATTGGACACTAGAATATGTACCGTGAATAGACACATGGATAAACACAGTATCAGAGCTGTGGATCAGATGAGGAAGGTCCAGACAGACCTGAGCCATGGGAGGCAGACTCCACAAAAGACCTCCGGAGCTCTGAGAGTGAGCAGCTGTACTTTCCAGTACACATTTCATCCAGCCGCCTGCACCGAGAACACAGCACATGGTCAGTGGAATGGAATTTGGAGCAGACGCAAGCCCCTCGGAAGGCGCAGAAACCTGATATGCCAGCTTTAGCCCAGTGTTCCTCCACTCATTAGATTCCCGTTCTTTGTGATGTCCAACAGAACAAGGGCTGCCTACATGCCAGTGGACAAGAGCTAGCCAAGCAGGGTAGTGACGCCAAAAATGCCCATGTAGTTCTTCCATTCAGGAAGAACCTTTCGTAAGCCGAACTCACTCAGCTGGCATTAGAGTGGGTCCTGGTTTGGTTAGAAGGTGCTGGTACCAAGGAGGGAGACTAACTGAGATATGTTCAGTGGAGCCGCCCACTCTTGGAGCCAGCATCTAGAATAAACAGACAGTATCAACTGCCAGATCCAAGAGGCCAGCTTGAGACTGTGGGGGTGAAGAAAGGACGAAGCAGGATCTGAGATCGAGAGCAAGTCTGTGAATAGACTGGGAAAGAAAACACCTTGATGAAGTTTAGGATATATATATATATATATATATATATATATATATATATATATATATATATATATATATATATATATATATATATATACCGGACAACCTGAGAGCTCAGAGCCTTGTTCTTAGTACACCGCAGGCTATTAGGCCTGGGCTTAGGGGCAGAGAGAGCACTTACCTAATGGGCCAGGTTCCAGGTTTAGTACTAAACATCAGAAGAAAGGAAAGACGGAAGAAGGGAAAGAGAGGGAAGAATACAGTCAAATATCTGGGTTCTCCCCCACAGCTAGTCTAGAAAGGTCAACCCTCTTGAACGAATGGCAAGTAGGAACCAGAGGTCTAAAATACAGAATCCAAAGGTCCAAAGTCAGACGAGATAGGTGGGCACTAGCTGGCAAGGTGACCTCTGCTGTTCTTAGACACCAGACACCAGATGTGTTAGTTGGCTTCCTGCCACCTCCAGATGAAATGGTTAAAAAGGAAACAAGTTCATTCTAGCTCAAAAGTTGAGCTTTACATTAGTCATTTGGCTCTATAGCTCCTGAGTCTACGCAAGGCAGAAGAGCATGGCCTGGGACACATGGCAGAGCAAAGCCACTCACCTCATGGGAGTGGGTAGCAAAAAGAGTGAGCGACTGGGTCCAGGTCCCAGCACCTCTCAAGGGTCATGCCCCTGCGGTGGTGGAGTACCTCCAAACCCTTTCCTCAGATTTTCACTGACTCCTGCAGCCAGGGATCAAGCCCTTAGGTGATACAACAGATATAAACCACAGCGATGGAGCTTTGTAGTTGGCAGTGACATATGAGCCACAGTCTGACTGAGCAAGTGCTTAAAAGAGAAGTGGTCTCCATAGCCGCTGAATACTGGAGTTACTTGGGGTTTAATTTAGTTGATTCCTTAGGTTCTTCAGTAATCTCACTTATATAGTCTGAGGTACAGTCTGGATTTTAGATGGGGAGGGAACAGCTTAAGGGATCTCAATGAAACTCTTGTGCAGTCAGCGCTGAGAACCACTCTCCAGACACTGGGTCCAACAAGCATCCCACAGGTCTTCACTGAAAAAACCAGGCTCCATATCCACAAACAAGGTCATATATGCCACTTTGGACATGGGCTGAATGGTTTTATGTCAACTTGACACAAGCTCATCTGAGAGGAGGGAACCTCAATTAAAAACAGGCCTCCATGAAACTGGGGTAAAGGCAGGCCAGTAAATCATTGTCTTAATTAGTGATTGATGAGAGGGGCCCAGCATATTGTGGGTGGTACCATCTCTTGCCTGGTGGTCCTGGATTCTCTCTCTCTATATATATAAGAGCAGGTTGAGCAAGCTGTAAGGAACAAGCCAGTAAGCACCACACCTCCATGGCCTCTGCATCAGCTCCTGCCTACAAGTTCTTGCCCTGAGTTCCTGTCGTGACTTCCTTTGATGATGAACTGTGTGTGGTATGGATGCTTAAGCTAAATAAACCTCCTCTTCCCAAGTTGTTTTGGTCATTATGTTTCATCACAGCAATAATAATCCTAACCAAGACAGAAGATGTAATCAATTTCTAGGGATTTTTTAGAAAAATAGCCTACCCCACCCATGCTTTAGCAAGATAAGTTCTACATTTAGTAAATGGTCCAGGTTCTAAGCATACAGTTTCTTATAACAAATATATACATTCAACAGTTGATAAATCTCTGAGGAGAGTATAGAAATACCCTGTCCCAACTGTTCTGTAAGTTGGCAATATACCAAACTTACTTCAAAGTATGTACTCTTGGGGTCATCACTTAAAACAATCCCATCACTCTGTAAAGTTCTCTGGTGCCCCTTTCCAGTCAGACTGGACTGCTGCCTGAGACATCCATAGATATTTCTATCACCATGGCTAAGCTTCAGCTGTTCTTGTATCTTAATAACGATAGTATCATGTAGCAAGAATTAGTTTGTGCAAGCTCTTTCCTCTAGACATCATGTTTCTGTCGTGTTTGTGAATCAGTATTCATGTGTGTATGGTCCATACATGTGCATGGTCCATCAGTTCATTGCCATTATAAACAAACCATACAAACCATATATATATATTTTACAGCAGTGGAATCACTTTCATTTGTCTTAAGTACAGCAAGACTTTTTTTTGTATGTGTGTGTGAATCAGATAATACCACCCCCCCCCCCAAACACACACACAGAGCTGAAACAATAGTCCGTGAGCAGGCTTATAGCAGCCAATGGCTATTTCATAATTGCAGTATTCATACCGGTACCAGGAGTTACCGCTGACCCATTTCTTTGCCCATGCTTTTCATATAAATCTTTTTAAGATACTGTAATCGGTGGAAAGTGGTACATTATTGTGGTTTTAATTTGTGCTTCCTGATGGCTGTTTGTTTTAAGAACCTTCTCTTGTGCTTACTGGCTTCAGGAAACTGAAAGACCACAATCGGTTCATCTGCGAAGGGATTAGCTTCTGTTGCCTGAACTCCTGGTTTTGTCTTTTTGCTTACCTCTTAATTGGTCTCTAGAAACATTTTATTATTGGCTTCTCCGTCTTCTACATCTTGCAGTCTGCTAATTTTCTCTCTCAAGCTATTCTCTCCTCCTTCTCCTCTTTCCCCTCTCTTTTTCTTTCTTTTTTTTTTTTGAGATAAGGTGTTTCCTACTCCACTATATATAGTCAAGGATGACTTCAAATTTCTATATTTCTGCTTCTGTTTCTCAAGTGGTGGATTACAGGTCTGAGCCACACGCCCAGGACTTTGTGCATACCAGACAATCACCCACCAACTAAGCTGCATCCCCTTCTCTCCCCCCCCTTCTCCCTTTTCCTCTCCCCTTCCTGTCCATTTCCAACGATTTTTCAAATGTTTTTTTTTTCCGTTTGTTTGTTTGTTTAAAGTGTTTCATGTGTTGAAACTAAGCTTTCCTTTTCTTTTTTTCCTTTGAGCAAATTCTCGCCAGTATTCCCAAATTGTTCCAAAACTGTGATCCTTCTGCTTCAGCCTTTTGTGTGCTGGGATTATAGGAGTACACTACCACACAGGACAGTCTTCCTTTACCTCAGGGGAATGAGAACTTTTCCATTGCTATAGAGAATGATTGTAGCTAGATTTGAAGAGAGAGAGAGAGAGAGAGAGAGAGAGAGAGAGAGAGAGAGAGAGAGAGAGAGAGAGAGAGAAACTCTGTATGTTCTTCTCGCCACCTAAATCAAATTTGTCTCTTTTTAAAGTCATGCTAAAATATTTTTGTTCATGGATGGATATGGAGAGTATCACCCTGAGTGAGGTAACACAGACGGAGAAAGACAGACATGGTATATACTCACTCATAAGTAGATCTAGAATGTAATGCAAAGAATAACCAGGCTACAATCCATGCCACCCCCAGTTGTTAGGTAACAGGAATGTTAAGAGAGACATCCATAGATCCTCCTGGGAAGGGAAAATAGAGAAGATCTGAGAAAATTTCGATCATACAGGGAGGGGGGGAGCAGGGGGAGGTGAGAAGAGAACATGAAAGAATGGGATGGTGGTGGGGGGGAGCAACAGAGAGGGAGAGCAAAGAAGTGGAGATCCTGATAGAGGGAGCCATTGTGGGGTTAGAGAGAAAACTGGTGCCAGCGGAACACTCAAGAACCCACAAAATGAGCCCAGCTAGGACTCCAAGCAGTAGTGGAGAGGGTGCCTGGCCTTTCCCTATTATCATATGAATGACCACACTAACTGCCATTATAGAACCTGCATCCAGCTGCTGATGGAGGCAGATGCAGAAATCCATAGCTACTGGTCCAGCTGAAGAGAGGGAGGAGGGATTGCATGAGCTGAGGGATCAGGATCATGATGTGGAGAGCCATGGAGTAGGCAGTCCTGTGCTGTTGGGAGTTTGCAGACTGAAATAACAGCTGTCAAACCTTCATGGAACGGCTCTGGACCCTCTGAATGCAGGTGACAGTCAAAAGGTGTTGGGCAGTTTGTGGAGCCTCTTGCACTCAGAGTCTATCCAGTACCCATGAACTGGGTCCTAGAAGCCCATGCCCTGTGGGGAAAACACCTTTCTCAGCCTTGATACTTGGGGAGAGACCCACCTCAACTGGATATGCCAGACCAAATTGATTCAGTTTGGGATTCCTTACCCTCTCTGGGGAGTGAAGGGGTGTGGGAGGTGAGAGACTGCCTGGCCAGAGGTGAGAGGCTGGGGGTGGGGGGATTGGGGGAAGGGGCAGGAGAGGAAACAGTGTGAGTATGAGAAAAATAAAATAAAAAATATAAAAAAAGATATTTTTGTCTATCCCAACATCATGAAAACACTATTTTTTTTCTGGAAATTTGACGATTTATGCTTCCTTATTCAGGCTAATCACACATCAGTTGATTTTTTTATTATGAGGATTATTTAATCTTCATTTCCCCAATTGCTTTTGGTTATGAGGTCTATTCTCTTCATAACACCTATCTCCCTCTCCCCCAAATTAACAATAAAGTAGTGAGAAATGTGTGCTCTCCTAAGAGAATCAGTGTAACAACTCACACTGATCAGCTAGATTGAAGCCTACAGTTTTGGCCAAATGAATAAGACACAGACTTGAAACCCTGAGTATTCAAAACATGGGAAACTATCAAATGTCAGTTAATTTTCCTGTTAATGTGCTAGTCAGCTCTCTGTGGCTGGGACAAAATACCTGAGACAAACAACTTAAAGAGAAAAGATTTATTTTGGCTCATGATTTGTTATAGGGCAGAGAACATTTTGGCAGGGAGCAGAGAGTGGAAGACTCAGTGCCTTTATCAGAGATGGGAAGCACCAGATCCCACCATCCTCCTTAAAGACTGTTCTCCCAGGGACCCAACTTCCTTTCACTAGCTCCATCCCCGTAATGGTCCCTAATAGCACTGTAGGCTGGTGACCAAAGCCTTCAACACTTGGGCCTTTAGGAGACATTGGAGATCCAAACCATAGCAACCAACATACTAGGTTTGAACAAAGCAAAGCAAAACAAAAACCATAAGTCCTTGGAAGTAGTCACCACACCCCTCAGAATCTAAGACAGTTCTGAACACATCTTAAATACTCTATAACATATTGTGTGAATTATGTGTATGTTGAGATAAGGACTTACACAGCACAAGCTGGCCTTGAAATAGTTAAGGCTGGCTTTTAAAGCTCTGATTTTCCTCCATCTGACTCTCAAGTAATAAAACTACAGGCATGTGTCACATCATGCCTAATTAATAAATGCATCTTCCCTTGAAATATAGTATTTCTTAAGAAATTTATAGTAAGATGTTTGATCTTTCCATTGGTGGTGAGATGAGTAAGTTTTATGTTCAGTTTTTGTTTGTTTGAGACAGGGTTTCTCCATATAGCTCTCTGGTTGTTCTGGAACTCGCTTTGTAGACCAGGTTGACTCAAACACATAGAGATCCGCCTGCCTCTTCCTCCTGAGTGCTGGGATTAAAGGCACGTGCCACCATTCATGTTCCTTTTTAAGTCTCCATATTTGTATTTTCTACAGCAAACATTACTTATATTCGAAATGTACATATATGTGGGCTGGGAAGATTTACCTCAGTAGTTAAAAACTTTCTGCACAGGCATGAAGACTGGAGTTTGGATTCCCCAGAACCCACATAAATGATGGATGGACATGGCAGAGGACTCCCAGAGCAAGCTGACTAGCCAGACCAGCCATATTGGTAAGCTCTAGGATCAACTACGAGGCCTTCTCCAACAAATAGGGTGGTACAATCTAGGAAGACCCTCCCTACAACACACATGCATCTACATACATGCAAACAGGAGCATATGTATGTACACACCACACACATGAAAAATAAAATGAAACATACATATTAGAACTCTCAATCCTCCATTAGGAGATAAGACAAAGCAATTAGTCTTGTTATTGCTTAAATAATCTCCAGTTAAGTAACTTATTTTAATATTAATACCAGGTTACCATAAAAGTAACCACTAGGTTACTTTTCTATTGCTGTGAAAAGACACAAGGCAACTTTTAAAGGAAAGCATGTAATTGGAGGCTGGCTTACAGTTTTAGAGGGTAAGTCTATGATCATCATTGCAGGGAGCATGACAGCACACAGACAGACATGGTACTTGAGCAGTAGCTGAGTGCTTACGTTAGGATACACAGGCAGAGGCTGAGTAGGAGGGAGACTGGGACTGTCAAGTACTTTTGAAGCTCATCTCCAGTGACACCCCTCCTCCAACAAGGTCACACCCACTAATCCTTCCCAAACAGTTTCCTCAGCCAGGAAACAAGCATTCAAATATATAAACCTATGGGGGCCATTCTTATTCAAATTGTCAATGGTTCTATTATTTAAGAAACTAATAACTGATGAAACTGAGTGACCTGGAGACTATATTTTGCAAATATGTATCAAATATCTGATTAGAGACTCAGAAATGGAAGGATTCATAAGATAGGTGTGAAGTGTTGATTGTTACAAGATCTGATGTTGTTTCGCATCAGTTTACCTTCCAACATCAAAGGCTATGTTTCTATAACCATGGTAAAGAATACTTAGCTGGGTGTGGAGGTAAAGGCTTGTAATCCCAGCACTCAGGCAGAAGCACCAGGGATTTCAGGCCAATCTTGTATGTAGAACAAGACCAAAAAACCAAAACAAAATTAAAATTTTTTAAAAAGAACATGATTAGTCATCAAAATGCCTCCATCTCAAGCAATTCCCTTAAAGCTAATGGCTTTTTGGTCTTCATAATCAATAATGACACTGGCCAACAATAGCCAATTGTGATTCAGAGTATTCTTGGCTTTTAATCTGTTACTGAAATCATTGGGTCTTGTAAATTAATCAAAATGTAATTAGAGTGTGTTTACTTTTAAATAAAAGACATTTTATTTATACTAACTCCAAAGCTCTGCATAGTCAGACAGTGTGGTATGGAAAGGGGCCCACACTAAACCCTTTTGAATATGGATGCTTTGATACAAGACTACTTGTCGTTGTATTAGTCATTCTCTACTGCCAATAACTTAATACCACAGACAAAGTTAATTAAAAAAAAGGACATTTATATTGGCTCATGATTCTTTAGAGAGAAGGTTGAGGGGTCACATCTGGTCATGTTTGTCCTTCTGGCAGCGTCCGGAGGCAGCTCCAGGCACCATATGGCAAAGACAGAGCATGCATATATCTTTTCAGGTTTCTGTCTTTTTTTTTTTTATAAGGTCACAGGATGAAACGATGGGGCTCTGCCTTGGTAACCTCATCTAACCCTAATCCTCCCCAAGCTCAGCTTCTAAACACCTTCTTAATGTTACACAATGGGGGTTGAATTTGGGTACATGAACCCCTGCGGGACAGGCTCAAACCAAACCTAAGCCACAGCACTTGCCAAAAATGAATACTTTCTACAGCCAAATGGGAGTATCCTTTTCCCTCAGAATAGGAGCAGTTCTCCTTACTTACTTTCTTAAAAACAAAGAATATATTAAATATAAAATTTTAAAAAATAAGGTGAAGAATGCAGAAAAGTGATGCCTATCAACATTTGTCTGTTGATCTATTTGGTGGACTATGTGGTATAGGCCTTGCTTGAATATTAAGTTATTCTTTATGTTTTTATGATCATAAGAGATGATATCTTTAGATTTGTAATAATTGCATTCACAAGACTTTCGTGATTGCTTCAGCAGGACCAAATGAGGAAGAGCTGGTTTTATAGAAAGAAAGTTGAGATAATCTGGCTTAAAATTTTATTCATGTGACCTAGCAGGTTGTGGTAGGTGGCCAGAATCAATCTGGCAGCATAGATGCTGTAGCTGAATTTGGGATTAGCTTCCTAGACAACCATTCTCCAGCCCTGTGTTCTTCTGGGGGAAGAGGACAGCTCTGAAAGCCATTTCTCTCCTACCATGTGGGCTCTAGGGACCAAACTCAGGTTGTTCAGCTTGGTGGCAGGGGCTTGTACCTGCTAAGCCATCATACTGGTCCCAGTATTATTGATTATTTTAGTGACAATTATATTACAAAGCGATACAACTCAGGGACAGCCAGGTAGAAGAGACAGAGAAGACAACGTATAAGGACAGAGCACTTAGTGCTTGAAAACTCTGAGGTGTCCTAAGTTCAATTTCTAGGGCTAGAAGATGTAAGGGAGATGAGAGCCACCAATCAGGTGACAGCTTTGAGCCAAAGCAACAATGGGGTGTTTCCTATGCTGGAGCAGATGTTGCAATCTCCACTAAAATTCCACCATTCCAAAGCAGCAAGTAGTTCTTCTGGACTTTGGTCCTATCTCCACACACTCTTGTTTTGTGTTATCTCCTCCTTACCTACAGCCAATGAGATTCAGTTCATAGATTCATGCCTTTCTCTTCCAATTCTCTTTTATAAATGGCGTGCTGTTGGATCTGTGGACATCAATCCTATAGCTCTCTAGCTTTGTTGCTGATGGTTGTGAAACTTGTCCCAGGATCTGGTCCTTTCCCTTACTAGCATCTGTACCTTCTCTTGTAATTATTTATTTAGTTTTTGTTCTAGGGATCGGATCTGGGTTTTTGTGGATGCTATGTGGTGCTCAGTTATACCTCATGAAACAGTTCTCAAATTCCTTTATCTCAGAGATGCCTGCACCTTGGAGTTTTGGGTTGATGGCATCTAGGTCCTCTCAAGCGCACTATCCTATCAGTATGCTTGTGTGTCCCTCAATCTAGAAGTGAATCCAGCTTCCTTACTGCGGTTTCTTACAATTGAATCACAGCACTTTATTTCTCCCGAATGGCCGGCAGACAGGCCTGAAAGTTACAACCTTCCCTTTACTTGGCCTTTGTGGCAGCCAGCTCCATCTTGAGCCTTCCTAGGGATCAGTCCCAGTTACCTCATTAACTCAGGCAAGATCAAAAGGCACTCCTCTCAAACAACAAAAGCTAGCTTCTGTCACTCAGGAAATTCCAAGGGTTTTAGGAGCTCTGAGCCCAGTCAGGTACAAAGACCAAATATATTTCTTATTGCACCACAAATACTTTTTCAGTGATGAAATATTTATGTTTTTAGAAAGCACATCCAAACTCTGGTAAGCCAAACCCATTCCATTCTAATCAAATGGGACCAATAGCAGACTATGTTGGAATAGCAAACTTCATGTCACAAGATGTTTTAATGGTACTTCAAATAGTGCAGCCCTTAGGAGGGGCCCTGGAGCCAGTGTTGATCTCAAATTTTGGAGCAAAAGGAGGTCATAAGAAGCCAGGGGATGCGCAGCTACAAAACTGCAGAAGTTTAGATTTGAATCCATATTTTCTGATTCCAAATCCAGTGCCTTTGCCCTATATCAGAGCTTCCACCTTAACTTTAAAAGCATGAAATGGTACCAAATGTGTAAAACAAAAATGAGTGAAGGCCATTGTTTTAGTCTAAGGTTCAAGGGGTTGGGCCCCAATGGACCAGGCTAGCAACTCAGAATGAAGTTTATGTCACTGAGAACTAAACTGTTTAGAAAACCAGCCTTCTAAGAAATTGCGATTAGGGAAGTAACAGGCAAAGAAACCCAAAAGCCAGATTCTCCTGGGTGAACATGAAGTACCCACTGCCTCCCCCCCAACACACAGATAGAGTGATCCCAATGAACTCATCAGCTATTTTTCTATTGTTCAGTCTCTTTCCCAGATTTATGAAGAAAGGAACTTTGACATTGACCGTTGGTTTTTGTTTCTATTTCCTTCGACCCTTTTCTTATCAGCTCATTTGAACATTTATTCGATTTTTTTGAAATGAAACGTTGTATGACTATAGAATCAAAAGTATGGTTAGGGCTGACAGTCTGGTTCAGCTGGATCTGGGGGGCAATCCTGGTGACCTTAGTGTAATTCCCAGAACCCATGGCAGAATGAGAGGAATGACTTCCAAAAGTTGTCCTCTAACTTTCACAAATGTACTGTGGCATGTGTACACCCATCCACATGCACATTCACACACACACACACACACACACACACACACACACACACACACACACACTTGAGCACACACAATATGTGTGTGTATAGATATATCTCTATATAGATATATATGCAATAAATGAAATGCAATGAACTGGAGCTAATTAATATCTTTACATTTCAACCTGTCCTTTTCTATTTTTATGGTTTTTATATTTGGGTGTGTAATCTTCTACTGTTTATGTAGTATATGCATACCTATGTGTGTCCAGAGGATATAGTATGAATTTCTGGCCCAGCCTAGCCCAGAGATCCAGACCAAGAGTCCCAAATAATCACAGAAAGTCTTATATTAATTACAAGCTATTTGGCCTATGGCTCAGGCATATGACTTGCTAACTCTTACTGTTTAACTAACCCATGATTAGCCAAGTGACTTAGCACCTTTTCTCAGAGAAGCATTTTCGTCTTCTTTCCTCTGCTTCTACCTGGCATCTCTGATCTGCTCTTCCTCTTCCCAGAGTTTTCTTAGACTGGTACTACTGCCCATCCTTCCTGTCCGCTTGTTGGCCAATCAGCATTTTATTAAACCAATAGGAGGGGCAAATATTTACAAAGTTCAAGAGCATAATTCACAGCACAGAAATCAGAGGATACTGTGGTATGAGGTTTCTGTTCTGGACTTTCGGGCCTAGTTTCAAGGTTTAGGCCCACAGATCCACAGACCTGCAGAGACACACAGATGCTTACAATAGTTTTAGACTGATTGGCATAAGGCCGAGGCATATAACTTGCTAACTCTTTACCCTTAATATAAACCATGACTCTTTTCCTGTTCAGCCATGGGGCTTGGTACCTTTTCTCAGAGCAGCACATAGTTGTTCTCTATTTCTTCTGACTTCTCTCTGGCATTCTGCTCTGTTCTGCCTGTTTCTAGAGTCTTCCTAGTCTGGTAGCCCCGCCCACACTTCCTGTCTGCCTTTGGCCAATCAGCACTTTTTATTAAACTCATAGGTGGGAACAATTATTTACAATGGAACAGCATAATCCCCCTACAGGATACTGGGTGTCCTGTCCTAACCCTCTATCCCTTGTATCCTTGAGATCATGTCTTTCTGAATCTACAGCTTGTCTCCTATCCCCAAGACTGGGATTACAGTCATACCAGTCCATGCCTGGCTTTGCATGTAGAGGCTGGGAATGGGAACTCATGCTCATGCTCATGAAGCCAGTACCCTCTTGAGCCATCATCATTCAACCTGGTCCATACTTTTTTTGAGGCAGGGTCTCACACACTGTGTCCAGGTTGATCTGGAACTCATTATGTAGCCCAAGGTGGGTCTCAAAGTCACAGCAATTCTCCAGTCTCAGCCTCCCGAGTACTGAAATTACAGATGTAAGTCACTGGCCTTGATTTGTAATTTTGTCCTTTGACAAAGGCAAATGAGTAATTTTCATTGATATATTATAATTCTGTGCTAAAGACAACTTGAAAGAGAATTTCCTAAGCTTTTGAGCAACAGCATCCTTATTAGAGTATATGTGTTTTCTTAAAGAATATGCATGGGGATTTTCTGTCTTTTCGTATACATAGCTGAGTTCCTAAAGTTCCATTATTTTATTGGCACAACTGGAGCTATTTTAAAATGCTCACTCTCACAAAAATCATTATTCAGAAAAAATATTGCAAGCATAAGCGATTCAGCAGCTGCCCAAGGGGAAACTGAAAGGGACACCTAATGGATGTCAACATATATAAAGCCAGATTGGTAAGCTACTTTTATCTGGTAGAAGAAAAACACATTAGAATAACACCCATACCTCTCCATCTTCAGAAGAACCTCATCACACTTGGAGGCCTTCCACTAGAAACAACAAATTATTGAAGAAATATGAGAAGGGTGTTCCCCCAGTTCACTTTCTCCCTCCCATTTTTGGCTCTTGATAATGTGTTCCAGTCATACCCACCTTTTTCTTAGGCATGGTGACAATCTGTTTGAAATCAAGCTATGATGAGGTTACATTGAGATAAAAGTGTCTGTTGTGTGGGTGTCATAACTGGTCATCGAAAGGCCTGATGCTGGTGACTCACAGCAGCTCAGCCCCTGTTATTACATATTCAGGCATCTTGTGAACCAGTTGTTTAAAGCCAGCCTCAGTAAGAGTGTTTACTACAGAAATCCAAAGCCTACAACTCAGAACTCCACCACCACCCTCATCCAGGCAGGCTGAACCACACACGCTGGCTTGAGATGGTAAGAGCTGCTGCTCAGCACACACATGCTGAAAACCACAAACCAAGATTTCTCTGTACTGACAGAGACCAGAGATTCTGCCAGCTTCTCTGGTGACTCTGGGTTTGATGTATATGTACAGTTTTGCCCTTGTTGGCACAATAGAACTGCACATAAGACCATCTCGATGGTGCCAGCTGAACATTTGCTATGACAAAGGTCATCCAAAGTGCTTAAATAAATCATTCAGTTTACCTTCAGGTTAAAATAATATAAAATGGTCATTAAATGACAATATACCAATCTGTAATCTCTGCATATATGACCCAATGTTAGCAAAGTCAGTTTGGGGGCTTGTATATTATAGAAGACCACATCAGATTGACTCAAAGTAGAGATGAGAACGAGAAAACAGAGGCTATTTGTTTTCCCTCTGAATTGGTCTTAGTTACTCTCTTTGGAAAAAGCGCTTGATTTTCTTTTAAACACTACTCTTGAGAGAAAGGGGAGACCCAGCCACGTCAGATAGATTTAGTCACGCTTGTCATTTGAAAAGAGCCTCTCCAAGCTTAAAGCAGATCCAACTGAGGCCCTCCTACTTCTTACGGTCTCAACCCACTTTCCTAGTTGTTTGTGTATTTTTAGACAGTGTCTCACTACATCACCCTGGCTGCCTTGGAACTCTAGGTAGACAGGCTGGCCTTTAATTCAAAAGCAGGTGCTTTTGCCTTCCAGGTGCTACTTTTCTTTTTAAATTAACTTTCCCCCAAAGATGAATGCATTTCTTAATAAACTGAATATCCAGCTGTGCTTATTTCAGAATACTTTTAAGTTAGTTTCTGCACTATACCAGCTCATCCTTGCACTCTAGGGATTGGTTAGATGCTTCCTTTAAAAAATTGGTTTTTTTTTTTTTTTTTTTTTTTTTTGACTTTGTTTGTTTGGTTGGGTTTTTTGTAATAAAGATCTCCTGCAGCTCAGGATGGCCTCAAGCTGGTTATGTTGCCAAGGATGACCTCGAACTCCTGATCCTATTGCTGGGATTACTGGCCTTTCACCACCACACCCAGTTTGTATGAGGCAGAGAACTGAATCCAAGGCAGTTAGTTGAACCACATTCCCAGCCTAGTTAGGTCTTGAAAGCCAGTTGCCATGTACCTTACCGGACTGTTTCCAGGTGTTAGCAGGAGGTAGATCTGGCAATGCCTCCCTGACACGCTGCTTTGTTTTTGTCAAATGTAGGGAGTTTGATGGTTGGAAGCTTCTCTGGTATCAGGGAGCTTGAACTTAGAGGCCTTGTTTGAAGGTGAGGGGCTTCTGTAGCATCAGGAGGGCTGGGCTGTAGTTCTTGTTCAGCTAGGGAAGAATCATGTGACTTGGAACAAATCATTTAGCTTTTTAAAGTCTCATCTGAAAACAGGGATAATTTTGTCTCTGTAATTCTGTGACTCAGAGACGTGTTTTTTCTTGCATTTTTTCCCCCCCTGAGATGAGTATATCTAACTAAGGTGGCTGGACTCTGGGCCCAGCATGGACACCCCAGGGTGAGACACAGCTGGTCCTAGATAAACTTAAAGGAGATAGAGAAGGCTGGGTATGGTGGCCACACCGCCAATCTCAGTATTGCTGAGGAAGAGGAAGGAGAATGGAAAGCTGAAGTCAGTTTAGGAAACCAAGGTCACCTACCGGGCTTCTTACTGTTCCTTTGATAGCACAGCACAAAGGACATTTGCACTGATCTAACTACATGTGTTTATTTGCATTTCTTCCCAACAACTACCAACTTACATTTACCCTTCCAGAAGTCTCTGGAGGTCTGATTCATTACCCATACTGTCTTGTTAACTAACAGAAAACTCTTTAATGACTGTTATTAAATTGATAGTCTTCAACTAGTGACATATTATAGTCAAGGGAAAGGGAAAATAATATGAACAGGCTAATGTTGTTGAACATTAAATAAAATTATGCTCATAAAATACTTAGCATGGTGTCTTGTACCCAGGAAGCACAGGAAATAGCTCATTATCATCATCATCATCATCAATCTTTATAACACAGTAGCTGACAATAGCTTTCCAGAGCTACATTTCATTTACAATCTTTGTGTAAGAAAGGTAAGAATCATCTGAGCTGATGACTCTTTATTTTCTCTGAACTTCAGTAAAAAGTCTGTGCTTGTAGTCCTAGATTGATTATAGACTCTCTTGTCTATAGCAGGGCTTTGGTCTATGTCTCTAAAGTGTTATTAAAGCATCCCTGATGACTCTAAATAGCAGTTCTTGGTCTTAGCTACAATTGATCAGAGACCACCACAGCCTAGAATATGCATACCAATAATGAAGACAGGGATTCAGGCAACAGGATTGATTTTCTAACAATAAATCCCAGACACCAGAACCATCTGGAACACTTACAATTAAATTTAGACTCATGTGCACCAGCTCCCTGAGTTCTTAGATCTGGAGTGAATGCCCTGAGGTCTATATTTTCAATGTGTTCTGGTAGTTTTGGTGTGGTATGAAATATGATAATTGCCAGGGAGTTACTTCTGACTCTGCTGCTTAGTTTTATGAATGTCTTTTTCCCTCTCTGTGAGTTAGATGGTTGAATAGATACTCTCAGAGATAGCTAGTACCCCTCTGGCTCCAACACAGGGAAGTCTGAGTCATTGTTCTGCTGTTTGTCTGCTGAAGGCCACAGCAGCCTGTCTACCTCTTCTGGGAAATCTACCTCTCTCTGTGATTCCAGGGAATTTTCTTGCAAACATAGACTCCTGGGCCACTGTAACTGCTTTGGGTTGCATTTTGTACCAAAATGGGTCAGCTGGAGCCATTCTATAGGACTTGAACTTGTCCAGAGAACTGAAGACTCATCCGTCCATAGTGACAGAGCAGAAGCTCCTGCAGGAGTTTGGCCCCAGATGTTACTTCTCTGCCATAGCACAGAAAGCTAAGGTGATGTTGTTGCAAGCCAGAGTAAAGATGAGGGAAAATTGGGCCCAGTTGGAATCTCCTGTTCTGAGGACCTGGGGCATCAGTACATTCTCAGCTTCCTAGTATTTGAACTCAAAACAAATAAAGCAAAAACAGCAAGAGGAAAGACAACCTTCCAGTTAATACAAATTATTATCATTGGAAATGGCGCTCTATAGTTTACTTATATTTCACATATGCTTTTCCCTCTCCCTTTTGAGCATAGCACCTCGCCCTGCTTTTAAAAATGAGATTCAAGACTTGTTAAGTGGTTAAAAACTTGTAATGGTCTTGTGGGGGACCTGGGTTCAGTTCTTAGCACCCACATCAAGTGGATCACAACTGGTATCCATTTAGGGGGATATGCTGCCATCTCTGCTGTCTGTAGGCTCTTGCATTCACATGTATGTATGTACATCACAATCCACACATAGACATTTCTAAAATTTAAAATAAGATGTAATTCAGATGCCATAAAATTTGGCATCTTACAGTATATAATTCAAGGCTTTTTAGTATATTCATAAGGTGTACAACCATGCCAATTACTTAATTTCAAGACATTTTATTTCAAAGAGAAACATAGCAAGTTGTCTTATGTTGCATTAAGTTTCTGGCCTGTACTTTCCAGCCTACAGCCCCATAGTCCCACTGAAACACACAGACGCTTATATTAATTGTACACTGATTGACCTGGGGCCCAGGCATATAACTTATTAACTCTTTACCCTTAAACTAACCCATGATTCTTAGCCTGTTCAGCCATGCGGCTCTGTTCCTTTTATCAGAGCAACATAGTTGTCCTCTGCATCTTCTGGCTTGTCTGGCAACTCTGTGGCATCCCTGCCCTGTTGTTCCTGTTCCCAGAGTTTTTTTTTAGTCTGGTAGCTCCACCCACACTTCCTGTCTGCCTTTGGCCAATCAGCATTTTTATTAAACTAGTAGGTGGGGCAATTATTTACAACACAACAACATAATTCCACTACAGACATATGTTCTTTGCCTGTTACTGAGATAAAATACCTGATAAAAGCAACTTACAAGTGAAAAAAAATGTTTATTTGCCTCACAATTCTATGTTAAAAATCCATCCTTGTAGTTAAAAGAGCAGAAACCTGAAGAGACTGGTCCCAGAACATTTGCAGTCAAAAGCAGGGAACAATGGGTAGATGCCTGCAGGCTTGTGTTCTCTTTGCCTTTTTCATCTCTATAGCTCAGATCCCCTGCTGGGGAGCAGTTCACCTGCAAATAGATGGATCTTTCTGCATCAGCTAAGGTAGCAAGACAATCCCTCACAGACATTCTCAGAGGCTAACCTTAAAACTAGACAACACTCAACAGGTGTGTATGGAGGCTTACTTCTGAGGTGTCGAATGGACAGTAATGATTGTTACACCATCTGTAGATACCCATTTCCTCCCTCCATCTCATCCTCATTTTTACCAACCCCCATTTAACCTTTAGATCAGGTGCTTCCTCCTCTGCTTATGAGGAGGGAAAAGGAGAGCTAGCTTTCTTAGAGTTTTCTTATAAGGACAGAGCGGGTGAGAACTGACTAATTCACCTACCCTTTTCTGACCCTATTTTTTCCCACTTTATTTCCCTGAGTTATTATATTTGCTTGATACTACAGACCTTTGCACATTGTTGTCTCTCTTTGGAAACAGCTTTTGGTTATCCTGAGAGATTAAGTCACCCAGACATGGTCTGCCTTGATTTTGATAACCTTATGCTTTTTAAATGAAAGAGATTTGTTGGTTTTTTTCTTTTCTTTTCTTTTTTCTTTTTATTTTTTTTTTGCAACTGGAACCTTCTTGACCTCCTTAGGAGAGAGTGGCTATTGAAGAATAAGTGAACAGAAAGGGATTTTCTCATAAATACAAGAAAGAAAACAAGTTGAATGTCCTCTTCAGAGCCACAGTTCTTGTGGTAAAGTGTCTTCTTAAAGCTATTAAGATGAATATACCTTATGCAAAATTAAAGATAGAGTTCAACAGGAATCTCATAGGGAGGACAGGAGAACATGGTGGTAATTAGACTTTGAATCATTGGACATTCAAACTAACTTAGAGTTCTCTTTTGGTCAGATATCATGTTAATGAGGCTAATTGTCCACTGATTTCTTTAATCTAATTGAGGAAAGCAGGAAGCTGCAATTTGATTGGTAGATGATGAAAGACAGTGGAATGGTTTGGAGACACCAATTTGTTTGCAGGCAGATTTTTCTGTCTTTAGCTTTGTGGGAAACAGAGCTACTTCTACACCCCCATATAGCTGGGTGGATGCCCCTTTTGTGGCCTCTTTTCATGGTAGGGAATCTATTTCTGTTCCCACAGATAATCCGGGGCCTGCACACCCCAGGCTCCAGAGCCCCTCAGGGCAAGAGGCTAAGAACAGTTCTGGGAACAATCGGAAAGGCTGTTCCGCTTTGGCTGCCTGTGCCACTGCCTTGCCAGCCTGTCTGAAGCACTTGGGGAACACCCAGTCTTTGCCAGGACTTGAGCCTAACAGTAGAAATCAAAAAGTAAATTCCCCAAATTTCCCAGAAACTGAGAATTGGGCCTTCTATTCTTCTGCTGCCACATTTGAGTGAGAAGAATCCCTGTTCTTCTGCACCCAGACTCTTTTCCACCCTCGTGTGGCTATGCTGGTCCAATGGTCTCTCTAACAAGCAATGTTAAGATATTTTCGTATGTTCATTTCCTAAACCATCGAGGTCTTCAGACCCGGCTTTCATGCTGCTTGGCTGGCGCATTTGAACCTTGCTTTCTGCAAGGCTCACTCTAGGTGTTCCTTGTATATCTAACCCACATCTAAAGAGCATATGCCTAAGAGCAGAGATGCTAAATTCCCCGCTGCAGGATTGAAGGCACTGTGTGCCGTGGGGTAGAAATCAGGGAAATCTGCACCGAAAGAAGGTGCAGAAAGTGGCTTCAGCCAGAAGAACAGCTCCACTTGCCTGCTTGCTCCACAGCCCCTACTTAAGTGGCAGCAGGCAGTATGGCCCAGAACAGAAGAAAAATGAATAAATAAAGCACATGGTAAGTGGGAGGTACAGGTTTCACTCTATTTCTTATGTAAATTGTGTTTTAAAGGTACAAGTGGAAAAACAGCGTCAAGAGAAAAGATAAACGTGCAGGATCTGACGGCTTTGGTGTGCTCTTTTTTTTATATAATTTATTTTTACTTTATATACATTGGTGTCTTGCCTGCATCTAAATCTGTGTGAGGGTGTTGGGTCCCTGAGCGGCCATGTGGGTGCTGGGAACTGAACCTGAGTCCTCTGGAAGAGCAGTCAGTGCTCTTAATGAATGAGCCACCTGTCCAGCCCCTGGCTGTATCCATTTAGTCATTATTGAGGAAGACCTATAGATGTAGCTTTGAGGTCTCAAGACCTTGAGTGGGGCGTGGCCAGCCCCCCATTGAGAACCCCATTGCACACTGACCTCTTTCTTTGCCCCCTTTAAAAAAATCTTTAATTGCCATATTTTGCAGGTGCTTCTACCTCTGTTTAAAATATTTTGCACATAAATGCATATTAAGCATATTTTTGTCATTTCCACTATGCAATTTCTACTTCTATTTAATTATACAAGTCATAATATATATGTATACTATTTCTGTTTAAGATGTATATATCTCTGTTTATATACTTTATATAATGATATGTATTTAAGATTCTGTTGTCATTTTGTACTACACATTTACCTTTGTTTAATGTCTTTATAATTGTCATACTTAAAGTCATTATTCAAAAACTATACACCATTTATAAATTGTCTATTTTTACAATATAAGCTTCAGTCTTTAAGATGATAAAAATTATAGATCACAGTTACTTATGTTTGCCATATAATAGTTATGTTGTTTAAGTTTCTCAGATAAATAATAAAATAAATCAGATAGACAAGAGTCTTCAACCACTTCATAGATCTAAAAATATGACACTTAATATTTTATTATTCAAAATTCAACCATAAGAGACACAATAACTCCTAACATCATTATTCCTTTCTCAAGATAGTGTTGGGCATCAAAAACTCTCCACAAAGAGTTTGTCTGCTTTGGCAGACAGTAGCCCTGGCCTCAACTGTTGACAATAGGCACACTGTCCAATCCAGACAAACAAAACAAACCCTGCCAAGACAAGATAAGATGGTTTCTCAAAACACCCTGCTTCTAGAGAGATCTCTCAGATATCCTAGGCCTAGAGCCAAAAACAGATAAATAAATGCCCCAACTTTACAAAAAAAGCTATAAATAACTGTCCAGACAGCTGTCACTATCCTCTCCTAAATCTTAAAAGCTACTCTCTTGTGCTTCCAGCTTACTCAAGCAATATATTTTCCTTCTCAGGTCTTTAATAAAGTTAAAGACTAAATAGTTAAAGTTCCTACCATCTCATACCTTAGCTAAAAGCATTCAGATATTAAATTCATACTAGTCAAGATAAACAACTTTAAAATAATCCCTATATATTGCCACTTACCAATGTTCTAAAAATTTAAGATATACCTTATGTTTGTTATTTGTTAGTTATAATTTGGCCTTATTTATGTTATTGTCTATTCCTCTCCTAGATATCATCGTATAATTATTTCTGTTATATATAGCCTTATACTTAAGTTTAAAACTTTCTTAGTTAGACAAAAAAAGAAAGATGTGGTGGGATTCAGGCATTAGTGGCCAGCCCCCATTGAGAACCCTTCCTTCCTGCTTGTTCCTGCATCTCGGAGGAAAATTGGCACTACCACTGCGTGGGATGGCTCAACTCTCCAGAAACTGCCTTAAGGTTCCATTTTTATCAGTGAGTGTTTATATAAACCCCTTAATAAATATTAATCCTTTAAACAACAATAACCAATAAATAATCTGCCAATAGTTCTTCTTTTGTATCTTAGGTCATTTCCCTGGCATGAACTTTTTTTTTTTTTTTTCATAATTAGCTCATTTGTTACTTGACATTTAGAATATTTGACAACCAACATATCTTGAAGTATGGTGCCTTTCCACAAGTTTATAGAAATAAATGTAACTTTCTTGAGATTTTTTTTGGGAGCAGCTTCAATGACTAATGGAAAAGATTTATACTTTTGAAACCCCAATTGAGTGAATTAAATGTTTACATAAAAGTCATTAGTCATATTTATAGCTCTTCATGCTTTTAATAATCAAATTGAAATCACATAGTTTCATACTTCATTAAATGCTAGT
Source organism: Phyllotis vaccarum (assembly GCA_033318265.1). Classification (NCBI taxonomy): domain Eukaryota; kingdom Metazoa; phylum Chordata; class Mammalia; order Rodentia; family Cricetidae; genus Phyllotis; species Phyllotis vaccarum. The sequence goes on along the minus strand of JARWLC010000004.1, from coordinate 23,203,941 downwards.
CACAAATTCTTAAAATCTTTATTATTTCTGCATGTTTCTGTGTGTGTGTGTGTGTGTGTGTGTGTGTGTGTGTGTGTGTGTGTGTGTGTGTAAGGGTGCACATGCGTGTGACCCGTGCCTGATGTGTCTGTGTAGATGCACAGATGGCTATAGTGCGTATGTGGAGGTCAGAGGACAGCTTTGTGGCGTCTGTTCTCCACCTTCACCTTTTTGTGGGTTCTGGGGATCGAACTCAGGCTCTCAGGCTATTACAGCAAGCCCCTTTCCTGCTGAGCCATCTCGACAGCCCAGCTTTTGCTTTTCATTTCACAAAGCCTGTGTCCAGTGTTTGTGTAGTACACCATCAAGTAATAGAGGGTAATTTCTTAAACCTAACCCACTAAACAAAATGCACTTTCATTTCTAATTTTCGGGCCTGTTTTTGTTTATTATCATCATCATTTTTATTTTGCCAGCCTAATACCTTGTAAAGAACCTGTGAGAGGTGACTGTCTCCACAGCATGGACGAATTCCCACACAGTGCTGCATTTTGGCCCCAGTGAGTTGAGCCTGTGGTCATGCCCCTAGCAATTTGCGGGGAGCAGCCTCCCCACCACCTTGGCAGCGTTTGATGTTATTTCAAAAAACCAACCACAGTGAGGTGGGAAGAACTGGTTTAACAGATACAAAATGGTGTTTGCCTTTCTTTAACTGTTTACGTATCTACCATTTTCTTCAACTTCTTACTTTGAAAGTTTTAGATTTATAGAGAAGTTGGAAGAAAAGTGGAGTAAGCCCATCTTCCTTAGCAGCATTCACCTGCTGTTAATATTTTCCACATTTGTTTGTTTTTCTTTTCCAGCTACCCCCATAACACTCAGAGATACCACATACGTACATACATACACAGACATGAAACACACACATGCACACGGATACATATCTGCAAACACGGTATTTTTTGTCAAAATAGTTGAAATGGGAAGACACCATACATCTCTAACCTCTCCATCATGTGCCTTCGAATAAGCCAAATAATAACCATACACATCATACACAAGAAATTTCAGCATGGGATATGGCAGTGTACACCTACAATCATAGCACTTGGAAGGCTGAGGACAGAAGATTGTAGATTCACAGCCTGGGATGTATAGTGAGACTGTACCTGGTTCTGTATCAACTTGACACAGACTAGAATCATCAGAGGAGGGAGCCTCCATGAGATCTGGCTGTAAGCCATTTTCTCAATTAGTGATCAACGGAGAACAGCCCAGCACATGGAGGATGGTGCCATCTCTAGGGTGCTGGTCCTGGGTTCGATAAGAGAGCAGGCAGAGCAAGGCAGCAAGCACCACCCCTCCATGTCCTTGGCATCATCTCCTGCCTCCAGGATCCTGCCGTGTTTGAGTTCCTGTCCTGACTTCTTTCGGTAATGAGCAGCATTGTAGAAGTGTAAGCCCAATGAGCTCTCTCCTCCTTATGCTTTCTGGTCATGGTATTTTGTCATAGCAATGGAAACCCTAACTAAGGCAGAGGCTTTGTCTCAAAAACAAAGAAAGATATGACTTGGTGACTTCTACTCTTCAGAGGATCCAGGTTCAGTACCCAGACCCCACATGGCAGCTCACATCATCTATAACTTCAGTTCCAAGGAATCTAACACTCTCTTTTGGCCCCACAAGCACCAGGCTTAAAAATGGTATACAGATATACATGCATGCAAAACATCAAAATATACACAATTTTAAATTACAAGAATAATCTTTAAACAAAACAAAAAAAAACTGGTAAAGACATGAGGGGAGGGGACAGCACTAGGAGAGACAGAGTGCCTGAAGAACAATGTAGGTGCTCAGGCTGACATCCCATCTGAGGACAGCCAAACGAGCCATGCCAGCTGGCACTGTGAGGAGCCAAAGCCCCCAAGTCACAAGAAGTGATAAAGTGTTAGTAATTTAACGTATGTTAGTTTGTTAAGTTGCAATAAACCATTAAGACAAAAGATACAGCTCAGGGAAGAGACACCCCCATTTGTCTCAAATATATTTTATTCTTTCCCAGTGCTGGTGACTCCATGTCAGTTTACAGGCTGACAATTTAAGAGATTTGGACTTTTCGTTGTCACCTTTGGACCCCTCAGGTGCCACATGAAAACAAAGGCATCCTGATCCAAGAAAGCCCAAGGCATCTTTTCTTAATTCTTAACCAACTAAATCATAAAGTATAATAATAAATCATTGCTGTAAACCTTAAAATTTTGCCTTTTTAATAATGTATCAGCATACAACTTGATGACCTGAATTTAATCACCAGCACTGGGAAAGAATTCACAGGATGCCCCTGGCTAGGTCGCCAACTAATAGTGTGTGTGTGGGGGGTGCCTAACAGGACTTCCCCTAGAATCAAATTAATAACCACCCTAACCAAGTGTCATCACAGAGCCTACACACAACAATGAATAGAGGTGGAGGCAGAGATCCATGGAGTTCTTGGTGGTTTCCCTAGCACCTGGTCTCTTTCCAAGCCTTGAGAGAGATTGGCTTCCTCTGTAAAGATATCCATGTCTTTTCTTCTCCCTTTGTTGCCCCTCTCACCCAACCATCTCCTCTCATGATTTGTTCCCACCTCTTCTTGGTTACAACCTGTCATGCTCCCAATTTACTAAGGAGATCTTCTCTATTTTCTCTTCTTAGGGGAATCCCTGGGTGTCTCTCTTAAGTTCCTTCTGATCCCAAGATGTTTCAGGGGTTGTGGTTTGCAGCTTGGGTATTCTTCTTTGTTTTTTGTCTAAAATCCACTTATGAGTGAGTACATCCTATATGCCTTTCTGGGCTTGTGATACCTCGCTCAGGAGGATATTCTCCATATCCATCCATTTACTTGCAAATTTTAGGATGTCATTTTTTTTTTTCTGCTGAGTAGTGCTCCATTGTGTAGGTGTACCACAGTTGGTTAATACATTCTTCAGATGAGGGGCATCTAGGTTGTTTCCAGGTTCTTGCTATTACAAATAATGCTGCTGTGAACATAGTCAAGCTAATGCCTTTGGGTACAAGTGTGCATCCTTTGGGTATATGTCCAATAGTGATATTGCTGGATCCTTGGGGAAATTGATTCCTAGTTTTCTGAGGAACCTCCATACAGTATTTCAGAGTGGCTGTACAAGTTTACACTCACACCAACAATGGAGGAGTATCCCCCTTACTCAGCATCCTGTCCAGCATAGGCTGCCATCTGTGTTTTTGCTCTTAGCCATTCTGACAGGTGTTAAGATACTATCTCAAAGTTGCTTAGATTTGCATTTCTCTGATGACTAAAGATGTGCTCTTCAGCCATTTGTAATTCTTCTATTGAGAATTTCTTCTTTTAGTTCTGAACCCCATTTTTTAATTTAGGTTATTTAGGTTTGGGGCTCTAGTTTCTTGAGTTCTCTATATATTTTAGAGATCAATCCTCTGTCAGATATAGGGTAGGTGAAGATCTTTTCCCATTCTGTAGGCTGTTGTATTGTCTTATTGACTGTGTCCTTTGCCTTACAGAAGCTTTTTAGTTTCAGGAGGTCCCATTTATTGATTGCTGTTTTTAGTGTCTGTGCTACTGGTGTTATATTTAGGAAGTGGTCACCTGTGCCAGTGCATTGGAGGGTATTTCCCACTTTCTTTTCTATCAAGTTCAATGTAGCTGGGGTTATGTTGAGGTCTTTGATCCACTTGGATTTGACCTTTGTGCATGGTGATCGATATGGATCTATTTGCATTCTTCTACATACTGCCATCCAGTTATGCCAACACCATTTGTTGAAAATACTATCTTTTTTCCATTGAACATTTTTGGCCTCTTTGTCAAAAATCAGGTGTTCATAGGTGTGTGGGTTAATGTTGGGGTCTTTGATTAATTTCCATTGATCCGCAAGTCTGATTTTATGACAGTTCCAGGCTGTTTTTATTACTGTAGCTCTATAGTATAGCTTGAAGTCCGGAATGGTGATTCCTCCTGAAGTTCTGTTATTGAGCAGGAATGTTTTGCCAATCCTGGGTTTCCTGTTATTCCATACGAAGTTGGGTATTGTTCTTTCAAGGTCTGTAAAAAATTTGTTTGGATTTTGATGGGGATTGCATTGAATCTGTAGGTTGCTTTTGGTAAAACTGCTGTTTTTACTATGTTGATCCTACCTATCCAGGAGCATGGGAGATCTTTCCATTTTCTGATATCCTCTTCAGTTACACCAAGATATTTAATGTTATTTGCAGCTATTATAAAGGGTGGTGATGTTTCTCTTATTTTTTTTTTCATCCCTTCTATCCTTAGTGTATAGAAGGGCTCTTTATTTTTTTGAGTTAATCTTGTACTCTGATATATTGCTAAAGGTATTTATCAGCTGTAGAAGTTCCCTAGTAGAATTTTGGGGGTCACTTATGTATACAACCATATCATCTGCAAATCAAGATATTTTTACTTCTTCCTTTCCAATTTGTATCCCCTTAATCTCTTTTTGTCCTCTTATTGCTTTAGCCAAAACTTAAAGAACTATATTGAATAGATAAGGAGAGAGAGGACAGCCTTGTCTTGTTCCTGATTTTAGCGGAATTGCTTTGAGTATTTCTCCATTTAGTTTGATGCTGACTGTCAGCTTGCTGTATATTGCCTTTATTATATTTAGGTATTTCCCCTGTATTCCTGATCTCTCCAGGACTTTTATCATAGAGGAGTGTTGGATTTTATCAAAGGCTTTTTCAGCATCTAATGAGATGATCATGTGGTTTTTTTCTTTCAGTTTGTTTATATGATGGATGACAGCCACAGTTTTTCATATGTTGAACCATCTCTGCAACTCTGAGATGAAGCCTACTTAATTGTGGTGGATAACTTTTTTGATATTTGCCGAAATTTTATTATTTTTGTATCAGTGTTCATGAGGAAGATTGGTCTGTAAAATTCTTTTTCTTTGTTGCATCTTTGAGTGGCTTGGGTATCAGGGTGATTGTGGCTTCATAAAAGAGTTTGGCAATGTTCCTTCAGTTTCTACTGTATGGAACAGTTTGAGGAGTATTGGTATTAGTTCTTCTTTGAACGTCTGGTAATTCTGCAATGAAACTGTTTGGTTCTGGGCTTTTTTTGTTTGTTTGTTTGTTTTACTTGGGAGACTTTTAATAACAGCTTCAATTTCCTTTAGGGCTATAGGTCTGTTTAGGTCATTTATCTGATCTTGATTTAATTTTGGTAAGTGGTACCTGTCTAGAAAGCTGTCAATTTCTTTTAGGTTTTCCATTTTAGTGGAGTATAGATTTTCAAAGTATGACCTGATAATTCTCTAGATTTCCTGGGTGTCTGTTGTTATGTCCCCTGTTTCATTTCTGGTTCTGTTAATTTGTATACTCTCCCCCTGCTTTTTGGTTAGTTTGGATAAGGATTTGTCTATCTTGTTAACTTTCTCAAAGAACCAACTCTTTTATTCAGTGATTCTCTGTATTGTTCTCTTTATTTCTATTGTATTTATTTTAGCCCTGAGTTTATTTCCTGCTGTCTGCTCCTTCTAGGTTTGCTTCTACTTGTTCTAAAGCCTTCAGCTGTGGTGTTTGTTAGGTCTCTTGTGTGTGATTTCCCTAGGTTTTTCATATAGGGATCTAGTGTTACTATTTTTCCTCTTAACGCTGCTTTCATTGTGTCCCATAAGTTTGGGTGTGTTGTGGATTCATTTTCATTAAATTCTAAGAAGTCTTTGATTTCTTTCTTAACTTCTTCCTTGACCCAGAGTTGGTCCAATTGAGAGATGTTCAGTTTCCATGAATTTGTAGGCTTTCTGTGATTTTTGTTGTTGTTTAACTCTAACTTTAGATCATGGTGGTCTGATATGATATAAGGAGTTATTCCCATTTTTATGTATCTATTGTTATTTTCTTTATGACTGAGTATGTGTCAATCTTCGAGAAAGTTCCATGGGGTGCTGAGAAAAAATATATATTCCTTTGTGTTTGGGTGGAAGGTTCTGTATATATCTATTAAGTCCATTTTGGTCATAACATCTGTTAGATCCCTTATTTCTCTGCTGAGTTTCTGTCTGGTTGACTTATCCAAGGGTGAAAGTGGGGTATTGAAGTCTCCCACTATTAGTGTGTGGTGCTTGGTGTTAAGTTTAAGTATTAGTAGTACTTCTTTTACATATGTAGATGCCCTTGTGTTGGGGACATAAATGTTCAGGATTGAGACTTCATCTTGGTAGATTTTTCCTGAGATGAATAAGTAATGTCTGTCCTTTTTTGATTGATTTTAGTTTGAAGTCTATTTTGTTAGATATTAGGATGGCTACACCAGCTTGTTTCTCAGGACCATTTGATTGGAAAGTCTTTTCCCAACCCTTTACTCTGAGCCTGTGTTCGTCTTTGAAGTTGAGGTGAGTGTTTCTTGTATGCAGCAGAAGGATGGCTTCTGCTTTTTATCCATCGTGTTAGGATGTGTCTTTTAATAGTGAATTGAGTCCATTGATATGAAGGGATATTAATGACCAATAATTGTTATTTCCTATTATTTTTGGTGGTAGCTTGTGTATATTTCCCTCCTTTGGGTTTTTCTTCTGTGAAATTATCGATTATTTGTAGTTTCATGGATGTATTTGGTTTCCTTAGGTTGGAGTTTTCCCTCTAGTGCTTTCTGTGGATAGGTATTGTCATGAAAATCTTGTTTACTCCATCTATGGTCACTGATAATTTTGCTGGGTATAGTAGTCTGTGTTGGCAGCCATGCTCTTTTAGTGTCTGTATAACATCTGACCAGGACCTTCTTGCTTTCATTGTTTCCATTGAATAGTCTGGTGTTATTGTGATGGATCTGCCTTTATAGGTAATTTGGCCTTTTTCCTTTGCAGCTTTTAGTATTTTTTCTTTATTTCATAAGTTTAGTGGCTTGGTTATTATGTTTGGAGGGCACTTTATGGGGGCGGGGGTCTAGTCTATTTGGTGTTCTGTAAGCTTCTTGTATCTTTATAGGCATTTCCTTTTTTAGGTTGAAAAAGTTTTCTTCTATGATTGTGTTGAATATATTTTCTGTGCCTTTGAGCTGATATTCTTCTCCTTCTTTGATTCCAATTATTCTCAGGTTTGGTCTTTTCATGGTGTCCCAGATTTCCTGGACATTTTGTGTTATGACCTTTTTGGTTTTAGCATTTTCTTTGACTGACATATCTATTCCCACTATTGAATCTTCCACTCCAGAGATTCTTTCTTCCATCTCTTGCATTCTGTTGGCTATGCACGCATGTATAGTTCTAGTTCATTTCTTTAGATTTTCTATTCCCAGCTTTACCTCAATTTGTGCCTCCTTTATTGCTTCTATTTAAAATTTTAATTCTCGGGATGTGTCTTTCACCCATTTCTTTTCTTTTTCTTTCTTTTTTTTGGTTTTATTTATTTTCTTGCAGGGAATTGTTAGTCTATTCTAATTGTTTGTATTTTCTTCGATTTCTTTAAGGTAATTTTTAATATCTTCTTTTAAAGCTTTTATTATCTTCATAGAGTTGTTTTTAAGGTTGTTTCCTCTTCATTGTTCTGCTCAGGTCTTGATGTTGTGAACCACCAGCTTCTTCTGGTGATGTCTTGTTGTTCTTTATATTGTTATATGTGTTCTTGCACTGACATCTGCCCATTGCTTCCTTGGTTCACACTTAGTCAGCCCTTAGTTGGCTCTTAGTCAGTTGTGGGCCTGGGGGCTGAGTGTCTTCAGTAATTGTAGGGGCTGCTCTTAGTCGGCTCTTAGTTGGCTGTTGGCCAAGGAGCTATGTGTCTCCAGTCATCGCAGGAGTCGTTCTTAGTTGGCTCTTAGCTGTGGACCAGGAAGCTTCTGGTCTCCAGTTGCTGGTGTATGATAATGTAGTTTGCGGTTTGGGTGGGGTTTGGCCCATGGGATGTCTCTCCAGCTGTGTTTTGCTGGGGATTTGGCTTGGTAGCTTTTTCTGCTTTCTTTGGTTTAGGGCAGAGTTGCGGTGTGGTTGGGATGCAGGGGACTGTGGCCCTGTGCTGGGCTTCGGAGACCATGGTCTCCCCTTAATCTGGGGGTCGTGGTGCCACTTACCTCTTAGTCAGCTGTGGACCAGGGGACAAGGAGGCTTCAGGGTCTCCAGTTGTCAGTCTCTCATCCATCTTTTAAAGATTTACTTTTGTTTTATGTGTATGAACCCTTCGCCTGATGTATATGTATACTATGTGAGTACAATTCCCAAAGAAGCCAGAAGAGGGCATCAGATCCATGAAACTGGAGTTACTGACAATTGTGAACTGCCATGAGGGTGCTGGGAACCAAATGAGGGTCCTATGCAAGAGGAGCAAGTGTCTTTTGCTGCTGTCTCTTCAGGCACTTGTGGGGGTTTTGTTGTTGTTGTATGTTTTGTTTTTAGTTATGAACTCACTCTATAGTCCAGGCTGACCTGGAGCAGCTCACTGTCATACTCAGGACTCATACCTCGGCCTTACCTGGAATTATAGGTCTGTGCCACCATATCAGCTTTCTTCCATTTAAAAAATTATTTATTTATTGAATTTCATGTATGTGTACTATATTTACATTATCCCCCCAGCCCTTTCCATGATCTCCATCTTCACACACACATGCACACACACACACACACACACACACACACACACACACACACACACACACACACACACACACACAAAATCTGTTGAGTCTATTGTTTTATGTAAATGTTTTAGGGATAATTGTTTGGTATTGGATGAATAATTAGTGAGTTTATTCCTGGAGAAGACTGGCTCTCCCTCACTCAGCAGGCACATTGACAGTAGCTCTTCATCCAGCAGTCAGAGACCATTAAAGAAAGTAACAATTGGTTAGAATGCAGAGGACCACTGATCAGGTCAATCAGGTCAACTGATGCAGCTACAAACAACCCTTATACCTAAGACTCAGGAAATACCACAGAAGAGGGGAAAGAGGAAAGACTGCAAGACCCAGAGGGCCAGGACATCTGTATTTGACAGAAAACTTGTACCCACAACAGTATGGCCACTTAAAGAAGACCTGAATAAAGACAGCACCATTTGACATACCAGCGTGAGTGGGGAATCTCGTAAGGCTCTTCCTACCTTTAAAATTATTTTTTGAAATTGATTTTCTTTTTATGTGTATGGGTGTTTTCTCTGCATGTCTGTCTGCACCATGTGGATATTACACCTGTAGAGGACAGATGAGGGTATTGGATCCTCTGGATCTGGAGTTACAGATGGTTGTTGACCGTCACGCGGGTGCTGGGAACAAAGCACAGAAGGACCATCTATCCAGCTTCCTCCTCCCATTTATTTTTAACAGAAATAATTTGTGATTATCCTTTCTATAATATCCCTTCTTTTTTCATCCTTTATTTCTTCCTCTGATGAACCATTTGAATTACGTTGGTTTCTATTATCTCTACATAAGCAAAAAAAAAAAAATCTGTAATTATTTTTTTCTTTTTCATGTATAATCAGAAGCATAATTTAAGCACTCTTTTGTGGGTTGCTTTGTTCAAACGGCTTTATCAATATATTATTGACTAATATTGTCTATAATGGAAAATAATAATTTGACACATTTTTTTTTACCCATGCATACACCTGTAAGACAGGGTTTTCTAAAGGAACAAAAGTAATAGAAAGAACACGTACACAAATATATAAATATAGCAGAATACACATATGTGTGTTGTTATATTTATATATTTTTACTCAATATAATTTGATGAATTAATGTTGTAAATATAAATTAATAATTAAAATATATACAGAGAGGGATGATTTATCTGCGTGGCTTACAGGCTGTGGTCTAGCTAGTCTAACAATGGCTGCCTACCAGCAGAAGGTCCAAGAACCCAGCAGTTGTTGGGTCCACAAGGCTGGATGTCTAAGCTGCCTTCAGCATATACTAGAATTCAGAAGAAGTAGGCTCTAATGCCAGTGAAGGAATGGACTTGCCAGCGAGAGAGAGAGCAAGCAGGCAAAGAGAGAGTACTTCCTTCACCTCTGTCCTTAGTCAGGCTCACACCAAGTATGGCCCAGATTAAAGTGGGCTCTTCCCACCTCAAAAAATTTTGAATTAAAAGTAGGTTTTCCCACTTCAAATGATTTGATTAACAACAACAACAAATCTCTCACAGGTATGCCCAGACCCTTGGGTTGTAGTTAACTGCAGATAGAGTTGAGTTGACAGCCATTGATGCAATCAAGTGACCCAGCATCCCAAAGTTTCCTTCCAACCTTTTGCAATCCTTCCTTCTTCCTGGCCCTCCCCAGGCTCCACATCACTTAACAGAAATATGTTGTGTCCTTATGTTATTTGTATGGTATTTTGTTAAGTAGATTTGGCCATATGTATTCAGCAATCCTTTTAAACATGACATAGGCTACTTTGATATTTTATATTTTGGTGTTACAAACAGTGCTTTATTGAATAACCTTGTACCCAACTATGCCTTTGCTGTAGATATATATCCTCAGGGCAAATTTTGCAAATTTGGGCTGTCTAATTTTCAGATAGTTTCAGATATAATTGTGTGGATATGGCCTAAGCTTGCTTAGCCATGTTAATCAGCTGAGTTCTTTCAACCACGAATGAATTACTTTGGTGCTCTGTGTGTAATCTAATCACATCTTTGTATTTCCTCATGCTATTTCTTGTTTTAAAAAGAAAAGGAATCTTGGGATTTAGGGAGATAACTCAATGATTCTGAAACAAATTTTGTCTGGGCCTTTACAACAATTTGTTCAAAGCCATGAACTTTCCTTGGAGAAATTCATCCACATAATTAGACCTCCAATTGCTAGGCATTCATGGATGCTCCTATCCTTAGATGCTAATCCCCACAGTTAGAGGTAATAGGAAATATGGCTGTGCTTTACGCTTTCACTTCATCCCTCTTGCTATCAGGCTCTACACTTATGATGGATGAAGTGATTGAGAGAGAGAGAGAGAGAGAGAGAGAGAGAGAGAGAGAGAGAGAGAGCACTTATTTGTCCCTGTAGTGTGTATAGCATATTGTTACAGAAGCTACAAAAAAGTACAGTCAATTTCTTAACCACAATTCTATATCCCCTTATTGAGGACTTAGTATGCACCAGGTACTGATCTAGCTATGATGCATACTAGTTAAATGGTACAACTAGTCAGTTACCTCATGAAACATTCAACGATGGGGACAGAAAGCAACTGAATCTAACCAGCACCTGGAGATAAGGATTACAGAGGAAAAGAGGAGAGAAGGGTCTTTCTGTAAAGAAGGGTTTTGAGGAAGGGGGAGACAATGAAGGGTTTGAGTGGAATGTGGATGTTTTACAGCCCATGTTTTGAAAGGCCCCCTCTGGCTTCTGTCTGAAAGAAGGCTGCGAAGGGCCAGAGTGTAGGCAAAGAGATCAGGCATTTGTTGCTAGGTAAACAGGTGAAAGCCAAAAGTGGTTGTGGAAGGTTGAGAAATGAATGCCATCTTTGGAGCGGTAACTGCGTGTCTGCTTACTTCCTGGTGGCTTGTGACTAGTGGGATACCCACAGGATACACAAATCTACCTTCAGCATTTCCAAGGGAACATGGGCTCAGACTAGGAACTGTTTTGTTGAGGAAAGTGTCTGGTCTATGTTGGCTGGCTTACCAGAGAGCATTGAGCTTAACAGAGATGAAAAATGAAAAACATTAATGAGCTATGGCAGAGCCTCCTCGGCCTTCTAATAAATCTGAGCCGTACTGCTTTTCCAGCAGTGGAATTATACTTGGAGTTTAGATCAAATTGCATTAACTGTTGCTTCCGTGTACTCAATAAAAACAGAAGAAAGCATGATTCACATCCCCACTTACAATAGTAATGCTTTTCAATACTGAGTGAGGGCTACAGGAACCAGTGCAGATAGATGGCAAGAAGTTTTTCCTTGTGGATCACCATGGTCAAGGGCTGACTGTGCTCTCTCTCTCTCTCATTAATAATTTAATGTGTTAAGTTGATCCCAAGCCCCTCCCCTCCGAAGCTTGGCCTGCCTCAAGGGTGTGTGGTTATGCAGCAGCTACAGCACTTTATTCCAGCGTGAGCCAGAGTCTGAAGAGAACAGTGAGCTGTCAAACAGCTTAACATGTTACAGTCAGATGTTAACTGAGCTCAGAAGGGCTGGGTCACCAGAGATGGAACACGGTAGTCATTAGCTCTGTTTAACATTAAATTGATGGATTTCCTGAATTCAGCACTGATCCTGCTCTTTCCTGCCTGGGCTTTCTCTTCCTGTGCCTAGACGAAGTGAATTAAGATAGTGCCTGACATACAGTAATGAATCAGATGATATATATGTTATTGTCTTATAGTAATACAGTTCAGGGAAGAGCAAAGATAAGGCAAGTCAGGACAGCTACTGAGGGATCCAGTTGTACGAGAAGGTCTCAGACTCTCTGGCAAAGATCTGAATAGCGACAGCCTAGTGACACCTATACCACAGTTCTTGGAAGGGGTGAATATATTATCCACTGTGCATGGCAAAAGAGCCTTTTCACATATGACTGAGTTAAGGATCTTGAGATGGAGAGATTTTTCTGGAAGGTCATGTCAATGAGGTTTACAGAGAATCAGAGAAAGAACACACACCGATTGCAGTGACTGTGACTAGGGCCATAAGCCAAGGAAAGCAGGCAGTCTCTATTAGGTAGAAAGATAACCTACTACTGCTACCAATGATGACGATGACAATAAAAATAATTTAAAAATCAGATTCATCTTCACCCTCCCAAAGGAATCAGTCTTGCTGATGATTGTCTTTAATCTGATGAAACTGAACTTGGACTTCTGACCCCTAGAACTGTAAGATAATACATATAAGTGTTGGTTTAAGTTGGTGGTAGTTTGTTATATCAGAAAAGGGAAACTACTATCTTCAAAACTCAAATAAGCATCTGTACGTCTGTTTTATTTCTGGGGTGAAGGTGGGGGCCACATTTCTTGGGAACACAGAGTTAAGCTCATAGATCACTCCAGCATGGTATCCAAGCAGCCATTGTGCATCCCTCATAGGTTCCTGGCCCCTTTAATCACAGAAGGCGGAGTTTGTTTTACTTTCACTGATAGGGTCACATGGTGAGAATCTACATTCTGGAGTCATGGTCCAAAATGCCAACTGACTGGAAAAAAAGAAAGTATGTTTGCATAATTTATTTGAGGGCTTATTCAGTTTATGCAGGTTTTTTTTTTTTTTTTTTCAGCTTTAAAGCCTTTTTGTTGTTACTGTTTTGTTTTTATCCAGGGTCTCTCTGTGTAGCCCAGGCTATCTCAACAACATGATTCTCCTACCTCAGTTCCTGGAGCATTAGGATTTCAGGAATGTACCACCACACCTAGGGGGTGGTTGTATTTGATGAAAATGCAAGTATTTACCAGTGAATGACTCAGGCACCCGTGCAAATATTCTAAAATCTATAATGAATGCTTTTGAAATGCTTGCAATAACATTTTACTTTACCAAATTTTTAAATCAATATTTTGACTTATAGTTAGAAAAATATCTATATTTGAGCCTGGTTTTTTAAACTGTGAGTCTTGCTTATGGTATCTCTTATTTCATTTGTGCCCTAGGTGACATCGGTGGAGCCACTTAGTTCCAGCATTGTGACAAAGGGAGCCAGACAATGAACCAACAGGGAAACACAGAAGCCGGTCAAAAAGCTGTGAAGAGGCAACAGCATGTTCCCCGGGTATAGTGTACCTGATGAAAACCCATGGGTAACCGAAGTCCACTCTTTACTGTCCTGGAGGCTGGGAAAACCAACATCCAAGCCCCCCAGCACACTCAATGTCTCAGGGCTGCTTCTCTGCCCCCAGTTTGGTCCCTTATTGTCAGTTCTCTGGTGGGGACACATGGCAGTAGAGTGTTTTGCCTGAATGTATGTCTGTGCACCACATTCATGCAGTGCCCATGGATGCCCGAAGAGCCCATCTGACATCCTGGAATTGAAGTTGAAAACCAGCTATGAGCCACCATGTGGTTACTGGGAAATGAATCAAGGTCCTCTAAAAGTGCTTTTAAATACTGATAGTATCTTCTCTCCACCCCCTCAACCTCTTTATGGGGGACTGATCCTGTCCACGATGGTGGCGCCTTCATGAGGACCCTGCTCTTAATGTTGTACTGGGAATTAAATCTTAACGGGAAATTTGGAGGGACACAGTCAAGCCAACTACAGTGGGTGGTATAGCAAAACTGAAATACACTCTAAACACTGTTTGATGACTGAGTGAGACTATGTCCTGAGAATGCTTTAGCATAGATCAGAGACAGGGTCCAAGAGAGAGCTCAAACTGTTAACCCTACAAGTTAAACTGTTTATCATTTCTAGGATAGAGCTTAAGTTTTAGCCTTTTGGTCAAGATCAAAGTGAGGACAAGAGAATTGTTAAAAGACTTTCACACAAGAGACTCACCCTAAGTATGGATTTGTGTATCTCTCTGTTTTTTTCAAGAAAGAGTCGGTGCATGGCCCTGGCCAGTCTGGAACTCACTCTGCAGAGCAGGCTGTATTAAAACTTAGAGAGATCTGCCTGACTCTGCCTTCCAAAGGCTGGGAGTGTTCATGTTACTTTGAACTTACCAGTGTTCTGTCTCTATTGCATGCTTTGGTTTACTCACTGAGAGAAGGAAAAACTGAATAGGGATTAGTCTCACTTATCAGGCAAGGATCTGTCTCAGGTTTTCATACTTAGAGGGCAGGGATTGGACAGGTCATTTGAGTCTCTTTGACAACCTAACGTAATGACAATGGCAGCAATTCTCAGAGGCAGGCTCCTGCACAGTGTCACCTGCCTGTGCCCAAAGTACCTGCTGTCAGGTATGAACAACTCAGCATAAAAGGTGTCTAATGTTTCCCCAGACATAGGGCAGACACTGCCAGGATTTAAAAGACCTTTGAATTCTTGCCGCTAAGTACAAACAAGGAGCTCCACCACACAAGCTGGCATTTCCTCAGTTTTTATTCATTCCATACCTCTTTGGTCCTTAGCATCAGCTTTGGGTTTTGCTATCAGATCTACTTTTTCAGTGATGACCTTGGATCTTTCAGTAACCATCACCCTCTATTATCCCATCTCTGAGGCCTCATGGCTTCTTTCTCTCTCTCATTCTCTCTTTCATGCACCTCCCATTGTTGAGCTTACTTCAGCTCTTCTGAAGGGGCGAGTCCATCAGGCCCTATACATGTGAACAGACCCTCAGCTTTCAAGGTTCCTTTCTGTGAGCTTGACACTAAGAATTCAGAGTTCTTCAGTGAAATCAGAATAAGGCTGTATTGGAAGGACAGGTTGTTTAAGGGGGCTTTGTAATGGATACAGGGGGACAGTTAGGTTAGGGGCTCCACCATCAGTGCCAGGAAAGCATCCTGGCAGCTTTGGGGAAAATGCACACATCAGAAAAGATATTTGTCTCCATGACAGAAAAGAAGGGGATTCTTACCTGGCCAGATCAGCAGAATAGACCCCGGTGACTAACGGAGTGACAGATACTGTTACAACCATATTACCTCATAGCCAATATATCAATCCTGACTTAGAAGTAGGTCTTCTGCTTACTAACCATGTAAACTTGGGCCAACTCTCCACTGGGTCGGGGGGGGGGGTGTGGAGAGGAGGAGGCTAATGACCCAGTGCCTCAGGTAGATAATGCTTAGGGTTGGTACACAGTAAATAATGATGACCTCCACCCTCTGTCCTTCTTGTTTCTTTGGCACCAACATCATAATGACCTTAAAATGTCTAAAGTTATCTAAATCTCACCAGGTAGAATGCAAAATAAGTGTGTGCTTGCAACACTGTTTAAATGCTATTGGAAATCAGAGTGGGAAAATGTGTGGTGATGTGGTTCATGAGAAGGATGGTATGGTGGTTTTCTGGAAGTTGCTTACCCATCGAACATGGCAGATCACAAGTGGCAGAATGGGCTGATCCAAAATTTCATAGGGACTACACTAAGTACATTCTTAGCTTGGTGGAATAAAAGGGGCATCTTGCTGGTGCTGGAGAATTTTTTCCCAGGGGACACCTGAACTAATGTCCACCCCACTCTTTAAGGTTCCGAAGACAAAATAAAGTATAATTGTAACAGAGTCTCTATCTTGTGGAGACAATGGGTTTATTGGACGTTCTGACAGAGCTTGAGAAAGGAATTACAGGAGTGAAGTGACTCCAAAGCAGTCACTACCAGAGAGTCGCAGCCCAGCATAGAGGACAACTAGCTGTATAGGTGTCCCCTACAGTTAACCCTTCCCAGTTTATATACTTTAGCAACTCCCAGGACCCTGATGTTGGATTTGCATACAGATAGGTGGAAAGTGCAAGAAGACACTGCTAACATCTTAGATGAGGGACTGGACATCAACAGAGAACAGGCCCACTGTGGAGCTCTTGAATGCAGGCTTGGCAGATCTGATGAAATGGTGAGTTTGTTTACTTATTTGTTTAATGGACTATGATCTATAGTAGCCAGAAAGGTGTAATGGGTGTGGAGAGCCTTGAACATTAGCCAGAACAACAGACTGTGGATTCTAGAGACATATGGCCCAGGCATGAATTTAGATTCCACTCCATCATATGAAGGAAATGGCACTCAAACACAGCATAGCACTTTATCTCATGAGTAGGCAAAAACAATTATATTAATCTGTCCACCTGAAGTGGACATTCAGGTATGTTGCAGTCTGTCAATTTTGCTTGGAAAATTCCTAAACAAAATGCAAAGAGCTCACAGTGTCTCACTGTACACACATGAAATTCCTCTAGAAATTTCTAGAATTTAAAAAATTCCTTCGGTGTATAGATATATAAATGAAGCTGGTTTTGCAGGATAAGGCTATCTTCTACAAGACCAGATACTGCCTAACCCCCTTTCAAGAGGTTGTACCAGTTGAGACTCTCAATGATGAAACATTATAACTTCTCATCGCAATGTGTGCTCTCCCAGTCTTGAAGTCTTTTGTTTCTTGTGTCAAGTACTTTGTGTAAAAAGCTTTCCCATGGGGGGGGCAGGGTGAGGAGATGGATCTCATTTATTCATTTCTAGAATATAATAGGAACCTGAATGCTTTCATTTGTTCATATAATTTTCCTACTTTCTTTTTTTCTGATTTGAAGATACTCTCTAGAGGATTTCCATCTTACGCACACTGCAACTTTCTTTTTGCCAGGTTTGTTTGTTTGTTTGTTAATTCACTTGGTCCCCCTCCACCCTGTGGTTATGCAGATTACATGGTGTATCATTATTTTTGTGTTTCTGTGACCAAATTATCTGACAGAAGCGAGTTAAGGCATGATTTCTAAGGATCTCAGTGCATCACAACACAGAAGCCAGAGAGGAACAGCTCTCTTGTCCATGACGGAGAGCAAATGGGGAGAAGACAGCTGTTCACATATCAGTAGTCAGAAGCAGAAGGACAGCAGGGCTGGAAAAGCGCTGGACTGTGACCTCCAGGAGTCCACCTCTACCTCTGCCAGCTAGGTCACACCTCTCAAAGACGCTTCTCACAAATAATGCTAGTATCTGGGAAACATAGTCTAAGCATGAGCCCACTGGGGAACATTTTAGATTCAGATCAGAGCATATGATTAGAACCAAATTTGCCTGATTAGTCTGTTTTAAAATAACCTCTTGAATTAAGTTTCACTCTGAGACCATAGTAATATAGCCCCATGTTTTTGTCTAGAAGTTTTAGAACTTTTGTATTAATACCTGCTTGCTACAGGAGCCATCTGGGCTCTTATATATGTGTGAGAAATGATCATATCATCTAAAAGATGAAAGAAAATAGGCCTCACATAGCCCTTAACTACATCAAGCATAGAAAGAGAATGCAGTGGAGCCTAAACAGGTGTGGAAAGATCTCTAGTAAGATCACCCTGGCCAGCAAACCTCCCACAAAGGAGGCAGGATGCCAAGGTAAATGACACGCCCAGCAGGGAGTGCCAACAGCCCCTGCTGGAATAGCCTCAAGAAGTTTGAAAAGGACTTTGTTGGCCAAGAGGAGGGGAAACAAGGCCTCACATACATTGCCAGAGGAAATATAAATGCCTACAACTTCTATCACAGTCAATTTGGCATTAGCCTTTAAATTTAAAGATGTCTGAAGCCTTTTGACCCAGTAGTTGGGACTACTAGCATTCTACACTACAGAAATATTTTTTTATCTGGAGATGAGATTATATTTACCCACTGTTTATCTTTTTTTTTTTTTTTTTGTAATTGAGAAAGGTTGGAAGTAAATTCAATTTCCATCAGCAGGAGCCTGGATGGGTAGATAATGGCCTGGTTACAGAATGAAAACACAGAATTGATGAAGGAGGCGGTTCTCTATGTGCAGGCATGTGAGAGATGGAAATGCCAGGGTACATGTAATATGGCAGGTAAATAATAAGGTATCAAGTATGATACTCTAATATGCATTGAAGAACATTGGGAGGATATCCCAGTGGTTATATCTGAGTTATGGAAGATGTTCTGGTAAAGGATGATGATAAAGAGATTTATTTGTTGAGATAAAATCTAGTGCCTTAGATGTACTGGGTAAGCATTCTACCACTGAGCTATGACCCTAGACTATAGGCCTTTACATCTTTTGAATACATTTTCTGCACTCTTTCCTCTTCAAAGACAAATGGATTCAGATGGATGTATTGGTTCAACACAACCCCTATTAAAATAACAGCTTCTTTTTTCGCACAAATTGATTTTAATATTCAAATGTAAGTGTAAGGGACATATGTTATCAAGATAACCTTGAAAAAGATCAAATTTGATGGATTCACACTTCCTATTTAAAGTAAATTTCTTTAAAAAAGCAAAAACCAAAGCCAAATGGAAATTTTCCCACTTGACTTCTTTAAAACATGAGGGGTAGTCCATGCTTCTCCTCCTCCATCTGAGGTTTTCCATTGCTATAACCCACTATGGCCACCATCTATAGCCTAATGTTGTAGAATAGAAACCTTTGGCCAAATTTCTTAATTTCTTTTACAGGTATTTATGAACCAGGCAATAGCTCAACATTTCTGTGTCCCAGTTTCCTCTCTGATAAATAGAAACTACTGTAGTATTTACTTCGTAGGTTTGTTGTGGAACTCAAGTGGGTAAATTCATGCCACATACTTAGAACTATGTCTGCCATTAAGAAACCTTCTAATAAATATAGGCCGTATGATTCTTTTTATTTTATTTCTACATACTTTTAAAAAATCTTCGTCTTACTTGCTGTGGAATAATTCTTCTATACACTGTGAAGATGTGTTGCTCTTATTGTTAATAAAAAGCTGGTTGGCCAATGGCTAGGCAGGATTTTCAGGGCAGAGAAAATGCTGGGGACAAGAAGGGGGCCATTGGAAGGGATATCACTAGATGAAGAGCAAACAGGATGGGAAGTACATACATGAGTAAGGAGCCTTAGGGCAGGACATGGATTAATAGAAGTGGATTAATGTAAATTATGAGCTAGCTAAAAAAAACAAGCCTAAGCTATTGGCCAAGCATTTATAATTAATATTAAATCTCTGTGTGGTTATTTGGGAACAGCTGCCAGGGCATTGCCTCCACTTAATGATAGTTTGCTTTTATAATTCTAGATTTTGCTTTTTAGTTTTTTTTTGTTTTAATTAGTATTTTTTTGCATGTCTTGTCTCTTATCTATGTCTCTTGTTACTCTACAACTAGATTCTTCTATTGAATGCTTAGATAACTCATTTAAGTTATCTAACCTTTCTTTTTCTCTGATAAATGCATATACTAGAAAGTTATGATTTACCACCAATACTGCTTAGCTACAGCCAACATTTATTTTTGTATAGTTTGTTGTTATTTTATTGTTTTTTTTCAGTTCTAGTACTTCAGATTCTAATATAATTTTTCTTTAACCTATAAATTATTGAGGGGTTTTGTTCCTCTCTAAAAAAGAATTGTCTTTCCTTTCTTTTTAAATATTTGTTTTCTTCCTATTGTTTGTGTGCATGTGTGTATATATGTGCATGCATATATTTGTGTATGCATATGTGTGAGTGCACGTGTGCATGTGTGCGCTTATGCATTTGTGTGTATGAGTGAATGTATGTCACATGTACATTAGTGCTTAAAGGGGCCAGAAAAGGGTGTCAGATCCTTTGAACTGGAGTTACAAGTGATTGTTAGCTGCTTGACTGGACTTGGATCTTCTGTAAGAAGAGAACTCTGAACTCCTGAGCAATCTCTCTAGCCTGCCTTATCTTTTATAGGAAGTGGGGACAGAGAAAGAGATGAGTTGTTCAGTCTTTTCTAAACTGCTCAACTCAGACTTTTTGTTTGCAAGCAAGGAAAAGGAACATAGTATGTATGTTAAGAAGTAGCAAAGGGCACAAATTACCTTCTATTATGTTGCATGCTAGACATATTTAGATCCGTTTCTGCGAGAGTATAAGTACCAGGAAGGTAGAGACTTTGCTGACTGTACTGTTCACTGCCCTCATCCTGGCACCCAGAGCAAACACACTAAAGAGGAAATAATACACAAAACACTCATTATTTAAACAGACATCAACAAAGCAAAGCCTGGATAAAGCTCAGTGATTCTTCCAGCAGTAAAAAGTACAAGAATGTCACTGAATGATGCGATTACCTCATTATTACTATCCGGCAGCAATGATTGAGAGTAGGCTGTGCTTTAGGTGGCGTTTATTAATGACAGGATTTAGAAATGTCAGGAGAAGTGACAAACAGGTATTCATGAAGGAATTTCTTGTTCATTAGTCTTTTTTTTTTTTAAACCCACTTTGGGTTTTTATTTTTTATTTAACTAATTCCTTTGGCATGTATTTGTTCCTTTTCAGCGTTAGCTGAAACTGTTATTTTCTGACTCATTTATTGTATCAAATGCAGAGCCAATGAAGAATGGGATTGGTTATAAATTAGCCCTAAAGTTCCAGTTGGAAAAATCAGTGAACAAACTGGAACTTTTGGAGGACATCAACTTCACAGATGAGGCCACTCTAGGAAGCCTGGATCAGGCATCAACTTCACAGATGAGGCCACTCTAGGAAGCCTGGATCAGGCTCTCTTATGTGTAAACTCAGCCTGTTTGCCAACTAGAAAGGTCTGCGCTGTCTATGCAGTCAGTGTCTTGGGGTAGGAGGAAACAACTCCTCATAGAGCAAGGGTGTACCTTCAGTCGTTCCTCAGCCTCCCAGGGTCTCAGATAAACATATTCTCAGCAAACATATTCCCCCAAGCAGCATAACATAAATCATTGTTGCAGTCTGACCACTCATTCTCTAACTTGAGGATTTGTTTAAGAGCAGGTTAGCTGATGGCTGACTTGTTGAGTGACAGAGGGCTTATCTTCTTGCTGTAGTATGTGCTGTAGAGGGTGGAGGGCCTCCTGCTGGTGAATGATTTTATGACTTAATTCTTAATTTTAAGGCTTGTCTCTTTAAGTTCACGCCCACTGCTTGATCTATTCTGTAACAATTTCAGAAGAGATGGTACCCTTTTTTCTGCAGTTCCCAACATAGATGCACTACATGTAGATACAATTTTCATGGTAGTGTTTCTTGAAGCTGTTGTTTACTGTGCAGAATGGTCTGTACTGAGATGCCGACTTGCTTCTCTGAACTGAATTTTCCATGGAAGTTGTCCAGCGCTTCTCCGATTCTCAGGCACTTTATCTGACAGTCTTTCTTCCTGCAGATAATGGCTGGCAGCAACCCACAGCGCAGAGGTTATATGCTGTACTTTTGAAAAAGTCTTGAATGGCGCCATTGTACCCCTGAGATGGTCTGCATGTCTGACTGAATAGAGAGTGTGGTGTAAAAAAGGCACCTTGTATGCAACTGTTGGCAAGGTTGTGGAGTGAATTAAAATCTCCAGAAAGTCTGGGCAGTGCTGTTCAGAGGGAGCAATGAACCCTCTGGAAGTACTGTTAGCTCAGACATTCCAATGTGGTGAGGCAGCCTCAGGGACTAGGCTCCCTCCAGTGGCATTTACAGAGGGGGTGAACGGGGAACATTGATCTGGATATTCTCTTTGCAAAGATTTGGGAAAGACACCCCTTTGTAGGGGTGGAGCCTGTGGATCATCACCCTTGGGTGATCAGCTTTCTGCTTATGGGACCTACATTTGTCTTGGTTCTCAATAGTTCAGTGACTTAGTTGGAAGACTTAATGTTGACTGCCTGTAACATTACCACTCTGCTGCAATCTAATTCTCACAACAAATTTACAAGAAAGAACCAACCAAGAGGAAGGAAGTCTGAGAGTACCAGGTGATGGTGATATCTGAATTACTAGATTTATGAAATGAACTATAAAAAAATCACAGTGTAATGCTGCATGTTAGATAAAAGTCTACTCTGCTTATTTACTAGTGAAGGTATTTCTTGCTCTCCACGTACCTGTCCAAATCTGGAGTTTGGGGTAAATAACCATTTATTTCTCATTGGTCTAAAACTAAAATCATAAGTGCTTAAGAACAAAGAATTTCCCACGAAAGCCTCCTGCTAGGGCTTTCAGAATCAGCTCTAATGGGAGGCAGTAACATTAGCTTTCATTAAAATCCTCGTGTAAGAAAACAGCAAAACAGTGTAAGGATAGGGCTGGCAGACTTTTCTTATGGGCAGAATTCTTTGGCTGTCTTGTGCATTCTTGTTCCAGCCTCTCCTGTGCTCTAGAGGCTCCAAGGAGGGGAGATCTTTTTCAAGAGGCACCCAAGATGAGAAAGCCCGAGGGAGGCAGCCATGATCCAAATACATAGGTCAGCAAAATTACAGGTAGAGTTGGGGAAGGATGGTGGCTGGACACATTTGTTATGTGGTTCATAATGGCTAGGACATGCTGGCCTCCTCCCACCATAGGGAGTTAGTATGGAGGAGGATATAGAGATATTGAAGGTTTCTGCATTAATTAAAGCCGTGGAGGAGAAAGACTATGTTTTTGGTGAGAAGGGATGATTTGATCTGAAGACAGATGTGAGATGTGGGCCAAAAGGATCGGTTCTGATTGAATGTGTGAAGAGATATCCGGCCCAGGGTCTCTGTAAAAATAGGTAACAAAAAAAAAAAAACCACACAGGTTTGGGCAAACTGGAGGAGTTTCGAATTTTCTCCAAGTCTCTGTTTCTGGCTCTCCCAACTGCAGACAGAGTATAAAACTTTATTTATTTTATTTTTTATTTATTTATATATATTTTGCCAGTAGTGGAGGATGCTCTATGCAGAGCCAGCAGTTTTGGGCAGCTGTGAAAAATCTCCAGATTTGCTTCGAAAAAACCAAACAGATATGGGTGTTTTTCAGAGGTCACAGGAATGGGTGGTCACACACAGCAAGAGGGTTGTCTGGAACACAGTGATAGTGTTTGTTCTACAAGTACTCGTGAAATAAATGGATAAATGACTGCGCTGTGAGTCTTGCTGCTGACACCTATTAGAGTTAACTTTGGTCAAGTCACTTCTTAGCTTCAGGCCTCAATTTCTGGGTCTATCACCCAGAGATGCTCTGCAAGAGAGGACCCCCCCCCCCCCCCCCCCCCCGCGAGGTGTGCAGAGTTCCCTCTCTCCCATGAGCAGGGTGACCCGTCACAGCTGTAGCCTGCTCCTTCCTGGGCCTGAGCCAGAGAGCAGCTTCTGGGCGCCTTAGCCAGGGGGCCAGAAGAGGGTCGCCTGGACTGCCAGGGAGGCATGGCAGGGTGGTGGGGGCGGGCCCCGTCCGGTCAAGTCGGGGGCGGGCCAGGCACTAGCCGCTCCCCCGGTCGCCCAGCGGCCCACGGCGGCGCTCGCGGCCTCTCACCCCGCGGGCGAGTTCTGGGAAAGCCCGGCCCAGGGCGGGGGCCCGCGCCGCCCCGCTCCGCTTAGCTCCGGGCAGCGCGCACTGCTGGGGCGAGGGACGCGCGGGCTGCGTCCGAGTGCGAGCCGGCGGGTGCCGGGCGGCGCGGGCAGCGGGTTCGAACGCCGAACAGCGGCGGCGCGTCCCGCCGGGCTCCCGGGCACTTGCAGGCTCGTGCGCGCTCCCGGGCATCGGCTGTGCTGCTGACACTCCTAAGCCAGGACTCCCCACGCCTCTTGCGACACGCGCGCGGATGAGGTCCCTAAGGGACCCGGCACTTGGGGCCCGCCGCACGACTCGCTGGAGATCTTAAGGTGAGCCTGCGGCTCTGCCGCTCAGTCCTCCAGGACCGTGGACCCAGAGTGCTGGCCTGGGTGCTCTCGGGGCTGGAGGCGCGCCCAGCAGCAGCTTGATTTCTTGTACCTGGTGTTCCAGCGGCTCCCGCCTCCCAGGGGGACAGCTAAGCCAGACATCCCTCGGGGAATGCGCTGGAGGTCACCGGGTGACTCCTGCGTGGGATCACTACTTCATGCTGTGTGTGTAGCGTGGAGGTGGCCAGCAACAAAGAAAAGTAGGAGTCCTTTTCGTGGCGGGACTCAGCAAGGGAAGTTCTCAAGGAACTTTATTTCAAGGAAAGTTCTCAGACGTTGTTTTCGGAGAGATTTATTTGCAGTCCTAGGAAATACAGTACAGGACCCATCTCACTCTAACTGGTGACTTCGAGAATGGCTATCTATGCGTTTTCTTCAAAGTCCTTCTAAATAACCAAGATACACACATTTCTTTGGCGATGACCCGTGTTAACTGCATAGTGTAAATAAGCTCCCAGCATACATTTAAGCCAAGGCACACTTGGTTCAGCTGACTAAATCAATCACTATAAGAAATATTCATCATTAAATATTTCAGTGTTATTTTAAAAAATAAGCTCTCTGAATAGATAACTAGAGTTGACTTTGCTAAAAACTTCTCTTTTTTTGTACTTAGTTCACAATTTTATGAGCATTGGTGGGTTTCCTTGACTGTTTTGTAGAAGCTCCCTGTAGGGCCAGAGTAAAACCAAGGCCACAGAATAGGTACAGCTAAAACCAGGAACATTGGAATCCCAGAAGAATAGTTAAACACCAGTCTGGGAGTGGGTGCAGGTGGTTCCATAGATGCTGTAAGGGTTTAGCGCTGGAAGAGGCAGCTACCCCTCAGTTACTATACATAACTGTGGCTTTTCTGATGAATTCCTGGCACTATACTCAATCTATGGGTCGCAACTCCTTTGGGGCCAACAGACCCTTTATTTCACGGGGATTACCTAAAACCATCAGAAAATGCAGATATTTACACTATGATTCATAACAGCAGCACAATTATAGTTATGAAGTAACAACAGAAACAATTTTACGATGGTGGGGGGGGTCGTCTCTACAACATGAGGCACTGTATTAAAGGGTCACAGCATTAAGAAGGTTGGGAACCAGCTTTAGTTCCTCACTGATTTTCCCCAATCTTCCAAGTGGCCATCATAATGCTAAACAGTCTTCACTCTCAAGATTGCCCTCTCAAGCTGCAACAGCCAGCATCCTTTTGGATCCCAGTAGCATCCTACCTCGATGGACCTGTGAGATTTATGTAGATGTCTCTTTTTTCCCCATCCAAACTATCTGCTGTGACTATCCTGAACTTACTCCTGGAAGGCTCTCTAGAAATAATTATGGGCAGGTATTAAATGTTAAGACTTTGGTTTTTACAGCGGAAAGCTCCATTTCGGAGGAGTAACCACAAGTTATCGAGTTAGCATAGTTATTTAGAGAAGCCTTTATCCTCTGCATATCCGTCTCTTACAGCCCCTCAGGGGCAATCCGCTTTGTGCTCAGGAGTGCCTCCTGGTCATCTTTGGCTTCAGACCAGGTAAGAGGTGAGATTAAGCTGGAGGACATTCTTTCACAGTTCTTCTAGTTAGACAAGCTCCTTGATGCATTCCAGATTTGACATCTGTTGTTTAAAAAAAATCATATTTAACCAGATGAGGGTGAAGCTAGAGTCCAGTGAAGGTTGTTGGTTTTCCTTTTCTATTTACGATAGTTCTTGGTTCCTTGTTTCTTTGGCCTTTCATCTTATACTTGATGGCATCTGTTTGGTGTGTGTAGTTTGCTACAGATCTAAATGAATAAGAAAAAATCAAAAAGGTGAGGAGTTTCATAAAAGAAGGGCATTTTCACAAAGCACGCCTGTCTTGCAGGTATGGGTGTGTTGCCAATCTCTGCCTTTCACAAGCAACCTACACAGGACAACTGGGTCAGTCTTGGCTCCTACATATTTCCTTAGGAACTTCTTGACAGGTGATGGAATGTGTGGATGGAACTTAGAAAAGCATGCAGCCTCTTGAACCTTGGGTGGGGAAGGCAAGAGTTGTGGATTGATGGAAGGGGAATGGAGGAAAAGAGGAAGGGTATATCAAAGTTCACCAGCTGGGAGGCCTGGCAAGGAAGTCAAGAGTCTCCCTCATTCCCCCTGCTTCCTGGATGCAGAATTCAGGCTTGCTAATTCAATGTTAATTCAGTTGAGTTATGCCTTAAGTGGGTTTTCATGGGCCAGACTCAGAGCATAGCTCTCCATTGCTGCATTGTCAATATGGTAGCCACTTGCCACATGTGATTAAGTTTAAATGAGTTAAAATAAATAAAATTAACCACATCTAAGTGCTTGGATGCTTCATGTGGCTGTATACACAGGGTGCAAATACAGAACATTGCCATCATCTCAGAAAGGCCTGCCCTAGAGAATTGTTTCTACAGAGTTAATCTCCAAAGGGAACTGGCTTGGCAAATGAAATTTTAAAAGTTTCCTGTTTATAGTCTCTCCCCCATCTATGTTGATGAAAATAACCTAGACAGCGTTCCACATACCTCATATGTTAGTGTATTTCATTCTTATGGCATTGGGTGGAAATGCTAGAGATCTGAACCTTCTGTAGCCTTCTGTCGATGGGTTTGGGAACAAAATTTGGTGCAGCCTGATGTGACCTTACAATAGTCTCTCCTTTCCTTAGCTGGTAACAGCTATTCATACAGTTTTACTTTAGAAATAATTGACGGAGCTGTTATGTAATATTAGGCATATGTACCCTTTATGTGGACACAGTCAAAATGACTTCTATATATCATGGCTGGCTTCTCAGTTTCTGATGAGGAATATATATTTTTATTATTAAGTCCATTTTGAAGATGGGAAAGTAGAGGTAACAGAAGGTTAATGTGCATTAAAGCCACAGCCAATTGAAGAAGACTGGGCTGCAGGATCCACCCTCTTGACCACTGTGCTGTCCTGCATCTGACTTTGAGCTCATGATCCATACAAGTGACTGGATGAAACTTAATAGATTTAATTGAACTCATTGGAAAGCTTCAGATAAGGCTAGGGCTAAATTGTTTAGTGGTTGAGAGTCAAAAGCTTTGACTACCCAAGCAACCTCATCAGGCTTGCATAGCAAGTGTGTATCTTCCCCGTTCCCTCCATCTGCCAACCATACTGGGATTTTAGCCATTGGCTGTGTGAGAACTGGAGAGGTCATTTTTGGATATTTAGGAATAGTAGAGATTCACCAGGACTTCACTGAAACCCTTGGAACATGGGGGCTTGTATTCCTAACTGCTGTGGTGGACCGAATGGCGTGGTCCTAGTGAAAAGCAAGCTTAGTGGCAGGGCCATTTTGCTGGGCCACCAGGGTTTGCAGGCTTTTCAGCCTATTTCATAGGATTTAGATTCACCTGACTCAGTGGGAATTCTTTCCAGGAATTCACATGAATTCTTTCTTTAAGGTCAGATGGAGCATCAGGGTTGTTCTAGCCAGAGACAGAAATGGCCTTCTTCTATCTCCTTATGCCCATGAACCCTCTTCTTTTTGGCTTTTTGGCAGCCCCAGAGTTTCTCTTTTGCATATGAAGCCATGTTCTGAATGTTCTGCCTTTTACCAAAGACTCAGTGGGACCCTTTCTTTAGCAGAGAACATGAGTACCTCTGTGTTGAAGTCTCCTAATGGGCTTAGTGTCTTCTCCTACCAAGTAGCATGGCTTAAAGGCTAAGTTCAGATACTCTTTTGGTCAAAGGCAAAGTATCTAGACCCAGGCTTACCTGAGTATACTTGGATATGCTTAAGTATACACAGGTAAGTTTGCCTCCAGCAGGTTCTGTAACTCTGGGCAAACACTTGTTTTATAAGGTAATTAAAAATAATGTCTCGAGTTTGATGATTTACCCAAAGTAAGTTCCATAGCCCCTTCCAGGACATATACTAACTATTCAACAAGTTAGCTACTAGCATCATTGTTTCTTTGCTGCGAAAAGTCTGTAGTTTGGGATTTGAGATGAGTCCCTGGAATCTGTGGATATGCCACTTTACATGACCAAATGGGGTCTGCAGATGTGTCTAAAGTATAAGACACTATTCTGGATTTCTGTGTAGGTCCGGTCTTTTCACACTGCCCCATAGAAGAGGGAGATGGAGGGCCATTTGTTCAGAGAGGTATTTTGCATGATGTAAAAGAGGTAAAGGATACAGGCAGATAGCTGGTAAAACACCAGCCTAGCATGTATGAGGCTTTGGGTTTGATCCTCAGGCTGAAGGATGGAAAAAGGCAAACAAATGAATTCTTTGCTAGAGCCTGCTGAAGGAAACAGGCTTGCAGTCCATCAGAGAGTTCTGACCCCCGCCCCCGGGCTGTATGGTAACAAATTTGTGTTATTTAGACCAGTCAATGCAGTCAATGTGTAGTTATTTGTCACAGCAGCTTAGGAATCAGAAGGCAGCACAGAAGAGAAAATGAAGGGTGATTCGGGGTGAAGTTAAAGCTACCCAAATCAGAGCGTGAGAAGCCAGCCTTTCCCGAAAACTTCGCCCAAGGCACTGCCTCTGAGAACTTCTTTCTGTGTTTTAAAGTGCTTAACCTGCAGTCCTGGGACGTAATCATCTGCCTGTTGCAGGAGCAGGCTGACGTCTGAGCCTCTAAGAGGTTAAGTATTGTCCAGGCTGCCACGGCTAGTCCAGGCATAGCTGTAATGGGTCCTAGTCTCTTGTTGCTCTTTACTGGGAAGCAGGCGCCTCTGAAGAGCCGGCAGCCCTCACCTTTGGACGGCATGTGTAAGGGAAAGGCAATACTTGACTTGGTGAGAAGCACAATGTAGTGGTTTTGTTTCCTCTTCAAATACTGATTATTGAAGTCCTGGGAAGCTCTTGTCATTCTTGTGTCATAGGGCTCTGACAACTGCAGACCGAGGAACAGGCTGGGTGAACAGAGCCTGCGTGCACCCCTACTCCATCTCTGCTCCTGCTGAACCTCCCTCACCACAAGCTGTTGGCCCTGACGCCCCACTGGCTCTGCGTCCCACCTCTGCCTGTTTATTGGATTTGCCTAGTCCTGACTCCCTCCAGCCACAAATTCCACCTCCCCTGGCCCCTCTGCTTCTCAGACTAGAGCTGCTTAGTGTCAGGGCGGAGATCGGGATCTCTTAGGCCCTTCATGACAGCGAGTAGGAGTATGTGTCATTTCTTTTCATTTGGTTGGTATTCTGCTTTGGCTTCTTTTGAGTCTCAAGCATCTAATTCTGGGAGAGATTCATTTGGATGAAGTGTTTTAATTTTTATGTTTTTAAAACCACTGTTCCAGGAGGGTTTGGAGCCTCAGTCTGTTCAGGTTCTGGCCATGGAGACTTTAGCATTTCATTCTGCTTATCTTGGGTCAGTCCTACATTTATTTGCTTTTTGGGGGGCTCTGCCTTACATTTCGCATGACAGGAAGCATTACTATGGAGGGAGAATTGCATCCTAAGTAAAGATCACACATTAAAGATGTGTGATCTTTAATGCACAGATTAAAATGTGAAAGAAATGTAACTGGATTTTCCCTTGTTATAGTCTATAAGTTTGAGCTCTGGAGGCAGGCTGCTTGTACTGTTTACATCCTGGCTCCATTGCTAAGAACTGGTATCCCCCTGCAAGATGTATGGTTGGAATCCCTGAGTGTACACAGTGGAGGGTGATAGTGTTACTTATGTAATAGTTGTGAAATTGAATGAGGGAAATTTATGCAAAGTATTGAAAGCACCACTTAATATAAAGAATTCAGCACATTAACTAGTGTGAGGTTTTGTTTTGGTTTTTGTTTGTTTTCCAAGACACGGTTTCTCCATGTAGCCCTGGCTGGCCTCGAACTCACAGAGATCCACCTGCCTCTGCCTTCCAAGTACTGGGATTAAAGGCATGCACCACCACTGCCCAGCTATCATGAGCTGTTTTATACTCAATGGCATTGGCAGGAAAATAATTTATTTAACTTCTTTTTTTTTCCCACTACAGTGATTGAGGGCTGTTTCCTAGGGGCTCAGTGGCTGGACCTGCCTGAGGTCTTTGAGGTCTCATGGTCTTCAGAAGAAGAGTGGCTCCTGTTTGTAGAGACATTCTTCCTGCCAGCCAGTCAGAAGGGCCTGGAGTATGTGTGGTACAGGAAGACGCTTACCGTCCCTTAACCTCCACCCAGCTTATGTTCCAAATTCAGAATATAATATAAACTCTGCCCTAACTGTAAGGTGTAAGTTGTCCTGTCCACCCCCCACCAACCCCTGCCCCCACCTTCAGATGGCAGTAACCCTTCATTGAGGTAAGATCAAAGTACCTCGGGGAAACAAAAGGAAGTAGCCAGTAGCCCAATTCTGACAGGACTAATGGACAGTCAGCTAGACTCATTAACAATCTGCTGAAAACCTGTTGGATCTCTCTGCTTGGTGGTGACACTGCTATGGTCAGGTTCTAGGCTCTGCACCCACCACTCACAGAGACTGTGAAAGGTGTCCTTCAGAGTGGGTGTCTATGGGTGCACCCACATATAGAAGCCAGCTTTTATTTCTTGGTAGCTAGCTACATTGTAACAATTCAACAGTGGGGCTTCTTTATTCAGAATTCAAGAGGAGGCAGAGGCAAAGAGAGACTCTGTTTTGATGACTTCATTGTAAGTTTAAACTATATAATATTACTGAGTATGGAAAAATTCAGGGAGTGGAAAGAAAATCATTTGGGAAAAACACATGTGGCCCAGTGCATGCTGTACACATCTGGGATTAAAATATCTTGTAGCGTGCTTTAATTTGGGTATCACTGGAGCTGCTTCAAATGCTGCCATTTCTAAGGAAAGCGTTTATTTGTTGTTATCCTACACAAGAACAGACGCCATTGAGGAGCATCTTTTCACCAGTGAAATGTTTGCTTGGAAGAATTGCAGGGCTCCCACCAGCCTGTTTTGTCCATCTTTGGGAGGTGGATAATAGTCACAGAACTGAAAGACTCTTGGCGTGAAATGTAGTCTCCACTTCTTAACTCCCAAGGGCAGAGTGAATTCAGAGGACAGGGCAGAGCCTGAGTTCTTTGTTAGCAGCTTGGGGTCTGGGCTGATTCACTGCTCAGCAGGATGGTTTGTTCTGGACTCTGCCTGACTTACTGGGTTTGAGGTTTTTCCTACAGTTGTGGCCTTGGGCATGATTTTAAAAATCACAGTGGTAGAGATTAGTAAAACTAGAAGTAGTTTGTGAAATAAATATGTTCCATTATGATTTGAATTTGAGGGTTAAGGATATAGCTCAGGGACAGAGGGGCTTGCCTAGCATACATGAAGCCCGGGCTTTGATCCCCAGTACTATGGCAGACAGGGGCTGGTATTTGAATCTATGAGAAGATGTCAAGAACTTCTAGAATCTGCATGAAATGCTGCATATGTGCAAGAGGCTTTCCAGGGTGCATTTCTGGAGGTTAATGCAGCGGCCATAGTCTGGCAACCTCGTGACACCTCTTGAATCTAGGTTTGTTTCTTTGTGACTGCCCAGTGCTGGATGAGAATGGCGAATGGCTGGGGATTCTCCAATGTCAAGTCCTGGAATGACTGGTAACAGGTGAAGAGTGTCCACATCCCAGACAGGCAAACCCAGATCAAATTCGTTACAGAGGATGAGAGAGTGTACTTATTTCTAGCCGTGCTATGCATTTCTGAAGAACTGTCACCATCCCAGCAATCATGTCTTAGAGTATGTCACCTGTTTAAGTATTAAAACAATCTTTAATACAAATGTCATTTTAACAACTTCAGTTCTATTATTCTATTATCTCTGTGTATGAAGTGTTATGTATGCACATGCGTGCATATGAGTGTGAAATTATAAGTTGATGCTGGGTGACCTCCTCCCTGCCCATCTTATTTTTGATACAGAGTCTCTTACTGAGCCTGGAGCCCACTGACCAGCCAGCTCCAGGGATATGCTCATCTCTCCTACCCCAGTTCTGAGATTATAAAGACATGCCACTGTCAGTGGCCTTCTAACAGGGCTCCAGGGATCCACCTCAGGTCCTCACGCTTGCGCAGCAAGTATTTTGTTGACCAAGCCATCAACCCAGTCCCTCTATTTTATCCTTTAATTATTAATGTGCACATCGTGCATCTGTTTATGATTTACTGATTTTGACTCTGAGCTAGACCATGCAGTAATTTAGAATTGAGGACAGGAAAGGAGAGGCATCCAGATTTGACCCTCTTTCTTGAGAATGGAAGGATCTGGGCTACTGGAAAACTCAACATTTTGTCTAAAGCCTCCTACCTCAGGAGGGGTAGAGCTAGACTTTTGTGTTCCAACTCAGAATTGAGGTCACCCTGGGAACACATCATACAGAAGTCTAGAAGCTGGTTTCCTTGCTTCACATTCAGTCACAGTCCCCAATACCATTAAATAGTTTCAATCCTTGGTGTGGTTCTGGGTCCATTGCAAAGCCCTTCTACTCATTTTGGGCACTAAGCTCAGGCTTCTCATTCTGATACATTCTCTGTCACTAAACTACAAACATCGACCTTTGCTTTATTTTGAGGACCTTGCTGTACAGTCCTGTTGATCTCAAGATTATTATTCTCCTGCTTATGCCTCCAGAGTATCTGAGATTACAAGGAGTAACTGGTTTATAGGTGTGTATCACCATAGCCAGCCTCTTCATGTGGTGGCTCCATAGAAGGTGTATACATCCCCCATTGTTAGGTGTTTTGTGGGTAATCTCCACTTGATTTCTGTGTCACTAACCATTGACTAAACTTTTAATTTCCCTTCCTCCCTCCCTTCTTTTCTTTTGGGTACTGGGATTAAACCTAGGCAAACACTACCATGGATCCCATTCTCCAGCAGTTCTTATTAGTATTACCTTTTATTTTATGATAGAAGCTTCCTAATTAGCCCAGGCTGGCCCATATTCTTGGGCTTAAACAATCCTCCTGTCTCAGCCTTGAAGACTGTATGGTTCACACCATCACGATTAGCTTCTGATTCTTTCTTTAGTTTGAAAGGACCTAGAGATGAAAGTACTCAGTCAAAGATACTTTTAAAAAGAGATTCCCTTCTGGTGTTGTTAAAAATGTTTCCTGACACTGTCATGGCCAAGCATGATGATTCACCCCTGTTGTCCTAGGTACTCAAGAGGCCTGGTAGGAAGGTTGCTTAAACCCTAGAGTTTGTAGCCAATCTAGATTTCATAAGGAGACCCCATCTCAAAAGAAAAAAAAGAGGTACCGATTTGAAGCTCTATTAATAGTATATAAAGATGGTCTGTTCAAGTGACATTTCAGTGACAGATTCAAGTTTTGTGGGATCGGTCTTATTTTTAAACTTTTCCAAAGAGTGGTATTTTACAGTTTGAAGGTACATTTCTCTAATAGTAATAAAAAGCATTTTGTCTATTTTGCCATCAGATTGCTTTTTCTTAGCTACTAAATATGCTTTTCACTCTGTGTCTTTCTTCTTCTCTCCCTTCGCCCATCTCTCCCCACCATAACTATATCTTTAGCAGGTATTTCCCTGTGTTCCTCACGTCCAATTAGCATTTTCCTTGATTACTGGATACTGCATGATTAAAAACTGGATAACTTGGGAAATAGAAGTACAGTTAAGAAAAAGTCAAACGAACAAACAAAATACCCACGTGCAGTTCTTCACTAACATTACTAACATTCAGTGTATGGCTTTGTTCAGGAATTCTTTTTGTCAAGTTGGGCTAATGCTGTTGTATGTCATAGGGAGCATCTCTAACATCATTCATCACCATAGAACAGATAGTGATAATCCCTACTATGTGGCTTTATGAGTAAATGTAAGAATACATATTTCAAATACTAACAGTACTTCATTTTGTTTTTATAATGCTTTAGAATATTTATTATTTTCTTGTATGTGTGTGTGTGTGTGTGTGTGTGTGTGTGTGTGTGTGTGTGTGTGTGGTGTGTGTAGGTCTAAAGTCTGTTCTCTCCTTTCATCTTTACTTGGGTTCTGGGGATTGAACTCAGGTCACCAGGCTTCTTCAGTGAGGCCTTTTCCTGATGAGCCATTTTGACAACCTATGATAGTTTTTAATTTACCAAAAAGTTTACCCTTTGTATTTCCAGAAATCTGTTCCTTGATTATTATTTTTTCTTATACTCATCTCTTAGATATTAATTTTTAAATTAAATTGCATTATTTTCTCCTTCCTTCTAATTGTTCCCATGCTCCTCACCCCAGCTTCCTCTCTCCCTCTCAAAATTATGGCCTCTTATTCTTTGTTATTTTTTTTTCTCTCTCTCCCTCCCTCTATCTATCTCACACACACAGAGAGCTAAATACCACCTGCTCAGTTGGTTAAGTTTTGCCTATTTGTATACGATTTCATGGATGACCACTTGGTATCGGATAACTAACTGGGGGCTCTTCCCTGGGGAAGATGATTTCTCCCACTCTCATAATTCCTCAGTTTCCTGGTGATCTTTGTCTACAGATTGGCCCTATGAGGCCTGGTGAGACCTCCATGTTGGTTAGTGTGTCTATTGGTGTTGTATAGTTGAGGTATCATAGGTGTAGCTTCTCTGTAACTCCAAAGAGACACATTCTTGCAGCAAATTTCCTGATGCTTTATCTCTTACAAACTTTCTGCCCTCTGTCACTATGTTCTGTAGGGGGATTATGTTGTTACATTGTAAATAATTTTCCTGTATACTAGTCGAATAAAAATGCTGATTGGCTGAAGGCAGACAGGAAGTGTGGGTGGGGCTACCAGACTAAGAAAACTCAGAGCAGAAATGCCACAGAGGAGCCAGAAGATGCAGAGGACAGTTATACTGCTCTGAGAAAAGGTACCAAGCCACTTGACCGAACAGGATAAGAATCATGAATTAGTTTAAGGGTAAGGAGTTAGCAAGTTATATGCCTGGGCCCTAGGTCAATCAGTGTAAAATTAATGAAAGTGTCTGCGAGTTTCAGTGGGACTATGGCACTGTGGGTCTGTGGGTCCATGGGTCTGGGCCATGAGGCTAGGCTGGAAAGTCCGGGTCGGAAACCTCATACAATGTTCAGTGTGCCTTTGATGTAGGAGTTGTAAATATTGCTAATTGTGCCAGACACTCCACAATCGCTTCTTTATCTTTTTAAAAAATGTAAATGAAATTTTATCTTTTGAAATTATAAAATAATTGCATCACTTTTCCTGGTATTTGACTTGACTGGGGAAGCAAAAAAATGAAAAAAGAATAAACACACAGACACATGTACAGAAAAGCTGGGGTCAAGTGGATTGTACATGCTCTTACCGATTAAATGACAACCAGAAACCCTTTGTCTTTGTAAGGAAGCAGTAAATACCAGCAAACGTACAAACACACACACAAATTAAGGTGACCACTTAACTAGTTATTTTGCAGTATTATTTATTGCCTACTGTAGA
Organism: Phyllotis vaccarum; assembly: GCA_033318265.1. Classification (NCBI taxonomy): domain Eukaryota; kingdom Metazoa; phylum Chordata; class Mammalia; order Rodentia; family Cricetidae; genus Phyllotis; species Phyllotis vaccarum. The sequence goes on along the minus strand of JARWLC010000004.1, from coordinate 23,168,379 downwards.
CAATTCCTAATCCACAGTGTATACTTAAAAAAAATCATCTTAGGTCTGATTTTCAAACATATTTTCATTTGGCCTTATAATATTTGTTAATTTCTCCCAGGGAAAATTCTTGTACTTACTCAAACAGCCTGTGTAGACTGACAATTAACTCACATTAACTTTTGAGACAGCTGCCAAAAATCATAGAAATTTTTTGAAATTCTGATTGAGATTATAATAAAGCTATATATTAATTCAGAATGTCTCATAGTTGGTTATGTCCTGGTATGTTCTTGACTTTCTTGAATGTTTTTGTATCTGTCATTTGAAGTTTAGAATTTTTTTTATTAGCCTCGCCTTTCTTACTCATGGTTTTGAAATGTGTTAATATTTTTTCAACTTTAATTTTTATTTTTCTTTATTTTTAAAAGCTTCATGTGTGGACTCAATGAAATGTGACATATCATTAATTTTCTCTTCTGACTCCCTCCACACCCCCAACATGTTCCTTTTCAAACTTTTCCTTTTTGAAATACGTTAGTGTTTTTTACTTAATCAACTTATTTTATGGTAGATTGTTCTTGGTCTTATAGGTAAAGAATTATGTTATTCTCAAGTTATTATTTCTATTTTATGAAGATTGCAGTATATTAATAACTAAGGGTAAAAGCATTGGGCCTCTTTATATTAGTTCTGAGCTTGAAGAATTGTCTTTTGTGTTTACTAATGAGTATGGAGTTTGTCACTGGGAGTGGGCTTTGTGGTTTTAAAACATGGCCTAGTCTCTCTTGGCTTTTAGCCTAAAATGGTTTAAATCCTTGTAAAAGTAGCATCATATTCCAGATTATTTTTAATAAGAGAGAACTGAATTTAGGCAAATGCCTTCAGATGATTTATTTATTTTCACATTTCATCTACTGCTGTGTTCTGTCTTGTTAACAAATGTCCTAGCAGTTTGTTATTTTGTTAATTCATTATGTCTCTAATGCAGAGATATTAATCTGAAGCCTGTTTAGATTTTATTTTGGAGTTAAATAAAAATAGCTCTAATGGAGCCATGGTCACTACAGGTCAGAATTAAAATTAGCCCTGGGCTCCTGAGTGTGCATAGATTGAATTCCAGGAGATCCCTGGTGCTTTTCTAAAAGTACAGGCAGCTTCAGATGTGGCAATGAGCTGGGGCCTCTGCTTCTGAGGGAGGCAGGTGGGAGCATGTGGCCATTCTGTGGCTTGTCTTTTTTTTTTTTTTTTTTTTTTTTATTGAAGTTGTGATTAATCAAAGGTAATCTCTAAATTTGCCTTCCTGTGAGATGAAATGGGATCCTCACCCTTTTGAGAATTTCTTTCTAATCCTCACAAGATGAGCAGCACCAGAACTTTACCATTAGCTGGCTAGACACTATCCTTGAAGCATGGATAGCTGCTTAGGCTATATTTGAAAAACGGGGTGTGGGCCTCCTTCTCTGGAGTGAAAAGGCATTAAAGAACAGGACAACAAACCTAGGCAACAACGTTAGGCCAGAGCATTACCTTAGAATCTGTCACCAGCCAAATCCAGTGTCAAATTTTAGTTTGAATGAGAAGTCCTTAAGATGTGTTCCCAAGGCATGTAGAAAAAATAAGCTATGAAAATTTAAAAAAAATTATTGTGAACATCTATAGATATGAGGAAGTGACCTCAACATCTGGCTGCTCTGTGGCATCTTTGTAAATGCGCTGAGGAGAATCTGAAGGTGACCTGTAAGAGTGGCTTGCCTCCCTCTGCTCTCCACCTTCTTCACATGTCCTCACCACTCACATTCTAGTTATGTTTTTAAAAAATGTGATGAGAAAATATCCTCACTCATTCAGTACTCGTGTACTCAGTGTTCATTTTGAGTCCCTTCTCTGTGCCACGTACTAGATGCCAACTGATAAGATCCTGGTGAGCAAGACCCTTACATCCATTGTCCCTCCCCCGAAAGTGGACCTGAGCCATTTGAGAATTCTGGAGAGGACATGGCGATTTCTTATGAAATAACGTATCAGCGTGTTCTTCCCTTTCTAAGTATGCACACACACACATGCACACACACATACACGCACACTCATGCACACACACACATTGCCTATGGAAAGGTGGTATATATACAGTATAAGAAGAGAGGAATCATTTATAAGTTGTACATTTTTGATAATGTCTAAGGGGCTTGACTAAATCTCCGTGTCTTGATGCACGGGGAAGGCATTTCTGTTACCACGACCTTATTTTGTAAACCATTTTGACTCTTACTTTTTCTTTCTGTAGACATTTCTGTTCAGTTTGAAGGATTCTGAAGCTGATTGGAACTGAGTGGCATCTTCCAACACACACAAGTAGATAGCTTAAGGAGAGATGAAGACTGCTTACCTGTGCCAGCTCTCTGTAGCACAGAGGCTCCTGGGAAAGCTTGGGTGAATACCCAGATTGTCAGATGCTGCGGTGTGAGGAAGCTATGCAGGTTCATGTGGAGTAACTAGATCTTATCAACACTTCATCATTGATTTATGGCTTTTTTACTCTTGCAGTCAAGTATTGCTGTGTTGGTCTGAAGAAGAATAACCCCCATAGGTTTATATTTGAATGCATATTCATCAGAAAGTGGAACTGTTTGAGAGGATTAGGAGAAGTGGCCTTGATGGGGGAAGTTTGTCACTGGTGGTGGGCTTTGTGGTTTTAAAACATGGCCTAGTCTCTCTGTCTCTGTCTCTGTCTCTGTCTCTGTCTCTGTCTCTGTCTCTCTCTCTCTCTCTCTGTCTCTCTCTCTCTGTCTCTCTCTGTCTCTCTCTCTCTCTCTCTCTCCCCGTGGATTAGAATACAGCTCTTAGCTACTGCTCCGGCACCATGAATGTTGGCATGTCCCTACCATGATGATAATGAACTGTCTCTGAAATTGTAAGCCAGCCCCAAATAAATGTTTTCTTCTATCTGAGTTGTCTCAGTCATGGTGACTCTTCACAGAAGCAGAACAGTGATTAAGACAAGTACACTGGCTGTTTCTGAACTGATGTTTTCTGAATGTCTAATTCTGTCAGTCTCTTTACAGTCCAGGTAGGTGGTCTGGTCAGGGTTCGAATACTTGGAAGTTTCAAATGTCCTTACCAAACACCCCAGTTCTAGCATAGTTTTAAATGGCTTGAGGATAGAACAGCGTCTATGTCCTAGGGTTTTCTGATGCAGAACGTAGGATGGGGAGGAGGAGGCAGAGTGTGACTTGTTGGAAAAGTCATCTTCTCGCCCGAGAAGTAGATGAATCCTTAGAAGGCTTGGGAGCGCTAGCCGGCCAGGTAGGAAGATCGACTTTTGAGGCATGCTCTTTTCTTCTTCACTGTACAGATGTGTTAGGGTTCCTTACCTTCGTGATAAATAATGATTCCAAAGCTGTCTGCAGCCTCTGCCTCATTCCTGGGCTCCAGAGCTGCCGATCAAACTTCCCTCCAGGATTTTATATTTTATATTTGAAATTGAAGTTAGTCTTTCCCCAACGCTGTATTTCCTGTACTCTCCACTGCAGAAACACAGCCCTCACCAAGTTGGTTGCTGAAGCTGGACCCCTCACTCCACTAAATGCTTTGGTTTCTACCTCTGAGAGTTTTTCCTGATGAGCCCTCAGCATACCCTGCTGCTTTGCATCCTGAGTCGGTCTAAAACTGGTGTAATAGTACTTATTATTAGGGCTTATTATAGGGTAGAGAATGGCAACATTTCTGTTGCTTGATAGACAAGAAGCGACTTAGGGTAGAAGGGGTTTACTAGTATACTAGCACAGTCCCCAGGGGATGCAGTCCATCACGGTGGGAAATTCACACAACAGAGCAGGAGCCAGCCTGGAGCCAGGAAGCAGAAAGATCACATTTTATGTAGGTACAGGAAACAGAAAAGTAGGAAGTGGGCTAGCCTCTAAAACCACAGAGCTGGCCCTCACTGAAGCACTTCCTTCAACAAGGCTCTATCTCTCAAAGTTCCACAATCTTATCCAAAAGCATGCCACCAACTGGGCATCAAGTGTTCAAATGTTCAGCCCATGAGGACATTTCTCTTCAAATCACCATAGCATCTAACCTTATTGGTTACAATGAGCTTTTTTGCCCCGTCCAGCCAGAGGTCCAGATCCACAGGCCTGTAGTCCCAGACCGCTTAGCCGTCCACTGCTGCTTAGGCCCCCCGAAATGAGTCAGACACTTATATTAAGTTCATGCTGATTGGCCTATGGCTCAGGCATATTGCTCGCTAACTTTCTCATCCTAACTCAACCCATTCTCATTAATCTGTCTGCTATGTGGCCCGTGGCTCACCTGTGTTCCTTACATGTTTCTCCTTTGGGCTGCTGCCTCAATCTGTCTCTGACTGCCCTCTTATTATCTCTTCTGATTCCCCTCCCACTTTTTCTATGGTGCCTGTCATGGGCCAAAACAGCCTTTTATTTAAAGATTGATATTCACAGCATACAGAAAGACATTCCCACATCACCTGTTTTTTTGTTTTTTTTTAAATCATTTTTCTAGTGAAACACTTCCAGGTTGCCTGTGTCCAGAGTCTTGTTCCTGGCCCACTGAAACATTTCCATCAGATACTTAGGTGAGGCATAAAACTGCAATTCCCAAATGTGTCTTCAACTGGGGAGACGGCAAACAAAATAGGTGGTAGAGTGACCTTAGGGGCTGGAAGGTTGGTCCTTCATCCAGGAATTCAGTAGGTACATCAAAGCAGCCAAGAGCATGGAGACCATTTGAAGGTGATTTGTCTAGTCCATGGCTTTTTAAACTGTGAGTCTTGGCCCCGTTTGGGGACCCATAACTGAATGTAGGTATAACAAAACAATTGGCCACAAAAAAAGGGTTTTTGATCACTCAACAACAATAAATTAATTCAAAATCAAATTCATACTGGAGCTAAGGTATTTCGGGAAGTGTTGGCCCATGTAACCTCACCACAGCCTTAGGCCTGAACACAAAGCACTTGCACTTTGCCCTGGAAATGGCCTCATACCACACACCGCCAATCAACTGTGTCAACCCAGCTATACTTCGGCATGTTATAGATTGCAACATTTTTTTTTTACTGTATATACAACATTTACTCCTTTTATGGAAATATTATTATTATCATCATTACTTTTTTTTTTTTTTTTTTTTTTTTTTTTTTTTTTTTTTTTTTTTTTTTTTAGGCAGAGTTTCTTTGTGTAACCCTGCTTGGCCAGTCTGGCTTTAAACTCAGAGGTCCACCTGCCTCTGCCTCCTGGTTGCTGGGATTAAAGGCAGAAACATTGTTTAAAAAAAAGAAAACTTTCAATATTTTCCTACTGTCGTTCTTCAGTATGTAACTATCAAATTAGTCTACCTTTGGACTGTACTATTATAGAATGTTTGATTTTAAATATTGCTGTTTGAATCGCTGACTTGAGATTCCCTTTGAAAAAGTTAAATGGCACTGGCTGAGCTCCTGGTTCAGCTGGAGAGAGGGGGAGGAGAGTGTATGAGCAAGGGTATAGAAATTATGAGGAAAATTTTCACAGTGATGGCTAACTGGAGCTCTGTGGAGTTCACTGAATCAAGAACAGCCACTGGGGAACCATCCGGAAAAGGAGCTAGGTCCTCCAAAGGTAGGCGGCTGTTGATTGGCATGGGCAGTATGTGGAGCTTCAAGGGGTGGGATCAGACTGTGTTTCTGTGCATGGGCTGGTTGTTCCTTGGAGCCCATTCCCTGCAGAGGAACACCTAACCCAGTCTTGATATTGGGATAAGGAAATCGGACTTGCCTGGAGTGGATGCACCAGGCTGATCCACCTAGAGACTTCTTGCCCTTTTGTGGGAGGGGATGGGGTTGGGGGAGGCTGAAGGGTGACTGGGAAGGATTGGAAGGAGGGAAGGGAGGGCAAGAAGGGGGGTGCATGGAGGGAAAAAGACTTTTTTACAAAATAAATTAAAAAAGAAAAAGTTAAATGAATTTTAACTTGAGATCAGAATAGAATTTCCTATAATTTCTGAAATGGCTTTCAACAAATGTCTGCCATTATGAATTATGTAGTGTGTGTGTGTGTGTGTGTGTGTGTGTGTGTGTGTGTGTGTGTGTGTGTGTGAAGCATTATTCTCAGAATTAATGATTATAAGAGTAAAATACCAGTCAATTCCAAAAAATGTTGAAGATGCTCATGTCCTGAAATATCCAATATGTGGCTAATTTTGAATTCTTTATGGAAAAATAAATATGAACACCCATATCATTAGTATGGTTTAATCTATACTAAACAGTAAAATTGAATGTGTCCCAAAGAATTTTTTTGGTTTAACTGATTTATATGCCTGCTTGATATAAATATACACCTGAGATCTTGTGAAAATCTCTTAGGTTAAAAAAGGGTCATAAATCGAGGTGCTTAGGAAGCCCTTGTCTAGTGTGAAAAGAATGTGTCTTGGGGTGGGGTCTTTGGCAACAGAAAGCACTTCACAATGGGGAAGAACACTTTACATAAATCAGATGGTGACTTTAGCAAAGTCTTTGGAAATTGGGGCATGAATAAAAAAGGGCCAAAGATGGCTGTGAAGTGTTTCTCTGGATTCCTGGGGGAAGGTGCCAGCTGACAGGAATGAAGAGGTCAGGTGGAAGGAACAGTCTGTGAGGGAGGAATCCGACCCTGTCCTGGCTGCTGGCTCTACTTGGCGGGAAGTTGGGAAGTGAGGTCTGCCTGGAGGGAGAGGCTGTTTCTGGAAAGAGGCATTTGGGAGTCATCCATGGAGGTGAGAGTTGAAGCTGTGGGTGGGGTGTAGGAGTGGCCTTGCTATTTGCAATCATTAACACTGTTGGCTTTAACTTGTGATAAAAAGGATAAACAAATGCTTGCTGAAGTAAGAAATCACTCTACTGCCTTCCCAGGTCTATCCAACTCAATAAAACCGAGCTCTACAGGAAAACCAGTTCATACAAGAATTTCAGGTTAAAAAAATTATACTTTTGATTTATTTTTAATCATAGGACAACATGTGGATGTATTCTTGTTCTTAAAGAATATAAATATTAAACATAGCACAATAGGCTCCCAATAACTCATATCAAATCCTGGTTTCTTTTTCAGGTGGGGATACTGATGCTTCCGTTTGATGGGCATTCTCTAGGGCTTCTCTATGCATTTGTATTGGTGTGCACGCATACCCATAAGGATATCCTTCTGGCTTTCATGTAGTTGTACTTTGTTTTATATTAATGAGCTCACAGTAAATTTTGCTCTTGTTGATTTATATTTTGAAGAGCGTGGCAGTCCTGAGATGTAGCTCAGTGAGCTGGCAGAGTGCTTACCTGGTACGCTGACTAGTTTCATCTCAACTTGACACAGGCTAGAATCATCTGAAGGTGAAAAAATGCCTCAGTAAGCTTCTACTGTAGGGCATTTTCTTGGTTAGTGATTGGTGGGGTTAGACTGTTATACTGGTGCCATCCCTAGGCTGGTGGTCCTTGGCTCAATAAGAAAGTAGGCTGAATAAGCCATGAGGAGCAAGCCTGGGGCAAAAAGAAACAAGCAGGAAGAAAGGAGATGGGCAGTGCCAACTCGAGGTTGCTGAAGGGCTGAAAGAAAGGAGATGTGTGCCTTTGAGGATGCAGAAGTAGAAGGGAGGGGCTAAGCAATTTTTATGGGTTTTGCAGTGCACAAATATGAATGATTGAGATGGACGCTAATTATTACCTCTCTGTGTCTTAGACCCATCACATCTAAGAAGCCAACTACTAATATGCCATCAGCTCCTGCTGCTGCTTCTCCTCCTCCTTCTCCTCTTCCTCCTCCTTTTGCTTTTTGGTTTTGTGGAGACAGCCCTAACTGTCCTGGAACTAGCTCTGTAGACCAGGCTAGTTTGGAACACACAAGAGATCTGTCTGCCTCTGAATGCTGGGATTAAAGGCATGTGCCACCACTGCCTGGCTGCCAATACCTTCTTAAAGCTGCTTGCTGTGTTTATTCTTGACAGGACACTCCCAGTGTCCAGAAGCTGGAAGTGTTGGAGGTTTCTGGGAAAAGCATGGAAGGGGAATATGCTGATAAGATGTGGTACCCTACCTCCATCCCCTCGTCTACAGCAAAGCTGGGGGAAGATTGATTCGAAGACTGGGGAGGTCTGAGATATTTTTCTGTGTACAAATGTACAATTTGCTCCATTCCTCTGTAGTGACTGGGATTGAAGCAGTTCCAGCAAAGGATGCTGGGAAAGGAGATGAAGTGCCTGCACAGGTGCTGTCTCAGTTTGATAATACACGTTTCCCGTTTCTGCCTCTTTCTGCTTTCCCAGCCTTGTATCTTTTGAATCATAGCACATCTTGAGCAGACTGGGTGTACTTTTTACGTAAACCACCAGGGCCTCCATTTTCGTACCCTTTATTTCTGATGCTTCCTCCTGTGATTTGAAAGTTTCACTGGGTGCTAATCTGCAGGGAGTCTAGCTGGTTTCTCCTTTCAGCTGGTACCCTGCTCTGCCAGGCTAGGGAAGCTACTTGGTGAATAGTCCCTTGGGTGATTCACAATTATCAGCATATTTCTTATGGCTAAAACCTGCCTGGAATTTCCCTCCATCTTTCTGTTTAGTTCTCCATTTCTGGCCCATTCCAACCCAAGTCCTCTTTACTAGCAGTCTAGTGAACTCTGGTTTATCTTAGCTTCCTTTGCTTCTACTGTAGCCAAACTCCACTTACCCACTGGACTGCTACACTAATGAATGGGCCCTTTGTCTGCATAGCCTCTGCCTGTGTGCTTGATCTATGTGTGTGTGTGTGTGTGTGTGTGTGTGTGTGTGTGTGTGTGTGTGTGTGTGTGTGTGTGCCACAGCCTGCAGGAAAGTGTCTGCTGCCTACTTCTCCAGCTGCATGCTCCATGGTTGCTTAGTGTTTCCCTTCCCTACAGCATGCTGGGTACTCCAGCAATAAATACCCAGTGCTTTGAGTGCTCGGTGCTCTGCTCCTTAGGTTAGGTTGCTCATGTTTCTCACTCCACTTTTTTCTGTACTATAATTTCAGTTTAGGCATGGATCACTCTAGAAAGTATTCTGAGCCTGCCCAGGGCCAGATTCCCTGTGTTGAATCCAAGTTTTATGTTTCAGGCATGTCTTCCCATTGCACAATGTTACTTCTCATTTTGAGCTGAGCCCCAAACATAGTCTATACGGGGCCTCAGTTCATACTTGTTGCATGAACACTGCCGACCGAGGACAGATGACATCTTCATGGCCTTTCTCTAGGTTTGCCCTTCCAGCAGATCCCTGACTTTAAAAAAGCACAGCTTGCTATTTTGAGGCCCACATTGAGAAAGCTCCCTCCCTTTGTATTGATTCAGTTTCAATCTGTTTGGATGGTCTGCAGGTAGATAGTGTTCTCTGTCTAGAAGAAGTGTCGAAGCAAGAAGACACACCCAGGGCAAAGTCACAGGAAGAGACCTCCGAGGCATATGAGGTTTGGCAAAGGGCCCTCCTTTCTCCTGAAGCACAATAACCCTATTGCTGTGTGGTCTCTTTCCTTTCATCAAGCACCTTGGCATACTCAATCTCACTCGACCTTCCTTGTGGATCACTCTGTGAAGTAAAAAGCTCTCATTATATAAAATACAACAAATTTGGCGGCTTGATTTGTTTATCCTACAAGCAGCCATTGACTTTTTGAAGGTCTGGTTCTAGTCAAGGGAATCAAGTAAGTAACACACGTGTAAATAAGTACTTTCCAGTGGTGGTATTCGCTAGGAAAACAGAGGCCGAGTTATGCTGTACAACTCATGAGTTGGTAGGGAGGGACTGCCTTCCCAGCAGGCAAAGCGCTTCTGAGGTGACAGTTGAGTAGAGGTCAGAGAGTGAGGTGGAGTGAGCCAGCTGATGCCCAAGGGGATTGCTGAAGAGTCCTGAGAAGAGCTTGGTCCCCAGCAACTCTAAATGCTCCTCCCTTCTCTCTTTACCTGTTCATGGACACTTGTGTCAAAGACAAGATGTGTTTATCTAACACTTGAGGTAGGCAAAGCCTTGGGAACTCTAACTAAGCACAGACCCCAGACTCTGGATTTGAGTATATCCAGACAGTCAAGAGTGAGGGACTCTTGGGGACTCATGTGGCTTCACTTGTCTCATGTTCTTCCTTCCTCAAATGATCTCTTGAGCTTAAATTTTCTCTCTTTTCAGGTCATCAGAGGTGTCCCAGAGACACCTTTCCCATTGTAGTTACTAAAAAATTAATATCCTGATGTTTTTTCTAACTGTGACAAAATAAGTAAAATTTAAGCCCTTGAGTTATTTAAAAATATACAGTTTGGTAGCATGTGTATAGTCATGTTATTGTACAATTATATTTACATAATACCTTCCTTATCCACTTACTCCCCTGTCCCATCCTTTCCTGTCTCCTTGTCTTTCTGTCCTTCATTGCGGAGGCTGGCCTGCAACTCTCCATTAAGCCAAAGCTAGATTCAAACTCACAGCAATCCCCCTGCCTCAGCCAGCTCAGTAGTGGGATTATAGGTACAAGCCACCATTCACAGCATCCTTTACTATTCATCACCCAAACTGAAACTCTTACCCATTAAACAACAGCTCCCTGCCATTTCTTAAGCCCACATGGATGGCGGATAATGGGGAGACAACTGTTTGTTGGCAGGGCCTCCTGTGCCCAGTCTAGTGTCTTCCAGTGTAGCCTGAGGAGCATTAGAGAGAGAATCATCTGGTGGCCTTAACGGTGAGGAGTAGGAGCCTGTGGTTAAGAGAGAGAGTTGGTCATGGCAAGGGGGGAATGACAGCAGTCAGTGAGTGCATGCAGCAGAAGCCAGAAGCTGACTGATTACATTTTTATCTGCACACAGGAAGCAGAAAGGGAAATAGGAAGAAAGAACAGACTGTAAAACCTCAAAGCCTGTCCCCAGTAGTGTACCTCCTCCGCTAAGGCTGCATAATCTAAAGGCTCCATAACCTTCTCCAACAGTTAGCACTAAGTGGGGACCAAATGTTCAAATACATGAGCCTATGGGAGGCATTTCTCATTCAGAACACCACATTGTGCGTGTGCGTGTGTAGGTGTGCTCTCCATGTTATTTTTTGAGACACAATCTCTCACTGAATGCAGAGCTCATCAAATTGTTAGATTGTCTGGCCATTTAGCTCTATGGGTCTTTCTGACTCTACTTCCCCAGTGGAGACAGCTAAAATTAATAGTTGTCTATGGCCCCACCCAGCTCTTTATGTGGGTACTGTGGATCTGAATTCAGGTCCTCATATTGCTGACAAAACATTTGCCCACAGGATGATTTTCTTTAGTCCTGTAGTAGTTAATTTCTTAAGGACAGCCATTTTGACTGGAGTAAAATAGAATCTCAAAGTCATTTTTGTTTTGTTTAATTTTTTGTTTTTTTGGAGACAGGGTTTCTTTGTGTAACAGTCCTTGTTCTTCTGGAACTAGCTCTGTAGACCAGACTGGTCTTGAATTTATAGAGCATATCACAGATCTGCATACCTCTGCCTCCTGTGTGCTGGGATTAAAGGCCTACACTACCACCACCCAGCTTGAATCTCAATGTCATTTTAAATTTGTGTTTACTTGGTGATTAAGGATGTTGTATACATCTTCAAATATTTACTAGATATTTGTGTTTCTTCCTTTTGAAAGCTGTTTATTCAGTTCATTAACTAATTTATTAATACTGTGGAAAGATTTTCCATGAATCTAGGTTAGCAGAATTAATACCGTGGAAATGACCATATTGTCAAAAGCAATCTACAGATTCAGTGCAAACACCATGAAAAAAATATCCACAACTTTCTTAACAGAATTTGAGATAACAACCCCAAATTTTAAGTGGATTCACCAAATTTAAGTGCATAGTCCCAAAGCAGAAAAGATGCACAACGCAATTTAAGATCAGTCTTAAGTTATACCGTTATAGTAACAAAACCAGTATGGCACAGAAATGGACACATAGATCAATAAAATAGAATTGTGGGCCCAGAATAAGCCCACACAGCTGCAGCCATCTAATCATGGACAAAGATGTTAAAGATGTACATTGGAGAAAAGATAGCCTCTTCAGTGGACGATGCCTCACAAGCTGGTTGGTTATGCCCATGTAGAAGCCTGAAACTAGTTCCATACTTCTTATGCTGGACAGGAATCAGATAAGGTTATTCACTGATGTAGATCAAAGATATACCTACAAGTCAGAGGATAGAGTGCTTCCTATTTTGAAAGATACGATTCTGGTTTTTGAGAATTTCATACAAGCATATGATGAATCTTGGTTGCATTTCCCTCGAATTCCCCCCAAGTCCACCCACATCCCTCCCTCATGTCCTATTTTTGTTTATTCCCTCATGGTTAGGTTTAGTTTGTACTGCTCATATAGCCATGGGTAGGTACAGTGTGGCCATCCACCGACTCTCCTCTCCCAGGGTGCTTTTCAGATTCAGGTGGGGGTGGTTCCTGAGAGGAGGAACAGAGTGACCAGTAGTGGTGCATATATTTCTCAGCTGTGGGGATTAATGAATGAAATTAGTGCTGGCCCTGTCCTGGACACGTACTATGGTCTGGCTGGGAATAAGGACCTTCAGTGTTTGTGAGAATGTTCTGGATGTTTGGATGCTGAACTAGTTTGCAAGCGACACTCATAGACTCTAATCAGAAACCTTGGTAGAATGCAGCTTATCAGGAAGGAGGATGGAGGGGCTTGAGAGTGATGTACAGGACATAGATGAACTCACTAGACCAGGCTTAGGGAATTGGGGCTGGACCACCAAGAGTGAAGTGGGTATCCGCTGATAGATGGGACAGGCTAGGGGCTTGATCACATCAGCTCCAACTGTGGCTTCTTGTCCTAATTTAATATGAAATATCATCTAAACCTAGTAACCTTTAGATAAATTTCAATTAAACAGTGTGCGTACGTGCATGTGTGTGTGTGTGTGTGTGTGTGTGTGTGTGTGTGTATTTGCATGTAGGATCACATATGTGAATATGATCAGAGCTCAACCAACCTCAGGTGTCATTTCACAGCCACTGACCACAACTACCTCCTTTTTTTTTTTTTTTTAAAGAAAAATTCTATAACCATGACCTGGGCTTACCAGTTAGCCTAGGCTAGCTGACCAGTGAGTCCCAGAAATCTGAATCACAAGCACATTGCTACTACACCTGTAGTTTTATATGAATACTGAGATTCAACTTTTGTCCTCAGACAAGTATTTTACCAACTGAGATACCTTCCAGGCCCCATCAGAATACTTTTGTGGAATGTCCGTACTCATTTCCTGTTATACGATCTGAAACAAATTATTTTAAAAATATTTGTTAGTCAGTTAGCTGGGCACAACTTTTGGTTTTAGCTTCCTTACATGGAGGCCTTTGAGCTCAGATTGGTAAGACCCCTTTGGGACCAGCCTGGGCTACAGGATAAGACTCTGTCTCAAACTTAAAACACCATTGTATGAGTGAATGAAGTGAACGAATGAATCATTACTGTTGGTTGTTCAATGCTCACAAGAAAGGTGGGAACCTGTTATAACTTCAAAGAGGAAGTAATGTTTACAAACACAGAACAAGTAAATCTATGTGTGATTTTAGGGAGGCAAGGCAGTATGATTTTCCATGATTTCCTGCTCTTAGAAAGGTCATTTTTAACTTTGGCAAAAATTTGTTGCTGGACAGTGGTGGTGTACCCCTTTATATCTAGTACTCAGGAGGCAGAGGCAGGAGGATCTGAGTTTGAAGCCACTCTAGTCTACAGAGAAAGTTCCACAACAGCCAAGGCTGTACAGAGAAACCCTGTCTCAAAAGCAAAAGCTAAACAAAACAACAGTTCTCCCAAATTCTCCAAAAAACAAAAAGAAAACAAAATTGTTGGTGTTCATGAAGATTTCATTATACCCAAAAACTCTTCTTTTAGAGAATACAGTGGCATTATCTACTACCATATCTAGAAACATAATGTTACTGTTTATCTGGATTGTATACATTTAGGGGGAGACATAGAAGAAGGATATTATATAATTAGTAATATGTGTGCTATCTTTTATTTATCAGGGTATTTTTGTTTTGTTGTTTTAAATTTTTCTTCAGTAAATATGTACTACTTTCATAATTTGTATAGGTTTCTTTTTCTTTTTTCCTTTTTTTTGGTTAAGAAGTTTATATGAAATGTGGGGTATAATAGCTTTTTTTAAAGCTGCGTTAAAAAGAATAAAATCCCTGGCACTGTACAATCACAGTTACTATTTGAAGTAATGGTATAGTGGTACTGGAAGCCTCCACATTCCCCATATTAGGAGCCTAATCTTCCAGTTACAGCATGGTTAACTTGGAGAGGAGCCAGCACCACCCATACTTGGGATTTCTACATCATAGCCCCATCTCCCCACCTACATTCTCTCTACCTTCCTGGGTGCCCTGTCCCCTACTGCTGGAGGCCTGGGAAGGACCTAAAGGCTGGTGGTACAGGCTGTAGCAGCTGGCTGACTTCAGACTGTGGACTCTGCAAACAACTCTCTGCATATTGACTTTGGTGTTACACCATCTTGAAAAATAGCAGAAGTGCCAAAGTACTAGCCTGAACATGAAGAAACAAAAGACCCCAAACAAAATGACAAGGACCCCAAATTTCATTGCCTCTTTCCCCCCAGGCAGGTAAGAAATATGAATAATGTTGCCTCTCATTTCAGAGGCACAGCCAAAATGAACTTTAGCGAGGTGTTCTATTTGCATTTTTAACTCTACTCAAAGCAAGCTGTGAGAATGACATCAACTGTTTTGAGTCAGCTGTTGGCTCTGGGCATCCACCCAGCATTTGAGGTCATTGGTGGCATCCATGAGCAGCAGGAGCAATTTTTTTTTCTTTAGCTTGTTGACTAGAGGGTCCCTCAGTGACTTTATTGGTGCTAGTGTTAAGCATAATATGGGTTTGAAGTAGAGCATGGCTAGAAATGCCCATGTAATGCATTAAATATGTGGGTTAAAATGCCTCCCATCTGCCAGGGCTTTGTGGGAGAACGCCCATGAGACTGGGGAGTTATTTAATCTGGGAAATATCTTGTTTCGTGTGATGACGAAGTGTATCTTAGGCATTGCTCATGGGGGACCCGCAGAAGAGGGTTCAGTAGGAACAACCATGAAGCTATTTTTTTGCAGAAGCTGGTTCATACCTTCTTTTGATACGGGATCATCTTACTGAAGAACTGTAATGTGAGAGCGCCCTGGAGGAGATCAGTTCTGTTGAATTTATCTCACCCAGGCTGAATTTACAACACATGTATTTTTAATTCTTTGGAAGACACTCAGAGTAATTGAACTCATAAGAATGCTAACTTGAAGAAACATTCAGCAAACCAGTGTGTCGATGCTACCTGTCAATTGTCAAATGTTTCCTATAAGAGGAACCTGAAGTTACACCAGGGAAGTGGTGGTAGTTGGCTTCCGGGGAAGCTCATGATTTAGATACATGGATTGTTTGATGCTAGGCCTTTAAGGCAGCAGTCTCAGGTCTTTCTCGCTTTCTAATTCCTTTCCTATCTGGGTTTTCAAAATGTGATGCCTTACCCCAAAAGGGGAGTTGTCCAGTGTTAAACATGGTCTAAAGGCAGTCCAGAACCTTCTGCCTATCTCAATTGTAAGAAATGACTGGGACTCCACTCTACTTTGCTATTTTGGCCTTCCTCATTAGGATAGGCCTTTGTCAAAGACTATGCCATGCTCTGAGAGGCCGTCCCTTGTTGGCTTTAGTCCGTACTGATTTCTGACAGTCCTATTTGTGTGGTTTTTTTTAAATCACAAGTTATACACACAAATAGTCACATCCCGTGTGTGTATTATTGAACGGAATAGCTCCCCATGCTTAGGCTATCAAGATGTAATATATAGTAATTTATGGCATTAGCTCATGCTTCCGTTTTTGTTTATGACTATGTAATAATTTAAGATTGCCCTGTGAACAGAAATTATGCCTTTTCTTGTCAATGTGTGTGGGACTTCACAATGTGCTAGTCACTGAATAAGCCCTTTGCTTGCCTTACTGTATAAATTAAGGAAAATGATTACATCTTAGCAAACAAATGGTCTACATGCAGCAGTAAGTGAAAAAATATTTGTTGAGCCTTTATCATGCTAGGGAATGATTTAAATGAAATAGACATGGCCCCACATCACGATGCATGTAATAATGCCAGAAAGTATTCATTATGATGAGAAGATACTATTGTTTTGAAGGGTTATCTCAAAGGTTAATTGTGAGAGTTACGTGAGAAACAAATATTTTTATTTTATTTTATTTTGCCAGTTTACTGATGGAGGAACTAAGGCTTAGTGAGACTGAGTTGTCCAAGATCAATCTGTTAGGCAAGCAGTAGAGGCAGGCTCTGAAACCTGTTACATGAGCCTTTAAAAATTCCAGCACAATATCTTACAGTTAAACAGGTTGCTTGTTCATGGTGGCTTGAATGAAAACCACCACAGGCTCATACATTTGCATGCTTGGTCTGTGGTTGGTGGAACTGTTTTAGGAAGGATTAGGAGGTGTGGCTTTAGTGAAGGAGGTTTCAAAGCCCATGCCAGGCAAGCCCAGTCTGTTTTCCTTCCTTCCATCCTTCCTTCCTTCCTTCCTTCCTCCCTCCCTCCCTCCCTCCCTCCCTCCCTCCCTCCTTCCTTCCTTCCTTCCTTCCTTCCTTCCTTCCTTCCTTCCTTCCTTCCTTCCTTCCCCCTCCTCTCTTTCCAGCCCATTGGTCAAGATGTAAGTTCTTAGCTACTGCTCTAGCAGCATGCCTGGTAGCTTGCTGCCAGGCTTGCTGCAATGGTTATGGACTCATCCTCCGAAACTGTAAGCCAGCCCTTACTTAATGCTTTCTCCTATACATTGCCTTAGTCATGGCATTTCTCCACTGCAGTAGCTGAGATACTGTTCAAAGTTGTACAGCTTTGGGAGCAAGTTGGACAGAAATGCAGTTTGTGACCCCTCAAAAGCTGTTCTGGGATAAAGCAGAGAGTTGGGAATTATATGCCTGTGTAGCTTCCATATCAATCAGAACGTAGACTATTTTAAGCTGAGTGTAGTGACTCATACCTGTATTCTAAGCATTTGGGGAGCCTTAAGGCAGGAGGACTGCAGATGGAGGGAACCCTGGAGTATATAGTGAGACTTGATCTCAAACAGGAAACAGTAGAGCATCTTCAGTACTTCTCAAAGTCCACTTGGAATCTTTTCCCTTTGTGTGTCCACTCAGTCAGCCCACAGGTGGAGTCTATCTCCACAGATCCATCAACTTTGCTTCTTTGTAGCAGCACTATTCTGTAGAATTTGATACTATTTTGAAAATGGTCTATGTACCTGAGCTGTCTAGTACAGCTGTCACCAACCTATATGACTCTTGAGAACCTGAAAGATGGCAAGTACAAAAAGGAGGCCAGAGATGGGCCTGACTTCTTGCTGTTGGAGTCACAGTCAGTTGTGTGCGGCCAGATGTAAGTGCTGGGAACCAACGTTAGGTCTTCTGGAAGACCAGAAAGCACTCATGATTGCTGGGCCATGTCTGCAGCCCTGAGTTATAGTAGTTCTTAAAAATAATTATTCAGTAGTTTGTAGCTGCTGAGCTTAGGAAGGGAGTTAGGTTTCTTTGAGGATGTGGTCCTTTGTAGGTTACCAATACTCTAGTGGATGGCCCTGTATACATGCACATACTGGCAACATTAACTAGACACTGTGGGTTAAAAAAAAAAAAAAAAGAATACATGAAGTAGGAAGGAAGATGTGGTGGGCTGATTCTCAAAGGAGTTGGAAGTGGGGAGTGGTTTTTATCAGACACACACTGTATATGTGTGTGTGTGTGTGTGTGTATATGCAACAATAAAAGAATTATAAACACAAGATCCTTTTCAGGTAAATATATTTGACATTCTGTTCCTTTTCGGGGGCTTACATTTTTAGTTTTTTGAAAGGCAAGAGTTTTACACTTAGATCAAGCCCATTTCATCTTTTCCTCATCTATATGGTTAATGCTTCTTGTGTCCTAAGAAAATGACTTGCGCCTTCATGTCATGAAGATACTATCTTCCTCCTGGAAGCTTTACCATGTGGTCTTTCTGCTTGGGTGTGTGTTCCACTGTGAGTTAGCCTCATGTATGCTGAGGTCACACTCCAGTGCCAGAGATGAGTCACGTGAGCAGTGTGCCTTAGATATCTCATCCCTCTTTCTGTGGCTTTAGTCCAGATGCTTATAGTTACTATTTCTGGGGAGATGACTGTACTTACCAGAAGAGCTTCCTTTCCTTGTGACTTTTACAGCAGAGACTAACCTGAGAGGGACAACCTTTGTGAACCTCTTTTTTTTGTTTTGTTTTGTTTTTGTTTTTGTTTTTTTGTTTTTTTTGGCAATTCTATGAATGTGTAAGTTGAAAACGATCTCTGTAACATTCTCATCTACATATCAACACTCCACATGCCTATAACATATCATCAACACTCCACATGCCTATAACATATCATCAACACTCCACATGCCTATAACATATCGTCAACACTCCACATGCCTATAACATATCGTCAACACTCCACATGCCTATAACATATCGTCAACACTCCACATGCCTATAACATATCATCAACACTCCACATGCCTATAACATATCGTCAACACTCCACATGCCTATAACATATCGTCAACACTCCACATGCCTATAACATATCGTCAACACTCCACATGCCTATAACATATCGTCAACACTCCACATGCCTATAACATATCATCAACACTCCACATGCCTATAACATACACAGAATATAAAGTCGGGGTATCTGGGTCTTTGCGGTCTGAAGCCTGGCATTTCAGACTCTGGAGGATTTCTAATCAAGAATGTTAAAGCCATGAGGGGTTAAACCTTTGTGGTCTTGGACAAGGACCCAGACGAGTACACCAGTGCCTTGGGGGAATGTTTCAAAGCTTTATTTCCTGTGAATTATGGAATTTCCATTCGTAATAGTTCAGAGAAAGGAGGTCAAGAGGGAGTGGGGCTGCAAATACTTGGAAGGAGAAACACTGGGGACCGACTTGTACCATGCAGTGTTTGTGTGTGGGCATGTGCGCATCGTATCCACGTGCCCCACGTGCACGTGACAGAGAAAGAGAGGACGGACTCCAAAGAGCCCAAATTCCTTCTTTAATCTCTTTGCATAGTGAGCCTAGGGGAAGAGAATGTATAAGCAAACAACTGTTCTCTGGCTGTCTGTCATCCACACATACTCAGAGCAACTCAGTAAAACTATTTGGGGTTGAAGATGCAAGAGAGACTGTTAAATCCTGCTTCCAACTTTCACAATCACCTTAGTGTTTTTTTCTCATGATGGTGAAATCGATGAGCAAATCTCACTTTGACTGACTGGATCAAATGTTCTTCTGAGAGCTTTAGGCAAGCTTCCAGCTCTGCATTGGTATTCTCTTCCTTTATCTTCTGTTACATATCTTCCCGCTCTGTTCAAAGTCTCCTTTCCTCTCCATGGCTATAAATAATTGTCATCTTTCTGTAGAGTCCCAGCTCAAATCCCCCATCTGTCAAATTGTTGCTGATCTTCTGGTCAAGAACCATTTGAACTATGCCCACTAAAACAGGTGCAAAAGCTGACAGTTTTTTTGGTAACTAAGGTTTATTTACTTATTGGTGTGTATTCATTGTACATGGTGATGGCTTTCAGAACAACATTGTCATACAAGTATGCAACATACTTCATTTAAGTCTTATATGCATCTCATCACTTTAGCTACTGTTTCAAATCCAGCCATCACATCTTTCCTTGGACTAGCAGAGAGGAATAAGAAGGGGAGAAGATGGGCACACACTGTACCTTCAAGGACATCCATCACAAGTTGAAAACCATTTCTGCTTATGTCTTATTAGCTGTAACATAATAGCAGGGTCACATTTAGATTATAAGAGGTAGTTAGCCATAACCCTGCCATTAAATTCCGAGAGTACATTGAGGATAACTATGAGCACAGATGTCTAGAGATGGGGAGACCATTACTAGGACTCCTTGTCACCAAGTGATACAGTGTTGTTGCAAATATTAGTTATATACATATGTATATATAACAGTTTGAACATGTTCTACATGATTTTAAAAATATTAGCCATTGTTTTTAGAATTAAATTTAATATACAGTCATTCATTCACTCAATCTATTCAGCATATTTTGAGTTCCCTCAGTGCTGTATGCTGCTACTCTATTGAAATCCCTCTGCTGATATCTAAAGAAGACCATCATTAAAGATGGTTCCCCTTTGTTTAACAGCTTTACAAGACAGGGAATTCTTTGCTAGGCTGGGCCAAAGACTTCCTTACTAGTAATTCATATTCTTTGCCCCTTATTCTGCCTTTTGAAACAAGCCTTTATTCATCTTGAGACTTCAGATAGGCGAAGACAGTGATCAGGTCTCCCACTTCATTTTCTGGCTTTAAACATGCAGCTCATCATCTCATTATCTGGTACAGAGTTGGTGAGCCTCTTTTATAAAGAGCCAGATTGTAAATGTTTTTGGCTTTGTGAACACATGGTCTGTGTCACAATTTTCCAACTCCTCCGTTATAATGTAAAATCAGACATAGATATGATATAAATGAGTAGATAACTGTGTGGTAGTAAAATTTTATTTATAAAGTCTGGTGGTAAGCCAGCTTTGGGCCTCAGGCTGTAGTTTTTCTACCCCCTGTTTTAGCCCTTGAAACATCATTAGCACCATTATTCTTGGCTGATTCTGAAGCTGAAACTTCCTCTGTGTCACTCTTTAATTCTTTATAACTTTTTTTAATCTGTTTTTCTTATCTTACTGCTTTGTCTATGATTTCCAACACAGCTTGTATCTCCATAGCTTTGTTTTGCTTATTCATTCTAACTATACTCTCTACCTCCAATAAATCTTTACCTTTACCTTCACCCCCCTCAATCCATTTCATATCCTTAGGCCATATATCCACTGAACTCTTGTGGGGTTGTCTTCTTCTAGTCTCCCTCATAAACATGTTCATGTAATAAAAATAATGAATCCCATTTTACATCCTTTTGCTTTTTCATATCTATTAAGAGTATAGTCTACATTTTTGTGCTTTTAATTTTGTTTAGACAATATCTTAATGCTCACTGTCACTTTATTTCTGATCTTGCTCAATTGTTTCTTTTAAAGTCAATTTAGGACTATGTAAGAGGGTCTACATAGAAATTAGTATTCATTGATTGACTAACCACTTTTGATATATGTAACACAAGTGATTCTTACTAATACCGATAATTCAAGAATGGTATCAGTTGGTGGTCCCAAAACTGATATTAAAGAAATTGATTCCAGCTATAAACCAGAAGCCCAGATGGACCTGGTGGAGAATATGTGTAGAGTTGTCTTCTGAGGGTAAATTCCACACCATGCCGTTGAGCCTTGATTGCCCTTTCTTGTGAATAATGTGGAATTACAGACATTTCTTCTGACTTGGTATCTTTCAAAACATTTCACTGACAACCTTATTTTTGAAGGCAATTTTATTTCTATCTTGCAGGAGAGAAACTCTAACTTGACTCACATATTTCCAGAGGCCTCAGACCCTGCATTTGGCTGTTTTAGTTCATCTAAATCCACATTGCTCTTCTCTAAAAACTATACTATACCTCATCCTTACCATTTTGCTGACTCCCACTTGTCTTTAATGATGCAGCTCAATCATCATCATCTCCAGGAAACCCACCATGGGAAAAAAAAACCTGCCTCATGCCCACCATCTGTTTGTGGTGTTCTTCCTCTGTGTTGACACAGTGCGGTTTGTGACATACCTTGACTGATAATTTATTAGCTCATAAAGACACCAAGGGCAAGATGCTTGCCTCATTTAATTTTGCACTCAGTAAACATTTGTTGAAAGATGGAATATCCAGAGACGAAGCCAAGCCTAGGGAGTCAGTTCCTCATGATGTTTCTCATTCCTGAATACAGCTGGAAGCATAACAGTGATCTTTGCTTCCGTGGGCAGTCTATCATCTCCAGCCTTCCGAAACAAACTCACATAAAAGACAGGCTACTTCTACCCACCATGTGTCTTTATAAACAACAGAACCTTGAACCCATGAGGTCTCAGACTGGATGGAGTAGGAAACAGTACAGTTCATGCTTAGGAGAAGTTTCTGGAGTCAGGTTTCTTAGATTTGAATTCTGTCCCCACTATTCCTACCAGTTGACTTAGCTTTTCCTAGGCTTTGATTTCTAGTTTCCCAGAGAGAACAACTTTCTTGCATTATTTATTGCTATGTAACGTATACAACAAAGTTTATGGCACAAACAATAAACATGTATTATTCCTTATAACTGCGGTTAGGAGTTTGGCAGAGGGCTTGAGGTTGTGGTTGAGTTTTTTTTGTGAAGTTGCAGGTTCTGGCTGCAACTGTAATCATTGGAAGCCTTGACTGAGGCCAGAAGAATCCCTCCGAGATGATGCACTCACTTGACTCAGGGACACATTAACAGCAGCTGACCCAGAGCAACATGACCTATCTTCGGAAGTCTCAAGGTTACTTCTCTTATGCCCTGTATGTTAGAAGGAAGTCACTAGATTAAAGAGGAGTATTAAAAACATTTGTTACTTAAAAATCATTTTTATTTATATTAATTGCACTGTATTTTGCGTAAGACTTAGCACCAAAATGTTTGTTCCTCTCTCTTACCTAGAATTACTTACCCTTTTCATAGAAGAAAACAAATAAAAAACACGGACCATCTGTCAATTTCAAGGCTTTGAAAAGAACAAGCCAAAAACTCTTTACTAGACCCTGAGTCCAAATTAGTGATATAGGCCATTAAGGTTGTCTGTGGCAGTTTGCTATAGAAAACTGTGTGTTAGCACATATTTTGATTTTTTTCATTCTTTAGAAATTTTTTTATATTATAATATAGTTATAACATTTCACTCATCCATTTCCTCTCTCCAAATCCCCTCACACCAGCCCTCTTTGCTCTCTTTCAGTTTATGGCTTCTCTTTTCATTGTTATTATATATTTATACGTATATGCATATACAGAAAATAAAATTTACTCAGTCACACAGTGTTATTTGTGTGCATGGTTCCAGGGCTGAGCATTTGGTATTGGTAACCAATTGGATGACTATTTCTCCTGCCCTCAGTGTTCCTAGGTTTCCTGTAGCTCTTTGTGTAGGCTTGAGGACTCATGGGCTGTTCTCTACCTACTTTGGTATGTCTGTTGTCTTTGTTCATCTCATGTTTAGGTAGCCATGTTGGTAGGTTTCTTTGGAAAAGGGTGGCATCTATATGACAAGGAGCAAAGGCAGCACAGCTGGTGTTGGCAGTGAGTAGTAACCTCTGAAGAGTTGCTTCAGGAGAAGGGCTGCATCTAGGGAGATTTACATTTACTCGTGATGGTAACCCTCTGGTCCCAAGATGCTTGAAAGAGCCTTGCTAACAAACAGCACCTTCCATATTACATAGAAATTTGTTTGACTCTCTCTGCTAATGGGCTGCATGAAGGTGTTGGTTATCTACCCCACAGTACAACATGCAACACAAGGAAGAGGTTCAATAATTTGATTGAAGGAAAAAGAAAAGATTAAGCCATTAAACTAGCTGAGCTACCTAAAATTCTACACCTCCATAAGTCAGTCTTTTATGTCTACTTATATTAAACTGAATAGTTTCTTACTCAAATGAAACCAAGGGTGCATTTTCTTTAAATGTATAATTTGTGAACAGGGGAAGGACTAAAAATGTTGACTAAAGATGGATTTTGGAATGTTTAAATCTGCTGTTAGTTCACTTTTTGTCTCACCTCATCTTTGTTTATTATTTGGTTTTTTTAAATGTTTAAAGTTAAGTGAATTTTAAATGACTTTAATTTTAATGTATTTTTTGTCTAAGTGATTGCTTTAGGATTCTGGTCTCCCTTTAAGTAACCATATAATGACTCATGTAGAAATAGCATTATAGAATTACCGTTCGAAGGCTTTTTTCTTGACCTTTGCTGTCTAGATAGTTGACTTCAGAGTTTCTTAGAAATCTCACAACACACTGTAGTATGAGGTTTCTGGCCCAGACTTTCGGGCCTAACCTCAAAGCTTAGGTCTGCAGACCCACAGACCCGCAGTCCTACAGAGACACACAGATGCCTTCATTAGTTTTTGGCTGATCAGCCTCAGGCCCAGGCATATCACTTGCTAGCTCTCAACCCTTCATCTAACCCATGTCTCTTGTTCAGCCATGCGGCTTGGTACCTTTCTTTAGAGCAGCATAGTTGTCCTCGGGTTCCTCTGGCTTCTCTTTGGTGCTCTGTCTGGCATTCTGCTCTCAGAGATTTTCTTAGTCTGGTAGTCCCACCTACACTTCCTGCTTGCCTTTGGCCAATCAGCTCTTTTTATTAAACCATTGGTTGGGACAATTATTTAAAATGAAACAACACAACTTCCCACAACACACAGTTACTATTTTGCTTTAAATGGTTAATTATCTTGATAGATGATTTATAAAATAAAAAAATTCATACGCACATTTAATATGTTTAGGTCATTTGCTCCTTTTAAATATGATTTATGTATTTTTATTTTATGTACATTGGTGTTTTGTCTGGATTTATGTCTGTATGAGGGTGTCAGATCACTTGGAACTGTATTACAGAAAGTTGGGGGGTGGGAGTTGAACCTGGGTCCTCTCGAAGAACAGCCAGTGCTCTTAACCACTGAGTCATCTCTCCAGCCCTAATTTTTTAAATTTATATAGACATATCTAGAATTTTCCTTCTGCACAAAGGCCTTTCTTTATTACTTTCTGTAGTTAACTCTGCAACTTGATGAATTTTGGGTCTGCAAGTATGAAAAAGGACTTGCTTCATTTTTGTTTGTAGAAGACATTTTCTGGGTATAGAATTCTGGATATAGATTTGCTGGGTATAGAATTCTGCTCCATCATGTTTCTTCTCACTCTGCTCTTTCCTTGCACTGTTTCTGAGGACTAATCTACTGCTGTATCTTTGCAGCTCTTGTTTAAGGCCCTAGTTCCTTTGACCCTTCCTGAATTTGCAGTGCTTCTCTTCTGTCCAGACAGACTAGTGAGTTCTCTACACAGTGAGCTCAGCTGTTTACACCGTGTTCACTTCATTTTTCTCTTGGTTCCCATACCAATATTCTGTTTGGACTGTTTACTGTGCAAAATCCATTATTATCCTTTTGCTTAGACTTTATTTTATGTACCAGGATAAATTTGATTCTTCATACTCTTCTGTTTTTGTTTTTTCCTGGAAGCAGAAGTTCTGAATTGTCAAGCCAAAGTGATAAATGCTTAAAATATTAAAACTAACTTTCGATTGTAAAACTTTCTCCTCAGAATTGACCTATATTTCCCATTAACTAAAAATTATCAGCTCACTTTAAAAACCTACTTATTGCCATAAATGTTTGATGTTACTTCTTTTCTTACAGGGAACAGAAAACATTCAAACTGGATTTTTAAATCATTGCAGTAACAATAAACCACACGTCGCAAAATGTGATCCTGAACAAAATGCTTCTAAAATATTAGTTTCAAGCAACAGAAAAAAAGAAAACTGACCTGCCGCCTTGAAACACTGATCTAAAACTGTCCTTGTAGGAAATTACAACTGGAAAGTTTTGTTTGACTCTGAATGTGCCCAAATGAAAGGAACTGTCAAGGTGTTTCTCACAAAGACCCAAGATCATGTGAGATTACCTCTTATTTTTGACATGATCACCAGGACAGGGAACACAGAAGAGTGACTGGAGGACGCTGGTCAGGATGATTTCCGAAGAAATGGCAGCTTCCATCCTCATTCCTGTGACTCAGAGGAAAGTGGCTTCTGCCCCTTCGGCGGTGGCAGAAGACAAGGGTGAAGACCTCTCTGATGCCGGGATTCCAAAGGCACGTGCTGGCAGGCAGAGTGGTCAGATCCCTCCCACCATCTCACAGTGGAACAATCCCGAGGCAGAGCCTTCTGGAAGTGATTTGTCCAAGGTCCTCTCAATAGCAAGGGGAGGAATAGTGAGCCATGAGAATCACAATGAAAAGTGCTGGGATTCTGTGAAAAGCCGCACCCTGAACTGCAACAGCTTGTTGCAAAGCCACCAGTGTCACTGTCCCCAGAGCCAGTTTTGTAAGGCCCGTGACTCTGTCACAGAAGAGAACCTATGTTTGCAAACTGGAATTTCTTCTCCACTGGAAAGGAAATCATTCCCTGGAATTCAACTGGAAATGGATGATCCGCCTATGGATGGGAGCCCTTTGGGAAACGAGCCTGGAATCAGAGAGAGCACTGGACCTCACGCTGACAGCAACATGGCAGTATTTCATTTCCATTATGAAGCTGACAGAACAATGTCAGATGCTTTTCATAGCCTGTCAGAAAAATTAATTTTGGATGACTGTGCAAATTGTGTTACTCTTGCTGGGGAGCAGCAGAAGAATAATTACATGGCATATACTTGTAAACTAATGGAATTCACCAAAAACTGTAGCAAGAAGAGTGGGCAGCTGCAGTGTGGTCATTGTAGTTCAGTTCCTGACAAATACCTCTGCTTTGAAAGCTCCTGCCAGCCGACCAGCACGGTCTGCTCCGCTGTCGGACTTGGCAGGGACGGTTTTACTCACAACCCACCTGCTAAGACTTTTCTGAGCTCTTTGGAGGGTTTCTCTGACAATGGTGAAGATGGAGACGATTTATTTAAAAGCAAAAAGGAACGGTCCACTTTGCTAGTTAGAAGGTTTTGTAAAAATGACAAGGAAGTTAAGAAGTCTGTATATAGTGGGACAAGAGCAATCGTGAGAACCCTGCCTTCTGGTCATATTGGGACAGCTGCTTGGAACCATGTTGATCAGAAGAGAGCAAGGCTCTTAGGGCCTTTGGGGGATATTACGGAACTTCTGTCAACAATGGACATAAGGCCACGTGGGAGCCAATGTCTGTCTGAAGCCAAGTGGTGTCTGGTAAGTTTGTGTTTCTTGTGGCACTTTTCCTTCCTTCATCCTTCTTTAGGAGTTTTTACATAGGGTCTTACTACATAGAGGCCCGAAACTTTCTATCTAAATGGCCTAGCTTGTCCTTGAACTCATGACCCTCCTGAGTCTTGAGATGACAGGTATGTGCATCCATTTCTTTCCATTATTTCATTACCTGCCTTTTTAAAAAAAGTCTGAATTTCTATTGCTTTAATGAAAAGATAAAGCAAGATCTGTCAAAATATGATTCTTACAAGAATAATTTGTAGTTATTGGGAAATAGATATTCTAATCACTGGGTCTCTTGAGACTTCCACTTTATAGCCTTTCTTTTCTTCTCGCTTAGACTTTGTGTGTGTGTATGCACGCTGTGTACCCCTTCAATGAAGCCAATGTATTTAAAATCATGCTTTAAATGCACCAAATGAAATAGAAAATATTAATACTGGACAAAATTATGTCACCTTACACTTACAAGACACAAAATGGTTTGAAATTGTGCTATGGTAATTTAAATGCATTTTTATTGCCACATAGACTATAGTTACCTAGAAATGTGATAGCTAACTGAATTTCAAGTAGTAAGAAATATAAATAGAGTGTGACTTGCTTGGGACTTCCTAAATTTCAACACTGCAAGCCTCATGTTCTAGGAAATCCCTTTGATCTCGGCAAATGGAGATAACTGGTCACCTTACATAGCCATAATATTATAAGCACCACAACCATGACAACACATCCAAGCATGTGCTATTTTTATTAGTGGCAAGATCAGTTCTACTTCTACCTAAGTTTGTCGTGGGTGTTCGTAATTAAGGAAATACTACATTTTCTCACAAGATTACTGAGAATATTCATTTTTTATTCTCATCTAAGTTTCCAGGTCCTCCAAGAATTAGAGTTCTTCTCTCTTTAACCATATACAACCAGACAACTCACTCTGGGCCCAGTCTGTACTGCTGAAGACAGAAGCATGTTCTTCACCTATTTTTCACTTCTTTCTCTTTCTTTTTTCTTTCTTTCTTGTGGTAGGGTCTCATACAGTCCAGGCTGGTTTTGAACTTACTATATAGACGAGGTTGGTTTTAAACTCCTCATGTTCCTGTTTCTACCAGGTTTTGGGTTACAGAATTACGCCATCATGCCCCGATCATTTATTCTTATCCCTGTTAAACATTCCTACTTTCTATAGCCATCCTGTATAGAAAACTTTTTCTAGAACTTCCATATTTCAGTTCTTTACATTTCTTTTATTAACCTGGTCCTAGATAAACATTCTTCTTATTGAAACACTACTGGTGTGTTTGTACCTTGGTTATCATCATCAATCAAGAAGGTTGACATTGCCGAAGTGGGGTACGTGGATTTCCCTGGGAAGAGGACATATAGGAGATCTTTTAGTTGAACTGGGGGTAGGTGGGCATGGGAACTTGAGGGATTTGGTTGGAGAGTGGGCAGAGGGGGGGCAGTGCTAAGAGACATGACAAGAAAGGGGGACTTGATGGAATCAATTAGATGTCTGATACAAGAAAACTCCCAGGGATCTACAAGGATAGTTCAAGCTAAGACTCCTGAAAGCAGTGGATGCAGAGCCTGAACTGGCCATTCCTTGTGATTGGATTGGTGAGTGTTGGAAGCAGAGTTAGAGATCCATGGCCAAATATTGGGCTGTTCTTGGGGAGTCCTACAGAAGAGGGGGAGGAGGGATTGTAGGAAACAGGATCGGGGTAAGTTCATCACAGGAAAACCTACAGAAATCACTAGCTGGGAACCCATAGAGTTTGAACCAACAACCAGGGAGCCTGCATGGGACCCCTGCACATATGTGAGTTATGTAGCTTGGCCTATATGAGGGGACTCCAGGCATGGGAGCAGGACTCTCTCCAGTGCTTTGACTGATTCTTGGGTATCTATTTTTCATGCTGGATGGCCTTGCCCAGCCTGAATTGGAGGGGTGCTTGGTCTTTTGGAAGCTTGATATCCCATGTTTTGCTGAAGCTCATGGGAGGCTTGCCACTTTCTAAGTGATTATGGAGAAGGGGTGTTTTGAGGGGGACAGAGGGTGTTAGTTTGACATGTGAGAGCTGACATATACTACCAGATGCCACACTAAAGATTATTCAGGGGAGTTGCCGAGTGGGTACAAGAGGAGAGAAGCAGAAGAGAAAGAGACAGACTTTCACGTGGTGTCTCCTTTTAAGAGAAAGGGCGGGCACAGATTTACATAGCCACATGTAGGGGTGTGTTTTGCCTGCACCATATTTGGTTTACCACATGACTGCTATGTTCTGGGAATCCTTATAGGAGGGAGGGGGAGTAAGTGAGTGGGGAGGGAGGAAAGGCTATGGTTGGGATGTAAAATAAAAATACAAAATTTTAAAACTTGACAATTATCAAGCATTTAGCACATGCCAGATCTGGGGCTAACTACTTTCCATGCCTAATGTCAGCCTGTGATGTTGATGTGATTATTAACCCCATTGTGTTGCTACAAAAACTGTTTCTTGGAAGCCTTGTAACTTGGTATTGGCTACTTCTCTATTGCTGTGATGAGACACCACAATCAATACAATTTATGGAAGAATGTATTGGGGCTTACAGTTAGAAAGAGTGAGTCCATGACCCCCATAGTGGGAAGCAGGGCAGCAGGCAAGCACGGTGCTAGAGCACTAGCTGAGAGCTTACATCTTGATCCACAAGCATGAGGCAGAGTGGAAGCTAACTGGGAATGGCATACTTTTGAAACCTCAAAGCACCCCCCAAGTGACACACCCCCCTAATCTGTCCCAAACAGTTCTACCAACCACTCAAATATATGGGCGTATGGGAATAATTCTAATTCAAGACACCACAGGTCACATAGCTAGTTAATGACATTACTGTAATTATAATCAAGGCTGTTTACACTGTGGTGGTTCTTTATACCCAGAATGAAAATTAGGAGTGGCACTTTTGTCTCTTCCTTCCTTCCTTCCTTCCTTCCTTCCTTCCTTCTTTCCTTCCT
This sequence comes from Phyllotis vaccarum, assembly GCA_033318265.1. Classification (NCBI taxonomy): domain Eukaryota; kingdom Metazoa; phylum Chordata; class Mammalia; order Rodentia; family Cricetidae; genus Phyllotis; species Phyllotis vaccarum. The sequence goes on along the minus strand of JARWLC010000004.1, from coordinate 23,138,408 downwards.
TCCTTCCTTCCTTCCTTCCTTCCTTCCTTCCTTCCTTCCTTCCTTCCTTCCTTCCTCCCTCCCTCCCTTCCTTTCCTCTCTCCCTCCCTCCCTCCTGTCCAGCTTTGCCCTCTGAAAACTTGCCCCCCAGCTCTCCACCATGAGGCTGTTGTTGAGGACAACGTGCTACCCCACTTGAAGGGATATAGGTCTCTAAATTCATGTACTCTTGAGAGCACATTAGAAATTTCAGAATAGCAAACTAATACAAATGGAGTGCTGTCATAACTTCTGTAGGAGGCTTGTGTTGGGTGTGAGTTTTGGGATAATTAACAGAGTGACTGTGCTTCCTTCCGGCTCTCTCCACCCTGAAGCTGTTGGGCAGTAGCTTCCAAACACCTTCCCTTGTTGTTGCTGATGAGATGAAGCAAACTGTCTCCTTCCTGCTCAGTCTCTGGAGGCTAGGAGCGGTCATCACAGCTCTGTTAGAGTGGGCCTGAGGAACTGCTCTTCACTTTATCTCAGCTGCCTTTTGGAGGCTGTAGGCATTTTTTTTTTTTAATTATCACTTATGGTATAGCTGGGTATGGGCTGGCTGTCCTGTCGTTTATAGGGAGGATTCTGTAAAGGAGATCTCCTTTTCAACATGAACACCATACCGGGTCAGGAAGTCACCAGTCTTTAAAGTATAGTCTTCACTACATTTTGTTCTTTAGTTTAAAGTCTGGTGGAAATGCTTAGCAATTTGTCATAACTGAATTATATTCACTTGCGTCTGGTCTTGTGAATTGCTCCCTTTGTCTGAAAGCAGGGTTCCTCAGGGGTACACTCCCATTTTGTTTTCTGATGGTTTCATGTGTATTCTGTCTGGTTACTCAGTCTGGTTGTAAACTTACAAAGGGCAGTGACAGAGCCTTTTTGCTTTATATATATATATATATATATATATATATATATATATATATATATATATATATATATATAAAATAATGCAAGCATGATACTGGATATATAGAAAACAAGGAAAATGACGTGGTTGGAAACCGACTCTGGAGTTAACCCCAAATTAAATTATGGCTTGGGATCCGAAAGTGATTGACAGGTCAGTCTCTTTGCTCCTAAGTACCTTTCATGTAAAGCAGGCATAAAGGTTCCATTGTGAGCCACTCTCCAGCACGATGCTATTCTTCACACTTCACACAGCACTGAAAGCAGTGAGTGCTCCTGTCCTTTTGACCTTTATTTTTCTGCTTGTTGGAGGACTCATTCCCACCCTGTTATTCTCTTTGGTGGTTTTGCAGGGAAGTTTACACCAGTATGAAGTCTCATGTTCAGTTTAATTCCATAGCTACAGGCTTTGCATTCACTCTCTCTGTTGCAGATAGAAAATATCCAAAAAATATTTCTGAGACTGTCATTTAGTGATAGAGTGCTTGCCTATCACATATGAAAACCTGAGTTTAAAGCCCAGAAACAACCTTCTCCATTCTACCCACAACATTTATCCAGGTCTGGTAGCATAGATTTATAATCTCAAGTGCTCTGGAGCCCAAGGCAGGAATTGCAAGATCAAGGCCACTTAGTGAGACCCTGTGTTAAAATAAATACAAAAAGTGTGAGAATATAGCTCAGTGATATTGTGCTTGCCTAGTATGTGTGAGGGCCTAGGTTCTGCTCCAAGTAACACACACACACACACACACACACACACACACACACACACACACTCACACACACACACACACACACACTATGCACACATGCACACCACTGTTAGAAGCATACACAGCTAGGTTTCTTTCTTTCTTTTTTCTTTTTTTTTTTTAAAAAAAAAAGTATTCTCCACACAGCACAGTACAACAATTAAAAATGTAAGCAGGGGTGAATAGGTAGCATATAAATACTATACAATTTTATATAAAGGATTTGAATATATGCAGTTTCCATGGGGCTCCAAAGAAAAGCTGTATTATCTTAGCTTATAATACAACCCCCACTCCTTCCTGTGCGTTGCAGGCAGTGTTATTCATCTAATTAGTTCTTTGGCATTACATTTTTACTCCCCCCCCCCCCCCCGTATGTTGATCAGAAGAGTCCAGTGAATTTATATTTTCACAGCTGTGTGAAGAGAATGGGTTTGGATGAAGACATTAATGAGGATTCATGCTTGCTGACTAACCAGATTGTTAGCCTCCTCCTGCTTATAAAACTTTAAAGGCCCCCATCCCCCATCCAGTCTCATGTGTACTCCCTCCTGCTTTAAATCTATTGGCTCAGCAAAGTGGAGTCTTTAGCAAATGGCTAAAATCTGCAAGGTAAAGATTTCACTAAGAGTGTTTACCCTTTAAAAAATAATCTCTCCTTGTCTAAATCTTGGGAGTTCAAAGTCTAGAGTTATCGTACAGGTGGTTGGATTCAAGTGCAGAAAGAGCCAGCTTTTGTCCTGACTAACTTGCCTGTGTAACCCTAGCTCTACTCAATACCGATGGAAGGGGAGCTGGGTGGTCAAGGATTTCCCATCTTTGATCCGTAAAAGGGTTCAGGTCACAAGAGTACGTATGGCAAAACAGAGAAGATTCATGCTGAATTTTAAAAAGAATAGGAAACAGTTTAAGAAGATTTTATATAGGAATATAACTCACTTTTAAAAAACCCAAGTAGAAAATCTATAAATAAAAAAGATGGACACAGCCAGCTTCTGTCACTGCTTCTACTGTCTAAAATGCTGGCTCTTTACTACTAAGTTCAGAATATTGAACTTAAGAGGCAATGATGAGTTGAGCAGTAATATCTTTGTTGAGATAAATCTGCTTGAAAGTGGAGAGAGAGAGAGAGAGAGAGAGAGAGAGAGAGAGAGAGAGAGAGAGAGAGAGAGAGAGAGAGAGAGACGTACAGGCATGTGTACTGGGAATTGAACCTACAACCTCTGCTTGCTAAGCAAGCATTCTACCACTGAGCTATTTACTCTTCCAAATGAAGCTAAGCCAAGCCTTAAGAAAAAGCTAATGTCTCTGATATGTGACCCACTGGTAATAAATTCATGTCCTAAGCTGTAACTCGTATCAATGACACAATCCTTTGAGCCTCACTGTCCAGCCCAAGAGGTACATTTGAAATAGCAACGAAGCTTTGCTTTCTGCTTTAAACATTTGGTTGCCCTGGAGATCAGTGACAATTTGAACCTTGAAATAATTAAAATTTCATTGGGTGCTTAGACTAGATTGGAAGCCAGTGCCTGGCGCCTTCTTCCTTTACTGAGGCTTTAGCAATGTTTACAACATGGGATTTGGAAGAAGCTGCCCTTCCTGGCTGATTTCTCTGAGAGAAAGTGGGTTCTACCAGCTCTGTACATTACAGTTATATCCAGTGCATTAGTGATGGGCTGTCTGAGGCTAGCCCTGGGACAATGGAACCACACACCTGGATTAATTAGCTGCCTTGGGAGAGCATCGATCCATCTCTCCTTGTCTCTGTAGTTACTCTAGCTCTTTGGCCTAGGATCTGATAAAAGGTGAAACAAACCTTCCACTTGGAGCATGGTTTGAGATGTATGCATTTCTGGCTACTACTCCTCTTATGGCAGCCTTAGGATAAGATCAGGATTAGGAGTTTCCTCCTTTCCTGCAGTTGTCCTGAATAGATAGAGATATCAGCTTCAGAGACCTATCTCTTAGAATGGCCATTTGTATGTGGCCTGAACATGATCACAGCCAGCGGACAAGGACACGCTATCAGGTAAAGACCTGGTCTCATCCTTGCCCTGAACTTTACAGGAAAGGACCTCAGGATGCCCATGGAATGATTGCCATAGTCATGAGTAATGACAGTTTTTCCTCTCTTGGAGCATGCAGAGAGTAGACAGTGAGGCTCATAGACATCTTGGGGTAACGGGGAGGTTTTCACCCTGGTGACCAAGTCATTCAGCAGTAAGGGACTTGAAGCATCATCGCAGGGCTGGGTGTGACCATCCTCTGCCCTCCATGAGTAGATTAACTGGTGGATTGGTCCTCCCTTGAAAGACTGTTCTCAGATGGGGGTGCTGACTCATGCTCTGGCCCTCAAAAGCCCTAAGACACCCGAGTGATGTTTCCTTTGTTGCTCTGGATACATGCAGAGCTCAAGAGTGAAAACTAACTCTTATGCTAGGTCCATGCTTTGAACTCTAACCCCTTCCTTTGTACAGACTCTTGCTCCTCAAACCCTCAGAAAGCTCAGAAGAAAACTTCCCTGCCCTTCAGCACTTGGAGGACCTGCAGGTCTCTCAGTGATTGGAAGTACCCCTTCTCCTTTGAAGCACAAACCAATCTCTGTGTCTTCTTTTTTAATTATCTTTGTTGAGATACAGTTTACCCATTTATACTCAAAGATATGTGCACTGTTCACCATAGTCATTCTGGAACACTTTTATCCCCTAAAAAGAAACCCTGTGACTTCCAGTATCACCCCCACCCCTGGCCTCTTTTTTAACCCTATGTAACTTCTATTCTTGCTGTCTATAAGGAATACGTTATTGTGGGTTTGCATACACCTGAACTTACAGGGTATATAATATTTTGGGAATGGCTTAATTGACTTAGCTTTAGCATTTTCAGGCTAATCAACACTATAGCATGTATTAGCGCTCCATGATTTTTATTGCATAATAATATTCCATTGTATTGTGCATATCTACTCATCAGTTGCTGAACATCAGGCTTTTTCCACTCTGAGGCTATTTTGAGTAGTGCTTCTGTGAACTTGTTTTTCTTTGAAGAGCTAGGGATTAAATTTAGGGCCTCTTACTTGACAGGCAGATGCTCTGCCACTGTTCTGTATTTCTAGCCCTGTGAACATTCAAACACAGGTTTTTGTGAGAACACGTTTCTTGTTGTCAGTATACACCTGGGCATGGTGGCAGAAGCCTACACCTCTACATTTGATCTTTCCAGGAGCCAACAAACAGTTTCTCCAAGCTCTGCCTCATCCCCACAGCAATGAACAAGACACCAGCATCTCCACATCCCTAGCAGTGTTTGCTAATGTGTCTGTCTTTGCTTATAGCCATCCTACCGGGATGTGAAGTGATCATTTCATTGTATCTTTGATTTGCATTTTCCTCATAGTTAATGCTCTGGGCATTTTCTTGAGTGCCTATTGGCCTTTTGTTTTTCTCTGAAGAAATATCTAGTCGGATTCTGTGACTGAACCCTGGACTTCAACACATGCTGAGCAAGTACTCAACCACTGAACAATCCTGGCTGCTTTGCCCATTTTAAAATTGAGTTGCCTTTCATTTTGAATTCTTTATATATTGTGGATATAAGCCCATGATCAACTATATGACTTACTATGTGTAAGTGTATAGATATAAGGAACAAAGATTGAGAAAGTGTCTAAGATGGTTTACAGCTTTACTATCCAGTGAAACTTGTTAAATATTTCCTTTGAACATCAGTTTATTTCTCTTATTTCTTGATCTTTCTTATGCCATTCTTCAAGAAACAGTTTTAATTAGTTTTTTTCCATAACCTGTCCCCTAGACTGTCCTTAGCTCCAATTTGCACAGTCTTTCATTCTCTTCTCCACATTTACCCTCAGTTTTCTTTATTACACAGATCATTTTTCATGTTAAACAAATTGTGTTTTCCAGAGGAATGGTTGGGAAATCATAGTTCCAGCATGCAAATGGGCACACCACCAGAAGGTCATCATAAGGACTCAGGTGGGTGCCAGCTACCTTAGAACTATGTTGAGCCAAGTAAAGTGTCCAGGGTGCAAAATTTAAGGAGGCGCTATGTTATCAGGCCTCACAGGTGGCAACTTTATACTCACCAGTGACTGCCTCCTTAAATTTTGAATGCTGGGCAGCTCAAATGTCTCACTTTGGTCCCAGCCTTAGGCATAACAAGGGTTTAAGAAAGCCTGTGGCTTAGATACATATGTCATCTTCTTTGTTCAGAACTGGACTCCACAGGGTCCCAAATCCTCAGCAAGGATAGTCGTAAAACTCACATTGGAGGGGTTCTTACATTTTTTTAAAGGCTGAAAAAAGTCTAAAGAAGACTGTTTCACAGCAAGTGAAAATTACACGAAACTCAAGTGTCGGTGCTGGCAAAGGATTTAATAAAGGTTTTGGTCTGCAGCCTCCCTCATCCTTTCCATATTATCTTCAGCAGCTTTTCCATTGTAACAGGGAAGCTTGGGTGCTATTAAGGCAAAACCAGCCTTTGTTCTGTGGCCTTTTACAGTAGAAGCTTGTCTTGTCTGGCTAAGAGACTCACTCCTCTATACCCGCCTGGCCAACCCGTTCGGGTCTGAGTTTTGTGTCTGGTTCTCTCAGGGGTCTGCTGTGCCAGCCCCTTCCCCCTCCCCCTCTCCCACCCTGGTCTAGAGTTTCTCTGACAGTCTGCTCTTGACATAATTCTTCAAGTCTCTATACATTACAAATAGAGAATCACAGTTTCTACCAGCTCCTGTTCTTGCTGTTTCCCAAGCCCACTGCAGGCTTGCTAGCCAGCCTCTTGACAAAGTCGGGAAAGTAGCTCATTTTGTGCTCTGCCTAGAACAGAATTGGGATTTTTCCATTGAAATTCAAAGGGATCTTTTTCAGGCCTATGAACCCAGACACCATGCTCTCACCTCTTCAAACTTGGCCAGAGAGACAAAGAAGGGTCATGTTTGCTTATCTCTGTCTCTGGCTCCTTTTCTTAACTGGCTGTAAAAACCCTGGGAGGCTCTCCAGAGGTGAAGACAGAGAAAAGGATCCTCCTTCTAAAGTTCTGTTTCTGGCCTCCAGACAGACACACAGACAGACAGACACACACACACACACACACACACACACACACACACACACACAGCCTTTATTCATCGACCAGAAGGAATCCTGCTTTGAAGGCAAGGGACGGCACACTGTAGTTTTCAGTTGGGAAGATCATTCTTGGGGTTTGGAAGGGGTTTAGCCAATTTCTTAGATCGTCTGACTCTGTTACTCTTGACAATAGGCCTGAGACAGGCCTCTCCTGAAAAGACCGAAGACCAGTTCCAATTCTGCCACTAACTGCTGAGTGCCCTTAAGGCAGTCACTTTAGAGTCTGAGATTTTGCTTACATTGAGTATTAACAAGTGAAGGCAGCTGTATGTGTATTCATTGACTTATACTGGTCAGAAGCTCTGAATACAATTTGCATGTGCTATTTAACATATTATGAGTTACACATGCCCTCCTAAAGTCCTTCAGGCTAGGATGTCTCACTTAATGGGCCAGCCCTGAATTTGGGGTTGAGAGAATATTCTGTTTCTCCCTGCCATGTCACCTTGAGGTTTGACTGGAGTGAAGCTTGTTCCTTCGTGATAACTGGTGAAGTCTATGTGTTTATCATGGGCCAAGTCTCCAAGTGCACATATGCAGTAGAAAGCAAACAGTTCAGATGTATTGAAACAAGCCTGTGATCTTACCACTTCCAGGAGAGTTTCAGGCCAGGGCTACATAATAAGACCCTATCTCAAAAAAGGGTGGAGGGGAGGAAAAAAAGAAACAGGCAAAGATTTGCTGGATAATGGTGATTTTTCTGTGTTCTAGGGAGGGAGGGCTATCTGTTGTTTGAAATTTCTGGTCTGTCTGGCCTGTGGTCCAGACCAGCAGACCTGCAGTCCCACAGAAACACACAGATGCTTGCATTAATTTTATGCTGATCAGCCTATGGCTCTGGCATATTGCTAGCTAGCTCTTGCTCTTAAACTAACCCATGATTCTTATCCTATTCAACCATGCTGCTCAGTACCTTTTCTCAGAGCAGCATAGTTGTCCTCTGCATCTGCTGCCTTCTCTGGTGTCTCTGTGGCATCTCTTCCTGTTCCCAGTTTTCTTAGTCTGGTAGCCCCGCCCACACTTCCTGTCTGCCTTCAGCCAATCAGCATTTCTATTGAACCAGTAGGCAGGACAATTATTTACAATGGGAAAGAATTCAATCCCACTACAGCTATCTTTTTCATTGTCATAATAATTATCTACAGGGAAGAGAGATTATCAACGTTCTTACTGAATACTTAGAACAAGAAGTGACCTCGGCAGGTCTGACTGCCCCTGAAGCTCATGTCCACAGCCTCTCCTCAGAAGTTCCTCTGGAAAGTTCTGATGCAACTCACCCCTCTAACTTGGCACAGGCTCTGCTCTCCTATTAAATGTGCAAATGCTGAGCTAGACAAGAGCAGGAGATCTTTCCTTAAATGTGAGCTGGGTGTGACCTTTGGATGAGATGGGAGAGTGGGGAACAATACCAATTCTTAATGTGAGGGGTGTTGGCTATTGAAATGGCTGGGATTTCTTTTTATGACTCAGCCAGCAAGGGAAGGAAACCAAGCCCAAGGCCTTATATTTTTTTTTCTAGATTGCTGTAATTTAGAAGCAAAGTACATTTACCACATTTTATAAGCAAGAAAGCAGGAACAATGTCCAAAGCAAACTGTACACACATCTGAGTCAGAATCCATAGCTTCTTCATGGTCATGCCAAAATACCCTTGAACGCTGGGAACTTAATTGAGAACTTTGCCATTTGATAGTTTTCCAGGATCTCTAAGTGTTCTGACCAACTGGCCTGGGCACAGAAACAGGACTCTGTCGCTTCTCTTGCAAAGTCATGCCTTTATGATGAGCTTGTTACCGCTTTCATTTACAAGGGTATGAGGCAGGAGAAGAGCTGGATCTAGATGCAGGCAGCTGGCAAGCGTTAGAAAAGTCTCCTGGCAGGCGTGACTTTCCTCCTATAATCTCATGCAGAGTGTGGTACAGTAGGAGAGAGGACACAAAACTTCGGCAGAGGCACAGAGTCAAACCAGACACAGCCTGTTTGCCTGTGCTAATGTTGTAGGTGTGAAGTCAGTCCTACTCACAAGCCCTATTCTGGGATTCTCTTTTCATGGCTCTGGTTTGAATAAATAGCTTCAATTCTAGCTTGAGATTAGAGAACCCTTATCATCGACACCTACGTGGTCTCACCCTATATTTTAATAAGGAATCACTTTGTAAGTAGACTGTGTTGAGTAGCTTAGCTTCAGAGAGATTTAACACCAAATTATAAATGGTGACACTTTAATAGTGAGTGCAACATGCCTCAAGAGCCAGCATGTAGGAGTTTGGCAGCTGGAAAGCCCCATGGCTTCAGATTTTCCAAACTGTGAACCCTTCCATCAACTAGGAACTCCTTAGCTTTGAAAATTTCTCTTCTAGAGCAAGGGAAAAGTTCATCTGAGTTCTAAATTGTTTAATAGAAAATACATTATTTTTCTTTTTAGTGAGACTTAGGTTTCAGGCCCTGGGTGGACTAGCTAGTTCTTGTTTTAATGGCCATATGTCTAACATTGACACCATGATGGTGATGTAGCTGATATTTTTGTGAAGCAAATGCCATCATTATGGAGAACATAGTTTCCAAATTAAAAAAAAACAAAAAAACTTCTTATTCAGAGGAAAGAAAAAAGAATATTTGAAATTAAGAATGACTTAGGAAATACAGAACAAATAGTTTCAAATCATAACATGAAGGGAGAAAATGTGAGTAAATCACTGTGAGTATAAATGGTTAGAAACATCAGGAGGTGTGGCATGAACTGGCGGGTGACGCCTGTTTTCCCAGTTCTTCAGAGGATGAGGCAAGCAGATTTCCAATTCTGGATTACAGAATAAGATACTATTAAAAAAAAAAATCCAGTTACCCTAAGCTGAGTAGTGGCATCGATAACTGTGCTGTGTATCAGCAACAACCTCAGTGTTACCAGTTCTCCATGTTTGTGGCTTTGCCAAACACATTTAACAGTTACCATGTTTAAGAAATGTGAAAATAGTTAAATAGATAGAGTATATATATATGAATCTATGATCTAATAATTCAGGGGTGTCTTGTTCTTCAGGATCACCTTGAAAGGCTGCCCCTGATCTCAGTTTAGGCTGTCATTAAGCAGAATATCTTCATCCTCTGAGGTTAGGGTAAGATTTTGTAAACAGGCTATTTCATCATCCAACGTAACAATGGCTAGGTCAGATCATCATAACGGTGTCTTTAAAGGATGGGGTTGGTTGTGTTGGGGTATTTTACCAACTGGTTGGAGGAAAAGGAGGAACCGTAGCAGTGCTCTGAGCAAGTGTTAAATGTACAACAGGAACTTCAATATAAGCTTGGCCAGTCTTGTCTATTAATTTCCTCTGGTGGACAGTCCAAAGACAGCTCCAAGGCAATAATGCACCTTTGTCTTGAACTGGAGACACATTGAAACTTAGCCCCATTTCCCTGACCTCTTTAGGGAGGTACCTCCATACAGGGCACAGTGTGCCTCACCATACATGGTCATGCTGGGTAGTGTTACAATAAGGTTTCTTGGCCCCGGGGCGCCCAGACCCACAGACCTGCCACTCCAGACTCCTTAGCCGGCCACCACTGCTTTGGCCCTCAAAAATGACTCAGACACTTATATTAGCTTCATGCTGTTTGGCCTATGCTTTAGGCACATTGCTAGCTAGCACTTTCATCTTAACCCATTTTCATTAATTTGTCTGCCACATGGCCTGTGGCTCACCTGTGCTCCTTACATATTTCTTCTTTGGGTGATGGGCTCAATCTGATCTGACTCCGCCCTCCTCCTAACTATTCTGATTCGCCACCTACTTCTTCTATGGTGCCTGCCATGGCCAAACAGTCCTTTATTTAAAGATCGATATGCACAGCATACAGAAAGACTTTCCCACATCAGGGTAGCACCACATGGAACAACATTTAAAAAGCTACCAAAGCCAAGGGCTACAACTGCGTTTCTCCTGGTCTCAATTCTTCCAGGCTCACACAGTGGGTTCTGTTGAGAGCTAGTGGCCCAAAATAGAAAGAAATTCAGTTGGCCCAGCACCTGCTTTTCTAGGTGAATATAAAACAAGTGTTTAATAACTGTAGCCTATAGAATGTTTTTAGCTGAAGGCCATCTTCCATAAACTTAATCAACTCCTCACTTTATTTCCACTTTTATTAGCATATACTTAATGGCCAAAGTGATGTGTTTCATTATACTTCTATAACACAAATAGTATGTTTCCACTGAATTCACCCTCTCCATCTCTCTTTCTTGGTTTCTCTTCACCTTCTCCGTTACAGTTTGTCTCCTTTTTACTTATCTATCCCTCACTCTCCCTAAATTTTGTTTTATTTTTTCATTAATGTATTTTTTAAAAATAATTTTTAAGTTACATGCCAAGTCTCCCCTGAAATTTAACATGAGAGGAAAACATATGGAATGTGTCTTTGTCAGACGCGCCTGTTTCATTTAACGTGATGAGGTCCAGTTGCTTGCGTTTTCCTGTAAACGACACAATTTTGTTCCTCCTTATTTCAGCTGCTTATTTTATGGGTGGATAAGGCCCTGGTCAGGTGAAGTGACTTGATGGAGTTTATATCACCAGTGCTGGAGAAACCCAGAGCTCAAATCTGTATTTCAAAGCACATACTACCTCCTCAACTCTAGAACAGGATAAAACTATGAATTTTAGCCACATAGTAGGTTCTCTGTTTGTATGAACAAATTCTGAAGCCACAGCCTTAGGATTCCTTGGGTGCATAGATTACTATTCACTGCATCAGCCAAGGAAGAGTTCACAGTGGGCCAGGGTGGTGCTGAGAGACTCCCTCCCGTTTCCTCCATTCCTTTCTAGAGTACTGGTAGCCTTGGCTGGTGTATTGTTTGTCGGATTTGGCCTACTTTTTCTGGTTTATTCTGGCTTTCACAGCATATCCTACCTTCATGGGATTTGGGGATGGGTTGCTTGAGTATTTTTGTAATATACTTGTATGTACTGCAGACTGGCTTAGAATTCGCTTTGTAGCTAAGGATGACCTTGAATTCCTTATCCTCATGCTTCTACTTCCCCAGTGATGGGACCAGAGGCAGGGGATACCATACCTTATTTTATGTGGTGCTGGCATCAAACCTGAGGCTTCGTACATGGTAGGCAGGCACTCCAAGAACAGACTAAGCCTCACCTCTGCGCCTTCTGTGCTTTACAGAGCTGGCCCATCAAATTGCAATAGTGTTGTTAGTTCTTTAAGTACTTAGAGATGTCCTTTAGTCTGAGTGTAGACAGGTTTTGTGATTCCACCCCCCGCCCCCCAGCCTAGTTTCTTTCCATCCTTCACTTGGCAGTTACTGCTCTCTGGCCGACGACTGTAGTTCTATAAAGCATGCAGAGCAGCCGAAGGGATCCCTCCCAATCTCTCAAGAGGTTATTTCCCTTGTTCTTTTTCTCTTATTATTTATGAGAAGCCGAGCCAAATGTGAGACACAGCCCAGCAGGATGGACTAGGCCTGGCCCAGGAAGAGCTAGTATTGTCTGGGCTGTAAAAAGCAGAGCCAGGAACCCAGGCTCATGAGACAGCATTGGAAGGGCCCTTGAGACCATTGAGTTTAACCTTTCATCCTGTAGAGAAAGAAGCTGAGGCTGACAGTAAGACAAAATTGTCTTGTCCAGGTATGGTCAAGCATCATTTTGGGAGTCAGGATTGATACCTGCTTGATCTCAGGCCAGCTTTCTATTCTGGGTAAGAATCCTGAATGCCATTCCTGACCCATAGTGTGTGGAGCTGAAGTAATGTTATTGGAGCTTAAAGTTGCATATTTTATAAGACTATAAGCTTGGGAGCCAAGATACCTAGGTTCAAATTCTGCCCTAGCCCTTAACAGCTCTGTGATCTAGTACAGTTTCCTTAACATCTTTTTGTCTCAGTTTATCTCTAGGTGGGGATAATCATTTAACTCCCTCTTACAGTTGTTAGGAGGAAATAGGTCTTTATATGTTAAATGTTAACATCTGTTTGCAAAAGTGTTTTAAAAGTTTTAAGCATCTATTGTAATACCTGGCATGGCACGAACATTTTCCTCTAGTTCCTAAGCTCAGTTTAAACCACAAAACTGTGTCAGCTCCCAGTAAACAATTTTCTCTTGGGAATTTCCTGACAGAATAACAGGAATTGTGGTAGATAATCTTGAAGCACTGTAGGAGCCTTGAGAGAATTGTCACGGTATGAGAAAGCTTCCTGGAGAAGATATGGTACCCACTCTTGTCTGAAGCTAGAATTGTTTCTCTTCCAACAGAAGCTAGAGTGTTCCACCACAAGAAAACCCCTCTTGGTGGGAGCAAGTCCATGTGACTGATTCTGATCTCAGAGGCCCTTTGCCATGTCATATTTAGCCATTTCTTCCCCCCCTACTTTTTTACTACTTCACATAAAATTTAAGTGATGCAATTATTGCCAATAGAACAGGAATTTTCCTGTTTTGTTTCTGAGCACCTATTATAAACCTCTACTTTTGCACTTGCAAAATGTTGTTTACAAGTTCTGTTGATGTGAGGCAGCAAGCAGCTCCACTGTTTATATAGTTGATGATTTTCAGTATGACATAAGCAAATTCTCATAAGCTTACTACCCTAAGCAAAGCTGGACTTCAGCAAGTCTGCATCTAGATATATGGGTCTCCTCTCTTGACCATCCAAACATCTGCTGGCCTCTCCCATCCCAGGTACCACTGCGTGACTTCTATTTCTCTTCTTTCCTTACTGTCCTAATCAAGGAGTTTTATCTACACTCTGTTGGGAACAATACAGTTGTGATGCATGCCACTGAAGTAATACTTCAAAGGGCTTCATTTTTATATGAATTTATTCCCCCAAACTATAGATATTTTAGGTGCCTTTAATGTTATATAAGGGCTGAGTGCGTGCCATCTTCTAAGACTGTTTTTAAGCATGTTATATTCCTATTTGCTGTGTACAGCTCTATGATGTTATGTTATTTATGTGAATATATCAGTTTCTTCATGTACGTTCTAGCTGATGAATATTTAGATTTTTTGTAAGTCTAAGCCCTCTTTCTATGAACATTTTTTAGTATATTGTTTGTTATGTGGGCCCCAAATTTTCTCTTTCCAGAGCACTGGACTTGCTGAAACATGGGGTATGTTAGTATGGGGGATAGCAGTGACCTGTTTTCTCATATCATTATACCACTTAACCTTCTTCCCCAGTGACGTAGGAAAGAGCTGGCCAGCATCGTCTCTGCAAGTGATGCTTTCCAATATGTTATTTTACCAAATAGTTTGAGAAGTATTTCTCTATGGTTGATTTGATGAGCATTACCGTATCTTCATGTTTTCATTGGCTAAGCGTGTTCTTTTTTGTGTGTAAAATGTCTCAACTATTTGGCCCATTTTCTGTTGATGCTCTGTTTCTTGTTGATTTTTTTATGATTTAAATAATATATCTTCTTAGCATTATCTGTTTTTGTTTGCACATATTACTAATATTGGCTCAGTTTTAGTTGTCATTTTTCTATTTCATCTTTCATTTTTTACTTTTTTTGAGATTATAATTATAATCATAACATTTTCCCTTTCCCAATCCTCCTTCCAAACCTCCCATGTACTTCTCCTTGCTCTCTTTCAAATTTATGGATTCTTTTTTCATTAACATACATATGCAGGTACATACGTGTCTCTAAATATGTAAATGAAGCCTTCTCAGTCTGTATAATGTCACTTGTGTGTGTTTTCAGGGGCTGTTTGGTATTAGATCACCAATTAGTGCACTCTTGCCCTTCACAAAGTTCTTTGTGAACTGAGGAATGCTGGAAGCAAAATAAAATAAAATAAAATAAAATAAAATAAAATAAAATAAAATAAATAACCTTTGCTTTTTTGCAAAATTTATTTTACTATGATTCTTTTTTAGAAAGGATTTTTTTTTACACACTAATCACTGTTCCCCCTCTGACCATTCTTCCTAGTCACCCCACCTACTCCCTCCCCTCCCCCTCCCACTCCCCTCATCCTTCCGCAGAGAATGTAAAGAGTCCCAGGGGGAGTCAGTGCAGTCTGGTTTATCAAGTTGAGGCAGGACCAAGCCCTTTCCCAGATATCAATGCTGATTTGCTATGACTGTTAATGTCTATACTCAAACTTGTTGCAATTTGCTTTATGAGCAAAAGACAAAAGCAAAAAAAATAACTACAAACAGACAGAGGTAAGTATGAATCGCAGTGTTGCCCCAAGTTGAGAGATATGCATTTGAAAACCCTGCAAGAAAACTGGGAACAATGTGTATAAGGCAGCTAAGTTCTTGTGCTGCCTCAGAAATGCCATGCTTCGTGGGAACCACACACATCTTAATGACAGCAACATATGAGCTTATTTACATGGCTTATTAGTAGCTAACAAAATTATTGCCACTCAGCTATGGGAATCCTGCATAAATATACATCGTAAATTTATAAAATAGGACTACTTGAAAATATATCTTTAGAGAATTGGCCTGGAAGCACTTATGTAAATTCCCACAGAACTCAGGCCACGGCTGGGAACAGTGTTAGCATGAACATATTAAGGATGATTTTTCACAATGAATAAAGTATAAAATCCATAGCAATATCAGACTAATTTTAAAAATTAGCTGCACACATGTAAAATCCCCAGTTGTACATCACAATATTACCTATCACTACATCAGCTCCAAACATAGAATTTGTTACAGATTGTGGTAACTCAGAGAAAAAGAAAAGGAGAGATATCTGATACCACCCCATCTGGTATACCTCCTCCATCTCAAACTCCGTGGGAACTGTAGGAAGTAAATGGTGTTGCCCCTTGTTTTTGCTCTTTTGGGGACCCGCCACCCAACTCCCAAATAAATTACACACAGATGCTTATTCTTACTTATAAATGCCTGACCTTAGCTTGCCTTGTTTGTTTGTTTTTGCAAGCTTTTCTTAAATTTTTCTGTCTGTCTTGTGTTTCAGGACCTTTCCCATTCTCTTCCGTAAATCTTACTTTTACTTCATATCTGGCTGTGTAGCTGGGTGACTGACCCCTGGTGTCCTTCTCCTTCTCTGGTTCCTTCTTCCTTTCTTCTCTCAGATTTCTCCCTTCTATTTATTCTCTCTGCCTGCCAGCCCTGCCTATTTATTTCTCCTGCAGTGTTATTGGCCGTTCATCTTTTTATTAGACCATCAGGTGTTTTAGACAGGCACAGTAACACAGCTTCACAGAGTTAAACAAATACAACATAAACAAAAGTAACACACCTTAAAACCGTATTCTACAACAAAATGGAAATCCTGAAAAACAGCTACTGCCTGTGCATAACTCTGAACCAACAGAACTAACCTTAAAATTTATTTATTTTTATTTATACTAGAAGTGAATGAAAATACAACTGTAAGTCCTTGCTTGGAATCTCTAATGCTAAACACGATCACTTCAGGGTCATCTTTACAGCAGTGTCTACATGCTGAAACATGGCAGAAGATCTTTGCTTTGGAGCTATGTGACTTTAGCTTACTGTACTGATCTGTGTGCTTCAATAGCCTGGCTGCCACTCAAGCACATAGACTGGCTGTACAGAGCAAATTCTGAAGCTTGGAGCATTGTTACCAGCAATATCTTCCTTTAAAGCCATGGTTTATTTGGTGTATAGCAATGTAACTTACTTATTAAATATCACAGCAATTAAAATGCAGTCTAAAGTAAACATGTTTTCTCTAAGAAGCTTCACACATTGCTTTTCACATCAAATCCCCTAGCCTATTGGGGTGCTTGATATTGTATGTGGTGGAAGGCAAACATAGTTTTTCTCTCCTGTCTTAATATCCATTTTCTAACACTCATCTGCCACACCATTCCCTGATTATTCCAGATAACATACATGTGTGGGTTATTTCCAAGCTCTCAGCCCTAGTGTGTGGGTTTTACTTGTGAGGGAAGTCCGAGCAGCTTCCTTTCAGAGTATTATTATTCTACATGCGCGCGCGCGCGCGCGCGCGCACACACACACACACACACACACACACACACACACACACACACACACACACACAGAAAGAGAGAGAGAGAGAGAGAGAGAGAGAGAGAGAGAGAGAGAGAGAGAGAGTCTTTAATTTATTACTGAAGCCCAGCACAGCTATAGAAGAATAAACCAACGATAGAAAGTGTAAAGGTCAAATCAGGTCCCCAATTAAACACTGATTTAATCAGCACCAAACCCTGCAAGTAGAATATTCATGCCCTAAAGTCTTCCTTGATTTCTTCATAGCGTCTTCCTACCATTTTCTCTCCTTGCCACAGTTGTAACCAGCCCTGCTTTCAAATGTGTAGGTTTATTTGAACTTTACAAGGGTAAGTCTTAGTAAGGCCCTTGCACTGTATTTATGTGATCGGGCTATGCTGTGACATGCTTCTGCAGTTTCTGTGTTCTGATGGATACTTCCTATTCCATTTTGTGGATATTCTACCTTTTTATTCTATTCTTCTGTTTATAGTTGTGTGGGATGTCTTGGTTTGTGGGTATTTTGAATAGCGATAGTCTGTTTCCTTGCCCAAATAATTCCCTCTTCCTGTAGCACCCTATTCATTCTAGTATTTAGCATCCTGGACATTTAAAAAGTCCAAGTATGTGTCCCGCCCTTTTGTGAAGAGCTCTTAGAATGCCTGGATCTTCCAAGTTCATGTCTGCTGGGCATCTAAACATGTACCCTGTGAGTTGATCCTTAAGTGTAATACTGCAAAGGCTTTTTCAAAACAAAATCCAAAACCCTGGAGGGCTAAAGAGATAGCTTAGTGGTCAAGGATACCAGCCAGGCAAGCATGAAGGTCTGAGTTTGCATCCCAGCACTACAAAAGCTGGACCCCAGGGCCATGGGGACAGAGACTGGGGCTTGGGCTACAAACTTAATTTCAGATTCAGCAAGAGACTTTAGTTCAAAGGGATAAGGTGGAGAGTGATATTCACAGTTGTTCATGAGTAAGAGTGATGGCTTAAGATTTTTTAATCAGCCTTGATCTGCTGCGTCAGACATCATTATTTTAACTCACTTAAGAGAAACGAAAATAAACTATCCTCACTAGCAAGCTCCATCGCTGCACAGACTCTGGAGATAAGCAAATAGATCCCAGAACCTACTAGAAGCTTCTGACTGTGACCAGACACTGGCGGTGTTAGAGGCCAGAGGCATTAGAGAAATGTGATGCTCTGTTGAGAGCACTCCAGAATGTAGTCATTACTAGTGCTAAAGCTGGGTGCAGAATTGGGATATGCTGAGGCTGAACACATACAGCTAGCTCATAATGGTTTTAAAATTTGCTTTTTTGTTTATTTGTTTTGGTGATGTTTTCTAGCTCAAGGCACTGTTAGAAATGTGACAGGTGCCCATGTGGCAGAAATGTCACTATCTGAGCTACATTCCTGGATTCTTAGGAGTCTTGCTGTTGACATTATTTTTTCTCATTCATTTTGTTTTTAGAGGTAGGTTCTTATTTTGTAGCCCAGGCTGGTCTCATACCCACAATCTCCCTGCTGTGTTTGGTCTCCTTAATGCTAGGATTACTCCTGCCCACTCTTCATTGCTCTTGAGGTCAACTAAATTTTCCTAACAAGTGTATTCTGATTAGCAGGACACCTTCTACAGACAGGCTGTGGATCATCAGACCTGCCTCTCACGCTCCTTCAGGTATATGCTTTGTGATCTTATCCAAGCTTCAATTACAGGAGAGGGCCAAAGCAAAACAATAGGAAAAAAATCAGTGGATACATTTTTTAGATGAATACTTTCTTCCTGTTTTATTTTATCTGGACCCCTGCCTTCCCTAAGCTTGCTGGTTCTGGTTTTACCCCTGCGAGTTCTTCTGCTTTAGGGTTTGATCAGGAGCCATATATTTCTTAACAAGGCAGCCCTTTCTGCCCCATCAATGTTTTGCATAGAGGTTTTCTGTGCAGGCTCATCTGCCCACAGTCAGTGTGTTAGTGACTGGAGTGGGTGGGGGGATCGTGGTGTGAGGGGGGAAAGTTAGCACCTTAGTGTTGTTCCGTTACAGTGGACACAAAGCATCGATAACAACCAAAACACAATGGCTGCTAGCCTTTCAATCTCTTTCCCCTAGATCTTAAAATGGAATAAATACTTATAAAGAGATAAGTGAAATTTCCTCTCCCTAATTCTTCCTTCTTAGAGAGTGAAGGCTGGGAAGACAGGCGAGGTGCAGTCCGTAAATCTGTTAGTTTGTATTGCTTGACTGTAAAATTTGCCATGGAGTATTTTTTTTTTATTAGTAATTTCTTTTACAGATGTTTTTGAAGAAAGTAGGAATTATGCTGGTAAAAGCACATTCAGGCACTACGTAGCATTTTAAACATTAGTATTTTATTTCCTTAATCACAAAGGCAGACAATTTCCTCCCTTTCCTCTCTCTCTCTCTTTTTAATTAAAAAAAAAAAAGCTAAGAACATCCAAAGTATCTTTTCTACTTGGGCTGCAGAGTTAATCTTTGCTTTGGGAGTAAGGGGAGTGAGCGTGTCTCATTTCTAGTTAACTCGTAGTTGCCTTGAAACATAAAGAACGGCGGCTTTAGAAGACGGAACGTACCCAGCAGCGCTGAGGTGTGATTCATATCATTTTCCCCAAGGATTCATTTTCATTTTATTATTCTCTGAGTCCATGACTAAACGTTTATTTGGTGTTCGCAAATTGAAACAGGCTGGACCAGAAGGAACCACTTGCCCCTGCCCTTGCCCATGAGTTGCTCTGGGTAGAGTTCAAATTACCCACCAAACCTGAATTGTACTGTCTTGGGGCATTTCTAAGGGACACATTTCTGGAAAAACTTCATTTCTTGGTGTTGTCTTATGGTGATGGCATGTGTCACGCAGGCAGTCTTGCAAGCACTTAGGAGTTGGGTACTTTATGCTTCCTGCTTGTCCAGCTAAGCCCAACAGGGCAGCTATGGGCAATATCCTTGATCTCCCTGAACCTCTGTTTTTCTCACTTGCAAGCAGACAATGTTGGAAATCACACCTCATCCAGGGGATCTTGAAAACCCGGTAGCTGAAGAAACTACACACACGGCAGGTAGAAATCCGCTCAGCAAAAGTTAGCTGTTGCTATCACCTCTAGTAATAAGGACTGTGCTGTAGCAGCAGGGTGTGTGTGAATGATCTATAGCAGGATGTGTATTCACTGAAGGAGTTAAGGATCTTTAGTGCGTGGGATACCATTATCCTGCTACATGGTAATTGTTTATGTACGCCACCTCTCTTAGACTATAGGCTTCTGGCCAGAATAACCAGTTCTTACACAGAGGCTTTTAGACTCCCAGCATGCTTTGCAGGCAGCAGGAGAGCACTAGGAATGAATAGGTGGAAACTTGGGTCCTGGCTTCTCTATGGTGAGGGCCCTGTCTTAGAACTGTGCTCAGAGTTGCAGACTGACGGAGGGGGAGAAGGGTGCCATTTCAACCAAGAATTATGGCTGTTATGGTGCTAGCCATAGTAGCACCAGCCACTTCTCGAGTGTCTGAATGAGGCTGAAGTGGCAAGGATTCTTGGTCAACATAGAGAGTGGCCATTTTCATGACTTAAAAAAATTTAGTGTTTGTATGGTGTATATATGTTGGGGATGTGAGAAGTTGGGTGTCCCTGCACTGTGGTGTTTATCAGAGGTCATGAGGCCACCTTGGGTGTCAGTACTTGCCTTCTACCTTGTTTGAGTCAGGTCTTCTTTGTTTGTGCAACTGGAGAATCTCCTGTCCTGCTGTGAACAAGGTGGTTAGAAGCATGGCTAGTTTTACCTGGCTTCTGGAATTTAAGCTCTTCATATTTGTGGAGTAAAGGTCTTACACAATGAGCCATTTCCATGGCCTCTTTAGTAAATATTTTGGATTACATACTCAGGACTTAATTCAAACTTCTTGAATCCAGACTGAAGAAAGAGTGGATTCCTACGGTCAATACAACTGTGAGACTCATCTAGGGAAATCAGTGAGTCTCAGAGCCTTGAGACACAATGAAGGAGGCTTATAAAGACATGAGAGGGCAGTCGTCTTCTAGCTTTAGCTGTGTCTGCCTGTTGCATGGCTGATCTTCCCCAGCAAAAGTTAAACCAAGCCCACGCAAAATTAAAGATGCAAGCACCCTGGGAAGTTCTGTGAAGACAAAACTGTTCGACATTCCTTGCTGAGCTCTACTACAGGAGAAGAGGAACCAACACTAAATTCAGCTCAATAGTTTCCCCTCTTCCCCTTCCTGGTCAGTTGCCGTCTTTACCCTACTGTATCTTCAGTTTCTACACTGTACCCAAGATCAGGCATTTTTGTGCATCTGTAGTTATTTCTTTTATGTTTGCAGAGACAGGGTGACTGTTTGAAGGGTATAGATTCTTGATACTCAGGGCCACATTTACCGCTAAGAAGGATGTCTGTTTTAGGTTTTTTGTTTTTGATTTCTTTTCATTTCCCCTGTTTTACAGCATCTGAAGGGAGCAGCTTTTGGGAAGATAGACTCATTTTTGGCTTACAGTTTGGGAGAGCTTAGGCTGTCATGGCAGCTGAGGCTCAACAGCAGGGTGCGGATTTGATGGCTTAGCACTGACTAGGAAAGAGAGCAACTGAGGCAGGAAGGGGGGCTGGTCTCTTATTCTCAGTGCTCACTCCCACCAGAGAGAATTGCTTCAGAGACCGAGGCTGAAGTTCAGACAGCCAGGTGCGGGATCAACAGTACCAGTTTGGTGTTTGTAGAAATGTAGAGGAAGGGTTGTCGTGTCATGTGACTCATGAGGTCTATTTGTGGAAGAAGGAGGAAGACCCAGCAGTGTTTCAGGGTAGAGATCTCAGAAGAAGTAGATGGAATAGTTTTGGTGCGCAAAAGAGCTAAACAGAGGTACCACGAAGTTGGGCAGGATAGCGAGAAGCCTAGTGGAACTGCCTGGGCAGACACCGTGAGATGCGGGACTTGGGAAATGACATAGTTGCTTCATGTATTAAAACTATTGAGTGCTAATCTTTTTAAAAAAGATTTATTATGTATATAGTGTTATGCCTATATACATGCCTGCCGACCTATAAAGAGGGCACCAGATCTATTATAGACGGTTATGAGTCACCATGTAGTTTCTGGGAATTCAACTCAGGACCTCTGGAAGAACAGCCAGTGCTCCTAACCTCTGTGCTATCTCCAGCCTCTGGATGCTAATCTTATATACTTGTCTGCTATTATTATACTGGATGGACAGATGTCCTTGTACACCCTTTAACAACACTTCTACCTTGTTCAAGAGTGGATTTATTATATTGCCAAAATGTTTCACTTCATATTGCTTTCTGAGCTTCGTTTTATTTATCCATTTTGTGTGTGTCTGTGACTATAATTGGTGGTCCCTCTTTTGACTCAAGCACTTCAGTGTTCACTTTTTGCTCCTTGGTGACCTTGATATGCTTTTTAAATGGATTTTGAAGAAAGGGACTGGATTTGATTAAACTACATCAAGTTATAGCGCAAGAGTTATTTATGCATTTTGTGTGCCCTTCGAAAAGGCAACTAAAAAGCAATATCCTTGTGGTCATGCCTCTGATTTTCATAGTTTTAATGACTTCATGAAGTATGTAGGTCAGGGCTTGGGTGGGTGCAAGAAGCAGCGTGCCTTTGAAAGGAAGGCTCGTTGTATGTCGGTCTTAGTCAGCTTACATCGCTTGTCTAACCTTCGGCCCTGCGCAATGTAGATGGTTGTGCTATTTCTTTCCTAATGTGGCTGTAAGTCTTGGGTGGTGATATGTATACGAGCTTATTACTTGTCACCCCATAAGTACTCGTGAAGAGGAATTACAGCTTCATCACCATTTTTGAAAACGTGACAAGATAATGTTCTCGACAGATAGAAATGTTCAAAGCTGTCATTATTTGGAAAGTAACAAACACAAAGAGTAGAGGAGAGTATCAGAAATAAGATTCCCTCACTCCAAATGTGTGTGTCTTAGTTTTGTGAACTTGGAAAGATTTCGTTTCCTTGTGCCTTGAAGAAATGAGTACTCTGTGGCTTGCCTTACAAGAAAATTACAAGGATTAGTGAATTTATATTGAACTCTTGGACTCTCTGATTGCAAAGTAGGAAATATTCTTTGCAGCTGGGATGCATTAATGCTAGCATGAACCTGGGCACAATTACTGGATTTAAACTATTTTTTTCCCTGTCCCTTTTCAGCTTTTATAAAACTTTGTGTTTTTTGCTGTGTGATTGAGGGAGTGGCAGAGAACTTGCCTCTGCAGTTTCAGTGGGGAGGAAGCCGTGGGTAAGGGTGCTGGATTCTTGGGTGGCATTGTATACAAGTAAAACCTGCTTTCCAGTTTTGTTTTGGGGTGAGCAACCTTACCCAATCTTGATTTTCCCCAGAAAGGAACTCAAGAAACCAGTTATGTAGGAAGATTCTAACAGATTGAGGCTCCTTTTGTGGTTATAACATAGCTGTGTTTTCTTCTGTTGAGAGAAGGTCATTAGCCAACAAGAAGTGAGTTTTTATAGTTACTATCAAGATAGTCCCGGGGCTGAAGAGATGGCTCAGGAGTTAAGAACACGACTTCCTCCTGAAGACCAGATTCCCAGAACCACACGACAACTCACCACCATCTGTAACTCTAGTTCCAAGGTTTTTGAGGATCCTAGGCACAAATGTGGTCTACACACATATGTAGACAGAACACCAATATACATAAAGTGAGTAAAATTTAAGGAAGATGATAGTCTCAAGAGTGTTATTATTTTTGTCCAAGTGAAGTAAAGAAGTGAAAGTTTTGCCTGGCTCTTGTTTATTTATTTGCTCATTTGTTTTTCTGGTGCTGGCAATTGAGTTGAATAGGAGTCTAGGGATGGCTTAGACATGGAGATCAGGAAGGGGAGGGAATACTCTGAGGGAGTGACAGGGCAGGGTGGGGCAGGGGGGGAGAGATTAAAGGAAGTGAGGACAGCAGGGAAAATGGGTATTTAAGAGAAATGGTCCATATCTTCCCTATGCACACTAGGGAAGGGCCCTACCCATCAGTTACACCCCCAGCCCCCAGAAGTATCTGAGTTGTATGTGCCAACACTGCCCGGCTATTTCTCTTTTACAGTAGATGAATTTTGTGTAGCTCAGTGTAGCCTTGAAGTCACAGAGATCCAGAATGATCTCTGCCTCTGCCTCCTGAATGCTAGGATTAAAAGTGTGTGTGACTGCTACCTGACCTCTGTGGCTAACTCTGTGACTGGTTCTGTCCTATGATCTTCAGGCAATCTTAATTTGATACACATTATATATCACACACATCTTGCACCCACCCAATCAGACTGACAGGAGAATTAAGTGAGAAGTTTCAGAGTACACCCTAATTCCCACTGTGCCTGAGATGGCAAATCCTCAGTCTGTGCTAACTGTTGGTTTCTTGCCCTTTCCTTAGATTGCAATGCCATTTCCCTTAGCTTGTAAGCAGAAAATTGGAAAATCTGAGTGTTGTGGGCTTCTGGGGGTTGATGTCCACCTTCTGCCTCTGGAAGATCCTTCCCAGATTTTGAGCTGGCTGCTGAACAACATAGTCAGTCATTTCTGAATTCACTCTCCAGACCACGGTGTTCTGCATCAGATCTTGGCAACACATCAGGTTCCAGGAAAGCACATGAATCACCACAGGACTCCCAACACTGCACTTCTGAACCTCGTAAAAACATGCAATGCTGTTACCAGATCTCCTAATACCCATCTTCCCTAACGTGCTCACTTTCTTTCATTTCCCATCTACCTCTTTACTCCTCCTTCATAATTCTCCTTTCTTCCGTGGTCTCCATGTGCAGAGCCTCTCTCCTACTGCCTTCAGCCCAGACCCCAAACAGGCTTAGTCCCTTCCTACCTGGGCTCTTTCTACCTCACCCTCCCTCTGCCCCGCCCCTTTCTTTTGGCAGCACCTTCTGCATGTCTGTCTCTCTCATCTCTTTCTCCTGCTCTGTCCTTTCTTGTATGGCACTTTTGTTCTTAACTGTAGACATCTTGAATCCCACTGTCACTGTGTGTGAAAGTTCTGACTGCTCTGCAAATGGCCAGTGTTTGCCTTCCTGGGGGTAGATAACTGAATGTGCTTTCCTGTGGCTGTCACAGGATTAAATTTTTGCTGTAATATTGCCATATCTCATTGCTGTCATCCTTAACTAACATTTAGAATAGAGCCTGACACATAGATGGCAAATGCCTTTAATCTCAGTATTTAAGATAGAGGCAGATAGATCTCTGGGTGTTCAAAGTCAGTTTGGGCTATACAGCCAGTTCCAGGCCAGCCGTGGTCACAGAGAGAAACTATATCTCAAAAAAACAAAAAGAAAACAAGGAAGTGGCAGTTGTGAGGATTCTGTGGTATTAGAAACAGCAGCAGCAACTGATAAGTCAAGGGTTATTTGAAGAGGCTGAAGTGTTTCAAGCAGATCATCACATACAAAGGTCCTGAAATGGGCACCATGGGCTGAACAGAAACCAGAGGTACAGGAACAAGAGTGTGAGGAAACTGAGAAGTGGATGAGGACCCAGCTGGAGGCTTCAGAATTCTTTCTATTGAACCTTGATCTTTCTTTACATCATGTCTGTAGCCTGAAAGTTTCTGGCCTGATCTAGCTAGTGGTCTGGACAAAGCTCTCCAACCAGTGGTCCTGCAGCTGCTTATAAAATAATTACACAAAGGCTTATATTAATTACAAACTGTTTGGCCTAGGCTTAGGCTCACTACCAATTAGCTCATACAATTTAACCATTTCTTTTAATTAATGTTTTTACATGTGGCTCATGGCTTACCTGTACTTTACATTTTGCTTTTGGTGGCAGCCTTTAGAGTCTTTGACTGACTCTGCCCTCCTTCCCCTTTATTTATGCTCATATTTCCTGCCTGTCTCTAAGATGCTTTGCCAAAATGGCCTTTTATTAACCAATAGTAATTGACAATGTTACAGAAAGACACCCCATGCCTGTACCTATGTCTCCTTGCACCGTGTTATCTTTGCCTTTTCTCTAACTCAGAGTGATGATATTGATGAAATCAGAAGTCAATTAGTGTGCTAACTTATTTTCACTATCGACTCAGCAATTTGAAACCTCCTGAGAAGACAAGAATCTCCATAAGGGATTGTCTAGATTATATGGGTATGTGGGCACATCTGTGGGGAACTGTTTTGAGTAAGCTATTTGATGTGGGAAAACATGGTTTATTGTAGATGCCGTACCATTTCCTAAACTATGTAAGAAGAAAGAGAGATGAGTAGTAAGCCTGTGTGCATTTACCCTGTCTCTGCTCTTGACTGTAGAAGCCCTGACTCTAGTCCTGGCTTCATCCTCTTTTTGAGAAGTGATCTTGGGCAAGTTACTTACCCTCTCTGGGCTTCTACCAGAAAGGAAACTTCCACAACGAAAATGGTCATGGTAGAGATTAAATAAATGAATGTAGTAGGAGTGCTGAGTGCAGCCCGGGGCTATGTGGCTACTTGCGGGCTTGGGCTTCTTGAAGGAGCTTTGAAGACTGTCACAGGAAATAGGAAGTGACAGTCTCTTCAGCTGCGTCTTCATCTCTCTCAGCAGAGCCCCTGAGCATTGCTTGAGGTGAGGGCCAGTGCCTTTCATGGTCTGGTATGTAACTTCCTTCAAGAAGATCTGAAAACTTTTTCCTCATTCCTAAGAGCATATGGCACCCATGTTTATAGTCTCTATTGGAATTTTTTGCAGATCTGGCATGGCATGAATATGAATTACCCAGTTGTCTGGAGGTGAGGTGTCTATAAATACAGATACCTCATGGGAGACATGACAGAAGGCAGCGGGGGGGGGGTAGTAGGAGACACTTAGATGTTGTTTCTATGTAAAAGGACTTTATTATTATGATAGAGGCATGCGGTTATGATAACAGAAGGGGGAAGGGGAGAGAGAAAGAGAAAAGAGATAAAGAGGGGTAAGGAGGAATAGAAATGAGGAGTACTTCTGAGAGAGAACAAAGGAAGAGAGAGATTCAAAGGAGGGAATTCTTCCTAAAAGGGGCTTGACTTCAGAACTCAGGAGAGGGTGTGGCTTCAGAGCATGGATTCAGGGACTAACAGACCATATTCAGCATTCCTCAGGGAAGCCATGCATTCCTAGGTCTTCTAGCTTGTTTCTTAAGGTTCCTTATCATGATTTTATTTTTCACCCCACTTTCTCACCTACCTGACATGACTTCTGGAGCTTTGTGTCCTTTGGTCACTGACATATGACTTTTCTATGTCTTATTACCCATGACTGTAGCCTCAAACTCTGTGTTATATTGCAGTGTTGACATACACACCCTTTTCTGTCCCCATGACCTCTCAGTTCTGGGACCACCATTCACTTCTGACACTTGCCTGGCCTTCTCTTGGCTTTATGTGTTACATGTTGAACCTCATGATATCACTGATTTTATTTCTTTTTGGATAAGAGGTGTGGCCCTTGAGTTCACACCCCCAGCTCCATATTCACGTATCAAAACAAAATTCTCCTCCCCATGTCTCACTGTGTGCTTTGCTGTTGTCTTTTTAAGACAAAGTCTCACACCATATCCCAGACTGGCCTGGAACTCCTTTTATAGGCCAGGGCAGCTTTGAATACATGGCAGCCATCATTCCCCAGCCTTCTGAGCACTGGGATTGCAGGTGTTAGCCACCACATCTGGCCTTTCTATGTGCTCTGGTCAGGTGGCAGAAAGAGAACCTCATACACTGTTTCATTCCCTATAACACTGCATTCTTCAAAGGCATCAAGCCAAACTTAATTATCTCTGTGATAATCAAACTTTGTTGGGGATTTCAAAAATAAAAGAAGGCCTTTAATGAATAGCTTTAAAAAGATTAATTAGTGTTTTTAATATTCAAGAAAAGACTAGGCAGTTTAAGCCACAGAGAAGACAGATGGCTGCTGTGAAAACTATGGACCAATCCTAGCGATAGTTAGATGTGGGGAGGGGCATCAGCTGAGGAAGTCTTTGAGGCAGCTCCTCACTTTGCTTGGGGAGGACTTTCTAGATAACATTGTGACATAAAAACTATTGTGTCCGACTTTTCCTTCACCTTTGACCTACTGAAGCATGTGTCTACCTTTGAGTCTCCTGTTTTTTATCTTTTCTAAAAGGAGTGGTACTCTGGCTAGCTGAGAGAATCCAAGTTCTTCTGTTGCATAATCACAAAGAGAACAGAGGGAAGAAAAGAAGCCTTCAAGGCCTGTATGGACAGAGTGTGAACCTGGGGAATGTCATTGTGCAGAGCGTCTACAAAGTGAGCAGGAGTCAGAGAGGAAAGAGATGATGCAAGGGATCTTCTGGTATTCTGTTTTAAAAAATAATAAAGATCTAACTTAGCAAAAGACTTTCTCTGTCTTTTAAAAATTCTTTATCTTTTGCAACTAGCACGATCTTCCGCATGTGGAAAACTCTCTGGGAATACATACTGAATTAATTTTGCAAGTAATAGTTGTGACTGTTGAAATTATATTTTTACATATGATTATGTGCATCTTGCCATCTCCGAATACAAACCATTATTTTGGTCCTGTAGGTTTGGAAGCAGGATCTTTGAACATTCTCATTCTGAAATAGTGGAAGTATTATGGGAAGGCAAGGAAGTACCTCCCAACACTCTCCCAACCTCACAATCCAATGGCCATACTCTTGTATGCAATTCTGATTCAGGACCAAGGACAGCACCCCACTTCTGGAGGGGATGCTCTCATTTCCTGCTGCTACTCCCATGATCCTGTGTATTCAACATCCTGGGTCCTCTTCTTTCCATTGTACTTGCTCTATAATCTTCTCATAAGGAGTTCATCAAGTGGCTTTCTTCTCCATTTCTATTCAGATGCTGCTGAACACTGCTGGGAGATATATGGCAGAAGTCCTTAGAGTTCCAAGTCTCAGTTTTATCAAGGCATCTGAAAATGTCCATTGTCCTAATTCTCTATCACAAATCTCACATTGATTATCTTAAACCCTTGTCACGTGGGTCCTGTGTACCTTAGTTTTCCCCTTCAAAGTTGTGAAAATTGAAGTTAAGATGGCCAAAAATCCTTTAACTACCTCATTATACTCATGCTTTGTTCACCTGCAAAAGTGAAAAGTTATCCTTTGTTTTCTTGAAACAAAACTCCCTGTCTCAGCATCTGTGTTCATCCACATCCTTCAGGTCTTCTCTCCCATTCCTTTGATCTGTTTGGATCCTGACAAAGATACTGGTCAGCATTCCCAGACAACTGTGAGAATCCAGAGTCCTGATTAATCTTTGGTGGTGATGGTGGTGGTGGTGGTGGTGGTGATGTGTGTGTGTGTGTGTGTGTGTGTGTGTGTGTGTGTGTGTGTGTGTGTGTGTATAAAACAAGACCCCCTATCACTTGGGAAGTGTTATTTATAAAGATCTGCTTTTGATCTTTCTTTTTTTTTTTATTATCCTTCAACTTATGAGTCAGAAAATGCTGTGGAAAATGTCCTCGCAATTCCCTGTTAAATGTTCAAGGTAGGGAATATATAAAACATTAAAATGGATGAGTTGAGTATCTAGTGGAGGGGTATTTGCAGAGGTGTGGCAGTATGTAGGACATAGTGAGCATCAGGGCAGAGTCCTCAGGCTGGAACCAGGGGGCCTGAAGAGGAATCATTTCCTGACTAGAGAGATAGCTGACCTGTACTTAGTGCAGAGAGGCAGGCAATGTGTAGCTAATAGCAGGAAAGAGCAGAGGAAACAGAAGTCTCCTCCACTTACTTTCTCCCCCGGAGCCAGTGCCCACCTATGAAGGCAAAGGAGCTTTGTGAAGGCTGATCTGTCAGCCTCCAGCCCATGGAGCAGCAGGAGGGGGCTGTGTATCTTGGAGGAATGAGGACATACAAACAGAAGTGATGTAGTGTGGTTTCTCCCACCTTGACCCTTCATTGTAGCTTTGATGCAGACTTCAGGGGCTCTTGGAGTCTGGGGCTGGCTCTTTGGTTATAGTCCTTTCTGTTCTGTTTCTTTAGCTCATGCAGCCCCCTGTGTGTGGAATGCACACTCCACTCTGACTCACCCAGCAACTATCAAACTTTCTGCAAAAGTCTACTGAGATGCTCTAGTTTGGATGTTTGGATGTTGAATGTCCTTCCAAGACTCATTTATTCTGAGAACTGTGATTAAAGAATATGTCTTTTAAGGTGGAAAACAGAACCCAATCAAAGCCAGAACAGAAGCCTATCTGTGGCTCCAGTTTCATAAGTATGCTAAATGTTGCCCAAATATACTGGAAATAACATTCTACTTAATTCAGCATTCCATGGCATGGTCAGAAAGAAAGAATTTGTCCTTTACCATGTAAGACCTCTTCCAAGTAAGGAATGTAGAAAAGCATGCCACTGGAACATGCCAGTCCCGAGGGATCGAGGAACTGTGTAGCCATAGGCTTCAGCCCCAATCCATCAAATAGTTCTATGACACCACTAATGTGCTGCTAGCTGTGAAAATGAAATATGCATAGTATGATAAGAATGCATCTGCTTATCCAACTGAATATTTCTTTTGAGGCGGTGTCTTCTATATCCTAGGATGGCCTCAAACACGTTATGTATCAGAAGACAACGCTGAGGTTCTCATTTTCCTGTCGTCATTTTCCAAGTTCTGGGACTCCAGGCATGTGCGACAGATACAGCAGTGACAGGAACCAAACGCTGGGTTCATGCATTGTAGACACGCACTATGTAAAATGAACTATGTTCTCAGACCCCTTGCCTAATTTTCAAATAATCAGGATGCCTGGTTAGAAAAACCATGGCATAAAGTCAATCAGAAATCTTCTATTCTTGAACTGTATGGTGGTGCATACCTATAGATCCAGCACTTGGAAAATAATAAGCAGAAGGCTGTATTCAAAACCAGCCTTGAATATACATTCAGTTTAAGACCAGCCTGGGCTACATAACCTTCCCTTGGAAAAAAGGAGTTGCTTTTTTCTTCTTCTTCTTTTGTCTTTTGTCTTTTGGATACAAGAGTTTCTCTGACTGTCCTGTAACTTGCTTAGTTTGCCAGGTTGACCTTGCACTTACAGAGATCCACCTGTCTGTGCCTCTCCAGTGCTGGGATTAAAGGCATGATGGTTAACCTATTTTTAAATGTTAAGTGTGAGATGCTTATTTTGTTGTTGGTAGAGAGTCAACTCCTGTCTTTGCCCTAACAAATAATTGACTGCATTAAGAATACCAATGCCTGATGGTGTATTTTGATAAGCCAGTGTCTTTGAGTGACTGGCTGGCATTTTTTTTTTCTACTACCTTTTCAGACCAGGCTTTAGTTGCCTAGCAACTAGGCTGTTTGTAATGCCCCCAAGTGTTCTCAGTAGATCACACCATGGCACAGACAAACACTATTTTGAACAAAACTTCCAAGCCTTGTGCAACCTGACATGTACCCCTAACTACTGCTGTTTGTTTTGACTGAGGAGGCTTCCGTCTGGGTCTGTGTGGCTTATGTGCTGTCTCACTCATCACCTCCTGTCCCGTCTCTACCTTCAGTCCCTTTCTCTTTTTCCATGAACTCTGGGGGGTTTTGTTTGTTTGTTTGTTTGTTTTTGTTTTTGTTTTTTTTAAGTCTTCTTGTTTTGTAAAGCCTTCTTTGATCACATTGGCTAACAGCTGTTCTTTCCTCATGGCTGTGACCTTGTCCATGCTGCATTCCAGGCATCCTGCTAAACACTCTACACCTGTTCTAGCTTATTCTTGCCCATAATCCAGGAGGACATGTTCCCATACCCGTTCCACAGATGGACCCAGTGAAGTGCAGGAAGCCTAAGCAGCTTACTCAGATCAGACAGCCCAATCATCCTGTCAAGTGTGTAAAACTAACGCCTACTTCTAATGCCAGCACATAGCCATCCAGCCAGGGCAAGCCTCGTGTGCCTGGCTACAGTCTGGTTTCTGTCTCTCTTCTCTTACTTGTGACTCCTACCCCAGATTGTCACTTTTTTGACTCAGCCATAGTTGCTCCTTCCCCTATTTGTTATCACCCACCTTGCCTCCAGTCTCTCTGGATTATGCTGAACTTTGCCTTCCTGTTTCTGCTTCCCTTATCTTTCATCCATTTTATTACATTGTGGAGCCAAGGGGAGGAAAATTTCCTGAAATGTGGCTGAGGACACTTGTGCTCCAGAGCTGATCAAGGGATGGGAGCTTCTACCTGAGTGTGACATAATTGCTTCCTCCCTCGGGCACATAGCTAAAACTCTCTTCCTCAAATTCCTCATCTGCAGAATGGGTACAGAGACTGAAGTGCGTTGCTCCTTTGATCTTGATGCTATTATCCAATTTTGTTCTTGATAGGACCCTTAGTCTCCACAGTCTACTGTAGGTGGTCTCCACAGTCTACTATAGGTGGACTTTTTCATCAGTACTGCTGGTCAGCTCCCAAATAACCATACAGAGACTTATTACTAATTATAAATGCTCAGTTGATAGCTTGGACTTGCTACAAACAAGCTCTTACAACTTAAATTAGCCCATTTTTCTTATCTAAGTTTCACTACATGGTTCATGGTTTGTTACCTCATTTTCTACATGTCCTGTGTCCCTTGAATCTGGCTAGAGAGTCCCTTCTTCTTCCCAGCATCTTCCTAGTCTGGCTCACCTGCCCAATCTCTTCCTGCCCAGCTATGGGACAGCAACCTCTTTATTAACCAATGAGAGTAATACATATTTACAGTGCACACAGATTGTTCCACAGCAGTTTTCCTTTCTGTTACTTTGCCCGTATCAGTCACTTTTTCATGTCTGCAGGATTCCTGCAGATGTCTTGAGTTTTTGATGGAAGCTTAGAAACTCTTCAGACAACTCCCTACATTTCCATCTGTTACATTTTCCTTATGAGTAAACCAATGAAGTTTCTTTTCCCTGCTGTCTCAACAATGACATTTATTTGTATTGTTTTTGTTGAATTCCTAGAGTTTCAGTAGATTTTCTGCCTTCATTTCTTATGTAGTGATGAGGGCTAGGTAAATATGACCCGGTGCCAGGAGGTGACCCTTTTCTTTGAACTCTCCACAAAGGTGTCCCTTTCCCAGCACGAGACTCCTGGTTAGTGGTATGGATGTGGTGATGCTACAGGAGAGGTCTTACAACATCTTCTCTCAGGGCACAAACTAAGTCATCCCAACATCTTCAGCTGCAGAGTCTTTTCTGTCCAATGGCACCAGGAGTCCTCTTCTTGCCCCACTTCCTGTTCCAGGGACCACCAGCTTCCTGGGCTTGATCTTCTTCCCCCCATGTCCGGTTCCACTCACAACTCTGAGCATTTTCTGAGGGAAACTCCCTCTACCCCCACATAGTCTGTATAGTTTGATTTTACATGAATAGTGTAGTAAACCCCTCTTTTCCCATAGCATTGCTTTAT
Organism: Phyllotis vaccarum; assembly: GCA_033318265.1. Lineage (NCBI taxonomy): Eukaryota > Metazoa > Chordata > Mammalia > Rodentia > Cricetidae > Phyllotis > Phyllotis vaccarum. The sequence continues at coordinate 23,105,200 of JARWLC010000004.1, read as the reverse complement.
TTCTATGCACTAGCTTAGGATACCAATCAATATTTATGTTACATTTCCTGTGGGCAAATACGGTCACATTTATAAGTAATTGACTCATGGATATGTACATAGTATGTCTGAAGCTAAGTGGAGCTCGGTGAGAACGGGTGCTTATCTTGAATGGCTTCAACCAAGGTAGGTCTTGTGTTAGCTCTTGGATGATGAGCAAAGAAGGAGGTCATTTGAAAGGGAGGTATGCCTGAGGAGAGAGGAATCTAGAAAGAGTAAATAAGGGACCATGAAGAGTAAAAAACATTTGAGACATTTCTACTACTCAATAACTAGGAGTCAGCTGGCGGTCTCAGTTCATCTTCTTCCTGCCCACATCCTTGAAGATTTAAAGTCAAGAGTGGCATTGATAGGCACATTTGATACTCTTATCTGCCCACTGCACCCAAGGCAGATACTGCTGTAATGACAAATAATAATACCATTGTCTTGATGAGCTCAGATGTGACCTAAAAGTCCATCACACAGCATCCCGAACTAGCCAGAGCTAACATGCAATACAAGATCCCTTTTGTTTATGTCCTGTCTTTAGTCTACCTGGTCATGTTTTACTTTTAAGTGAGGCTGTTTTATGTGCCGCTGTATTGAATGGAAGATTGAAATGAGCATTATAATAGCAGTAATGCAATTGTTCAACTTCATTATAATACCATCTTTCTAGCATGTCCACTTTATAATGATCCACTTTAGAAGATGACAATTCAATGCTAATTGCTTCACTCCTCCAGATCACAATTTTGCATCGATCAGCTCTATTTTGCAGAACTTAACATTGATTTTCCTAAAGAATACTTCTCAGAATACCAAGTGAGACAATTATATTAACAATTTCTAGTTCTTTTTATTGAGTAGAAAATTTATCCCTTGACAACATGGGGCATGTATACATACTGCTTTCCTTTGGGTCAGTGTGAATGCTAGTTCCCGCTTCTGTCTCTTCTGTCTTGATCCCCTATAGATCTCTTTTTCTCTTGCTTTCTTCTCCATTATTCTCTTAGCTTAATTTTTATCCTTCAAGAACTGGAACAAGGCTGGCAAGATGGCTCAGTGGGTAGGGGTAAGTTGAGTTTAATCCCCGGACTCGGAGGGTGAAAGGAGACAACTGACTCCCAAAAGTTATCCTCCAACCTTTGCATACACACTATGGCTTGTGCTCGCCTGAGCCCCCAACACACACACACACACACACACACACACACACACACACACACACACACACACCACACACACACACACACACACACACACACACACACACACCACACACACACACACACACACACACACACACACACACACACACACACACTGAATAATGCTTTAAAAACTTAGAAAGCATTAATAAGAAAAATTGGAACAGAAACCTTCCCTATAAGATCATTTCCAAACTCCCTCCTCATTTCTCTGAGGTCTGCCTTTGCAGGTGCTGAAGTGTGTTGCTTGGCACTTTTGCAGGAGGCTCGTGACTTGGGGACCTGTATTTTTTCCCAGTTAGACTCAGATCCTGAACCTGTTGTGTCCAATGTCCATCACACTGTAGACACCAGCTGCATCCTTTCCCAGTGACAGACGCTAATGACACACAGGAGCAGCAAATTGTCTTTACAGTACTGGACTGCTAGAATCTCCCTCTGTTCCTAGGCATTGTTGTCCACACTGCTTCACTTGGGAAAATATAATTGGTGTCAAATTAGGTGTCAGATCTGTTACTGGGTTTGGAACTCCTCATTCTGGCTATAATGCTGGCTATCTCTTGTAGCGATAACGGCACTGTTATCTAGCTGTGTCCAGCTGAGCCTACCTTCATTGGAGTAAAGAGAGTATATGGAGCCTCTTGGAAACATGCATGTCATGGGATAAATATGCTGGCATTTCTGTTGGAACAGCAGGTGATAGCCACTTCCTGAGTGAAGTGGGAGAGGCTGGGCATGTGAAGGGGCCTGCATTATGACCTAGGGTAGAAGGCCACACTAAATCTGTATCCTGCTGTCCCAGTTCCCTTCTTCTGAAGCAGCAACTTTTGCCTCGTGGTTCCATATTATAAATGGGTAGAAGTCAGCAGACTTACAAGAAGAGTCGGTGCTCATTTCCTGAGTCAAGCTGACTCCTCACTCATTTAGATTTTTCCAGCAGCACTATGAGATGGAGGCCTTAGGGCCTGGCTTCATGGGAAAGGAAACAGCTGTTCACAGGCAGTGAATGTGCTTGAAGTCAACTGCTGTTTAAGGGTGAGGTCTGAGAGTGGGACCCACATCTTTCATACCACAGAGTCTATACTTCTCTACCTACATGTTAAACTGCTCATTCCTGCCCAGGAGAGGCCTATAGAAGAGGCACCATAGGGAACTGCATATTCTAGGATTCTGAAGGGCAGTGACTGTTATATTTTTTCCCACCAGTAGGTGGAAATAGAACTGAAAGTTTCAGCCAAAGCCTGGAAGGATCGCTTTAGTCTCTCCCTCAAAGGAAAAGGGATGGAGGGGGCGAAAAGAGAGAAAATCCTTAGAAGTCCAGAGTTACAGTTAGAGTATCAGTGTCTGACCTGAACAGATCCCTTTGTCTGAAGATCTAGTGATGGTTCTAACCTCTTAGGGGCCAGAGGGCCTGGAGCAGCCTTTGGTAGGTGTGAACTCTTGTGGGCTTTATTGGACTCTGCTGAGGTGTGGCTTTCTTAGTCCTGACTTAATAGCATTTTTGAAAACTTTTCCCCTCAAGCTTTAAGACATTACTCTTATCATCAATGTGTACATCATGTTCATTTCTAGAAAGCATGGTTCTGAAAATAAAATTAAAAGATTAAATGAATATCTGAATGGCTAAGGAATCAAGGGATGCCTGCCCTCACAGTCTCCTCACCATCCAGACGTGTTCCTGCACAGTGCTTTATGTAAATATTCAATTTTGTTCTATTTGTATGTATTTACACAGCTCCATTTAAACCACATTATAATGGCTGTGCTGAATGTTGGTTACAAGTACATTCAGAACTACACATGAATGTGATTAGTGCTGGTTCCTTTCAGCTCAGGTGGTTTTACCTCTAGTTGTCAAATGGCAACATCTGGAAACATCTGGAAACATTTCTGGTCATCACAACTGGGCTGGCAGGTGCAATTTACTCATAGCTAGTAAGCAGAGACCTGCTGCTAACTATCATCTTCCAATGTTCGGGTCAGTTCATTACTGAGAATTTCCAGGCCTAGACTCTACTGCAGAGGAGCCCCATTCCTTGCCAGGATGCAGAAGTTGGTGGTGTGGAGTTCGTGTTCCGCATTCATCTGCTTTGAGGCTGGTTGTGTGTCAGCATTATTTTCAAGGCAGCAACGGCCAAACCGTTGTTGCAGTGAGCGCTGCCTTACCCTTCTGTGCTCTTTGAGACGTCTGGAAGATGAGGATGTGAAGATAAAGCAGACAGAGGGGCTCGTTGCACAAACCTGATCGCCTGAGTTTAATCCCTGCAACCCACTCCCAAAAGTTATCCTTTGACCTCTACATGCACTCCACAGTGTAGATACACATGCACACATGTGCATACACATAAAAATGACAATGATAATATTAGTAAAGTGATATCTGCATCCTAGATCTGTCATCTAGTTTCCAAAATCAAAAGAAGTACAAATAGGTTCTAAAATATCACAGTAAACACGGGTTATGGTTGCAGGCATTGAATAGAATCTATACAAGCCTCTTCAGTTTTTATTTCATTTAATATGAGAGCTTACAGGTTTCCTTGATTAATTTAATGACGTTTAAACATAATTTAAACCATGAATGTGTTTGGCTATGGGTCATCACCTCTGTCTCTCATAGGAGTGTTTGGCAATATATGAAACCAGCCTTTCTTAAAGATTTTTGAAGCTTTTAATAAATACTATGGGGTCTATCAATTTATACTGAAACATTACCCCCAAGAATTTAGCACTGCAGTGGCATGCAGAATTTAGTCCCTAGAATCCTTACATATAGAAATGGGCACACAGGTGACATTAGTGACTTTTGCTTTTAGCATTTAAACCCTTTAGGCTGCAGACTTAGCTCAGTGGAGTACTTGCATGTGGAAGGCCCCTGGATTTGGCTCCAGCTTTACAATAAACAAAATAGAACAATCTCCCTTTGAGGCTGAGTTCAGTGCTTTAAGAAGTAATGATGGCCGAGTCTTTAGGTCACCATTTTTGCCATTGTTGTGTTTTTCCCATGAAAATTAGTGCCCACTGCAAACCCACAAATGGCCACCGAGAAGCACCTCTTTCTTATTTAATGTGTTGGTAAGGCCTAGAACACATTGAGTGCATAGCATACAGTGTTTCATATTTAATAAAAATTCCCAAATCTGGCCTTCACAGCTTCCTGATTTCTCTGAGAGATGGTCTTTTTATTTCTAAGAGAATGAGTTTTGGGGAACAGACTTGAGTAAGAAACTTACCCGGGATTAGTTAGATCCCCGGTCTGTAGTTCTGTGGACTGCATCCCTGCCCGTGTTCTCCAATTCACCTTCAGTTTTCCAAATCAGACAATTTTAATATTTTTATATTGATGGCCATTAAAATTTTATAGAAAATAAAAATCATCTCAGTCTGGATTTTCTTTCAAGAGATTGTACTTGGACTTGGGGGAAGTCAGCAGATTTCATTTTAGTGGAGTAAATGTTTTATCATAAACTAAAAGAAAGTCGCTGGAACAAATTGGAGGTCACAAAGCTCTGCCACGGAAGACTCCAGTGCTAAGCCCAAGTTGAAATGAGAAAACATCAACGGAGCTCCCTGGAGCCTACATTTGATGTGATATTAGGGAAAACGTCCATGTACATTTATTTCTCTTGGTTTGATCCCAAGAGTCTGTTAGAGTTGCCAGTTTCCATTATGACAGCTGCAGGTGTAAAAAATATTATCTTCAGATCTCTACAGTGGAGCCAATCCAAGAACCTTCCAGAGAAATGTGAAATTCTTTCCCAAAGTCAACTGGAATCTAATTGCCTCCCAATGTGTGTGTGTGTGTGTGTGTGTGTGTGTGTGTGTGTGTGTGTGTGTGTGTGTGTGTGTGTGTGTGTGTGTGTGTGTCTCCATGTCCAGGTTATCCCCAGACTGAAGTAGTGTCCAAGAAAAATGCTTCTAGTCCTGAGATGCCCTTGAGGTTTTTCCAGAAACCATAAGCAAGGGGCATCCCTGTCTTCAGCAGAGTCTTCAGTGTCTTATCTTCACTATGTCTTAAAACTCTATTTACTGGTGTGTTTTCAAACAAGTACCATTGACTTTACTAGAGTAACCAGGAATACCAGGTGTATTCGGGCTAGCTCAATTCTCTTGCACTCTCTTTGCTTACTTGGTTTTAATTTCTTACCAAGGGTCTTTCAGCCTTGTGAGTTATATTGGGCTCTTTAAGGAAGACATAAGCACAGGCCATTAATCCTTTAATAAAGTTCTCTTCCTGGTAGAGCCCCCCCCTTTTTTTTTACCTGGTGATTAATTTTAGTTCTCACAGAAAAGGCTTCCCAGATCAGCATACCTCTTCCCTTCACTGAGATTGATTATTGGCTGTAATGAGTCCACGAGTCTCTCTCTCCTGTGGGATTGGACATGGCGTCAATTCAGACGAGATGATTCATTCCAGTATTCCAAAGTTCCAGTAAGCCTTTGTGTGAGGAGAGAACAAAAAACAATGCTGGATATTTCTGGATTCTCACATCTCCTCTACATTTAAATTTTATCTTCCTAATAATAATTACCAACGCTTTCTCTAAAGTGTCTCCTCACATCACTCTCCTGTCCTGTCTGCTGATTGCCATACTGTTCTCTAGGGCATTCTGGTTCTTCTCAAAAAACCTGATATTTATAGGCACTTCTGTAGATGCAGTGTTTTTGTGTTGTTTTTTGTGGTTTTGTTGCTTGTGTTTGCTCACTGTGAATTTTTTAGCATACTGGGACAACAAGAGAAACTTAGGACAAAGAGCCAAGTACCAATGCTTTGACTTGCAAGTACCAATGTTTTCAAGTTTGTCAATGAACAAAACAAAACAACAAAAACCCTAAAATAAGATACAAGAAATAACCACAACTTTTATGGAAATAGCAATTACAGAGAAAATGGGAGGCCCATTCCCCACCCTCTCTCCCATCAGAAGAATCTGCTGTGCAAACAGTTGCTAGATGGATTATTGGAAGGTCCCTTAGTAGACAATGGCAAAAATCCAGTTTTACTCCTCATTCAGGTGGACAATAAAACTCATTCTTGTTTTCCCCTGATTATTAGTAAGGCTGAACGTTTTTCATATTTATTGGCCACTTGATCTGCTTCAGAAAAGTGTTCATTAATCCATTCATTATCTATTTGATTGTTTTTACTATTTGATTTGTAAAAGTATCAATATTTTAATTATTCCTTTGCCTGCTATATATGCTTCCAGACCATAATTTGTTTTCTATCTTTGCTGACATTACCATGTCATTAACATGTAGATATTTAAAATTATAATGTGGTCTAATTCATTCATTTTTTCTTTATGATATTTGATATATATAGTCTGTTATGTGTGTGTTTGTGTGTGTGTGTGTGTACATATTTGATATATACCTTGCTGAAGAATTTCTACCTTATCCTGCAGCAATAAAAGTATTAGAAGAAAAATTTTAAAGTTTTCCTCTTCACACTTCAATCTTTCATTCATCTGGAATGTATTTTCTTTTCGTGTAGAAATACTATTTATTTTAACCATGATTCCCGAATTGTTTGTCTGTATTTCTGCCTTTGCTGTACTTGTACCACTTGCTTGGTTTTTTTTTTCTTGTCTTATTGCACTGACCAGTATCTCCATCACTAATATTAAATGTCCTTAGCCCTATGCTAGCTCTCACCTATTCTGACCACATCAATTACAACAGTGAGGGTGCCATCTCAGATTTACAGATGATGTGACTGGAACCACATTGCAGAACCACACAGCAAGTAGAAACAGAGTCTGAATGAAAACCCATCTGAGCGATGCCAGAGTTTGGCTGCTTCTGCCTCTTGGTCACTGCTGATTTGGGAGGAGCAGGCCCTTCCACCTTGCCTGCTTGTGCACAGCTTTTCTGTTGCTCATAAGGAAAGGAAATGTTGTTGAAGTGATGCCAGAGAAGCACTTCCAATGCATCTGAACAAAACTAATAGACTTTGTTTAATTTCGACTTGCCAAGAGTAGATCGGAGAACCTCGTAAGTAGGGAATAGTTCTTATTCCAGATGGTGTAAGCGTTCACTCAGGTAATGTAATCACATCTCAGTGGAAACTCAGAAACAATGGCTCTTCATAGAAGTGAGCATTCTGAGAAAACAAAGTCTTCTTTCCTTCTCTCTCTCTCTGCTTTGTTTCCTCTTATCCTCCCTTGCTTTCCAGCTGCTGTTCATTAAAAAGCTGGGGTATCTTACTAAGATGTGCATAAAACAAGGTAGACCAAGAAGATGGGAAAATCAAGGCCAAGGGAAATCAAATGTGGTAAATTCATAATTCTTCCTTAGAGTCATTTCTGGAGTTTGGCCACAACAGAGTCTTAAGTTTCCTAGCAACTGAAGCAAAGAAAATCGGTCCAGCTACACATTTCACAGTGGGCATGGGATGGAAATAGAATAATCACTAAGGGAATACCCAGTGTGTCCTGATTCAGAGACTAGAGAGAAACTTTGGGACATTGGGCTGCAGTGGACTGTGCTCACCAGGGTCTTCTCAGTGATGGGAAGTGATTTTGCATGGACTACATTATTTTACTGAAACCCCAGCTCCTGGAGGGAAAGATTATTCTTTATCATGAACAGTACCTAAAACAATAGGTGCTGATAATGGGTTTTGCAAATGAATGTTATTTATAATACATATCTATAAAAATCATCGACTAGAATAACATCTGTAATAATTAGAGCTCTAGGCACTATCAATAAACCACCTAGAAATGACATTTTAGGAAGTATTTTTTAATTCCACAAACAAAAATCATCAAAAATAACCAATTACTTAGGAATAAATTTAGAAAAGTAGTCCACAATTTACTCACCAGAAACTACATAGCACTGTGGGAAAGCCGTGGGAAACTCTGGGATAGATGTACAATAGCAATTCTGTGTGAAGTTAAAAGGCTGAGCCTTTGGGTCGGTGTCTTTTTGAATCTCTGGCTTGATGGATGACTATAATTTAAAATTGTGAGAAGAGAGACTGAAAAGGTGGCTCAGGTAAGAGCACTGGTTACCCTTAAGGACTTGGGTTCAATTGCCAGCTGACAACTGTCTGCCACTCTAGTTCTACTAGATACAACACCCTCTTCTGGCCTCTGTGGGCACCAGGTGTGCACACGGTGTGGAGAAATACATGCAGGCAAATATCTATGTATATAAGATAAAAATTTAGAAGATTAAATTATAAATTTTAAAAGGTTTATGCAACACATTCACAAATACACACAGTGTTTCTTGGCAGTTTGGCGATCAAACCAAGGGCCTCAGATGTACCTAGAAAGTACCATCCTGCAACACATTGAGCTTTTCTCCCAGCCCAGAAAAGTGTATTGGATAAAGTAAAATCATGCTGTGTGTAGAAAACTGCCTCAAATGTCTGACACTATATAATTTATATTAAGAATACTCAGAATTACTGATTACCCATGAGTCAGTATTCTGATAGCTAAAATGGGTACCTGCTAGCATTGTTAGCTGATTTTCATTGAGTTCATAGTATGAACCTGTCATGTTTCTGAGCAGATCTATGATATCACTATATTAAATGCCCCACAGAATCAGGGAAGTTAAACCTTTTGCCCAGAATTATCCTCTAGCCAAGGAAAGACTCCAAAACAGGAGTGGGTTAGGGACCTGGGCAGTCTATGTGTTCTTCGCCTGCCTCCCCTGCTCTTCTTTCTGACCTGGACATAGCAAACCCTGGTGTCTAGTGACTAGCTGGATGCATTTGTCCCATAATATGGAATGAAGATATATTTTGGGGGGTCTTGTTTTTATATCATCATTAGGATACAACAGTTAAACAGCTGCCCCCATTTTAAGATCATCTTTCTAGGTGGCCACTTTACAGCTTCAGAATTGTCACATACAAGCTAGATGTGGTGGTTCCTACCTGCAATCTCAGCACTCAGAAGGCTAAGGCAGGGAGATTTCTACAAGTTTGAGGACGGCCTTAACTCCATATTTAGTTCTAGGACAGCCTGTGCTGCAAAGTGAGACTATGTCTCGAAACCAAATAAACAAAATCCCAAACCCCAAGTACAGTTTGTACAGTATTTACCAAATGTTGGCCTAAGAAAATATATTACTTAAACAGAGCCTAGGAACCAACATGGTTGATTGACAGGCCTTGTTTCTACCCGGCAGACTTTTATTGTGCCCTAAACTGAGGCACCTTGGGTTGTATAGTCTAACAGTGGGGTTCAAATCCCGTCTTTTTGACAGACATCTCCATGTTGGAAAGATAAAGGAGGCTATTGACCAAGGTGCTTAGAACTAACTCTTTGGGGCATGGAGGACACCTTTAGGACTAGATGCAGATGAAACACACAACCTTGTGAAACTGGACTTCAGGTAAGAAGTGCATTGCCACCGCAATTCAAAGTGCAGAGCTGAGAGGCACCTTTAATCCCATCACTGGGGAGGCAGAAGCAGGAAGACCTCTGAGTTTAAGGCAAACCTGGTCTACATAGGGAATTCCAGGACAGCCTGGTCTATGTAGAGAGATTCTCTCCATCAGTGTATGGAAACTGAGTCTCTGTCCTCAGACAACTATCCCCTAGGAAGTGCTGCAGGCTATTCTGTTAGAATAGGTGACTAGGGTAACAGTTGCCCTGGGCTACACTTTAATAAAAGCACCTCATGTGTTAGTCTGGGCCAAAGAAAAGATGTTTCAGTGTCTTTTACCTGTAGATGAATGTTATTTTGGGGGGTATTACTTTTGTTTATGTTGCATTTAACTCTGTAAAGCTGTGTTATTGTGCCTGTCTAAAACACCTAATGCTCTAATAAAAATTTGAATGACCAATAGCAAGGCAGGAGAAAGGATGGGCAGAGCTGGCAGGCAAAGAGAATATATAGATGGAGAAATCTGAGAGGAAAAAAATAAGTAGCCAGAGAAGGAGGAGAGGGATACTGGGGCCAGCAAGCCACAGAGTAAGAGTAACAGGATTACAGAAGTAAGAAAAGGACAAAGCCCAGAGGCAAATGTAGATGGGATAAGTTAAGGAAAGTTGTCATGAAACAAGCCAAGCTATGGCTGAGCATTTATAAGTAAGAATAAGCCTCCACATGTAATTTGTCTCGGAGTTGGGTGGTGGGTCCCTGAAAGAATAAAGAGCAAAAACAAACAACAACATTTATTAAAGATGTTTTTGAGGGATGGGTCATGTTGTCCATTATGCTTCCTGGTACTGGAGACTCTCAGTTTATAAATCTGATGCCAAGAAAAGTGTTCACAACTCTTCATGAATCTTGACGCTATTTCCAGCTGGACAGTATTTAACTTAGAGTTAACTTAGTTAACTTAGCATTCCATCTACTAAGCACCTCAGGGCTAAATGCCTTAGTCCTTAATTGTGGATTTTCTCCAATTATTCAGGCCTCAAAATCTGTCTTAGAAATAGCTGTTGTTAGGTACTTTAATATAGAAACCACACTAAATCCTTTTATGTTATTAATGGGGTAAATCATTCCTTCAGAGTGACACTGTAAGTTAGTGCAGATGTGTAGGCACTCGCCACTCCACTGCCCTTTGCACGCATAATGTTATATCTTTCCAGGAAGGTCATAATAACAACTAGACGCACTAAAGCCTGCCCTGTACCAGGTGTGGCTCTAAGTTTCTTATGGAATTTAACATTTAACACCTGTGTGCTTAGGAGTGCTATAATTGTTTTTATTTAAAAATGAAGACAGCAAGGAAACTTAGGGAGCTCAGCAAGGATATGCAGCCAGTGAGATTCCACCTTCTTTTAGTTGTGTTGGATCGAAATGAGGGACTCACTTTAGATCCCCCAAATTCCCTTATTCTTTGGGATCTTGTAGTAGGAAGGTGTTAGTTTGTTTCATGTCTAGTTAGTAAACCAATCAGAAGCCGACCACCAAGAATGAAGAGAGGAGATGAATAGACACCTGCCCTTAAATGTCTGGGTGATCCTTGTTGGCTTGACTGTCCTGAGACCTTCTCTGAGATGATTGGGTTCTGTGGTTCTGAGGTGTCTTTGGGGTTTCAGAGGTATCATCCAACTTTGTGGTGTGTATGTGATAGGTCTATGCTTGCAGGATGCTTCTGGGGTATCCCAAGCTCTTGCAGAGTTAGGCATGTTAGGAGGTCACCCTGGCTACAGGGTACTCTATATGTTTATTGACATCCAGGAACATGCCTCAGGGGTTGCCTAGATTCCAGAGTTGGCAGCAGTGGAAGAAACAGTTAGTCTCGTTAGTTGAAAGTTTTAACCAGATTCAATGTGGAAGCTTATCCTGAATACAGAGCTGGTCACAACAGTCATGACCTTGGCGGAATATAAACTGATAGGTTCAGTTTTAATTTGGTCATAATGCTCACCTGGGAAGGCGCTCAGATTTAACAAACAGGTGTCTAAGTGAAACTGAATAGCAGGGCAATTAAAAAAAAAAAAACCTAGAACTTTCACTTTCAAAATTATCAATCTGTTGATAAACATTGAGGACCTCTGACCATCATCCTCATGCCAAGTACCCTGCCAGATATTGGGAATGTAGCTGTGAGCAAGGTGATCAGGCCTGCCTATAGGATGCTCAGGAAGGCAGGTGATTCTGTGGACCTCTGCTTCTAGTGTGGGTAGGTGCTTTGTTGGGGAAGCCCCATGCTTCAGAATCTCCCTGCATGGCTCAGTCTTTAGACTGGAGATTACATCCTTGCTCGAAACCATTTCTGGACTCGCCTCTATAGAAATTGCCTTTGCAGCAGCTCCGAACCACACAGGAAAAACCATCTCACAGTTTTATTTTATAGCCACACCTAGCTTGTGACCAAAAATGGAATCGGCAGCTTGACGACCCACTTTGTTCTCCAGAGTTGGCTCTGATTGACTTGCCTGTGAGCCAAAATTGTGTCCACTCTTTGAGGTTGGGTATTTACCGCTGCTGAGCCAATTATCAGTAATTTGGATTGTTTTGAAGTAATTTCTACTGCCTCTCATGGTGCTTTCTCTCTGTGGTAACACTGTGTCCAGTCTCTCTTGCAGCAGTATATTGTTTGCCTCTCAGACAGTTTAGAATCCTTGAGAAGGAGGGACATACTTCTATATGTCTGACATGTATACTTATTAAAATTGAGCACATAGTTTTTGAGAAACTATCCAAAGTAGTTTCTCAGTATTGTTCTTACAAGACCTTTTTGGGGACTCTGGGAAATGCAGTAGGTTCTAGAACCTTCCAGGACTGGCTCCAGTCTCTCTTTTCCAAGTACTTGACCTATATAGTCAGTTATTTCCCCTGACCCTCAATTTTCTTATCTGTTTAATGGGGACAGTAATGCTTCCCAATGGGTGTGAATATCCCATCTCCCAAATAAAAATCCCAAGTGGGAACTATCATTATTGTCATATTGGATGAATGTGAATTGAATGAATGAATGATGTCATATGGATTGGAAATTCATATGCCACATTTACTTGTCTTAAAAAATATAAGAACTTAATTAACAGTCACTTCTTAAATGTTTATTTATTTTTCTCCCATATAGTGTATCCTAACTACAGCTTCCCCTCTCTCCATTCCTCCCATTTCCCTCCAACCCCCTCTCCTCCAGATTTACTGCCCCTTCCCCCATCTCCAGCTGGTGACCAGTGTTTGATGTCCCTTTTAAAACTGTATACTGCCAAAAAGGCACCCCAAAAGACTGTGGGTGTAGCTCAGCAGTAGAGTGTGTGCTTAGATTGTTCAAGGCCCCAAGATCAGTCCCTAAGCAAAAGAGGACGAGGAGGAGGAGGAGGAGATGGCCAAGAGACATTTATGCTGAAGAAATGCTAGAGTCTGTTCCCCCGTTCCTGAGACCCAGAAAGAGAAGTGGGTTGACCAAGGTCATACAGCTAGCTGGTTGGCACATGACAGAAGGGTGTCAGGTTGGAGCATTTTATGTGACTTCTGACTTCTCTACCTTTGGAGGTCCTGCTTTTCTCCACAAAGGTCCAGAACACCGAGCCAGGATACCCCTCATTTAACAGCAATGGCTTCATGAGATCTGCATTTGTCGAGAAGTAAGCACATACTTTCCACATTTTTTTTTTGAAATCACACTGCACTTTGCCCAGTGCAGAGCAAATAGTGGTTGTGCAGCTCACCAAGCTGGTAGGAACAATTCAGGGTGGTGGCCTTGGAGTCAGTCGGATGAACTTGGTTCCACCACATAGTAGCTTACCATACTTCTCTGAGTTTTGGCGTTTTTATCTGTAGAGCGTGAACAACAGTGTCTACTTTCTAGCATCACTGTGGACGTTAAAGGCAACACTAATATGCAAAAGTGATGTCGTGTGATATGTGCCATTCTCTAAAATTAAATATTATGATCAATAACACACTTTTTTAAAAAAGTCTCCCTACGACTTCCCCATCACTTCAAGCTAGTTTCTTGCTGGCTGTAGAACCAAACAGATGCTATTGGTGAATTTTCCTCATCCTCTCAAAGCCCCTTTGCATAGGAATCATGAGACCTTTACCTCTGATGTTCTACTCTGCTTGAGGCCCATAAAATCCTGAAGTGATGGATAGAAGTTGTCCATCAGAAATAGAGTTTCAGATTGAGGGAGATAATTTAGTCAGTGAAGTGCTGTGAAGGCATGAGAATCTGAGTCTGATCCCTGGCATACACATAAGAAGCCAGGCACAGTGGTGTACACTGGTAAACCAAGTATTGGGAAGCAGAGACAGGCAGATGACCCTCAGGGTTTGCAGGCCAGCCAGCCTTGCCTAATTCGCAAGTCCCAATCCCAGTGAGAGAGCTGTCTCAAGAAGCAAGGATCTGCAGAGTCCCTGAGGAACACCCGAAGTTGACCGCTGGCTTTCACATCCTGCCACCTCTCTCTCTCTCTCTCTCTCTCTCTCTCTCTCTCTCTCTCTCTCTCTCTCTCTCTCTCTCTCTCTCTCTCTCTCACACACACACACACACACAGAGCTAGGGGTTTCTTGGTAATTAACAGATATAGTAAGGGAAGTAGAAGAATGAAGAATGACTTTCACAAGCATTGCCGTTCCTAGGAGCCACCTCTTTTTTGACGACATTATCCTCTGGGGACTCTGACACTGCCCATACCATACTCCTTTGATACTGTGTTCTTTTGCATGTCAGCATACTGGGTTCTGTTTGATGCCTTTTTCTATTATTATTTGACTGAGGAGTTGAGGAGTTTTCAATTTCTCTTTAGAAACTGTTATTCACACACACACACACACACACACACACACACACACACACACACACACACACACACTGGTGAAGAAGTATTTCCAGCAGGTCTTGCATGCCCTGACTCTGGATCTGAGCCCTCCCTTGATTCTGAATATTACATCATTTCATTTTGGCTAATGTAAACACTCATCACCCTGCATGTTGCAGGATCCTTCTCTACCGGTTGAGACTGAGCCTCATTCGCTCAGTCATTGTGGTGATGAATGGTTTCAGAAAGACGACGTACAGCAGGAAGAGGCCTTACGGCAATGAACGAGGTGAGGCAGCTCCATGTGAGATTCTGCAGAAGGATTAAGATTTGGCACCAGGCTGAGTTTCTATGCAACCTCTTAGGCAGAGCCCCAGGAGAGGGAGCAGAGTGTCAGCTGGGGTTTTGCACACTCCCAGCCGGACTTGAAGGGTGGTTGGCTCTCTCTCTCTTTCTCTCTCTCTCTCTTTCACTGTCTGTCTGTCTGTCTGTCTGTCTAAGGTGCCCAGATTTACCTCATTAAAGGATGTATCTGGATGCTGGAGTTTTAAAGAAGATCAGGTAAGCGTTTCTCGTTGTCTGAAGTCCCCTGGGGTTCTTAATGGCTGGAATGAGGCTCACTGCTCCTTCTCTGGTGCAGTATTAGCCAAATACAATTCCTCTGAGACATTTAACAGGGAATATCAGCAAAGTTTCTTTCTCTGCTAAGGAAGTTTCTACAGTGTTTTAACCCAAAACGCTTTATTGTAGAGGTGCGGATTTCTTTCTCTGGAATCACAGCTTGGAGATTTCCTTCCTTCCTTCCTTCCCTCCTTCCCTCCCTCCTTCCTTCCTTCCTTCCTTCCTTCCTTCCTTCCTTCCTTCCTTCCTTCCTTCCCTCCTTCCCTCCCTCCTTCCTTCCTTCCTTCCTTCCTTCCTTCCTTCCTTCCTTCCTCCCTTCCTTCCTTCCTTCCTTCCTTCCTTCCTTCCTTCCTCTTTTCTTTGTCTATGAGATCTTGAAAAATATCCTGAGGCTTTGTGGGGTTTATTTTGCTTTTACAAATGCCTACAGTGTGGACTGTATCATTTAGTTCAGTGAAAATGCCTAATTATGTTTGCTAGCATGCTAGTTTTTGAATAAATTACAGTTTTATATTCAGATTTGATTTTTATATCTCGTGGGTATTTTGTGAATAGGATATCAATAAGGCATATCCTGAAGTGTAAGCACTGTTTAAGAATAAAGACCCACACTGAAGAGCTCCTTGTAAACACATCTGCTGGCTTTTCTCATCAAATTGAGCTGCGTGCCGTTTGGTGATTCAAACAGACTGCACTTTTCAAAATTTCAGTGTAAAGATCCATAGTTTGTGGAAAGACTGATGTGATGTATCTGACGAGTTAAGCTATTTGTCCATATGCATTAAAAGCTTTGTAGATCTTCTTGGTAAGGTTAGCTTAATAATGGATCTTTACAAGAGGAATTTTATGTTCAGCACCAACCCCATTCCAAATGTTGTTTCTTTTCTGTTTTCTTTTTTTAAAAAAAAAAATCGAAAGTTAAAAATAACCCTAGGATAAAACTTGAAAACTGTTTTGTTTCTCTGATTTGGCTAATTTCGTTGCAAAGTGCTGTGTGTAAAGAATTTGAGTTATGAAGACTACTCTCAGATCGGCTCACAGGAGTCCATCTGCAGACATCCATAACTTTATGTGGGAGCGTATGTTTTATGGCTGTTAGGATTAAAATTATCAGTTAAACACTCCTTTCTGCAGCCCGAGAAGAAGGGAATCGACCAACCCTAAGAAAATAACTTGGGAAATTGTGTTCATTTCCTGACACAAGCCTGCTCCAAAGCCATGTAGAAAGGGGGCATTTGGCACTCACGTCACCCCAGTGAGTGCGTGGGGTGACATGACAGGAGCGAATGGCTATGGTCTGGTGTCAGGCAGAAACACATAGGGACTCTTGATCATGTTAATTTATTAAAAATAAGTGGATGTTCTCATTAAACGTAGAGGACCAGTTGCAGCTGTGGTCGTGGGAGGGTGGCTGTGCATCCTTTTGATTGCTTTTGTTTGATGAGCCTTGTTAGCTCATGGAATCCTGTTGTTCTCATGAGAAGCCAAGCAGCCATATAGTCTCTTGCATTTTGCCTCACTTAAGCCCTTCAGCCAGTGTGAGTATTTTTGTTTAGTGAGGTGACTGGAGTTTCGTGGGATGGTAGATTTAAGTCATATTCTTAGAAGGTGTGAGAACAGCTATAATCTTTTAGGAAAGAAAATTATTCCAAGAATTAAAATATTCAAATTTAATTTTGTATCCATTCTCTTTGATATTGGAGATTATGACAGAAAAATGCTCTTCATAACTCAGTTTTATAATGATGTACCTTGAGTGTGGAAGTGCATGAGGAATCCTGATCTTGCTGTGCTTTGCTCATCACCATACTGTTAACAGCTACAGAAATATCTTTAGTTCTTAATTACTTTTAGAAGACAGAAACAAAACATATATGTCCCAGAGTATTACTGTATATGCATTCTATTTTCTTTCTTAGCTCTTATTATGGAAAGGGGGGAAGTGTCCAGGTAAACAATTGAAGGATAATTGCCAGGAACAGTCAGGGATCTTAGCTCTCAGTTTTCTTTCTACCTTCTTAATGCTTTCTTGGTAAAGTCTCTGTTGTTTTTATTTCTATTTAAATAGTAAGGTAGACACTAGACTGAAAAAAAAATACACCTAGAAAGCAGTGAACCATGAGAAGTCTTTTCCATGGGACAGTCCTTGAGAGAGTTTGTAAAGTCATAATCAGAACTTTTGAAAGGTATTTGTCCACCTTTAGTATATATCAACATGGCAGTATTGGTTCAAATACAGCTGCCTAGGTTTTTTCTTAAGTGAATAGAAAGGTGAAAGATAGATAATAGATAGATAATAGATAGATAATAGATAGATAGATAGATAGATAGATAGATGAATAGATCAATAGATAGATGATAAGTACATAATGGATAGATAAATAGATGAATAGATAGATAGATAGATAGATAGATAGATAGATAGATAGATAGGTAGGTAGATAGATAGATAGATAGATAGATAGGTAGGTAGGTAGGTAGGTAGATACATAGACAGAAAGACCTATTGTCCTTAGCCTCCATGAGACTGGTGTAACTTGACTGAGTGAGACAGAGGCAGAGTCAGAGGAACAAAGAGAAGTTGTTTGAGTTTCTCAGAAATTGAAGACTTTCTTGAGGCAGATGACAAGGAAGCATAAGAAGACAGTCACTAGAGAAGGGGGTGCTCAGCATTAAACAAATACTAACAGGAAATATTCAGTAGGTGGAAATAGCCAAAAGTTAATGAAAATATGCCAGTAGAAAGGGGTTATGGGCCACCTGACAAGGATAATAAGATTGAGCTAGAAACTAAGATCAGACTGGCTGAGTTAGAAAATTAGGCCAATTAGTAATAATGAGGCTATTTACTCACAGGTTTGCAAAGGACAAATTATCATTTCCTGTGCTAGTGCCTGTACAGGAGAAAAGCAAGGGCAGCATCATGGAAGGTGCATGAGAATCTCTGTGATTTAATGACATGCGAAGTGCCAGGCTAACATTCTCCTACAAAAACAGAGAGCAAAGACAGTGTGTACCTGGCGAACGAGTAACTAAGAAAACATCAGCAGATTTCAACAATCTAACCAACTAATTATTTTAAAAGGCTAATTGTCATACACCTATGGGAAGTGGAAAGTGTGATAAGATTTGAAAATCCTTTAGTGGGTTATGATCAAGAACAAAATTCCTTTGTCTTTTTCCAACAGAAATATCGACAATCCTTTGCTCAGTACTGTCTTTGTTCAAGTGAAACCCATATGTGTCTTAATTTATTAAGCCCTTGTAAGCCTGGAAGTAGGATTATTAGCTAGAATAATTGTCATTTACAGCTGCAGCTCAAAGCAGAGACTTTTCACAAGAGACATTTTGAAAAGAAATAAACAATTCCACTGGGAAAAACGGGACGCCTATGAAAAAGTTTCACATGCATTTTAAGGAGCATCCCACGAGACACTGATATTGGAGCAGAACTAACACAGGGACTTTTAGAGGAAGTGACCTGGAGGAACCAGTCCCCATCCTGCTGGACTCTTAGTCCATGTCAGAATGTGCCTTGGGGGATGTGAAAAGGAACCGTCCAGCAGGCACCACAGGCCTTTGCCCTTTTCAGAAGACTATGTCAGCGTGAATGCCAATCTCAAATCTTCTTTAGAAATAGAGATACCAGATCAAGTTGTAATAGATGTACAGAATGTTCTAGACCTAGCTGACAGGCTGGATTTGAATAAATCACAAGGACAGGCTGGCCTTCATCCAAGAGTTATAAAGGAGTTCCAGAGTGAATTCATGGGACTGTTAGTAATTCAACTAATTTTTACCTTCCCAATTCTAGCAAATCCTCAACCTTAGTTGATGAGTAAAACTGCCTGGATTTATTTCTCTGGACATAAATTAGATTATGTGTGTAATGTATAATAGAGTAATGTATTTTAGATAGCAGTGGTTTTGAATTTTCCAAGCTCCATATTTCACCAGGCTAGATATCTTTGTGAACATTTCATTCTTAAAATTGCTGAGAGTTACCAGCTCCTTACAATCATGTAAAATAAGCTTATCATAATTCATGGGAACTGAGTAGCAAAAGCACAGAGGAGCAAATGGTTGGCAGTCGATGTTTTGAGAGTATAGTCATCATTTGAGCTGCCTCGTAAAGGGAAGAGGGTTCCTGTGGGCCCAGAAGTGGATGGTCCCTGTTGAGTAAATCAATGAACAGCCCGTAGAAGAGTGAAAGATCCCAGCATTTGAGCCCTGTGCAGTCAGTCCCTTGTCTCCGCTTGCCTGATGGCCAGACCCAGCTCCCACTGGTCTCAAGCCACCTTCTGGCCATTTTTGTTCTAACTGCAGCCCAGACACCCTGTGCTCTGCTTTGCTGCATGGAGTTCTAATTCTCCACTGTCTGTAACCTAGTGTCTAGCAGGAATAACTACACACAGTCAGTGAGTTTAAAAATCTCTGCTGAGCAGGATGAAAAGCTCAGTGCAGGGAGCTGGTCGCAGTCAAAAGCTAGCAAGAGTAAACAAGAATTGTGACCTGCTGTGAACTGCACACCCAAAGGTCATTCAGTCATTTAACAGATATTTTTTGAGCTCCTAAAAAGAAAAATTCACTGGGGTTATAAATATGAATGAGACAGCCTCTCTGAGAATGGGAAATACATAAACAATTACAGTAGAGCAGGGTGTCTCAACCTTAGCACATGTGACATTTTGAGCCAAATAATTATGTGTTATGGGGTTCAGTCCTGTGTATTGTAGGATGTATAACAACATCCTTAGCCTGTACTCCCCCCCACACACACACCCTAGATAGAACAACCAAAAAATGTCTCCAATAGTACTTGGGGTCCCCTGCAGGCAAAACCACTCCCAGTTGAGAACCACAGAAGTACACCTATTGGTTGCCTATGTTGAATGCACAAGCTGCAGTGAGCTCACAGGAGGTACCTTCTAACCCAGCTTAGGCACAGGCTTGCTGGAGGAAGTCATGTCCTGGAGAACACCTGCAAGCTGAGAAGCTTTAGACTTTTGGAGGAAAAAGGTTGAAATGAAGGAAACAGCTAGGCTTGGAGACTTAGCGGGAAGAAAGGAGGAAATCCTGAGTCAGCCTGGGGGAGTCATTTTTAGGAATGGCTGACTGAACCTTATGAGCCCAACTTTATCTGTCTCTAGTTCACACTCAGCATCTGGAAGCAGGTTACGAGCCTTTGGGAACTACGAGGTGGATAAGGAGTGATGTGCTTTAGCAGCCTTAGGTCTATTGGTCTCAGTGTATACAGAGAAGAAATGGGCTTCCAGCCCTCTTCTTGCTGAATTTTCCATCTAATTCTGACTAATTTTAGCTAAGATGTGGACTCTCGTTTCCTAAATGCAGTTAGACCAAGGTTCGTAGCTTTGTTAGCAGAAACTTTTCTTGGCTTCACTACAACTCGCGCCCATGCATTTTAGCAGGACTGGTCAAAGCACCTTTTATGCATCTCTCTTCACTATTCCCATAGCTGTCTCCTTTTAGAGTAGTGTTCTCAACCTTCCTAATGCTGCGGCCCTTTAGTAAGTTCCTCATGTTGTGGTGACCCCAACTACAACACTATTTCATTGATGCTTCACAACTGTAATTTCACTACTATTATGAACTGTAAGGATCTGATATGTGGGGGTCTCAGGTGACCCCTGTGGAAGGGTTGTTCACCCACAGGTAGCTAAAGGATGGGTGAAGTTGGAGTCCACCAGTGTGTTAGGCTCTGTAGCCTCATTTCTCTCCTTTAGAAGAGCCACTCACCAAGACTAACAGGTCTTTTGAGCCCCAACTCCCCTACTATTAGGACAGGGCCATTGGGGATGTTGTCTACCTAAAAGGCAGGTCTGGACTTGAGTAACCTCCAGGTGAAGATGAGAGACTCTACAGATGTTCTAGGGGCTTCTGGTGACTCTGGTATATCCTTTCTGGTGCCATCGCGTTATTGCCTCATTCTCAACTTGCTGTGAGCCCCCGTGTTCCCCTTATCCCCAGTGTTCCCCAGCTCCCTGCTCCAGGGAAAGTGTGGGGTGAAGCTGAGGAGTCTGGAACAGTATTCAAAAGTGCACCTTTCTGGGTTCCATCGCCTTTCACTTACTGCTTGGTTTTGACTGTGTTGTTGATACAGTTGCAAAACAAAGCCTCTCCTAAACCCTACTGACCTTCTCTACAGGTTGCCCTGGGTATGAAATAATATATTGGCAAGAAAGGCATGCCGCAAAGTTGTATAAAGTACAGTTGGAAGGAGGTACTAGCTCAGCAATAAGAAAACTCCCAGGAAGCACGTGTTGGTTGAAGAGCGAATGTGACTCTCCGAGTCAGTGAGTCTAACTATCCTACCAGGCAAGCTTCTGGAAGGATGCTTAGTGGCATTTTGCATGCAGATACTATAGATGCTATATGAGAAGTGCCTTTTATAAGGCTGTGGGGAACAGGGCTCAATTATATGCCCAAGGCTTTGGGTTTATGTCTAACTGCCAAAAATAATCGAAAGGATCCAACCAATTAATCTTCTCCCTTTGATGATGAAACAGACGGCTAGAGATGTTGATGATGGATTCTCATGAAAGGGGAAGTAAAGGCAGGAGAGTTTGGCATGTCAGGGAAGGTCTCCTTGGGCTATGTATAGGAAGTGGGAGTTCTGGGATACTTCCAACTAAGCTTTTCAAATAACCTTTAATGCATTCTCCCAGCAAAGCATATTAAGGATTTAACTAGGGGTTGGAGGTATCGGTGTGGATATGATTAGGACTGGCATTGGAGTAAACATCAGTATAGGGATGAGGCTTCATCTAGTACCTGTCACCATTGGATCTACTCATTTAACTTCTGTTTCCTATCATCAGCTTTATCCTAAAATGAGTATAGGTGCTGCATGTGAACTGTGAAAGGCGGTGAAATGAACCTTGGCTGTAAGAACTCCTTTGGGCTCTGAAAACAGAGTTAGTGTAAATGGCTTTAGAATGCACAATTCCCAGCCACAGAACTAAGCGTCACAGTCTGAGTTTAGGGAATTCAAACATTTGCACAAAAGGAGCCAGGTTAAGGGAGGAAGAAACCACAGCAGGCGCTGCAAAAATCTAAGCATGTGGTGCTGAGGCCTTTGGACAAAGCTGGAGTAGTCAGAATGGTACGTTATGACCTTAGCCCTAGAAGCTGAAGGGGAAAAAAGGAAATGTGGCAGCAGGGTTTCTCAGCCTTAAGTGGCTGGGAGACAGCAGTGGGCAGTCTGAGACAGCAGAGACAGTGAGCCTTGCTGGATGACAGGGGATGAGTCAACTTGGAGCTATGGGTCGGCCAGGAATGGTAGAGTTAGGAGAGCTGCTGTCCCAGCTGGTGTTCAGCTCTCACCCTGAGACGTAGGAAGAAGACAATGTTCATGTCAGTACATTAAACTCAATTGGAAGCGCAGGAGCCACAGAGCAAAGCAGAGCATTGCTGGGCAATCACCATTTGTTTTGTTTTGAGACAAAATTTTAAACAGAAGTTCTCCTGTGTCCTACAGCTGCTTGGTCCCAAATAAACACACAGAGGCTTGCATTAATTATAAACTGTTCGGTGTATGGCTCGGGATTCTTACTTTCTAACTCTTGCATGTTAAGTCAGCCCATTTCTATTAATTAATGTATTGCTACGTGGCTGGTGGCTTTACCTGTTCTCTTACCTCTTGCTTCTCTGGGCCTCTCACACTGTCTTTTCTCACCCTGCCTGTCTTCCTCTCTCTCTCTCTCTCTCTCTCTCTCTCTCTCTCTCTCTCTCTCTCTCTCTCTCTCTCTCTCTCTCTTGGATTTCCTGCCTGGCTTTAAGTTGTCTTACCATAGGCCAAACAGCTTCCTTATTAATCAGTGGTAGCAACACATATTCACTGTGTACAGAAAGACCATCCCACAGTACAGGATCTCATGTACTAAGATGACTTCAAACTATGTAGTCAAGTATAGTTTCGAACTTCTGATCCTCTACCCTCCACGTCCCAAGTGCTGTGATTACAGGGCTGTGCTGTTATACCCAGCTCTATTCTTTTTAAACAGAAACTCATTACTGTATAAACTTTCAGTCTTAAAAATACAGAAAAAAATATATGGACCCCATATGCCCATCACTTAGCTTCAGAAATCATCAATATTGTCCATATTATTTCATCAACCCCTTCTTCTGAGCATTTCATTTCTGATGGAGTACTTAAAGTAAACTCAAGATTTTATATCCTACTTCATACATAAATCCTGGCCTGGAATTCTTAAGACTTGCATCTCAGCTTCTTATGTAGCTAGGATTACAATGTGCATTGCTACGTATAACTTGACATTATCTTTCTTGCGTTTCTTCTATTGTGGCTTCTTAGTCATCATAGTTGATGCTACATAGTGTTCTGAGGAAAGATTGGGTATGAGGCTACCCAAGGAAATCGTAGAACCTAGTGTGGTAGTCATGTAAGGTGGAGGCAAGATATCAGTTTTGAGTTTGGGGATGGCTTTGGCTGTATAGCAAGTTGAGGCCAGCCTGGACCACATGTGACTTTGCCTCAAAGAAACAAACAAACAAAAACTCCAATCCTAAAGACAGCATGGAGTTTCCTTAACAGCAATGTATTCAGAGGTAGCATGTGTGATGCCCGTCTAGCCATCTAAGAGGTGCAGGGAAAGTGGCAATGTCTCTGCTGCATTG
Organism: Phyllotis vaccarum; assembly: GCA_033318265.1. Taxonomy (NCBI): domain Eukaryota; kingdom Metazoa; phylum Chordata; class Mammalia; order Rodentia; family Cricetidae; genus Phyllotis; species Phyllotis vaccarum. The sequence continues at coordinate 23,081,481 of JARWLC010000004.1, read as the reverse complement.
TAAGGAGTCTATCATTCAGTCGGAAGGGGCCAACAGAAACTAACAGATCAACTCAGCAGTGCAGGAGTGAAGTCTGGTCAAGCTCAAACCCCAGGCTTGACATCTAACAGCTGTGTGGTCTTGAACAAGTTGCCTGGCATGGCAGAGCCTAATTCCTCCTCTGTAAAAGAGGGAGAAAACTCTGCTGCTTTCAGGATTCTAGTAAAAGCAGGAGTGTGGCTGTGACATCAGATGCTGGAGCTGACTCTAGCCTCAAAAAGAGCTGATTTCCGTGACAGTAACAACCCACAGTCACCAGTAAGACTGAATACTATGCTGCCTCATTTGAGTCTTCTCAGAAACCCTATTTTACGTCTGAAAACTAAGGCTGAGAGAATCAGTTTGTGCATAAAGACCTATAGAGTAAATCAGGATTCCAGCCCAGGTAGGCTGATTCAGAACTGAGTGCTCATACTTTAAACCAGTAGACTGTGTTGCTTCTTCCTATAAGTTAATAAGTCTCAATTTCCTTTTTAGGATATTGTTGTATCCTTGTAAATTATTATCTATTTGGTGGAATTATCATAAAATTAATAAAACATTTGCAGGCAGTAAATGATCAAATGTATTTGTTTTTGTGATTGTTATAAAATAATGAATTATCTATACAAACAGACAATTCTGTGCAATTATTAAATTATGCAGAGTAAACTAAAAACCTCACAAGAATATAGAATATGGTGACATTAACGTGTATTGAAACATTATGGTGAGTGGGATCCAGTGGGTCTTGGGCCATAAGGAGAGCTAAAAGTCATTTCCCTAGGAGATTGGGGAAGGGGTTCTACACTAGACCTCATCAACCTGTTAATAGAGTAAATGTTTGTGTGATCAGAAAAGAAAGGGATGCGTTCCTGTCTCCTTTCAGCAGACTGTGTAAAACGTTACAAAAAGTTGCTCTGTCTCAGGTTCGACTGCTCCCGGTAAGTCTCAGCCCAGTTTCTACCTGCTTCTGAGGCCTCAGCATGTCACCGACCTTTGTATCTTGTGGTTTATTCCCAGGTAAAAGGGAGGCATAAATGACAGAAGTATTAGGGTTGCCTGGTGAACTACATGAGAATAATGTAAGACCTGGGGCACAACCACAAGCAGTCCAAAACTGGAGTGACTGCAATCCTGCCTTTAGGTTGCCTTCTTATGAATGTCAGAATTGCAGTCTCTCCACCCCCTGCCTCGAAGGGCAGTCAGAGCTCTAGGGGAACCACTAAGACTGCAAATCAGGACCCCGAGCAGCAAAAGAACAGAACCAAGAAGAGGGGGTTGCATGTGCTCATCTGGCCCAAGTACTGAGTTACTTTTGCTACCCATATTTCCTTAAGCAAGAAAATTTTCCCAAAATTATTGAAAATTTTAGAAGGCCATTTGGTCTAAGACAATGAAACCTTTAGTGGTAGGGCTTCTGGCTGCCATTTGGATCATTCCCTTTCCTCAGAAGTCAAGTGGTTAGTGCTGGGCTTCTGCAGGTAGGAGAAACGTTCAAGGCCACTAACACCTTGTGGTGTACTTGTATGCATTGTTTTCTCAAGCCATATACAGGCCATTGAGTATGCATGGGAATGGTCTGTGGCAAAGCAGGTGAGTGATGCCAGCTAGGGAAGGTGTAGACTGTATCCCATGAGAGCTTCCCTGTTGGAACTGGAGGCTTGGGGAAAAGCATAGAGATCTGAGTGACTTAACCATAGGGACCAAAAAGAGGAACTAGCATATATGAGAATAAGGGACTGGTAAATGCTCAGCCCTAAACAGAACACCCACCTCACCCCCTCCAAGGCTTGAGGGACATTGTGGAAGAGAGGACATAAGGGCATAAGCAACCTTAGGGGCAGACTTTGTAGAGCGCTGTCTTCCAGGCCCTTGCTCTCTTGAACTCTCAGCAATGGTGATTGATTACCTGCATGAGAACAGGATCTATTGTCAGTTAATGTTTGCTGGGGATGGGGGAGACATTTTCTCTACTGGTGTAGCCGCTGGTAACTTGCTATGCTGTGTAAATAAGCCCCTGCTTGTACTTCTTTAAGCAACTGTAATCAAACTCACTGGGTCACAAAACAACAGAAATCCAACAAGAAAGTAGGAGACTAGTTAGGAAGAGGAAGTGATCAGTGGAAAGGGGGTAATGAAGGGTAGATATGAATAAAATTATACATGTATGAAAATGTCCTAAGAAACCGCTATTTGTATAATTAATATGTTCATAACAAGTCAAAACCCCTAGAAGTGAGAAAAAAAGAATGAATCTCTGATGTTTGGACCCCATGGGGAGCTAGTTCTATAACATTGCCAGGCTCTCAGAACTTTCAATAGAGAAGAGGGCCTTGGCCTTGGGATTAAATAGGGTCTGGAACAGATGACACCGAAGGAGCACCTCCAGGCGTCTGTTCCCTGCTCACCCACCCAGTGTGAGCGGCACGTGCCTCACCCCTCTGAACTATTTTCTCATGAATGAGATGAGGGCTCCACCACATCCTTTTTGTCTCTCGGTTCTCTGGGTCTCGAAAATTATTTTTAAAGTTGAGGGGGGAAAGAATCAAGTAACTACCGAGAACAGATTTCAGTCCTTATTAGGTTGCAGAAATGGGAACAGACACAGAACCTGGTGTTGAGAAAGAATTCAAAGAAATATTTGAGAAGAGATTAGCTTTGATACTGAGTAGGAAGACCATGGCAATTCTAGTTAGTGCCAAGCCTGAGCTACCAACAAACAGGAAGTGAATCACAGGAGAAATCACAGGGGGGAATAGCCCTCTTAGGAGCCAAAGGGCATTTGAACACAAGTGCCTGAGGCCTCTTCTGGGAAGGGTGAGTTGCTTGGAAATATGAAGATCAGTGACTGTCACAGGAGAATATGCCAGGGTGATTTTGATGACTGGCACACATGCCAGAGAGTACAGCCCCCTGAAAGCATAGGCCATCGTGACAAAGCATGGAGTTGCTGCTTCCTGTTCTGGATGAAGGCACTGGAGGAGCCTGACAGGAGGAGGCTGGCTCTTCAAGCCAGAGGCCAACTGAGGCATTGTAACTCTAACCATTGGGTAGAAGTGATGCATGTATATATGTGCATGCATGTGTGCATGCGTGTGCCTGTGTGTGTGTGTGTGTGTGTGTGTGTGTGTGTGTGTGTGTGTGTGCTGATTTATGACAGTAGATTATTGTATTGGGCACTTGCCTTGAATTACCTTTGTGGTTAAGTGGTAAAATCACATTGGAAGCTGGGAGAGCTAGGCTACAGATGATCGGTGGTCTCTGAAAATTCCCAGAATGGAAAACTGAATGGGTCTTCTCTTCTGTGGCATCAAATATGAGTCAGATGCATAATCAGGCACTGTCTCCCAAGTCCTAGCAGCAACACAACATCTTCTGTCTGCCAGATATCAGGCCAGATCCTTTAGCTGTCTGGCTACAGACCTTCTGAAAACTCACCAAGCTAATACCATATATTTATTCCCATTTTACTGTATATTCTCGGGAGCCTGACAGGGTTAAAACCCAAAGCTAGCAGTATGTTGCAGAGATAAAGACTCATAACAATATTTTCCTCCACTTCTCCCACATGACACAATATGAGTCCTTCCCCAGTCCACAGCAGAAACTTCACTTTCCCATATTTATAGCAATACAGAACATAGTAACTCCAAGGGCTACTATTTTGAAATGTTTATGTTAGTAAATATAAAATGATATTTCTTTTATTTTTAGTTTGCATTTCTTTGATAACTAGTGAAGGTGTACACTATGTTTGCTGATGGTGGTCCCAGGGGAATCGTCTAGCCCCTTGTGTCACAGAGGAAGACAGAGTGGTCCAGTATGTTTAAGTGACCCATCCAAGGTCACACAGCTAGTTAGAGAAGGGCCAAGGCCAGAACTGAAGATCTAGTTTGAGCATCTCAGCTCCCTGTCCTTCCCCACACTACCACCCTGATCTAGATGCCCAGCTCCTCCCCATACTCAGGGATGAAAACCCCCTCTGTTCCCTGGGCTGTCTAGGATAAAGAGAGAACTAGGTAGAGTCGGCCAGAGCATCCACACACGGAGTCCTTTCTACACAAAGCTCTGGGATCTCTTTTGTGAACAATAGTGATCCACTCAGACATACTTTAAAATAGCTGGTTTGTTTTGATTTTTTTTTTTTAAGCAAAGGAGAAAATCAGCGGAGGAGGCAGATGGTATGTTTTAAGAAGTTGTCCCTGGAGATTTGTAAAAGCCAGTATAAAAACCAGCTAATAAACTTGCCATTCCACCCAAGAGCTCACTGTGAAGCACTTACAACAGTCATTGTGCAAGTCTAGTACAGTGTGCACCACTAGAAATCCCGCTGCTTCCTTGAGTTTCACTCTGTCCCTTATTGCTGCTGGATAAGATGGATTCTGCCTTGTCACCATCTCTATCATATAAATGCAAACTGAGGCTGAGTAAAGATGTAATACAGTACAGGGCAAGGCTGGGCTTGAACCTGGGCTGGATGGCAGTGCTAGTTCTCATCATTGCTGTGGATGTTGAGGCTATGGTTCACGGCAGGGCCAGAATGTGATACATTTAAATAATAAGTCTTGACCCAGAGAAGATACCCAAAGGCCCCTTGTTGAGATCCCTGTTAGAGATGAATGGCAACGGTGTGTTTTTACTCTGCTAATTAAGATGCAAGAAATGGGCTGAAATGACTTAAAGTCAATCATATCGTTGCCTCCTGGGCCATCCCCCACACATGCACTCATATGTATGTATATGCATGCACACTCACACACACTAGGACACACTATACCTCACACATGCAAAATGGCTAAGAATAAGATGACTTCAAATAACTCAGGCCAACAGTTGGTTGAAATTACAGACTCCAAGGCTGGTGGGCACAGTGCCAGAGCATTCTAATTTCATCCCTGCCAGAAGACTGCTATCTCCATTTGCAAAAAGAAGAGGCATTTTGTTTTCAGCAATAGTTACAAGAGGCTTTTCAGTGTCGATTCCTTTAGGCTCTCCCTTAAGCAAAATTGAAGAGCCAGCTAAACATTGTCTTTCTCAATGTGTGGTTTTCCTTGATGATCTGACAAATGTCATCTAAGACAACCCGTGCATGACTGCTTAGCTGTCTTCTGTTGCCTGTAGCAACTAAGATTTATTTTATAAACATATACACGACACTCACTGTACAGCAGGCACTGCCCAAAATATGTAAATAGCACTTATCCTCCTCCTCAAAACTCTCAGGGGAAACTGAGACAAGGGGATCCAAGTAGCTTGTGAAGTAATGTAGCTGGCCAGTAAAAGCAACAGGTTCAGGATTCAGATAGCCTGACTCCTGTGGGCTACTGGTGAGTGGTGGGAAGTTGCAATTTCTTTTACCATGAAGTTTTTGTTTTCTTTCTTTTTTTTTTTTTTCTGTCTCCACGATGGGGTTTTCTCACACAGACACTGAGCCTGCAGTTCATGTATGCTGTGACCTTGGGGATAAGAAAAAACCGAAGCAAGCCACAGCAAGCAAAGGGAAATGAGTCAGAACCCACTTATGTTGATGATTTATTTTGCGAGGGAGATTTGTCCAGTGAATGAACACATGAACTGTGGCTGTTTGCAGCTTCTGTTTGCCACTTTGATGTCATGACTTACTTTGTTTGATACTCTGGGTCGTTTTATTTCAGTACCCACAAATTCATATATCACCACTTATGCCTCCAGCCCCACTTCTGCATCTGAGATAGTGGATGCAACTACACTTCACCTCTCGTGCATTTGACCTCTCATGCTAAAAATAAGGGTGGGATGAATGTGTGGACCCCCCATAGGACAGATGGTGGGTTTACTGGAGGAGTGTGGTTTATGCTGTACAGCAGCTGCCTGCATATATGGAGCAAAATCATTCCAGTGACCTATTTTCAGATCTTGACACATACATTTGGTTAAAAATTCAGCATGCACTTCCTCAAGAAGGAAGTGAATATAAACAACCTCATACATTACCCTGTACATCCAAATCCTGTATTTTAATGGCTTCTCTTTGACCTAGAATATAGTATGTTGGCCATGGGACAGGAAGTCCCTTTCTAGTCTCTGTGGTGATAGGGAAATTGTAGGAAGCTAGAGCCTATGTTCCTTGGATATCGTCCTGGTGACCCTCTCATTTTGTTAGGAGCTTCTGAGAGTTCAATTCCCCAGTCTTTCAAGGCATGGTGCTGAGCATGGGACAGGGACTCAGGGCCAACTGAAGTGGGTAATGCTGGCTGAGCTGTGAAAAGCTGGTGTGAAGGATCACTAACCCACCAAAGCACTTCTCTTGTTTCTTTCTGCCTCCGCCACTACCCTGCTCCCAGTGCCCCTGTTTGTGACATCACCTCTTAGACCTAGCTTTAGACTTGGATTCTCTGTATTAGGACCTCACCAGTGTTCCTCCATGGTAACTCCTGTTCCCCAACTCATGTTCCAGCATGGTAACTCCTGGTCCCCAAGCGCACGCGCACGCACACACACACACACACACACACACACACACACACACACACACACACACACACACACACGTTACAATAAGGTTTCTGTTCCCGGGCAGCCAGAGGTTTAGACCTATAGTCCTGTAGTCTTAGACCTCTTAGCCGCCCACTGCTGCTTAGGCCTCTAAAATGATCCCACCACACACACATTGTAGGACATACACTCATGGTGTCCCCAGAGCCACTGTGGTTGCCTGTTCCTTCTCAAAAATGTGACTGTTAGCCATTTCGTTCATTGATGAGTCCCAACTACTTAGAGTCATCCCTGTCACTTGGAAGGCACATGATATGTATGGGATGAATGAAGGTCGCCCTTTTTCGACTCTATCAGTTCTCATTCATCAAGAATCCATCAGTTTCCTTGTCACTGTGTCTTTGGTAGTGCGTGGCAGTTTCTGGTGATTTGTAGTTGTTGTTGTTGTTACACGTTTGTGTTCACAGTTGGCCTTCTCTGTTTTTCAGAGTGCATCTCCTTTCTTCCCCATGCTGCTTGGCCGCATAAGATCGCCAGTGCTCCTCCCTGGTGACCTCATAGCCTTTGTCATTTCTCTTCCTCTGGTCTTTCCCCTTCTTCCTTTCTTTCTCCATCTTCCTTCCTTCCCTCCCTCTCATTCCCTCTTTCCTCTCTTATATAAAAGCCACAGTGCACAACCATATTCATACTAAGAGAACTTGAGGTTGCCCAGAGGAGTGCAAACTGTGTGCACCTGGCTGAGGTGGCATTTTACACAGGCCAGTTGGGCTTGGCGCTTGCAGTGCTGATTTTTGTTTGTGTTGGTGACAATCACATCACCTCACCTCCTTTATTTAGAGCACAACAGTGAATGGACAAAGGGTTGGAGTGACAGGGAAAGTTAAATAAGGGGCTTCTTTAAAAAAAAAAAAAAAAAAAAAAAAAAGGTCTTGCTATCTAGTCTGAGGTAACCTTGACTCAGGACCCTCCTGCCTCAGCTTCCCAACCACTAAGATACAGGCGTCTATCCTCATTGTCCATCTTGGGGTGGGTCTCGGAGAGATGAAGAAGATGAGCAAGGAAGGATGTTTCTGAGCTCCACTCTGTCCCCTCCCCCATTTGCTAGGCCTTTCCGTACATGATTGTGTGGGGACAGACTAAACAGACTGAGAATGTTCTGTGCGGCAGCAAGGACAGGGACAAGAACAAAGTTCTAAAGCCATAAATCGTTATAGCACAAGCATCTCAAAGACACTCCAAGTTAGAACAGTGAGTCTAGGAGAAGAGACAGGGCTGAAGTGAAACTCCTCAGTAGTGGTGCTGAAGACAGAATTCTGACACACACACACAGTTTTGTCAACTTTCTAGAAAGATTAATAGTTCAAAAGGCAGTCAAGCATTGCCATGAGATCATTGAGGGGAGTTAGATTGCTTGAGGTCTTTGTTGTTATTGTTGGGGTTTCCAGCCCTTGTACCCTTGAAGGAGGAAGAGAGGGATGCAGCACTCTGGGCTCTTTTCATCTCTTAGAACTGGAATCTCTCTACTTCTAATCCAGGTTAAGTTCTTAGATTTCATATGAGAGCTCCCTTGGTGGGGGTGGGGGAGTTCTGTTGTTGAAAAATCAAACAAAAACTACAAATCACTGCATTAATTGAAGATGCTTCGTGGTCATTTTTCACAGTTGTAGGATGCTATACAGCATCCTGCATGTTATTATAAACCTTTGTCTAGTCTGTGAACATAGTGTTGCCATTGGGCTGCAAGGAATTCCACAGAGTGGTAGGTGGTCCATCGCGCCCCCTTTTGTTGACGATAGCCTGTTCCTAGCCGGTGACTTAGAATGGGTCTTTGACTCACATCCTTAAGCCTCCTCTGACCTCTTACTTGGACATCTGCCTACTCCTCTTCAGTCATGCTGCTACCTGATCAGTGATGGGGAGTAGTGTGGCTTCCTGGCCCGCACCTGAGCTGATGTCACGAAGCACAGTGTGTTATTCCCAGTTGCATATCACAGCACCCCCCTTGTACTCCTTTTATTGTATTGCCTTTAAGAACAACCCAGTTTGTTGTTTCATGTGACAGTTTCTGTTGGAATGTAGAAGTGTCTGTGACTTTCCTGTAGCCGTGGGTTCGCAGTGGCACAGGTAGCAGGAACCTGGTCATTTGCTTCTTATGTTATTGTTACCTACACCTTTTTATTTCCGTCTCAGGCTGTGCTGTTTTGCTTTGATTGATATACACTTGTGCCCCTGAGGATCTGAGTCAGGAAGAAAGAAGCTAATTTCTTTAAGGCCTTTAACAAGCTGCTGAAACATGACAAGACTGTTTTACTCACTTTTCACTTTCTCTGGCCCAAAGTTCCAGGCTGATCCCAACAAACAACTGATATTTGTTGAATTTAAAGCATATTCCCACAGGTCAAAATAAATGCCTATGATAGGGACAAAATTTGGCCACAGCTAAATACACAAACAAATAAAATGTAAGAAATCAGCTACTTGAATGAACAGAAAAAGACTATGCTTAAAAGCGTGACATTTTAAGTAAAAACGCTTTGCCTTCATGCCCAGCAAATCCTACCATGTTAAGGACATTCTAGTCTTGTCTCTCGGTGCCAAAAATCACAAGACTTTTCATTCTGATTCTCATGCTCCACGTAATGCTCTATTCAGAAAGTTCCGGCATGTTCTTTCTTTCCTGGCTCCTCTGATGTTCCTTAGTTGCATACACTTGAGGCTGTGTGGGTGCCGTGAGTTTTTACATCAGAACAGACCTGGAGTCAGGAGGATCTTTCAAATCCACTTTAAAGTTATTTCAAAATTATATGAGGAGAAGCTGGGGAGGTGGCTCAGTGGATAGAAGCTGTGGAGCCAGAAGAAGGACTTGAGTTCAGAAACCCAGGGGAAGAGTTTATCTCCCCATGGGCATGAAAAGGGATCTCATACAGAAAGTCAAGTGCAGTTTTGAGAGCTTCTAGGAACGTGTAGAAAAGTTGGTTAGCACACTGTATAGAAAAAGCAGAATGTAAATTTTATATGTCACAGGCAAGTGAAAGTACAATGACGGGGATATTAGCTGTTGTCTTTTCCCCATCTTATTTTTTAGCTTTTCTGTAAGGACCATGGCTGTTGACCATTAGAGAAGGTGCATATTAAAAACAGAAGTATCAACTTTGTTTGAAATTTTCTGTTCTGTTTTTAATGTTTCCTCTGGCTCTAGACTTCTCTCGAACTGTTTATTTTCAATCTTGACTAGCAGTGGGAGCACGTTTATACACTGCAGGTACTTAGGGGGATCTTAGCCTCTACATAATGAGATGACAGTAACTTGTGCTGAATTGTGACTACACAGAATTTCCCCACACATCACCAAGTGTCTCCTGAGGTGATCTCCTATTTGAGAAACACTGTTCTGAAATTGTGTGCTGATACTTCCCCAAATGCTCAACCTTGGGGAATCCCACATGAGGTAGCAGGGTCTGTTGGGTATGCACAGTAATGAAGTCATTCACGTGTCCATAGAACACTTCTTCATATAGAGGTCTGAGAAAGATGTGCCAGCAGGTAGCCCTATGCCTTCTCTCTACAGAGTGGGATGCCCTGGGAGGAACTGAGCTACTTATAAGCAAAGGTCCAAAGAGGAAGGTGTCTGGTGACCGACAAGGCTCATAGGACAGAGATAACAGCTGTACTGTTCACAGGAAGGAGGTGGAAGCCAAATTCCCAGCCTGAGAGGTGAACGAAAGCAGAAGTGCTGTTGACTAGACATTGTGGAGCCTGGTCCAGAGAACTAAAGCTCCTTAAATTCCTCTTATCAAGCAAGCTTGTCCTCAGAGCTGGGGGCAGCTCTCAGCATGTGGGTAGAAGAAGCAAGACCTCAGGTTAGGAGGAGGATGGGTGTGTAGCTGACAGACACCTGTATGGCCTCATGGAGACTGGGATGACAATGGAGACATGTGTCCCTGGTGTGGAGGGAGGACAGGAGAGCTGACTCTCCTCTAGGAAAGATCTGGAGAAGTGAGTGGTCCTTTCAAAATGATCAATGGGAAAAATGTGCTTTGAAAACTTTGTAGTTTCTGAGTAATGGATTTGTGATCGTCAGTGTTTGTAGAACTTTCTGACTGCCAGTTCCTTTCATGACCTGACTACTGATCATATCTTTAATTTATATGAGACCTAGTCCAGGAACAAAATACTAATCATGAGATTTTTTTTTCCTATGGGAAAATATATCTTGCTTTATTGAAATGTCCTTTATGATGAATTTTCCAGGAATAATGTGTGAAAAAGGGTTTCTTATACAGTTGGGCTTTGCTTTCTCTATGTGTGGATTTTCATGCCCTTGTCTTCCTCCATGGCCAATAGATAATTTATTTTTCAACCTCTGCTAGACAAAGTAAGCTTGAAGTGTTCCTTTCTAATAGTTTATAGGGCACAAGGAAAATGAATAGGGGATTATCAAGATAGTGGTTAATATTGAGCAATATATATTTCATGAAATAAATTATTCAGTTAATCTGCATGATATAAAATTTCCATTTTATATGTCAAAACCAATCAGGTAGCAGCAATTTCAGATGGCCCAGCCAAATACTAATGTTGACTATAAAGAAAATTTTTGTGAAGTGAATATTCTATTTTTTATTGCTTTAAAAAAATTCAGAGTTTCATTTCCCTGAAGATGGAGTCAAAAACTTTGGCTGTGTATCGTGTTGGGCATGGCTGGAATTCAACACATTATTTTTGTTTAGAATCTTGTTTCCATTGGAACAAGAGTTCTCAACCCTGGCTGCTCACAGAATCCCTGGGGAACCTTCAGAATACCGATCCTACCCTAGGCTGATAAGTCAGCCTCTGGGGTTGGTATGTAGTGGGTCAGGACTCAGCCTTGGTGGGTTTTGCTCTGTAGGTGGCACGATGGTGCAGCCAGGCTTGAAGGTTCCACTTTGAGAAGAGTCTATATCATTTCTCTGTCCCACCTCACTTACTGTCCCATTTCCCTATCTCACTTTGATCCCAGAAGACCAGAGACAAACCATGTAAAATAACTTAACTAGGTCAGCTCCTGTTTTGGTTTTCATTCAACGGAATATTGATTGAGGAGCTATTAGGAGCTTGATCCCATGGCTGAGTATTTTTGGAAAATCGTGACAGTCTAGAGAGAAGTTTGGCCTCCTTAAAAAGCCAAGCGATTAAGCAAGATATCCAGAGAGAAATTTATAAAGATAGAAAGCAGATTAGTGGCTGTGTATGGCTGGTGTGGATGTTGAGGGGTGTGGAGATGTGGGATGATTGAGGTGGTCTGTATAGCATGGAGATGGTTGCTCAATTCTGTGAATATATCAAATATCATTGACTTGTACATTTTAAGTTTGTGGATTGTATGAAATGTTAATTATATCTTACTAACACTCCTGTTATTTTAAGCCAAAAGTTGTCTTTTCTGGGAAATCCAAGCACCAAAAAAGTGAATTAGGAATAAAGGAGATGCTGTGCACAGTAACTGTTCTCTGGAGCTCAGAACAGATAGTCACCAAAAGCCTAAATACGACCTATTGGAGACATTTAATACTGCCATCTACATTTCAAATAACTCCCGAGTGATCCAAGGGGGTAGGTGGATCCAGAAGACAGATGTCCTAAGTGAGAAAAGGACACTGTCCCAGGCACTTCTGGAAGCCATCTCAGTTACACAGCTCAAAGTCATAATGTGAGTTCAGTGGTGGCATGTGGAACATCTTAGAGGGTGGGAAGGACTTTTTCTGGGTGTGGAGATGAGGGCACGTGAAGTGGCAAGGACAAGGAGTGTGTCAATAGGACAAGCAGTTCTCCATAACTGTGGCCTTGGATCAGCTAATAGTAGAGGATGTGGCCACAGGCATGCACAGGGAAGGCTTCTGAGCTTTCCTGACTATTCTAAAGAACCAAAATGCATCACAGAGCATAGCTCAGTCAAAGCTGGGCCTTCGAAGGCCATGTACAGTGTTCTAAGTGTGCAGACGTATGCCTATCTAAAAGAGTGTTTATCTGGATCTGTTTCAATATCTCACCTGGTATGTGGGTGGTCATAATCACAGGACCTGCCATGCTGTCTGGCTCCGTGACATGACCTCTGGGGGACAGCCACCGAACAAGAAGTCACAGTTAATGTCCAGTGAATGCTGTTGGGGATCAGGGAAGAAGAGCCTGTTTCATTTCTCCCCAAAAGGAGCAAATAGAGTGCCAGCTTTCCCCTTCCTCACTCAATGGGATACTTACCTGAGTAATGGGGACGGAGAAGGTAAGGACAGAGGAGTTTGTGACCATCTCCAGTAGTGGTTCTCAACCTGTGGGTCACGGTCCCTTTGCGGGGTGGTTGAATGACCTTTTCACAGGGGTTGCTTAAGACCATCAGAAACACGGCTATTTATGTTACAATTAACACCTGGAGCAAAGTTATAGTTACAAAGCAGCAACACAATTTTATGGTTGGAAGTCACTACATCATGAGGAACTGGATTAAGGAATTACAGCATTAGGAAGGTTGAGGACCACTCAGGCCGATGGTCTAGTTTCTGATTAGATTCTGAATGTCAGACCTGGTAGCTTTTAATCCCTGTGAACATGATCTCTCTCTCCTCTTAGCTTGCTCTATCAAAAGCCAGTTCATTCGTGAGAATTTTTCCATCACTTTTTCCTCCTCTAACCTCCTGCCCTCCGTGGATTTTTATACCAAGCCGCAGTGCCTCAAGTACAGCTCAGCATTATTGTCTCCACATCACCTCCAATCGAGACTCCACAGTGTATCTATTCTTCCTCTATTTCTTTTCTTCTGGACTCAACCCTGGGTTAATCCTATTATATTATACCTTGTGTTCACTCTGCTGCTCTTCCTCCTTGTGAAGTCAGCTTGTTCCCCCAAACTCCTGGAGCCCCAGTTGCCTCAATCTCTGCCTCCTCACTTACTATCTCTGTCCATTACTTGACTTTTCCAGGAGGGAAACCTGCCTTCCTGACCACCCCTGGGCCATGTAAGATGTGCTAGATGAAACAAGTGTGAGTCATTGAGTAATCTGGAAATGCTTTTTAAAGCAAGGCTGAAGGGCGATAATTATGCTGATGTTCAAAACCTGAGGTGAGCAGCAGCTTCAGAGGGAGCAAGCAACCCCAGACATGCTTGTCCTCTGTTCTTCTTCTGCCTCCTGTTTCTCTCCATCTGGGAAAGTTTCATTCTCCAGGTCTTGCCTCACCAAATCCCCATCCACAACACATACAAAGCCTACCCCCAACCCTGTTTTTTTTTGACTACTCACATTCAAGAGGTCATTTACCACTTTCTTGCTGTACCTGCTGCCCTTGGATTTTTATATTTTGTATTGTGCCTTAAAAAAGATAATAACTAACACAGATAACACATGGGGTGAGAAGCTCTGGCTGAATTCTGAAGTGTGGTAAGGATACAGAACATTAGCCTGTAAAGATTGTCAACCTGTGAGTTTTGGATGATGTGTTCAAGCCGCAGTGTAGAAAAAACAACCATGAAACTTGTTGGATACACTGGAACTCCATTTAGCCATTGAGAGACAGCTTCTCCTTCTCTTCCTAAATGAGATTGTATTTGTCTCTCCATATCTTCAAAGTGAAGAATTGGAGTTTTTATATATATATATAAAGAGCCCTTGGTATCACAGTTTCCCAAAGCTTGTATTTCAAATGCTCCCCTCCATTCCTTCCTGTTCTGTAGCATATCACCTTCTTCCCTGAGACACATAAGCAAAGTGGTGATGTATTCATTCCTGTATGTGGACCCCCCCCCAAGCCAATCCCAAATGCAATAAATCAGTTTCTTTGCTCTCTACTTCATGCTCATGAACTGAATGGCCAAGCAAGAACCAATGCCAGTGTTCTTGTAGTGAATGTAAAAAGTCCTGAAGGAAGAAAGTGTTTATGGGTTATATTCCCTTTAAAACAAAAGATGGTCCCACTCTTGGGCCTTAAGTGAAGGGAGAACCCACCAACTGAACTGCATTTGCTTATGAAACATTATCCATTGGTATCCAGTGCAGCTTCTGAATTACTGAGATTTAAGCAGAAATGTAACATCATCATCATCATAATGATAAAAACAAACAAACAAACAATACTCCTACTCCATTCTGGGCGCAGGACTGTATCTTCCTTGGTTCTTATCCACTGTGCTCAGTTCTAGTGATCCTGGGTGCCATCTGGCCCACACAGCCCAGGAACTCATGCCAAAGGCTGGCTGAACTGACTTTGTTCTGTCTTTGGCATGCTGGTTATACCAGTAAATGCATATGCAAGTCACCTAAAATCGAAGGAATATTTCACGAGTTCCAACTGTATGCAATGCAATACAGCACATCATTGGATTGGCAAGGACATAACGGAGAGAAAGTCCTTGGAATGCCTACAAGTAGTTGATATCACTTGGCAATGGTTGAAATGCATTCTATAAAATCATACCTCCATTATTTTCTATGTGCTCTCAGAAAACAAAGCAATACATAATTGTTTAGGTATCCCTCAAAGCAAAGGACAATAGCATTTTGATTTGTTGCAAAAAATCCAAAGAATCTGGGAAACTTTCAAGTCTGCTTTTTACACATTGGTGTTTCACACAATTATTCTTTATACCAAACACTGTCGCCTGATTCTTTCAACAAAAGATCTCTTTGTTTTGATAGCCAAGAAAAACCTTAGACTCACTGAGACAACAGAACAAACTTTTTAAGTTACAAAATATAAGAGCGAAAATGCTGTATTTGGGGAATGTAAATTAAAAATATCTGCTTTGTTAGTTATTTGTTTCATTTAAAAAACATTTAAGTTTTGTTCAATTTTAGGGTTTTGTAGGGTATTTTCTTTGTATGTATGAAGTCTATGGAGGTCTCTGGAGAATGGCCATATCTTATCTGACTACATCATGGGGACAGATGATGTCAGAGATAATAACTTTCTCATAGCCTTGTGTCCTCTCAAGGTCAAGTATGCTGCTTTTGACCTTTGGTCTCTCAGTATATTAGCCCTGAGCTCATGTACACACACACACACACACACACACACACACACACACACACACACACACACACACACACACACACACACACTGTAGC
Organism: Phyllotis vaccarum; assembly: GCA_033318265.1. Classification (NCBI taxonomy): domain Eukaryota; kingdom Metazoa; phylum Chordata; class Mammalia; order Rodentia; family Cricetidae; genus Phyllotis; species Phyllotis vaccarum. The sequence goes on along the minus strand of JARWLC010000004.1, from coordinate 23,065,894 downwards.
TCAGAACCTCTGTGAAAGGACAGGATAGAAGCATGCCTTGCAGTCATAGAGTCCACAATTCATGCTCACCATCCACAGGGTCATGGTGGTCCCCTTCCCATCACCATCATTATTCTTTTGGTCTCCTGTACTTTAGAAACTCCTTTAAGATTTTCTTTTTCCAGTGCTGTCTTTTAAAAATAGAAGAGTATCCACTCCTTTTCAGGTTTATGCCTTCAACTAAGCAGGAAAAGTCCTGAGCCCTTTCTCACCCTGTGGGATGTCCCTGAAGGTTGTCATTGTTCCTAAAAATGAGGTGGCCTCCAGCTTCAGGCTGGTAGGTAATAAGCACTTTGTACCTTCTCGTGTGTGTGTGTGTGTGTGTGTGTGTGTGTGTGTGTGTGTGTGTGTGTGTGTGTATACAAAACATACAAAGAAAACTATCAAGTTCTAAAAAGTCTTAGCTCTAGTCCATCAATGCCTGTGTCTATCAATGGCAGAGCCTGGGTCTTATGTGGGTTCTGTACTCAGCACTATGCTGGAAAGTGATGGGAGTCTTTGGAGGTATAGCCTTCAGTGGTACTGATCTGATAGTTTGTTTATAAAATATTTGTCAAAACCTGTGACAGTCTAAGGGGAATTGTGCACACAGTCTTATTCCTCACCAGAGCTACTAGCAAGTCTTAGCTGCTGGGAGGGGGAGAGGCGGTTTTTTGGTGAGAGTGTAGCCCCGGTAAGTAGACTATGCTCTAGTTGAAGGCCACACACCCAAGAATATTTGGGCAGCACAAATTAACCTTGAAGGGTTCAGAAAGAGAGAGGGGGAGAAGGAGGGAGGGGAAGGAGGGAAGAGGTGTGGAGAAAGGGAAGGAAGGAGGATGGACATGAAGTTGAGTAATTAGGGAACATGGCTGGGTATGGGAAATATTGGGACAGGAATGGTGGATATGATCAAAACATGTACAAAACTCTCAGAGCTATTTTTTAAATATTTATTTCTTTTATAGTAAAATGTATTTTTCTGATAAAAAAGAAAATAAATTGGTTCTTGACTTAACTGTAAGGACTCCACTTGTAAGGACTCAGAAGATTTAACCACATGGGACTGTCTTTCATACACTGCTTCCTCTACTTAGACCATTTCTGTCTGTTCTCACTTCTTCCATCTCTGTTATTACCTTCAGGTTGTGCTAAGGTCTTTCCTTTTAGAGTAAGTCTTTTGTGCTTGGCTAAGACCCTCCTTTTCTAAAGCATGATATGCTTACACATTGCAGAACTTATCGTGCACACTGTTTTGCAGCCATGCCTACCCTGCATGCCCTCCCTAACAGTAAGCAATGTTCTGAAGACAAAAACAAAACAAAACAAAAAAACAATCTTCTACTGACCATTTTGTCACTAGATCCTGTCAGGAAATATACATATATGTCTCCAGTAAATCTTTGTAGAATTCGTGAATGAACTGAGTCCAATCAGGGAAGACATTCTTAGGCATAGATTTCTTCTTAATGCATGTTTGTGCTGGATGCAGTCTGAGAATCTAGAAAACTCCTCTAGACAGGCACTCTTTCCTGTGGCCTGGGAATCTGCCTGCTGCCCTAGAGCTGTGCTCTACATTCAAGGCCCTTGGATGTCCCCTAAGACCAAGTTGTGATCACCTCTTCTTTATCACCTTCCTACCTTTAAACCTCTGAGTAAAGTGGCTTTCTCCCCATGCCTATGCTCTCATACATGCAAAGGTTTAGGCATTAGGGCTTTTATGATGATTTGGATACTGTTAAAACTGGAGACACAGAATTTACAGCTTATTCCTCTCTTTGAATCTATTGACTATCTCCATTAAAAAGTCAGCTTACCTGCTCCAGCTAGATAGTGGCAGTTAAGGGTCCAGTATGGTCAATGTGATGCAAAGATCACACTCCTACCACCTACCCTAAGACCTCTTGCTTTGCTCTCCATCTCTGCTTGTAAAAACAATATGTTTTAGTTGGTCCAGTTCAACTCAGGCCACCTTCAGGCAGAACAGGATTAAGAGCTCAGGAGGGACTAAGACAAAGCAGACCATAGTACTGTCATAGAAGTCCTAAAACGGACTAACAGTCAGGAAGAACATTCCAGAAATCAACCCACATAGTCAAGTCAGCTGATATTCTACAAAGGTATCCCAGACATCAATTAGACAAAGACTATTCTCACCAATGAATGGTGCTGGGGAAACTGGACATCCATGTGCATAAAAATAGAATTTCACTACTTCTTGCCATATGTAAACATTAAAATAAATATAATACTAGGAACCATAGGAATACTAGAAAAAAAATAGAGGAAACACTGAAACATCTCTCACAAGCAACTTTTAGATGTAGTATTAAAATGAACCCTTTGGATAATAAAGACTTCATGGCAAGGCAAACAATCAGCAGAAACAGGCTGGAGAATCAATTTAAAAATATTCATCTAGCAAAGAATTAATATTTTAAATACATAAGAAACTAAAAAGCCAGTAACAAAACAATAATAGTCATACAACTCTAATGAGGAAAAACTAGAATAAACTTTTTACAAGAGAAAATATTATTTTGACTCATAGTTTGAAAGTTCAGTCTGTCATGATGATGGAGAAGGCATGTCATGATAATATGAAAAGCATGGCATAGTGAGGAAGGCATGGTATGATGGAAAGTGTGGCATAGTGAGGAAGGCACAGCATGATGGGAAGTGTGGCATGATGAGGAAGGCATGGCATGATGGAAAGTGTGGCACAGTGAGGATGGCATGGCATGATGGGAAAGTGTGGCATAGAGAGGAAGGCATGGCATGATGGGAAAGTGGCATAGAGAGGAAGGCTCAGCATGATGGGGAAGAGGCATAGGGAGGAAGGCATGGGGGAAGGAGCATGAGGCTGATTGCTCATATCTTGGTGAAATAGGCAGAGGCAAAATGAGAGACAAGATCTTATCATGGCACAAGCTTAATTGACGAGGAGATAAGCTAGGAGCAGAAAGAGAAATACCACATGTTCTCCTTTACTGTGGACACAATTGCTCTGACAGGAAAAGAGGAGAGAGTGGTTTAAAGGATCGGAAGGGAAGGATGAAATTCAGCAGAGCTGGACAGTAGGTTCCAAAGCACAACTGGATAGAAGGAGTAAGCTCTGTGTACTGTGACTGAGTGGAGGGACTACTATACAGAGACAAACTAGAAGAGAGGAATACCAAGGCCCTAAACACCAGTGATGAGGAGATGTCCATGCTGGTTATCCTGATCCGATCCTTATGCTCTGTGTACACATAGTGAAGTTTCTCCATGCATGCCATATACATGTATAATTATGCAAATTACAAGAGAAAAAGAAAGCAGATATCACACACACACTCACACACAAAAGTCAAGGAGGGAAATGGGGTGTTGGTCCAGAACCAGTGACAGGCCAGAAGGGCCTCAGACTGTGAGGACAGAGGCTATGATGACTTTTTCCAGCTGGCCAGAGGGAAGAGGGTCAGAAAGTGGGTCAAGGGCAGCCAGGATTCTGGTCATAAAAGGACTAACACAGAGAAAGCATATAGCCTAGTCCCGTGATCGGCTTTGATCCCCTCTTCCTATTCAGAACCTGTAGCATCCCCGAGCAGTGGGGTGTCCAGCACTTTCTGTTCCCATGTGAACATCTTAGCAAGAATGAGGCTCTGGCCTCTGGGCCAGCAAAAAAGACTACAGCATTTGTGGAAGTTTGTTTCTATCTTGCAGGGGCTATGTCTTGTGTGTTTCATTAGATGACCCACTGCTTCTCAGAGCTACAAGAAGCCTGGCAGGTCAAGCCTTTCAGTTCCTTCTGTAGGCCTAATTCACCGCCTGACATCCCAACCCTAACAACATAATCCATTTGTCCCTAATTTGATTTTTTTTTCTTTTCCAGAGACTTCCTTGGCAGCTAGGGCTTCTCATTATGACATGATTCATCCGTGTAGTGATTCCCATTAGAATAAGTATCTCAGGCGTGATTCATCCCCACAGATATTAAGCTGGAAGTTTCCTTTATAACGGTCCATTACACTCACAGCCATGAGTAACTTCGTGGACAGATGCCCTGCCCGCTGGCACTTGTTAGTTTTGCCCCATAATAGATTTAAGCCCAGAAGCTTTGTAGCAGAAGAGATGAATAGCAATGTCCTCTGTGGCTCATTCTAGAAAAATGACATGGATGAGAAGGATCATTTGAGGAGTACAATCAGATGAAACATGATATAATATAATATAATATAATATAATATAATATAATATATAATATAATACAATATAATATAATATATTTTTTTAAAGTCCATGGTAAGAGATCTGAAATGCTGGCAGGAATCAGAATCCCGCGGAAAGCTTTTTAAACACTTATTTCTGGGACCCCCAGGGTTTTTTAAATATGAGATTTTAATTATTTGGTAATTTCCTCTGTGCATTCAGTGTAGTTTGATCATATTCACACACCTCCAAATTCCTTCCAGGTCCTCCCACTCACCCGCCCCCTTTCAATTTGTGTTGAATACATTCATATAGGAGTGCCCCCCTCCACTAGAATGTGGTCAACCCAGGAGCCTTACCTTAAAGGAAACTGACTCTCCCTAACTCCAACAGCTGTGTGCTATCAACTTCTCAGCGAGGGGGAGGGGATCCAGGAGTCCCCACCCCTACTGGAATGGTGACTGGCTTGATCATGTGCAGATCTTGTGTAAGCAACCACAGTGACTGTGAGTGCAGGTCCTGTCATGACTGGAAGACACTGTTATCTCTAGTCTTCTCTTAGAATATTCCCGCCCACGTCTTCTGAGATGGTTCATGAACATTGCAGGGGAGGGTAATGCAATTATCCCATTTGTGGCCGGGCACTCTACAGAGACTGATTTTCTGTGCTTTTTGTGAGCTGCTTAACTGCCATCTACTGCACAAACAAACTTCTCTGACGAACGGCACCCATTATGGGTACTGAGATATGAATTTAGGAGGTAGTTTGATGCTATGTCTGTTTAGCAAAACAACAGTAATAGATTTACCTGTGAGGTCTACAGGGTCGTCTATTGTGGGTTTTTGGCCAGACTTACAGTGCCAGGCATGTGTTTCCTCCTGTGGAAGGAATCCCAGAAGTTTTTGATTCAGCACATCTGGGATTGCAATTCTAACAAGTTCCCAGATGCTGCTGCCATTGCTGGTCTGCTGCCCTTATTTTGAGATCCAAGGCTATAAGGCTCTAATTATTTCTCCATTGTACCCTCTCTCTACTGTTTGCAGTGTGCCTCTGTGCTGGGAGCAAAGGGTTCACTAAGAGACTGTGCTAACATCATGGCGAAGAAGCAGTGATTTCTGTGGTTCTCAAGAAGCACCACTATACTGTCTGTGTTGCAGGTGGCTTAGGCACAAGGAAGAGCATGATTCTTTCTTGCTGATGACTATACAGAGGAAGCAATGTGACCCAGGAGATGTTGTGGGGAAGGGTATTAGTTGCAGTGAAATTCCCAGATAATGACCAGTGGGGCATCCTCTTACACTCCTGAGATGGTTCCCACGGTAATGAAGGTTCAGCTTGCTTCCTGTAGTCAGTGCTACAACTCCAGTTAACTGGCATGGTGCTCACAAAGCTTTTATTTTTGGCTCTTTGGAATTGTGTTTGGTCAGTGTCTTGTGCATGGTCTCATTACTCTCAGGAGAATGGAATTCTCCACACAGGCTCTGGAATGGAATGTGGAATCAGGAGCTGAGGAAACACAGACTGCTGACAAAATGTGGCTCCCCATCCTTTCCATTCCGTCTCTAAGCCACCGCAGTCACCACCCGTCCTGTTTTTCTTTACCCCTAGGCAATTTGGTACTTCTTTTCAATCTTTGCCTTTGGCTTACATATGAGTATCCATGAGAAACTACCTTCAGCCTTCGAGAATTTTCTAGAACCCTCCAGAACACTGCTTTTAGATTCCAGTCATTAAGAAAGGATTCTATTAGGTCAATAAAAGGAGATTCCAAACCAACGCACCATATCAATCTTTCATTTTATTCTGGAAAGCAGCCCCTACCTTGTTATTCACCTTATGATTAACAGAGTTCAAATAACTGTGGTTATTTGGTTTTTTTGGCCCAGGTCACTCTAAAAAGCATATTATGGGGAGCTGTTAGCGGTAGATATACAGTCACTACCAAAGTGATCACTGCTATTGAAGAAACTGATAAGAAGGAAGGAAACATAAGAATAAACCTAAGTTAGAGAATATCAAAATAATCAATATTGGGACTGGAGGGATCATGGCTGCCCTTCCAGAGGATCCAATATCACCAGTGGGTTCTGCAGGTATTATGCATATGCCACACAGAGGTACAAACACCTATACACATAAATAAATCTTTTTTAAAATTTTAAATCAGTTTTAAGGTCAATTAATATCCACCTCCCCAGCTTAGGAAAGTAAATATAGGTTCAAGAACAGAGATCCTGAAAGGATCTTAGTGATAGTCTGGGCTGCCCTTCTCATGTCAACAAAATATTGGGCCAGGTGTGGTGGCGCATACCTTTACTCTCAACACTGGGGAGGCAGAGACAGATATATTATCTCTGTGAGTTCTGGTCTTCACAGCACGTTTCGAGTCAGCCAGGTCTGCCTGGCGAGACCCTGATTGAGAGAGAGGAGACAATGACCTCTAGGACAGTTTAAACAATCACTGTTCTCGGTCACTCATTATAAAGTCTCCGAGTCTAAAAATATTTATGGAATTAATTTGGTTTAGGAAAGTCAATTAATAAATCCACATGCTGGGTTTAGTAAGGCTCTATGATCCTCCCAAATGATCATTTTAATGAAAAGTTATCATTAAAAGTAGACAATCTTAGTACCCTTGACTCTAAATCGATCAGCATGTGAGAATGCGATAGTATTGAAGGCCATGAATGAAGATTTCGGGACTGGGCACACTTGTTAGTAACAACAACAACCTTACTTGGCAATCACTGTTCTGAATACTTTGTGAAGATTTGATCCCATTTAATGTGATTTCTATATCTAAAGTTCACCAAATAGAGTGGATAGTACCATGTCATCTGTAGTTCAGATGAATCCAGTAGACCCATGACCTCAAAGATGGAAAGATTCTCAGAAAGTTTGTGTTGAAGATGTACTATAGAGAGACGCATTCATTTAATCAGAAGTGGTTATTGAGACACTATACCATCTAACCACTGGTCTGGACATACAGCAGGGAAAAACAAAATCCCCATGAGCTGAACTCCTAGAAGAAGATAGAGTGGGGATCCTAAGTGGGCTGGTTCCCTCCTTACAGCTCTTGCTTTTCCATGTGCAGTGAACTGCCTGGGGATTCAGCTTGGTAATTAGTAGTACTGTGCAAGAGCTACAGGATCCTGACACCAAATCCCAGCCATGAACATCTTATTTTAAAGCTGTGGTAATAGCAATATCTTGTCATTGATCTATTCTGAGGCCTACAGGGACTCACGTGTCAGTGCTCAGTGCCTGATTCGTTTTATGCATACAGAAATGGTGAGGTGATGACAAGCATTATGAAGTCAGTGGACCTCTGCTCATGGGCCTTCTTCCTGTATTTTGGGAAGTGTGTTTCCAGGACCTAAAACTTCATTTTCTGTAACTTTGAACCCAGAAAAACAGCTTTAGAGATGAAGCTGTACAAAGTTGACTCCCCTTGCCCATTGTCAAGTGAAGACAAAGTCTCTTCTTGCTTTTTCCCTGAGTAAGGGCTGCTAATGTGGAACTTGTGACTACTTTGTGCCTCTTGGGGCTCTCCAGTGCTTGGCTGTGTTTCCACCCTCATCATGGTGCAGTCTTGACCTTCATTATACATATTTTATTCCATTTTGTAGCTGGACTCTATGTCTTAATATTTGTTTCTTCAAGGCATCCCTATTTCTAGAAGCACAAGCATCTTTACATGTTTTTATTTTCTACACAGATGTTGTGTAAGCATTAATGTCTATTGCTTTAAAATGTTAAGATCAGGACTGGAGAGATGGCTCAGAGATTAAGAGCACGGCAGCTCTTCCAGAGGTCCGGAGTTTGACTCCCAGCAACCACCTGGTAGCTCACAACCATCTGTAATGAAATCTGGTGCCCTCTTCTGGTGTACAAACATACATGTAGTCAGAACACTGCATACATAATAAACACATTTTTTAAAATGATAAGATCATGTTGCTTCAACAACTCTCGGCCATGTCACCCCAGCACTTGTCACAGCAGGATAAGTTAATTCTGTAGAGAGGATCATTTATTCACAGTTGCTGAACTGGGGAGGCTTGAGGGGCACTGAGCATAGCATTGATCTTACTATATAAGTCTAAATCTCTAAAAGCTTGACAATAGCTAAATGTAGACTCTTAGGGTAACTTCCTTTTTTTCTTACAGAAATGTAAGCAAGACCTATATCATTCTTCTAAAATACAACGTGACTATATGGACCACTATGCTCTTTCATTTTCAGTGCTGACATTTGAGTCCAGGGCCTTTAAATGCTAAGCAGTTGCTCTACTGTGAACTAAGGTCCCAGCCCAGTATACAATTTCAAAAACATAATTATGGTTCTGAGTCTGATGGCACATACATTTCATCCTAGTACTTGAGAGGCAAAGACAGGTAGATCTCTATGAACTTGAGGTCAGCCTAGTCTGCATAGTGAGCTAAATGTGTGTGTGTGTGTGTGTGTGTGTGTGTGTGTGTGTGTGTGTGTGTGTGTGTGTGTGTGTTTATGTATGCACATGTTTGTACTTGTGAGGTCAGGCTCATACATGCAGTGGTGTGTGTATGTATTTATGTATGCACATGTTTGTACTTGTGAGTTCAAGCTCATACATGCAGTGGTGTGTGTGTGTGTGTATGTGTGTGTGTGTATATTTATGTATGCACATGTTTGTACTTGTGAGTTCAGGCTCATACATGCAGTGGTGTGTATGTGTGAAAGTCAGAGGACAACCTTGGATGTTAGTTCTTGCCATGCACTTTGTTAGAGACAGGCAAGCTTCTTTTGCTGATTACCACCTGTACACCAAGCTATCTGGCCAGAGAGCTTCAGACATTCTCTTATCTGCCATAGAGGCACTGGGGTTACAGACACACATCTGTCTCTATGTGGGTTCTTTGAATTTGAACTAAGACCACCATGCCTGCCAGTTGGCAAGTTTTAATTAACTTATTTGGTCTGCTTACTTATTGTCATTTTCCCTATTGACAAGGCACTTGTTTATGGATTGCCAGTAGTTTAGCCAGGCATTGTATATGTGCTCAGTAAATACAATTGAAGGAGGGATTGAATACATGGCTGTTTAGCTAGCTTGGTTGCTATATTGTGACATTTTCATTTTATCTGAAAAACAATATTGATCAATGCAGGGCAGTAGTCTATCTTCTTTTCAGCACATTCTCTTACCACATTAATCAAGTGGGATAAAGTTTATATGTGTTCTCACTTTGTGTTCTTAAAACTATAAATCTCCATATAAAGGAAACACTTGGCCATTAGTCATAACGTGACTATTTTAAAGAGTAATTCAGCATGAATAAAAACAACATCAGTGTTAGCATTGCTGAGACCCCTTGCCAAATAACAACGGGATATTGAATCCCACAATTAAGCTGTGTGACCCATGCATGCGGCAGTAGATAAAGCTCGGTAAAGGAATGGGATGAGCCCAGCTCCTAAACCTGGCTTAGCGCCTCATTAGCTGTGTAAGGTTAACTATGTTTCTCACCTGTAAAGTGAAATCTCCCTAACTAGGTTACCACGTGAGGTCAACAAGCATGCCCAACACCTCATGGTGGTGTCTGTTGTAGTGGATTTTCACAGCAGCCATTTACTTATTCCACGATTCTGTAAAATGGCTGGCTGTTGTCCTAGTCTGGTTCTACCAGCGCACCTGTCTTGTGCATCTGTAGAAGCACCTGGATTGGCAATGGAGGACATGGGAAGCAGGACGGCTTCACTATGAGGCTGGATCATGCTGACCTTCAGCTAGGGTGATAGGAGCAACTGAGCTAGGGTCGCATCCTCTAGCAGGCTAACTGAGGCCTCTTCACATGGAAGTTGTTCCAAAGCCTAAAGCAACAAGAGGGAGCAAACCCTATTATAAAACTATTTTTGTAAGATTGCGCTTGCGTAAGTTCCCACTGGGGAAGCAATGGCGAGGCTAGCCAAAGTTAGGAGAGAAAGCCCGGCAAATTTTATAGCTACCACAATCGCAGTCACCCCATTGCCATCACTCTAAGCCTAATGTCTGCTGAGCTTTTAGTAGGTGCCAGATGCTCTTTTGATGCATTATCTTTATCAGAGACTGTAATTTTAGTCTCAACTTTACAAGGCAGATACATCCGTGTCCATATACTCTAGAGAAAGTGCCTGAGGTTCAGAAGGGCACAGCAACAGTTTATCCTGCTGGGAAGGGACAAAAGAGTAAGATTTAAAGCAATGCCTCAGAGCCTTAGTTAAGTAGTGAGTACTGTTCTTCTTGATCTGTTTGTAGCAGATGCCCAAGGCACCTTCCTTTTTATATGGGAGTCATCTGGTAAGAAATAATGTGATTTTGGCATGTTCCCTGATTATTACTGTATCCACTACCACACTGCCCACGCTGAGCATTTTTCTAATAAATGTTTTGAATTTGGCTATCGAAATTTGTATGACTAGATAGCTGGGCTTGTTAACTCAGAGTCTCTTCCTGGGCCTTGGAGGCAGAGATGGCGGCAGATTGAAGCTACACACCCATTCTTAGAGCTCTTTATCTCTTCATTCAAGTTTAAGGTGAAAGGAGAGTCAACCTTTTTATTTTATTTTTTAGTTAAAATATAATTACATAATTTCTCCCCTCCAATCCCTCCCATGTGCCTCCTTGCTCCCTCTCAATTTCATGGTCTTTCTCTCTCTGTGTGTGTACACATACAATTGCAAATATATTAACACAACCTTCTGAGTTCAGTGTACCTTTTCTGTATTTGATCCCAGGAGTGACTGCTTGGCTATCCCAGGATAACCAATTAAGGGACTCATCCCTAAGAAAGACTAATTCTCCTGCTTGAAGCACTCCTTGGTTGCCTGTAGGTCCTGTGAAATTTCACACTTGCACATTAGCATATTTATTGCTGTTTACTCTTGCTCAGGTCTTGTTTAGACAGCCATACTGTTGAGATATCATGGGTGAAGCTTCCCTGCCATTTCCAGGAGACACAATCTCGCAGAAACCCAAATCCCTGGTTCTCTGGCTTTCTACAATCTTTCTATCCCTTTTCTAAGATGCATCCTAAGCTTTTGGTGCAGGACTCGTGCTGTAGATGTATCCATTAGGGCTGGATACACCGTGATGAATTTTCTTTACATTTTGACCAATTGTGTTTTTCTATAGTGGCTTTCTGTCTATTGGAAAGAGAAGCTTCTTTGATGAGGAATGAGAGCTACACTTACCTGAGGGTGTAAGGACAGGTATTTAGAGTGCATGCTGGTTTGGTAAAGTGGCAGTATCAAGTTCTCCTCTTAGATCCATGACCTCACTAGCCTCAGGTAGTTGACTAGGTTTCTAATCCCAGGCGTGATTTCCCTCCTGCTGAGTAAGCCTAAATCTAATTAGATAGTTGTCCGTTGCTCCTAAAATATGAGCACCACTATTGTATCGTTAGGAATATTTTGCCATGCTGGTCATTGTTCGTTCATGAGCAACACAGCAAGGTTAGACTACTGGTTGCTTCTTGGAAACTTACATAGCATGAAGTGCAATCTTTTGCAACTGGCTTTCTCCACATATAACTAGCAATTAACATATGCAGGGCACACTGGAGAAGCTCCATGCATATTTATTATATAAATCTACACTCCTCTACATAAATAACTGAGGAAAGGGTCACAGTATATAAAACCAAAACCAGATATTGGCCAGATGTGATAACTAAAGAGAGATGGGAACTGCTACCAACCTGTAAAACTATTTGCTCCATGTGATAGAGAAATACTGCTCATGTGATATCTTGTGGGTAGCTCAGTGCCACCAGAATCCATGTGTTCAGGAGTGCTTCAGTTTCACACGTACATATTAACTTCACTGATCTTGAAACCCTGTTTGATAACGCCAATATGATGCCTAAATCTGGCTCATAGACATCACCTTGTGGCTTCCCTATATTAGATATTCAATGGCACTTCTCTCTTGCATTCTAACTATCCCAAAGGCACGGTAAAAGAGAAACTGAAGAGATGAAGATGGAGCTGTGGAATAATGTGAGGAAGGACATCAAGAAAGTTGTGGGTGTGGCCATGGGGGTTATTTCAGAGATTACACCAAAATCAAGGAACCAGAAATAGAGAAGTATATTAGATTCAAATGTATTATATTGTACCATACTTTACCTGTAGGCTAAATGTTCTTTAGAAAATAATTCTTGATCAAATAACATGAGAAACAATCAACCATTCAATTAAACAAAATGAAATTAATTTCCTTACAACATCTGTAGTTGTCTTTAATATTCTGTGGGGCAGTATACATCTCCAGAAGGGGAGCTATTTATTGTGCTCAAATTTCTGTGATCATGAAGTCTGTGTGTCCTGTATGTCTGTATTCCTTCTAGATCTTGACAAATCTGGAAAAAGAACTAAATGGACCGTTAGGAATCTATGATAGCCTTAATAGTAGGTAGAGTTCATAAAGCAATGGCTATGGGCACCGTAAGCCTGTAGGGCAGCTTGACAAGAAAAGGGCATAGGCAACCTATTAGTAACTGGGAACTGTCTGTTCATCTTTTTAAACAAAACATTTTTAGCCTCATTCCTCTTTTAAGAACAAACAAATACCAAGTGTCAAAGGGCGCTACCTCTAAAGGCTTAAGACTCTTTGCCATAACAGTTTGCCATTAACAATCCTTTATCAGGCTGCCTGGCCTTCCTGGTTGCACAGTTAACACCCTGTACTCTCTGCTCTACACACACTCCCATCTATTTGTTGTTGACAGGACAGAGTCTGCATTTTCCAGCCTTTCACTAGGATTCTCTCCTGAATTCCCTTCCCCACTTATTGCAGTTAGAGCCACAACTGCGTTCCAAGGCTCAGGCCAAATCCTGCTATGTCTACAGAGCCTTTCTTAGTACTCATAAGAGATTCCTGCCTTTGAACTCCTGACCATGTACTCTCGAAGAGCTTGAATGGGCTTACTGTGGTGTGTATTACCTGTTTGGTTTGGTATGTTTGGCAGGGTGACAATGGAGATTGTCTTCCTTCTTTAATAAATCAATGTCTAGGAAAAGATGGACATTGAGAAGAAAGACATACCCTGAGCTCTGTGTGTGCCCAGATAAGGTTAAGGATGACATTGTCCAGTCACACATAAAGCACAGTAATAACTACATCATGCTGAACAACATAGACTCTGCTCTCTAGTTAACAGCTTCCCATCATTCCTTGGGGAAGAGTGCATTCTCTCCCAGAGACTTACCCAATAGTATTGTGTGCTGTTTCTCAACACTAAGTCAGGTATGCTACATGAGTTTCCTTAGTGAATCCCAATATCCCTAAAAAGGGATATTATTGGCCCCACTTTACAGAGGAGGAACCTTACTCAAAATCTTTATATTCTTAACCAGTTCTCTGGCCAGACAAGGCAGAACCAGTTATATAGCCCCCTCCCCAATACCTTACCTCAGAGTCTGGATGCAATCACAACACACCATTCATTTGGACACACTGGTCAGACATTTGATGACAGAAAATCCAACTGGCAAGGATGTATCACCATGCAGAGAAAAGCAGAGTAGAGATCTAGGTTAGCCCAGTCTGGATGTTGTAGGGGTTTGGTTTATCGCAGTGTTTTATTAGGATTGAATATTGGGGACATAGTTAAGGTAAAATTTTGAGGGTACATACCCATTGCCTCTCTGGCACAAGCTCATTGCAGGTCTGTGATCTCTGTACAATGAGAAACTGATTTGCCCAGACCTGACACAGTTACTGTAAATAAACTAAAGAAAGCTGTTTAAATGTCATAATGAATTAATTGTCAAGTAGTATACCTCTCTTCCTCCTTTAGCAAGCTACAGTGTAGGGGATTATGTTGTTCCATTGTAAATAATTGTCCCACCCACTGGTTTAATAAAAAGCACTGATTGGCTAAAGGCAGACAGGAAGTGGGGGTGGGGCTACCAGAATAAGAAAACTCTGAGAACAGGAAGAACAGAGCAGAATGCCAGAGAGAAGCCAGAAGAAGCAGAGGACAACTATGCTGCTATAAGAAAAGGTACCGAGCCACATGGCTGAACAGGATAAGAGTCATGGGTTAGATTAAGGGTAAAGAGTTAGCAAGTTATATGCCTGGGCCTTAGGCCAATCAGCCTAAAACTATTGTAAGCATCTGTGTGTCTTTGGGGGTCTGTGGGTCTGTGGGCCTAAACCTTGAGGCTAGGCCCGAAAGTCCTGGCCAGAAACCTCTTACTACAATACAGATGTCCCTTTATGTGACCTTTCCTCCATGTTGTTCATATTCTATCAGAAAGACTCCAAAAGACTCCAGAACACCTCACCAACCCAACACCTCCCTGAAGTCTTGAGCTCTATGTTAGTCAGGACTCTTCAAAGCAATGTGGAAATACTACAGGGCAAGCAGTACATTTTTCCTTTTGCATTTGTCCATGTGTTCTGACATAGTGAACCACACAGAGTAGTGTTTATGTCAGTGCATGTTGATTGAACTACATTAAAATGGGCAGAAGACATGGCTGAGATCCTGTTCTAATCAGATCACACTTGGTGAATACAGCTGGTTGCAGAGGCACTCAAGAAAATGGCAGAGCACAGAAACTGGGCAGGGACTAATTCTCTGAATGTGGGAGATGAAGAGAGCAGAAAAGAATAAGAGCATCAAAGATTTCAATACTACCTGATAGATAAGAAGAATCTGCCCATGAGGGAGATACTTCCCCATGACTCTTTCATCCTCACTTGTTCATGGAGCAAAAATTTTCTATGGAGGTCTGATTGAGGTACAGATGGAGCAGGCAGACATGGTCAGTCATACAGGATAGTCCAAAGGATGAGAGAAAGGCTTGCCCTGTTGCTCTTCAGAAGAGCATTGCGGAGGAGGAGAAATTTGAGCTGAATGTATTTTTGGTTGGTGCAACTTTAAGTGCTCTGTTTGATAGCAGAGTTGTTTGAATGGCCTATTTCATAACTACACAGAGCTTCTCCAAATAAATGGTGTCTGCAGAATGTTCAGGTTAATGCATGAGTTCAGGGCTCAAAGGTGTTTGTGCTTAGACTGGCGGAACCTTCTTTCTTCATAAGTCATCTTGGCATTTTGTCAACAAGTTAATTTGCTTTTCTAAGAAACTAGATTAATACTTCCTGTGCTTTGTGCTATTCACAGATCTACAGTGCAGTAAGAGGAGAAGAAACAGAAGATCCAGTTGGATCTCTTCTCCATTGCTCCAGACAGCTCCCAGCCTCCGAGACAGCCTGCGGAAGGATTAGAGATGGTCCATGCTTAAAGCAATGCGTACGAGACACCGAATGTGAGTACCGTGCCACCCTCCAAAGGACATCCATAGCTCAGTACATCACTGGTTCTCTCCTGGAGGCAACCACCTCTTTGGGAGCAAGAAGCGGTCTTCTCAGTACTTTCGGAGGATCCACTGGACGAATAATGCTGAAAGGTAATTTTGGAGTTTTGTTTTTAACTCTTCATGTTTTCCATTAGAGACTATGATAACCATCCAATACACTGCTGCTGATAGAAAACTGAATCCACATTTCAGAGACACTAAGAAAATGAAGCAAAAGTAGTTGTTCTGAGTAAACAGAAAAATTAAATCTCTTAAGACTTAAACAAATAGCGAATGCTAATTTTTAAAGCTCATTTTTTTAAAAAAAAACTAGTAAATGGCTAAAATTCCATCTTTCATATTTTTACATTTGTTTGCTCATTTTGAGTGTGAAGGTAGGGAAGTGAATGCACATGTGTCAGTGCGTGTCTGGAGGTCAGAGGACAATTTGTAGGGTATTGGTTCTCTCCTTCCACCCTATAGGTTCCAAAGGTTGACCTCAAGTTTTCAGCCTTGATGGCAAACACCTTTACTTACTGAGCCACCTCTCTGGTCTTTTAAATCTAAAATAAAATGCAGGTGGGTAGTAATCTGAGACATAATCCATGAGAGATATCAGTTACTCTGGCACAATGCTATCAAGTAAATATCATATGATTGTATTAAAAATGAGCCATGCTTTAAAACCAAGTGGAAATTCTTCACATATGGAACCAATAGGTTTCTGGTGATAAGAGAAGAAAAGAATTGTAGCCTGTAGTAGTCTGGGCCCACGGGAGGAGTCTTTCCCACTCATGGTCCCACAGCCATTTATGAAATAATTACTCAGAGGCTTATATTAATTACAACCTGTTTGGCCTATGGCTCAGGCTCATTACCAACTAGATTTTACAGCTTAACCCATTCTTACTAATTTGTATGTTGCCACATGGCTCTGTGGCTTTATCTGTGTTTCACTACATCATGCTCTTCGGGCTACCGCCTGCAGCATCTCTTTGACTCTGCCCTTCTTTGTCTTTTATCTCTGCTTGGATTTCCCAGGTGCCTCTAAGCTGCCTTACCATAGGCCAAGACTGTATCTTTATTAACAAATGGCAATAAAGTATAATTGTAGCATATAGAAAGACATCCAACATCAAATAACCATCTTTCAATGTGTCCCATTGTAAAGGCCCCAAAAGGCAGGTAACAACACAGAGAAATGGGAGCCAGTGGGAAAAAGGGTCCTGAGCACCCAAACTTCCCATGTCTTCCCATGACATACAGACAAGTGGGTCAGAAATGGCAGTGCCCTAGAGAGCCTCAGAGACCTGCTCACTACACAGCTGTCACAAACTACTTGGCAGCCTTTGCTGGCAGGAAGCTACCAGCCAGACAGGGATCATGCAAGGTTGTGTTCCACTGCCTGGGGCTGCCAAGAGCTCCATCTGACATCCAGCTACTCTGTCACAGAGAGTAGGCGTTGTCCCCCTACAGTGAGCCCTCAGACTAGGGCTAGCTGGCCAGTGGCCTTGCTCCTTAGTCTTCAGTCTCCCTTTTATACCCTAACCTTCAGCCCTGCCATGCCAGAGAGCAACACCACTACCTTCTGGTATACCACACTGAGTGCCATTTGAATGGTTTTCTCCTAATATCTTAACTTCTGGGCATTGTCTTCACGTTAGGACCAGAAGGAAAACACACAATGTTGGAATACTAATCTGAAACAGTAATATGGAGGAAATTGGCCCCAGGTATACATGCTTGCGAGGGAGTAAAGCAGCACTCTCTCCCTCATACAATGTGCACTGTCTGAACAGTAAGGAATCCCCCACCCCCAAAATTGAAGGTTTCTCTGCTCTGATGTGATGCTCAGACACTAGCAGGCCAACATTTTCCATGGTGCTCTTCCCAAGACATTGAGCTGAGATTGGCATATAGAATTGTCATGTGACTGATTGGCAGGGCCTCATGAAAGGTCACCAACCCACACTCACCACATTATCCATACTGTACTGTAAAGGGAAGGTGTTATGAAAGATCCTTCTAAAGTGTTTCCAATCAACTTGCTTGCTAGTTATTTACAAAGAGGAAAGTTCTGAATGCATGAAATCATTAAAGAAAGTGTGTAACTGTGATGTTAGGTATCATATAAGGAATGTAAAAGACTCTACATGTTCAAAGGGTGGAGAAGGGGTTATATCTGACAAATAATTCAGCCTGAAATAAAAACAAAGCCAATACAAGGCACCTTCTTTATTCTTCCAGAATATCTAGGGTCCCAACTAAGACAGGGGTACTAACACTAACACTGTTTCAGAGACTCATGAAGTTAAAGCACCAGCCCTGCTGCCCTGATAGTAACTTGATTTTGATTGTTGCTGTGCTTCCTTGTTCAGAACAGCACCTCATACATCGTTTTCCTCTGGTGCTACCCTAGACCATCAATTAATGTGAGAGCTTCCAATTGCTGCCTTAAGCAAGAGCTGGAGTTTAATTTTCTGTTTTGTAGCTTCTTCACGGTTTCTGATAACTGTCAAATTGGTTCCTGCTAAGTAATATCAGCTGGTTCACACTTGCTCTGGGCTTATCTCTGTCATTTCTAGTTTATGGCCTTGGAGGCTGATTTTAACTGCAGTGTTCTCTTCCATGGGGTTTGTAAAGTTTTAAAGGTAAATATATGCTTCTTCAACATGCAGTAGAAAAATAATGCATTCAAAACTCAAAAGGTTTCACACACACACACACACACACACACACACACACACACACACACACACACTATGCAGAGCAAAACAATGCTAACTAACACAGTGAACAGTGTACATATATTTCAAGCCATTATGTTGTTAACAGCAAATGCATGTGATTTTTCTTAATTTAAATGTCCAAAGTCAGGCCAGCTTAGTCTACACAGTAAGTTCCAGGTCAGCCATGGCTACATAGTGAAACCCTGTCTCAAAAATTATATTTAGTTTAATTTTAAAAATAACACTTAAAGAATAAAATACAAACATACGAGGCTTCAAAGGCAACAGGAGATTGTCAGAATCTGTAGGATCCTCGTGTTGAAAAGTAGGTCTTGAACCACTAGGGGATCTGGAGGAAGTGGCTAAGTGACATGCTTCTGTTGGCCACTTCTTTTATTGGTCAGTATGTGTTCCATGGCGTGGATTTGTCCAGTAGCGAAAGCTCAGAATTTATAATGAGAAGTTGTTCATAAGGATCCAGGCACGATGGTGCTTAGGAGTCCAAGGCAGAGGATATTGAGTTTGAGATCAGCCTCAGCTCCATACAAGACTGTCTAAAAGAAAACCAAGAAAGCAGAAGAAAGTTATAAAGAATGGAGAACATATATTCTGACTCCAGCTTCTGGAAGTTTACTTCTCAGAAGCTATGTGGACCTTTAGACACTTTCTGGGAGAAGCAGCCCCATGTTCGGTTCTCAGACCCCGTCAGCGTGCGCACAGTGGGAACATCTACTCTTTCTACCATGAGACACTTCAGCGGCTGTGGGATGGGAAACCTTAGAAGTGGGTTAGATGGCATTTCCTGCCAAGAGGGAATATTTTCATTGGAGATGAGTAAGGAGAGAAGACTTTTTCTGGACTTTGAAAAGGACTTTTAGCGGTCTGAGATGTTAGTTGGTGGCAGCTCTATTTCTTGGTTATGGTCGATTGCACTTCGATGCTCAGACCTGAATGGAAGAACCAGAAAACTACCCCAGTTACTTAAAAAGAAGAGGAGGAGGAGGAGGAGGAAGATAAAGTGGGAGAGACGGAAAAGCACAAGATCTTTTCCCCACAGAGAAAGGGGAGGAAAAGGGTCAAGGAATGACCTCTCCAAGGGAGAATTTATGTTTGAAGTCTGTGAAAATGAACTGGGGGGAGGTCGAGACAAAGGAGGAGGCAATGAAGACAGAAAGCAGAGCAGTGATTACAGAAGCTGAGACAATGGGAACATGGAGTTAGTGAACACAGTTTCGGTTTCATAAAAGCAAAGTTCTGGAGATGGGTAGTGACAAGGCTGTGTGGATGTATTTAACCCCTGTGAACTCCACTCAAAAATGTTAGAAAGGAGTACCTACCTTTTGTGTATTTTACTACAACTGGGCAAGTTTCATCCAATGCTGGTCTTTCTTCCCAGGTCTGCATGAGTTTATTAAGAACTTAGGAATTCCCTCTGAAACTGGCTTTGATTACAAATGGGGATTGCAGCAATCTGCAGAAAAAAAAATAGGGGGCATGGATGTTTAGCAGTTTATCATCATGCCCAAGTCAATGTGCTCACAAAGGATCCTGCAGCCTTGTAGCTTTGCCATAGCTTAGGGGATGGGATGGAGATGGTTAACAACTAGAGCTCTTTTTTGCCCTTATTATTACTGCAGATGATCTATGAAGTTGAAAATTTCCAAAATTCAGAGATATTGAAGATTTGCTTGTTTGTGTATGCACATGTGTGTCTATGTATGAGCTTAGACATGTGTGCAGGTGTGCAGGTATGCTTGCTTGTCTGTGTGTGTGTGTGTTTGTGTGTGCAGAAGCTGAAAGAAAGCATCAGGTGTCCCCTGATGCCACTCTCCACCTGTTTCACTAAGGCAAAGTCTTTCTCTGAACCTGGTCATAGTTTTGACTAGACTGGAAACCACCAAGTCCCAGCAACACCGTCTCCAGACTTTTCAGAGCCTAAATGATAATGGTGTTCTTGATGTCCAGATTGTTACATGTGTGCTGGGATCTGAACTCCAGTCTTCATGATTTCATGGTGTGATGGCTGGTTTTGATGTCAACTTGCTACATGCTGAGTCCTGTAGGAAGAAGAAACTCCAATTGAGGAGTTGCGCCCATCAGACTAGTCTGTCATATGCTCTTGACTGTTAATTGATGTGGGAGGGCTCAGCCCATGGTGGAGAGTGCCACCTTTGGAAGGTGGTCCTGGATTATATAAGAAAGCAAGCTGAGCAAGCCAGTAAGCAACATTACTCCATGGTCTCTGTTTAGTTCCTGACTCCAGATTCCTACCCTGGCTTTTGTCCATGATAGACTGTGATGTGAAATAAAATAAAATAAAATAAAATAAAATAAAATAAAATAAAATAAGATAAAATAAAAACCTTACAACAACAACAAACCACCACTACCAAGAACAACAAGAAACACCACAAGATAAGGTGAAAATGGAGAGAAATGGGTAAAATAATCCATAGAAATACACAGTACTGAAAGAGAAAAATAAAATAAAGGTGTGATAATGACAGCTTTTCAAATAGAGCAATTGAGTATTCTCTCATGTACATGGCATTAGCTGATAAAGTAAACAATGCCACAAACACGGCTTTTCCTTTTTACATTGTTAAGTTTACAAATGACAAGATTAAATATAATACGTAACCAGTACAAAGTATAGTTACTGGCATTTAAAGTGTGTAGAAGGAAGAATAAAATCCACTATTTTTAATAATGATGCATGCACCTGTACATCTGTGAATAACTATTAAAGTTATTGCTCATTCATAGGCTGTAGTAGCTAGAACAGTGATATACAAACAGAGTGAGCCTTAGAGGTTCAATCTTCTTATTTGGAAATAGAGGCTATTTTGCTTCTGATAGTGGAGTTGGACACATTTTCAAATTACATATCTTTCTTTTATTACAATAAGTATATCCTATCTCTTTTTTTAAAGAGTTAATGACTTTGAATATTAAAACCACAAATTGTAGTAGGGAAACACAGACATCTGAAATGCATGACTATACCTCATAAATAGTTTTGTTTATAATGGTTGTCTTAGTTGACTTCCTCCTAATCAAAACAGTTAGCCCTTGCATGCTTACCAGACTGAGAAGGTATACACATAGCTTCAATTCTACGATTTCTGTTTGTTTAAAGAAACATCCTGACTTATTAGTTTTGCTACCTTGAAGTTATTTGTGGATAAAAATATACCTTAATGTGATGCTGAGTGTATTTCTGTAGCAGTTAATTAATTAAGAAATATTCATTAGTTGCCAATTGTGGCCCAGAGTTGTGTCAACTATGGGAAGAATGCAGATACATTTAGAAGTTTGCAGCTTGTAGAACACTGCTTCTCATTCCAGAGAAAACATAAGCTTGGTTTCAGGCCAGCTAAAGTAGCCCTTACCACCCAATGTGAGAAGACACTGGACTTCTGAACTGAAGTGGGGGAGTAGTATCAGAAAGTTTGATGGCACAGGACAAAATACTCCTGCTGTGGGGCTCCAGTAGTCAGGTGTCTTTCAAAGAAGAGAATCCATACAGGGTAACCTCAGCATTTAGTCAGCTCCCTATGATCCAGGAGTGGGTTTGCCCTCAGATGTGACCTTTAGTTTGAGTGAGTAGCTGTGTTACAGTCACCCCTTAATCATCTTCATCTTGCCCCTAGAAGTAACTTTATGAAAAGAAATCATTCTGCCCTGTATCTCAGTGAAAGTGTTGACGCAGGAAGGGAAGGGCAGAAGGCAGTATGCCTGATAAGTGAGGGTCCTTTGAGTTCTAGTCAGCGCATCCAGAAAGGTGATTGGTCAGAACTGTAGTGCCTGACAGGCACTCAGAGCTTCAGATTAAAATGTCTTGGTAACATATTCCAGAAATTCATCCACCAGAGTTATCTGAAATGCTACACCAAGATCTAATCTAATGATGGCTAGATTCCAAGGCTTTCCTCCCCAAGACTTGATAAATGTTAAAAGAGAAAAACAGTTCTAAAAGATGAATTTTCAAGGTTGCTAATTAAATGTTTCAGAAAACCCCACCCAGAATAAGGGAGATGCAAATCTAATCAGAGAAGGCCAACAGCAGCTGGATTACACTGGAGGGGTTAAGAACTGCACTTGAACTAGGAACTAAAGAGAAAACGTAAAACTGAAAAGAGCATCAGTAGAGGAACAAGGTAGAAACTGCAGCTTACAATAATTGGGAGAATGGGTCAAATCTCCCATCACAGTGGTTATGGCCAAGAAAGGCCATTTTCGTCATCTATATTGCTCTACTGGTTGCATGTACACACATTACTCTTAGAACTTTAAAAAGAGGCCGATGTGAAGATTTTGATGAGTCCAAGCCCCTTATTTCCAATATGGCTCTTGTCAGTGGCTGTAAGGAAGACCATTTGGACTTCCCAATCAAATGAAATCAGAAGACAGGAGACAGAGAGGCTTTGCTGGAGGGAGGTGATGATGAAAGATGTCCAAACATGAATGAGTGTTACCTTAGGCTCTCTTAGTCCATTTGGGAATATCAGTCTGTGACTGGTGCTGTTGTTGAGGAGGTATTGGACATGTGTGTCACTCCATCCTGGGTTTGAGGCTTGACATCAGTGCCTCACTTAAAGCCAGCTTTACTTTTCCGAACTTCACTTTCTGCACCTGTAGAACAGAAAAGTCAGAGCAGAAGCTCTAGTTCTCTTCAGGGCTGGGTGTGACAATGGATACAAGGAACATAGTACCTGGTACATAGCATTCTTATCCAGTCTTGAGACAGTGACAGTCACTTGGGATGATGGTGGGGATGCTGCCAAGCTCCTGTAAGCTCAGTCATTGTATGCCAGAGAAGAAAAGTCCCCCTGAGACACCTGAGAGGAGGTTATCTAGTGACTTCTGGCAGCCACCTGTAACCTCATTAGAGTTTCCTTAGTTTCCATGCATTGAGCAATTCATTCATCCATTTACTTAACAATAATTTTTGAACATCTTTCCTGTGCCAAAACTACAGCAGTAAATAAGACGTGGGCCTTGCTTCTGGGACTGCTTTGCCAATAAGGAGATGGAGAAGTGACAAGCAAGCATGCTGTTTTAGCACGGTATAAAAGTTGTATTTGAAATAAGCATAGCACCCAGAGACCCAGAGAAAAGCCCTGAACTGTCTTGAGTGACGTGTGGGGAATTCTAAAACTAATTAAGAGACTAAAGACACGTGAGCAGCATTGAACAAAGGTACCTCTGACCTACATTAGGGAATGCTTAGTTTCTACTTAATTCTGCTGACTATCTCTGTTCCCACAGTAGAAAATGTGCTTCACATTCCCTGCCGCCATTGTGAGCTCTGCTGGCTAGTTTTTATGTCAGCTTGGCGCAGGCAACAGTCATCTGGGAAGAGAGAGACTCAGTTGAGAAAATGTCCCTAAACGGATTGTCCTGTGCATAAGCCTGTGGGGTGTTCTTGATTGATGATTGAAGTGGGGGAGCCTGTCTCCAGTGAGTAGTGCCCCTCATAGGTGGATAGTCCTGGATGGTACAAGAAAGCAGGCCAAGGAAGCTATGAGGAGCAGGCCAGCAAGCAGCACCCCTCCCGATCCTCTTCCATCAAGTGCTGCTTCCAGATCCTGCCTAGAGTTCTTGCCTCAACTACCCTGAGTGATAGAATATGACCCCAGAGTTGTAACCTCTTTCTTTCCCAAGTTGCTTTGGCGTAGTATTTTAGCACAGCAATAGAAATCATCACTAAGACAGGAGCCAAGTCTAAAATCTGCAATTGGCACAGAATTTAACATTCAAGTCAAAATTTTTGTTGTATATTTTAGTGAAGTTACTCATGACAGTAAACATTAAATGAGTTTTTACATTATAAAATTAATACTTTTTTGAGTTTCCAAATTGTCTTAAGGGATTAGAAGGCACTTAAATGGTCCATGAAAATTTTTGTCTGTGGAAACATTTCTAGAACATAATGAAATATGCTTATAATATGTTTATAATGGCAATGTGGATCAGTAGCAGATAATTGGGAAAAAGAGAAAAAATCTCTAGATAGTCTGAGTCATTCTATAAACTTCAATCAAACCTGAATCCTGAAGAAATAATGGAGAAACCAGTAATACAGTTAAACTGAGAGTATTTTGTTTCATTTTACTGAATTTTAGCAGAACATATTTAACCCTGTTCAGGAAAACCTAAAATATTTTGCCAACTAGAAATATATATCTACTATTTTAATTTTTAAAAATTCTTCTTAACTTTGTGTTTCTTCTGATAACAAATGCTATTTTAAAATGTTTTCCACATACCAATCAATAAGCATCTCTGTGGAGATTTGAACAAACATGCTTCAGAATTTCTGAGGCTCTCTGTGTGGACATGTATCTCCCCCAATTTATACACAGTCACTCTTTTAACTAATAAAGAAACATATAAATACGCATTTCAAACAAATGTTGCAGGCAGCTTGGGAAACAGAGGAAGGGAGTGTGCAAAAGTTGTAGAATCTTTGGAGACTTAAGTTCTGAACAAGTGACTGCTCAGCCAACATACACCTTCAACCCATGTTATTCACCTCTAAGATAAGGCTTCTAGAACTCTTCCATGCATGGCCCATTTTTGCCTGAGAAATTTTATAAAACCGTGGAGATATATATCATACAATTATGATAATAAAGGATTCTGTTTTAGAATAATCCTTTTAAAACAGTAAATTTATATTTGCACTAATGTGAAATATTGTGAGGGGGAATGTGTGTAGAGCCTGGGGATCACCAAGGAAGTGTTCTGGTGTCACTGTGAGAGAGAAGAGTTATTTGCCAGATGTGGCTACCAGTCAGAAGGTGAGGCAAAAGCCTGGCCTTGGTGCTTCAAAGAGCCCATGCAGGTCTTAGCAGGTTAGACTTTAGGAAAGTCTTACCACCGGTGAGCAGCCTGTGGCCAGAGCCTGAGTGAAAGATGACAGCTGCAAACCTGATTATTCCTGCATGAGGAATTAGTGTGCTTAAAACAAAGATCCAAGAGTCAGTGTGAGCTCTCTTCGTTTGGGTTGGCATGAAGTAGTGGTTGCCGAAAAAAAGGGACTAGTTTAGAAAATTCAACATCACTGAGAGAAAAAATGAAATGTAATGAAAAGTACAGTTGGTTAAGAATGGGGCATTTTTACTACAACATGGCACTGTTGTAAAAGCAAACAAAAACAAAAGAACTCCACATCAGTGCCAAGGAATAG
The DNA here is from genome assembly GCA_033318265.1 of Phyllotis vaccarum. Classification (NCBI taxonomy): domain Eukaryota; kingdom Metazoa; phylum Chordata; class Mammalia; order Rodentia; family Cricetidae; genus Phyllotis; species Phyllotis vaccarum. Next base: position 23,040,428 of record JARWLC010000004.1, on the reverse strand, counting down.
CTCTATCCTGAGTGTGGGTGTCTGAGTGCTTCTGGCGTATCTGGCTCAGCAGAGCAGCTGGGAGCAAAGCCTCCTTGGGTCTGACATAAAGCGTAGATCTTGCCCAAATGTGGAAAACCTTTAGGGACGCTAAAACCATTAGGGATCCGTAACCCTGACTTGAACCAAGCAGAATAAACAAACCCCTGCCCAAATTGGAACTTGCTCGATGTCCTGCCGAGCTATCCAAGGGGAAAGGCTGGAGCCTCCGGGGTCTTTGAATGGGTTAACATCTTGTTTCAGCGCTTTGATGAGAATGTGTGTGTTTCACTCTGTCCTTTGAAATAATCGTAACATCTCAGTTGCCAGCCCACCAACGGTTGGAGCTCTGAACCAATAGCATACACTTCTTTTTCTTTCTGAAAGTAGGATGTTAAAACTAAGTTAGACCTATTGGAATTGTGATACAAATTCCAAAGTTGGAAAGTCTCCAGAGAGCATTCACATTTTCCATGGATGGAGTCTTGGTACATTCCCAACCTCTATTTCTATTTTCAATATTCTTTGTCACTCTTCCCAGCTTAATAGTTTAGTTTTCTATATGCACAATTATGGCTGTCCCTCACTCACAGCTGAGTGGTATCATTTTCAGAATCTGTTGACCCCATTTAAAAAATGAAAGAAAACAGAATGGAAAGAAAGAAGGAAGTAAGGAGGGGGAGGGAGGAAGGAAGAAAGAGAAAAAGGAAACTAGGCACACAGTTTGGGGAGTTATTTCATTACTAAATAGTCACTTTGAACCTGCTGTGGACTATGCACTACGTTATGCACCATTTGAACACAGCGTGGGGAGCTGATTAAAAAAATAAAATAATGTAATCTCCTGATGTTCACAACTTATCACAAGGTAGAAATGAGACATTTAAACCAAGGTAAACAAGGCACGGAGCAGCTTGGAACTGAGCCCACACTGGTCACAGACTTAGAGCCCACAGGAACATGGTTTGAATAATTCTAGAGCTACGTTCAGCCATTATCTTGATTCTGATTTACCTGTAGGAAATAGAAGCTATATGGTATAGTATGGAAAACACCTACATATATCTGCTAAGGATGAAACAGCAGAACACTCTTCAACTCAGGGTTATTTAATTGACAGAGAGATGACTATGTGAATAAGTGGTTACATTGTCATGTGATATACCAAGGCAAGGATCAGTGGTTAAGAATGTGGGGTTTATAGGGAATGAAATACAGGTGACATGATTATAGAGGAATTATCTACTGGAGAAGAAGAGAATTGAAAAGAGAGGGTAGGGATTGAGAGGCAGTGGAGGAAGGGAATTAACTAGAACAAAGTATAATGGCATATATATTTATATATTATATATACTTACATAATGTTACTATGCTTATATATTATGATTATATATAACATGAAAATGTCATAATGAGACCTTTACTTTGTATGTTAACTTTAAAAATAATATAAAATAAAGGTAAATATTTTTGTTCATTAAAAAAAACACATGTAAGATATGATAAGACTCCCAAATGTACTCACAGAGTGATCTGAGATTACTTAATTTCTCTCTTTCTGCTTTTCATCATTTTAACCTGTAAAATGGGCCGGTGTATATACTCATCTTAGAAAGTTCAATGGAAGAGAATAAAGACTATAAATTGATGAGAATACTGTCCCCACAGTGAAGATGGAGCAAAGAAAACACTCAGAAATAGCAAGAACAAAGTTCCAATGGTAGGATGAGGCTCATGAAGAGAGTAACAGGGTCAGGTCTGCAAAAAGGACAGAACATGAGAACCTTGGGTACCAGGTCAAATCTCAGGAGAACAGGGACTTGAGACAGTAACCCTTCCTGGATCTTCCATCATTCCAAGGGCTGTCAGCCATGGTCGGCACCTTCCCTGCTCTAGGTCTCCATCTTCTCAGAAAACTCAACTGGGCAATGTTGCGATTCCCTTTCCCTGCTCCAGCTCAGCCCTTATAGAGTTGTTTGCTTTTGTGGACATTTCCTCTCCCCCCAAAAAGAGAACAAATGGATGGAAGGGAGACTGGGAATAAGAGATGGAAGGAGACCAAAGGGGGAGGAGAAGGGAAGTAGAGGCAATAAGACAGAGATTGCACTGAGGCAGACGTGTTCCAGAAAGCACAGAGACCAGGGACCACCTTGTCACAAACTGGCCCACAGTCCCAGACTTGACAATGGAGACCATTTGTAGAACTTCTGCTTCTTCTCTGCTTCAGCCCATACATATGGCCTTGGAGAGAGTAAACTGGCTATCTGATAAGATTCTGCCAATTTGGCTGCTATGTAACTTCTAGAACCTTCTAACTTATTCCATGGAGAGCCCTGCATCTTTGATTCCTTTGTCTGTGTCTATTTCACTCTACCCTGAAGTCTAGTCATAAGCTTAGAAGGTATTGCTGCATGAATCCTAATTGATCTTATAATAAAAACCTGGAGCCAGATATTGGGGCACATGCTAAAAGATTAGAAAGACAGAGGAACAAGCCACAGCCACTTCTCACCCCACCAATTCTTCAGCTAAAAGAGGAAGATCCTGTCTCCAAGAATCCTCAGACGGAATGGGGAAAGTGAAGGAAATCGCAAAGCCAAAATGGAAAGGCAAACTCCTGCTTCCTCCTGCCTTACATGCCTCTCTCTGCCCAGCCATATCACTTCCTGTCTCAACCTTCCTAGTGGTGCAGTTAAAGACACGTGTGTTTTCCAAGTACTGGGGACAGAGGCATGAGATCCCAAGTGCTGGGATTAAAGGGTTTTTTTGCCATCAGTGCCTGACTCTGTCTGGCCTTGAACTCACAGAGACTCAGATCTCTACTGCTGTTTCCCGAGAGCTAGGATTAAAGGTGTGTGTCGCCACTGCCTGACCTCTATGGCTAACTCTGTGGCTGCTCTGTCCTCTGATCTTCAGCATCTTCATTTCATACACAGTACATCACCACACCATATCAACACCAATCCTCTTGTAACTGGCAATGCAGCCCCAGAGCCAGCAAGCTTCTCTGACCTCACCAGAGACAGATTTTGCTTTTTTGTCTGTTGACACAGAATCTAGATGAAAACATTGGTTCATTCTTGTTTATGAAACTTCATTACACAACTGTAACCTTCTCTCCCTTGCCTCTGTCACCAATCTCTCTGTCTCAGTTTCATGATCCTAAATATTCTGAATTCCTTCTGCTGATGACATGCTTGGAGTTACTTTTTGCTGCCCAGGGTCTATAGTCAACAACTATGATGCACTGTGAGTGACCAGAATGGATTTCTGGTCAATTAGTGTCCTGTAGAGAAAGCAGGATCTGGTCAGATGGGTCCCCTCAGGCAAAAGGATAAAAGAGTATCTAGATCATATTGTCCAGCTATCAGAAAATACATAATCTCCAGGTATCTTTTATATTTACCTCTGTAAGGGTAGACCAAAAGGAAATGACCTTGAAAGAAATATGTGTCTATTGAGTAATTTGCACTTCAATGCAATGAAGGAGCCATAAGCTTGTGTGTATTGATGAGCAGTTTCATCCTTTTTCAATTCTCAAGGACTTAAATAAGTAAATCATACCATGTGCCCAGGGGATGACCTGCCTGGTGTTCACACAGAAACATCTCAGCCTTCTGTTAATGACTGGTCACTGTGCTATTTCTGTGACATTCTGTATCATTCTCAGAACAACCATGTGAGTCCCATTGCAAAAATAAGAACAATAAAACCTAAACGTTTTAAGTTGGTGTCCCTATACACGTTAGTTATGTATAGAGACTGAAAAAAGGAGAGAGTTCACATCTTTTAAGCCCTATTATTCAGAGCTATTCTCTTCTTGCTCCAAACCTGGTTGCTCCAGTCCACAAACTGAAGTCCTACAGTAAAACTAAGTAGCTACCCCTATTTTGGCACGTTTGGAGCATGCTATTAGATGACTGTATGTGATATCTCTCATCCTCAACTGTGGAGTATGACCTTGGAGAGAGTAAGCTGGCTGAAAATAATCTGCCAGTATGGCTGCCACGTCATTTCTAGGATCTTCTAACTTACCCTGTGGAGGGTTCCAAGTCTTTGATCCCTTTGGCCGTGTCTGTTTCACTCACTCTACATAGACACACAGGATATGTTTATAGGTGTGAAGAGCTAAAGAATATTGGCATGTACCATCTTTCTGGTAATATTTTGTAATGGAACTTTCCATATAAATGTCTCTCCCCATTGATCTTGATTTCAGGACTAAAGAACTAGAGAATGGCCAAGCAGGACCAAAACTTGGGTCTGTCCCACATTAGAGCTCACACTCCTGAGCATTCTTTACTTGATTTGGGGACTCGAGGGTGCTGGTAGAGGAGACATCTGTAGTGAGCTTAGGTGCCAGGTTCTTGGGCCTTCAATTCCTGGCTGGCAGTGAGCAGTGGTAGAAGTTCAGCAGGGGCTCACAGACAACAGATTGGCAACTTGGACTGTCTACATCCAGCTTGAGGAGCCAATACTGTTTCTCTGTGTGCTGCTCAGGCCCCAAAGAGAGATTCCAAGAGCTGTCCTTTTAGATTGGATGACTGTTTTATACCAAATCAGAAAAAAACAAAAAAACAAAACAAAACAAAACAAAACAACCCTAACTTTAGGGAGGATGAGGTCTCTCCCAGACTTGTATAAATGGTGTAGTTTTCTTTACACAGTTCACTGGGTTGACCTCCATCCTCCTGGTGCCTGTCACTACCATTAAGAACATCATCTCACAGGGCCAAATGACCTTTCTGAGTCCCTACACTTCCATCTAATGGAAATTTTATAAATATCCCCGTGCTTTTTCATAGCACAGAACACTCAGAGGCTGATGTGAACATAAGCAGATGAAAGGTAGGGAAATCCAAAGCAGACAAAGGAAAGGACCAGCCCTTGACTAATGGTTAATGAGTAGATATACCCATGGCCTGGGACATAAAAGGAAAAATACGAAGTGCCTCTGGAATTTGGGGTCTGAGAAAATGAAGATGTGTTTTGTTTTTAAGTGGACCCTGTATACAATTTGGTTGTCTTAGCTCTGAGAGGCTTAGATATTCAAATTTTATCACAACAAAGCGAAAGTCAGAGTTGGATATTTGCAAGCCATCTGCTTAGCTGTAATGGTTATTACATACAGCGAGCCTTCTTAAGATAAACTAATAAAAGGATTTAGAACTATGACTTCAGAATGAGGATCTGGAAAGTGCCCCATAAACTAGTATCATGACTGTAGAGTTAATAAGGACTCAAGCAAAGACATAGTGTTAAGCATGAAGTTGTAGAGTACCAAGTTTCTTCCACACACCAACCTTATAATAACCTTAATGTGTTTGAGGTTCCCAAATGTATCATTAGGCACTTTGCACAGCCATTATTTTTTTTTCTGTTAAAGTTGGGTTTGGCTTTGTTAATAAAAAGCTTTTGTCTAAATCATTAGACAATAGTTTAAAAAAATACTAGTTGTATAATTAAATATAAAATAGTCCTTGTCTATATAATAGTTACTAGAAAGTTTATATTATCCGGGTTAAAGTCACTCAGTGAATCCAGGACTTGCACATTACGTTAGCAAGAGGGATGCAGCGGGTCTTGTGACCTTCCAGAGTTTTTTAATCCCATTTTTGTTTGAAAGGGGGATTGAACAATCTTGGGTTTGTAGATAGGTTAAATTCTAATGCCTGAGCCACAGGAAGTGGTTAAAAGTGTAGACTTTGGAGCCACCCACATCTAGCTTAGAATTCAGGCGCCTCTTCTCACTACTTATGGATATTTGGACAAGTGGTTAGTCTTCCCTGAGCTTGCTCATATGATGGAATACTAATCCTGGTTAAGTTTTGCAAGTAATTTTCTTAGTGCTTAGCTGATTGGAAGGCTTTTAATTGTTGGTAAGTGGTCTGTTATCAGAACCATTATGGCTGCCTTCTGGATCCATAGCATTTTTCTCATTAAAGTAACTTTGACCTATTTGAAGTTTGTTACAGATCATTTCTACAGTGATATGTCCTAAGTCAGAAAGGATCCTCAGGGTTAACTTTTTATTCTGTAGAGCTGTTTCAGCTGATACTCATTGTTAGAGGTAGAAAATATGAGTATAATCACAATGATAATAAAGAGTTAGTGTTTTCCATTTATATAAATACATATGTGTTTCTTTTTCAAAATACATGATTTTTAAAAATCCCAGGTTGTTCATGATTGGAAGCCATGATTACAATTACATTTAATTTTGCTTTCTTTTCTTGTCTAACAACAGGCCTAAGTTAGAGCCAAAATTGCAAATAGACAATAAAAGTTTTTCTCAGATTGAAATTAAACATGTAGTTTTATCATATCAAAATGAGTGTAGACTTAAACATAAAATTCAATCCAATTAGTATACTTACTAATAAAATGTTAGATAAAACCCACAGTCATTTCAATAGTCACTGAAGATGACTCTTACAAACTCCAACATCCTTTGATTTAAAAAAATATATATAAATAGAAAGAAACTTCAAGCTATTGAAGTACGTTTATGTGAAATGCTTACGTAACTCTATGCATTATGATGGGAAATAACTAAGCAGAGATTCTACTCAGATGCTGTATTGGAGAGGTTCCATACAGGGAGGCTACAGGACAATATGAAGCTACACAAGAATATAAGGAAGCAAGACTGGAAAAGAGAAGTGAATTTACTGTGTTAGCAGATGGCATAATCTTATGTATCAATAAGATGCAACCCACTGAAACAGTCTTAGAACAGGCAAGTTCTCAATGTACCTAGGTATTAGTTTCTTCTTTCACTGTGACAAGTAATATAGTAAACCCAAGCAAATTGCTTATCACAATGTTACTTATAATATATAGCATAGAGTATTAAAGAGCCTTTTAAAATTAAACATAATATTAGGTCTAGGGTTATTTTTTGGTTAGAAAAATATTATGTGTTTTCATATTTTAATTTTATAAATAGTGTGTATGTATGTAAGTATACACACACACACACACACGCACACACACACACATGCAAAGAATAAAATTCCAAACAGAGACGTCAGTAGTAATTTCAGTGGGTGAAATATTAACCATTTTAATTCTGTTTGTCTTTATATTTCTTTAGCTCACATTTCTTTGGAAAGCAAGGAAACCAGTGTGTTTCCTTGGTGAGTACGCTGTCCAATAGTTTTCTCTGAGGGTTTTTAGTTTAGTAGAGAGTTTTCACTAACCATCTTTTAACTCTCAATCCAGCAATTCCTTTTAAGTGGTGATTTAGAAATAATGATGCTTCACTGACTTCGAGAACTCATCTTTGCTAAAGGAGGCTGCGAACAAGCCAGACACCTTCATCGTTAGATTGATTTTGTTGCTCTAAAATCAATAACAGTGAGTCAAGGGGAAAACTCACACCAATTTACTAACCTTTTCTAAGCCTATTACTTCCCTGTTGAAGCAATTTTCAGCTCTGCCTAAGAATTGGTGCTTTTAAGCCAATTTTGTATCTTATATTAAAAGAAATCGATGTCCTTCTCTCTGTCTTATTTAATATAATTGCAAGTGCACCATTAGAGATAGACTTTTGAGAATTTGAGGCTTAGCTTTTAAAATAAAGTAACTATTTACAAAATTTACTTAAAGTTTTTTGAAAGGAAGAAGTAGAGTATATACAAGAAGTTTTTCCTGCTTTCTTCCCTAAGTAAACTGCATTTCAAAAACAATATTTAGTCATTTGCTTAATGTGTGAGTGTTTTGCCAGCCTGTATGTCTGTTCACCATGTGTGTGCCTAGTGCCCAGGAAGGTCAGAAGAGATCACTGAATCCCCTGGCACAGAAATTACACTGTTCAGCTGCCATGTGGGAGCTGGGAACTGAACCCAGGTCCACTGTTAAGTGCTCTTAACTGCTGAGCTATCTCTCCCTTTCCAGCAATATTTAGGGAAAAAATATGAATATCCCCAAAACTGAGCCAGTTTTTGGTTATGAGAATATTATTTTGTCCTCTGGATAAATTTTCCAGAAACCTTTTAAATGTGTTTTTAAAATACTTTTGATTGTATATTATTTTAAAACCAAACACAATAGAATTGTGTGTACTGGACAGATCTGAAACCATAGGCCTACCATTACAGACCTTCCTGCCCCTTAATGCCATTATATTTATTGTTTTATGTTTGCTTTTTTCACATAAACTTGTGAAAAATTTCAGTTCAGTACAGATTAATTTACCTCAGTCTATATTTTTACAAAAATCTCTGTTAGATAAAATACTAGAATTAGAATGGTCAAACATGCATGCTTATGATCTTGACTTGCCTTCCAGTCTGTGCCTAGCTCATCTACAGGAGGCATGAAAGCCATGAACACATTCTTCTGGGTTGTAAGCTGATGACCTTTGTACTTCTAGTTGGAAATTAGAAAGAAACATCTAAATTCAGATTTTATAAGGTGAAATCCAACTCTTCAACCTCACTCCTTACCCAGAATTGGAAGGGGATGTGTGTGTGTGTGTGTGTGTGTGTGTGTGTGTGTGTGTGTGTGTGTGTGTGTGTGTGTGTGTGTGTGTGTAGAAAATCAGGAGACTGTGTCTTTTCTGCTAAAGATCCTTTAAATTGTGCAGTGTAAAACTGGCCATATTTTGAGTCAGAACAGGGTTAAAATTTTAGCTCCACCTTGTTGGAGCACTGTTACCTTAGGAAAATTGCTTTGCATTCCCTGTCTCTGTTCCATAGTCTTAGGAATGGTGACTATCACACCCATTACATGTTCTCTGTGAGAATAATAAATCTCATGTAATGCAAAAGATAGTAAGATTTGCAAAGTCTGTAGACTCAGTGGCTGTTATTTGAGATGTGAAAAAGGATGAGTGTGAGGTTCCCTGCAAATGTCATGACAAGCAGAGAAATGAGCCGTGAAGAGGTGAGAATAAAAATTAGGTCAGCTTGAATTTATCAAGCCAAATCAAACTTTGGGAGTCTGATGCCAGGCAGTTTGTTGCTGGCATATTTAAACACAGTATAATTTAGAGGAAAGTTTCCTGGTATATTCCAAACTCCAGTGCATAAAGAGTCACAATTACATCAGAACTCAACTAAAGTACATGTCACTTCCTCCAGGAAGAAGGGTTCTAGAGACAGGGGCCCAGGGAAGGATCTGGTGTGGTCTTCTTGGTCATACATACAGATAGTGTAGAGGTCATTTGAGCTCTTAGCTCTCTCTGGTCTCAGTTGTGGGAGCCTAAGGTGAGCCCCTGGCTATGCAGATAATGTAAGGATTTTTCAGATGACTATCCACCTCCGGTCCTGGTTGTGAGAGCTTGAATATGGTCTCACACACAGATAACGCGGGTCACTGGACTATTCATCACCTCTAATTCCCAGCCTTCTGGATGGAAAAACAGGTTTTACATTCTTTCCTTTGAGAAGCCAGTCCTGTGTGCTTAACATTCCAAGTTTCCCTGGCGATGGATATGTGTGTGCGAGGACCTTCATGCTTCCAACAGATGACCAATCTGTTTTAATCACGTTTGTGGAAGGTGCTACCATTTTGGTTGGTACATACTCTGTAACACTGCACCTCTTCCATCCACATTCTGAAGCTGCCTTCTGATTTTCACCATTACATTTTTATCACCTGATAATGTTTCGTTGTGTTTGTCTTAAGATGTTCTATAGTTTTATATGAGCACTGATCTTATCTTGTCCATTAAATTTCAACATCAAAGTACCTAGAAATAAAGATTAGAATACAGTAAATGAACTCAGTAGATGAACAGACAAATTTTGACATAGTTTTTCTTACATCCAATCAGATATACAACATGTTCAACTTGAAGGCTGGCCTCTGAGCGCTGAACACATACATGATAACTGCATCTTGGCTTAGGGAGGCAGAGTGCTCTGCCAGGAGCCAGAATCTTCAGGTTTTCATGCCTTTTCCCCCCCCTGATTGCTGATAAGCTAGATTCTTGGGGCTTTTGCACAACAACTTAGCTCTAGATATTACAAAATAAGAACAGCAATGCCCATCTGTGACATAAACAATGGCTCCTGTCTTAGTTAGGGTTTCTGTTGCTGTGAAGAGACACCATGACCATGGTGACTCTTATAAAGGAAAACATTTAATTGGTGCTGGCTCATGGTTTCAGAGTCTTAATCTATTATCATCATGGCAAGAGGCATGGTGGCATGTAGGCAGACATGTCTAGAGAAGGAGCTGAGAGTTCTGAATCGTGATCCACAGGCAATGGGAAGAGAACTGTGTACCACACTGGGTGTAGCTTGAGGCCTCAAAGTCCACCTCCACATGACACACTTTCTCCAATAAGGCTACACCTACTCCAACAAGATCACACCTCCTATAATGCCACTCCCTATGGACCAAGTATTCAGACACATGAGTCTGTGGGTGCCATACCTATTCAAACCAATATAATTCCCTCACAGAATGATGAGATTGCTTTGGAACTCTGGATGATCATACGAAGCATAGCAGGAAGAAACCCAAATGATTTCACAATTATTCAGAAACAACAACCAAAATGAGAAGTGTAAGTGGGTATTGTTGGACCTTAGTTCAAGACACTTGGGTGGGATAATGTGCTGAACAAGTCATTGGTCTTTTTGTAATGCAACCCCTCTAGGCTAGGAAATTTCCAAAAGATACTAGCTGGACGGATTCATGGAAACCACCTGTAAATTTAGAAGTTAATCCCCTGGGTCTACCTGGGTGATTCAGGTATTGGAGAATGCCCCTGGTAATGATCCTAAGTTAGGGGCTGGTGATCACTAGAGAGGCAGGAGGGAGAGAGGGCAGGGCTTACTGAGGATGCTCCAGCTTTTCAGAGTATCTCACAAGAGCAAGGTTTGGCCTGTGCTTCTCATCTCCCAAGTGAGGAGCTACTGAGAGAGATGATAACATCCAGACGTCTAAATGCATGCATATTTGTCGTCATGAGCACCACAAATTGCGGTGCTTCCTTGCTTGCTACAGTGATGCCCCATCTCTCTTTAAGTAGGCTTCAGCAGTGGGGAATGAACCACTGTTTCCTGAGAAGGTCCAGCCGCTCTTGCCCTTCCATCTCTGTACAAATTCCAGAAACACAGCAGAAGTTCTTGGAAACCATAAACTACACAAAATCTGAAGGTCCCAGTGGATCCATTGCAGTTAATGAGAGACACCATGAAGAGACACTGATCCCTCTGTAAATGATACAAAGATAGATAGCAAGGTGGAGGAGGGCTACTGTGTAATAGCACATTATATTCACTGTGGGAGTTCTTAAAGGCTTTGAGAAACCCTACAGTCAAGACAAGAGCCTCTTGGGGTGGAGAGATAGCTCAGCTCTTAAAAGCACCTGCTGTTCTTGCAGAGAGCTGAGTTCAGATCCCAGTACCCATGTGCAATTTACAACCAAAGGCAGCTCCAGTACCAAGAGATTTAATGCTGTGTTCTGACCTCCTTGAGCACCAAGTATATACATGGTACACATACATACATTGAGGCAAAACACTCATCCACATAAAATTGGATGACTATATCTAAAAAGACAGTTTAATTTAAAAAAAGAGCATCTTTGCCTTTATTTTAATCCAGTATTTCCTGTAAATTTTTAATCTAGAAATCATACTTTGTATAAATCCACTATAAATTCTTTAGACATATCTGATTTTAAACATGGGGCATTCTTATGAACTCACAATTTCAGGGAAGAGAACTGTCTGCCTTCTGGGCCATACCTTCATCTTTAAAGCCAAAAGAGGTCACTGTACTTGGTCACTCCATGAAATGAGGCAAACAAATAGATTTACATTAACCAAAGCCTCTTGAAATGCATCTGTAAGCTGGAATTTCAAGGTAACAACAATGTTGAGTAATGAGGACATTGACTCTGGAGTCTTTTAGATCCTGCTCCGATGGCAGCTCCGACTTACTACTTACGTTACCTTATATGAGCTATAGCACTGGGTGCTCCTATCGAATGTCCTGGGAGGTGGTGGTGTGTCTCAGCAGGGAAAGGAGCTTGCCACCAAGCCTGATAACCTGAGTCCAGTGCCGGGAACTCACATGTGGAAGGAGAGAACTGACTCCTACAAGTTGCCCTCTGACCTCCACCTGTGTGGTATGGCGTACTCATACCCACATACATATATAATTAATTAATTAAAAGTTAAATCTCATGAACTAGTCCATAAAAAGTACTTAGCATAGAAAGCTTTTATTTGAGCAGAGAATCACATTGTCTCGTGGTGCCCCTGTCTGGGCCCTGATAATATCTATATTCAGCTGTAGACAAGCATTACAGAAGCCGTGTGGCTGAGAACAGTGACTTTAGTTAGGTAATTTGGGGCTTGGTTTTGGTTTTAAGCTGGCTTCAAACTGTAGATCATCCTGTTTCCATTACCCCCCCACACAAGCCATGATTATTACAGGCACCAGTTGCCACACAGAGCCAAGGTAGATAATCTTTATTCACTAGGAACAAAACTATCTAAAAAAAATGGGGTTTTTTGTTGTTTGGCTTCTTTGTTTTTTGTGGGTTTTTTGTTTTTGTTTTTTCTTTCTTTCTTTTTTTTTCCCCCAAAACAAAATCTACAGATCACAGCAGGCACACAGATGAGTGGGAAAGATTAGGAGTCGTGAGCTTCAGCTCACGAGTGCACCATCAGGTTGTACTGAAGGAGACAGGACTGATGTACTGATGAGGGTGGGGCAGTATCGCATCTGAGACAGAAGGCGACTAGCAGGGGGACCATCGAGGACGAGAGAAGGGGGACCATCGAGATCGAGAAAAGGGGGACCATCGAGGACGAGAGAAGGGGAATACAACACCTACTCAAAACACGGAAGTTGGTGGATGGAGACTTACGTCCCGAGGATACTTGTGTGAGGGAGGCTTGTTCTGAGTATGTAAAATTCCCCAGGAATCCTGCTTTCAGAAACCTGTACCAAAGCCTAAGTATGTTTCCATCACAGCCTTGATTTGTGTTTTCTTCGGGTGTGATGTCATGAGACCATTAGACTCATCATGGTTGCTCTGATTATGTTTCTCTTCCTCCCTTCTTCCTTTTTATTGTCTTCTTCTAATCTCTATTGTTGCCACTTATCCCAAGATTCATCATTTGTAGCAATGATTCATATCTCAAAATATATTGTTGTTTCTAATATATCATCTTACTGTTACTTGTACATTTTGTTTCACCATCTCTTCTGATATGTATTATACAAGTTGTTATTTTATAATATTGATTGCTATTTTATTTTCTTCAAAGAGTACTTTATTTTGAGATCATATTTTTTCAGTTGGGTGCTTCTGGGAAAAGTTCCTGAGTGTGTATAGTTCCACTACACATAATATATCTGTACCCAAAAACTGTCACTGGCATCTGGCTTTCTTGTGACTCAATTTTCAGGAAGTCTAGTTGTTTTCTAAACTATTCAAAGAATTGGACTGTGAGCTCACAGTGGCTAGATTCTGAAATCCATCTTAGATTTTGTAAAAATTAGCTTAGATGAGTAAGGTGGTGGTCCCTTTTTTTTTTTTTTTTTGGCTACTGTGTGTTTTTGATAGTTTGTTCAGGGAGCTAAAGTATATAAAGTGAAGCTCTCACTCACCTATCTGACTTTTAGAATTAAACAGATGTGGTCATGTGGATAGTATAAAATTTATAAGGAAGACAAAGCAGAAATTTTTACCAGGAATATGCTTAGACCCATCTAGCTTGTGTCACTTCAAGGCAAAGTCACTGAAATCACAATAATTTGTCTTCCTGTTTTCTTGAGGTGATATTACTACTTACTTTGAATCCCTGGATGTCCTGAAACTTGCTATCTCCTCTAGGTTGACTTTGAACTCATAAGCTTCTTATCTTGCTTTCTCTGCCACCATGCTCAGTGATTCAGAGGTACAGACATTTCTAGAGACACACCCAAAGATCTCTGCAACAGAGATTTAAGAAGGGTTGGAGAATAACTGAAGTCTGAATGTTATGGGATCCTTCTGTGACTGAGGGCTGTCCAGAAGCCCAGCTTGACTATAGTTGGGAATCTAGTGGTATCGTGCCATCAAGAAGACAGGCAGGCTTTATTTTAACAAGGACCACTTAGACATGTTGTAACAGGAGACAGGAATGTTTCTGAATGCAGAGTATATGATCCCTCATGCGTTAGTGTGAGAATATAAGGAAGGCAGCCAGGAGAGTCTTCCAAGAGGGAAAACATGCACAGGATGGAAATCAGTTTGGATCCCATAGCAGTGTTTCTAGAAGAGACTCCAAGGATGGTAGTCATACAGAATGATGCAGTAGATAGTGAATAAAGTGTGGGCAATATGGGGCAAAGATATGCAAATGAGTACATTGCTACAGAGCTTGTAGCAATGTACCAGTGTGTCTGAAGTATCTCTGGGAAAAGAATTGTGACATGAATGTTTTAATCTTTCCCAAACTTATGTAACAACAAAACTGGATGTTCTCCAGTGCTACATAGAAACCTGTAATCACAGCACTCAAGAGGAAGGAAGATGGGAAGTTTGGGATCATCCTCAGCAAAATGGTGAATGGATCAGTGAATGAATTAATTTGGGCGGGTGACTAGGGCGTATATCAAAGTAAAGGGAAAGCATGTGTGTGTGCTAGTAAAGAGAAGTGTTTTGAACCCAGACCCCCTTCGCTCTACTTGACCTACTGTCCTTGTCCTGCATTTTTCTGACACTTTTATATTTCCAGTTGTAATATGAAATAAGATTACTATTTGAATGTGTTCCTTAAAATGTATTTCTTTCTTACCATTATGGGTGATTCCATTCTTACAAAATCCCAAATGAATCACAGTGATACAGTTTTTAAAGGCATTGGTATGGTAAAATAAACCACAGTGCTTTGCAGCTGTGTATAGAGGGGTCTGGGTACCTAATCTACATATTTATAGCAAATATGCACATACACATACAGCTTCTTCTGTCTTCAAATTCATCCGGCTGTGCCCACGATCAACCTTATTTATCTTAATGCTGACAATTAACCAAGGAAGATAAAGAAGGAGTTGGTGATCATAAAGTTCCATAGTGAGCATGCTGGATAATTATGTGTTAATGCTGCTACTGACGGAAGATAAGCCCCTGCTCCACCTCCCAGGGATTCATGAAGACATGAGAGAGGTCTCTGTAACAAGCCTGACAGTGTAGAGTTACTCACTAAGCAAAGGATTTGACTGAGAAACCTACAAAGTTTTGAATGGTTTTTTGATATTGATTCCAGCCTTGGTATAACCTAAGTTTTGTTGCGTTTTTCTTCCCCAGAACGCCAACTGGGCATCTCTATGGCCAATTCCAATACTGTTCCTTCGAGCTCAGCTGGGATCAGCAAGGAACTAATTGATCTCCAGCCTCTCATTCAGTTCCCGGAGGAAGTGGCCAGCATCCTGACAGAACAGGAGCAGAACATTTACCGAAAGGTCCTGCCCATGGACTACCTTTGTTTCTTAACCCGGGACTTGAGTTCCCCTGAATGCCAGAGTTCCCTGCCCCGTCTCAGAGCATCCATCTCAGCATCAATCCTCACTTCTCAGAATGGAGAGCACAACGCCCTTGAAGACCTTGTGATGAGATTTAATGAGGTAAGGAACCACTCAGACATTTCTATGTTTGAACTGCCATCTACGATTCATAAGCATATTTCTCGCCTGGGGTCTGCCTTGGATGACTCTTTTTTTTCCTGTCTGTCTTGCCACTTCCATGATGACCAATTTTCTTCCCAGGCCTTGAGATTGCTATCTTCTTCACACCATCTTCTTCCTTCTCACTGTACCCTAGCTGCCTGCAAATTAGCCAAAAGTCTACAAACATTTCAGTTCCAAGACTCCACTCCACCCATTCCAAGCAGTATTTTTAAGACCCATTTCTCAATTGGGAGCTTTGACAGCGCGAAGCCTGGCCACATCTGTCACTTGTCCTCAGAAACTTAAAAGACCAGTGCATGGAGTTCCTCTTATAAGGAAACATGGAGGTAGTTACTGAGGGGTACGAATCACTCAACTCCCCTCTCTGGGTCCTATCAAACCCTCAAACCCAGAAAGTCACCTTAAAGCCTCAAAGAACATACCAGAAGCCAGTTCTAAAGATTGCAAGTGTGACTGGAGTTTGGAAACATTGAAGATGGAACTTCTGTATAGTATCCAGGGATGAGGCTGGGTAGGGAGCCAATAGATGCTCAGGTCAACGAGGAAGTGTCAGGAAGGAGATGCAGGTCTTGCTCTTAAAGGACCCACCTCTTTCCATAATGTGCCCCACACCCATAGTCTTCTTTTTCTTCTTCTACTTATAGTTTTAACTTTTTGCTCCAGTTATTAAGTTACAAATTTTTAATATGGCTCTATTAGGTTCTTGGTTGTTTGAACTCTACAAATAACAGAGTTTCTGATTTGGGTCCTCTAAACACCATTTCATGCTAAGAGGACTCTCATTGCGGGTAATGTATACCTCTGGTTGAAAGAGGGTCGGTCAGCCTTTGTTACGCATGCTTTTCCTACCTCTTTGCCTCAGTCTGCAGCCTCCAAAGCTTTCCGGAAAAGATCCTGACAGTAGTGGTAAATACTATTGATGAGGATGAAGCCCAGTGGATAAAGAAAGTGTTAGAGGCTGAGTCCAACACGTCTCCATGTCTCCAGGTATATCCCCAAACCCAATTTCTCAGAGCAAAGTCCACGGGCCTGACAGGCTCACAATGACCATTTTACATACATTACTATGTTTCCCTTCACAACTACCTTGAAGAGAAGCTTTTGCATTCTACCAACAGGGAAACCAGGGTAGAAGGACATTCACACCTCAGATTACACAAGGGGTGGGTGGCTGTTGTGAGATCCAAATCCATATGTCCTGGGGTTTTACCTCTATAGTATCCTGCCTGTTACCTGCATCAAGGATGGCACTTGCTGTAGCTGCAGCTTTTTATCCTACCCAAAACGAAAATGGAATCACTGAGAGCCCACAGGAGAGCTCTACCCAGAGTTGTTTTTTTAAAAAATAAATCTCCTGGCGTTCCTGATTTTTCTTACTGATAAAAATGGACAGGAAAATGAAAGTTCCCGTAAATGGAGTGATTTTACTGTTTCAGGACTTATTTGAAATTTCCAGCTTTATTTACTTTCGCATCTTTAAGACCCTATTCTTGTCTTTAAAAAAAAAAAATAGACCTTAACTTAAAAGTGAATTGCCAGAAGTTTTAAAATCTAATTTTAAATCTCCTTGGTTTTTTCCATCACTACCACAGCCTTGGGAGTCAGCGATGAAGCAGTGATTCACCAAGGCAGAGCAGAGTTAGAGATGGGGCACCCACATCTGGGGTGAGGTATGCCTTGCACTATCTCTGAAAATAGTTTAGTGGCAATTTCAGAACGTAAACAAGATTTCTGGGAAAACACTTAAAGTGCTTATGAGAATAGAGTGTTTTCAAGTATTCTCAAGCATCTATTTTCATACAGATCATAGGCAAACTAATTAAAATGTCAAGTCTGTGCAATGATCAAAGGCAGATTCAAAGGGATTTCTACCAACCAGCCTGCGTATAGCTAATTCTGTTCACTTTATACCAAAAATTGGAAAGGTTGTGGAACATTCAAAGAGAATAATACAAGAATGATTTTCACATGCGTACAATGGATTGCCTCCAAATTAATGTGGCTTTCCACAATGAAAGGAAAGGACACTGGGGGGTGAGGGGTAAGATCATGGAGGTCACTGGCCAGTCAGCCTAGCTGAACTGATGAGTTCTAGATTCAGTGAAATATCCTGACTCAAAAAAAGAAGGTGGAGAGAAATTGAACTAGACACAGGCCTCTGGTCTCTACATTCACATATTCACACACACACACACACACACACACACACACACACACACACACACACACACACGCACGCACGCACGCACGCACGCACGCACGCACGCACACACACACACACGTACATATACACATGGCCATGAAAATACACCATACAAAAAAAAGAAAGGAAATCCCACCTATTTAGTAGGTGTTCTGGACTGGATATTTTCACATTTTTTAAACCCCACTTAATCTTATTATAGATATTATCCCTGACTCTCAGATGAAGAATATGAAGCAAACAAATAATGATGGCATTGAGGCAATAATGAGTCCCCATGAGAACAGAACAACCATCGATGTTCTATATGGAACTACTGATGCATTAAAGCTGTTTAGCAAAAAGAAATGAGATGAGAAATGGTGTGTTTGCAGGATGCCTAATCCACTTTCCATAAGATCCTTGCTAATCACATGGAAGAATATAAGAGTGGAGAAACCCAGCCACAGATACTGACCAGCAATGATACATATCCTACTGTGCCCTTACTTATCTGGCTTAGATTTGTGCTATCACCTCTATGTGTTCTAGCCACAGAGGCAAACCTGAATCCAGTAGTGAGAAAATGTCAGGCATACCCAGGTTGAGGGACAGGCGATGTTTAGAATGTGTCAATGTCATGAAAGGTGAAAAATCTGAGGAGCTCTCCAGCTCTCTGAGGAGACTTGACATATATGTAGAATGTCAAGTTCTAGTGATATGACATGGGGTGGGGGGTGATGGGAAAATAGTAAAATGCCAATAAGGCATTTTTGCTCTTCAGCTGTAATTCAACAATCATTTAACTTTACATTTGGGTTAATTACTGTGTTGATGTTTATGTCCTGGTTTTTGTGCTATGATTATGAACAATATTAGCATCCATGGAATGTGGATGAAAACTACGTGGGAACTCTCTACTATTTCTCCAGCTTTTTGGTAGATTTAAAACAATTTCGAAATAAGTTTTAAAATAACACAATGAGCTCAGAAATGCTGAGCCACTTGTCCAACGTCACACAGTATAAGTGGATATCAGACCTTGGGTTTGTCTTCAATCTGTCTTTTCATATTGCCTTTCTGGATTTTAAATTATAAAGCCAACTTCCTAAAAAGTTCTGATTCAGAATTTAACCTCAATCTCTTTTCATGTTTTTTTTTCTAAGTCTCTTGAGCATTTATCCTTTAAAAAAAAAATTCTATTTCCATTTTTTACTTATTTCCTATTTACTAGACTTCTACCACCAGTCTCCTATTCATTCACTTATTTATGCGAGATACACTTTCTCTTGCCTTCTGGCCTTCTCTCCTTTCCTCACACTGATAAGCCGAACATACATTTTAAAATAAGAGATTAACAATATTTCACCATGGAACTAAACAATATGGACCCATACTTTGGTCTTGTCAAAGTTAGAAACACTACTCTTCAAGAGTAGAAAATGTATTCCTTAGCATATTACAGGATCCTTAAGAGAAGAAAGGGAACACCAGCCATCGCAGAGACTGGTCTCCAGGGAGAGGCAGATGTGTTTACTAGTGCAGTCAGTCATCTTGGCCCACTTATTCAGCACGTCTCAGGAGCAGGCCCGTTGGTGGATGTGCTCTAGGGAAAGTAAAAAAGAGTCTGCAGCTGACAGACGCTACCAAGGGGCAGACACAAATAACTACCAAAAAAGGCATCAAGTTCTCATAGCACCCGGGCTGCAGACAGTATGGGTGGAGGTGCTGAGGTGGGAGACTGCAGCCCCCTCTGCAGAGCTCTGGAGTGTGGGGCTAGGCCCTGAGGGATAGAAGATACTGGGGAGAAGTTGTGGAACAGGAGGGGCATTCAGACAGGAAGACAATCCACTTTTCTGCCCTGAGCAAGACTTCCTGGCAGAGTGAGTGAGGCAGCTCACTCCTGAATACCAGAAGAACCAATGAGCTAAAGATTTCCCACGTCCCAATGACTCTGTACATACAGACTTATCTGCAGTGAGGGGAAAGGGGAGAAAATTCCTGATGCAATGTTGCATAATGTTTGTTCTGAGGAAAGTATGGCTGAAATGCAGCTCAGAGGAGAACCATGAAACAACTGGACAGGTTTTGCCGACATGAAGGAAGGCCAGGAGATAAATCACTGACAGAATTTCTTCCCATGCCCTTTTCTCTGCTCTGTAAGACTAAGGTTCCCATTAGGTAGGCATCTTACCCTGTCTTTCTCCTTGAGAATACCCAGCAGCAGATGGACATTAGCCCTATACTGAATTCAGCCCTACATGTTTGATCTCAGAGGCAGATCTTTGTGGACCTTCTTAGGCTGGACCTGTCTCTTGGGCCGTGATCTTGACTTTAAACTCCCAGGAGCCAATGTGCCCTCTGTCCCTTCGGAGAAGCTGCTTTGCTTCCTGCCCACACACGAAGCTTCTTTCTCCAAAAGTCTCAAATCATATTCTTTTTACTCAATTTTTCTTCCTTCACCCAGTTTCTTCTGCCAGCCCACATTCTCTTTGATCTTACTTTGTTCTTATTCCCCTCACAATAAATCCCCAAGCCATTTTCTTTTTCTAGAAGAGGTAGGGGTATTTCCCTTATGTCCTTGTTACCACAACGATCAAAAGCAGCTGAGAAGAGGCAAGTAGAGACCGAAGCCCCCCACTTATCTTTTCCTTGCCACTTTTCTCAGCATTTCATGCTGTGACACGGGCTGGGGGGGGGGGCTTTCTAGAGTCACAGTTCTGAGTCTTTATTTCCCAAACCTTATGCCCTGTAGTATGGACTATGATGACTGGGTTGCAGGATATGTTCCTAAAGTGACCTTTGGACTCCACAGCCTGTCACACCATGGCCATGATCTCTTCCATGCCACAGATAGCTGCCATCTCTGACTGGGAAGTCACTCTCAGCTTTGGGAGCCTATAACAGCAGTTTTTGCTTATTGAGTAGTTCTTGGCAAGATCGCTTATCTGGGCTCCTCTTCCACACCAGCTGACGTGAAAGTCAGGCCCTACCATGAAGGCAGGTCCTAAGCCCTTAATAACTCAGTGAGCCCAGAAACTTGTGTACTCTGGATATCTTTACCTATGTGTGGCTAACTGTGTCATTCACCAGCCTGCTTCTCTCAGACACACAAACTTGGTGACCCAGAACAACACTCTGTTCTTGCTTATCCCTTCCACCTGGCAGATCTCATAAGATGTGTCAGTCTAGCAGTTCGAAAGTCACTTTCCTATAAAGAATAGGCACAGCCATATTCCTAGGGAAAAAATAAACAAGAAAAATAAGCCATATTTCTATCTGGCAGTGGTGCACATATCTTTAAGCACTTGGGAGGCAGAGGCAAGTAGATCACTGTGAGTTCAAGGCTAGCCTAGTCTACAAAGTGAGTTCTAGGACAGCCAGAGCAACACAGAAAAACCCTATCTTGAAAACAGTCATCATCTAGGGAAAAGCAGTCTGACCTAAGCATCACATGTCCCCAGATCCCCAATTCCTTCTCTATTTCCCAAGTGACAGTCATCACTACAGCAGATTCTGATACCTAGAAGTCTGCCTTGTTGGCACCAAGGACAGACAGTTTTTCCAAGAAGCAGAATACAGAGCATGGGGTGGTGGTGAGGTATGGTCCTTCCCTTGAGAGATGTTTTGAGAAAATAGTTCTGAGCTTGTAGAGCCAACTGTGTTGAGAAATGTCTCCAAAAAAAAGTCTTTCCCTATTTTGTAAAAGCAGGCAGCTGAGCAAACCGTCTGTTCAGGCTCAGTGTATAAACTCTCTTCTTCAAATGGATACATATGTAGGCAAAGAGACTGGTAAAGACACTTGAGGAAGTATAATTTCAGCTAACTGGAAAACCCATTTTGTCCTTGACAAAAGCATGCCTCCTTGGGGAATGTGTCTCCCCAGAAGTTCCATTCTCTCCAGGAGCCTGGATATGGTAGGGTGCACCTGCCATCCCAGTTACTCGGGAGGTTGGAAGAGAAGACACTGGAGCCCAAGAGTTTGAGGACAGTCCCAGCAACGTACCAAGAAAAAGTACAGTGGACAGTGAGAGCATGGGAGTCCAGCCTGCTATACAGCACTCTAAGAGCCAGCTTATCTGTTGGTGGTTATCTATACTGGAGCTAGTTGATAACAATCTCACTCATAGTAGCATTTAGGAGTGGCCAGAGATGGCACATTATCACTTGAGGGCAGCTTTGGAGACTAACTACTTGGATTTAGTTCACTTTGCCAAGTTATCTATCCTGGACCCAGCTACATAATACCTCATTTTTTTGAGTCTTAGAGATTGAATTTAGGGCGTCATGCATGCAAGGCAAATACTCTACTACTGAGCTAAAGCTCTGTCCTGAATCCTTGCTCTTTAGAGGGGGATAATATGTTAGATAGCTTTGTGATGCTGTGGCCAAATGCCTGGGAAATGCAGTTTAAAGGAATAGGTTTTATTTGGGGTCATAGTTCCAAAGAGTTCAACCCTCAATCATCTGGTTCTGTTTCCAGACCCAGAGTGAGGCAGTACATTAATAACAATGGGAACATGTTTACCTCATGGTAGCCAAGAAGTAAAGAGGGGATGCTTACACATGTAAGCTCTCTCTCTCTCTCTCTCTCTCTCTCTCTCTCTCTCTCTCTCTCTCTCTCTCTCTCTCTCTCTCTCTCTCTCTCTCTCTCTCTCTCTCTCTCTCTCTCTCCTTCTCCTTTTCTTTCCCATCTAGGCCCACCCAGATGTAGGCCTTTCCCTTGTTAGGAAATGCTTCCAGAAAACGCCTTCTCTGACATACTTAGGGGTAGAGGCATACCTTATCTTTGTGCTTCTGAAGCCAATCAAGTTGACAAGATAAAACATCACAGATGGCAATAGTATCTGGCCCAGAGAGATGGTGTGGAGATAGCAGTAATCAGAGAGCAAAGGCACGGACCTTATTTCGTGTTAGAAGAAAACAATAATAATAATAAAAAAAAAACTCCACTAAAATAACTGTATTTTTTCAAAATAATTATTGATAACAAATTCCATTTTAACTTTATTTTTTATGTTCACCAGTCACTTAACCGGTGAGGAAGTGTGGGCTTGAACTAGCTAAGTGAATGATCTGTACTCTGAGAGATAGGATTGGGAACTCAGGTATTCTGGTTTCCCAAGCTGTGTTCTTGGTGGAGTGCTTCTTCACTGAACACTGAAAAAAAAAGCCTCATGTCTGAAATTGGTTGTCTTCCTCTGAAGGAAACCATTTTCTTCTAAGAGGACTCAGATCATCTGAGTGAACATGAGTGGAGCACATTGTTGACTTCAGCCTTAGCCTCCCTTCCTGATACTGAAACTATAGTACCTGCTTCACACTGGGAGACACACAGGAGGGGAGGGCCTATTGAAGACCTGCTTTCTACTGTTTAAAAGTGCATCCAGGGACACTTCAATCCTGAAACTGCTAGAAATAAGGTTGGTATCAGCAGAAATGAAAATAGAAAAAAAGTGAGGTATGTTATTATTATCATCATTATTATCAGAGATAGTAAAAGTGACTCAGAGACTGAAACAGTCCTTCAAGGCCTTGGTCCCTGGTCATTGGGTTACCTTGATGGCCTTGGGCATGGTGGGAAAGTGACAGGAGCTTTAGGCAGAGACTGGGCACTTGAGTTTCCCTGTGACTGTATTAGCTGACCCTATTAGGATATTTGATTCAGCTCTTTGAAAACCCACTGTCTCAGAGATCTTTACTGCTCATGTAAGAGCCAAGGAGGAATGTATTTATGCTTTGCCAGGGATCTGCATTTGCCCAAAAGATTTAAACAGCCATAAATCCAACTGCCATAGCAATGCTTCTCTTGGGCATTTTTTTTTGGTACCAGCTTATGTCTCAACTTCTCAACCACTGATTTTGGCACAAGGGTACACTATAGTGCAATACAGGCAAACCTCTCCCCTGGCAGAGTTTATGCTCTAATAATGCCCCAAAAAGGCATCTCAAATATGCCCCAAACAGAACTGTTGCCTCCTCCTTCCCAGTTCACATAGCATCCAGCATTTTCTGCACTCCCCCAACACAGCTATCTCTCTCCATACCCAGCATAGTTAACAATGTCAATCTCTTCCCAGGTGTTCAGGCCAATAATGTTGAATTTATCCTTGGCTTAGTGTTTTTCTGAACTCTCAATATCTAAATAATCACTGAGTCCTATTCATTTTTCCTTTAAAAAAAAATACATGCTGAGCTAGACAACTCTTTCCAACTCATCTGTCACCACCTCAGGGGCAGCTACCACGGAATCATATCTCTTCTACTGTCATGCTCTCTAATCTGCTCTCAACCCTGCAGCCAGAGTGATAAGTTTGTAAGTGTAAACATCATGTTTCTTTGCTAAAAGTTCCCCTAATGGCTCAAGATTCTGCTTGAGTTTGCCTCCACCTGCCTTTCCACTCTACTTTTATACTCTTCTACCCATTGTTTCTCTGGCTGTGTTCTGGACACACCGAATTTCATTGTATTCCTCGAATATATTGCTGCACATAACCTCTGTACTTTGTGTTCTGTCTGCCTAAGACCTGTTTCTTTGCATTATGCCACACTTGTAAACTTCTCTTGATTAAATTTTAGTTCAAAGTTCCAGGTAACTATTGACTTGGGTTGGATTTTCTTTTTCTTCTTCCCCTATCTCTTTAGACTCGTTTTTTTTTTTTTAACTTGCTGATGGCTGTATCTCTCTTTTCTTACATAGTGCCAGACATGTAACACATTTTCATTAAATAAGTACTTAATAATTAATGATGCTGTTTAGTATTATCAATTATTTGTTGAAACAGATGCTGTTAGAAATGCAAAGAAAAACAAAACATGCCTTTTAAAAGGGATTTACAATCTAGTTCAAGGCTGAAAATTTTGAATAAACATACACATTGGTTAATAAAACAGTACCAAGCACTAATAGGATGTGAGGGGTAGTAATGAACAAGCACTCTGGGTTACTAGTAAGTGGAGGGCTGTACTGTGAAGTCTGGACATGAGCCTGTGTTCCAAGTCATTCTCACTGTGGGACTCCAGGCCAGTGTGACAGTTCATCATGGTCATGTTGACTGGCTTTGGGACCTAGGAGACACACCTCTGGAGATGCCAGTGAGGACCTTTCCAGAGAAGTTCAACTAAGAAAGAAGAGCCACCATGAATGTGTGAGACACTCCAGAGAAGTTAACCTAAGAAGAGAAACACCACCCTGAATGTATAACACTATCCCATGGGCTAGAGTACCAGACTGAGTTCAAAGAGAGAAAGAAGATGAGCTGAGCATCAATATTCATTGCTCTCTGCTTCCTGACTGTGGCTGTAGTGTGAGGAGATGCTTCATGTTCCCACTCCTGTGTCTTCTACCTTGATGGACTTTAGACTGGGAGCTGTCTGGGGAGCAATTTGATCACAATAATGAACCTAGTAACTGATACAGCAAGTAAATGGCATAATTTCAGCTTTCGTTTGTCATCTTCAAAATGTGATTATTCTATCAATTTTACATGGTTCTTTGGACACTTCATATGTCTAACAGCACCGGATAGGGTCTCAGTAAGTGATAACTAGAGTAATTCATGCCAAATGAAAGACAAAGGCTATGTGCATGAGAGTTGAAGAGCAGGTCACAGGAGCCTGTCCCTTGAGCATGTCCCTGATGCAGTGCTTCGGTAGGAGGCAGTCTTTACCCAGGAGCAGTGATAATACAAGACTATTTATTTATACAGAATAATGACTATAACATTTTAAAATAAAGATTATACTCCAAGTTTGATCCAGTTTGGCTAAAATACACTGTTTCTGAATGTATAGCTAAATATTCATTCACATGGATAGTAAGATATTTGCTGAAATTTTAGCAATTGTTCTGTTTTAAATTTTTCCTTTATATTTTATTTTATGCTTATGAGTGTTTGACTGTATGTGAGCCTGTACACACAAAGCCAGAATGTCCACAGAGGCCAGGAGAGGGTATCGAATACCATGGAACTGGAGTTACAGATGGTTCTGAACCACTGTATGGGTACTAGGAATTCAACCCAGGTCCTCTTAACCAATGAACCATCTCCAGATTCACAATTGCTTTTTTTTTTTTTTTTTTTTTGACTGATAGAACTACACATACTATTGATCTCATTTGTTATCTTAAAATTTTTCATTGTATATGGTGCAATTATATAAGGATATTTTCATAAAATATATATTGTATGCTGAGCATATAGTCTATAACACCCCCATCTCACTCTTGCCCCTCTCTTTATCTTCTTTGTTTCCCCCCAAATAGTCTGGCTTCTACTTACATGTCATATATACATACATGACTTCATGTATTTACATAAAATCCAGGAACCACATCTGAGAGAAAATGCATAATATTTGTCTTTCTGAGACTGGTATAATTCACTTAATATGATTATCTCCAGCTGCATCCATTTTCCTGCATAATAATACATACATTTTTGAGAAGTCCTAGAGACTGAAACATCCTATCACATCCCCAGCCCCTTTTTGGTGGTCATGATGATGGAGACAGTAACGATGGAGCTGCAGTTGGTGCTTGCCTTTTACTGAGTCAACAGCAAACAAGTACTGTGTGATCTTTTTTCATTTTAAAACATCATAGATATTATTCTGTACAAATAAATATACTTTCGTATTGTCACTAAAATTAGATATCTTCAAATAGTTGTAAAATTAATTGACTTCCCTTTCTTTGTGATGGGATAATTTTCTTTGATTATCATTATTAATGTGACAGACATAAGCAGGCTTTTTATGAGTATCTCACCTTAGAGAAACGCATTAGATGAGTGTATTTGTTCTCATTATTTTTTAATTTTTTAAGATTATAACTTAATTATATCATTTCCTGCATCCTTTCCCCCCCCCCCCCCCCCCCCCCCCGCTCCAGACCCTCCTATACACCCCTCCATGCTCTCTTTCAAATTCATGTTTTCAGGGCTGACCATTTGATACTGGATTACCAGCCGGTGTGTTCTTCCCTGGGGTGGACTGTTTCTATGGCTCTCAGCATTCCTTAGTTCCCTACAGGGATGTTTGCAGGGCTGAGGCCTGAAGCCTCATGGACTTTCCTATATCTACTGGTGTGGTCCTTGTTGAATTCATATTTAAGCAGTCAAATTGAGACCTTAGGAGTCTAGCTTCTGACATTACTAGGAGACACGGTCTCACAACAGATGCCTTGACCCTCTGGCTCTTAAAATCTTTCTGCCCTCTCTTCTGCAATGTTCTCTGAGCCTTAGGTGCAGGAGGTTTTTTGTAAATGTGGCCATTGATAGTAGGAGCCGCAACTCTGCATTTTGATTGGTTGGTTATGTCTTTCTGCAATGGTCTCTGTTGCAAAAGGGGTTCTGTTACTGTTTTTTTGTTTGTTTGTTTGTTTCTTGATGAGGGGTGGGAGATACACTTATCTGTGGATATAAGAAAAATGTTTGGCATATAGTTAGGGATTATCCTGGTCTAGTAAAGTGGTGGTTTGTAGGTTCACCTTTGAAATTCATGATTTCAATACTCCTAGGTTTCTAGTACCCGGTATGAATTTTTCCATTGTTGAGTGAGTCTTAATTCCAGCTAGAGAGCTGTTAATTACTGATAAGGTATATGTGCCACTACTGCCTGGTCATTGTTGTGATTCATAGGCATCATAGCAGGATAGGTCTGCTGCTTGCTCCTCCTCCTTTGAAAGCTTCCATGGCACCATCTAGTACTGTAAAAGCTAGTCCTCAGGAAAGAAGCTTTCTGATCAGTTTTAACTCACAGGCCTCTGGGCCCTGCCTCTGAAGTACATGGTGTCTTTAGCAATAGGGACTTAACCTTGCACTTCTGTGGGGCAACCAGAGGCAGCAGCAATAGCCTATAAGGCTTTGGGAATCTCTTGGACAACCCTGACCTCAAAAGAGCATTTCTTACGCCTGATGTTGAGGTTTTCTGTTAGATGGTGTTTGACTGTTGTGGAGAGCATGGTGAGCCCACATGAGAAAACAGATTTATGAACACTACACATTTTTCTCACATTTTTCATCCAACACTAAATAGGGAGAATCATTGTATATTGGTTATTTTTCTATCAATGGGATAAAATGCCCAAGAGGAATAACTTAAGGCCAGATTTACTTTGACTCAGTTTCCGAAGCTTGAATATATTTTTGCAGGGAGATGGGAAGATAACACATACCATGGTGGCCAGGAAACAGAGCAGGGATATACACAGTCCCCAAGAACATGTCTTCAGTGACTTTCTCCTCCAGCTAACTCCCTTTCTCCTAGACACTCCTCAGTCCTATCAGTTGACAATCGTGTTTACCTACTGCTTTATTTTAATTTAAAAAAATACACAATTTGCCCAATATTATATAGCCACAAAGTGACTAGGCCAAAAGGAAATTCAGGCTTTCGTTGACTTCAAAGCCCACACTCTGTGCTTACATGAAAGATTGTATCTTACAAAATAAATGTGTGTTGCAGAATGCTGTTTGTTTGAATTTTTATGAGTGACCTAATGAGATCACGATACGGTCTTCCAGCACAAATCCTGTGGGATGTCTGTGTGTGTTCTGTGGAAAGGCAGTGCCCATGGTCTAATATATAAGCCACACTGTGAGCAAACAATGAGAAGGAATTCTTTTTTTCCACTGTTATGTCAGTGCACACAAGGACTCTCCCGTTTGAGCATTTCTCAAAAATTCTAGAGGTTGGCACTCACCACAGAACCAGCATGGAAAGCCTTGTGAGTAGGAAGGAGGTGGGCCTAGGTTTTGAGGCCTTGCTTGCCAAAGCAGCCTGCTTCCAAGTCCCTTGAGAAGCAGGAACGTAACAGGGAGAGAGCGGAGTGTTTTACTGGAGGTCAGAGCAGGACAAATGGTTAGGAGAGCGAGGTCTAGATCCCTCTCGCCCCGGTTCATGTGTCTTTCTACATGGTCTTACAAAGTGAGATTCTAATCTCATTGTTCAAATTCCATAAGCCTCAGGCAATTGTGAATTTCATTCCTTCTCATTTTTTCTCATACTTTAAAAGTTATACAGACAGTAAAATTGTGTGTACATCTCTAGGGTAGGAGTAAAGGCATACGGGGCAGGCTCTGGAGTGGATGCCGCCAAGACAGTTATCAACACATCCCACCTTTATACAATTCTTCCCCTTCTCCAGGTGCCCACAGCCACCATCATTACTCAACTCTTTTATGAATGACCCCTCCACAACACGACACCCCAGTCTACATTAGAGGTGTCCAGCAAGAAAGAAATTTTTTTTTCTGTTGCCAGGCATACAGTGTAAGGTCCCTAAATGCTAGACAATATCTGTCAACTAAGTGAGATTCACAGTCCTGAAGAAGATGCTTTAATTTCCCAGCATTTCACAATTGTATTAACTGCTGTGTTATTTCTAATCTCTCTCCTGAGTTGTAAAACATACTTTTCTTAAAACTACCAAAACAACAACAACAAAATTAAGCAACAGGAGACGTGTGTGTAAAATATTTAAAGTATCCAAGAGTTGATACTTCAGGTTAGACACGGCTGAGCAATACCTAGAGGAAGCCCAAGTGGAAGACAATAGGAAAAGCTGTCAGGTGAAAGATCTGACCTGCTTGAATGTGCTACAGACTGAAGAAAGAACTTACAGGAAGACCCAGCAGAAGAGAGTGGCCACAAACTGTAGGTGACAGGGGGCTGCTGAGGACAGTACTGAAAATAAGTAAAGAAAATACTCTTAGATGTTTTGAACAAAAACTCCCAGTGTGCCAATGACTAGACTGAGAGGAAGCCTGGATGACGGAAGAGCATCAGGACTGACTCGGGTTTTCCAGGCAGGAAATTTAGGGTAAGGGCTACCTGTGACGCCGTCATTCAGATAGTTGCAAAGATGATCTTAGGTAACCAAAAATGTACACTGTGTTTCAGACATTCATACACAGGTTCAAATCCTGCTCCCTCCTTTAATTATTAATAGGGCATTTGAACAAATTATTTAGCTGAGTTCATTCCATCAACTGTGAAAGAGGGCTGTGTAATTTCCGCAGAGTAAGTGGTTGTAAAAGTTTAAGACAATGAATCTTTAGCCTAGAATAAGCCCCAGACACATGGTAGGTGCTAAATAAATGGTATATGTTGTTTCTTTTATTATGAACATTATTATCATCATTGTCGTCCTGTAGGATGGGGCTTGTAGGTTTTACAGTTATTGTAAAGTACAATCTTAAAGTGCGGCCACTAAGCAGAAAATAGGAACCTAGAGATGATGCCCTAGCCCTCTGGAAGGGCTGCATGGGCCAGGACAATCAACCTATTCTTTGAGACATTAAGTATAAGAGAAACTACAGCTTCAATGAAAAGCTTTGGTTACACCCACTGTCACTGGTAGATAAGGTAGATAACAAAAGATCTAGTGGGCATTAGGAGGGAATCAGAGTAACTGATGGAAACCCAGAGGGGAAGAAATTATAAGCCAAGAATCGCATTATACTGAGTCTATGAGGTTGAGAAGTGAATGAATGCATAGTTCAGAGTGGCTAGCCGATTACAGACTGGCACAGAATTGCTCTTTCAAATTGGTGCACTGGAAGTGTGTCCTGAGTTGACTTTGCAGGAGGATTTCTACAGACTACAAAAGAGAATACACATACAGAAACACACAGACACACATGCACACACTTGCACACACTTGCACACACACACACACACACACACACACACCACTGTATACAACAGCAGTTAAAGGAACAGGCTGGGTGTGGTTATTTGTGCCTCTGATCCCAGTACTTGGAAGATTTGGATGTAAGGGGAACAGGAATCCAAGGCAGTCCTTAGCTACATATTGAATTCTAGGGCAGTGTGGACTATGTGAAATCTGTCATTTAAAAAAAAGGAACAAAGAAAAGAAGTAAAGGAGGAAAAGAGTGAGGGAGGAAGAGAGGAAGGGGGGTTGCTCAGATATGAGGCCTTTAGGGTGGTCAGTACATTTCAGTGTTTGAAGTTTGAGCATGGAGATAAAGTTGAATTACTTGTGATTTTGGCTGAGAAAGCTAAGTGTTCCACTTTAGAGCAAGCTGTCTCTGGAGTCATGAGTTTCTTGAACAGGAGGTTTACATGGAAAGCTAGGATGAAACTCAAGCTTTGAATAAGTTTGGCCTAGATCAAACCAAATTGATCCCACAACCTGTTTTTGTGCATCCTATAAACCATAAACAGTTTTTGAGAGGATGGAGAACAAAGGAGATTAGAGAGGATGGGAGGAAAGGGTGTAAGTGCTGTATTCCTGTCTGAAACTCTCAAAAGAGCTTCAATAAAAAGACTATTCTGAAACAGTTAAATATAGGAAACTAATTGCAGGATCCGTAAATAAAATCTTATAGGAGTGCAATCATGCTTACTTGTCATGAGTTGTTCAAACTGTAGTAGTTGAAGAGAATAATTGAAAAAAAAACTATCAAATAGTTTGAAAAGCCTAAGATGCTTGTCAGATGCATCCCTTCAAAAAAAAAAAAAAAGTAGGACAATCCCTGACCCAGGTTATCCAAAGGAAGATTCTGTAATGGAGAAAAGTTTCTACCTATTTGGATAAGTGTCCTCAATTCATTACTGTTGCTGTGACAAACATCCAAACAAAAAGCAGCATGGGGAAAGAAAAGGTTTGTGCAGCTTACAGTTCCAAGTCACCATCTGTCATAACAGAGAAGTCACAGAGGTAGAACCTGGAGACATCTGATCATACCACATGCATAGTAAAGAGCAGAGAAAAAGCAAGTGCATCCATGCTGTCTACTTGGCCACTTGCTCAGCAGGCTTTCTTCACTTGTATACAGTTCAATTCCAAGCCTAGGGAATGGTGCTGCCCACATAGGCTAGCTAATTAACAATGAAGAGAATCCCCCACAGATGTGCCCTAACAGCCAAATCTAATCTAGTTTGTTACTAACTGTCACAGTAGAAGATCATTGTCCTCATCAAAGCAGACTACAATATTGGAAAATAAGCATGTTGTGGTAAGGAGAGGGGAAAGAGTGGAATGACCAGTGCCCTTGCAGAGCAGAAAGGGTAGGAAAACATGAGTTTGTGGTAGAAGAAACAGAAAAGCTTTTTCTGTTCTTGATGAACAGATAGTATTCATAATATCTGCTTTATTTTACAGCCCCGTTAAACATATCTGTTGTCATATCTCTCAGCAAGAGGGGATTTTCTAAATGTTCTTGTTTATAAATGTGCAAAAGATTTTTGCACATAGAGTCATGCTTTTGTTGGCCAAAGAGAGTGAGCACTTGCTGGTTCTCTGGCAATCTTAACAAAAATACTGAAGTGTATTTATACTCTGGGGCCAAGGCGCATTTCAAAATGACATTGCTCAGATACATGATGAGCCTTCCTCTTTTACCTCCACTGGGCTTTGCAACCCTGTCAAGGCCTTCTCTCTGAAATCTACTTCTGCAAGTATGTTAGCTGACACCTTCTGCAGTCACATAAACACAAAGACACTTCCCTGCCAAGGAGCTCTGAGGTACTCTGTGTAGATTGCTCACCAGTCAATGAAGGAGGTAAGCAGCCTAAATCTGCTGAAAATATTGTAGAAAATTAGCTTCTTAAAACACATTTTTTCCTTGCATTTTACAGTGTGATTATTATCAGCATCTCATAACAGACACACACACACACACACACACACACACACACACACACAAATGTTTGCTTCTCACTGTTTTGAAGTGTAACTGCATTTGAGACTGAGTTACAAACCATTCACTGGAGCTTAGGCATGGCTCTTACTTTACACAAGAGACTCACAAGTTGGTCAAGTGCAAGTAACTTTTGGCTAACTGTGCCAATGAGAGAAACAGATACTTTGCTAATAAAAATACACACAGAAATAAATATCATACTTCGGCTTCCAGTTAAGGTTTTCCTGTTCTGGAGTGATTATGTGACAGTTGTTAACAAACAGCTTCATTCACTGGATTTGGGCATTTATTCTTTGTCTCTGGTAACTGTGTAAGATAACTCTGTGGTCTTAACTTTTCAGTCAGCCCTTATAGGAGACCAAGTGGCATTCATGCATGTTACCCCATTTGACAGTTGTTGCCACAAGATACATGTTTTGCTGTCCCTCCATCTAATCTGTTCATGCCCTTTCACACATCAGTCTTGATGCCTCTCTGTCAAATTCTATGGGACATGCCAGTTCCAGAGGGTACCCCTCTCATAGTGCACAGAACATCATCAGCCTCAGGCAAGGGTGTTGGTTGGGAGATTTGTCTTGAAATCCTGGGTTTGCCACTGTCAACCTACAGACTCCAGGAAGTTTTCTAACTAGTGTGCGCATCTGTAAAATAGTACACTCAATGTCCATCTAGTAACACAGGGATTCTATAAGGATTTCAAAGGGAGTTGAAAGAAATGTGTTTTAAGGTGGCTAATCCATAGTCAAGCACTCATTAAATAGCCAATAAGGAAAATAGTAGAGCTAGAAAGTAGCTCTAGATCACTTACTTTTAGAACAAGAAAATAATCCCTTGCTTAAAATATTGTCATATTTTAAGAATCTCAATGCCTTTATCAGACAGGCCATCAAGATTTTTATTATTATTTCTTTTATTATTAAGATAATTTTAAAATTTTTTTCCTCTCTGCAAACCTCCCTGTACTCCCTCTTGCTCTCCTTCAGATCCGTGGCCTTTTTTGCACTGATTGTTGATATATACATATATGCATATATAACTATAACCTGCTTAGTCTGTACAGTGTTATTTGTGTGTATCTCTTCAGGACTGACCATATAGTGT
Source organism: Phyllotis vaccarum (assembly GCA_033318265.1). Classification (NCBI taxonomy): domain Eukaryota; kingdom Metazoa; phylum Chordata; class Mammalia; order Rodentia; family Cricetidae; genus Phyllotis; species Phyllotis vaccarum. The sequence goes on along the minus strand of JARWLC010000004.1, from coordinate 23,006,807 downwards.
TAGATAACCACTTAATATGTTCTTCCCTGGAGAAGACTATTTTTCCTGCTCTCAGCGTTCCCTGGTTCCCCATAGTTCTTTGCATGAAGTCGAGGCCTAGTAGCAGACTTTTCTGCATTCACTTTGGCACATCTGTCGGTGTTGTCCTTGTTCAGCTCACAGGTGGACAGTCTTGGTGGCGAGACTTTAAGCATGTAGCTTCGACTTTACTAGGAGACAGAATCCCACAGAAAAATGCCTCATCCTCTGGTTCTTAGAATCTTTCTACTCACTCTTCCTTGAGCCTTAGGTACAGAACTCGTTTTTGAAATGTGCCACTGGGAATGCACTCTGTAACTCAACATTTTGATTGGCTGTAGTTTACTATAATGGTCTCCATCTGTTGCAAGGAAAAGTTTTCTAGATGAGGGATGAAGACCATTCTTAGCTGTGGGTATAAGGACAAACATTTAGAATGGAGTTAGAAATTATGCTGGTTTAGTAAAGTGGTGGTTGTAGGTTCTCCTCCCACACCCATGACTTCCCTGGCCCTCGCTAGGTTTCTGAAAAAGCCATCAAGGTTTGAGGGAAGCAAGGGCCACATGCTGAGAAATTCAGTACACTTTTGTGGGCTCTCTGAACGATTGACAACACACTGCAAATATCAGTGTTGGTTCTACTGGCCTGTCGCCGAATCTGTCGAAAACATAAACTAGACTGAAAGCTTCCTCAACAGTCTTCCTCTAATGCCTCTTTTCAAATGTCTAAAAACAAAACAACAAAAAACTCAGGAGCTTATATCCATATTCGGTGTGGATTGGAAGTTGAAAATATTGTTGATAGCATGAATAAAAGCATCTGTTGTGGATACATTAAAAACATGATATGTCTTCTCCTCTATTTACTCTGCTCTTTCTAGCCAAGATGCTCACCCCCTGTTCCAGAGTTGAGAAAATCTAAAGAAGGGATAGAGGCCTGGTCCAGAGCATATGGGCCCTAATGAGGCTGCTCTAGTTCTCATAGAGTTGCTATGATCAATAAATATACAGTGAAAGCACAATAATGCACCGCATGAAATGTTTGAGTAAACAGTGGACTGCAGGTATAAGGGTCCTTTCTTGAGACTGTCAGGTAGTTGAAGTTACAGGAGCTGTGGGCTGCCTGACACAGTGCTGGGAACCAAGATCTTTCTTGCCTCCATGATGTCTTCCCACATACATGGGGATAAGGAACCATGAACTGGATCTTCTAAAGTAATAATCCAAAATTAACCTTTGTTCTCCCAAACATTTGGTCACAGTAGTCACTAGTATACTGTACTCGTAAAACCAACTAGTACAGCGATTAGTCCTAGTGAATAAATGAATATTCATTAATTACGATAATCACATCATGCTAAACTAAGACCTTCATACAAGCAGATATTGAGTGCCAGGTGTATGAGAATTTTCCTTTCCTACAAACTTAAAACTATGCTACTTATTTATTTGGTATTATTTCAGTTTCTCTCTTTTATATTAAAACCTTAAAGTAAAATTAGGCAAGAAACAAACAGGATTTTAGAATTTTATAGGTTTCTTCGCAAGATAGTAAAGGTTTTTTTGAGGGGTGTGTTAGAGAAAGAGAGTCTCACTTTGTAGCCTGGGATATTCTGGTTTAGAATCTGCCTCTCCCTCCTGACTCTGACTGTTGAGATTAAAGGCACATACCAGCACACCAAGCCCAGAAGTTTAATTTTTCATAAACCTATCTCCTCCTACAACATAAAAAGAAACAGAAAGACCTCCAATATTCTTTCTCTCTCACCTTCCGGCCCCAAAACAGGGTTTCTCTGTGTAGCCCTGGCTAGCCTGGGACTCACTCTCAACAACAGGCTGTCAGTGAATTTACAGATCCACCTGCCTCTGCCTCCTGAGTATGGGGATTAAAGGCTTGTGTCACTAGCTCCTGGCCTCCAACAACACTTTATCCCACCGGAAAATCCTCTCTGAGAAATTTCATTTTAATCATAAAAGTTTTGATAAAATACGTTCATTGAAAAGCTGTTCAACTTTGAACTTAATGAGCCTCACATGAAATATTTATTATGAACGTTTTATTGCTGTCCACTAAGGTACCCACAGAAAACGATGATTGTAAGTGTGAAACTAATGGTCTGTTTCAAAAACTGAAAAAAAAAAAAAAAAAAAAAAAAAAACGAAGATAAGATTGTGGTTTTTGTTTTGTTTTGTTTTAAAGACACCAGACCATCATTTCAAACACCAGACAGGAAACCAAAGAGTTGTCCTTCTGCCAGGTTGAAGACAAAATCCAGCTTGGCTTTAGCTTATTGCTTCAAATGTTCTTAGTGTTTCCTTTCACCTGAATGAATAAGAAAATAGCATCAACTTTCAAAGGCTGCTTAATGTGACTGTTTTACAGGTCTGCACAACAAATACCTGGACCTCTTACCAACTTTATCCCCTGGAGGCAAGCACCCTGCCCCTGCTGGCCACCGTATAAGCCCGTGTAGCAAATCACCTATCCCTTCCTTTGATTCTGGCAACAAGTGTTACATTCAGATCTAGATGGGTCTGTGAAAGCATGAGCCTAGAACTCTACCACTGCCACCCTGGACTCCCCCATAGTCCCCCCCATATCCCTCTTACCTAATTTCTTCTCTTTGGTACCCAGTGTTCTTCTCTAGGTCACTTGGCAAAGTCTGTGCTCAGTTGGTCATTTACACTTGGGGATAGTGTGAGGAAACCTTGGTCAGTATCATCAGCACAGGCACAGCAGAAGTGGGCAGTTGCCTTCAGGAATGAGGTTGGTAAAAGATGTTTTACAGATTTATTGTACAGGTCTGCTCTACATGTGGCCGCCATATTGAACACTTAAGTCAGTATAGGCACAGCAGAAGTAGGCAGTTGCTGTGGCATGGCATCCACTGGCTTGTTTTATGATAACTGTCTCATCACAGGGGCCATCTGAGACCTCACCTCCAAAGCATCCCAACCCAGGAAGTCAACGCTATGTGCTGCACCCATTCAGCACCTTCACCAACTACTGTCTTTCAGGCTTTTCTTTGTGATTCTTGCTTCATTGGTAAAATGAAATAGATTTGGTCTATGTAGTGACAGTCACTCAACTCACGGCCACAGTAACTACAATTGGCTATTAGAATGTTTAGAGCTACAACTGTGCTGTATGCATCACCACTCCGTGAAACCCCGCCACATGATGCCTCCCTACAATCCTAGCTAAAGTTTTTCTCATATTATAGATGGAACATTGGAGCTCAAGAGCTCACCAGACATATATGGTAAATGGGAGCACACTTATAAGAGTCAGAGTAGTAGGGGAGTCCAGAGCTCCCATACAGAGTGACACTACAGGTGAGTTGTGATTCTGTCACATACTCTACTCCTGACCGTGACCCTCTTCTCTACAGCACCTATGAGTTTCCATCAGTCCATCCTGGATATTTATCTATACCAGCATCTCTTCTGAACTGCTTTTACATTTGTCATGTTTTTTTTTCTGTGCAGAAAAACATGAAAATACAAACATGAACATTTACTTCATATTTCAGTTCTATGTAGAAATTACTAGTTTATATCTAATTAATTGTTTACAAGTGGTGTGGTAGCCTAATCTACCTTTGTGTGCACATGATTGTGGTTCTAGAGGTGTAACTCAGAGTTTTACACATGCTAAACATATCTGTACCACTGAGCCAAATATCTATCCTTTAAATGAGATACAGAGTTCTTCAGGTTCAATATTGTGTCATAGTTTCTGATGAGCCCATACCACACTTTAGGGCCAAAATATAATTATAATCAGGAATACCTTGATTTCTGAAGCTGTCTTATCTATGGCATCATAATTGAACCTAAAGTTCCATATGATCTTGCTAAAGTGCTGGATATGAACATCCACAGGAAGAAATAAAAAGACATGAGAAGGCTGGGGGGTGTAGTTCAGTTAGTAGAATGTTTTCCTAGTATACAAGTCCTGGGTTTACTCCCTAAAACCTGGATGCAATGATTCACTGTTACATGCACAAGGTGGAACCAGGATCAAGGTTCCAGGTTTGTCTTTGGCTACATGCATGGCAAGGCCAATGTGAGTACATGGCATCTCTGTTTAATAGAATAAAACAAAGATGTGAGAGCATGTCTTCCTCCCACCCTGGACTCAGCCTTGTGTGCTAAAGGCGGTAACGGAAAGAAGAGCTCTAGAGCCCCACATTTGGCTGCCCTTCCCAGAAACAGAGCAACAAAAGAAGTTTAGTGACTATCTCAGCATGGGAAGGCAAAAGACTTATTGGTCCCTAGTTTGAAATAGTTTCGGGTAATGGGAAGGACGAGAAACCTCAGATCTTCCTCTAAGTTCTTACACTAACCAGCTGTTTTCAGCTTTAGCAAAGGGAACTTTGTTGGCCTTTATATTTCATTCCTATAAATAATAAAATGGTAGCACCAAACTGCTGGCAATTAATTTATATTTCCTTCTACTTGTAAAGAGGGGAGGAGATATTTAGAGGAAACTTTAAGAAAAAAATCACAGAAAAAGTTCTTGAATCTTGCAAATAAGAAAATAGATGCCATCAAGTCCAAAGTTGGTCAGAGTTTTCTGAAAACCCAGGCAAAACAAAAGATAAGATGATGGGTAATGTTGCTCTCATCATTGGAAAAGAAGAGGGAGGGAGAGAGAGACGGGGCAAAGGTATAGAAGTGTGCCAAGTCAGAGAATCCACAATGTGTCCTCCTGGAGAAGTGTGTCCTGTGGCTCCTGGGTGATGTCTTCTAGGACAGAAGCATTCACAGGACAAATCTTCCTTTGGCAGTGTGTCTGTGAGTCTTTGCAGAGACTGTAGTTCAAAGCATGACTCTAAGCATTCTGATGCACTGATGCAGGCCTGCCCAGGTATGCTACTCACTGACAGCCTTTCTTGGCCAAGGGATGAGGCCTAGAGAATCTAAGGAATTGATGCCTTGTTTGAACCCTAGAGTGTCGTCTTCCTGGAATTCCATATGCCTTAGCCAGAGTCTTGACAAGTGTGATATGCTGCAGACAGTTTAATATTGATATTCCTGGCAAGACTTTTTACATGCTAAAGCATTCCAGATTTGTAAAAGTCATCCTTCTCACCAGCTTTCCAGTTTCCAGGCCACTGTTCTCTTAAAGCCAATGAGCTAAATTTTTATGGTAACCCATAGTAAGGTGAGGAGGGGGAGACTTCATTTCCTACTGTATAAGATGTTTTATTGATGGACTTTTTCTGCAAGCATATACTATTTTCTATGATAAACCCAGGGCTGATCATGGGGAGATAATGAGGTGAAGGATCATTGCAGAGAAACACATTTGAAAAGGTCTGTTTAACACATGAAGCATCAACCAGTCTTGTCACCTTGACACTATTTCAGATGGTTGAATGACCAAAGAAATAGGGCACAGAACAGAGAAGCAGGTGGCAAGGGTCTGGCCACCTCACCTGAGAAACAACCGACTTCCTTAAAACCTTTCTGCTGTGATTAGGGTAGCATCCCTACAGCCTTTGCAAGATGAGCAGTGTCAAGTATACCTCCAGGTCACCTATCAACTGGAATTACATGTCAGAGGTAGACGGCCAGAGGTGGCTCTTCTGATGCAGCCTGACTTGAAACAAATTCTTCATGATGTTATCATCCATCCAGCAGCTGTTTTTTGAGGGTGTGCCTAGAATACCATCTGTTAGTTCATTCACTCATTCATCCAGAAATGCTGATTGGATACCGTGCATTATTTTAGGCTCAAGAGTTCCTGTAGTAAAAGCTAAACAAAATGCTGACCCTTGTGGAGCTCACATTTTAGTTAGCTAAAGACGAGATAAATTGCAAAATAACATGGATTGATGAGTATTGGGTAAGAAGACCCAGAAGACAGCACCAAATCAGATAATAAAGAATCCTATCTCAAACTGAAAAGGGTCTCCATAACCTGTTGTTGTGTGCTGTCTGTAGTGATGTAGCCCACAACTTTCCCAGCATCAGGACATCACCTTGGTCTGGTCATGAGAAACGTTCTGTTATCAGAACAGGTCGATGGACCATCCTACAGAGTGAAAGGCCTGTAGACTTTGAAATTCCGTGAGGGCATAAAATTGAGGGGACAATGGCAGGGCTTCAGGTTGGAAGAGACCAAAGAGCAACTAAAAACAGCTGCATTATCTGAGAACTCACTGGGAATGTGGACTCCTCTGCCCACAGTCCCCACTCCAAGGTGTCATAATTCTCATTTAAACAAGACCCTTAGCCACTCCTGTACACATCTAGATTCAGGACCCTACACACAAAGCTACATCAGAATGACTCAGAAAACCTTTATCAAAACAATGCTGTCTCCCTTCTCCTCATCTGTTTAATTAGATTGCAAAATTGGAGACTCTACAGTGTAGAGTGTGAACTTGGGTATTTTTTAATCTTTCCTAAGTGGTTTTCATGTATGCTACATTTAAGAATCTCTGGTCTGCAGATGGTATTACCGTTTGTAGAAGTATACACAGCCTTTCTGGTCAGACTTCAGAACACAGACTAGAAAGTCAAATTAATTATCACCATGATTCCGGCTTTGAGTGCCATCCTTGACCCCAAACTAATACTGCAATATGGGCATGGAATATAAGTAAATATTGCTGGCTCACATTTCAGGAGTTTTGAAGAACATTTAAATGGATTTGAAAAATACTTTGTAAAGGATTGTTTCTTCAACCATCATTCTCTTTCCAACCCTTGTTTGGCATCAAGTTTAATCAGATTTACACTGGTGAGTGTTCGTCGTAAGGTTGTACATTTCTTTTCTTCCAGGGCATGTAAACCAGAACATCTGGGTTTTATCATTAAAATACTAAAACATGTCCAATAATTTTAGGAAATTTAGGCCAGATTTTATATGCCACAGGTGTTGGATGTATTCAATAGAGGCCTGGATCTACTTATTTGGAGTTTAAAGGTTAAAAAAACTATGCATACCAATTTTGTTTCTGTGAAGTGTTTAACTAAACATTTACATTTTTACTACATCACCCAATGCTTAGAAAAATAGGAGGAAAGAGAAAGGCATTTCTTAGCTAGCTTTTTATGAAAATGTAATTTTCAGATATTCTTCATTTAACTCTCACTAGCCTGTCACAAAATCTGTTTTTGTTTTCTTCTCGCACCTACAAATTTGTCTGTGGTGTCTCCTAGACCTAAAAACATTATTCTTTACATCCACCCTTCATTTCAAGAAAAACATAAAAATGTAGAATCTGAAGCCCAGGCGAAATATGATGTAGGCATAGTCCATAACTGAGTATAGGGATGATGTCATCTAGCAGAGAACTTAGGAGGATACATGGCCAGCAAGGGACATGTAATAGGTCACTTGAAAGTTGCTGTTGCCTTACCGATCCAAGTGTCACAGTTAGAAACACTCGGCTCCACAGCTATTAATATTAGCAAAATTGGCTAGACTTCTTGCCGCGCCTCTAGGAATAAAAAGCACTTCTCTGATGTCTTGAAACCTGCTAATTTGCTCATCACCTACCTTTAAACACAAAACAAGGGAAATGGACTAAGAAATTGTTTTGCATGCTCCATGCATAAACACTATTGTGGTGGGATTTGCACCCCTGCCACTCCCCCAACACCTAGTACAGAATACCTACTCAGACAGCAAGCCAAAAACACAGTCTTTTGTTGTTTGGGTTTGATGTGAGGATTTTGTTTTTTTAATCAGTAGATGTCATCTTCAGTGTTGCATACGGTTTGGTTTTGTCTATTTCTGTCATCTAAACACATACCGAGAAAACATTTCTTCAAAGTGATTGCCTGAGCCAGGTATAAAATATCTCTTTCCCCTTGAGGCGAATATTCCCCCCTCTCTACAAGGAAACAAGGCTGGTGTTTGGGTCCTACACACTTTCTTATGAGGGTATTTATAACCCTTAAATTGTGAGGCACTGCAGACAATATGTGCCCTGCCTTAGGGCTTCCATCTCTTTCACAGGAAGTGTCAGCAAGCCCCTCATCTGCCTTGATTGACTTGCCTGCCGCAAACAAGCAAGCTTTCACTTATCCCTTTTAGAGCTGCTTCCCAATGGGCCCAGTCTCCAAAACAAATGCCCCCCTTTCCTCTGTGGGCCTGACGCTCTCTTCAGTTTCCCTAGGACCAAGGAGTGAATGTATCCCACACTTAACCGTGAGTGTGCTACTGAACCCCTAATGCACTGTGGGTGATGACAGCTGTGCCCTCCCATTTTGAGGCAGATCTTAACCAGAAGGTTCTCTGAGCCTCTTCCTGCTGCCTTTCCCTCCTTATGGGAGCTTGAGATTTTTCTTCCTTTGGTCTCTCCTTCTTTCCCGTGGGTAACTGGACAAATGGTGCCTGTAGCACTAATTCTGTCCTGTTTTTCCCTGAGCTCCCCTTCTAGAGTTCTGCCCTATCTCCATCCTCCTCCGTTCACCTTCTTCCCAAAGCCCAGTCTTCAGGGCACAGCGGGGTCTTCCTCCCTGGCTGGAGCCAGAGGCAAAAGTTAAAGCCACAGCATGCCTGGAGTCCTGCACACAGGATTGCTGCCACAATACCCCTTGGGCCCTCCAGACTGTTGAGAGCTGTGTCCCAGTAGATCCTCAGCAGAGCACTCTTGTTAGAATTGCCCTTCATCCTAGGCTTTGCCAATAACTGGAGTTGGTTATCTGCAGCAGATGCTGCCACTGCCAAACCCCACCCCCTCTTACCATCAGATCTTCCCGGCACGTACCACTTCTCCTAGCTGAGCCTATATCTGAGGACCCATGGGGGGTGGGAGGGGTGGTCAAATGTATCAGGGCTTCTCTGCAGAGATAGCTGACACCCAGCAGGTGATGTTAATAGGATGTTCAGAGGTCAGGAGACCTGGCATCCGGGCCCAGAGTTGACGCTTGCTGAGTGACATTTGCCAGACACTTAACCTTTTCCCCCTCTGCTTGTCTAGCCACTAAAGAAAATGAACTAAATAAGATACAAGGCCTTTTTGAAATGAAGCATTCTAAAGCCCTTGCCAATTAGTTGCTGTATCATAAAATAAGACCCTAGTAAGAACTGCTCTGCCTCACAGTTGCCTTCACTGTGAAACAATGGTGGACTGGGTACCTCAGCCACCTCTCTTTGAGCTGTAGGGAAAACCTTCCTTTGTGTCTTGGGTCTGGAATTTTTCCAATGACACACTGATTCTGAATTTGTGGCACTGTTCCTGACACACTAAGCTGCACTTCCTGACCATCCCAACCTCCTACAGAGCCACACACACACACACAACCCCATTCCAACCTCCTACACCCCACCACACCATACCCCCGGCAGTTTCAAGTGATTAAGGGGATATGTTTTCAGGAGCCGGATGCAGTATCAGACCTGCAAACCTGCCGGTGAGTAGAGCAGAAAGATAGACCCAATGCTCTTTTAGCTGCTGGAAGAAGAAAAAAAATCACATGGCTACAGAAACTGGACACAGGGCTAATCCTCCATGGAGATTCATCTCTTCTCATTAGCATCATAAACTCTCCAAAAAATCCTGCCAGGAAAAAAAAATCCTTTTTTTTTTAAATCCCAACGTTTCCTGAACTTATACAGCCAGACGCTTCTTCCCAAAATGTGTAACATCTGGAAGAATAAGTACCCTGGAGTGTAGTTTGGGAAACATTACATCAGAACACTGCTGACCTATTTCTGTCTGGGGTCTTCAGAATAGGATGGGATGGCACCTACCACTGGACTATTCACTGAGCACCCACTACCTGAAGAACACCGGGGGCTTTTAAGTTATCCGGTCAAGGATCTGTCCATCAAAATTTTAAACTCTAAAGTCACAGAGGGAGCAGCCCATGTGAACAGGCGGTGAGCAGGAGAAGTAAGGATTGAGTACGGGGTAGAAGAAGTGTGAGAGCAGGCCACTGGCCAGTTGTTGATAGTCTGAATTGACATCTGCGCTGCCGGCTTCAAGTGTGATTGATGTTCCACCACTCTCAAATCCCACGGTCTCGTAGCTCACTCACTGTCTATTTTGCAAGAGCTATAATTGCTGGGGAACTTTGTATAACTGTACCCTGTGCTAAATAACCACAACTCTGTTGGTTGGTTTTTACTCAGAATTAAGATGTGTTCTTTCTCCCCATAAGATTACTTCTGCTTTTAAAAAAAATGGCTTATATTCTATGTGGGTGTATTTTTTCTGCATGCATGTCAGTGTGCCACATGGTGCCCATGGACCCATAAGAGGGTCAGGTCCCCAGAACTGGAGTTTAAAATGATTGTGAGCCACCGCAGAGACCATGGTCCTCTGACAGAGTATATAGTACTCTTAACTAATGAGCCATCTCTCCAGCTTTTTCATTTTCCTATAAATTATTTTATTATTTATCCATTGTTGCTGTTGTTTGCTGATATAGGGCCTGGCTGTGCAGCCAAGCTTATTGAGAACCCAGAAGCTAATGTGCCCCCCCCACCTCCACCTGTTGAATAAGGGAAGGAAGAGCATGCACCACCATGTCCAGCAATGACTTCTTTTTCAAAATCGGGGAAAATGTTGAAATGGCAAGTGTCATGTATGACTATACGCCCATGTGACTAATCTTTCTGGGTCCTAGGAACTATTTCTGGAGCAGCTGTTAGTGACTGCCTATTTTTTTCAAGAGTTCTTTCTCTAACAAGCCTTATCTATATGTCCTTACATTCTCAGTAAGTGCCTCAAACTTCCTCTTGCTTGTCTGCCTCCAACTCCCTACTGCCACTTTTATTTACCTAAGTTCTATCTGCGCCCTGAGAATTATTAATATGGTAGCCATCAGGCTTCTTGGGGACAGGGAAAGGAAAGAGAGAGTGTGTAGTATATGTACTTGTTTGCGTGTGTGTGTGTGTGTGTGTGTGTGTGTGTGTGTTATTCATGGAAGCCAAATTTTGACATCCAGTGTCTTTTCTTGATCACTCTTTACCTTTAAAAACAGAACAAAAATCCCCACATTTGTTTATTAACGTGTGTGTGTGTTCTCATGTGCCAAGGTTGTCATGTAGAGGTCAGAGGACAACTTGTGGGTGTCAGTTCTCCCCTAACATGTAGGTCTCAGGGATCAAACTTAAGTTGGCAGACTTGGAACCAAGTACTTTTACCCACTGAGTCATCTGGTCAGCTCTCCAACTTTATTATTTGAGACAGAGTCTCTCACTGAACCTGAAGCTCATCAATTAGGCCAGGTTTACCAGCCAATGAGCTACAAGGGATTTGCCCCTCTCTGCCCCTCCCCACTAGTATTATAGACATGTTCTCTCAACCCCTGGTTTTTCACATGGGTTCCGGGGATCTGAACTTAGGTCCTCTTGCTTGAGTGAGAGTCCCTTTACCCACTGAGCCATCTACCCAGCTGTATTGGTGAGCTTTTTTATGAAGGTTTTTATTTTCTGCCTCCATTTGCGTCCTCCTTCCCAGCCTGTTTAAGAGAAAAGAAGAATCATTCTTCTGAAGACTCTTATCCTTGAGAAGTCTCTATTAAGTAGAGAAGTGAAGCTGCTTGGTAATAAAAATCAAAGTCTCAGTGTTTCCATAAGGTCTGCAGTGTAAGGAGGGAACTGCTCATTATTTTTAATTGTCAATACTGGTTGACATTTATTGAGATGTACTTGGCTCTGTGCACTGGAACCCTTTTCATATATTATCCCTTTTATTAGTCACCACACCCATTAAAATAGAGGGCATTTGATTATGCCTCGTTTATAGGTGAAGAAATTGAATCTCAAAGTAATTAAAAAAACTAACTCCAAGTCACAAAAATGATGAGAGGCAGAGGCAAGAAATGAACATCCCTGCTTTTGGCTCAAAGTCCTGTGTTCTTTGTCATCTAGTACACTCTTCTGTGTGTCTGCACAGGTCTTCTGCCCATAGGAAGAGAAGAAGCTGAGATTCATTTTATCACCTTTGATCTCCCATTGAATTCTATGCCCAGATCACCCTGAGTACTTTTGCTGAACAAATTGACTGGTCTTAGTGGTCTATAACATGTCCCCGTGTCTAGCAGGGCTGGAGGTAACTGAGCTCCTTTGTCTGAGGGGACTATCTGCCAACACGTACAGACTGTTGTTCCCTCTCTCTGTGCTTTCTGACTGATTTTTGGTGTTGGTTGAGGCCTTATCCCTCAGCTCACTGCATAGCAGAGGGTGAAAGTTTGCATTTTATCCCAAGGAACATGCAGACTTTCTGGACTCTCTTTCGCTTACGTGTGGCAGGTGTTTCTCTGCACGGGGGCTCTCAAGGTTCACAGCACATCCCCAAAGCACCTGGTCCTTCTCAGTAATTCTGGCAGGCAAACTTTGCTCATTCCCTTTTCCCAGGAATTTTGGCCTCTGGCCAGTGGTTTCTCCAACCAAGATATTCAGCTATAGAACCTCTGGATGGGCCAAAGACATCCCAGAAAAAAATGAGAAGTCTTCCACTATCTTCGTTCTCTAGTACTAAAGTATCTCAGGGAAATAGAATCTTCTAGAACCAAAGTATCCATCAGCCATCTGTGTCCTGACTCCAAGGATGTATTTCCCCAACACCAGCCTTTTGAGTAAAGAGCAAGCTGACAGGTGATTGCGATGGGGCACCATCAGGTCTAGGTTCAATGGCCTTGCCGCACTGATCACACCACAACCACCAGTACTCTGGCCTACCCTGGTGCATGGGTTGTCTGCTGAAAAGGGCAATAATAGGGAGTCAGCTGCTGTGTTTCATGGATAACAAAATGAGCTGTTTGTGAGCACTTGCCACTCATGCCAGACCTGTGCTACAAGACATAAGCAAAGTAATCCTGCTTCAAGGAGCTTCTTATTCTATGAAGGGTAATGGTCACTATACAGTGTAGTTAGTGTAACAATAAGTTATTTTAGCACACAGGGACTCTAAACTCCCTGAGAGTTTAGCATAGACTTCCTAAAGGAGATGCTATTCTGTTGTGTGATATCTTTCCGTACACTGTGAGTATGCTTTATTACTATTGGTTAAAAAGGAATTTGTTTTAACCTATTGCAAGGCAACTTGGAGGCAGGTGGAAAACCCAAGCAGAGATAAAGGAGAAGAAGGGCAGAGTCAGGGAGATGCTTTAAGATGATGCCCAGGAAGCAAGATGTAATGGAAAACAGGTAAAACCATGGAATATGTGGCAATAAATAGGTTAATAGAAATGGGTTGAATTAAGTTATAAAAAACTAGTTGGTAATGAGCCTGAGCCATGGGCCAAATGGTTTGTAATTGATACAAGCCTCTGAATAAATTATCTTATAAGTAGCTGCAAGACAGTGGGTAGGAGAAAATTTGTTCAGACATCGGGCCCAGACTGTAATAAGAGGTTTCTGGTCTGCAGTCACTTTTCTCCCCCAAAATGACTCAGACATTTATATTAATTACATTCTGCTTGGCCTATGGCTCAGGCATATTGCTAGCTAGCTCAACCCATTTCCATTAATCTGTCTTGCCACATGGCCCATGACTTACTTTTTATATGTTGATTCTTGAGTGGCTGAATGGTGTCTTCTTTGACTCTGCCCTCCTTCCCCTGTCTATGCTCTGATTTCCCCACCTACTTCTAAGATGCCTACCATAGGTCAAGACAGTTTTTTTTATTAATGATATTCACAGCATACCGAAAGACATCCTCATCACCAGACTGGCAAGAAATCGTCTGGTTACACTATTCAGACTACTGGAAACCTACTGGATGGAAGGATGGAAGTAAAGGAGCCAAGGACAGTAGACAAGATGGATGTGAGTCCTCCTGGTCAATATGCTTAGTTCACTCTTATATATTCAGAACAAGAGGTGGATGTTTAATCTAGCTACAGAGATGGTAGGCAAGACCACACCAAGTGAAGAATGGTACCCATGGAGAGGACAAAGCAAAGAAATTCAAGGTGAATGCTAATTAAACGTTGGAGTTCAAGAACCTACTCAAGCCAGCAGAATCTGGTGTGGAGAGCCATTGGAGCAGGCTATGCATACCTCTACCACTTACCAGCTCTGTGACTGAACCTCTCTGTGCTTCAGTTTTTTTGTAAACCAAAAGAGATATGGCAGACCCCACATGAGCTCTTTGAGTCATCTCTGGGAGTGAGGTGCAGGCTCGACTCTCACATGCTTTCTCCTATACATTCTCACCTCTTCAAGCATCTGGAACTCAGGGAGTCCCTACCATATAAAGACCAGTGATAGAAGAGTGACCAAATAGGATCATGAGTAAGAAACCAGCTGGGCCAAGAGTCACAATCCCTGCATATTCAGCACACAAACATTCTGTATCTGAAGGGGATCTGACAAGCTGCATTTCTCAGACCCTGTAGCTTCCCTAGAGTCTTTGCTAAGAGATTTTTTTTTTAACCATGAGCTCAGAATGACTTCCAAAGGTCCAAAACTATAATTAATTCACTATTGATTCTCTATAAGAGAAGATGGAAGGTATGAGACCTGGTAGTTTAAAAGCACATTTTTCATTTTGGTTCATTTCTAGTTTACAACCTTGGGGCATGTTTATGTAGCCACTCCAAATCTTGGGTCCTCATCTTAAAATGGGAACAATATTAGAGTTAATTTGTAGGGCTGCTTTCCACAAATCCATCCAAGTTATTGATCGTTAAAATTATGTGAAGAGACATTGTGGATGTCGCTCTGTGCCAGAGCAGGCTTAATATGCACAAGGTCCTGACTTCAGTCTCTAGCACCAAAAAGAAAGATCATGTGGGGAAAATTAAAATTTCATAGATAACCCTCAAGTAGGATCAGGCTAATTTTGAACTCACAGCTTCTTTAATTCAAAGATTTTAATGTAAAGTGCTAGTTGTGGATTTTAATTCTATCATCCTTAAATGGGACAAGATAGTCAAAACAGTATACTATGGGTATCAATACTTACTTTTACAAAATAGAGAGTGTATGAGATAAGGCTTACTTTTGAACCCCATTACATTATTAGCTTCAGACTAATTACTTACTGAGTGTGGTAAGAGAGGAAACTAACATACCTTATAGCTGCTGGGGGTTCTCCCAGACCTGCTTATCTAAAAGTGATGCTTGCATGTCTCAGTCAGAATATGTTCTCTAGCTGATATGAGTCACTAAGTATCTGTGGATGCAGATCCAGTTTCTGAGTATTTAAGGAATTTAGAGCTGGAGGATTTAAGAATAAACAACTGTGTTTTGCTAACTATGGACAAGAGAACGCGGCCAGAATGTGCTCTTACCGTCTAGGAGCTGACGGTGTGGAGAAGCTGGACACGCACACAACTGGCCTATTCCCAGGACCAACTTGTGCAGCCTGAACTTTCTTCTGTTCACTCCCGTCCTTCCTGCCCGCATACCTCACACAGTTCCAGCAAGTGCACAAACATGCAGAAAGTGTAAAAAGAATGATTTGATGCAAACAGCTTCGAGAGGTGTGTCTTAGTTCAGGTTTTATTGCCGTGAAGAGACGCCATGATTATGGCACTCTAACAAAAGAAAGCATTCAGTTGAGATTGCTAACAGGTTCAAAGGTTTGGTCCACTGCCATGTTGAGGGAAGTATGGTGGCACACAGGTAGACATGGCGCTGGAGGAGAAGGACTAAATCTGGATCAGCAAGCAGCCAAAGAGAGAGTGAGACTCTGGGTTTGGAATGCGCTTCTGAAAGCTCAGAGCCCACCCCTACAGTGACACACTTCTGCCAACAAGGCCACAGGCCCTAATCCTTTCAAATAATGCCACTGCCTATAAGCTTATAGGGCCATTTTTATTCATATAGCTGTGGGAATATGTTTCAAATTTAATTAAAAAAAAATATCAGAGGGATCTACCCACAGTCAGTCTAGAAGGATCAGTCAGTGGTAACACACACCTTTAATCCCAGAATAGGGAATATCTGGGAGTGGTGACCTACGCCCTTAATCCAATCAAATCTGAGTTTGAGATCATCTTAGTTTATAGAAGGAGATCCAGGCTCCTAGTCAGGCAGAGGTGATGTCACCCCTTTAATCTTAACCTGGATGTGAAACAACTGAGCGAAGAGGGTATTTAAGGCAGGCATAGAAAGACAGAACAGGCAGAAGAAGCCAGGAGGAGCGAGGCTGAGGAAGCTGGAAGACAGCTGGGTGAGATCTGACTGTGGGGTTTACTCTCTGATATCTCAGCCTTTTCCTGAGATCTGTCTCTGAGTTTCCTTCTCACAGGAGGGCAGCTACCTCCAGCCCTGGTAGAAAAATGAGACTCCTAGAGACACAGCACATGAATGGGCAAAGGGGACCTTGTATTCATCAAATGAATTGGCTGTTAATTAATTTGTTGTTTGTGTGGTTTTTCTCCCACAAAACTCCAAGATCTAGCCTTGTTTATGCCAGTTTAGCGTGGCACACAGTATACAAGTATTTGTTAGAAGACAGAGCATCGTCTTAAATTAAGAAATGCTTGTCAGGATTTTATTTTCAGTTGTATTTTTAGCAACAACTCAACTGAATACTGCTCAACAACTCCCAAATGTGTGTGTGTGTGTGTGTGTGTGTGTGTGTGTGTGTGTGTGTGTGTGTGTATTAAAGTTGTAGAGTTTCAGGTATAGCTAGGTCTAGGAATCTGAATGAATGAGATCAGATAACTTTAAAATGCCATTTTGTTCCTAGATTTAAGAAAAAGTGAGCTGTGAGTTATCCTGTTAGGGAAGAACTGTGCTCTAGGTGTTCAGCCATTCTTTTGAGTTGGCCTTGTAGCCAAGAAGTGAGACTTATCAGTTCTTCCTTCTGAGTCCCTGAGGTCCATATCTAGAATTCAGCCACTCCATCGTTCACGTAACAAGACTAGCAGCAGCTACCATGGTCACCCAGAAATCATCCGTCTAGTTCTTACCTACACACAAAGGGCCTGTTGAGATCCGTAATCTCCCATTTTACTCGCACCATAACTTTCTGATTATTGTTTCCATTTTACTGAGGAGGGTATTGAGGCTGAGAGCAGCTTGGCAGCTCGCCTCTGAGGCTCGGCCAAAGAAGCTGTGGAAATAGAGGTCCAACACAGTTCTGTTACCTCAGACACCTGTGACTTCCATTGCTGCTTCTTGCTACCTCTGTCTGGCTTCTTCCTAGTTCTAGGCGGACCCAGGTAGTTAGGGCAATGAGGAGGCCAGAGTGGCTCTGCTCTACATATCTGGGTGCCAGCAGAGGACACTGAGCCCCTGTACTTATTCTTAGACTCTGGTGCAGTTAGGAATCACCACAGAGTTTATATGAAAATGCAGGTTCGCAGGCTTGACCTAACCCTGCTGTTTGAGAGTCTTATTTCTAAGTCTGGACGAGGCCTTGGGATATACATTTGAACAGACACCACCATCACCAGTGATCCCCAGCTGAGTGTCCTACATTTGAGGAGCACAGGGTAGACATGAGTGTATGCAGTGACACATATGTAGGGGGAAGCATGTGTGAGCTGCTTCAGGCTGTGGAGGGTAGCGATGTGTACACTTTACATAACTATTGAAAAGGAGCTTTGTTCAACTTTCATTGATCTCTGTATATTTCACCCTTTGAGCTCAACATTTAGAGTGACAAGATACCCCACTGCAACAGATCTTCTGACTACATTTATGCTGGCATATTAAAAAAAAAAAAAATTGGCAGAAATTAGTCTCCTTTTTTTGGACCTGGGAATAGCAATAGGAAGTGCTTAGGCTTTTCCCAAATATAATCCCTGAACTCTGAGAATCCTCCCTACCCATGGCCTCCAGGGACTCTGGATGACCTGCTTGTTGGCCAGAGGCACCAAGCATCCCCATCCTGGCAATGTGGGAAAGATGGTCTCTATCCTTGAGAACTCAGGGTCTGCTGAGACAGACAGAGCAGACTCATGTGAGAGTCAGACACCCAAACATAACAAAAAATAAACTAGATGTGCATGTATGCAGCAGTGAGACTCAGTAAGACACAACTGTGGCCTCATTGTCCTACAGTAGGTCAAAGAGAACTGGATGGAAGATGTTAGGTGAACCACCAAGATTGCCCTTCCCAAGAGGCATGCATTATTCATTTGCCTATCTACTTGTTTCTTAATTCTCATTAGATTTACAGAGGGTAGATCTCAGCTAATCACTGAAATGTTTACTTACTTAAGTACAGCAAGATCAGCATCTGCCTCCATGGGGACACAACACAAAGTATGCACTGGAGTCAAGGTGGTACAGGGCACCAGAACATGTAATATAAAAAGGGAAGTCAGCAATGACTTAAAAACAGTGATGTTTTTGTCAAGTTCCTAAAGGTAGACTTACCCTTTCTTTCTGGGACCTAGAGCACGCAAAAAAAAAAAGAGTTATAGATTATTGGCTTCCTGAACCCTCCATCTTGACTTGTGTGCCAGTAAATGGGCATTTTAGATCCCTAGTTCAAATCTGTCCATATGTCACTGCCATCCCATGATCCTTTCTGGTCTACAGTCAGGACAACCAAAACACGAAAAGTGGACATGAAAGTGGGCTTGGTACAGTTTGGTCACTGAATGTGGGAGGCCCGGGTTTCCAGAGGAGGAAATAAGTGGACAGCCTGGGGCCAGTCATGTCCTGTCTGCCGCAAACTTTTCACTAGAGGGACTATAGCTAGACAAGGGTCAGTGAGGGTCCTTCTGAGGTATGATTCCCAGAGATAAGATCTTGATGACACAAGTAAGTAGACATATGCTAACAAATTGCACATAGGGAAGCCTTCCATAGGAGGAGGGGCATCCCAAGGTTTCCAAGATGGGAAAAGCCAGGTTTAACTCTAGCAATAAGGTGTGAGAGGAGGTGAAGCTGGAGAATGGACCGAGTCTGTGGGCCAAGAGAAGGATCTGACTGTATAGAAAAAAATAGATAAGACATAATGGACCAGGGAAAGGTCATTTGAATACTACAAGAACATTCCTTCCTGGCTGAACTATAATGCAGCCAATATGGTACTGGATGTGGGAAGAAAAGAGCAGGATGTTCAGTTTGGCTAGGCCTACAGGTACTGAAAGGGCAGGCTAAGGATGATGACCATGACGAAAATGATGTTGACATACTGGCGTACCACTCTCATTATAACCCCTGGGAGGCTGAGACATGAGGACTGTATGTTCAAGGACAGCTTAGACAACTTACTGAGTCTCTGTGTCAAAATAAAGAATGACCAGGGGTGTAAGCTGGTGGTAGGGCAGTAGTCTAGCATACACAGGCTCTGAAGTCAACCCCCAGGACAGGAGCAAAAGAAGGATGGAAGGGAAGAAGGACACAAAGATGAGGGACAGAGCAGCGAGGAGGGAGGGAGGGCTGGAAGGAGAGGGAGGGGGAGGGAGAGGGAGGATATATGTGGAATGGAGCAATTTTAGAGAAGTTGTAGGCTATAGGTGTGGCTCAGGGGTTAGGATCATCAGACCTAAGCCTTCTGGGACAAGCTCTTAAACTGAGGGTCTTAGCAATGTGTGTGGGGAGGGGTTGCTTTTGGCATAACCATGAGTTTTGAAATGCCTGATAACTCTAGCTCCGAGGGATACATCTAATGAACATACTCATAGAGAAACTCACACAGATAGGCACATATAAATAACTCAGTGAATCATATGTTTATATATATATGAACTGAGCCAAGAATCTGATTCTCTGCTTCTTCACACTGACCATTGAAATTAGGCAAAATAATCTCCTACAGGTAACATCCCTGGCTCTGGGCTCTGGGTGTTCCCTATAGTAGAGTATGCATTTTCGTATTTTTCTTCGTCCTTGATACCCTGAATCTCTTTCTGAGCTGGCAGCACCCTGCATCTCTACTTGATAAGTATAACTGCCACTTATGTTATGGGCAACATTTGATACCACCAAAATTTTTGTCTCTTTCTTTTCTTTAAATTTGCCTTGTTTTGTTGTTAATACTCTCACCACTTAGCACCAATAAAATCATAAAAACACTATGCCATCACAAGAATTGTCCTTGTAGTTTGTAAGCTGATGTAATACTGTGTGTGTGTGGGAGTGTGTGTGTGTGTGTGTGTGTGAGAGAGAGAGAGAGAGAGAGAGAGAGAGAGAGAGAGAGAGAGAGAGAGAGAGAGAGAGAGAATGATAACAGTGCTTATATAATCTCAACAACCAGGGGCCCTAGGGACTCACATTCAGGGATGGAACAGTTGGTTTAAATTACGTTTCCATGTGAAATGCGGTATTGCTATTTTTTCCCTAGCATGTGGGAAAGTGTATGGGAAATGATTTGACTGATAGGAAATAAATCTGTGTGCATGATCAGGGTTGAGACACAAACAAGAGGCCTGTGCTGCTCTGTGAGGGGACTCTCCTGGGTGAGGGTTTAACCCTTCCTGGTCACTACATGGTAGGAGAATTGCCAGAATGTTACAGTGACTTTCAGCATGACAGGCCTAAAGCCATGGGGACTCAGACAGCCCCTGTCCTCAAGCAGGAGCTGGGTGATTCCAAAGAACCATTCTAAATATTTAGGATCCTGTTTCTACTTGTAAAGAAAAGTTTGATTTGGTTCCCATTCCAGGTTAAGGTCCATCAAGAGCAAACCAAGCTAAAGGAAGAATTGGCTGTAGCACCAAACTACAGCCAGTGTCTGCTGGCACAAATATCTTCATGGTCCAGCAGGGCCAAGGTTTCATGTGATGGCTATTAAATGGTGAGGAAACAGGGCTTGGAGACCATACAAGACTGTGGGTTGTTCACAGCTTCAGGAGCACTCAACTCTGAGTTCCTACAATGGTGTGGGAAGGGCTGACTCCAGGTCTCTTCTGTTTTTGCATGGGGCCAGCATCCTCCGGAGCAAGGAGATAACAGAGGGCATACCCAGAACCTCCTGGGTATTGGAGTGATGCATTTTACTTCAGCCCGTTTCACAAAGGAATCAGCAGCTTTTTCCTCCAGTGCACCAGCCAGCAGAATATAGGTCTGCTTTATCCCTACCCTGACCCATTGCCACCATTTCCCTACTTATTTCTGGGGAGGGGGGCTAAAGAGGAGGTGTTGAGCATCCATCTTATATACTGTGGTTTGGATTGTGGTTTGGATTGGGTTTTGTTGGTGATGGCTTTTCTTTAGTTATCTTGGGAGTACAGCTCTTGGTGTTTTCCTGTAATTCTGTCTGTCTTCAAATGTGCAGCTCCAAATTGAGTGCTCAGAAGGTCCACCCAGGAAAGAAATTGTCACTTTTTATCAGCTAAATATGATGACTAAACTAAGAGTCCGAGTTTTTAAGTATCATGGCCTCGTAGAAAAGTCATTTCTCCTCTGAGACATATATTCTTTTGGTTTATTTTTTTTATTCCATTTCTTTTGGTTGTGACACAGAGGAACAAAACCAGGGTCTGGCACCCCACAGATTCTAGATCTGAAAATCTGCCATTGTACATCCCTCTGTGATTGTTACCAACACTAAATGTTATTAGTTTTTATTGTTTTCATTTGTGAGCATATTGCCCTCTATCTTGTACTCCTGTTTCCTCAGATGTCTGGGTCACCATGAACTGCTCAGGCCTCTTCTCACACAGGCTGAAGAAAGAGTTGTTCCTTGGGTTTCAGTTCTGTTGCTGACCCATAGCAGCAGATGACTGGTCACCCTCCCATGAGCTGGCCAGGGTAGAGAAGGCAAGTCAACTTGGACAGCAGTGGCCAAGCAGAGTGAACAATAGTAAAATAATCTCAGAGCAGAAACATGTCACTTAAACCCCAGGTGACAAGAAGGGGATGTTGATGTCAATTACTAAGTTGTGTACTGTAGACGCTGGTAGAAAAAAATAATCCACACTAGAAATATGTAATCTTGGAGCCAGCAAACATGAGAATTTTGTACTCACTCAGTGATGAGGGCTCTTTGTTGTAGGCCACCAAATGTCAACCCCTCATACAAGGCAAGCCTTTGCTATGTACTGCCTGAGGCACTTCAGCAAGGCTCTTAGGTAATAACTATCCCTGACTCTGAACTGTTGTGAGAGACAAATGAGGTGACCTAGTCAGAATACTTAGAATGGCCTGGCGCAGAAGTGTGCTTACCCTTCTAATTTTTTTTTTGTCATCTGAAGAGCATAATAAATTAGTATATGTAAGAGACTGTTCCAAAATATTTTTGTATCTTTTGTTTGGTACCACCCGTTTTAATTTTTTAAAGATTTTTATGTATGTATGCCTATGCTCATGTGTGTATGCATCTGTGTGCATGTGCACACATGGGCTCATGCCATGGCAGGCATGTGGAAACCAGAAGACAACATTAGAACTTTTATTTTTTTTTCTTCTACCATATGGATGCCAGGGATGAAAACCAGGTTGTCAAACTGAGGGCAGGCGCCTCTACTTACCTAGGCATCTTACTAGTCCTGATATCACACATTTCATTGCTTAACAAGTGTTTTCAACTTATGAGATAAATGCATTGACTGCATTTAATCTTCATGTCCATCAGCCACATTCCATCAAGAGTATCCATGGGCCCTATATTTTTGTAGAGTTTTAAGGAACTGTATAGATGAAGAGGGATTTCATTTCAAGATGGAGCCTTTCTATTTCAAGATGGTGATGAAGCTGTAGACAGACTGACTTGCCTGGAGTCATATCAAAGCAGCAATGTATCTGGTTTTCATGTTAGAGCTCTTTATTTACTTCTTTTCCAGGTCCCAAACTGATTAATTTTTTTTAAAACAACAATAACAAAAAAGTATTTATCAAACTTCCAGGACATGTCTTCAGTGAATGTCTCCCCCCCACCCCCATCTTCCAGGTGAGCTCCTGGGTGACATGGCTGATCCTCACAGCAGGCTCCATGGAGGAGAAGCGGGAAGTCTTCTCATATTTGGTGCATGTGGCCAAATGCTGCTGGAACATGGGCAACTACAACGCTGTCATGGAGTTTCTGGCCGGCCTCAGGTAAGAGATTATGACAAGGTGAACAGGTTTTTCTTCCTACTTAGATATCTCTGAATTAATTCCCAGGGCGGCCATCAACATTTACCATGGTATTCAATTGGCAGTGATCATGAAGGGGAAATGAACTACTTTCTTCCAACTCCACAGTCTGGTCCCTCAAAGGGGGAAGACAAGAGAGGAGAAGGAGGGGAGGGAGGACACAGGAAAAGGGAGGGGTGGCTCACAGGGCAGGAGATGGAACAGATGCTGAAGGAGCTAAAAGTCCTACATGGCTGGCTGGAGCCATCTCTACCCTCACAGAGATAGATGTGGATGATGGTAGAGTTCCTTCCCAGTGACTCCCAGTCGGCCTACCTGCTAGCTTTGCCAGAGCCTCTTTCTGCATGATTACCTAGTGTGTCAGCTTTCTTAACACTCTCACGAATGCCTGAGACAACAACGTGAATGAGTGAGTGTCTATTTTTGGCTCATGGTTTCAAGGTGTGCGGCACATGCTCGCTTGGCTCCTGGTGCCTGGGTAGAGCATGATGATAATGGAAGCACGTAATGGAGAGGCTTCTTTCCCTCACTGTGAACACAGTGGAAGTGAGAAAGAAATGGGAAAGGCCCAAGGACAAGGTATTACCCTCGAGGACCTGCCCTGGTGACCCTTTTCTAGCTAGACCCTCTCGTCTTCTTAAAATTTCTTAAAACCCTCTATTACCCCCACCAGGAGGAAGGAACCTCCCCAAATGTTCAAATATGAGCCTGTGAGGAATATTTAATATTTAAATATAATATCTAAGTGTGGTGACCACTCAATTCTCAGGCTTTAGATGTAGTTCTGGGGTCCTCTCTTCTAGGTTTAAGAATCGCCTCATCTGGCAGTCAGGCTTTTCAAGACATCCCAGGCCCTGCTCCTTCCGCATTGTGTACTCTGGACTCGTGAAGACACCCCCACTGCCTTGTCAGTTTTGCAGAGGCAGAAAACATCTACAAAGCCATCTCTCTCTTAGCCACTGGGCAACTCCAGCCTGTTGCCCATCTTTAGGCAAGAGTTGTGCAGTAGGCCCTGTGATAAACCAACTGCCCAGGATGAATGTCTAAGGAGTTCACTTAACACCTCCTCCATTGAGGCTAAGTTCATGCTTTTCACATCAGCTCTCTCACAATACTCTTCATATAAACATTTCCAACCATCTGCTTAACTCTCACTTTTCTGTGTGTGTGGACTGGAGGAAGACAAGAAAGCACCGAGGGCAGTCTAGAAATCCCTTCATGATGACATGATGCCTCTCTTCAGACTGCCAGCTATGATGTTACCTGCTGATCTCAGAAGTTTCAAAATGGAAAAAAAAATCCATTTAATATTTTGTTATGCAAACCCTACTCCAAAACAAGGTCCCCAGATGGGGTGGAGCTAAGATCATATTTGATTCTGTATGAAGCTGTTCCTCGCAATAGTCCAGACTAGCAGTCTTCATTTATACCACTGAGGGAGTTAAAGATCGGGAGGGACATTTAGGACGCACTTTCTGTATACAGAACCTCAGAAATATTCTCATGAACCATGTGTTCTGGTCTTCTTTCTGTTTCTGTGAAACACACACACACACACACACACACACACACACACACACACACACACACACACACACTGAGCAAAAGCAGCTCAGAGGAGGAAAGGGGTTATTACCCTCCCGGGTCATGAGTCCGTCCTGGAGGGAAATCAGAGCAGTATCTTAAACAGGAACTTGGAGCAGAAACCCAAAAGGACTGCTCCATGCTCGTTAATCCTGGTCTTATAATTAGCTTTTTAAAAAAGCAATATTTTTGTTAATTCTTTGAGAATTCCGTACAATGTATTTTGAATATATCCATCTGTTTCCCCAGCTCCTCCGATAACTGCCCTTCTCACCCTTGCATCCCTTCCTATCCTACTTAGAGAGTTCTCCCTCCTTCCCCCCTCCTTCCCCCCTCCTTCCCTCCTCCTTCCCCCCTCCTTCCTCCCCTCCTCCTCCTTTTCTCTTAGTTTTACCCCATGGAGCCCAGTTGTGTTACCCAACCGGAAGTGGGATCTGCCCTGGAATCTGATCAACCTATCAGGGATGACATCATTAAAGACTTCCCCTCTTGAAGCAGCTATCAGTGCCAATGCCACCTCAGCTACTGGTGGGATTTTGTCTGGCTGGGACTTGCATAGCTTTTGTGCATGTTGTCACAACTGCTGTGAGTTTATAAGTGTGAACTGCCCTGTTTTATCTGGGCAGCTCTGAAGGCCTAAAGGCCACGCCTCCAGGCCAAGGCAGTAGTGCCTGCCCTCCGCTACACAGTTTCATCTGACAGTTTCCTTTATCCACCACCTTTAGCTCTTACAATATTTCTACTCACTCTTTCATGAAAATCCCTGAGCTTTGGGAGGACGGGTATGGTGTGCATGGCCTCTTTAGGGAAAGGTACTACATAGTCTCTCTTATTCTATGCATATTGCTCAATTGAGGGTCTCTGTGACAATTGTCATCTACTGCAAGAAGGCTGTGATGAGGGCTGAGAGATGCTCTGACCTGTGGTTATAGGCATACATCATTAGGAGTCATTTTATTATTGTGACCATTTAGCAAAATACCTGTCCAGTCACTGGATCTTAGTTCCATCTCATGGAGTGGGCCCTGCTCTAACAGTTATGCTACTATTGCCCCAGCTCAGAGAATGGTGCTGCCTACAGAGGGCTGGACCATCTTACATCAGTTAACAATAAGGCAACCCCCACAGATAAATCTGACCTAAACAATTTATCATTCAAGGTTTTTCTCTCAGATGTGTCAAGTTGACAATTAAAGTTATCTAGGGTACACAGCTACTGTGAACGGAAGCTCTTGGAAGAAGCTACATCTGTACTGAGCATAAGCAGACTGAGCTTGCCTAACTAGAACACATTGGTTTATTGGAGAGGAGGATATAGCAAGAGTCAACACTGTATCAAGAGCTGTGTTTCGTCTCTTTATCTTTGTATTGTCAACCTCTGTATTTGACCTAACATTGAGGTGACTCTTGACTGTTGCTAAGCTTCACAGATATCAATGCTTACCAGCCCTAAAGCTAAGAATGCCATAAGATAACATTTGAAATCTGAAGAAGAGGGTTCTCTTCTTTGTCCATTCCGCCTACCTGCTGTTCCCAGCAATAGGTATTGATGTATAAGCCAATTTTCTTTTGTGACTATAAAAATTCATGTAACTTTTTATTTCATGGTGGGACATGTCATTCAGAGGAATCAGAACCTGTGTTCCTAGGCCATCTTCACTCATGTTTGCACAGCATAAATCATTTTCTTACATCTTTTTGAAGAGCAGTCATTTTATATCAATATTTTCAACCCCGTTTTTTTCCTGATAATAACTACCAGGAACACTCTAGACAACACATAGTTTTCAGCTTTGATAAATAACCTTTTTTCTTTCTGAATCTGTCCTGTTTGATTTTTAAGTTTATTATTATTGTGTGTGTTACATATGTGAGGAGTGTGCATGCAGAGGTCAGAGAACAACTTTATGGAGTGAGTTTTCTCCTTCCTTATTTACTTGGGTTCCAGGCCCCAACTCAGTTCCTCAGACTTGGGCAGCAAGTACCTTTACCCATGGAAACAGCCGTAACTTTGTAATTTATTTTACATAAATAATATTCTCATCGTCTTGGGAAGTAAATGATGACAGAAATCCTAAATAAATTAATTAATAACACAGAGAAAAACACTAAAAAGATAAAAGATAATGAAGTTGATAGAATTCAGCTTACATACTGTAAGCTTCCTTGTCACCCCTCCAGGCTTTAAAAAGAATGTTATTTACTTGCAATAGGTCAAGGAAAGTCCTAAAGATGTGGCAGTTTATGGATCAGTCTGACATTGAGACCATGCGGAGCTTGAAAGATGCCATGGCTCAGCATGAATCTTCCTTGGAGTACAAGAAGGTGGTGACCCGTGCCCTGCACATCCCTGGCTGCAAGGTGGTTCCCTTCTGTGGGGTGTTCCTGAAGGAGCTCTGTGAAGTACTTGATGGTGCCTCTGGCCTCCTGAAGCTCTGCCCACGGTACAGCTCCCAAGAGGAAGCTCTGGAGGTGAGTGTCTTCAGGTGGACAGCCCCCAAGACGCCCTCCTGACCCCTGTGTACTCAGTAGTAATGCAGGAAATCACTTCCTGAGTCTAGAATAATCCGTGGTATATTGCTTGTGGATAGTGAGGAGGTTCTTGAACTTTCTGAAGAAAACAGCACCAGCTGCTTGGGACTCAGTGTTGTTCCATTAGGTTTAATATGAGACTGTTGAGCACAAAGGGGAAAGTGTCATTGGATTTTTGTTATTGTTTTTAAAGTTGGCAATTTTTGTTATTGGGTAGAGCTGTCTCGATTCAGAGAACAAAGTCAAACGAGCGTGATAATTTGCCAATCAGTGGGTGAAGGAGTAGGGAAAGCCATTGTTGCCTTCTCTCATGCATGTAAGAAGGCGTCAAGAAAACAGGCGCTTCATCCAAACACACAGGCCCTTACCCCACTCTCCTGGGCCAGAGGCATCTGCTCTTGACTCCCGTCAAAAGTGTAAGCAGACAGTTTAAGCTTTAACTCAAGACACTGCACATTGAGTAAGGGGCACTGAGAGGATCCAAAGAAATAAGGAAACCTTCCTCTCTGGTGTTTAAAAGTGAAATTAAAGTCCCTTTAAGATGTGTTAGAAAGATTTTGAGGCATTATGTATTTGGAAATCTCAAGCCCAAATCTAAAGTCATTCACATTCTCATTAGTGTGGATGATAACACTCAATACTGACGTTACACACATGCACACATGCACACAAACACACACACATGCACGCATACACACATACACACACACACACACACACACACACACACACACACACACACACACACACACACACCATCCTTCTTTGTTGAAGTGAAAAGACTCAAAAAACTTCAGCCTATTCCATGTCACCTGAAAACAGGCATCATTTGGTCCAGGAAGACTTGAGATCCTGACAGGCACAAGTGACACATGTCGGCTAATATTTCCTTGGTTTGAGCAGCTGGTATTGAATGTCTAGTAAACAAAAGGGGAGGTTTCAAAGTCTTCCACCCTCCACTTTCTTCAGCTCCCCCTGGTGAAGAAGAAGCACTACCTCTCTTGACTGAGCTATGGGCCTTCCCTCTCAATCTGGAAGCTTCCTGGTCAAGACCAAGCCACAATAGTAGCTTTAAAAACACCAAGAAGCTGCTGTCTTCCTGTAGCACGTGTGGTCAAGAAGGCCCAAAGGCAGCTTTTTAAATGTTTTCCTTGAGTCGGGTCATTTAATCTTGTTCCATGTCCTGGTGATCTTTAATCATGGGTCTCCTCTCAATTCCCATTACAAGAATAAAATAACTACCCTTCCCATGGAAAGTGACTAACCTTGTCCCTGGGGAGCCATGAGATAATATTGCTTTTAGTGTTATAAATTCTAAGTGCAGTTTAGATTCCTAGAGGTGCTGAGATTGTCACAGCAAGGAAAGGGCAAGTTTTGGGATTTCGTGTGATGTGATGAAAAAATAGAAGATAAAAGCTTTTCTTGGAGCCTCGTGTCTTCATTAAATAGGCACAGACCCTGTTATTTAGCACTGTTCCGGTTTAGGCCTCCTAGCCAAGTAGGTTATTCAGACATACTAAGCTGCAGCAGTGCATTCCTCAACTTCTCTCCTGTAGTTTGTAGCTGATTACAGTGGACAAGATAACTTCTTACAGCGAGTGGGACAGAATGGCTTGAAGAACGCCGAGAAGGAGTCCACTGTCAACAGCATCTTTCAGATCATCCGGAGCTGCAGTCGGAGCTTGGAGATGGGGGATGAGGACAGTACCAGTGAAGGGACCAGCTCTAGGAAAAACTCCCTGAAGGATAAAACCCGGTGGCAGTAAGTTTCATTGTCAAGGTGTATGTGGGTCTTTCCTCTTTTTTCTCATTGAAGAATTTTTTCCCTTCTCAGTTGAGTTTCACATAAAAGCCAAAACGCTGTCACTTTCATGCCTAACCGAGGCTTCATCTCCAAACTTTATTAACTTAGAGTTGGAATTTATCTTTTTCATGTTGCTCCTTTGTTCTAAAATTACTACATACATTTTACTTTTTCAAGAAGTCATAGCCTTTTAAAGGAAAAAAATTATTGGTTTTGTTTTTTTAACCAATAGTAAAGTTTTAGAAATGTATATACTAATGGGGTACATATTATCCCATTAAAAATATGGCTATCCTACCATTTCTAAAGCATCAATAATGTAATTTCAAGATTGGAACCTGGATCTTGTATTTACTTTATAGTTTTTGTAACAGTGGCTCCTACTAAATCCTGGATAGAGTGCTAGCATGGATGTTAGAATATTTTTAAAATTAAATATACTGATATAGTAGGTATTGAGAGATACTCAGAAATCAGTACTTTCAGCAGCCTATCTGGATCTAACATCTCATTTTTTTAGTAACACTGCACCAGAAGTATTTTAGTTAGGCCTACACATATGGGATCTTATACTTTACAACTGTTTAGTTATTTCAATTCTGCTTGTTAGTACACACTACAGTGTAGCCAAACATGGTCACCCACACAAGGGAATAAGAGAAGAAAATTCAGCTGGGCACCTATCAGCCTTTCTTAATGACTTTTGCACAGCAGAGCCTGGCCCAAGAGAAGGAATATTGTCAGAGTACCCCAAAACATTCAGTCTACTGGCTTTGTTCTTCACGGTTTTATGTGGAGTCAGTCTTGTGAGTTCCGCATTATGACTGCCTGAGTCCTTAACTGTGCATGCAAATTGTGGTGAGCTCTTCCATTTAGAAGGACGGCAGTTGTTTTGGAAAATGACTTCCTTGGAATTATGCTAGGTCCTTGGGATTTGTTGCCTATGTAGAAAGGATTGTCATTTATCTGAGTCTCTGCTGCTACTTTAAGGGAGTAAACTAATTCCAGATTTCACCAAGGCCTTTGGGCTTTCTTCTGCACATCATTTCCTAGCTCACTCCATTTTGAAGGAGTAGTGCTCAACGATTACCTCATGCCTCCTTTACCATACTGTCTTGGCTGAAACGTTCAACTATCTCACATATATATTATCTATCAGTTCTCCTGTGGTTTTACTGTGTCTCAAACCAGAGAACACCTCAACATGTTCTCAATAGCAGGCTACCGACACCAATGGCAATCTTTACCTGGAAACAACGCCATCTACAAAAATGGACATCTCTACAGGAAGTATATCTACCAGCCATTGAAATCCTTTATCTATATCAGTCCTGTCTACCAATCCCATCACATAGGTAGCTACGTATGTATCTTTTGCTTCCACAAAAGATTTGTGGATATTTACAAGAGTAGGAATGAATAATTAAGGTTACTAGAGAAAAGGAAAATAAAGATATTCTTATGATTTTTTAAAAATCACCATATAATCTCTACAGTGACTAAATTTTATTCTGAAATTCTTGGTAGCCAAGTTCAATGCAAGTCTTAGAGGAAAATCAAACAGACACTTGAAAGAAACATACTGTTTCCTCCCCCTGAGAGCTGGATGAAATTCCTTCCTTATAGTCTATAAGTAGCCTATACTTATGCACATGCACAGAGATTAGATTCATGGGGGGGGCGGGTATTGTGGGGAGCTGGGAGGAGTCGGAGAGGGATTAGAAGGCAGATATGATTAACATGCATGGTATAGATTTGTGAAGTTCTAAAAGAATGAATAAAAATTCTACAACTAAGGATATATCATGCCCAAATAGATATCATGATGGATTACACATGGAATTACTTTATAGCAATCCTCATTTGGGGGCAGGTGTGTGTTTGTGGTGTGGGTGGCATGTAATGGTTATCAACATTTCTAAAGCAATGCCACTTCTGACTGAGTCCCAGAGCAGTAAGTAGCCCATGACGTCTCTTTACTCTCCTTTCTTTTGTCTGAATTTATTGAAAGATTAATTTCTTCCATTGTCTCACCATGGGGAAGACAGCTTCTTTACTTCTTTCTCGTTGAAGACAGTGTCTACAGCTATGTTTGTAACCTTTGCAGACACTGACCTCACAAGCCTCCTTCCTCCGGCTTCCAGCTGGTGGATTACAGCTATGCACTACCACACCTGGCTTTTTAAACTTCTTTTTACCTCATTTTACAATGATGTATAAAGTATCTTTTTAAAATTATTTATGTCCCTTTTGCCATTATTAAAATAATTGCTTTTCATTAGAAAACGTACTTTTTAGATCACAAAATATTCCTTGTGTCTTTGTGTTTTATTTGATAGAACAACAGTGAATCTTTGTCTGCAGTGGGATAATTTTTGAAAATTATTGTTTCGTTAGCATATAGAGAAATATATTTCATTATAATATTTTCATAAATATATACAATTATACGTTCTGTTATATTCTGTTCTAATTGGCTCCCTCAATTCTTTCCCCAATCTGTCTCCTTCCTTAGTGCTTCCTTCTTCCCCAAACAGCCCCTCTACTGCTTTCAGAGCATATATAGTGCATTGCCCCGTTTATCCTCACCCCCCTTAAACCTCCACATCCTCTGTCACAGTTCATTTCTACTTACATGTCATTTCTTCTAGATACAGACTTCATACGTGAGAGAAAACGCATGGTATTTGACTTTCTCAGTCTGGCTTATTTCTCCTAACATGATCTCCAGTTCTGTTCACTTTCCTATAAATGTCATGACTTCATTAACTGTGTATATGTGCTGTATTTTCTCTATCCATTCATCTGTTGGTGGCCATCTAGGCTGGGTCCAAACCTTGGCTCCTGTAACTAGTACAACCCTAAGCATGGGTGTGTATAAGTATCTCCATGGTGTGCTGACTTAGAAGCCAGGATTGCCATAATTGGATCATATGGTAGTTCTATTTTAGTTTTGGGAACCCTCAAATCTATTTCCATAGTGATATATCACTAAGCATTCTAACTAGCAATTTAAAAAGGTGCATTTTTTCTCACATCCTTGTGGGTATTTTTTTGTTTTGTTTTGTTTTTAATGATAGCCAATCTGACCCTCAAAGCAATTTTAATTTGCATTTCCCTGATGGATAATGACATTGGGCATTTCCCATTCATCTCTCCTCCCCTTTGCTCCCCTCCCTCCCTCTCTTCTTCTTTCCTTTCTTTTCGGACATAGGACTCTATGTAACCCAGACTGGTCTCATTTCATATTTAGCTGAAAATAATCTCGGACTGATTCTCCTGCCTTTTTCTACCAGGTGCTGGATAATAGGAAATGTGACCCACACCAGGGTAGATGCTGAGTACATTTTCAAACACGTACTAATCAATTATATTCCTTCCTTTCAAGACTATCTGTTTATTTCCTTGGAGCTTTATAGAATCTAGTTATGAATCCTGTTGGATGACTAGTTGGTAAAATTTTCGGTTCCACAGGCTCTCTCTCCACTGTGTTGTTTTTTCCTTTGCTGTGAAAAAAAAAGCATGTTAATTTAATGCTCTTTTACTTGTTGTTCTAGGACAAAACTTTTCCTGGAGATGCAGCACACACATCTACTCTCACCAGAGGGATGCCACAAAAGACCAAGGTTTAGATACTATTATACTACCCATGTCCAGTTTAGAGAACCAATGAGTTTTTATTGAGGTTACTTACAGAAGCAGAAGTCACTCAAATGCAGCTGCATTCCCAAGGCCCACTCTAGCATGGATGACAGTTCATAAAATCTAGGAACCTGGAGCAAGCACACTGCACAATCTGTACGTAATTCAGCAGGTTGGAGAGTGTCCCTTCTAAGTGATTCAGTTGGTCTAAACCTCTTCGAGACAGTTTGACTGATTTGTGCTTCTTCTAGAAAGCTGATCTCAGAGTCTTCTTTGCAACTTGGCTCCTCTGAGAGCTCAGCTTCCTTCTGTCTGAGGGGGATGCTCAGCTTTTATTGTTAATTCTGACAGAGAGGTGCCTAGTGAATCTTGTCAGTTTCAGGAATTTCCTGAAACTATTTTAAATTGTTTGCCTTCCTGCTTATGATGCTTCTCTACAAGATGGAATGTTTCACACAGGAGAAAACTATAGCACAACACTTGTCAATTCTTTAGATTGTTTCCTGTGCCATTCCAGTCTTTTAAAAAGTTTTTCTTACCTATGTCCATATCTTGCAGCATTTTACCCCTGTTTTCCTCTAGCAGTTTCAAAGTTTCCGCTCTTAAATTAAGGCCTTTGATCCATTTTGAATTGATTTTTGTGTTGGGTGAAAGACAGGAAGTTAGTTCTTCACTGGTTATAGTTTTCCACAGCACCATATGTAGAAGAAACGGTCTTTTCTTCAAGGTCCATTTCTAATGTCTTTGCCAAAGATTGGATGGCATTAGTTGTGTATATTTACTTCTGGTTCCTCTTATATTCTATATGTCTATTTAAATGTCAGTAGCGTGTTATTTTGTCACTATGATTTATATAATACGGTTAAATCCGTAGATTACTTTCAGTAATATGGCCCTTTTTACAATATTAGTTCTGTTAATCTACCAGCTTGGGAAGTCTTCCCATCTTTCGAGAGTGTCTTCATTTTCCTTTGAGCTTTAATGTGTTCATTGTAGAGACCTTTCCTTAGTTAAGTTTTATTTCTTAGGTGTTTTGAGGATGTTGTTTTGTTTGGGTGGGTTCTTTGTTTTGAAACAGGATCTTACTATGTAACCCTGGGTGTTCTGAAACTCACTGTGTGCAGTAGTAGGATTTCTTGGTCCCGGGCTGCCAGAGGTCCAGAGCCACAGACCTGCAATCAGCCCCAGACCCCTTAGCCGCCCACTGCTGCTGTTCAGGCCCCCCAAAATGACTCAGACACTTATATTAAGTTCATGCTGTTTGGCCTATGGCTCAGGCACATTGCTAGCTAGCTCTTACATCTTAACTCAACCTATTTCTATTAATCTGTCTGCCACGTGGCCCCTGGCTCACCTGTGTTCCTTACATGTATTCCTTGGGCAGCTTGCTCGATTTGCCCCTGACTCCGTCCTTCCTTTCCTACCTATTCTGATTCCTCTGCCTACTTTTTCTATGGTGCCTGTCAAGGGCCAAAACAGCTCCTTTATTTAAAGATTGAGATTCACAGCATACAGAAAGACATTCCCACATCACCTGTGTAGACCAGAATGGCCTTTAATTCACAGAGATACCTCTGCCTCTGCCTCCAGAGTACTGAGATGAAAGGTCTGAATCACAATCCCCCAACTATAAGTATTTCTAATCATAA
The DNA here is from genome assembly GCA_033318265.1 of Phyllotis vaccarum. Taxonomy (NCBI): domain Eukaryota; kingdom Metazoa; phylum Chordata; class Mammalia; order Rodentia; family Cricetidae; genus Phyllotis; species Phyllotis vaccarum. The sequence continues at coordinate 22,972,672 of JARWLC010000004.1, read as the reverse complement.
TTCTATTGTAAATAGAATGGTTTTCCTTATCTCTTTCTTATAATTTCATTACTAACATAGCTGAAAGCTACTGATTTTTGTGCATTGAGTTTGTATCCTGCTATTCTGCAGTGTTCATCTGCTTCTTTGTACCTCTTTGGGGGCATTGATCATTTTACCAGTAAATTCTGAAATCTTCTTCAGTAGTTCACTTAGTTCATCATCTGTGAGTTTACTAATTGAGGAGTTATATTCCTTTGGAGGAGTATTGTCTGTTTGTCATTCTGCAGTGACTCATACATCCATTGGTTTAAATATCACTTTTGCTTTTGTGTGGACATCTTCTTATTAGAAAACTCACTTTTGAGGGCTTGCACCTCTAACATGGCTCACAGTGTATAGACCAAACAATGGTAGGCTGTCACCACAACACCAAATGATACAAGATATAGACACACGCTTAAAAAAAAAAAAAAGTAAAAGTAAAGCCCACTGACAGGTCATTCTTGCATACATGTCAGAAAATGGGAAAACTGGTGTAAGTTTTGCTATTAAGATAAATTTTATTTAGGGTCAAGGTTGTAAATAAATGCAGTGAAGGAATGGAGCAGGGAGAGGGTGAAATGGAGGTGAAACAAGGTTAAATAAAACCAAAGGAAGAAAGATTGGAGCATAGGAAAGCGTAGCGAAGAAAAAGAGGGAACAGGAAATTAGAAAAAAACATTGAATAAAGACTTTCTGACAGTGAGAAAACACATAAGCAAAATTAGATAAGTAAATACATAAAAGAGAGGGGGGGAGAGAAATTCAAATCTGAGAGGTTTTTTTAGTCTCTTTTTTGTTTTTATTTTTAGCCAACGTGTCCAAACACTACTAAAACGATAGTAGGAAGAAAAGCTAAAGGGTTAGTAATATGGGAGACTGGAAATGAGACTGACCAACAAAAACATGCAAGATTGGATAATTGTATAGAGGGGAATAAAAAATGAATACATAAAGCCTTTTAAGATATGATAAAATAGTAGTAAAAGTATTTAAAGGGGGTTTGGTATCCACATCGTCTCTTTGTGCTGGGATTTTGTCTGGCTTGTGCTTGAATTGGTCTCAAACATGCTGTCATGATTGCTGGGTTTTCATGTGTGCCTCTGCCTGTAACACCCAGAAAACACTGTTTTCTTGAAGTCATTCAGCACCTCTGGCTCCTCGAATCTTTTCTTCTTCTGCAAAGATCCCTGAACCATGTGGAGAGAGATGAAATACAGATATCTCATTTGCAGCTGAGCATTCTGATACCTCTTATTCTCTGCCCGTTTGCTAGTTGTACATCTCTGTGTTAACTGTCATCTACTGTTAAGAAGCTTCTCTGATGAGGGATGAGGGATGTGCTGATCTACATGTATAGCCATTAATCATTAGCAGAATAGTACTACTTGGTTCTCTACTAAGACCTAGAGGCGATGCTTGCGTTTAATTACTTCTGGGGTGGAAGAAATCAGTTTTCTTCAGTGGAGTGACTCCAGGTATCTTGCACACACCCCAGGGCAGGTGCCACACCTAGTAGTAGGGGGCTAACACAAACTGGGCAAGTAGGGATGTGGAGGAGGATATGAAAAGACTTGGGAGGAGGAAATGAATGTGACCAGAGTGCACTGTTTACAAGTCTCAAAGAATTAATGAAAGCATTATTTTTTTAAAATAAATAAATAAAGGAAAACACAAGGAACAAAAGACAGGGTCTGGAACCTGTTAGGTATATAAGGGGGAGAGAATGGGTCAGACCCCTGAATTTTTTTACTTTCCTGTGGTTTATGGGGGCACTGAGCCTTTTGGGACAAGCCCCTGGTACCTTTCTTCGGCAGCTTCCTTCTTTGCACATCAGGGGCCTCTGCTGGCCACACTTAGCTTTGCAATCCATGAACTAGGCAGGTTCTCCCATCTTCTCAAGATTCACCTATGGCCCGTGGGCTGGCTAGTATTCTAGCTCCGAGGTTCCTCCCAAGTTCACTGGGAGTAGCAGAAACAACCATTCCACTGAGATGTATACAGGTGGATCTGTCTTTGTGCTTTCAAAAGCCACTCTGCATTTATTGCCCTGCTGGAGGGAGGCTGCTTTAGATGTCAAGGGGTCCGCTGCGCAGCTCCACAGATTGAGCTACTTGATGATCTTGGGCTCAGGCTATTAAAGTCCAGAACGGTCCTCAGCTGAGAATCCTGCTCCCAGCCACTCACTACCTTTTCCTAGACACTTCACTTCTCGGCATTTTGCTTCCTGGCAGTGTTCAGGCCTCCTGTGTTCTACAACTGCCTCTCAGGGTTGCCGCTCACCCTCGGGGAGAGGGCCAGCTGATTCTGGCTTCTCCGCTTGTGATTCTTCCTTTGTCTTTAGTTTCCTGGTAGCCAAGTTTTCAACAACAGACTCCCTCTGGATGGGAAGACCTTTACCGGTTGGCTGGACTCTCTTCAGCTGCTGGCTCTTCCCACCAAAGAAGTCACTCTGTCAGCAAGACCAACAACTGGCTTTGAGGGTCCTGAGAACTATGAGATTCTCTGTGGGTGGGACTGCCAGCCTCTTCCCTCCAGAGCCACCTGTGGGTATGCCTTTTGGATGACATTTCTGTTTCTGCTTCCCTGCACCAGGGAGTCCTGCCACTGATGCTCTGTTGGCATGGCAATCTTCTTTCTGCTCTGTCACCTTTCTCTTCCTCAGTGCCTTTCCGCTGTCCTGTCACCCCTCATATAGATCTCCAAAACTCTTCATCTCTAAGTCATGGTCTCTTTTCTCTTATCCTGACACCTCTTCACAGGGTCACACGGTGGTAGCTTTTAGCCTGCCATCCGACACGGAAATGACCTCTTGTGAAGTTTTTATTTCCAATTTTCTATTTATTCCCGTGTCTTCTTCCTCATCATTTAATCATCTATAGCCAAAGAGCATTCTCTCCCAGTGTCCATTTTCCAGATCCAGTTGTAAGCATCCTGAGAATGGGGGAGGAAAACCACAAAGATGCAAATATTTATTTCACAAAGCTTGGGAAGACATATTGAAATCCTCACTTTGAGATCTTTGTGCCTAAGTAGTGGAAGTGGTTTCCTGGCCCTGGAGTGATTGCTACTCTAAAAAGAAGCCCGGATGCAGCAGGGAGGCAGGATTTAATAGGTTCACTGAAGCCAGCCCAGTTAGCACTATTTCCTTTATTTTCCACAGTTCAGAGCACCTTGTGAAAATGCCCAGTTCAAGCTGTCTAAGGCACATCGTTCTGCAGGTCCTAAATGACAAGGACACCGATCTTTATTGTGTTTAAAAACAATAACCTTCAGCCCCAGTCCATGTGGCAGTGTCCAATCCAGTGAGAAAGATAAGAAAGTGGGAGAGAAAAGGAGAAAAGACGGCAGGAAAGAAGGAAGCAGGGTCTATCTCATGTTCCTTCAGCCGACCCAGAGTGCGGGATGTTAGAATTTCTCTCAAAGTCCTCAGCTGCCCCTGCCATCACACCCAATGGGTATACTCACAGAAGCCCCAGAAAAGGGATCATAAAAAGTCCATGGCCTGGAACTGGGGAGATGACTCAGTTGCTAGCATGAGGATCTGAGTTCAGATTCCCCAAGACCTGTGGTAAAACAACAGCAACACTGTGTGCCTATAATCTCAGCGCTGAAGAGTTGGAAGCAGGAGGCTTCCTGGAACTTACTGACCATCCACTCTAGTTGAATTGGTGAACTCTGGATGCAATGAGAGACTGTATCTTAAAGTGGAGAGCAGTTGAAGAAGACACTCAAAACCAACCCCTGACCTCTACACTCAAGCTTACATCTGTGCACACATGCACATACATCCAAGGTCTCAGCAGAAAATGAATAGAATGGAGAAACTATCAGAATGACATTGACATCCATGGCGTGCTTGTACATCCTCTCTACAGATGAAAAAGTGGTACCCAGAGTCAGTTGCCTAAGCGACAAATAGCAGGTTGGGGCATGAGGCTGAGCAGTATTAAAGACACTTAACTGGAAAGGAGCTGGCCCTTAGCTTCTCTTCATATACCTAGGACTTTGAACCGTTCTCATCTTAGTTAGGATATGGCTGTGATAAAATGCGATGACCCCAGGGAATATGGGGAGGAAAGGGTTCATTTTGGCCTCGAACTTGTAGTCTATTATCAAAAAATACAAAGCAGGAACTCAGGGCAGGAACCAATGCAGAAGCAATGAGGGAAACATGATTTGGGTAAATGGCTGATTCTAAGATTGAAGCTAGGAAGGGAGAGCCTGGGGTGTCTTATAAAGGCTACAAAGAAGGGGGTGATTAAAAGTAAAGCAGCAAATCATCCAAGAAAACTGATTTGAATCTATGAAAGAAGCACATGCCAAAGGAGCTCCTAGTGGCCAAAGCAACAAAATAAAGTAGTATTAAGTTATAACCAACTTAAAGCACTATCTAAATATCCATAAGTCCCTTCAATAAGGATCTCTCTCATAAATGTGATAAGGAGACAAATGGGAACAAGAGATAAATGCAAAAGAATTCCAAAAATGTATTTTCTATGGTCTCTCCATTCCCTAAGATATAGAATATAACACCCCTCTCCAATGTAATCTGGACATAGTGTCTTGCTTCCAATTAGTATATATAAAAAGGAATGATAATAATAATAATGAGTGGCACGCAAGCAACACCATCAGTCATGTTCACAGTCAGCATCAGTGAGTTGCCGTGTTGGGAACGTGCAGTTTATAAAGGGTGGTAATAATAATGGTTCCTTCATCTCCGTACTGTTCTTCACGCAACCCCAGAATATTATTCTAATTTTGAGCAAAACACATGACAACTCCTACTTAAAACACTTTCTACAAATTACCTACTTGTATTTCTTAAAACTGTCAAGATCATTAAAAGCATGCCTGTGGTCAGACACCTTGATAAATATAAGATTGTAGAATATGGTTATAAATAAAACCTATGGTGTTTAGCATTTTGTATTTCCTATGCTTATTTGAATTCATAACAAGATGGGAAAACTGCCTGTTGTGTATGAATAAAAGGATTTGTGTCGGTCTCCTTCTTATTATAAAAGCAAATTTGTATCTGTTTCCATCAGGTTTATAATTGGAGATTTGCTGGATTCTGAAAATGACATCTTTGAGAAGTCCAAAGAGTATGACCCTCACGGATCAGAGGAGTCACAGAAAGCCTTTGACCATGGGACAGAGCTCATTCCATGGTATGTGCTGTCCATCCAAGCTGATGTACACCAGTTTTTATTGCAAGGAGCCACAGTCATCCACTATGACCAGGACACACATCTCTCTGCCCGCTGCTTTCTCCAGCTACAGCCTGACAATAGCACCTTGACCTGGACAAAGCCTCCCACTGCCTCCCCAGCTGGTGCCAGACCCAAGCTTGGTATGCTTAGTAATCCATCTGAGCCTGGCAAGTTTCCATCCATGGGTAATGCTGGGCTGAGTGGCCTGGCTGAGGGAATCCTGGATCTGTTTTCGGTGAAGGCTGTGTACATGGGACACCCAGGTATTGATATACACACTGTGTGTGTTCAGAACAAACTGGGTAGCCTGCTGCTCTCAGAGACTGGGGTGACACTGCTCTATGGGCTTCAGACCACGGACAATAGACTATTGCACTTTGTAGCACCAAAGCACACAGCTAAAATGCTTTTCAGTGGATTGCTGGAACTCACCACAGCTGTGAGAAAGATAAGGAAGTTCCCTGACCAAAGACAACAGTGGCTTCGGAAACAGTATGTCAGTCTCTATCAGGTAAGGGATGCATCCAGCCCTCTCTCTCTCTTGAGTAGTGCAATCCTTAGGAGCACATACTTAGCATTTAAACTACTAGGTTGGTCCTGTATCTTACCTCCTGTTAAAACTTGGGCCCTCCCTCCCTCCCTCCCTCCCTCCCTCCCTCCCTCCCTCCCTCCCTCCCTCCCTCCCTCCCTCCCTCCCTCCCTCCCTCCCTCCCTTCCTATCTTTGTATTTTTTACAAATGTTTTTAATAATTTTAAATTTATTTTGTGTGCTAATCACAGACCCCCCCCTCATTCCTCCCACCCCCGCTCCCACCCCCAGCCTGTCCCTCCCACTCATCCTCATCCCCTCCTGAGAAAAGGTGTGGGCGGCCTCCCATGGGGAGGCAGCAAAGGCTGGTACATTCAGTTTAGGCAGGTCCACCCCCCCCATCAAGACTGTACAAGGTGTCCCACCATAGGTTTGGGGCTCCACAAAGGTGGGCGGCTTTCTTTAGCCCCTAGGGCCACAGTTTCCTTGTCTAAAAACTGGAAATGAGCTGTACTTGTGCATAGTGTCTACAAGACTTTTCTGAGTTTGTAGTGTGCACAGAGGGTAAATTAATATGCATGTCTGTTATTATTTTGTATGAAAACAAGGACTGTGGTCATTGCAGTTCTCACATCTGACAACCAGTTGATTGCAGGCATTTCACCAAATTTAGATTTTGCTGGAAACATCGAAAGTCAGATAAGGCAGCACACACCTATCATGCCAACACTTGGGAGACTGAGGAAGGCAAAGACTCTATTAACTAACTTACCCAATCCGGCTTCCCTAGCTTCCTCCGAGAGTGTAAACCAGAAGGACTTTTAATAAGTGTGAAGTCTGCGCCCCATGCTATGTAAGGAGGATGGTCGCAGAACACCGGGTTGACGAAATTTGTGAGGACTTTGTTCAGTTCCGCTGCAGATGCAGCCCCTGCATTAGTTATTTTTCTCATCGCTGTGACAAAATACCCGGCAACAGCAACTTAAGGATCAAAGGATTTGCTTTAGCTCACTATTGGAGGGTGCAGTCCACTGTGCAGGGACGTCATGGCAATGGGAGCTTAAGGCAGCTTCTCACATTACACCCCAGTCAGAGAGAGAGATGAATGCTCTGCTTACTCTCTCCTTTCTCTACAGTGCAGGTTCCCTGTGGTGATATATTGCATATTTAATAAAACCAGTCTGGGATATCAGAGAACAGATCCACCCACAGTCAAGCCAGGAGGGTCAGAGAGTGGTAACAAGTTTTTTTCTTACAGCTAGTTCTTTAAGCTCAAAGCTCCCCATGGAACACACAGAGACCAAGTATTTTTATTTCCATTTTAGATAAGCTGACTAGATATGACTCTGTGATATGTAATATTAGAATACTGAGTAAGTGATGTATACATATTAACACAATACTCTGCCACACACTAGTACTTTTTTTTATTTATAAGTTAAGTTTTTGGAACAACTGTGGGACTTTCTTAAAAATTCTATTAATGGTCCTATAAGAACATTACTTTATTCCAACTTTGAAAAAAGTGTACATAGAAAATAAAAATAACCTTTTTATTCTGAAAGTGAGAAACATAGCGAAGGCTGTGTCGTGGTGTTGATGTGGAAGGTGGAAGAGATATGGACCCTTTAGCTTTGACTTAAGTTATCAGAGGTAAAGCTAGGGATTCACACTCCTGAGTATTAAAATGAACTTCTGAGAAGCCAAAAAGCTCAAATATAGAAACACCAGGTAAGTATATTTAGTTGTTAGCAATGAACACAAATTCCTTACTATAGGCAGAGGAAAAAATATTTAACCAAAGTGTGTGGATTAGTTTCATGGACTATCATAGAAAAGAGATGTCAGTATATTTAAGAACATGGATTTTTTAATTTCTTTTTTCCTTTCCCCTCCTTCCTCATACTCTAGCCCCCACCCCCTCCTCTTCTTTTCTTTTTCCAAGACAGGGTTTCTCTATGTATCCCTAGCTATCCTGGAACTCAGTCTGAGATCTGCATCCTGAGTGCTGGGATCAAAGGTGTTTGCCACCACAGCCCGGGACTTGTTTTATTTTTACTTTTTAGCTCATTATGATTCTGTGTGTATCTATGTTTGTGTGTGGGGGTGGGGGAGTGCATATGCATACAGGCACCAGTGGAGGAGGACCTGGAGGACCTGGAGGGAGTTCAAAGCAGATGTGAGTCACCACGTGTGTGCTGGGAGCCAAACTGTCATCCTATAGAAGAGCAGTCTGTACTCCTAACCACTGAGCCATCTCTCCAGTTCATATGGATTTTTTTTTTTAATGAATTAGTTTCCTAGCCATCAACTTCTACATGAATTGTTTGCTAATATGTAGTAGAGAGCAGGCATTATCACCTTGACCTAGAGGCATAGCCTTCCAGCCTTGAAGCCCCAGTGTTTAGAGTGTGGCCAGAGGGCCAGTTTAAGATTGGGTACACACACGCCTTGGCCTTCTTCCTGTTTCTTTCTCATGCTCTTGGAGGAAGGACCTGACCCGCTTCAGCCATGTGGACCAGTCCAGTTGTGTTTACTCATAAGCATCCTTCATTCACAGTTTTAAAAAGAGAAAAGACACTGTCTCACTTGCCAATCCCAAACATGTCTATTGCTTTGTGTGAAATGACAGAAAGATTCGCACTATATTTTAGTTTCCAGAAAGCAAAACAATTGCCTTTTCCTGACTGGTTTTCTTTTCTCTTTTAACTTTTCTTATTTTTGAGATTATAATCTACATTACAGCAATTCCCTTCCCGTTTCTCCCTCCAAACCCTCCCATGTATCCTTCCAACTGCCGTTCAATTTCATGACCTCTCTTATTTTTAATATTTGTGATTGTATGCAAATATGTATATTATATACATATATGTTCTTAAATATATAACTGCTCAGTCCATACATTGCTACCTGTATGTATATTCTCAGGGCTGGCCATTTGACACCGGACAACTAATTGTTGTCTTCCTTGAGGAAGACTACACCCACCCCACCCCACCCCCTCCTAACTTTCCTCAGTAGCCTGTAGTTCTTTATGTATGGCTGAGGGTCTGGCCTGCTAGTCTTGAGAAAAAGTTTTGCACTGTGTTGGGATATTCTGAAATTAGTAAAACCGAGACAGCAGAGATTAACTATGCTGATGGTTCTTTCCTGTGTAACTTGCAGCAGATCTGTTAAAGATGTAAAAGTGCGTGAGTTAACAAAAGATCCATGGAGAAGAGTTGTACAAAATTTCTTTTGGCATTAGAGTACACTCTTCCATAAGGTAGCTTGTGTCTACTTGTTGACTTGTGGTGGGTGATATCTACTCAGTTTGGAGCATCCAGAATAGCTCATTAGTTCGTATTGTCTTCAGGAGGCCAGTGTCCATTGGAATGATTGTCATCAATGTCCATTTTCTCACACCCAAGAGTCTATTCCTGGATGCTGTGGCACATGCCTGGAGTCTCAGCTATTTGGGAGACTGAAGTAAAATCATGAGTTGGAAGTTGACCTGCGCAGTCACAGGACTCTGTGTCCTAAAAACTGCAGTAAGGAAGATTCTGGTTGATTTATTTGGCTTGTGAATCAGTCACTGGTGAAGGGAGCATGTGCTACTTTGATTGACAGATCCATCAATATCTACTGAAAATTGATAAAGTAAAAATTAAAGAAGGAAGAAATAGACATAAAAGTCACAGATGTAAGTCATGTTACAGATGGTTACCTAAAGATTTCTGCATCAATTAGGTATTATTCTGCACACTGAAACCATAACAGGGTGCATAAGTTGGAGTTTGTACATTAAGTGACAAAAGAAGACAGCCATTGACCATTAGGATATAGAAACAGATGTACACAAAAATCTTCTTTATTATCTGCGTAGTGTTTGCAGTGGCTCAAAATCTATTTGCAGGAACAGGAAGTATTGCTCGCTCAGTGGTTAGAGAACTTGCTGCTCTTGCAAAAAACGCAAGTTCATATCTTAGAGTGCCTATTAAGAGGCTCACAACTGTCTGCAACTCCAGCTCCAGAGGATCTGATACCCTCTTCTGGCCTTTGGAGCAGTGGAGCGCATGCACACACACCTACATACACACAAAATCATTTTAAAATAATTTGCAAATACTTTCTTGAAAGTGTAAAGGAAGGCTACCTTTAAAAAGTTTCAGTACACACACATAAAAATAGGTAAGTAAATATGGGGGTGGGGAGATAGATAGATAGATAGATAGATAGATAGATAGACAGACAGACAGACAGACAGACAGACAGATAGATAGATAGATAGATAGATAGAATAAAAACAAAGGTTACAGGAAATAGTAAATGGAAATGAAGTCTTATAATTTGCAAAGTCTTAAAGATGTCTGAAGTATATTCTAAGCAAGTACTCTACCAACTGAACTACACCCCCAGTCCCTAATGTGCAATCATAATGAATTCTTCCACAGTACTAGTTCCTGAAAAACCTTGGAGATCAGGATGGGAAGTATTTTGTGATGTGGGAATGTCTTTCTGTACTCTGCGAATAGCAATCTTTAAATAAAAGACTGTTTTGGCCATGGCAGGCACAGTAGAAAAAGTAGGTGGGGAAACCAGAAGAGGTAGTGTAGGAGGGCAGAGTCAGAGACAGATCGAGCCAGACACCTGAAGGAGAAACATGTAATGAACACAGATGAGCCACGGGCCACATGGCAGGACAGATTAATGAGAATGGGTTGAGTTAAGATGTAAGAGCAAGCTAGCCATAGACCAAACAGCATAAACTTAATTTAAGTGTCTGAGTCATTTTAGGGGCCTAAGTAGCAGCAGGCAGCTAAGCTGTCTGGGATGGCAGGTCTGTGGGTCTGGACCTCTGGCAGGGGGCCGGAAACCTCATTGTAAGAATTTTGTTTTGGTTTTTTGTTTTCCCGCAGCTAATGGGTTAAAGTACGTCATTGACCTAGGATGTCAATCAACCCACCAACAGGAAATCCCTAGAGTTTGAAACAGAACCACACATGGGTGGCCAGCTCATGTTTCCTTTTGTAAATGCCTGGACTTATTCACCTCTGGGAATGTACTGGGACCATTAATACTTACTCCCTGTTGCTGCTTGCTTGTGTGTTCAGCGTATGCTTCTTTGTAGGAGGATGGTCGGTATGAAGGCCCAACCTTGGCTCATGCTGTGGAGTTGTTTGGTGGTAGACGATGGAGCGCAAGGAACCCCAGCCCTGGGATGTCAGCAAAGAATGCTGAGAAGCCCAACATGCAGAAAAACAACACCCTGGGCATAAGTGCCACCAAGAAAAAGAAGAAAATGCTCATGAGGGTAGAGTAAATTTGTTCATTAAGCATTATACCCAGCTTTCTAAGACTACTATGTGGTCCACAGAGGTGTGTGAGAGGCTAGAGCACACATTCTGTGATGGATAAAGAAGGACTGGAAAAGAAAACAGATAGTAAGTAGCAGGCACAGTGGCTTAACCCCAGTCTGTCAGAGGCCCTGGCAGGAGGATTGCAGGAAGTTCAAGGCCAGCCTGGGCTACAGAGTAATACATTTGTCTCCAAATAAAATCACTCAGAAAGAAAGTAGAAAGAACACATTATGAAGACCCGCAATACTATATATAAAACAAATTAAAATATAATAGCACTGTATATTATTGATTATATAATGTATATGTTCCTTATGGAACAGTGCATTTGTTTTATAGCTAATCTAAAATAGCCCTGGGCTTTGCTCATGGAAGGTTCATTGAACTTTATTGCTTCTTATTGTGTCTGTCCTGAGAGATTCCAGGAGTTGCATCCTTTTCCCAGCCTCCTTTTCTGGGTGTGGGTGTGGGGGACTTCACAGTGAAGAGCACACTGGATAAAATGACCTGAGGTCACTTGGGACTTAATGTAGCTCTTAATTGGTCTCACCAAGTGAGACAAGATTGAGGGACATAGGTCAGAAAGCATAAACTACCTGAACTAAAGCATTGGGAGAAAGCGATAGAGTCCAGGATCCATGGTGAGATTTCTGTTCCCAGGGAGAGAGTGGAGAGGTGACTGATGATGAGATGGTGACCCGCAAGGCCAAAATGTACAGAGAGTGTCGAAGCCGGAGTGGCTCAGATCCTCAGGACGTTAACGAACAAGAAGAGTCAGGTAATGCATTGTGCTCACATCTGAACTTTTTTGTTTTACTTTTATGGGGGAAAAACCCCACAGATTTGGGTTTATGCTGTGATTTCAACTTGATGTCATGGGAATCCTTTTTTTACATCTCTTTAAAAACATTTATGTGTGTGCACACATATCTGGGTGCCTTCAGAGGCCAGAAGAGAGCATCAGATGCCCTGGAGCTGGAGTTCCAGGCAGTTATGCGATGCCTGGTGTGGGTTCTAGAAAGGGACAGAAGCCCTCTGTAAGACCAGCATCTGGTGGGAATTCTTAAGAAAATTATTTGTCTTGATGAGATATGAAACCTGAGAGATATTTCTACAAGCACACTCTACTTGAAAGAAAATCCTCATTAACTTGCCATTATTGGTAGATAATAATAGCTATACAGAATACAACCGACTGAATGTTAGTGTTTTTAAAAATATACCGGGATGTCAGGACCACACTCATGGCCAAGTCATTTATATATTCTTTGCTGAGGCCTTGAACACCTGTGTTCTTTTTTAAACTCCTGGGTTAGCTGGTAGCCAGCTGAGAACCCACCAGATTGGCCCATGCATCAAAGCATTTGGATGTTTCTTATATGAAAATCAGTTATATGGATTGCTTTGATGATTTTTCAGGGAAGGTGGGACAGTCTTCACCTCTCTCTCTTTATTTTTCCTGTCTCTACAGAAGCCAATGTCATCACTAACCCTCCCAACCCCCTCCATTCCAGAAGAGCTCACTCTTTGACCACGGCTGGATCCCCCAACTTGGCTACCGGGATGTCATCTCCCATCAGGCCAGTCTCCTCCCCTGTTCTGTCTTCTTCAAACAAGAGTCCATCCAGGTGGGGCCTTAACATGATGAAACAGGAAATCTCCACATCATTACAGTTGTGTGGAAGGGCATGTGCCTCTGTGCATAGCTGTGCATAGTCTCTATTTCGAACTCACAGTTAAACTGAAAAACCTCTAATTGGAAATTATTCTGATTTTCTGATTCTATAATAATAGTTTCTCATATTGCTATAATCTCTTCTTGTTTGAGAGGGCAATCCTTCCAAGGTCAAAGCCAAGTCATGATTCTCCAAATCTGCACTGTCTAGTTTACAGTCACTGACCATCTGTAGTCATTTACCATCAAGCTTTAATTATTCAAAATTACATTAAATTGGAAAATTAGTTCCTGGGTCACATTTTAATTGCACCACAGGTGGCTAATGGCTCCTGATCTGAATGCTGCAGATAGAGAATAGGTATGTCACCACAACAAGTTTTATCAAATAACCCCATTCTGAGGGGAAAAAAATGAGTTTGAGAGTATGCTGCCTGACCTTACTGACAGTGAAATACATGCCATGTTTTTCTGACATATGGTAGAAGTTTTGCTAGCCTGGAGAAGTAAATGTAAGAATTACAACAAGTTGGATATCTTTACCTAAACCCAATACTGAGATTGTTGCACATGATGTTGTAAGGACCACAGACTTAAAAAAACAAAACAAAACAAAAACCTCTGCCTTTGCTGTTCATGACAGAACATGCCCTTAACCTTAGCCGTTGAGAGGTAGAAGGATCTCTATGAACTGGTGGCTGGTCTGGCCTACATAGCTAGTTCCAGGCCTGCCCAGGCTACATAGTGAGACCCTGTCTCAAAAACAAACAAACAAATCTCTGTCTTAGAAACAGAATAATAAAATGAAAAGCCACCAAAGAGAGCTAGAATGCCACTCCATACACCACAGCTAAAGAAATGCGGAAGATCCTGTAAGAACCAGTGTAAAGCAGATCCTGTTCACTGTGCCTTAGGGAGTTGGGTCTCAGTGGACAGACATTGGCTTTGGAAATGTTCATGTCAACACACACTATTCACATTTGCACAGATACAGACACATCCCGTGTAGTAATCACTCTTGTGTGTCTTCCCTTCTGATGAGGGAATGTCTTTCTGTATGCTGTGACTATCAGTCTTTAAATAAAGAGGCTGTTTGGACCCTTGGTGAGCACCATAGCCAGAAACAGGAGCACACAAATATATATATATATAAAAAAAGTCAAAAACAAATCAAGCCAACACCCCCAAATATATATATATATATTTATATATATATATATATAAACACAAATAAGCCACATAACAAAACAAATTAATAAAAAATAAATTAAATTAAAATTAAAAACTAACAAATAACTAAGCCATAAACCAAACAAAATAAAATTAATATAAATGTCTAAGTCATTTTTTAAAGCCTAAACAATAGACAACTAGACACTCCAGGCTGGTCTATGGGTCTAAACCTCTAACAAAAAACCAAAACCTCATATTGTAACACCCCTTGCTATTGGTAAGGACTCTATAGAAAATTATCTTTTAAAGGGATGAATTCCCTCACACTGTGAGTGTGCATTCAATCCTATAGCTGGTAAATATGGGCCAAAGGATGGATGACTTTATTACTCTTCACAACTGTTCTGTAAACTCAGATTTATAATAAAACCGAATATAGTGGAATCCTTTATATTTTAAGCCCATGTGGGAACCTGGATATAAAAAATAGACAAATCACCTGGATTAAGTGTATTTGCCTTTTATTTAAGTTACTTTTGAACAGAGAAATGCAGAGCAGAGTGATGGAGGGAAAACTAACTAACATGTCAGATCTAAGGTCAAGGGCTCAGCCCCAGGAGGCAGGACCAGTACCTACTTACAGGTTCTAGGACAGAAGGATGGAAGACAGAACACCAGCCTGAATCCTCTTAAAGGACAGAGGGAGACTAAGCCCCTTGAGTCAGAAGGACAGATCCGTAGCCAAGGATGGAACTGGGCAAGAGGAAGATAGGAAATTCACTTGTGTAATTGCGGTGTGTTTCAATGGTAAAAAGCTATCTTCCTGAACTTGTGCTCTAAGCTGCCCATCCTGAACACAACAATAAATTCATCATTTGTGATGCTCTCCCATTCAGAGAGGTGACTGTCAGATCTTAAGACTAAGTTATTTTCAGTGAGTGAACACTGGTACAATTGAGAGTGCACTGGCCACTCCGTGCTCTTTGTACTTTCTTATAAATTAATGCTTTAAATATTCCCCTGCCAAGGGAGAAGAAAGAGAAGAAAAGAGAAAAATTCTGTTAATTGATTTGACTAAAAGCCATAGTCAAAACATTTCTGCTTCTACTGGGCAATTCACACAGAAAGTAAAAAGTGTAGTGAAATGGCCAGACCGAATATTCGCCTGAGAGCGATGGTATTTTCATGGTGAATGGATGTAGCCTTAGTAGGTGCAGATGGGCTCCAAGGCAGGGTTGGCTTCTTTCCATTCTTAATATTTTTCTGACTCACATTTTCCATTAATATTAAAAGCTCTTCCCTGTTTTCATTGAAGAACTGGTTAAAAAAAGAAAAAGACACTGACGCACTTCAAACTCGCCTCCTGGATGTGTTTCCATAATTTAGAATACAGAAAAGAATACAAATTACTTCCCATAGGTTATGAAAGAGGAATTTGGGGATCTTTTTTTAAAACATGATTTTTCTTCAGATATACTGAACAGGCGATTCCCCCTGATTTATCAATTTGTGCTTCTAAAGAGCTGTTTTGATAGCGAAGATTTATTAACCCCAGTGTTTTGACTGAATTGAGTAAACTGGGGACACTATTACCAGTGCATGTTTGCTCCCTCTGACATGCTGTTGATTAAGGGAAATAAAGAGAGGGTGGAATATGTATCATTTGCCTTTCTGCTCAGAGTGTCATCATAGACTTTTGAGACAGAATGACTTGGGGTGTGCCTTTGCCAGTGACAGTCACATTTCTCCTCAGTGCCTGGAGCAGTAGCAGCTGGCATGGACGGATCAAAGGAGGAATGAAGGGCTTCCAGAGCGTCATGGTCTCAGACAGTAACATGAGCTTCATTGAATTCGTCGAGTTGTTCAAATCTTTCAGGTAGGAGGCAGCCTTTCCTCTTGCTCTTTCTCAGGCCCACGCTTGAATGACAGTTCTAAATGGGAGGTGTTTTCTGTTCCTCCCTCAGCGTGAGGAGCCGCAAGGACCTGAAGGACATCTTTGACATCTACTCTGTGCCCTGCAATCGCTCCGCCTCTGAGTCAGCCCCCTTGTACACCAACCTGACCATTGAGGAAAACACCAGTGACCTTCAGCCTGACCTAGGTTGGTTTATTTTAGGACTTCCCTTTGGGAACTTTTTCTCCAAAAAAAAACATGTTGGGAGATCCTGTTACTCGTGGTGTGCTATGACCTGGAGCTTTTTGAAACACTGAGAACGGTTTCTAAGGTCATTTGGTGGTAAGAGGTAGGCAGGTGCTGTTCGAGATCCATTTTCATATGGTTCTTTTGGTACCTCGTTAAAACTAGTGTTTAAGACTGCCTTCCAGTCAACCTGACAGCCTTGCTTCCTTTCCCAACCATTCCCAAACGTGCACAAGGTTTGAACTGTGTCTTAAAAGAGAAAGACCATATCTATCCTACCCATAGGTAAATGCTCACTCAGGCCCAGGCAGTGATTGTCCTTTGTCAAGGGGAGTCTTTGGTCATGTCAGCTGAGTACTCCTGTCTGAGCACAGTGCTTAATAGAACTATAAGTATAAAAGAGCATACATGCATCCACATATATACACATATACGCACAAGCTACCCTTTTACGTGTACTTACTTCATAATTACTTATAACCTTATATTGTCCTCATTAACTATTGTACAGCTCTCACAACATGCCTAACTACAAACTAACCAAGTAATTAAATCTTTGAAATGATCACATTTTGTTTGTATATAGGTTTCTGGAAAACAAGAAGAAGTCAAGGAGTTCCCATACACTAGGCCCTTGCACACCTGTGTAGGTGTCTGCCTGCACACACTCTCTCTGTTTGTGGTACCCTGCATTAGTAAAGTACATTTGTTGCAATCCAGTCACTACCAATACACGTCAGTAACTGGAGTTTTCCTTAGAGGTGTAGTGTATATCCCGTGGGTTCTACAGAGAGTGACATGTATACGTGGCAGTACTAGGCAGAAAAGCTGGCTGCCCTGAAAACCTCTATCCCACCTTTTCAGCTGGCCCTCCTTCCCTGTAAGCCCCTGGCTGCCACCAATCTTGTTATTATCCGAGGATATATCCTATTATTGGAATCCTCCAGTCTTTTTGAATGCCTTCCCCACCCCCTACCCCCCACCCCCACACTGGACAGTGTGCATTTACATTGCTGTTTTCTTCAATTCAATGTCTAATTTATTTTTAAATTGAATAATATTCCATTGTATAGATATGCTGTTATCAACACTTGTATGCATAATTTTATGTGGAGATATGTTTTATAACCTTTTGGCTAAGTACCTAAAGAGTGGTAGATTGTATGGTAAGCCTCTGTTTTGCTCTATAATAAATTTCCATATTGTCTTCCCAAATGGCTAAGATAGAAATAACCAGTCCTTGCAAATTTCTCTGAATGGGGAGCAATGAGCATCTTAGAACACTCTGGTTAAAATGTAAAATGACAGTGTGGTGGCTTCTTGCTGAACTAAACATACTCTTTACATAGGGCCCACTATGCTCTTTGGTCATTTACCAAAATGAATTTTTTTATTCGTCTACATATTATATTTTTTGGCTAAGAGTTGATATTATCAAAATAAATTTTAAAATGGTATTGATGAAAAGTCCATATACAGATGTTCATAATTACAAGTTTGAAAAAGGAAAAGCTTTGAGAGTATGTTTCTTTGGTTTCTACCAAAAGAAAATCTTAGAATCAGTTGTTCTCAAGCAAAACAACAACAACAAAAATCTGGGCTAGAGAGAGATGCCTCAGAGTTAAAAATATTGCTGACCCTTCAGAGAACCCAAGTTCAGTATCCAGTGCCCATATCAGGTGGTTCACAACCATCTGTGACTCTAAGTCTAGGGACTCTGACACCCTGGCTTCCAAGGGTGTCACTCACGTGCACATACCCACTCACAAACACAGTTTGGTCTGCGTAGTGAGTTTCAGGCTGAGCATCTTTCCAGCCCCAAGGTTCTTTTATTTATTCATTGATTCCTTTTGATTTTCCCTCAACTGTGAGAAGCCAGCAATACACACGGACTTTGGCACCTTAGTTAGACAGATTAGAGTTTCACTAGGGCATTGACTCCATAACACCATTATCTCCAGATGAACTCTGTCAAAAGGCTTCTGGATAATCCATTGCTGTGGGTGGCTGTGTTTCAGATTTGCTGACCAGAAACGTCTCCGACTTGGGGCTCTTCATTAAGAGTAAACAGCAGCTTTCTGACAACCAGAGGCAGATATCTGACGCTATTGCAGCTGCAAGCATTGTGACTAATGGTACTGGGATTGAGAGCACATCCCTGGGCATATTCGGGGTTGGCATACTCCAGCTCAATGACTTCCTGGTGAATTGCCAAGGAGAACACTGCACGTACGATGAAATCCTCAGCATCATCCAGGTATCATGTGTACGGCTTGCCTCTGAATGATCTGATAAGTTGATGCTAAGCATTTTGTTCTGTTTCTAATTCTTCTCAAAGCCTTCATATCTGGGGTCCAAATAGAGTTTCTCTTAATGCCAAGTACATTGGTATTCTTATTTATCAGATGATTAACAGGTCCTAGGGCATCTCTGACTCAATGACAATTAAAGGAATTTGCGCCCAATTCCTTCTTGCTGTTTTAACACAAGCAACAATTTATAATTTTAATCTGTCACTTAACACATATTTATTAGCTCCTACTCTGCAATCTGCATTCTAAGAGCTGGGAATGTAGTAGTGGATAAAGTTCTTCTGTGCAGCTTACATTTGGGTGTGTGAGTCAAATAAAAAAAAAAAATGTAATCTTAAGAATGAGGTTGGTTTTTTGAGTTTTTTTTTTTTTTTAATTGAGCAGGGTAGTGATAACAGGAAAGCTGAGCTGTAGAGGAGCATTTGGGGTGAGCTCTGAGTGAGTCAGTCATTTGAAGTTCAGAGAAAAGGAGGATTCTAAGAGAAGCATGGGCAACCATCTCAAACCCTGGGGCAGGAGCAAGCAGGGGATTCAAGAGGGGCATCAAGAAAGCTAGTGCAATCAGAACCAGGCAGGACTGGCAAATGCAACTTCAGGCAGGTATCCAAGGAGCAGCCAATCTAGGACTGAGAGCACAGGACAGGTGGAGGTTGTCTCTGTGAAACGGGAAGTTCTGGGAAGTATTAAGCAGAAGTGTGCATGATTCTTGCTGGTCACTATGAGCCCTTTTGGAAGTAAACTATGCCGGTGAAGGATGGGGACTGGCGAATAGTGGAAACTTCCCCATAACCGGGGCAAGAGTGGGGAGCTGTTTAAAGGATGGCGGCTGTAGAGAGTAGAACCTTATCAGTATGAGGTTAATCACCTCATTGGGAATTGGAATAGTCTTTATATTAGTGGTTACTAAAGATTCCAGTACCAAAATCAAGGGTCTATTGTGATTCAGTGGAGTGTATATTTGGTAAGGGACATTCCAGCACTGTTGGAAGGTAGCTGACGTAATTCTCTTCATCTTCAGCTCAATAACACATAGTGTTTTCAAATAAATCAGCCTTATTCTTTCCTCTTGCTCCTTTTTTCCTCTTAAATAAATATGCTTGGTATAATAAACTCACATATAATAAATATTTTCTTTTGGGCTAAAAACTACATCTTACCACTACATAACTAAATTAGTTCAAATATTTGGTTTGAGACGTTTCCTAATGAAAACAGAACAGCTTTTTTTACATGATGTGGTATTATTTCCCCTTTTTTAGTTTTCTTTACCTAAATAAAATGCCTTTTTGAATCCCTTGCAGAAATTCGAGCCCAGCATCAGTATGTGTCATCAAGGCCTAATGTCATTTGAAGGGTTTGCAAGGTAACTCTTCAGCTCCCCTTTGCACATACACCTTTAGTTCTACATCGGACTGAACTAAGCCCTCTGAATGAGGATGACGGTTGGCTAGATCTATCTGTTAATAGGCCCCCTGGCTATGGGACCTGGAATTATCCCTGGTACATGAACTGGCTTTTCAGAGCCCACACCCTATGGGAGAATGCCTTGTTCAGCCTTGATACCAGGAGGAAGAAATGAGTCTGCCTCAACTTGGTAGGCTAGCCTGTGTTCATTTTGAGGAGTAAATGAGGGGTGAGGGGGAGGCGGGAGGAGCAGGACAAGGGGAGGGAGGGGGAGCGGTGGATGGTCTGTAAAAGGGAAGAAAATCTATTTAAATAAAAAGGAGGGGGGGACTGCACCTTGCTCTTATGCAGCCTTAAGCAAATGTGTTTCCTCTAGGTTTCTAATGGATAAAGATAATTTTGCCTCAAAAAATGATGAGTCCCAGGAGAACAAGAGCGAGCTGCAGCTACCCCTCTCCTACTATTACATTGAATCTTCACACAATACCTACCTCACAGGCCATCAACTCAAGGGAGAGTCCTCTGTGGAGCTATACAGCCAGGTTTGGAGACTGCTGATGGAGTGTGGCTTTCAGGAAGCTTTCTGATCATGTAGCCCCCAAGTTACAAAAACATGCCCCCCCTTTGGGGGAACTTGTGAACTGTGAAGTGAAATACAAGAAGCTGTTGTGTGGGAAAACAGGTTATACACACAGGGGTTGTTTTGTTTGCTTCTTTCTGCCTCTTTGTTTACTTGTTTATCTGTTTTCTCCTCTGTCTATACTTACCCTTCAGAGTAAGCAAAGAAAAAAGAAAGTGTTCACTTGAGACTCACAGTTTTTAGATCTTAGTCGGCTCTACGCCTACTAAAATTAAATTTTCCCATGGGAAAGCTATCCAATCATTTTGCTAAATGCTAAATAAATCCATATATTGTGGTGGGAAAGCATAGTAGAAATGCTGCTTTCTTACAGAGTTAATCCCGAAATGTTGTCTGTTTTGTTTTGCTTTGCAATTTGTTAAACAATCAATCTATCCCTATGACAACCAACTAAAGAAAAACGTTGCACAGACTGGAGGCACTTTCCTTTCGCCTGAAATTCATGGGAACGGTCTGGGAAAGAGTGGGCTCTCTGGACTGGGAAAAGCACATCCTTTGACCTGAATAGCCAGCTCTGTCCTTTCCAGGCCTGTCTCTATTGCACAGTTGGCAGCGTCCTTTCCTGGTGTCTGTCTTCTCAGCTCCTCCCAGAGAGCAGGGAAGAGCCAGGTTAGGTCCAGAGAATGTGTGTGGGTCTGTGCTTGTGGGTAAAAGTTTGAAAAGTGTAATTATAGTGTGCTCACACAACCCAGCAGCAGGAAGATTCCCTTGTTCTCCAGTCTAGTATTTGCCGTAGACGAGAACACAGTTTTTTCCCCTAAAGTTTGTTTAGCACAGGATGTGTGTTTTAATCTCTGAATTCTAAGGAATCTTCATAATTAAGTGAAAATGTGTTCTCAGAGTAGTGATTTTCAGTGTAGAACTCTGTCAAGGACCCTCGGCTGCTTACACTGATATGAGAAAGCCACAGCTAGATGGGGCTGAACCCTGGCAGAGTTCTGCTAATGGGTTACTGGCCAGTCTTTCCTCTGCTTCTTATGTACATTGGCCGTTCATTTGCACAAAGAGTTCCAATGTCAAAAAAATGTTTGCGGAACCCGTGAGGTGGCTCAGTATGTTAAGGCACTTGGCACCAGACCTGATGACAGAGTTCAGTCCCTGGAACCCACAAGGTGGACGGAGAGAATTCCAAGTTGTCCTCTGGCCTCCATGCACACCCTGACATTCATATGCACACACGCACAAATAAGTAATAAATAAATAAATGTAAATTGTACAAGTTTGAGATCCATTGTTTTATGGGAAATATCTATGTATATCTTGATATCTAAAATGTTCTCTATATTTTACATGTACATATGAATAGTTATATCTATATCTATGTACTGTGTGCCCATTACTCACAGGAAAACAACCGAGGAGCATTTCTGAGATTTCCAGTTCAATGTTAGACTTCAAGAAGTTTTTAACTTCTTAATATTCTACCCAAAGCAGAGATTATGTCAGCCTCCGAATAAGACACAAAGGTCCTCACACAGACTCGCAGATGTGATTAGGTCATGTGCAGAGTCATGTGCAGAGCCCCTTTGCTTCATTTCTGACCCTCTCATGCTCTCTCTACCTTGGATCTCTCAGCACTTCCTATAGTTTTTTCCTTTGCTGAGCAGACGGAAAACAAAAACAAGCCGGGCTCTCCCCCTCACCTGGGAGTCCCAGCCCTGGTTTTCCTCCTCTACCCTAATATGGAGACAGTAGGTTGTACAGACTTTTGCGAAGACCTGAAACCTTTTTATGTTGGAAACCCCTATTACCAGCTGCTAGCTATTCTTGTCAGTTTGGCTTATCAGAGGAAGGAAGCAGTCTCCTGTTGCAGCTAACATACTGACTGCGTAGGTCTCTTTAGGCCAAGGCAATACACCATAGATACAACGGCTGTCAACCAAAGCTGATGGTCTTCAGATTCTAAGCCACAAACTATACCATGTAATGGGAAGATTCTATCCAGAGATTTCATTAAAAAAAATATTAAAACAGCACATTCCACGCTGTTTTGTTGCAGAGACTCTTGTGTCCAGAATACCCCCAAAATGGATTTATTGTCATGTGGGAATTTTACATATATTCTCAAATCACACTGTGTTAGCTTAGTCTCAGATAATCAATTCCCAGTCATAGGTCACCACTTCATTATGTGATAACTTTTCAGATACGTCTAGGAAAGATGAGATTGCTCCAAATAGATGTTACAAAGCTACAGTTCTCCAAATTGTGTTGAGAGTCTCTCTTCCAGCCTCAGATCCACGGTAGCCAATAGATGCTGTCCTATCTGCCTCATTGGCAGTTTCTTGCAGCGGTTTGCTGAAGAGGCTGAGAGATAAATGTCAAAGTCAGCAACGTATGTGAGTGGCCAATGGTACCTGCTGTGCCCAGGGGAAAAGGGGAGCTTATGGACCATTTGCTATCTCTGTTCCAGTTAGGGTTCCAGGCTTAAAGAACCAGGCAAATTCTGTTCTTCTTACATGCTGCATACTTACATGCTCCTAAGATGTTTTCTTAGGAGGAGGTTGTATCCTGATTGGATACTGATTTATATAATGTTTCATCATCATCATTAAATGGTAAAGGCTTTAATTCAGTGTGTTCATCTCTATTGACATTTCCTAAGACAATAGACTCTAGCCTCTGATTCTTTTCTGTGATTTATTAATTTCACTTTTTTATACTTTCTTCTTTATTAAAAATAAATTCTTTTCTCATACAATCTATCCTAATTACCACTTTCCCCTCCCTCTGCTCCTCCCAGTTCCTCCCCAGCTCCCCTCCCATCTAGACCTACCCCCCATTCTGTCTCTCATTAGGAAAGAACAGGTTTCTAAGAGAAAACAAAGCATGACAAAGATAAAATATAATAAGATGAAGCCAAAACTATCAAATCAAAGTTGGATATGACAACCCAGCAAGGGAAAAGGAGTCCTAATGGCAGGCACCGGAGTCTGAGAGCCGCTTGTTCTTAGTCAGGAGTACCACAAAAATGCCAAGCTAATTATACTCTATATGCAGAGGATCTGATGTAGGCCCTGCTGGCTCCTTCGGTCTCTGTGAACCCATATGCACCCTGCTTAGTTGATGCAGAGGGCCTTGTTCTCCTGGTGTCCTTCATCCCCATGGCTCTTACACTCTTTCTGCCTCCTCTTCCTCAGGATTCCCTGAGCTCTGAGGGAGAGGGATTTGATGGAGACCTCCAATATAAACTCTCACGCCAAGTACTGTTGGTTGTGGGTTTCTTAATCTGTTTCCATCTGCTGCTGGAGGAAGCCTCTCTGATGATGACTGGATAAGGCACTGATCTATGAGTATAGCAGAGTATCATTACAAATTATTTTGTTGATTTTTTTTTCCTTTAGGCCAGCAGTGTTTGGCTTTACCCTAGGTCTCTGGGCTGCGTAGTTTCTGGCTGTTGGTTACTCAAGCAATGTCAGCTGTGGGTTCCTTCTTGTGGAGTGGGCCTTAAGTCAAATCAATTAAGTCAATTGGTTGGCTATTCTCACAATGCTGGTGCCTCCATTTCCCTAGCCTATTACGCAGGCAGGACAGAGCGTAGAGGTCTTGTGGCTTGCTTGGTGTGTTCATTTCTCTTTTAGTAGCCAGTAGAGTGCCTTCCTGCATCAAAGAGACTAGAACATAGGGGTGGGAACTCCACATAGGCACCAGCTCCACTTTGCCATGTTCAATGAATTTTATGGGAGTTGTCCTCAGCAATGGGGCCCCACTATCAGTTTGCAGAAAGCTATCTTTTCTTTTGGAAACAGCCTGGGTTGTTTGGCCACCAACTCGGTTGACTGCAACCTAGTCCCAAAACTAGAAGTCTCGCCTGGCTACAAAAGATGGCCAGTTGAGATTCTCTCTCCCCATTATTAGGAATCCTCATTAGGATCACCTGAACACATTCCAAGAACTTTCCACTGCACTAGGTTCCTACAACACCCCTGAAAATCCTCCCTCAGTTCCAGCCAACTCTCTCCCTCCACTCCATTTCCTCCCACCTCCTGATCCCTGCTCCTGTCCCTACCTGCCCCCAGTCCATCTGCAAGATCTATTCTACTTCCCCCTCCCAGGAACCTCCCTGCATCTCCCCCACACACACCTCCTGTTATCTAACCTCTCTGGATCTGTGGATGTAGCTTGGTTATCATTTACTTAACAGCTAATATACACTTACCAAATGCAAATCAAAACCAGTTCATGCTGGTGAATACATATCATATTTATATTTCTGTGCCTGGTTTACCTCACTCTGATGATTATTTTACTAGTCCCATCCATTTGCTTACAAATTTCATAATATCATTTTTAACAGCTGAGTGATATTCCACTGTGTAAATGTACTGCGGTTTTTCTTTATCTGTTTTTCTGTTGAAGGACATCTAGGTTGTTTCCAGTTTCTGGCTATTATTAATAGAGCAGCAATGAACATGATTTGAGGTAGCATGGAGCATCCTTTGGGTATAGGCCCAGGAGTAGTACAGCTGGGTCTTTCCAGTTTTCTGAGGAATTGCCAAATAGATTTCCACAGTGGCTGTACAACTTTGTATTCCCACCAGCAGTGGGGGACTTACTCTAGATCCCCTCCAGCATGAACTATCACCTGTGTTATCGATCTCAGCCATTCTGACAGGTGTAAGGTGGACTCTCAAAGTGGTTTTGATTTGCATTTCCTTGATGGCTAAGGATCTTTACCATTGAATATTTCTTTAAGTTGAACATTTCTTTAAGTGTTTCTCAGCCATTCAAGATTCCTTTGTTGAGAATTCTCTGTTAAGATCTGTACTCCATATTTTAATTAGATCATGTAGTTTTTGATATCTAGTTCTTGGGTTATTTATATATTTTGGATATTAGTCCTCTATTGGATGTGGAGTTTGTTTAAAAAAAAAAAAAAAAGAAAAAAGCCTGTACTCATTTTGTAGTCTGCTGCTTTGTCTGATTGACAGTGTCCTTTGCCCTACTGAAACTATTCAGTTTCATTGGGTTGTGTTTATTAATTGTTGATCTTTTGACTGGTTATTGGTATTCTATTCAGGAAACTGTCTCCTGTGTCAATGTGTTCAAGGCTGTTTTCTTTCTCTCCTCTATCAGGTTCAGTGTATCTGATTTTATGTTGAGGTCTTTGGTCCACTTGAACTTGAGTTTTATGCAGGGTGATAAATATGGATCTATTTGCATTTTCATACATGCCAACATCCAGTTAGATCAATACCATTTATCGAAGATGTTTTTTCTGTTGTATTTTTCTGGCTTCTTTATTAAACATCATGTTTCCATTGGTGTGTGGATTTATGTCTAGGTCTTTGATTTGATTCCATTGAGCAACATGTCTTTTTATGCCAACACCATGAAGTTTTTGTTACTGTAGCTCTGCAGTACAGCTTGGAATCAGGAATGGTGACTCTTCCAGAAGTTCTTTTATTGTTCAGAATTTTTAACTATCCTGGGATTTCTGTTTTTCCATATGAAATTAAGATTTTTCCTTTCACGTTCTGTAAAGAATTGTGTTGCAATTTTGATGGGAATTGCATTAAATGTGTAGAATGCTTTTGGTGGGGTGGTCATTTTTATTATGCTAATTATACTGATCCATAAGCATGGGAGATTTTTTTCATCTTTTGATATCTTCTTCAAAGACTCGAAGTTTTTAATCATACAATGCTTTTACTTGCTTTGTTAAAGTTACCCTGAGATATTCTATATTATTTGAAGCTACTGTGAAAAGTGTCGTTTTCCTGATTTCTTTCTCTGTTCATTGGTCCATTTGTCACTTGTATATAGGAGGGATACTAATATATATCTATATGTGTGTGTGTACATGAATACTAGTTTTATACACACACACACACACACACACACACACACACACACACACACACACACACACTAGTTAATCTTGTATCCAGCCTCTTTGCTGGAAATGTTTATCAGCTGTAGGACTGTAAAGATTGTAGGACTTCCCTGGTGGAATGTTTAGGGCCATTTACATATGTTTTTCTATCATTTGCAAATAGTAATACATACGTTGGCTTCTTCCTTTGCAATTTATATCCTTTTGATCTCCTTCACTTCTTCTTGCTAGAACTTCAAGTATTGTATTGAATAGATATGTAGAAACCTGGACAACCCTGTTTTGCTCATAATTTTAGTAGTATTGCTTTGAATTTCTCTTCATTTAACTTAATGTTGACTCTAGGTTTATTTTAAACTGCCTTTATTATGTTGAGATATGCCCCTTGTATCCCTAATCCCTCTATGACTTTTTTCATGAAGAGGTGTTGGATTTTGTCAAAAACCTTTATTGTATCTAATGAGACAATCATGTGGATTTTGTTTTCATTTTGTTTATATGGTGAGTTACGTTTACTGACATTTTTATTTCAAACCATCCCTGCATCTCTGGGATGAAGGTCATGGTGGTTGATCTTTTCGATGAGTTTTTTTTACTTCGTTTTGCAAGTATACTGTTGAGTCTTTTTGCATCTATGTTCATTGAAGAAATTGCTCTGTAGCTCTCTTTGTTGAGATTTTATGTGGTTTAGGTATTAGGATGACTGTGGCCTCATAAAATGAAATAAGCAATGTTCCTTCTCTATTTTGTGGACTACTTTGAGGAGTATTGGTGCTGTTAACTGTTCTTTGAAAGTCTGGTAGAATTCTTTGCTAAAACTGTCTTGTCCTGAATTTTTTTTTTTTTTTTTTGGATGGGAGACTTTTAATGACTGCTTCTATTTCAGCAGGAGTAATAGATCCATTTAAATTGTTTATCTGATCTTGATTAAGCCTTGGCAAGTGGTAACCATCAAGAAAATTATGCATTTATTTATATTTTCCAATTTGATGGAGCACAGTTTTTAAAAATATGTCCTTAGAATTGTCCAGGTTTCCTCGGTGTCTATTGTTATGTCCCCCATTTCATCTCTGATTTTGTTGTTTGGATATTCTCTCTCCACCATTTAGTTAGTTTGAATATGTGTTTTTCTCTCTTGATTTTCTCAAAGAACACGCTCTTTGTTTCACTGATTCTTTGTATTTTTCTCTTTGTTTCTATTTTGCTGATTTCAGCCCTCAGTTTGATTATTTCCTGCAGTTTACTCCTCTTGGGTGAGCTTGATTCTTTTTGTTCTAGAGCTTTATGGTCAACTGTTAAGTTAGTGTGAGATCTCTCTAATTCCTTTAGGTTGGCACTTAATGCTATGAGTTTTCCTCTTAGTCATGCTTTCATTGTGTCTCATAAGTCTGGGTATTCATTTTCACTGAATTCTAGAAAGTCTTTAATTTCTTTATTTCTGCCTTGATCAATTTTCATTCAGTAGAGAGTTGTTCAGTTTCCATGAGTTTGTAAATTTTCTGTTATTTCTCATCTCCAGCATTGATCTGTGGTGGTCTGATAGGATGCAGCGAGTTATTTTAATTTTTTTTGTATCTGTTGAGACTTGCTCTGTGTTGAAGCATGTGGTCAATTTGGAGAAAGGTCCATGAGGTACTGAGAAGAAGGTACTTCTTTTGTTTTGGGTGGAATTCTCTATACATATTTGTTAGATTTGTTTGGTTTATAATATCTATTTAAATCTCCCAAAATCAGTGTTTGTGAGTCAATATGTGATTTAATAACTGTAGTAGTATGGATACCCTTGTGTTGGGGGCATAGATTTTAAGAATTGAGCTGTCATCTTGGAGGGTTTTTCCTTTGAGGAAAATGTCATGTCCTTCTCTATCTCTTCTGGTTAGTTCTAGTTTGAAGTCTATTTTGTTAGATATTAAAAGAAAAAAATAGGTCCATTTTCTTAGGTCCATTTGCTTGGATATCTTTTGCCAATCCTTTACCCTGAGCTAATGTCTATTCTTGATGTTGAGGTAAATTTCTGGGATGCAGCAGAAGGATGGAACCTATTTTCACCTCCATTCTGTTATTGTGTCTTCTTATTGTGGAATTGAGACCATTGACATTGAGATAAACAGTGACCGCTGATTGTTGATACCTGTTATTTTGTTGGTGATGGTGGTGGTGTGTATACGTGTTTCCTTTTGATTTTGCTGGTATGAGATTATTTATTTTCTGGTTTTTTTTGTGTATAGTTAGCCTGCTTATATTGGAGATTTCCTTCTAGCGTCATTAGGCTGGGTTTGTAGATAGTTATTGTTTAAATCTGACTTTATCATGAAATATCTTATTTTCTCCATCTGTGGTGATTGAAAGTTTTTCTAGGTATAATTGTTTGGGCTGGCATCTCTGGTCTTCCAGAGTCTGCATCAAATCTGTGCATGTCCTTCTGGCTTTTAGAGTCACCACTGAGAAGTCACCACATCTCCAAATTTCAGGTCTTGAACAGTTTCACTGATTTTTTTACACTGTTTTTGTATTTTCCTGGCTTTCTTTAAGGGATTTACTAATTCCCTGATTAAGGACCTCAATAATTTTCATATGGCTAGTGTTAAAGTTTTTTTTCTTGTGCTTCAGTTCCTGAATATTGGAAAATTCAAGGCCTGCTGTGGTAGGGTAGCAAGGCTATATTGAAGATGTATTTCCCTGGCTGTTACTGTGTTTTTATGCTGGCATCTAGGCATCTGGGTTTGGGCTGATAATAGGTCTGGGTTTGTTGGGTGGCTGCTTTGTTTCTTAGTTTATGTTTCTCCTCTGGATTTTCAGAGCATGTAATTGCCTGTTTCACTGGCCTGTTCAGGTGGCATGTTCACAAGCCTGCTGGTGTTGGAGGCTGGGTAACTGTAATGAGTTGGGGGAAAGAAGTTTGGAAGGAGACTGACTTTGTGATCCTTGGGGATGGAGATACAGAGGAAAGGAGGCTTGCAGCAGGTTTCCAGATACAGAGCTAGGGATGATGACTCAGGGATAGAATCTCAGGAGCAGTTGGAGAGGGGTGGGTCTGCCTTCAGCCTACTTGTCATCCTAGTAAGAGTGTCATTTGGGTTAGCAGGGAGTGCCTACTGGAGTTGAGGTCTCAGACAAAGCAACAAGTTGAGGAAGGAAGGTTAGAAGGAGATGGTTTGTGGGTTCACAGGATATATGGGCAGGAATGGAGGAAGGCTGAAGCTGATGTTCTATTGTAGTGATGGGGATGAGACTGGGGGATTGATTCTGGTGGGACAGAGATAGAGGAGGTCTGTGGTGGCCTGTGGTTTAGTAGAGGGTGCCTGCTGGAGTTGTGGGATAGGAGGCAGCTACAAGGGGGTGGTCTGTGGGCTTCATGGGAGATGTGGGCAGCGGGGTGGGGAGACTGCAGCTGGTGTTCAGTTGCACCACAAGACTGGGGAACTGAGTGTGGAAAAACACAATACAGAGAGACCTTTGACTTTAAGATACTGACTGATGTAAACTGTGTACGTCATTCAGTTTGAAGCTTTATCTCCTGGTGCTCATCTAGGGTGTCATTCATTGATCACACAGGTCCTCTTGCAAGGATGCAGGAGTGTAGAGCTGGACTGCTGGGATGGGGATGATGGCATTCCCATCATTTATCATGGACATACACTGACCACCAAGATTCCCTTCAAGGTAATGCTTCCCATCAGATCACAGGGACATTCATTAAGTTACACACTCTACAAATTATACCTTAAATCAGAAGTTCTTGTGATACATCTGAAAGACTTTCAGAGTATTTGCAGTAATGTGGGGTGTTAACAGCTTCATTTTTCTGGGATTTGATCAAGAACTCTTACTAGATTCCTGTTCAACTAAAGTTTGGATAAGTTACTTCCAGTTGGTACATCATGATATTGTTGCTATTTACTTTCATATGATATAATGATAAATAAAGACAGGGACCGTTTTCTTCCTAGAGAAATTAAAGGCCATTTTTCCTGTTTTATTGGCTGACAAAGGAAAATATGATAGAGATGTCCCAATGTCAGGAAATGATTGACTAATTACTATTAGAAAGTAACAAAAACCAGTTTCACCAGGGAAAATTATCCCGGAATATTGACCTTATTAGATTATTTTAGATTCTACATCGCTTATTAGTTTAGCTAAGCAGTTACTATTCAGAGAATCTTCAGCTACCTAATATTTTTCTCTAAGATATAGCAAGGCTTCAAAGGGATAATATGATTATATGGAATAGTAGCAAAATACGTTTTTTCTTCAACTCATTTCCTACTTATCATTCATAAAGCTTTTGCACTGTATATTGGTGGATGACTGTTTATAGACATAGATTAAAAGGTATATTGTGTGCTGTATTGCTACAAATACAGCATTAAATGTTTCAATGTGTATTAGGCTTCACTATCTTGTATGTTATAACAAAAACAATGTCTTTAACTTAAGGAATTCTTTCTTGATATATACTATACTAGGCTTTTTTTCCATTTCAACATAGCAATAGCTCGTTCTTATAGTATGGGAACAAGGCTCAGTATGAATAGTTGGATGTCTTTATACAAAATAGCCTAGTCTCTTGATTAGTTTACACACATATTTGGTCTTCCTTAGTTATGGGTTCTGCATCCATGGACTCAACCATACAACTATAGATCCAAAAGTGGAGTAAAATTGTTTCTATAATGAATTTGTAGACATTTTTTCTTGTCATTATTTCGAAACAATGTGTTCACATTATATTTGGGAAACTAAGTATATAGAGATTATTTGAAGTACATGAGAAGATATATTTATGGAGATTATATGTAAATATTATGCCATTTTATGTGAGATCTGAGCAGTATCTGCAGAGGTCCTGGAATTTGTTTCCCACAGATCTAGAGAAATATCTCTACTTTTGAAAAGATAAACCACTTTTTCCAGACTCTTCTGAATGCAACAAATAAGACACTTTCTGTGGTTCAGTAGCAGCCTCTGGCTACCCTGATTAGGCATCTGGCTCTAAGCAGCCGTTTGGCTCTTACAGGAAGTGGTGGAAGCCATCGATCGCAGCGCGTTCATCACCTCTGACCTGCCAATCATCATATCCATTGAAAACCACTGTTCACTGCCTCAACAACGAAAAATGGCAGAAATTTTCAAGGTGAGCTTCATCTAAGACACTACTGTCTTTCAGTTGTTGGTGGTGTCTAATAGGGCAGATGTGGGTCACAACACAGATGGACTTTAGTCATGAACTGTGTTCTGTTAGGGTTCCACAGAATTGAAAAATAGCACTGCTTGGAGAGAGTAGGCTTTTGTGAGGATGGTCCCTCTTTTTATCAGTGGAGATATAGGTATAGTTTTCTGGTCTCCTAACCCTTCCCAGAAAGCCTCAGGAGGTAAGGATAGACCAACTCACTGATACACCTGCTACTACCAGGATGAATAGCAAATGTCACCTGGCAATTCTACATGGAAAAACTGAAACTGTTTCAAGGAATGTTATATATTCTTGTGACCCACACTGTATTAGAGGGATCAAAGTTAGCAAGTTAGACTGTCCAGAACTCTTTCTATGTTAATAGTAAGCTTTTATATACGAGGGAAACATAATGCAGATTAAGGAGCAGATAGATATTCCATAAGACACCCCCTTTCTCCAGTGAGAGAAGCATTTGTAGCTCTCACGAAAGGAGAGAGCATTAACGTGGAAATTCCTCCAATATGAATACAAACAAAACTTGGCTTTTCATATTGCCTTAGCCTGAACTTGGAAATTTTTGTTCTTATTTATTTAAAAATAACTAGAAATTAAAATTGCCATATTTTCTATCCTTTCTTGGGTGATTGCCCTGTGTCTACCCTCCACCCATAACTTTTTTAAGAGAGACATCCTTCTTTGGAGACAAGTGCTCATAAGTCCTTATGAAAGAGGTATCTATTCTTCATCCACTGTTGGAGCAAATGCTCCCTGGTGCTTCTCATCTCTTCTGTTCCCTGGGAATTAAATCATGTTTTGCAAAACCACAGCCGCTCTGCTTGCTTTCTTCTTTAGACTCTGGAACATTTTCCTAAGTCACCACAGCTGGCTCCCTCTACAAACTGACCTAGGCCTTCCCCCTTGCCCTAGAACACATCCCTTCCTTCAGGAAGGAAACTGCCAGGTGAATAAACAACCTCTTCTTTAGTTCCTTTTCCTGGGATTTCTCAAACAACTCGAGTTGAACTATCCAGTATGTTTAGGGGATGTAAATGTATTTATCAAGTAGCGGTAGAAGGCATTGATGGTGTGTTTCCCTTTGTGCTTTGTAGAGTGTGTTTGGAGAAAAGCTGGTGGCAAAATTCTTATTCGAGACCGATTTTTCAGATGACCCAATGCTTCCCTCACCCGACCAACTCAGGAGGAAAGTGCTTCTTAAAAACAAGAAGCTAAAGGCTCATCAGACGCCAGTTGACATCCTAAAACAAAAGGTACTCCTCTCTGATTAAGCAAGTTAGGCATATGCCATGGGCTTGGGACAAAAAAATTAATGTCATTTGGACTTTTCAAATGATCTGCTGCATAGCCAGCTTTTGAACTTTGAGGTCCCTTAACTGATACACTTGATTTGGGGATTTCTAATTCATAGACCAGTAGATTCTCTCTTCCACTAACATAAAGTTTTATTTTAAGAATTGTGAGCGTGTGAAATACCCCTCCATTGTTTCATTTGTTTTAAGTAGGATGATATGTAACTCCTGCGTCAGCCTCTTGAATATTGGAATTGAAGGTATGTGCTCCCAAGCCTACCTATACAATCCTAAGAACAATAAAAATCATAATCACAAGTTGAAACATTTACAGGATATAATTCCTATCATATCATTTACTTATATCTATATACCTACAAATAGATGTAAAATAAACCTCACTGCTGAATCAATCAGCCTTACTTGTATACTTAATTTCTGTTGAAAAAGTCTGAATTTTTAAAATTTAGATAAGCATTATATTCTCACGCCTATGGTGATCACCTTGTTTTTAAATTTTTACATCAAGATAGACAAAAGTCAGGAAAGAGTCAGGAAAAAGATGAGAAAGGGAAGTTTGTCTTTGTAGGTATTTACCAAGTAGATACAATGGTATTCCCTTGTCTCCTTTACTTCCTTGGGACCTTCTCTGGGGGCTTCACATTCTTGAATATCCCTTCCACTTGTCCTCAAGCATCATACAAAGATGGCTGGTGGGTGAGAGTTCTATTTCTCTTTGAACAAGATTAAACAGAGTATGCATGCTCCCACGATTGATCAGCCCCAATAAAATTGCTTTAAGAAAATTTAAAATATGATTTCCATTGAGCATCCATGGATGTCCCTGTAATTCTAGCTGCTGCGGAAGCGGGGACAGGATGATTACTTCAGTCTAATAACTGGGGATTAACCTGGGAAACACAGTGAGGCCCTTATCTCTCGCTTAAAAACAAACAAACAAAAATAAAGATTTACTTATTTACTATGTGTACAGTGTTCTTCCTGCAGGCTAGAAGAGGGTACCAGATCTCATCATAGATGGTTGTGAGCCACCTTGTGGTTGCTGAGATTTGAACTCAGGACTTTTGGAAGAGCAGCCAGTACTCAACCTCTGAGCCATCTCTCCAGCCCAAATGTGTAGCCCAGGCTGGCCTTGAACTCATGATCCTCCTGCTTCTTCCTCCTTCAGCAAATCCTACTAGTGTCCACCACCACAACCAGCCCTTATCTCTTTTTAAAAGTATTGCACTAGCCCAGTGGCTCTTAGCCTATGGTTCAAGACTCCTTTGGAAAACTTCTGTTTCCAAAAATATTTGCATTATGATTCATAACAGTAGTAGAATTGCAATTATGAAGTAGCAACAAAAATAATTTTATGGTTGGAGTCATCACAATGTGAAAACCATATGAAAGGGTCGAAGCATTTGAACGGTTAAGAACCACTGCACTAGCTAAACAAGTCTGTTTTGTAGATGAAGTTCCTCAAGGCCCAAGAGTTACCAATCTTCTTTATGAACATTTCATTCTAAGGCTTCACCAGGAGACTGGCATTTGCTTCAGTTCTGAAGGCTGTAAGAAATGTACATGGGCTTTGTAGCGAAGCTTTTAAACTAGATGTTAGCATGTATGTGTGTACTCTAACTGGCCTCTCTTAGGTATCCATGGCTGGCCACCCAGCAGGGGAAGCTGTTTCTTCCAGAACACTATTCCCCAAGACTATTTCCTCTCCTCCTCCTCCTCCTGAATTTTTATTGATATATTTTACTTTACTGTAGACAGGTCAGTTGTAAAAGAAAAAAAAAAGGAGCATGGGAGTATGGTTTTAAAAAAAAGAAAATATAGAATTCATTACCAAGTACAGTGTAACATAGATCATCAAAGATGCTATGTGTATAAAAGAAAATCTGAAAGAATGCATACTGTTTCAGTGAAGGACAGGGAAGGAGAGAGGGAAGAAGAGAGAGAGGGAAATTCTGAATAGATTGGGAAATGCTTTACTGGAGATCATGACACCTGTTAGCATGTTTAATGAGGGCTGTGAAGCCCTGTGTTTGAGTTGTGTTTGGCTAAGCTGCTGTTCCCAGGCCTCCCTTGCAATTTGTGGCTAAGCTCTCAGTTTTTTCATGCTAGCCATTAACACCTAAAAAGCTCCCTAAACCCACTTTGAGAAATCTGAGCCTAGCCAGTGAGAATTTAATAATCTAAGTGAAGAGCACTGAAGAATATTTTATCTAGATGCAGACACAGTCCCCATTGCATCTTCCCTATTTGTTCATTTTTATTACAAAGATAATTGATGGTGGAAATTTTTTAAATATATTAATTTAAGATTAATATTTATTGAAATATAAACTAACACTCTTGATATAGGTAACAGCTTATATAGGCACCTGATAGACTGGATTATTTATGTGATGGATGATGGATGTCAGACCGGTCTCTTTAGCAGTCAGGAACAAAAAATGCCCCCCCCCAAGATCTCAGCAGCCCCTTTTGAATAGGGCTGGCCACTCCCCCTTCAGGAGCCCGGGACCCTGGAGAAGTGTCTTCTGACCATATCAGCTGACACCTGAATCCCACCACAGATAATACAACCAGATTTTTAAAAATTAGTGAATATAGGTTGATAGGATGGCTAAGCATGTAAAAGCACATGCTGTCAAGCTTCAAAGTTTTACTTCCCCTGACCCATATGGTAGAAGGAGAGAACCAACTCCCTAGAGTTGTTCTTTGAAGTCTGCACACACACCGTGGCATAAATTACACACACACACACACACACACACTGTGTAAATGTTTAAAAGTAAAATTTGCAGCATGGTGGCACATACCTTTAATCCCATCATTTGGAAAACAGAGGCAGTCAGATCTCTGAGTTTGAGATGAGCCTGGTCTACAAATGGAGTTCTAGGATAGCCAGGGATATACAGAGAAACTCTATCTTAGAAAATAATTTATAACTTTGGTAATATCCATAACTACAAGTCAAGGAGCCTGCTGTGGTAAAACACCAGTACCAAAAGCAATGTTTGGATAAAAAGGGTTTAATCTAGTTTAGTTCTTAAGCCATAGTCCATTATCAATGTAAGTCAGAGCAGGAATTCAAGGCAGGAACCTGGAGGCAGGAGCTGATGCAGAGGCCATGGAGGAGTGCTGCTTACTGGCTTGCTCCCCATGGCTTGCTCAACCTGATTTTTTATAACATCCTGGACCACCAGCCAGGGAGGGCACCACCCACCGTGAGCAGGGCCCTTCCGCATCAGTCATCAATCAAGAACATGTTCTATGGACTTGCTCACAGGCTCTACAGGTTGTTAGAGGCCAGTCTGATGGGGGTATTTTCGCAATCGATGTTCCCTCTTCCCTAATAACTCCAGCTTATGTCAAGTCAACATAAAACTAGCTAGCATAGAGTCCAAGAATAGAAATGAAACAAGCCAAATGTTACTTTCTTTTATTAATTACTTGTGTTAATAAAGAAAGAGAGTTCACATGAGGCAGTCAAAGCACAACCTTCAGGATCTAGGGATCCAATTCAGGTTGTCATGTTTGTGTGGCAAGTGTTTTTACCCACTGAGCCGTCTTGTCAGCTTATGTCTTTGTTTTCACTCATTGCTATCTGGAATTTACCAATTCTTCTGACTATAAAATAGGAGGAAACACAGTAGCTTAGGCAATACCTATTGTACGTCTTTTTTACCAGGAGAAATGACAGGGTTTTCTTACTCTCTCACAGATGTTGATAATGCCTCCAAGAATTATTTATGTTCATTTTGTATTTAAAGAAAATCACTTGACCCATTATTCCTAATTTTCTTTGTTTAATGATTTAGTTTTATTATATTTAGTTATATGTGTATGCATGTGTGTGGGTGAATGAGAGAGAGAGAAAGAGAGAGAGTTTGTGCATATGACTGTAGGCATAGGTACCTGTGGAGGCAAGAAGCATCAAATCCCCCTGGAGTTGAACCTTATATTATTTATTTTTATATTACTTTACATATATGAGTGTTTTTCCTGCATATATGTGTCTTCACTGTGAGCATGCCTGGTGCGTCAGATCCCCTGGAAATGGAGCTATGAGTGGTTTGTGCTACCATCTGGGTGCTGGGAATCAAACCCAGATCTTTTGCAAGAACAAGTACTTTTTACCGCTGAGTCATCTTCCCGACCCTGGAGATGAACTTTTGCATATGCACTCTTAGCCATGAGGCATCTGTTCAGGCCCAGTTTTCCAAAAATTTCTAGGCCTGTTTTGTTCTTTTGATTTATAGTTCAGATAATGTCTGTTGAAAAAGCGTTTTCTAAATTGGCAACTGTTCTTTTGGTCTGCTTGTCCACAGGGATTTCAGCATTGTTCTCAAGGTCAGAGGACTTTCAATATTATTTTAAGATAGAAAAAAAAAATTAGTTTCTTAGCTGAGACTTCCTGCTCTAAAGTGATGAGCTGTTTCATTCAGTCTCTTGGGACTGATGGCTAGTTACCAAGCATCAGAGTTTTCTCTCAGGACTTTCCAGAGAGCCTAGCAATCCGGACACCGCACACAAGTTCCTTGTTATTGTTTCTAAAAGCTCCTAACTTCTTAAGGATGTTGATATTCATCTTAAAAGCCAAACCCAATGTCTTTAGGTTCAAAGACTAGGCTATGGCATCCCAACAGACTGTGCCTAACCGCTTGCTCTCAATGTATCAATTAGAAGCTCACATAATGGTATGAAACAATAAAGAGAGATCTCTACTCAGTGTGGCTCCCTGGGGAGAAAGACCAGATAGAGGAACTCAGTGACCCCAAGTCCATCTTTAGGGAACTGGCAGAAGCTTTAGCTTTAAATGGATGGTAAGAGGTGCGCACTGTTAACCAGGCCCAGTCAAGGTGTGGTCAAGTTCATCACTGCCTCAGCACTGGTCCTGTCAGGGCGTCCAAAGATGTCCTTATTTCTTGAAGAACAACAAGATTTTTGGGAGAGTACTGCTGATTCAGGGAGCAGCTTCCCATCGTGGATACCTGCCCTCATCGGGGGAGTGGGAGGGGGTCCGGTCAGTCTGCTCAATGAGGTTCTGCTGTTCTGGGAATCCAAAGGTTATGGACAGTGGCTTATCTCTCTCCCTTAGCCTTGATAGGAGATGAGACGGGCGAGGTAGACTGCCCAAGTGAATATCATGCCTGTGTGCCAAGGGAGGTGGGTAACTCCAAGTAAAGAAGCCAGACACAGAACAAAATCCAACATGCTACGCTGGTTTTTGTTATCTGCGGGCTCAAATGCGGAGCCAAAGCCTCAAGTGACTTCCTGTTTTACACCAACATTTCTATTGCATCCAGATATTTTCTTCCTCTCTCAAATGAACCCAAGGGGGCAATCCACTTTCATGACTCTAGTAAGCACTAGGTGGTGGTTTTAAAGGGTTAGGTTGAAGCTCAGTATGTTGCATGTGTAGTCTTTAAATATTGCTGTCTTACAGGCTCATCAGTTAGCATCCATGCAAGCACAGGCTTTCACTGGTGGGAATGCCAACCCCACACCTGCCAGCAATGAGGATGAAGAAGATGAAGAGGATGAATATGATTATGATTATGAATCCCTTTCTGATGGTAAGAGAAACAGAGCCTGCTTAGGTGATTTTTCTTCCCCCCCCCCCAAATAAATCTGTAACTCCACAGATAAGCAAGAGAGAGGCTCTGTTAAGCATCACAGCCACACTCCAGGAAGATAAAAACAGCACAGGAAGAAAAAGGAAGGATTGCTTGAGGGTGTCATTCCTAAAACGGGCTTGTAGAATAATAGCAAAAAACCACATTTTTAGCCTTTGAGTTCCTGAAGAGGTAGAAGGTCTTGGCAGATATGTCAGACTGTGCCTAAATCTCCTCTCCCTCGACATCCGCAGGGAACAGCTTCACAGCCCTGTGCTCCCTTCCCCATTGCCACACCATCTCTCTGGCAGTCAGGCTCCAAGAAGAGAATCCTCCTTTTCCTTCATCTCTGTTCTCAGATTACTAAACCAACAAGACATTTCCTTCTGGGACCCCACCAAAGAGAAAAACATAAGCAATGGCTGATGACATAATTTTTAAAAATCAAATAAATCATGTTAACTAAAGGTTACACATGAAACATTATTCTCAAGTCAGAATTTCACATAATTAGTGTCATTAGCAGATTACAAAATGTTTTCTCCTGCAACAATACGGATAATGGGCTTTCACTTTGTTGACCTCAAAAAGGCAACAGTATTCTCATGAGAAAATGCCAAACTTTTTTTTTTTTAATAATGAGACAACATCTCTTGTTTAGTCCTGGCTGGCCTGGAAGATTTAATCTTACTAATTTCATCTTCTACATAGCATTATATATTGAACTGAGTGTTTGGCTCAGTGGTAGAGCATTTGCCTCATAAAACAAAGACCCTGTGATCCCTGACACACACATACTGCTTAAGGTAGACTATTTTCTAAATGTGTGGTTGTCTCCACACTACTAACCATTTACCATTGATATAAAGACCACTTAGCTACCGCCACATATCAGCTTCTCATACTCAGGTTTGTTTCCAATCATGTGTCAGTTCAAAGCCTTCATTGCTTGTGACAGTCTAGTTGTATTCCAACATAAAATGTAATACTAAGCAATATCCATTTAATATTTAGTCTTCATAGTGTTTTTTATGCCTAGTTATTTGATATGAAATGTCATGAGGTAATAAAAAGAGTAAAAATTGAATGGAGCCAAGCCATTAACATCCTGATCTTTAAAAAGTCATGAAAATTAAAATTTTATACTGACACATTTACCCCTATGGATGCCCCATAGCAAAACAAATTGATTCAAAGATTAAATGAAAAATTATGCTTAAGAAATCAGTCAGTCTGCTGTTTTTAATCCCTGTACTTGGGAGACGGGCAGGGGGATCTTTGTGAGTTTCAGGACATCCAGGGCTACACAGAGAAAACTGTCTCAAGAAAAAAAGAGAGGACAGAGAAAGAGAAAAATCAGCCAATCCAGATGTTATTTGTTTCTGTTAGGAGTTGGTCCACAAGAATATAAATTTCTCAATGACTAATTACTCCTGGACTTTTTTGTACTTTTGAGAACAGAAGTTCGACCTTTTTAAATTATTGTTCTCAGTATTTATTTATTTATTATTTATTTATTATTTATTTATTTATTTATTATATTTATTTTATTATTTTTATTTATTTATTTATTTATTTATTTGCAAATAGCAAAACAAATAAAGGAGAGAAAGATATTTTTGGTTTAGTTTTGTTTGGGGGAGTAAATTTTAACTTTGTTCCCCACTGAGTTTTTAAATTAGTTGTATGCACTGTTTAAAGCTAGGATAGAGTATTTGTTGAAAGTGGAGGCCCACCAGACTCTACTCCCATCGTGTGAGACTTTGGACAATGACTTTTCACCACTATGAACCGAAAGTTTCTCTGATATGTAATGACACACTTACAAGCATCTGAGATCTATGATAGCTGAAGTCCGCTATCATGATTATCTCACACTTCACTTATAAATCCCTCTGGCTAGCCAACTTCCAAATAGGCCTTGAAGTTATGGCATACCTTGTGAAGTTTGTCCTATGACAGCTACACAGGCCGCCTTTAAATGCCTTAGCAAGCATATGCTTTTGATGGTGGTTACAGTGCCTTGCTCATCTCTGAGTTTAATTAAAGCCGTATCAGGAATGTTACAGTCCTCACTAACTAGTAATATGAATGGGCAGCTCATGGCATGATTAGAATTAATAATGTTTGCTTTTTTTTTTTTTTTTTTTTTTTTTTTTTTTGAGAAAATGTCTCATACAGCCCAGACTGTCCTTAAATGCTCTATGTAGCTAAAGGCTTCCTTGAATTCCTAATCCTTTTGCATCCACAATCCAAGGACCAGCATTGGCTGCATTTCCTTTATTGCTAATCCTTGTATCTATGACAGTCAAAATACTAGGTCTCTGAGACCCACCCCTCCTGTTTCACTCTTCTAGCGATCTACGCTGCTGTAACCTACACCTTGCTCCACATCTTCATTTGACTTATCTGACTCAGCCTTAATTTTCCTTACCTGTATTTTCTTTCTGATTCTGTTTTTATGTAGCAGATGTCCTTACCGCTTCCCCTGTTCCTAACAGTCAGGAAGGTAAACCTCGTTTGAACCCGCTATTTTAACTGCATGGATGTCTGCATTATGTCTCTACTGTCTTGGTTCTGATTAGCATGAGGTTGCGACACTTCTGTGCATAAAAATGCAGTGAAATTGTTGATCTCTTGGTAAGCTGCATGGCCCTGATTTGCTATAAGGATATTTTGGTCTAAGCATTTGTGGTCCAAAAAGATAGTAAATCTGGAAAGAATATTAGCTTTCTTGTTTTTCACTTTAAAAGAGTACAACTATAATATACTTCTTAGACTTTTAAGAAGTATATTCAATATAGTTCTCAATAGAGATGGCAAACATGGAAAAACCTGAGATTATCTCCCATATTTAAAAATGTTTGCATTCTTGGGGCTGGGAGAGATGGCTCAGTGGTTAAGAGCACTGGCTGCTCTTATAAGGGACCCAGGTTTAATTCCCATCACCCACATGGCAGCTCATAGCTGCCTGTATCTAAATTCTATAGAATCTGACACCCTCATACATATATACATGCAGGCAAAACACCAATGCACTAAAAATAAATAATTTTTTAAAAAATTTTAATCTTAAGATTATAATTTTTTAAAAAAATCATGAAAACTTCACTATCCAATTAATTTAAATTGAGGAAACTTCTCCCATGAATACTGGCTTTGGCATGTCCAGAAGTAAACAGCTTCATTTCAAAGGAATGCTAGTTAACTCATGAATGTACCACCTAGAAGTGCTTCAACCACTAGATCCTCCCCAGACCTGTGTGCCTC
This sequence comes from Phyllotis vaccarum, assembly GCA_033318265.1. Lineage (NCBI taxonomy): Eukaryota > Metazoa > Chordata > Mammalia > Rodentia > Cricetidae > Phyllotis > Phyllotis vaccarum. The sequence continues at coordinate 22,930,998 of JARWLC010000004.1, read as the reverse complement.
TTGACACAGGACACAACCAGCTGTGCAGACCTGTGTGCCCCTTGACTTGGTTACAACCAGTTGTTCCAGATGAGCCTTCTTATTTAGATTACATCTATATGGTACCAACACTGCTGTAAATAGAACTGAAGCTCAGTATATAACCCCAGTTTTAAAATTGTACTTCAAGCCATCATCTTCGTAATGCATAGCCAGCACCTCAGTCTTGCAGATGCGTGCAGGTGGCTGGACACCCTCACACAAAGCCCTGGAGGGACACATTTGGATCTCTTTCACTGAAGCCTGATAACTCATTTTCAGACAATATTCTGGAAGACAAACCAGAAAACAAATCATGCGCTGACAAGCTTCAGTTTGAGTACAATGAAGAAATCCCCAAGAGGATAAAGAAAGCGGATAATTCTTCTTGCAATAAGGGAAAGGTAGGAGTCGGCTCTTCTTTCTGTGATTCTTTGACCTTAGCATCCATCATTCTCAGCTGGGACTCCTCTTCCCTCCCCTTTATCGTCACTCAACTTCCCCCATGCTGACGCCTACATGGAGATGTTATGGGACACCTGCCTGCCGCTTGTCATTATTTCACCCAGCCTCCTAGAGGTGTATGTGTGGCAGACACTGCAGTGGTACAGGGGATGGATGGGTTAGTGGTGGAGTCAGATCTGTAAATCATGTTTGTAGATAAATAAAAAGCATAGTGATATCACTGTCTTATCAGAGGGCCAAGGACAGGGAAGAGTGTTTAAGAACGAAGTTTCACCCAAATCTACAGAAACAGGGCATTTAGGCCAAGAGGACAACTTGTTTGTTTAAGAAATTGTAAAAGGTTTTAAAGTCATTTACACCAAGAAGACCAAAGGAATGCAGATTATGAAGAGGAAGCAAGAAAAACAGAGACCAGAAAGACCTGGCCTCACCCTCAGGTGCCTCACAGCCTATAGACACTGAAAAAAATCTATTCAGACAGCTGCAGTGTCAAAGATTTGTCAAAGATCATAAATCACCAATCCTCTGTTAATTCAACAAACATGTATAGACTACAAAATAATGGATTCTGTTCTGAGAGACCAGGATGAATTAGAAACACCCCTTTTCCTCAGAAAGGTGCTGGCATATGAGTGTGAAGAAGCACTGAGTGAGGAAAAGTGTGCTAGAATCATGGGAGAATTATAGAGAAAGTGCTTTGGGGAATCCAGAGAAAGGGGACTCCACACTCTGATAAAATGGTGTCATTTTCCCTTGAAAGGTGTATGACATGGAGTTGGGAGAGGAGTTTTACCTCCCTCAGAACAAGAAGGAAAGCAGGCAGATTGCACCGGAGCTCTCTGACCTCATCATCTACTGCCAGGCAGTAAAATTTCCTGGTAAGAATAGTCGATATCATCTCTAATATTCAAAGTTACTAAAGAATAAAAGTGTACCATTTATCTGATGGGGTATTACTATTACTGGAAAATAACTGAATTGTGTGACTAAAATAATAACTTCCATAGATGGTCTCTGATGTTTTATAATAATTCTCCAAGGTTAATGGATTTCCACTTGTATTTTTCAAATTATTTGTTTATTTTTATTTTGTGTGTATTGGGGTTTTGTCTGTGTAGATATACATGCATCATATGTGTACCTGGTGCCTTCAGACACTAGAAGAGAGCATTGTACCCCTTAGGACTTCATCTTCCTAGCCTCCTCCCACCTATTTATAAATATAACAAATTCTGAGACACAACAAGGTAATTTCACCAAAATTTCAGAGCATACTTGTAAACAATCTTATTTGAAAACTACAGAAATTAACTTAAGCAAAGAAAGAAATTTGGCAGCCAATAAATTTTTTAAGAAGATGTAGTGCTCAGATATACAAGTCTCCAGTCCAGTCCAGCTTTCTTCAGTCTGAGATTTCTTCAGGACGTCCAGCAGAAGTGTTACTGTTTCTCACTGAGTTGTATTCCCAAACTTTAACCAACCCCTGTGGCCAAGGGCTGCAGTATTCTGAATGTCTGGTACTGGGAAAATCACCTCAAGTTCAAGGCCAGCCTGGACTACATAGTCCCATGCCTGTGCAGTGGGGTTGAGACTCTGCCCAAACCTCTACTGCTGGAGATTCTGAAGACTGAAGGAAGCTGAGTCTGGAAGCCTCTAGTGTGGTTTGCTTAGCTGCCTCCAAAGCACAACATCTGGCAAGAGAATAACAGGAAAGATGAGTGTCCTGGACTGGACTGGGAAGGGAAGAAGTTCTTCCACTTGGCCATTTCTAGAAACACAAAGAAATTAATATGATGAGCTGCTTCAAAAATGTATTCAGCCAAGCAGGTGGAGGGAATGGGGGTTGCAAAGACAGGTGGATCTCTGTGAGTTTGAGCCCAGTCTGGTCTACAGAACTAGTTCCAGGAGAGCTGGGACTTTTATATGTGGTGGTATATTGTATATTTAATAAAAAAAAAAATAGTCTGGAATATCAGAGAACAGAATCACCCACAGCCAAGCAAGGTCAGCAAGTGGTGACCCATACCTTTAATCCTGTCACTTGAGAGACATTGATCCATCTGGATGAGTTCAAGACCTAAAAGCCAGGCAGTCATGATGCTCACCATTAGTCCCAGCACTTGGGAGGCATAAGCAGTAGGTGCTCTGTGGTCTACAAAGCAAATTCCAGGACAGCAAGGACTGTTGTGACACACAAATCCCTGTATTGAAACAAAACAAAACAAAAAAGCTGGATGGCTCTGTCCTCTAATATTCCAGACTATTTTTATTAAATATATGGTATATCACCACAATTACACAGAGAAAATCAGTCTTAAGAAAAAGAAAAAAGTGCATTCAATTCAGCTAGTAAAAGATAGATCTATGAATCTGAAGCTTGTCTGTCTCCAAAGTCCCTCCCAGAACATCTACTGTGACTTTCTTATCAGGGTATATTATCAGTGTATTATCAACCAAATTGTGTGCTCCATACATGGACACTAAGAGGCAAAAAATTAAGAATAAGTAAAAAGGTAGAAGTCAGCAAAACAATCTCATACAAAACAACCAAAATCTCTCATGCCCAAGATTTCTGAGGAAGGGAAAGGCCTAAATCAGAGGATCCATCTGAACATCGGTATATATAGAGCATAAAAAGTTGGCCTGGACAGAGGAGTCAGATGTCAACCCTCATCTTTTCAGATGTGCTGAACTCAGGTCCTGGCAAGCACCCTTCTCACATTGCACCGGCAAAGAGGGCAGAGATACTAACTGACTATCTTAAGATATTGGAGATTTGGGTCTTAAGATTATAGTGTCCATCTTACATACCATATGAAAAAGATCAGAGCATTTTCTTAACTTTAAGTTTTCTTCCAGAAACTATAAAAATTTTGGCAGTTGCTACTGCTCATCTGCTAATAAATCCTGTTGAAGTGGATATGAATAAATGAATATGTGGCAAATATTTCAAAACATATAGAAAGGTAGCATTTAAATGTAGTTTATGGGGTTAGAGAAATGGCTCAGCAATTAAAAGCACTCACTGCTCTGGCATAGGACCTAGGTTTGATTCCCACAACCACCTCTAATTCCAGTTCCAGGAGACCCGATGCCTTTTTCTGACTCTTATCTTCAGAGCTGGAGTTTACCTATCATGAGCCACCTGATGTGGATGTTGGAAACTGAATTCAGGTCCTCTCCAAGAGCAGCAGGTGCTCTTAGTCACTGAGCCATCCCTCTGACCCAATTCAGCACATACTTTTTTTGTGCTGTTTGTTAGCAATTGAAGTTTTTCTACTCTGTTTATAATTTTATGTCCTTTCTCTGAATAATTAAAATGATGCCTTGGAGTCACTGTTATAATAAGTTTGTAATTTATTATAATAAATTATACATACTGTTTACACATAATATATCCACTGTTATAATTTTTGATGTACATGAGGAATTATAAAATGTTTATTTTGTTGTCTTGTTGGTTCTGTGTTATCAGTTCCAGTGAATTTCATTTTTCAGAATTATCCAGTTTGGTTCCAGAAGCACAGGCCTATAGTCTAGCTCCTTCAGAGGCTGAGGTAGGACTGTGAATTGGCAGCTTGTCTACAGAATGATTTCAAGGCCATCCTAGGCAACTTAAAATGACCCTTTCTCAAACTTAAAAAAATGAAGAAGGGGTCATTGACTGAGTAAACTTTACTGGCATTTGTAAAGACTCAAGATTCAATTCCTTATATTAAAAGATTAAAACACACACACACATACACACACACACACACGCACGTGCGCAAAACACAAGGGCCACCTAAGAGTAAAATAACCTAGAAAGGTAGTGGTGGAGTGTGGTGATACTTTGTGTATCTCTAAAAAATAAAGCTTGCCTGAAGATCAGAGAACGTAGTCTGCTGCAGAGTTAGCCACAGAGGTGAGGCAGTGCTTGCACATACCTTTAATCCTAACTCTTGGTAGGCAGAAATCTTTAATCCTAACACTTGGGAGGCAGAAATCTTTAATCCTAACACTTGGGAGGCAGAGATCTTTAATCCTAACACTTGGGAGGCAGAAATCTTTAATCCTAACACTTGGGAGGCAGAAATCTTTAATCCTAACACTTGGAAGGCAGAGATCTTTCTGGATCTCTGTGAGTTCAAGGCCAGCCTGGACTACACGAGATAGTTCAAAAGAGAAACGGAACCAGGCAGTGGTGGCACAGGCCTTTATTTCCAGCACTGAGATCCCATGCCTTTCCTCCCAGTACTTGGGAAGCACTTTCATTTACCTTTAATCTCAGCTCTAGGAAGGTTGAGACAGGAAGTGATTGGCTGGGCAGAGAAAGGAATATAATGTAGGACAAGACAGGAGTTCAGTCTTGTGCTTCCCTTCCATTTTGGCTGAGGCCTCAGAGGCATTCAGTCTGAGGATTCCTGGAGACAGGATCTACCCCTTTTGGCCTGAGGATTCAGCAGTGGTGAGAAGTTTCTTTAGTGGCTTGTTCCTCTGCTTCTCTGATCTTCATGCTTTACCCCAATATCTGGCTCTGGGTTTTTATTCTAAGACCAACAGAGGCAGGTGGATTTCTGTGGGTTCCAGGCTAGCTTGGTCTACAAAGCAAGTTCCAGGACAGCCAGGACTGTTACATAGAGAACCCTTGTCTCAAAAAACAACAAAAAAGGGTAAAATAACTTATGCACAGTTATGAACCTATTCATTGGCCTAGCAAAGAGCAGAGCTTGAGGGTCTTAATTCCGAGGGCTGTGTTCTTTCTTAGGATCAAGGAAATAACTGAGGCTCTTTCAGGATTTGTTTCTCAATTCCATTTAGTCCTTTTATCTCCATGGATCCTCTCCCCTCCCCAAGTCCAATAGGAGAGGAATGGGGCATGGAATTTTCTCGTTACCTTCCTCATTTTTGGATACTTCCCAGAAAGCTCCCCTGTATAACCAACTCTCATCAGACATATGCTGTGTTATTGCTACTGTCTGGCCTTTTGCTCAGACACAGTGTACTCAGGCTGAGAATACAGCTCAGTGGTTAAGTGCTTGTGGGCATGTGCAAGGCCCTGGACCAAGCAGTATCATAAAGAATAAATAAGAAATAAATAAATAAATCAGTTCAGCAACTCCTTCCTACTCTCCTTCACCAGTTCCCACACCCCAAGGCCAAGAGTCTCTATGACGCATCTCAGGGTCTTGAACCCATCGTGGTGTCTTCTCTTGTAGGCCTCTGTGCACTTATAGAATGTGTGTGTTCCTCCTGGTCTCTAATTATTCCTGATGCCAAATATCTCCAGTACTTACCAAATGTGTGCGTGTGTGCGCACGTGTGTGTGTGTGCGTGTGCGTGTGTGGGCGTGTGTGTGCGTGTGTGTGTGTGTGTGTGTGTGTGTGTTGATCCCTTCTTACAATGTAGAGCCCCTCCCTTTTAAAAAAAACTACTATATGTGTGGGTATTTTGCCTGCATATATGTCTGTGTATAGTGTCCCACTTCCGGTTTCCAATGGCACTGTCTGCACATGGTACACAGGCATACATGCCAGCAAAATACTCATAATTTTTAAATGGGCTATATATCCCAAGAAGAAACCAATTCTCTCTCTCTCTCTCTCTCTCTCTCTCTCTCTCTCTCTCTCTCTCTCTCTCTCTCTCTCCCTCCCTCCCTCCCTCCTTCCTTCCCTCCCTCCCCCCTCTCTCTCTGTCTGTCTCTCTCTCTCTCTCTCTCTCTCTCTGAGTGTGTGTGTGTGTGTGTGTGTGTGTGTGTGTGTGTGTGTATTCAGATAAATATTAGGTGATGGTCATTAGGCAACATTTATCCTGTCATTTGTGACTTTGACCAACACCAATACCCTCTTTGAGCCTAAGATTTCTGAATCCAACATCTGTGCTTTCTCCCTTTCATTGAAAATAGATTCTTTTCTCATCAATATAATCTGATTACAGTTTTCCCTCCCTCCACCCTCAATCCGGATACATCGCCTTTGTCTCTCATTAGAAAACAAAAGACATCTAAGAGACAGCAACACAATAAAATATAAGATGACAAGCAAAAACCATCACATTGAAAAGGGACCAGGAAAACCAACAGAAGGAAAAGAGCCTGCGAAGGCGTGAGAATCAGAGTCCCACTTGTTCACACATTCAAGAGTTCCAAAATACACCAAACCGAAAGCCATGGTATATGCACAGAGGACCTTCTGAAGACCTGTGCAAGCCCTGTGCTTGCTTCAGTCTCTGTGAGCTCAGTTGATTTAAAGGGCCTTGCTCTCCTGCTGTCCTCCATCCCCTCAGGCTCTCACATGCTACCTGCTTCATCTTCCACAGGGTTCCCTAAGCTCTTTGAGTATTCCAAAATCAATCCCCCTCCTTCCTTCCCGGCTTCTCCTTCTTCCTCATCTAGTTGTGGTTCTCTGTGTTTGTTCCCATCTGCTGCAGGAGAGCTCTCTGGTGATGGCTGAATAAGGCATAGACCTATGAGTATAGCAGAATATCATTAGGGGTCATTTTATCACCACTTCTCTTTTAAGCCAATAGCTCTTGCACACCCCAGCAGTGTTGGATATAATAATCTATGCTTTTACACACTTCTCTGTCTTTTTTCTGCTGGTGTTTTTAGAAGGGTCGCCATTTTCTAAAGACCTCCAAACTGCTGCAACATAAGGAGTCACTCTCCATCAGTATAGCTATGGGCAATAGGGATGATTTAGTGTCAACTGACTTCCTTGGAGCCTTTAAACCACTCTCCTTATACTAGAATTGGGTCTATGTAGTGTGCATTTATTTTCTCATTCATTAAATATGGCCAAGTTCCTCCTGTGCACCAGGCACCATGCCTGGCATAAAGGATCCAGGGAGTGATCAAACCAGGAGTGAGTGGGAAAAGCCATAAAACATTGTATGAGGTTTTTCTGGCCTGTCTGGCCTGTGGTCCAGACCTGCAGATCCACAGTCCCACAATCCCACAGTCTCATTGCTGCATAGCCCCAGTTAATCACACAAAGGCTTATATTAATTTTGTGCTGTTTGACCTAAGGCTCAGACATATTGCTAGCTAGCTCCTTCATTTTATCTCAATCTACTTCCATTAATCTGTTTAGCCATGTGGCTTGGTACCTCTTCTCAGAGCAGCGTCCTGGCTTTTTTTCCTCTGGTCTGCTGGTGTCTCTGGTGCATTTCTGCCCTGTTTTTCCTGTTCCCAGAGTTTTCTTAGTCTGGTAGCCCCACCCACACTTCCTGTCTGTCTTTGGCCAATCAGCATTTTTATTAAATCAGTGGGCGGGACAATTGTTTACAATGTAACAACATAATCCCACTACAAAACATCACCATAATATTTTTCCCATTGGCCCCCTCAGACTAACACTATGAGTAAATACCTATCAGGCCCCCTCAGACTAACACTATGAGTAAATACCTATCATCACACCCATTTTTTTAGATAAGTAAAAACAAAAGGTTGAGTCAAAGATCATGCCAGAAAAAAATTTAAGATTATTTCTTCCATTTGGGGAGAATTATAATGACATCATTTCCTCCATTTTTCTCACTCCAAACCATCTTATATATCCACCCTTTCTCACTTTCAAACTTATAGCCTGTTTTTTTTCATTAATTGTTGGTGTTTGTGTGTGTATGTATGTGGTATGTATATGTATGCACACATGTATGTATATTCCTAAATACATAGTGCGATTGCTCAGTCTGTATAATGTTACTTGTATGTATGCTTTGGGGACTGATCATTTGGTATTAGACAAGCAATTGGTGTGCCCTTCCCTAGGGATGGTTATTTCTTCCTCTTTTGGCGTTTCTTAATTGATCATTACAGAAAACTACAACCAATCAGAAGGCAGAATTGTAGAGCCCAGTTCCAAGTATATATCTATACTACAGCTCCTGCACCTAAGGCTTGGGGATCATTGTGGAAGGGGCATAAAAATTATAACAGCCAGAGGACAGATTATGACAGTATGTCTCCTAGGAATGTCAGAAGCTACACCCAATAAAGTCTTACCAACATGACTGCTTAAACATGGGCTGAACAAAGACAACAATAATAATCATGTTAATATGGATGGGTGAAAGTCCACAAGGCCTCAACAAAGGCTGATAATGTCAACAATGCTATGCCCAGGGCCATAATCATTCTTTCATCTCCTCAAGTTGAGTCATTCACCTCTAGGAATTAAATATTAATTGTAGCATATTCTGTATGCAAATTTAAAACTCTTTCAGGCACACAGTTTACTAGGGGTGTGTGTGTGTGTGTGTTTGTGTGTTGTAATTTGGGAATTATTCTTTAATAATCATGCAATGTTTGTTACATCTGTCTAGAGATTAAATAAACTTTACTGTAATTGCCTACAGTACTATTATCAGCTGTGTTAACGTGTAATGGGTCTTCTGTGCTACATAACAAGAGAATAGTAAGACTTCAATATACACATTAATGAGGATGGAAAATGTTGAGCACTCTTGCCTGTGGCTTTTGGCTTATTTATTTTCTTTTTATGAGAACAGGCCTGTCAACTCTAAATTCATCTGGCTCTAGCAGAGGAAAAGAAAGGAAAAGCAGGAAGTCCATTTTTGGCAACAATCCTGGCAGAATGAGCCCAGGGGAGACAGCATCATTTAACAGAACATCTGGAAAAAGTAAAACCACCTTCTCCCAGCGTCTTTGCTTGGTCCTGCCTGCCGGGTGACTCAGATCCTTTGCTGTCTAACTGCTTCCTTTGAATTTTGAAATTCACTTTTATTTTCATAGATGTTTACACTATCCAAGTACAATATAAATATCTTTTGATTGTTAATGTCTTATTTTACCTGACTAAAAATAGCGTTTTTACTGAAGAGAGTCTCACATTGTTTGCCTCAAAAGCGAAATTGGAAGCACCTTCCACCATTCAAACGGTTCCTGGAACTGTGCCTTTTATCCATAAGCTATATCATTTTATTTCTAATTACTCTTTATTGTAAAAGTAATAAGTTCCCTTTAGTTAAAAGTCCAGTCAGTGGATACATAAGATAATTAAAATTCCTTTCCATTATCAGTGCCACGATGCTGTTTCTCACAGTTGACTGCTGGAATGGACACTTAATTTGTCCAAGAAAAATAAAATTCTTTTAAAGAAAATCCAAATGGGATGTACAAAAATTGTTGCTTAACTTCTTAGATGCTCTCATATACTACATACCAGTCTGTGCATGTTTTTTGGCCCTATCCTCTTATGTATCTGTGTTATATTCCTTTATATGAATACTTATTTAATTTTGTCATTTACAGAATATTTGGTTTGTTTAAGGGCTTTCTTTTCTTTTGAGTTTTACATGGTTACATACAGACTTTGTGTTTATAAAGATTACCCACAGAACAATGATGTATTGAGGCAAAGGATATCCCATTTAAATTGGCTTTACTACCTTCATATTATTACTTGTTTTATTAATTTATTTACTTATTTGGTGCTGGCAATTCCACCCAGCTCTTTGTGCATGCTAGATGTGTGCCCTACCAGAGTCACACCCACCTGGCTACGTTATTTTAAAACTTAGTTTGCTAAGTCACAAGGAAAAATTCGAGATATATTCTGCTCTGTTTCCTTGTTGCAACTGTGTATTTGGTATGCTGTTAAGATTAACCTTGCTAAATGTTTGAAGTTGTGACATTAACCAGAGGCTGATCTTCTGCGGTGGGGGATCTAGGTTCCTATGAAGGAATTCGACAGACCTGGGAAGAATCATCTTCTCCACTCAGCCCAAGCACATCCCTCAGCGCTATCATTAGAACTCCCAAATGCTATCATATCTCATCACTGAATGAAAACGCCGCCAAACGTCTGTGTCGCAGGTATTCCCACAAACTGATACAGCACACCGCTTGTCAGCTGCTGAGGACCTACCCGGCGGCAACCCGAATAGACTCATCCAATCCTAACCCCCTCATGTTCTGGCTCCACGGGATACAACTTGTAGCCCTCAACTACCAGACTGATGGTAAGGGGCCTGTGTTTTCACCGCTCTTCGTATCTTCGCATGTTCAGTAAACGCACTTCCATAAACATTTGTTTTTTCAAGCTCCACACGGGGGCACACATATGTGGAGGAGGCACACCGAGGGTGGGAGAGTAGCAATCAGATAGGGATTGTGCTCCTGATGTTTTACAGTTGATCTGATAGAGAAGTGGGCGATGACTCTTTTAAAAAGTGCTTTTTAAACACAAACCATTCCTAACAGACCTATATCCAGGTTTATGAGGGTAGGAATTTCCTACCATCACTTGATTAACCCCTTGTTCCTTCAAGTCAGAAAGTAGTGGTGGCCTCTGGTTATGTGCCATACCTCTCTTGAATTCCAGCCCTCCAGAAGCTGAGAGAGGCTGACCAGTCCAAGGTTGGCTTGGGCTACATAGAGAACTTGTCTTAAAGAAAAATGTAGTTAGCGTTACTACAGTGTTCAGATGCTTCATTGGCTCAAGGTCACAGAGTGCCTCGTGGTGGTAAGTTCAGGGAGTTCCAGAACTAAGACATTGTTTCCCTGAGGAGAGGAAAGAAAACGAGTGATGTTTCTTAGAAACTCACAAAAAAAATCTAGTCTTCCCTTTGAACAGCAGAGATGCCAGCATCCCTCTCCAATGAACCGAATCTGAACCTGTTCTGAAGCATAAACCACATTGTGGCCCTGTCCCCAGCTGAGATCAGATCACGGCTCTTAGCTAGGGGATAGCGAGGTCCTGGCGGTGACACTAAAGATGTCACCTACCGATACTTGCTGAGCTTTGTTTCACCCTCATTGTATTTACTGTTTTCAGTTGAGGGTACCTCGGCTGGTGTAGATGGAGAAGCATCTAGAAAAGGCCCTGTGCAAATGTTAATGCTCCTTAAGGGCATTTGATAAGCTATAAAAACAATATGGTTTGGACTTAGAGATGGAAGTAACAGCAAAATGCTTTCAGAGTTGTAAAAGTTGTCTTTTCCATTTCTTTTCAACCTTTCACAAGTGGCCTGCGGCTTTACCTCCTTGGCTTTGTCTGTAGCCCATGTCCAAGGCTTCCTGGGCTATTTTGCTACTTAAGTTGTTAAATGCACTAAAATAACTAGCAGAATGGTTTCCTCGAGGAAATGCATGAATGCTTGGCTTGGGATGTGCCCTGCTCCTGAAGTGCCAGGACTGGCGCAGACATGCTGGCTCCAATGGTGGCAGAGGGCACCCTAGCGAAAGGAAATATAAGAAGCTGCCATTTCTTAGTCTCCCCAAAGCACCTGTTGGAGCTGTCCTGCTCAAGGAAAGCTGATGACTGTTGTGTGGTCGTTTCCAAGGTTCTCTGCATAGCTCTGCTACCCAGAAAGAGTGTTGCCCTCTAATCTCTCTCAGTCCAATTCACTGAGCCTTAAACGTGTACTATTGTTGCACAAGGCACAAGCCAAATGCGGCACCTATGTGACTGGCTTCCACTTATGCAGTCGTAACTGAGGCCTCACTCAGTACTTTGCACACAGTAGATGATCCACAAGTTGCCCTGAGTTGAAGCAGACCATCCTGGACAGCCACACTGCAAACTGAACCTAAGGGTCTATGTTTTATCCTATTTATTTATTTCTGGTCCAGATCTGTTGCTTTTCACATCGACACATTAGTTAACTCCCACTGTGGTAAAAATACCTGACAAGAATCAACTTAAAGGAAAAAAAAAAGTTTAGGGGTTCCCACCATCCACTTCCTATCTATAATTCCAGTTATAAGGCATCTGACTTCCTCACACAGACACACATGCAGGCAAAATACTAATGTATACAAAATAAAAATAAATAAATCATAAAAAGAAAAAAGGAAAAGAAAGGTATCTTAGTTAGGGTTTCTATTATTGTGAAGAGACACCATAACCATGGCAACTCTTCTAAAGGAAAATACTTAATTTAAATGGTGGCTTACAATTTCAGAAGGTTAGTCCATTATCATCATGGCAGGAAGCATGGATGCTGGGAGTATGGTGGTATGTGTGTAGGCAAGCATGGTGCTGGAGAAGGAGCTAAGATTCCTATCTTGACCTGCAAGCTACAGGAAGTAGTCTGAACTAGGCAGCTTGAGCATATATGAGACCACAAAGCCTGCCCTCTCAGTGACACACTTCTTCCAGGAAGGCCAAACCTACCCCAACGAAGCCACACCTCCGAATAGTGCCGTTCCTTATGAGCTTAGGGGGCAATTACATTCAAACTACCACAAGAGGTTTTATTCTGGCTTACAGTTTGAGAACATACATTTAATCACAGGAGGGAAGGCACAGCTGGAGAAGGCAGCTGGTTACAGGGCATCTACAGGGAGTAAGCATACTAGGGACAAGAAATGGAGCCAGGCTATAAAAACGCAACTTCTTCCAGTGAGGCTCTACCTCCTGAAGGTTCCACAACCTTCCAAATAGTGGTCACCAGCTGAGGAGCGAATGTTTAAATATATGAGCCTCTGGGGAACATTTCACATTCAAATCATAACAAGACATATTCTGGGGTACTTCTCTGTGACTGGAGAATCCAAACAGATAGATAGATAGGCAATTAATATCAGAACAACTATTTCTCAGTTTTTCAAAATAATTCCTAAGCGAAGAAGCACTTGATTTTCCAAGACCCATTCCATGGCCCACCAGCCTCCTTATCTCACAGGACTCATTTCCTTTGCCATTTTGTAGATGTAAGGGGAGCCTGGTGCCTTCCAGGGGTGTCTATGAAACTAGAACCCTCTATTCTCAAGCTTCCCACTGACCGGTCAACTCCAAGGTCAGAAGTGATCAGCAGATCCACGCTCAATAAAAACAGCCATTGAATCTGCGACCCTAAAGCTAGTATGAAAAGCTGTGGTTGCCACTGGCAACAGTCCATCCTAGTTCTTTCCTCCAGGCCAGAATGAATCCTGCTCTTTATACAGAACCCACAAGAATGTAAGCATTGCAACCCCAGTCAGAAGAAAAGCCTCTTTCTAAAAAGCATTTATTATGCTTTATTGGATTAAAGCTGCAGTTTTCATAGTGATTTTTCAAAATCCCAAATACAAGGGTATTTTGTATTATGAGTGTGGTATCTGCCTACCACAGTGTTTTTTAAGACTAGGAGACCATCCAAGCAGTGATATGTCCGATGTAGTCTCATATGCATCAATCCAGATGGGCCAATCAGGATGTACTGGTTCATGTCCTTTCTTTCATTTGGTTATAAACAGTGGCTTCCAAAATGCAGGCGACCACTAGGTCTCCCCCAGGAGACAGTAAGAGGACTAGATTTGAGTCCCTCTCAATTTTGACTGGAGCAGCTTCACAGAAACCTGCTTTACATATTAAAGTACCAAAGGGAATCTTAGCTAAGAAACGGTGCTTTAAAGCTTTTAAAAGCTGAGAGTGGCACATGTAGAAACACAAACAGGTCCCTCAGCATTCTGAGGCAGAAACAGGCCAGTGTCTGTGAGTTTGAGGCCAGCATGACCTACAAAGTGGGACCCGGTCTTTAAAAAACCAAGTTTTAAAAAGCTAGTAAAGCCAAGCTGTAGTAGCATGCACCTTTGATCCCAGCACCCAGGAGGCAGAGACAAAAGAATCTACAGAGCTGGTTCTAGACAGCCAGGTTTACACAGAGATACCCTGTTTTTCAAAAGGAAAAAGGGGGGCTATTAGGTTAAGCACGGGGCTAAGAAGGTCTGACTCCAAACCTAAAAATGAAGTTAATGACATAAGTGTGAGCCGCTATTACTATTGTTATGAATGCTAATTGATTATCCTTTATCTAAAATGCTTAAAAATAGAAGTGTTTAACTTGAAGTTTTCTTGGTTTGGGTTTCCCCCTGCCCCTTCAGATCTTTTGAATATGTACAGAAAGAGACTGTTTTGATTACAACCTATCATGAGGTCAGAGAGGGATTTTTTTGTTTTGTTTTTCAAGACAGGGTGTAACAGTAAGGTTTTCTTGGCCTAGGGCGGCCTGAGGTCTGGACCCTCAGACCTGCCACGCCAGACCCCTTAGCCGCCCGCAGCTGACCAGGCCCCCAGAAATGATTCAGACACTTATATTAAGTTCATGCTGCTTGACCTATGGCTCAGGCACATTGCTAGCTAGTCTTTCATCTTAATTCAACCCATTTCCATTAATCTGTCCGCCACGTGGACCGCGGCTCATCTGTGTTCCTTACATGCTTCTTTTTGGGTGGCTGGCTCTGTCTGTCTGACTCCGCCCTGCTTCTCCTACCCATGCACTGATTTCTCCTCCTACTTTTTCTATGATGCCTGTCATGGGCCAAAACAGCTCCTTTTTTTTAAAGATTGATATTCACAGCATACAGAAAGACATTCCCACATCAACAGGGTTTCTTGTCTAACAGTCCTGGCTATTCTGGAACTCACTTTGTAATCCAGGCTTGCCCCAAACTCCTAGAGATCTTTGCCTTTGCTGGGATTAATGGCATGCATCACCACAGTCTGCCCGGACAGAGATTTTTACATTGTGGAGTCATATCAGTGCTCATAAAGTTGTATCTGATTTTGGATTTTAAGATTATGGATGTTTTGTTTTCAAATTGGGGTAAATATCTCTTTCACATTTAACCACCTCACGTGAGCACTTTTGCCTCACTCTCTCAGCCATTCTGCTTACATCTGTTTCATAGTCACTAAATGGCCAGGAAACGGACAGCATAACCTCTTTAAGCCAGTCACATCAGCACCGGAAGGACCTGACAAATCGGTGCTATGTATTAATTCAACAGAGGGGATCAAGGCCTAAGGAGCTTGATGTGCCTAATACATCTTCTCCAGGAATCCCTTCACATACACTTGGCCAACCTCATATACAAGGAAAAATTTTATACACAAGATACAGGAGTAGGGGCCAAGTCTTTGTTGTCTAAAGGCACTTAGTCCACTTTTCCTTCATGTCGGTTCATGTAGCAAAGTTCATTCAGCACATGGAAGGAATCTACCAGAGGGAACATCTGTCAGGTGTGTCTCATAAACTTTTTGCTCAGTTGGGCAATGTTTATACAGACTGAGCCATTGGATGAGCATGTGAGTGTGGAAGAGTCCAGAAACGTGCAGCCATTCATCAAAAGCTGTGCCAAATAAAATCTGGCGACAAAACATTCAAAGCCTTTGTGAGGGTTCCTAAAGTTTATGATTGAGGAGCCTGTGGACATGATGTGAATCATATGTGATGACTTTTTTCATATTTAACTATATGAAAAGAGGTTAAAAAAAATAATTATGGGGTGAAATTAAGATTTCAAGGAAATGCTGTTTTTCTTTCTCGTATCATTAAGATTTTATCTTACCTTTGAAATAGCAGGAACTGGCCATAAAATTGTCTGCATAGTTTGGTATTTATGGATTAAAAAAATGGAATGATTATTTCCCAAAATAATGACTTTGTTCTAAACGTCAGCATAAAATGAGGTGTTCTACGCAAGGTTCCTAATAGATGTGAGGACGATTTCCTTAACAAAGGAGTTTTTAAGGAGAGGAACCTAGGTTGGAGTTGGAATAGGGGGCATTTCCATAGACTATGAGGAAAGTGGGGATTTTGTTGTTGGTGGTGTGTGTTGTTGTTTTTGTTGTTGTTATTATTGTATCTGCTACACACTGCACCTCTGTATCTCCAAACCTCCTAACACAACCTGGCACAGAGTTAGCATTCATCAGTCTATGGATTGTGTCTCAGGGTTTCTTCTGCTAAAAACACCATAACCAAAAGCACCTCGGAGAGGCAAAGGGGTTTATTTCATCTTACAAAACTCGGGTCACATTCCTTCCCTGAGGGAAGCCAGGACAGGAACTCAAGGCAAGAGGCAAGAGCTGAAGCAAGAGCTTTCCAAGACTTGCCCAGTCAGCTTTCCTATACAGCGTAGGCGCTCCCGCCAAGAAGGTGCAGGATCCACAGTGGACTGGGTCCTCCCACCTCAGTCGTTGAGAAAATGCCCTAAAGAGTTGCCTACGGCAGTCTGATGGAGATATTTTCTCAGTTGGGGTTCCTCTTTTCAACTACCTCTAGTTTCTGTCAAGTTGATAAGAACTAGCCAGCACATGAATGGCTTATTCTCTCTTCTTTATGAAGTAATGTGTAACTTGGGCTTTGTTTGTTCTGCAGATCTTCCTTTACATTTAAATGCTGCAATGTTTGAGGCAAACGGTGGCTGTGGTTATGTTTTGAAGCCCCCCGTCCTGTGGGATAAAAGCTGTCCCATGTACCAGAAATTTTCTCCACTGGAAAGAGACCTAGATAGCATGGACCCTGCTATCTATTCTTTAACTGTGAGTATTCCCTGTCATCAGAGTGATGTAGCATTTAAGCCTCTAGGAATAAACATGAACCGGTCTGGAATTCAGGGCATCACAAAGGTGTCGTATTTCATGCAGGTTCTCACAACGATTTCTTGTTTCTCAGAAACCAATGGCTGAGGTTAAGCATGCTGTCACAGACTCTGTTTCTGAGCCAAGCAGGTGGATTTAGCTCACAAACGGTCGTTTTGTCTTCTAGGGTACATAACTGGGTGTCCCCATAAATATGGAGCTCTTTCCTAATCTGACATCAGTGTATACACACAGTGAGGTTATTTCCTGCTTCTCATCTAACCTTGTGCTTCCTATTATTTAAATAATCACTGAGTTACTGGCAAAACTCTAAAGATTGCTGCCTTAAAGTAGAGAGAGAGAAAAAAAAAACTACAGGTCATTAATCACTCTACTTTCTCATTAATTTGCCCTCTTTTAGCTCACACACAAGAAAATATGAGGGCACGAGATGGAGGGGGACAGACAGACCCACTGAGGTCATTTCTTCCCTCCATCTTTAAATCTTATTTTTCTCTTTCCAAAGGAAGTATCCTCATGACACTCCAGATCCCTGTGATAACTGTGCTCACATGTTCTCCCAGCACCCAAATTGCTTCATCCCTCTCCCTAAGCTGGAGAACATTCGCCTCCTTTTGCATTAGACCATTTTTGCCAGGGTAGGGTATGGTTGTTCTTTTTACAGAAGGCTATTGTAGGTCGCAAGGAAACCCAGGACAATGGCTAACTGAGGTGCCTATTAACATCAAAGAGGACCAGAGCTGTCTGCCAGCCTCTCTCAAGTTAGCCCCTGTTTTGAGCTCTCTCCAGCCCAAGGCTTGGCTTCCCTTGCCCCAGCTTCTCTGATCCCTGAATAACCTAGCCATCTTAGCTACCCGGTACTTTTGTTCATTTTGCCTCTTGGCTGCCACTCATGGTCCCCACTCTCTAGGCCTCTTAGCTTCTGGCTTGCCTTCCCTGCCCCCCTCCTCACATGGCCCAGTTCAGTCTTCCAGCCATGTTCAGTCTAAACCATTCCAGATGCCTCTGGAAGCCTCCTCAGACCCATACCTAGGGGCATTGCACCCCCGTTCCATCTTTTGTTTTTTGTTTTTTTCAGCTATGAATTCATTTCTGTTAATAGTATTCCATGGCTTTCTCCAAATCTACTGAAGCAAGTTTTGTAGTTGTAAAATATATTCCTCCTACAGCATTTAAGATAGAAAATAAATGGCAAACTCCTGTTTGCATGGAAAAGGCTCTTCTTTTCTCTTAGCATCTGTAAAAAAGTGCAGTTTCATTTCAGTACTTCTTTTTTTAAAGAATTTTTCCAAAATTTGAAGTCGTATTTCAAATTTTGTTCATTGAGAAGTTCAGTGTAGTAAAGGTTCAGAGGTTCCAGCCCTGATTACAATCACTTGTGTTAGCTTAGGATTTTATCACGTATTCACCATATCCATTTCAGCATTTTCTGGGGACAGACGCTAAAAGAACTCGTGGTTTCTTCGCTTCTCTTTCATCTTCTGTGACCTTGATCCTTTATCTTCTCCCTCAGATCGTCTCCGGCCAAAATGTGTGCCCCAGTAACAGCACCGGAAGTCCGTGCATTGAGGTTGACGTCTTGGGCATGCCCCTGGACAGCTGCCATTTCCGCACAAAGCCCATCCATCGAAACACTCTGAACCCCATGTGGAACGAACAGTTTCTCTTCCGGGTTCACTTTGAAGACCTTGTATTTCTTCGTTTTGCAGTTGTGGAAAACAACAGCTCAGCAGTAACAGCCCAGAGGATTATTCCACTCAAAGCTTTAAGGCGAGGTAGAATAAAATTTCCAAATAGCATCTGCTGTGCCAAGGGCATTTTAAAGCAGAATCTGAAGTAAGGAAATTAAGACCAAAGGAAGGGCCGGGAGGTGGTGGCGCACGCCTTCAATCCCAGCACTCAGGATATAGAGACAGGTAGACACTGTGAATCTGGGATCAGTCTGGTCTACAAAGTGAGCTCCGGGACAGCCAGGGCTAAGCAGAGAAACGCTGTCTTTTAAAAAATACCGAAAAAACAACAAAGGGATAGTAAGGGTGCAATAGTAGCAAAGTGAGCCATAGCCATTTATCCCAGAAGCCCTGCAACCTGGAAACTTACTCTTAATAGTTGTCACTGTTTATCCTTGTTTTTATGGCTGTTTCTCACCTTCTTGTGGTATTGGCCCAGCTGTTAGAACTGTGGGTTGTTATGATTCTACCTCATTCTCTATTCCTCGAATGTTGCCCCATTAATTCCTGATATCATCTATTTAATAAA
Organism: Phyllotis vaccarum; assembly: GCA_033318265.1. Taxonomy (NCBI): domain Eukaryota; kingdom Metazoa; phylum Chordata; class Mammalia; order Rodentia; family Cricetidae; genus Phyllotis; species Phyllotis vaccarum. The sequence goes on along the minus strand of JARWLC010000004.1, from coordinate 22,911,940 downwards.
ATTTTTTAAAGCTCTTATGGTTAAAATGATTCTTTCCAGAAGTTATATGAATTGCGATATTAAACTTCACGACCTACCATGACTCAATCAGGCCAGCAGTATGGCTAGCATAGTGGAAGCAAGGAGAGCCCCTCACACACGTGCTCCCCGGCTCATGCCCACAGTTATGGGGCAAACTGTCCACAGGTTCTTGCCACATAGGTCAGAGTCTCCAGAGGTCTTACTACAAGAAAGCTGATCGCACTATACTCAGGCGAAATTACCCGGCCCCTTCCTGCCAGGTGCCCATAATTCAGGTCACTGCAATGACTAGAGAAAGTATGAGAACGGACAGAGAAAAAAATGAATAAATTGTTTCAAATGTATCTATTGTGCCATATTCCCCAGCCAGATAGGCATCTACCACAGGCTTTATTTCTCTGCTGATGTATATGGCAATGAGACACATGGTTAATGAATAGACTTTCTACTAATCCTAATGTTAAGACTTCCTAGTTTTCCATTTCTAATGTGTATAAATGAACACCTTTCTATATCAATAATCATACAGCTACATTACCATTTTGTGGCTGCATACTGTTGCATTCTATATTTATATAAAATCTCTTGCTATTAAAATGATTTATGAAGAAAGGTTTTGTAAAATGAATACAGTCCTTTAGTAAAATAGATAGTAGCTGCCTTGGTATCAAAATCATCAGGATTTTTGTGGGGGTTTTTTGTGTCTAATGATTATCCAATTGAGTCTAAGTTAGAAAGAGTACTAGACAAGTTAATTATTCATCAATAGTCCAGAAACATCCCCCAGGAAACAGCTCTTTTATAGTGAAAGATTTCTGCTGACATGCCTGTTGCTGTCCTCTGCCCATTTGGGATGTGTTGACCTCCATGAAGATATTTGCAGAGCTCAGTTGTTCGTGGTTAACAAGCTTTTCCCAATTCTGCATCATCTCAGGTTATCGTCATCTTCAGCTGAGGAACCTCCACAATGAAATATTGGAAATCTCCAGCTTATTCATAAACAGCAGAAGAATGGAAGAAAATCCCTCTGGCGGGACCATGCCAGCTTCTTTGGTAATTGAGTTCTTATTTCACCTCGCATATCTGCAGGACCAGTACATTGATAGCAGTCTCTCTTGTTGTAACAGAATGGCCAATGAGGCATTAATTAGGTACTATGGAAATGATAACAAAAATGACTGACACTTGGTGCATATATATGCACTAATTCACTGGTTAAGACCCACAGCCAGTGATGTTTGAGAACCACTGGATTAGAGCTTACCCCCTCTAAACTGGGGTAGTTTATTTAAACAAGGAACACTGCTATAATTTACTGGCTAATTATATTATTCTTCCTCTATAAATTAAAGACATATGTGGCAGTGTATCCAGTTTCCCTCAGTTTGAGTTCCTAGGCTCAGGCACTTTTTTGGACAACCTTTATCGTATACATTCCTGCTTTCTTCTATAGCCTCTCTGTCTCCCTCACCTCTGCCAATTTCTTCTCTGTGTGCCCCTGCCCTGATTTTCTTGGGTCTCCTTCTTCCTTTCTTCCTTTTCTTGTATCATTCTACAAAAACCTTGGCTTCACATTTGTGTCACTCAAGGAGTTTTGAAAAGTGAAAACTAGCATGCATTTCATGTGATACCAATGATACTCATGCTGGAAAGAAGCACTGTAATCTTAGCGAACTAATACTCTGGTGGCTGAATTTCCTCATGACTGTTGAGATGTGCCATTTCCTCTTCCACCAACCATATCAGCACACATAAGGTTATGACTGGGTTCTAGAAATTGTGTGTTGAATGGAGCCGAGAATGTCTGTTTCTAGAATGCATGAGAAACCATGTGCTCTTCGTTGACAGATGTTTAATACTGAAGAGAGGAAATGTTCTCAGACTCACAGAGTCACGGTGCATGGTGTCCCAGGCCCAGAGCCCTTTGCTGTTTTCACTATAAATGGAGGCACCAAGGCAAAGCAGCTTCTCCAACAGGCAAGTCCACTAAATACAGGGTTAAAGAAATACAGGCTCTAATTTTGTGTGCAAATATGTATACATATATACATTCACATAAATCCATAAAAGTCCATGTTGATGATATATCTTTTTATTTATCTATAGTTTGTTTATCTTTACAAACTGGGGCTTGAGCCTACAACTAGGGAACTGCTCTACCACTGAACTACAACTGGGGAGATAGGGCTACCCCAGGCTGGCCTTAAATTTGCAATTCTCATGGCTTTGCTATGATATGTCTTTTAGTTGTTTGATAACCTAAGAACCACTAGACAGACTACCTTAACCATGAAGAAGAATTCCTATGCTTCACTGGCCTCCTGTCCCCACATACTCTTTCATCCTTAACCCATTTTAGAACTAATTCTCTTTGAGGGTAGGCCAGGGAGTGCACGGACCAAGAGGAGTTCCCTGGACCTTCCTCCAAAGTTAGTTCATATGATGAAATGTAACAAGAGCCATATGATGCATGGCTGAATTGGAAGCCAATTGAGCAGTGATGCGTAAGTATTGCTATTATTGTCAATATTAGGTTGTCTATCATTTAAGGACACATCTCTAGGCAATATTTTGTCTCACATGTTAAACTGACTTAAGTAGTATTGATTGTAGTAAACTGCTCTAAGGTCCAAATTGTAAAGATACGCAAACAAAAGCTACTGCCAAGGGTTTGGAGCATTTTTTTTCCCCTGCGTTTTAGTCCATTAGTCCATAAACTTCAGTATAAAGTCACTACTAAGATTCTGTAAAATCAAGAATCCTTCCAACAGCCACTAATGAAAGCAGTACTATATGTTTGCTCCATGCAAAGAAACAAATGTGTCCTCGGTGCTGAGAACAAGTGGCGTTGAGCTTCCCGAGGAGACAGCAGAACCAACAGAACCTTTGGAAACTTCCCACCCTGAATAATTCGTATAGTAGCAGATGCGGGAGTGGTCCAGATTGTTTCCCTGGGCCCGCTTGGAATTCCTAGCATTTCTGCTTTAGAGGCTCAGGCAGAGAGATCAGAGCTGTGAGAATTTTCTGCTCCTACATCCTCAGCACCTTCTACTGTGCTTCCCTTCCAAGTGAGAAATATTAACATTGGCCATTGCGTCATTGGCAGGGACCTGAGGAGATAGGTGTTTGCGTAATCCAAGCCAGGTTCCCTCTCCCGGGAAGGGAACAAAGAGATTTCTTTCCTATCACTGGCACTTCATCAGAAATCTGTATGACAGGAGTGAGAAGGAAACAGAAAGACTCTAACGATGGCTAATGTTCACTGAGTGCTCTCAGTGTCTTGCACGGTGCTTGATGCCTCCATCATAAGTCAAAACTAATAGATTGTTACTGTGAGATTTCCATTTCATAGATAGGAAAACCAGTTCTCTTTCCAAGCCTCCAAAGACAGTTAAGTCTTTACTCCTTCATGCGTGCTAAGGTGAGCAAGTGGTCTCCCACTGAGATATCCTCAGCTCAAAAAGAATAAGGTCTTAAATGGAGATTTGACACCTAAGTCTAAGGGACTGCAAAGCTCTGTCTTAACCGCTCCATCTGATTGTGCTGGCCAGAGCCAACAACTCTTTGGACAGTGCCACAAATCTCCCAGAAGGAGGATTCCCAGACAAGACCTTAGTCTCGTGAGCCTTCCATGGCAGGACAGTTATTTCCACTGTGAAAACAGAGATGGTGTTTGCAAAGTGCACAGAATTCTTTGCATCAGCTCTTCATTGAAAGATTTCAAAGAACCAAGTTCATGGAGTAAGAAACCTAACGTTTTAATTCAATAGGATCTCTCATTCCAGCAGTGGGAAAAATAGTTATGCTGTCTGTGGGGATTATAAATAAACTGTGTCTTTGCCCAGAGTGAGCATAAACAATCCGTTTTAGACACATAAGAATTATTACAGCTCTAGAAAAAATTACGCAACACTCCCAAGTAGTCTTCACTTATAAATTGCCCCTCCAACCTGCCAGAACATCAGGAAAACAGACCAGTGTTCAGTTTGTTGGCACTCCTCAAAGATGTGCCTAATGCTGCCTTTGCTTTTTCTTTAGATTCTGGTGATTGACCAAGACACCACACATACCACCACAGACTACTTTCTGATGGAAGAGAAGTATTTTATATCCAAGGAAAAGAATGAATGCAAGAAACAGCCATTCCAGAGAGCTGTGGGTCCAGAAGAAGATATTGTGCAGATTTTAAACAGCTGGTTCCCAGAAGAGGGCTATGTAGGCAGGATTGTCTTAAAGCCCCAACAGGAAGTAAGTACAACTTGGACACAGCCTGCATGGTAACTGCTCAGTATGTCATCAGCCATCTTGCCCCTCAATACCTTCCTCAAATCCGGAATTACATGTCATTGAAACATGGTTCAGATTATTCTTCTCAAGTAAAACTGGAGACATGGTTTTATTTTCCTACACATATCCAGATATGTGTAGGACACTCAGTCTAAAAACAGTGCTTTTTAAAATGCAGGAAGCAGGAACTTAAAGGGTTCCTGTGCATGGGTCCTGCCATGAGTCTGCTGTATTTGTAAGTGTGAAATTATTGCTGTAAGGGTCATCTTAAACAGGAAGACCTATGGAAATAGCCTAGGCTGCCCTCCTCATAGATGCCAGAAACCTCAGATGGAACTAATTGCTGGTAGCCACATGTTATGATACCATGGCAGTTGATCTGATCACCAAGGTAGAAAAGACTGATGAAGACTGACAGGAACATGCTGGACAAAGGATGATTTGTGACCACATTTATACCATCCCAATCCCCCAGGACTGGGGGAAAAAACAGCAAGAAATGTCACTGTTTCATTAATACAATTTAAAACTTGTGAATTATTTATTTGACATTTTCCACTTAATATTTTCAAACCATAGAAAGCAAAGCGTCAGATGGGCAGAGCTGCCACACTGCCTTATAGGAGCTACTGATTCTCTTCTTAGTGTCTGATAAAGTTTCTCTTCTTAGTGTCTGATAAAGTTTTTGCCAAGCTGAGCCTGTATAGATCTGAAAAGTGACAAGATCTGAAGCACACTGGGTCCCAAGCTTTCCAGATGAGGGATAATCAGCATCTGAAAGGTTCTGAGCTTATACATCAGCTCATTACGCCTTTGTAAATATTCCACAGTTTCACCACACACTAAACATAATCTCTCAGATTTAGTCAGAATTAGTAAATGTTTGGATACCCCGTGGTTGTCTCCATGAAAGGGAAGAACAACTTCCATATTGTCTCCTGTTCGATATTGTCTGTAGAACAGATTTCTAAAAAGTGTCCACTCCCTTACTATCCCGCTTTAAAGCCATTGGTCCAACAAATATCATCAGGCCTCATGACAAATCATGTGATGAACAATTGAGTTGATTCAACAGTTTAATTAGACACATATTTATTAAGCAACCATGGTGTACCAGGCCCTGTTCTGGGCCCCAGTCAAGTCTCTTTATCGTGTAATTGAGCTTTGGCTGCTGGTAGCCCATGCATGCTGGGAAGGCGAGCTAGTTTTTTTCACCAGGCCTTCCATTTTCACTTTCTAGTTAGTTACAGTAAGCATGCCTGCAAGCAGACAGAACACCAGCTTCTTTCTGGGCCCAAAGCCACAACACCTTCCTTCTCTAATCTTGCCTCTGACCATAAAAGGCTATATACTTCAAGCAAAGAAACATTGTCATCTTCCTAGACTTTTCTCTCAGGTGTGTGAAGGCAGAGACTAAGCTCACAGTGCTTTGTGGGAAAACATCAGAGGGCCCAGGTAGACTTTTGAAGCCATCTTGAATTTCTCCTTAAGTTTTTTCTGTTTATAAATGTCTCAATTCATTAATTAGCTACCTATTAAAAAAAAAAAAAAAGTAGTAGCTCCTAAGTGACAGATTCAATAAATAAGTGAAAATTTCAAGGTCATTTAGAGAACTGAATGGGCCCAGACACCCACTATTTTCAGTGTCCTCATGTTGTAATAGGAATCATTTTATGTAGAAGGAAACTAAGATTCATAGGCATTAAAATAATGATGGGGTCAGACAAGAACAAGTCTTATGGGTATGATTTGATGTTCTTTCTGCCATCCTCTGCTGCCAATGTGGGAATCCCTATCAGCTCCTGAGGATTATCATGCCCAAACCTGAGCTGTAGGAGGAAGCAGGAAGCAGTAGGCATGGACTGGTGCGGAGGTTCAAATGGGGCTTTGTTATATAGTAGAAAGACTGGGAAGTTTATGGATACCAGTGGGTAGTCTAAATGTATGTGACAGCGGTAGTAAAGCCTTCCAGAATAAATGCTTCATAAAACCTGAGAGGAGAGAAGCACTCTGAAGAGAAGGGAAGAAAAATCACAAAAGAATTCTCAGAAGCTTTTCCTGGTGAGTAGACTGTAGTAATTCTCTTCCATATACCTTTGTGGAGTGGAGGTTTTTAATGACAGAAATATATGGAAAAGGGAACAAGTTCATATTTGGGGGTTTAGGTTTGCCTGGTGCATAGTGATGCCTCAAAAATATTCATTAGGGTCAGAGGTGATGCATAGCACTAGAGCAAATACTTAGCTTGCACAAGGCCCTGCAAGGGTGCCATGTTTCAGTCTCTACCCATCCCTATACTGAATAACTGACTTCATTCATGATTGAATGCTAGAGGGCACTATGATCATCGTCAGACTTTTATAGGGTAAAACTAATCATCTATAAGCTCTTTGCCTGTACAGAACAGGCAGAAGTTCCCACTGGGCATAGCAGTGCACTCCTTTAATTCCAGTAGAATCTATTGAGGAGAGAGAGGGAAATCCCTGTGAGTTCAAAGCCTACCTGGTCTACTTAGTGAGTTCCAGGACAGCCAGAGCTATGTGGAGAAAATCTGTCTCAAAAAAAAAAAAAAAAAAAAAGTTTCCAGTTTCTATTAGTAACCTTTCCACTCTTCTCCCTGTCTATTACTCTGGTGTTCTAGTCCGTGTGTCATTTGGCTGCATTCACATTACCTAACTGCTGTAACTTGCTAACCTGACCTGTAAAATCTGGGAACTATTGTATGTTATCCTCTCCAAAAGATAATAAGGCTCATGTGACATATTATACACTATGTAGGAAAATGCTACATATTGTCCATTGAGGCCACCGTTATGATTTTCTGTTCATTACCTATGGCAGAAAACATCTTCAAAAGTAAATAAACTCTTGCTGAGCATGATGGCACATTAGTTTAATTCCAGCACTCAGGAGGCAGAGGCAGGAGAATCTCTCCGAAAGTTTGAGGCCAGCCTGGTCTACCTAATAAGTTCTGGGACTACAAAGAGGGACCTTATCTCAAAAAAAAACAAGTGAACAAACTCTAAAGAAGGTTTTATGGTTCAAAACTGATGCATTCTCTTCCATTACTTTATTACTAAACCTAAAAACGTAATTGAAAAATAAAAGCACTTTCTGTTCTGGTGCCTATCTGTAACTCCAGCACTTGGGTAGTGGAAGCAGAAGGCTCAAAGGTCAGCCTTAGTCACATAGGAAATTTGAGGTTAGCCTCATCTTTATAAACTCTGTCTCACAAATAAATAAAGGGCTGGAGAGATGGCTCAGCAGTTAAGGCACACACTACTCTTACAGAGAACCCAAGTTTGATCCCTAGCACCCATGTAAGCACCAAGTACAGTGGTGTGCCTGTAACCCATTATGGATCTGAGACAAGCAGATCCTGAGAGCTGTCTGAGCAGTCAGCTGTGCAGAAACCTCAGGCTCCAGATTCAGTGAGAAACCCTATCACAAAAAAAGGAGTGTAGAAAAATAGAGAAAGGTGCCTGATACTGGCCTCTGGCATCCATACAAGGGCACATGTGCTCACCACAGACAGACAGACACAAAGGAAAATTAATAACAACAACAGCAACAAAAAAAACACATGAATTTTTTCTGAGAAAGTCTCTCACTATGCAGCCCTGGCTATCTCCTCTGTATACCTTGTTATATAGGCCAGGCTGGCCTTGAACTCACAGAGACTCACCTGTTGTCTCCCCAGTGCTAGCGTTAAAGGTGTGCACCACTGAACCTCATAAAACATGCATTCTTGCTAAGCAACTTAGAATTCTCTCTCTCTCTCTCTCTCTCTCTCTCTCTCTCTCTCTCTCTCTCTCTCTCTCTCTCTCTCTCTCTCTCTCTCTCTCTCTCTCTCTCTCTCTCTCTCTCTCGTGTGTACATGTGCACTATGCATGTTGAGGCCAGAGAACCAATACAGGTATTCCTCAGGAGCCATCCACCTTGTTTTTGTTGATACAGGGTGTCTTAGATCTCACCAAGCAGGCTACGTTGACAGCCCTGCAAAACCCAGGCTCAGCCTGTCTCTGCCTCCTGGTGCTGAGATGACAAGCTTGTGACATGACACGTGGCTTTACTACCTATGTCCTGGAGCTCGGGTTCTCATACTCTTCAGCAAGCACTTTACTCTCTTCTCAGCCACACACTCTTTCTTCCTGCTTTTGGAGAATGCTAGATCATAAACTCTGTCATGTGAACCACGCCCAATTTCACTTTTGGATTGTTTGAATATATAACAATAAATGTAGTGGCACATCCCATTACGTAACAAGAACAGTAAGTGGGGAGGGGGAAACGTGTTGTGGAATGATCATGTTTTCTGTAATATAAGTAGACAATCCTTTCCCTCCTCCTCCTCCACTGTCAGACTGAGGAAGCAGACTCAGGTCATGGAAGCTGTGGGTTTGTTCCTTCAGGGGTGCTGAAAAGGCTGGGTTGGTTACAGTTTGGCACCACCTGGCGGCAGTTTCCCATTCCAACTTAAGTATCAGTATGAACAATCCTGGGTGGTGGGACCAGCAGAAACTTGCAGGCGGGTGACAGCAAACCTTGAATTTTTCTCATTAATTAGCATCATTTCCATAGCCTTTCTGTGGAGATCAGGTTAGAAGAATGCTGGGAATAGAATTTTCTAAGTGAAGTTTTGACATCTGAAGGGTCACCTACTGCTTCCTTTGCCTCTCTTTTCCTGTGCACATTCTCTTGAAGACTATAACATTAAACTACTGTCATTTGAAAATGGGGTCAGCCAGGTAGTGGTGGTGCATGCCTTTAATCCCAGCACTTGGGAAGCAAAGGCTGGTGGATCTCGAGTTCGAGGCCATCCTAGTCTACAGAGCAAGTTCCAGGGGAGTCAGAGCTACACAGAGAAACTCCATCTTGAAAACAACAACAAAAATAAATGCTGATAAGTGTACAGAAGCTATGTAAAAATTAGAACCATATTCACACAATTCCAGGATCTTGTGTATATCTATTTCCATGCTGGAGAATACACTTATGTATCAATGGCAGATGTACACAGGATGTATCACCTAACAACAGTGAGATTTTGTTTACAGACTTCTTTGCTAATGAGACTGGGGTGACAGAAAAGGAGAGAATAGGAAAGAGTATATCATTTTCTTGTGTGTTGGGAAATATTTTTAATCCATTTGGTTGTTTTGCCTACACATACATCTGTGTACCAAATGGATACCTAATGCCCATGAAGGCCAGAAGACATCATTGTATATCTCTTGAAAATGGAGTTACAGGTGGCTGTGAGCCACTATGTAGGTCCTCTGGAGCTATTTTCCAGCCCCTTGAATTTTTTAATAAAATGAAAATAGGGGGCTGGAGATATGGCTCAACAGTCAAAGGCACTTGATGCTTTTGAAGACTAGGTTCAGTTCCCAGTCACTACTCACACGGTGGTTTAGAACCATCTGGAACTCCGGTTCCACGAGACTCAACCCCCTCTTCTAACCTCCTGCACTCATGTAGTCCACACACATAATTAAAGAAACAATCCTTCTAAAAGATGATGCATAAAAGAGAGGGAAACTGGATTTCACTAAAATGTATCCAGATCCAGGTAGCCTGATGATAATTCTGGGAATTCTATCAACATTCACTCAAGTGTGGCTTTCATGCAGCCACTGATTTGGCCTCTTCACTGTGCGCTTTGCTCATCCCACCTGCATGAGTCTGCAATGCTTCCTATTTCATACGCCTAGCGTTTCTTTTTTGTAACTTTAAGATGAGAGGGAGGGAGGGCAGAGGGGGAGGGAGAGGCAGAAAAGAGAGGGGAGGAGGGATTAAGGGAGAGGAGGGAAGGAGAGATTGATGAAGGGGCACATGTGCCCACAGCATGTGGGTACTGAGTAAATACTGATGACCATCTCTGAAGGATGCCACAGCACATGGCCAAAGAAAAATTGGTTTACTCCTCCCACATTTACATGCAGCCTAAGGATTGGACACATGTCATCAGCTTACATGTCAATCACCATTTCCCTCTAAGTCACTCACCAGCTCCCATGTCTAATATTCCTACAATGTTTATGGTGTTTGGGGAATTACTTTCTTTGTTCTTATTTGGCTTTCAGTAATTTACAAAACAGTGTATTTTTTTCTAAAAGTTTATAATTTTGATTTGGTCACTCAAAATCCACAACTAGTAAACACTTTATAAACTGGTTAATTCTATGTGTGTATCAACATGAAGCCTTTCTTCCCCTCAGGAGCAAGTAGACCATTTTAGTATAGTGTATGAAATACTAGCTGCTGTATGAATTACAAAACAAAGAAAGAAAACTGAATGTTTTCCACATTACCAAGATACAACTCAAATTTTTGCTAGAATTTTTTCTGTCTTCTGAGTCATCTTACTAATTGTGTGTGTGTGTGTGTGTGTGTGTGTGTGTGTGTGTGTGTGTGTGTTTTAAATGCAGACCCTAGAAGAGAAAAGCATTGTCCACGACGACAAAGAGGTGATCTTGAGCTCAGAGGAGGAGAGTTTCTTTGTCCAAGTTCATGATGTGTCTCCAGAGCAACCCCGAACTGTTATCAAAGCCCCCCGGGTCAGCACTGCACAGGATGTCATTCAGCAGGTAAGAGCCTCCTTGGGGGCTGGGGTGCAGTTCAGAGATACAAATGATATAAATGTTTGGGACAGATCAGATGTGTGTGCATTGGCAGCTCATTTATGAATGACCTTCTACAATGGGGGAGCTGGACAAGGCGGATACATCTCTTAGGGATAGGAAATAGTTGTTCAGCCTGCAACAGATCCTCATCTGGCCTCTACAAAGAGTTTAGATCTCTGCTGATAATGGGTTTAGGAGGTGACACTGCAGAAATCACCCCAGAAACAACTGAGTAAATACTGAATGACTATCTCTGAAGGATGCCACAGAACACAAGCCCGAGGAAATTCTTTCCTCTAGGTCAGGCTACCTTTTTATTTTTATTATTATTTTTTTTTTTTACATGACTTCAGAAAACTGTTTCTCATGGCCTCCTCAAGGATTGCATTCATTGAATGTCTGCTTGAAAAGTGATATCACAGAGTAAACAGCAGACTCCTGGGCACATGGCTGAGGGTTCAATCCCAGCTCTATCTCTTACTCACTCAGAGAACTCCAACAAGATTTCAAGATCTCACTCATATGTTGACAGACATTTTTGGAGAGGGGACTCTGATTCATTTCTTTTGCGTAAACCTTCCTCCTGTGTTTGATTTCACTAGCCCGTTGTAGTTTCCCTGGCACTACCATGTAAGCCAGGCTATTTGGAAGCTAAATGAGATAACCTGAGAACAAGTGTTATAAACCATAGTTACTCAGATGAAAACAAGGCACTGGGTGACCAGATTTGGAAGATCCTCTCCATCACTAAAGTCTGAGCCACTTTGCCACCTTAAACTTTCATTCAGAATGGACACAAATGTGGGAGATGCTTGATTCCGCTGACCCTAATTTATCTTTCAGACCTTATGCAAAGCCAAATATTCCTACAGCATCCTGAACAACCCCAACCCAGGTGACTACGTGCTTTTGGAAGAGGTGATGAAAGATGCACCCAATAAGAAATCTTCTATTCCAAAGTCCTCCCAGAGGGTCCTTTTGGACCAAGAGTGTGTGTTTCAAGCCCAAAGCAAATGGAAAGGTGCAGGGAAATTCATCCTGAAGCTGAAGGAGCAGGTTCAGGTAACATGATGGTTACTTCTCTCTCTTTATAAATCATCAGTAGTCGGTCACATCATAATTAAATTTGGGAGGTGTTGAAATCTGTAGAAAGTTCTGAAGTCAAGCCATTGGAAAATAATTATTTTGTTTTCACCTTGTGGGGTAAAAAAGACAAAACATCATGCTCCCCTGTGTGGTTAAAAGATCCTGGCATAGAGGCCTTTGGCTCATCTTCCCAAAGCTTTACTCGCCAGAGAGTACAAATGAGTGCATCCTCCCCCTGAGTATGCCATGACTCAGGAGCCTGGGTTTGCCTTTCCATCAAGGAAGGTTCTTTTTTTTTCTATGCAGGCATCCCGAGAAGATAAAAGACGGGGGATCTCCTTTGCAAGTGAACTCAAGAAACTCACTAAGTCCACTAAGCAGCCCCGAGGACTCATATCACATCCTCAACTTGTGGCCTCCGAAAGTGTCCAAATCAAGGAGGAGAAACCTGTGGGTGCCTTGTCCTCCCGTGACACAGTGGGTACCAGCAGTGAGTGAGGACAGCATCCTTGACCAGGTATATTAAGATGCTGTAGCATTTTGAAACAAGACTCAATAGTAAGGGCTTTGTAACACAGGATGGAGCCGTGTGTCTTTTCAAGAGGCTTGTCCAGGTGGAAATGTTATCTCAAAACAGTACCTTGGCTCTGACATTATGTGCAAGCTTTTACAGTTTTAGACTTCACAGGGGTGGCTCCATGGGTAAAGGTATCTGCTTCCAAGCCTGGTGGTCTGAACTGAATTTTTAGGACTCAGACAGTAGGAGAGACTGACTCCTGTAAGTTGTCCTTTGAGCTCTACGTGCACACATGGCATGTACACACCCTCGTGTTCGCAATTTTTTTCAGACTACCTTATTTTGTAAATATCTAACCACAGGCCCTAAGGAGGCAACCAACTTGTCCAAAGTGCCAGGAAGAGTTAAGTCATCACATATAGGACTGCCTTAATTATTAATAATACACGTGAAAATTCTTGAAGAGCTCTATGGATCAGTGTTTGGGATCCCTAGTTTTATAGTCTTACTTCTTTCATTTAGACCAAGAAATCATTTGGAAGTCTGAGGAAGAAGAATTACAAACTGGAGGTCAGCCAAGGTTACTTAGGGACCACAGGGACTTAAAAAGCAAAGCAGAACAAAAGAAAGAGAAATAACTTTGAGTCTCCATTCTGAAAATGCAGTATCAGCTGCCAACCCCACTGCTTGATATTGACACACAAAGCCAATCTCAGCAGATGCATGATCCAGAATATGAAAAGGGGGTGAGGGAATCAAACATAGGAACCTTCTCAGTTTTTTCGGTTGGAGGCTGTGGGGCCTGGCTCTGGTGGTCTGAGTGAGAATGGCCTCCGTAGGGTATTTGAGCACTTCATCCCTAATTGGTAGAACTGTCTTAGGAAAGATTAGGAGGCGTGGCCTTGTTGGGGGACAGTGATTTAGATGATTACCTTTGGATTCTGTTTCCTGTGGTAAGTGATCTTTTGACGTATTAAAATGACTTCACAGCGTTCCTAAACAATGGTGCTTTTAAAAAAAAAAAAAAACCATTGGCACAACTATGGTCATTTATGACCTCTATTTCATCAAAGTATTTCTAAGAACAAGCACTTTTTTTAAACAAAAGTTCTCTCTGTATATTCCCATAAGGAAACAAGTACAATGTTTTAGCCCTCTGACTGGCACAGTATTTCATGTTGTAATAAAATAATAACACCTAAAGCTTCAATAATCTCCAAGTGCCATGGACGTATACAGCAGGTGACAACTAGTGTTTAATAAGTCAATTCACCAGATGTATAACTCCCTGACGGGGAGCTCCATTTGGCAGAGCCATGGGGTCACTGACTTTTGTTGACCAGTTTTCTGTCTGTAACTTTCTTGGATGTCACTGCTATGCCTCTCTAATAGGAACAGCTGTGGGGTCCTTTCCCCGGCCCATTGGTAGTGTGCTTTATGTACCTGGGCACACTTATAGTTGTGGATATTTAGAAAAGGTTATTTCTGTTTAAGCTATATAATTCTGATGTCTAGAAATCTTTTCTTCTTTACTGACACAGGAAAGTAACAGTATTTTCAGTCTTGAAGACAATTAATTTTAGACTTCAGAACAAATTCAACAGAGTTAACCGCTCCTGCAGAAAATACACAACGACTAATTCCCAGGTGCTGTTCATTGCTAAATCAAGGCCAGGCTGTTTTGAGATTACACCTCCTTGCAAGAGTTGTCTTTCTGCACATACCCTGACCACTCGTGTAATAGTTGACTTTCTGCATGTACCTGGAACACTCGAGGTTCAATCTGCTGTTACTGTTAAGTCCTGAATTTCAGTGTCATTCTCTGAGTAAGAGTTATGTGTGAGGCCAAGCATTTATACTGGCCAGTCTTTGTGACCTTACTAGCCTGAGAAAAACTGTATAATTTCATGTGTTATGAGAATGGGTTGGACCCTAAAAATATAGCATATAATGGTCCATAGTTTGGCTAAGGAAGCAGAGCAGCGTCAATATAGAGGGGAGGAGTAAAGAGGTAATGGGTGTGTATGAACGAGGGTGTGTAAGAAGCAGCAGCAGTGTAGGGATGAAGATATGAAGAATGTGAGTGTCTGTGCTGAGAAATGGAGAATGCGAAAGAGGGGGTGAAGGATGAATGAATGAGAGTGAGCAGAGTGAATGATGTAGATCTGTGTGTGAGCGAGAGAGGCAAAGCTGTGAGAAAGAGTTCCTGTTACCTATAGGTATAGGAACTATGAAGGGCTGCATGAAAGTGTGTAAGAACGATGTAAAATGTTATATGGTGAGAGCTGTGTCTATGAGATGAATAACTATGGCTGTATGGAACTGTGTGGAGGCAAGACAAAACTGCATAAAAGGAGATGTAGAAATGAATGTAAAAGATGTATTGACATGTGAAAACAGATATAACTGTGTAGAGAGATGTGTGACCATGTGTACGTAAAGTAAGATATCTAGTTGTATGTGTAGAATGCAGCAGTGAGGTGATATGTAGCTGAATGGAGACAGAAAGTCAGAGACCGTTTTTAAGAAGTAAAAGAGAAAGCTAACATCAGAAGATGTATATTGTAATAATTATTTGCTGGCAAGTGGTTATATAAAGGATCAGTATTTATTATAAACACTCACTAAAACAAAACTGAACCTGAAGGCAATTCTTGGAGAGTTGGACTGTTTCACAGTGACTGTGTCAATCCTCTCTCTGAGAACACAGGAACAAAGAGGAAAGGCAGGCAGTGTGCAAGAGGCTCCTCTGCGGGGCTGGCTACACCCCATCCAGGGTCCTGAGACGCCAAAGCTATGCCTCTAGGTCTCCCTCAATAATGCCTGAATCTTACCACAAGTGTATGTTTCCTTATTTTACCAGAGATCTATTTTTAATTTACCCTTTGATAAAATTTTCTTACCCTTTGCAACTCTGAGGCATTCCTTTTATTACTCCAAAGCAGATCGTGGGAGCTGGTCTCTCATGGTGTGCAATAATACCCTAAGAATTTCTAAAGAAGCAAATGTTCACTTTACTCCTACCTGAAGTGGTAACAGTTGAAACAATTTCTCCTAAAGCTGAAGAACACTGATGTAAAAAAGAGTTGGTTTTCCTAAAAAAATGTGGTATTCCTGGGGCTGGAGAAATGGCTCAGAAGAGCACTGGCTGCCCTTCCAGAGGGCCCGGGTTCAATTCCCAGTACCCACATGGCAGCTCACAACTGTCTGTAATTCCAGTTCCAGGGGTTCCAACACCCTCACACAGACACACATGGAGGCAAAACGCCAATGTGTACACATACACACACACACACACACACACACAGTCATTTTAAAATGTGGCATTCCAGGACAGAAATATAACAGTGTTCTGTTTCCTACCATATTTTAACACTGTATTATAGAAAGTGACTCCTTCAAACTAGCCACGAGGGCTATGGGCTTCTGTAGTTGAACAACTCTGAACCTGGGTAAGTTGTAAATGTTTCTACTTCTTTGTGTTCAATACACTAATAAGCTTACGTGGATGATGTTACAGGTGAAGATCCTTGGTGAGAAGCTCTGAAGAATGAACGTGGTGGGAAAACATATACTTTACTTCCATCACATTTAAACTGGAAATTGATGGTTTTGAAGTCCTGCGCTCTTCACACCTGATGTCAGGTACATGCCGAGGACTAACAAAATGGCACAAGGCTGCCAACCAACTTCCTGAGGAATGAAGCAGGGACACCCAAGGCGCTGCACAGATGTTACAGGTAGAAAAGCCATGCCCTAAGCTTAAGGCAACAAGCTTCATCTGAAAAGGGCCAAGCGGTAAACATCTTAGGGTTGGTGCCATAAGGCTTCTGTTGGCATGGATTCAGCTCTGCCACTGGAGTGTAAATTCAGCTGCCAACAACAGGTACAAGAATGAGCATGACTGAACAATAAAATTTTATTTACAGACACATAAATTGAAATTTCATTATGATTTTCACTTATCACATATCTTTTAAGTGTTCCAACCACTTAAAATTGTAAAATCTATTCTTAGCTTAAGGGTCATACAAAAGCACATGAAGCTGACCCAAAGGACCAGCTTGATGACCCAACTTGGAGAACTGGGAACCAGACAGAGGCTGGGAAACCTTGAAAACTGGCCATAGGTGTAATGCGAAGTGGAAGTCTAGGGGCATTGGAAATGTAAATATGCCCTGGAATGTTTGTTATCAATTATACAAATTAGTTCCTATATTGTGTACCAAGGTTCACTCTTTAGGGTGCATTTTTGCAAATTGAAATGTTATTTTTTTTCAAAAGCTATTATTCATATGCCCACAGATTGTTCCAATTTCAGTTCTTGCGAAATTAATTTAGAATGATGTACAATTTAGTATCTAGTGAGTTTTGGTGTCTTAATAAGAAGTCTAATCATTTTTTAAAAGCAAAAGCAGACTGAGTTGATGTTTAAGATAGATTTATTTATTTTGTGATGTTTGTACTGACAATGTACTTGTGTATTTATTAGACATAGCTTTCTTGATATTGCTATGGGTTACAAGCATTAGTGGTTCAATCTATTTCAAGGCATCCTAAAAATAAAACATCTGAACATGAGAAGTAGGCTAGACATCCAGTGCAATAGTGTCTGATTTACTAAAGAGCCACAGATCTGAGTCACACTCAACATTTGATGTAAATTATTTTTAAAACTGTCCTTCACAAAATTGTCAACTGTGATAGATTCTTCTCATTCTTGAAATGAAGCTGCAAATTATGATTTATCAGACTGAAACACGTGTTCCTTCAGAGTCAAGCCTACATTTTATCTTTTTGTTGGCATCGTTCCATTTGAAGATATTTTTATTCAAATTATAAAATTCATTAAAAATCCTGACTTTTGCTTTGAGATTTTCCTTTACCAGCTATAGAATGAATAAACAACCCCTTCTTTGCATTCTAAAGAGACAGGTCAAAAACGCACCGCACAGCTTTCACACCAGCAAAGCCTCTCTCATTTTGTCAGCTGCACAGCACTAAGGTTCCCTTTCAAATAAAATAATAGGTCTAACAAGCCCAGTGCTTCTGGAAACATTTTATCAAGTTTTATAAACTAAAAAGGTCCAACGATTCGGGTCATCTTAGGTTGCAAATTAAACTACTGGTCCTACTAACCTGAGCCAAACAAAAGCTACAATAAGATGCAGAGCCAGTCTGGTGGCCTGGGTTTGCCCAGCCCATGCACATGGTCCTTGGCATACATAAGAGATTTGATACTGAACAAATCTGAACCAAACCCCATACTCAAATACTGATGTGAACAAAGCCAACCTGTTACATCCCAATTTAAATTGACTCTGAGATTTTAGGCAGGACACATTGCTAAAAAATGTAAATGGGGCCAGTGAGATGACCCAGAGAATAAAGGGCAGCCAAACCTAATGGCTCCAGTTTGATCCCAGACCAACAGAGATGTAAAAGGAAAAAACCAATTGTCATGATATATTGTATATTTAATATATATCATGACAATAAAATATTTTATTGATATATAATAAAAATCAGCCTGGAATATGAGACCAGAATCACCCTAAGTCAAGTCATGAAGGTCAGAGAATGGTGACCCACACTTTTAATTCCATCACTCAGAAGACAGAGATCTTTCTGGATTTCTGTGAGTTCAAGGCCTAACACCTAAGCAGTAGTAGCTCACATCTTTAATCCTAACTCTAGGATTATGATACAGAATTGAACCAGGAAGTAAAACAGCTGGATGGAGAAAACATATAAGGTATAACTTCCTTCATTCTGTAGAAGCCACTAGGCTGAAGACCCTTGAAGATAAAACCATTTACCCTGTTCAGCCTAAGTAGTTGGCTGGATGAGAACTGACTGTGGTCTGTTTCCTCTCTTTCCCCCAATATCTGGCTTCAGGTTTGCATTATATGCTAAGTAGAGTTCATGCAATAACCAATTCCACAAAATTATCCTCTGCCTCCATGTGTGCCCCCCATATCATATATACATACACACATAATAAACAAAATAAAAATTTTTAATAAGCAATTCATGTATAGGAATGTCAATTAATGATGAAGACACATATTCTTTTTTTTCTTTCTGAGACAGGGTTTCTCCGTGTAGCTTTGACACCTCTGCCAGAACTTGCTCTGTAGAGCAGGCTGGCCTGAAGCTGACAGAGATCCACCTGCCTCTGCCTCCTGAGTGCTGGGATTAAAAGTATGCAGCACCACCTGCTGGACAGCAAATTCTTAACCAGTAAAATTGATATGAAAATGTATTTTAATTTGCAAGCTGGTTTTATTACAACTTTTTAAAAAATGTGTGAATATGGGGTCCCTGCAAAGGCTTACAGCCTACAGAGAAAGGAACTATAAGAGGCAGGAAGGAAATGAGGTTCAATACAACTTAGTTAGCCAGGCTGGTTCAAACTTCTAGATACCAGGTAGTTTATTTTTAGCCATTTTTAGGCACAGCACAATTTTGAAAAAAAAAGCTTCCTGATGACAGTTCACTCAATCCTGTGTATACAACATTTAAGAATGTTTATACTGAAACTCTTTACAAAGTTCATATCGCTTCTTCCATAAAGATGGGTTCTATTGACTTAGAAACCATGGTCAAGATAAGGGCCTAGGGATAATGACTGAGGTAAGCATGGTAGCCCATGGGAGTCTAGATTGGCTTGGCCCTAAGATAACACCAAAGTTACACAGGCTACTGTAAAGAACAAGTGACATCTCTGGGTTTTACTGACTGAGAAACAATGCTCAGGGTCTACGGAGGGAGAGTCTGGAATAAACAACAGAGTAAGTCTGGGGGATTCAGGTGAAGACAGGGCCTACAGATAGCAAAAGATTACCTGCCTGGTTGTAAACTACATCCTTTCCCAGTATTCTGGGTAGAAAAACAAGTAATTATCTCCTTCCTTTGAAGAGATAAGCCTGCATGTTTAACTTTCCTGGTTTCCCTAGAACTTAAAGACAGGGCCTACAGATAGCAAAAGATTACCTGCCTGGTTGTAAACTACATCCTTTCCCAGTATTCTGGGTAGAAAAACAAGTAATTATCTCCTTCCTTTGAAGAGATAAGCCTGCATGTTTAACTTTCCTGGTTTCCCTAGAACTTAACTATGTGAACAAGGACTTCATACCCGTTATATGTGAACCATGTCAAAGTTGGCATCCAACTTGTAAAGATAAACTATCTGGCAATAAAGAATCAGAATAGGAATCAAGTGTGATACTTGGTAGGAAGGTGACAGAGATCTCTCTCTGAGTCAACTGTCCATTGACAACTGATTATTTGACAAGATAAGAAGACTTAAGAGTGTCTGAGAATTGGGCAGTAAGGATTCTATGGGGGCAGAAATGCCTTCCTATGGTGGGATTCATGTTACAAAGTAATTGATTTATGACATACAAACAGATCTTTTGTTTCTGTACATAAATATTCCTAACATTCCTGGCTGAACAAAGCTTCCCACCCTAGGGAAGGGGCTCCAAAAAGCTAGCTAATGCACCAGGAATAGATCCTGGTCTCACTGCCAGGGGCCCCTCAAACTGACTGAGCTACATGACTGTCTCCCACATGCAGAGCCTAGTGCAGTCCCATGCAGGCTCCATGCTGTCGGTCTAAAGTCTGTGAGTTCCCACTAGTTTGTTTGGTTATCTCTGTAGATTTTCCCATCATGATCTTGACCATTCTCCCTTTCTCAAATAATCCTTCTTCCTTTTTTTGACTGGACTCCCAGAGCTCAGCCTAGTGCTTGACTGTGGATCTCTGCATCTGCTTCCATCAGTTACTGGATGAAGGCTCTACCCCCCCAATCTGATTAGGGGGGTAGGAGAGCTCAGGTACCCTCTCCACTACTGCTAGTAGTTTAAGCTAGGGTCATCCCTGTGGATTCCTGGGAATTTCCCCTAAATCAGGTTTCTCTCGAACCTCATAATGTTCTCCCACTCCGTCCCTCCCTTAGCTCAAGCATGCCATTCCCTCTTGTTCTCACCCCTCCCCACTTTTCTCATCAATAATCAAACCTTAATGGAACCAGAAAAAATCATCCTGAGCGAGGTAACACAGGCCCAGAAAGACAGACTCGGCACGTACTCATTCAAAAGTGGTTATTATACATAAAGCAAAGGATAAAAGACAATCCACAACCTCTGAGCAGCTAGGTAACAAGGAGGACCCTAAGAGGACCCATGGATCCCCCTGGGAAGAGGAAATAGATACAATCTCCATAGTAAATTGGGAAAATAGGGGGGAGGTGGCAAGGGGAGGTAGGAAGAGAACATGAGGGAGAGTGGAAGGAGGGACAGAGAGGGAGAACAATCAAACAGATGTCTTGATAGAGCCATTGTGGGGTTAGAGAGAAACCTGGTACTAGGGAAACACCCAAGAACCCACAAAGACTCCAAGCAACAGAGGAGAGGGTGTAACTCTGAACTTAACAGCGGGGAAACCTGCATGAGACTGAATGAGGCCCTCTGAATGTGGATGGCAACTATATGGTGTGGGCAGTTTGGGGGGGGGGGGGGCCCTCTGGCAGTGGGACCAAAATTTATTTCTGGTGCATGAGTTGGTTTCTTGGAGCCCATTCCCTACAGAGGAACATCTGGCTCAGCCTTGACACTGGGAAGAGGGGCTTGGTCCTACCTCAACTGGATATGCCAGACTGCAGTGACTCACCCTGGGAGTCCCTACTCTCTCTGAGGAGTGGAGGGAGGGATGGGGATGGGGGAAGTTGGGGGATGACTGGGAAGAAGGAAGGGAGGGGAAACAGTGGTGAGTATGTTAAAAAATAAATAAAATCAATCAAATCTTAGCTGGGTGTGGTGGGAAGCAGAGCCAAGAGCCTCTCTGTGAGTTCAAAGCTTGCCTGGTCTACACAGGAAGTTCCAAGACAGCTTGGACTACATAGGGAGATCCTGTCTCAAAACAAAACAAAAAAAGCCTTAAAAATGTGGCTCTAGAAATTTGGGCTGGGCATACGGTACACGTCTTTAATCACAGGCAGACCTCTCTGAATCCCAGTACAGCCCAAACTGTAAAGTGAGACTCTGTCTAAAGGGAGGGGAAAAGGCTGACTTCTGGAACTAAATATGGGAATACGCTCATGTTCAAATCCAGCTGGTAACCGGTCCCCCACTGCTCTCTCCACTACACCTGTCCAGACACCCACACACCCAGCTTAATTCTTAAAAGGACAATTTAAATTGGTAACTGGTCACTGTTCCTGAGTTGGCTGGATAGTAAAGGAATTTTCTGTTTTCATAGTTTTGAAGAAAGAGCTCTAAGCTGGCTTTTATAGTGCTGAATTAATAGTCTATTTAGCTGAACTGCTTTTCACTAACAATAAAACACAAAATTTTACAAGACTATGAAGTAAAAAAGGAAACTATTTATTCAACTATTAATAGCAGAAAATATTTATGTACATTTCATTCATCTCCACAATATAGCAATGACTATTATATAAAATAGTGCTTTGTAACCCTATTTATAAGCATATACAGTTTTTATTTGTAAGAATTTAAAAGAAAACCACTTGACTGGGTTGTCGGGAACCAGTGTCCCTACAGCACAATGGAAATCTCAGATCTGCTTTTGTCCTACTGAGCAATTTCTCCCCATCACTCTCATGTAAAAAAAATAAACACAACTTCCAAAGAGTCTAGAATCTCAAAAATTTTTGAAACTAGCCATAGAGCACTGCAGTTTGAGGTCCGGGCCAGAAACCTCATACTACAGAGCACTCATTTCTTTCTTTCTTTTTCTTTCTTTGTTTCTTCAAGACAAGGTTTCTCGGTGTAACAGCCCTGGCTATGCTGGAACAAATACTGTAGACCAGACTGGCCTTGATCTCAGAGATGCGTCTGCCTCCACCTCCAAGTGCTGGGATTAAAGGCCTGTACCCATATACAGCCCTGGTAATACTCACTCTTTCTAAAGGTCAGATTTGGTTTTTCCTGATGTGTATCATTCAGCAAGAACCAATGAACAAGAGTCTAACTTGAAGCTATTTTTTTTTAACTTTTACAAAAATCTATTTTATTATTTTATTTCTGGTGCTGCAATAACAATATTTATTTCATTATAAAGAGAATTTAATAACTGTCTTGCTTGTCAACTTGACATACACTAAAGTCACCCGTGAAGAGGGAACCTCAACTGAAGAACTGCCTCCATCAGCTTAGCCTGTAGGCATGTATAGAATTAATGATGATGTGGTAGGGTCCAGCCCACCAGTGGAAGGTGGGTGCCATCCTTAGGCAAGTTAGCCTGGGATGTATAGTAAAGCAAGCCACGCAAGCCATAAGAAGCAAACCAATAAACCGTCTTCTGTGGCCTCTGCTTCAGCCCTCATCTAATCCTTCTTAGGAAGTTTTCCTTGTACACAAAGGAGAAGGCCTCATGTGTCTGTACGTGTCTCTGTACATACAAACATACAGGACAGTCCACTTCACCTTATACTACTGTAAAGATGTTTTCAAACATTTGGTAAAATCCAGTGGTGTCTCAGTAGCAACTTCATTACAATATCTTTTGATTAGTTGATTTAAATCTTCATTCAAACATGAGTCACTCTGTGAAAATTTATCCTGGAAAAAACATGTTAAAATTAGTAGTTAAAACTCCTCATATTGTGCCAGGTGCTAGTGGGATACCTTTAATCGGGAAGCAGCTATAGGTGGATCTCTGTGTGTTCAGGGTCAACCTGGTCTACAGAGTGAGTTCCAGACCAGCCAGAGCTACACACAGTGAGACTTAAGTCTCGAAACAAAACCAACTGTCCAGTCAGGTCTTGGATGCCCCCTATATTGAGTGAAAGTCACCAACCATCTCTATGGAACTTCAGCCCCATGCATCCAACCCACTGTCAACTCCTTTGTGGTCAGTGCCTATAGTCTCATCCATGGGAGGCTAAGGCAAGACAAGCATAAGTTCAAGGTCAGCCTGGAATACAAAGCAATAATACTATGTCTCAGGAAAAGAGGAGGGGAAAAATGAAACTGGTAGAATTAAATTGCTAATAGACACACTGATTTAAGGTTTATTTATTCTATTTAAAAAAGTATGACATACCTTCTTTCTGGAGTTTGAAGGTTCAACAGGAGGGTTGAATGTCATTGTTGCCATGCTGTAAGCCTCAAAAAGTTCGACTGCAGATCTATAATTTTAAAAAAAAATTAGAAATGCAGAGATACACCTATACTTATCTGTACAACTTTAAGAGCTACATTATATTTGAAGAGTAATATCAATCATTCACCCAACTCATTAATTTAAGATACAAACTAGCCAGGCTCAGTGGTATATGCCTTTAATCCTAGCAATTTAAAGGCAGAGGCAGGTCTCGGTGAATTCAAGGCCAGCCTGGTCTACAAAGCAGTTGTAGGGCTGTCAAAGGTACTTAGAGAAACCCTGTCTCAAAAATAAATAAAAAAACTCTGTAGTATCAACATTATCTTACTAAGGTTATCACAGAAAAATCTAGTACACATTTAAAATTGTAGGCCTATATCCCAGGAAGAGTGCTAAGCAGATGCTCAACAGTTCATATGACTGAATCCCAACTCAACTAGTGATATCAATTACAAGCAACTAAATCTGTGACATAGTGAGAACTTCTCTCAAAATTTAGAAACATAAAGCAATGCACTGTCAAATACTACCTTCGACTCAGCTCCGGCTTGAGGGCCTCGGATCCTTCAGATGGTGCTCCAGCGAGGAGGTGAGCTGCAAACCTTTGCACTACAGGATGGTAATGTCTCTGAAGAGGAAAAGAAAGAAAGACTATTCACAGGTCAGTACACACAGACACACGCACACATAGATGAACAATTAAAGAAAGAGACCATTAACTGAGAGGGAACTAGGGAAGGTGGACATAAGAGGGAAGGAATGGAGGGAAGAAAGGGAAGGGAAGAAAATAATATTCTTTAATTTTTAAAAAGAAACTTTTAAAATCTAAAAGAATATTACTAGCCAGGTACAGTGGAACACACCTTTAATACCAGCACTCAGGAAGCAGAGGTCTCAAAGAGATTGCTAAGGGTTACACAGACAGTCCCCGTCTCTAAACATAAAATAGAGAACTACCTTTGTTCTCAGGAGTAAAATACATATCTGGGGCTGGAGAGATGGTTGGGGGTTAAGAGCACTAACTGCCCTTCCAGAGGAACCAGGTTGGATTCCCAGCACCCACATGGTGGCTAAGGACTGTCTGTAGCTCCAATTCTAAGGGGATCCAATGCCCTCTTTTGCCTCCATGGGTACTGCATGCAAATGGTAACACAGATATACATGCAGGCAAAACATGCATACACAAAATAATGTTAAAAAAAATTATACATCTGTGAAATAACCATAAAAAGAACTACCAAAAGGCAGTTTCTGTTTCATAGTGAAAATAATTTACCAGTTTCTATAAGGCTCACTCTAATGCTGACCTCCTTATAGGACCCTGGCACTGTAGGGGAAGCTACTTTGCAATGGAATCTATCAAAATCTCCTTGGCTAGGATCTAATACAGTATAAATATGCCCGATAACAAATCCTCTTTTTTTCTGAACAGAGTTAGGGAGCCTTCAATAAATCTCCATAAGCTCATTACAAAACTACCACCACTATCTTCCGTTTTAGAAACATACTCAACAGCTTAAGGAACATTGTAAGGTTCCTAGAAAAAGCATTCCAGAACACTCTGGCAATATTACTTGAGGAAAAGGTGAAAACATGCTTCTAATTCAGAAAGAGAGGAGAGGGGAAGAAAGGAAAGAGCAAGTGAAGAGGGGGGTGGTAGAGAGGAAAGGAGGGGCCCTTACCCGCAGTGTGTGCAGCTCCCACAGTGCAGTGTTCTGAGCATTACAGTACTCCGGCTCCTCCAGCTCAGGCAGGAACACCCCACTGCCCTGAGATTCGTTATCAAGCAACAGATCTGTTCTGGGAAAAGTCTATAAAAACATCACATTAAAAGGAAGAGTTAACTAATTTAAATGAAACTAATCTATACTTTATTTAAATGCAGTTATAATAAGGACTACAATTTTAACATCATTAAGCCTACTTTTAACAAGAAATAATTTATATCTGTATCATGAAAGAATGTCTCAGTTTGGAGAGATTACCAAATCTGCAAAGATGGCATACTCTTCCCACCTTTCAATCTCACTTTAAGGAATCTGTCTTATGGAAATATCTATAGCATCTTTTATAAGTGCAATTATTATACTCATTAAGGGAACAAAGAAGCATTAAAAAAAAAGCCAAGCTGTGAGTGAATCCCACTTCTACCCATTTTCTTTACTTACCACTGTTTTCTGAGTACACTGCAAGTGGGCAATTGGCTGCACAGTAACTAGAGCACGGCTGTGTCCACTCTTACAGCTCAACAGCACTGTCTGCTGAGGTGAGTCACTTCCCTCCTCTGCACCCTTATCCCAACTGTAAAGCAGGACGAGTAACAATTGCTACAACTATCTCAGCTATGAAACCTTAAGTAATGTATTATTTGTGAAGTGCTTGTAACAATGACAAGTGCACTGTAAAGAACTGTGCTTGCTAAACAACCAGCTAAAAAACTTTAATCATTAAAAACATAAAGTAGGAAATTTATACTTGTAGTGGGATTATGTTGTTACATTGTAAATAATTGTCCTGTCTACTGGTTTAATACAATTGCTGATTGGCCAAAGGTAGAAATGAATTATGGGTGGGGCTACCAGTCTAAGAAAACTCTGGGAACAGGAAAAACAGAGCAGAGACACCAGAGAAGCCAGGAGATGCAGAGGACAACTATGCTGTTCTAAGGAAAGGTACGGACCTGCATGGCTGAACAGGATAAGAATCATGGGTTAGTTGAAGAGCAAGAACTAGCAAGAAATATGCCAGAGCCAGAGGCTGATTAGTGTAAAATTAATACATGCATCTGTGTGATTCTGTGGGACTGCGAGTTTGCAGATCTGGACCACAGGCCAGACAGGCCAGAAACACAAAATACTACATATACTACATGTCTATCATTATGCATTCTAAAAACAGTATATAACAATTCACATCACTCCCTTTCATGAAACAATGTTCTTTGTGTGCAGCACAGGTGCTTGCTTATATAGGACAGTATGCAGAGACACAAAGTGCAGACAATGGCTGCCTCCAGGAGGTATCATAAATTGCTTTATTTTACTTCTCTTAGCATCTGATTTTGTTACAAATGAGAATTTCTTTTTTCCTCACATTTAAAGAAATGTGCTCTCTCACTAAGCTGATACCGCATACCTGTAATCTCAGGACTTGGGAGACAAATGCCAGTTAGGTTTTTATGAGTCTGAGGCCAGTGTGCATAGCCAGTTCCTGGCCAGCCAGCACTAAACAGTGAGACCCTGACTCAAAAGAGAGAGAAAGTCAGGATCTCAGTCTGCTGCTCAGACCAGCCTAAAACTCCTGGGCTTGAGCTGTCCTCCTGCATCAGGCTCTGATTGAACTGTAGGCACTTGACTATGAATTAATTTAGTAATTATGATAAATACTCAAGGGACAGAGACACACATCAAACAAGTGCCCTGCCAGTACACCATGAGAACTCTATTTCTTCACACTACTTACATGCATCAGTATTCTGGTAGTTGCTAAAAGGCCAATGCTTGAATTTGGAAGAACCTGCAGAGCAAGCGTACAAAGGCGCTTGATGAAGGCAAGAGCTCGCTGATGAGAAACCTGCTTTCTGCGCTTGCTTAGCATGACATCAAGGCAGTGCAGAACAATCTCAATATCATCGTTGGTAGCACCTAAAACAGATATCCTTCAGGATCATTCTCATGTTGTCATTTTACGCAACTTTCTAAACTCCAGAAAACCCACAAGATGAATTATCATACCCACTGCAAACCATCCTCCTAGTCAGTAAAGCAATGCTTAGAGATACTCTGGGATGCATTTATTCCATTTCCTGTCAACCCAAAAGTTTTTTCATGCCCAAGTCTTACATAGCATTAACTATGGATGCATGACAAAGGCAAGCCAGCATTTTATGCACTAAATCCTATTTCTCATTAGCTACAATTATGATTACAATATATCCTCAAGCTACATATACAAACAAGCATCTTCTAAAAACATACCTGCATGTAATTTAAACAGTGTCTTGTAGAGATGTGTATAGAATTTCATCGGGTCAATATTTAGAACATCACCTTTGAGATGACAACAAATACAAATTAGGTTATAGTCAGGGATGAAGCAAATAAAACCCAAGACAGTAACTCACCTTGCCCAGAAAGAATATGAAAAGCAGTTTGAATACAGTGAAGACTTTCTTGATAACTTAGATCCTTTAAAAAAGAAAGAAAAAAAGAAATGAGAATGACTGTTGCCCTTTACATCTTTAAACAATAATTCACTAGTAGAGTTACTTACGCCAGACTCAATGAGGGTATGAAGAACCACTAATAAATCATCAAAAAACTCCACATTTATAAGATGTGCAAACCTAGAATCAAATAAAACTAAGTTACTAAATAATCCAAAAGCAGAAATAAAGCAAATAAAAATAGCTTGACTTTAAAATTGCATTTTAAATATTACTTATATCAAATTGTTAGTCATAATGGAAATAAGTGATGACTGATAGCATAAAATAGAACATAATCAAGAACTGAGAGGCCAATCTTAGGAATGCCAGAAACATACGAAGCAGAAAGAAAAACAAAGATAAACTTTAAGAGGTTTGACATGAGAAAGCAAAAGGCCCCCACGAAGGCTGGTGAATCAAACAGGAATGACAAGTGGAGCATTAGGACATCATGAGGAGACATTGTGAGCGTCCCAGCTCTGTGGCCAACGTGGATTCCCAACGCATCTAAAGGGGTCACTACACAGCAGTCCTTACCTGGCAAGACCTTCTAGAACCGCTGGGAGAAGAGGCGATCTCTGGGCCTTCTTCAATATCCTGAAGTAGGTCACAAACACAATATTCAGAGTCTCTGTGTGCTGGCAGAGAAAGCAGACAGGAACACCTTAGAACTAGCTGGCAACTCTCCTTAAGTCAGAATAATTATGACTTTCTTTTCCCTTCCTCATCCCTCCCAGAATTCACTTTAGAACAAAACAGCTGAAGATATACATTAGTGATTTCATAAACTGGCATGATGCAGGACATGAAATAAAGCAGTACGATATGACTTTTAGTTGAGGCAGTCTACAGTTAAAATCACTTAGCGGAGTACTTGGGGAGTATCAGGGCGGAACTGCTCACCAGCTTCAGCTTTTTCTCAGTGCTCTCTGAGGCTTCAGCCTCCCGAAGTTCCCGCTCCAGTTTCTCCTCTGCTTTTTTCCACTGAAAGAAAAAAGGGGGTGGGGGTGGGGGGATTTATCAGTGCAGGCAAGAATGAGGCAGAGCATCAACAATAACACAGTAAGGTCCCATACGGACTATGAATGTGAACAGTAAGATACACAAGTGAGCTGAATTAGTAACTGCTTCCCCAGGGAAGAGGTGGAAGAACAGCATTAGAGGAGGGACAGAGAGGATTCCTGCCCCAACAGCAGCAACAACTAATGTGTAGAAAGATTGCCCAGCATTACGGAGCTTTACATGTGCTGCACATAGCATCTCATTTAAACTGTAAGTTGATTCTTAAAGGCAGATACTATCTGTCCTTCTAAATTAACTTCAAAAGTGTCAGTAAATGAAAAGTGACTAGATTTCAACCCAGATTTAAGAGGCTACAACTTTGGTCAATAAAATGACTGAATCATTAAAAACTCAAATGAGTGTATTCTTTGTGTTAAGAAAAACAAAATCTTTATTTCATGACTCTAAATTGCTTTTCATAGATATACACAAATAAATATATGTAGAAAAAGTGTTTTTAAGTTGGGAAGGGTGGCTGTGGTTCAGTGGGGAAAGATACTCGCTGCCAAGCCTCTTACCCGAGAGCAATCCCTAGAGCCAACATGGTAGGAAAGAGCTTCCACAAATTGTCCTCTGACCTCCTAACACCACACCATTCACATGTACATACATACACACATACATGATGGTCTGCTAAAAGCTTAAAACATAACCCTAACCAATCAAAGGATAAGTCTACATAAAAGCAAAAATCACCTGTTGCTCTCTGCCAACTACTGTGACTGTTAGTCCAAATTAATTTTAGGCAAACATGGTTTTGAAAAAGGGGGGGGGGTTGAAATTGTTTAAATACTTTAGATTTCAAAGTGATTTTATTTCTTTTTTGAAAAAAAAATCTTGTTAGGTTCCAGATGCTGGTCTGAAATGGAACTCAAGCAATCCTCCTGCTTCAACCTTCCAAACCGCTAATAATATACCCATAGTTGTTGCCGCTGTTGGAGCAGGAATCCAATCTCTGTCCCTCCTCTAATGCTGTTCTTCCCTAGGGAACCAGTGTTACTATCAGCTCACTTGTGTATCTTATACACACACACACCAGATTTCAATATTTTTATGACTTAACTATGATTTAAAACTGGGTATGGTGGAACAGGCCTACAATCCCAGGATTATGGAGGTAAGAGAAGAAAACCCCAAGGCCAGTGTAGTGGGACCTTGTCCCAAAAGACATCTTTCTTGACAACATCATCAATAAACAACGCAGGGAAAACCAGATGTCCAGATGTCCACAAAGAAAAGGAAACTTATCTCTCACCCAGCATTAAAATTAAGTCCAAATGGATCAAAGATCTACTGTAAAACCTGAAACTCCCCAACTTCTAGAAGAGAAGGTAGAGAGGATGCTACAGTGTGGCATTGGTGAGGACTTTCTAAATAGAACTTTGGTTGCTTGGGAGATGAGGCGAAGAAGATCTCATGGAACTAAAGTACTCTATACAGGGAAAAGAATCCAGTGAAGCTCACAGGGTGGGAGAGATCTCTGCCAGCTGTGAATCTAACAAAAGACTGTTACTCAGACTAGATGAAGACCTCAAAATTCAAAACACCAACAGATAATAGATCTGAACACAGAGCTAAGGAGAAGGTTGATCAAGTAAAGCATCTGCTAAAGCCCAATGACCTGCGTTTGACCCCTAGAACAAACATGACGGGAACCGACTCTCACAGTGTCAAGTTTTTTAGAAAGATTTGAAGAAGGGTCTAGAGAGATGATGTGGCTTAAATGAGAATGTACCCCTAATAATACTAGGAAGGATTAAGAAGTGTGGCCTTGTTGGAGGTGTAGCATGAGGGGCTTTGAGGTTTAAGAAGCCCACACAAGACCCAGTTTCTCTATCTCTCTGCAAATTTCCAATCAGATGTTAAATGATCTCAAATACTGATCATGTTATCTCTCAAATACTTATTAAGTACCATGTCTGCCTGCCTCCCACTGTGCTCCCTGCTATGATGTTCATATATTAACCCTCTGAAACACAAGCAAGCTCCCAATTAAATGTTTTATGCTATAGCTTGCCTTGGTGATGGTGTTTCATCACAGCCAAAAAAAGAGTTAACAAAGACAACTAAGCAGTTAGGAACACCTGCTGCTTTTTTGCAGGGGACCCAGGTTCAGTTCCCAGCAGTTCACAACAGCTTGTAACTCTTTGTTCCAGGGGATTCGATGCCCTCTTCTGGCCTCCTTGGACACCAGGAACCCATATAGTACATATACACACATGTAAGCTAAATAGTCACTTACATAAAATAAAATTATATTTTAGAAGAATTCTCAAAAATATGTATTCTGACAGAGAATTCTCAAAAGAAGAATATGAATGGCAAATAAACAAAATGTTTTATTAGGGATGCCTGCACTAAATCAGAACTGGACCTGTCAACAGTCAAGACTCAGAGGGAAAGGAGCTCAGGGAGGCCCAGCACTAACTGCTCAACCATTCCCATTTAGAGCGAGGACAAACTGCCTTCAGCTGTTATATCCACAGGTGACCCGACCAAGCTCCAATCACTACTTCAAATGGTCACAAATGGCCCAGGTTAAACTACATGGGTCACAAAATGAGCCTGAAAAAGAGACTACTGGATGTGGGGGTGGAGGGATTGGTAGAGATAGCAGGGAAATTAAAAAAACCAACAAAACAGTGGGAGAGGGTAATCAGAACACATTAAATATGTATATAACGAAAGTCATTAGAAAGGTCCTTTCTTAACTGTGATTTATACAAGATTTATCTAATTACACTTTGACTCCACTTATCCAAGATCAACCAAAGCAGAATATTTGAATGAAATAAAGAAACTAAACCAAACCTTTCTTTGCATTCTTGATAGAGTTTTTCTCTTTTCCTTGAAAGTCATAAACTTTTTTGGTTTGTTAATGTCTTCTGTATCTTTTTTCACTTCTACTTCCTTGATTCGCAGGCATAAAAATGTTTTTAACATCTAGTATTGGGGAGGAAAAACAACACACATCTTAGTACTTACACTATCCCCAAAGACTGTAGAAAAGCACTTCTTCCCAATGTGCTGGGTGTCTTGGTACACTGACACAGAGTTCTGCCTCTTCTGATAATCATACTCAGACATCTATCTATGAAAGGACACTAGGATCTGGCTAAAAATCAGAACAGCTCATTCATGACTACAGGGGAAACAACACGTACACTGGCAGACAATATGGCACAGGCTAAACAGGCAAGAAAAAGGTCTGAGACAGTATGAAAAACGACAAATCCACACATTCTAAACTAGCTGTTTGCTACCAAATTTTGTAATTAATAGAGTCAACATTCATCTGATCCTCACAATACAAAACAGTACCAAGAGAAAGAGATTTCCCCTTGAAGAAACCACCTCACTGCATTCTCTGTCATAACAGCTCTCATGAGACAAACGACTAACAACCACAGGATTTGTATTCTTTCAATGTTTCAACTTGCACATATGGAAGGGAAGGTGAATATTTCAGATAACAGGACTAAAAGCATGAGATAAAAATGAATAACAAAAACCATAAAATGTGAAATAGATATAAAGTTATCCTCAGTATTAGAAAAATAGGTTTTAAATATTTTATAGGCATTCTATGTGCTCATAAAATATTACTAGCTAATGAAAAACAATTCAATTAATTAAAGTATACAGTTTGTAGGGGGCTAGGGAATGTAACTTTTATTCTACATCACTGAAGTAAAATATTTCTCTACAGGTGAGTTTCATGTTCAAGTCACACTATCTGATGATCTTTTCTCTTAAGAAGCCTGTTATCTATCATTTTGGTGGTTGAACTAAGTAACTCCACTAATGGAAAGGGAAATGAAAGGGACTTAAAAACAAACAATAACAATAAAATAAGAAAACACCACACCTTTAATCCTCGCACTCAGGAGGCAGAGGCAGGTAGATCAGCCTGGTGTTATGGAATGTCTTTCTGTATGCTGTGAATACCACTGGTTAATAAAGAGGCGATTTTGGCCTATGGCAAGCCAGCTTAGAAGCAGGCAGGAAATCCAAGTATAGATAAAGGGGAAGAAGGGCAGAGTCATACAGACCTGCAAACTGCCACCATGGAAGCAAGATATAAAGAAACACAAGTAAGCCATGAGCCACGTGGCAATACACAGATTAACAAAAAAGTGTTAAGTCGAAAGAGTTAACAAGTAATGAGCCTGAGCCATAAACCAAACAGCTTGTAACTAATGTAAGCCTTTGTGTGATTATTTGGGGCTAAGCAACTGTGACTTGCAGGTCTGGACCTGGGGATGGACAGACCAGAAACTTCTGGCTACAGCCTGGTCTACAGAGCAGGTTCTAGGACAGCCAGGGCTACACAGAGAAACTCTGTCTCGGGTGGGGGATATCAGTATAACCACCAGAAACAAATTTAATGTGAACATCCACGTGAAGAAAACAAACAAGATAGAATGTGAAAGTCACTAATCCCAGAAACCCAGAAGTCCAAAGCAGAGGGATGACACGATTGGGGCCAGCCACAAATGGTTAGAGACTCTATCTCAAATAAAGAAAAAACAAACAGATGTCATTTTAAATTAATGGCAAGATACATACCATCCATTTCAAACATATACATAAACATTTCAAACATATGACATATACAGTCATATAAGTTAAACATATCTGCAGTCATATAACACACACACAAACTAATCAAAGAGCTTACATATTCAACATAAAAACCAGAAGTCAGCAACGTGTGATAGTGTACACCTGCAGTCCTAGCATTGAAGCAGCTCTCAGACAAAATGATCTCTCTAAGTTTGGAGCCAACCTAGTCTACAAATCAAGTTCCAGGGTTACAAAGTACAATCAGTCTCATAAAACAAAACAAATAAAAACCAACCATAAGACTGCAGGAAAGAGAATCTATAACCTCGAGACTACGGTGACTTTATGTATGACAAAAATGCACATCAAGTGAAGCTCCATAGGGAGTTAAAAGGCAGCTGAGCCAAGAAATATTTCTAAATCTAGACAATAACAATTACATTCTTACTATGTATTAAAGCATACATTTTACACTCAGTACCAAGAACAGGTCTGGTACTAAACGTGTATTTACTGAAGTGGTATTTTAAAAATTATCCCAAATTGGGAGCTAGAAAAATGGCTCAGGAATTAAGAGTACTTTCTGCTCTTCTAAAGGACCTGAATTCAGTTCCCAGAACCTACACTGGGTGGCTCACAGTCAAATTTAATTTCATATCCAAGAGATCTGTCCTCTTCTGGCCTCCAAGGCATCTGTGCATACATGACGCTTATTCACACAGACAAACACATAAATAAAATTGAAAACATAAATCTTAAAATTATCCTAAGTCATTACAAAAGATACTTAATAAGAAAAACTGGCAAGTAATTCAAATGGCAAAAAGTTCCAATGATCAATGAAAGTACAGAGCCAAACTCACCCCTGTGGAAAAGCTATCATTACACACAACAAATACAATAATGTTGCAGAGGTGTGGGAAGAGCAGCAAGACTCACTGTGTCTAGGTGTAAACTAGACTGGCCACTGTAAGAATCACTGCAAATGTTCCTCACTAAGCTAACCACAGAACTTCCCTACGATCTCGCTGTACCTCCTGACACTTACCTAAGACTATAGGCACACTTGTACTTTACTCATCTCCTGACAGTTAGGAAACTCAGTGTAGGTGTCCATCAATGTGTGAATGGATAGTGAAACATGGTATACACGCTCAACAATTTTATTCAGTTCTTAAAAAAAAAAATGAAATTTGGTAATTTGCAGGAAAATGCAAAACAGCATATTAAGTTAAGTAACCCAAGCCCAGAAATAAAAAAAACACATATTCTCTCATATGTAGATCATTTGAGGGGGGGGGGTGGAGGGGGATTGTGAGACAAGGTTTCTCTGTGCAACAGTGCTAGCTGCCCTAGAACTCACAGAGATCCTACCTCTGCCGCCAGTAACATTCAGTACTGGGCAGTCAGTTGAAAATGACTCAAACCACTAATGACAGCCCGAATGACACATATTAGGCAATTTCTTATTTTTAAATGTGATTACTATTGTATCCACTAACTCTACTCAAAAAATCTAATTCATAAAATATTCACAATATAAAAAACCCAATATGGACAGTGGCCTCTCCAACACTGAGTATATCAGGAAAACTCTTCAGACAACTCACTGTATACCAAGCAGGGTGCTATACATTTCTGTGTGGGATGCTGAAGTTCACATCATCATCATATCATATAGCAGAAAAGTATTCCTACTGAAAGCCAATTTTTAAACAAGG
Organism: Phyllotis vaccarum; assembly: GCA_033318265.1. Classification (NCBI taxonomy): domain Eukaryota; kingdom Metazoa; phylum Chordata; class Mammalia; order Rodentia; family Cricetidae; genus Phyllotis; species Phyllotis vaccarum. The sequence goes on along the minus strand of JARWLC010000004.1, from coordinate 22,876,714 downwards.
ATGAATACATCCCTTTACAAATTCTGTATAACTGTCAGTAATGCTTACATTTAACAAATGCATATATTTAACTTTTCACCTTATGTAAGTACATTTCTTGAAACAATAAAAAATTAACTTTGTAATTTAATATAAACTTCAAAGTAAGAAAAGAAAGGCTTACCTCCGGCCTAACTTCGTAATTTCTGCCTTTTACAAAAGCAGAAATCACTTTAATTACCCCAAGAGAAGCTTGGCCTAATTTATCTTGTTTGAAAAGTTTCTTTACTGCTTCACAACACATTTCAGAGATCTGAAAAAGAAGAGTCACAATAAAACAGTACACTTTGGGTCAGGAGACCCTGCTGTTGGAGAATGTCCTGTGCATTGTGAGATGTGAAAAGCCTCCATGGAAAACTACTCAATTAATGCTCAAGTCATTTTCTTAAAGACAGTGTATGATAAACTGATACTAACTTACTACTAACAGCTTATAAAGAGTTTATAGGAGTAAGATCAAATACACTGTGTGTAATATTCCCTTAAGGGCAGAGCAATAAACCAGAGCACCCACCAACTTTGACCCATCATTCATCAATGGGACAATCAGTACAATGATGTTGTTGTGAAAGTTAAAATGGGGCAGGGCCACCAACAGCTCACACAGGCTCTTCACAGCCACTTCAGCCAGCCCTTTGTAGGCCTTTAAGGACACCACGTTGCTCTTTTTCAGCTTCCTTTGTTTCCAGTCTAATTAAAATACAAATGCAGTTACTTTAATCACTGGTCAGCTTAAATTGACTAGCTCTTATTTTACAGTAAACATATATTCCCACACTTAGAAGCTATAAAATATTTTCATGGTCAGATCTGCATAGAATATTTGCATCTTTATGGTCTCAGACAGAAGCTACAAGTTATATAAAGAAGAAACTATAAAATACAGAATTTGATCTTGGAACCGAGAGAGAGAGAAAATACAAATCATCTTAGTAGTCTTTCAAATTAGTTACGTGCCAAGATAATATGAGACTAACAAGTTGGCTCAGTGAGTAATAGACCTGAGTTCGACCCCTGGAATCCACAGGATGGAAGGAGAGAATGGCTCCCACAAGTTGCCTTCTACAGACTCACATTCCCATACTATCATATGTGCACCCACATGTATACCCACCAACAAATAAATATAAGTTAAAAAAAAATTAGAAATGGTAATTTGGGGCATCTTCTTATGGTTTTCTTTTTTTTTTTTTTTTTCTTGGCTATCCTGAAACTCACTCTGTAGACTAGACTGGCCTTGAACTCACAGAGATCCATCCATCTGCCTCCACCTCCTGAGTGCTGGGATTATAGTACTGTACCACCACCATCCAAAAAAATAGCTATTTGAATATACACATAGCTTAGTATTAGACTTAATTTCATTTTTAGTGTAGTTACATTATATTCTTTTATGTATATACCTGGTAGATGACTGTGTCCACATTCATATGCATGTCAAAGCCAGAGGTCAAAACCAAATGCCTTTTACTGTCACCTTTCACTTATTTTCAATGTATATGTGGAGGGGTGGGAAGTATGTGCACCGGTGAGTACAGGTGTGCACAAGGTCCAGAAGAGGGCATTGGAATCATGGGAGCTAGAGTATAGGCAGTTGTGAACAGCCTGGCATAGGTTCTAAAAATCAAATTTAGGTCCCCTGAGCCATCTCCATATTATTTATTGAGACAAGATCTCTACTAATCCTGTTCTGGGGTTTGCCAATGGCCAAGTAAGAGCCTCCAAGATCAAATCCTAGTACATTCTAGGTGGAGGTCAAAGCATAAAAACAATATCCAAGCCTCCATCTCTATGTTCACTTTACCATTTCTCTACCCGACTAAGGCAAATAGGAGACTCAGCAGTACCATCTCAGCCAGTAACTAGGTCCTAGCACTCAGGAAAGCAGTCCAGTGAGATGAACTAGGCATCTAGGTTTCTTCTCCATTCACCACCCAATTTTCACTGTGCTTCTCTGTTTTTGAAGAGAAAGGTGTGCAGAGAGCTTATCATCACAGCTAAGTTTTAAGTTTGCTTTTAAAGCATAAACATCTACTTCAAGATACAGCCTTTTGTCTACAATTTTAAAAGACAATGACAATGATGACAAAGAAGAATAAATCCCAACTGTTCATAAATTCAACAAACATATGGCTACTTATGAAGGACTACAGCATACTGAGCATATAGCTCAGCTGTAGTGTGCTTGCGTAGTGTGCATGGGTTCCTGCATTCAATCCCCAGCATCATAAAAAGAAAGACAAAGAACTACAGAAATAATAAGGCTCTTACTAATAGTTAATAAAATATCTAAACACTTTGTGTTTATAAATCCAACTGCTTCTCATAAATCCTACAAGGTAAGTAATATTAATACTTTTATTGATAAAAATATAAAGTACAGAAAGCTAATTTACCTATTATGTAAATGATGGAAAACGCTCTGGAAGTCTTTTGGTGTTTTGAGACAAGGTCTCCATTCCGGAATACAATGGACTTAAAGGTTGTGTGTGGCTGACAGTGACCCTGAACTTCTGGTATTTCTGTCTCCACCTCCCCTATGCTGACATTACAGATGTACCACCACATACACCTGACTTATGCACTGATGCATTGTCACAGATGAATGCTATGTAAGAACTCTTCCAATTGAACCATAATCCTCCAGAAAGTCTGACTTTAGACTGCCTCTCACATAAAACCAAATATAAAATTTACCTTTGTAAGGTATGCATGTATTTCTTTATGTTTCCCTGTTGGGCATGATGATGCAAGTCTTTAACTCCAGACCCCAGAAGGCAGAGGCAGGCAGATATCTGTAAACTTGAGGCCAACCTGGCCTACAAACTGAGTTCCAAGCCAGCCAGCACTACATTGGGGGGGGGGGGGGGGGGCAAAGGTTGTACAACCTTTAATCCCAGTGCTTGAGAGGCAAAGGCAGGCAGTTCTCCAGGCTCAAGGAAAACCCAAATTATAAATAAATAAATAGATAAATAAATAAATAAAGTAAGTAAGTACATAAGTAAATATACCTTTAATCATTTGTTCCAGATTTTCCAAATAAAATTTGTATTGGCTAACCAGGCCTTCTTCAAATTCTCTTAACTTCTGGGTTTCTTTACGAATCTGAAAAGATCAAAATTATTTTATGTTTAAAGGTCAGAACATTAACTTTAAAACCTGTCAAAACCAGAAAGAACCAACTAAGCAAAAAATAAAACCAACCAACAAGTGCCTTTCACTTTGGTGGGGGCAAGAGCAAGAATTAAATAACAAGAACCCTCTCTTTTCCCATCTCCTGTCCTCCTAAAGTTTTGCTTATTTGATATAATAATTTTATCTAGCATCACCTTGGTAGATTTTTCTGCTTCTGTCAGGGGCCGGATTTTATACGAAGGAGTGATGTCCTTAAATAGCTCCATCAGTGAAATGATCACCAGCTTCCGGACAGTGACAGCCACATCAGGATCCTGTTCCATCAGCATGGAACGCAATTCTTTCAGTTTTTTAATCTGTTAAAGAAATGATTCATAAGACTATAAAATGGTAGCAAAGCATTTCAGAGCAAAAGACAACAGCCCTGCATCTAACATCCTAAGCTGAATTCACCTAACAACTCACAGAGCCAAGCTGCATTAAACTCCAATGGACACATCACTAAAGTTATAGGAAAACCATACTTTAGTTATGTGGGCAAGTACAGACTATTAGAAATAGGTTAGGAGCTGCACACCTTTAATCTCAGCACTCACTTGGGAGGCAGAAGCAGGTGGATCACTGTGGGTTCATGTCTGCATAGTGAGTTTTAGGACAGTCAGAGCTACATAGTGAGACTTTATCTCCAAATCAAATAAATAAATAAATAAATAGGCTGGCAAGATGGCTCAGCAGATAAAAACATTCCAGCGTATGCTTGATGATTTTGATTTCTATCCCAGGAACCCTTGGTGAAAGGGGAGAAACAACTCTCAAGAACTATGTCTGAAGTGCACTTATGCACCATAGTAAGTGCACTTACGTGTACACAATAATAATAAGTACTGAGTCTGGTAGTGGTGGTGCACACCTTCAATCCCAGCACTTGGGAGGCAGAGGCAGGTGGATCTCTGTGAGGTCAAGTCCAGCCTGGTCTAAAAAGTGAGCTCCAAGACAGTTGAGACTGCTTCACAGAGAAACTCTGTCTTGAAAAAACAACCAACCAAACAAAAATGCTAATGCTAAATCAAGAATATAACCACTGGAGAGGTGTAGTTCGGTGGTAGAACATTTGACCAGCATGCATGAGGTTCTGGGTTCAATACTTGAGAGTGGGAAAAAAATATATGTATATACATAGAGCCAAGTTCTATTAATTTCAGTAAGATCTGAAGATAATTTACATGATAAAATACAAAAGTATAAAGTCGGTGCTAACTTCAACAGCACATATACTAAAAGTGGAAAGATGCAGAGAGTAGTCAGCAAAGATATGAAACAATCCTATTAAAAAATAAGAAGTAGACTTTAAGTTAAATGCTTGCTTTGAATTACTATTGCTATTGGAGCAGAACAGTGGGTAAAGAGCAATACTCAGGCTTGCTAGCAATGTTTCCCACATATATAAGTAATTTTTAAAAAGTTAAATTATTAAATTTACTTAAATCAAAAAATCAACTATTAATCTCAAAATATTTTACATTAATATAAATTTTAATTTATTAATACAAACTTAAAGTCAATTCTCTTATACTATATATATTTTTCTACTCTTGTTTAAAATATTTATATAACTAATTTAAAATTATAATATAAAGTTTTAAATACACAAAAATATAATTCAATTAAATAAATAATCTTCAAACACATCTAAAACCTACAAAATATAACATTTAAAATGTTTTAAAAACTTAAACTTTTCTAAACAATAAGACAAGCCTACTCCTAATAACACCAATTTACTTGAAAAAAATAGACATCGAAAAAACTCCATATAAACATTAATTTCTTTATAACATCAATTAGCCACTAAACATAAACCTATTCTTATATTAACTTCTCATCAATATACTATTAAAACTAGACATACAAGATCCATAAAAAAATAATCCCTAAACTTTGACAATAGACATTCAAGTTCCTACTTTACAAAAAAAAACCTGTCAAACATTCTTCAAAATTCACACAGCAAGAACAAGGACCTATTTGCTATCCTGAAATTGTGAGGCTTAGGCATAAGGCTCAGGAGCAAAAGACCTGACCCAACTAAGTGGCTATCAATGGGGGAGAGGGCAAGCAGCAATCACTTGAGTTGTTTGCACACACTGGGAGTTGAACCACAACCTTGTGCATGCTGGGCAGGTGCCCTGTGACTCTACCACTGAGAGGCATCTCCATTTGTCCCGTAAGGCGTTGAGGGTTTTTTTGTTTTGTTTTGAAGACAGTTTCTCACAACATAGCTCTGGCAGGTCTAGAAGTCACAGTGATCTGCCCACCTCCACCTCCGAAATGCTGGGAAATGGCATGTGTCACCATGTCCTGCTCTGGAGTTTCTGAAGGCCCAAATTTTCAGTAAGAAAATAACAGAAAAAAAGACATTACCAAATGACATCAAAAGATACTGTCAGGCCAGTGCGAAGACTCTGAATAAAGGCACTTGCCACTCAGACCTCATTACCTGAGTTCAATGTCCAGAACCCATTGAAAGAATGGACCCCTAAAAGCTGCTCACTGACTACACATGTGGCATACACACAGGTATACTCAAGTCAAAAAATGATAATAAAATAAAATCCTTTATGTATTTATTTTTCTTTTGTTTGTATTGTTTGCTTTTCTTTCAAGACAGGATTTCTATATAGCCCTGTCTGTTCTGGAACTTATGGACTCTATGGACTAGGTGTGCAACACTTCTGCCCAACACAAAATCCATTTAAAAACTAGCACTTATGCCTAGTCATGGAAGTGTGCTTCTTTAATCCCAGAACTCAGAAGGGCAGCAAGTGGGTCTCTGGAAGCTCCAGGCAAGCCAGGGCTAAATAGTAAGACTTTGACTAAAACACAGGCTGGGAGGTGGCGGTGCACACCTTTAATCCCAGTACTAGGGAGGCAGAGGCAGGTGGATCTCTGAGTTCAGGCTTGGTTTACATAGTGAGTGTCAGGACAGCCAGGGCTACACAGGAAAACTCAAGTCTCAAAAAAACAAGAGGGAGAGAAAGAAAGAGAGAAAGGGAAGAAAAAAAGAAAAAACAAATCCGCTCCATGCACATCTGGGCAAGTACTAATTAAACTTGATGGGTTATCAAGACAAACACCAAAAACAGCCAGGCACGGTGGCATACAATTTTAACCCCAATACTTTAGAAGCAAGGCAGGCAGATCACTGAGTTCTGGCTAGCCTGGTCTACACAGTTACTTCCAGTAGGACAGCTGGAGTGCCATAGCAAGACCCCGCTTCAAAAATAAGGGTCATGAAATTGAGAAAAGCATTTGTTGGGGTGATGTGGGGAGAAGTAGAAGGGAGAAATGGGGGTGAACATCATCATAGTTATTTTTACTTATGAAATTCTCAAAAAAAAATTTAATTAATATAAGAATAGCTCAGCACAGGCTGCTCTTCCAGAGGACCTGAATTCAATTCCCAGCAACCACATGGTGACTTAACAACCATCTATGATGGTACCCTCTTCTGGCCTGCAGGCATAAATATGTAGTACGAAGTTTCTGGCCTGGATTTTCGGGTCTAACCTTAAGGTCTAGGCCCACGGTCCCGCAGACCCCCAGAACCCCAGACCCACAGTCTTACAGAGACACACAGACGCTTTTATTAGTTTTTGGCTGATCAGCCTCAGGCCCAGGCATATCACTTGCTAGTTCTCTACCCTTCATCTAACCCATGTCTCTTGTTCAGCCATGCGGCTCGGTACCTTTCTTTAGAGTGGCATGGTTGTCCTCTGCTTCCTGTGGCTTCTCTCTGGTGCTCTGTGGTGTTCTGTTCTCAGAGTTTTTAGTCTGGTAGCCCCACCTACACTTCCTGCCTGCCTTTGGCCAATCAGCTCTTTTTATTTGACCAGTGGGTGGGACTGTTATTTACCATGAGACAACACAATACCCCTACATATCCCCTTTTCTCTATTAAACAAAAGGAACTCCAATTCTAAAATTCTTTTCCCCCCTTATCTATAACAGCTTATAAGCAACACTGTAAATAAACACAAACATCCATAATCCACGTTTTGGGAATGTGGGCGTTGTTCTCTAGGCTACTTCCTGCTGAATGGGGATGCTGACAATCTCATGGGAATCTAAAGAAAAATGTAGGATTATGGACAAGTCTTTAGTGGAGTAGTCTCTAAGGCTGGGTCATCTCAGCTAGTCTCTTTGAAATTGTTTTAGATTTAGAGCGCTCTGGAACTTTAACAGAGGTGTTTTGAAATGTTGAATCATCTGGTCCATGCATTTCCATTCGAGATTTTTTAGGGGGTCTTCCTCTATCAAACTTTATGTTCCTTATCCAGGAAGAAATCCACAGTCTTTCATTTTCTGTGAAAATAAAAGGAAAACCTCTTCTCTAAAGTAGCGTATCTTTGCATTTCAATTTTAAAGTAAACTCTTTTACAAAATATATAGGTTGAATTATTTTAATAGCATTTATAATCAACTGTCTTTTAGCAGCTTTTACTAAGTCATTTTTAGTCAAGAGGCTTAAAGATAAGACAGTAATATATAGTATTTAGACATTCTTTGTATCTTTTATCTTTACGTGGCTTATTTTTTATTTATTTTATTTTATTTTTTTTTTAAGGGATTTTTTTAACCTTTCTTTTCTTTCTCTAAGCCTATGTATATATATTTTTAATACACTCTAAACCACTTAGACATTTTACAAAAAACTGTCTTTACTGTATATTTATTTCTTAACTTTTTCTGTTTCTGATCACACCTTTAATCTGCCACTATCTCTGACTGTCTCTGACCACACCTTTGCTTGTCTAGAGTGACTGACTCCACCCAGATCCTTCTATTTCTTCTGTTTTTGAACACACCTTTAATCTGTCAGGATTAAAGGCTGGTATGATGGGTGGATGGCTCTACCCAGCTCTTAGTTTAATTTTATAGAGTTTATCTTTTTAACCCAGGTAGTCTGGGGATTTTAGGGTCCATATAAGTGTTAGGTAGCAGGGCCTCTTTAAAAACTCACAAGTGTTTTGCTTCTAATGCTGAATCAGGAAGCTTCTCTTAAAACCAAGCCACAGTTTGCTTCCGGCAAACAGAACTGATCCAAGAAAACACTTCACTAGAAAGCCATCTTTGATTCTGTTTCCTTTTTGTCCTTATGAACAGAAACCTTAAATAAATCATTTACAACCTTTTGCTTACAGCTAGGCTCTCGTGAGACTTCAGGAATGAGCCATTTTACACCTTAAGCTGCACTCCAAAAGCCCACCATTGTAGCTCAAGCCGACAGGCCTCACCAGGGTGTCTCTGTACCACGGCCATGTGGGAGACACAATTTAGAGGCTGCTTTTGGCTCTAGACCATTTTTAAGCTTTCTATGACTTTATATGGGCATATTTGCCCCACGTTGGGCGCCATTTGTAGTACGAAGTTTCTGGCCTGGATTTTCGGGTCTAACCTTAAGGTCTAGGCCCACGGTCCCGCAGACCCCCAGAACCCCAGACCCACAGTCTTACAGAGACACACAGACGCTTTTATTAGTTTTTGGCTGATCAGCCTCAGGCCCAGGCATATCACTTGCTAGTTCTCTACCCTTCATCTAACCCATGTCTCTTGTTCAGCCATGCGGCTCGGTACCTTTCTTTAGAGTGGCATGGTTGTCCTCTGCTTCCTGTGGCTTCTCTCTGGTGCTCTGTGGTGTTCTGTTCTCAGAGTTTTTAGTCTGGTAGCCCCACCTACACTTCCTGCCTGCCTTTGGCCAATCAGCTCTTTTTATTTGACCAGTGGGTGGGACTGTTATTTACCATGAGACAACACAATACCCCTACATAAATACAGGCAGAACACTGTATACATAATAAATAAATAAATCTTTTTTTTTTTTTTTTTAAGAGCATCTCTATGGCTCCATGGTGATTAAATAAGAGAAATATCAAGGCTGGGGAGATGGCTCAGTGGTTGGGAACACTGGCTACTCTTCTAGAGGACCCAGGTTAAATTCCCAGCACCCACATGGCAGCTCACAGCTGTCTGCAACCCCAGTTACAATGAACCTAGTACTGCATGCAGGCAAAAGACCAATGCACATAACATAAAAATAAATTATTTAAAAAATTAAAATATCCTAACTTCCTCTCTGATTCTAGTCCATATATTACTTTTTTTTTCCTAAAAAGATAAGTACTACTCAAAGCTTACTCACAGGACTTTTCTTCTAGACATGTAACTGGGATGGAGAGATGGCAGGCAAAATACAGGTCTAACACCTAAGATCAATCCCTGCAACCCTTGTAAAAATGGAAGGAGAGAACCTAGTCCACAAAGTTGTTCTCTGGCACCTACATTACAGTGACACATCACTCACACAATAGTAAGTACTGTTTAATATAAATTATCCAATTTATCATTCAATAAAAAAATACTTGTCAAACTGGGATGCTGGGAAGGTCAATATAACAAGATTATCACTTAATATTACATCATATTTATTCTATTTAATCCTCATCACAGTGCTTAAATGCTGTTTTTTTGGGAAAAATGACTTAGCCCATCTCAAACAGCACTTAGGGGAGCCAATATTGACCTCAGATATCTTGAGTTTATATGTGATAAATATCGCCACTTTCACCATTATAACCAAACCCAGTGGCAATTTTCTTCAAGACTCTGGCTCTACTTCAGTCAAAGCATTTCCTTCCTTCCTCTCATATTTCCCTCCCTGTCTCCTTCTCTCTCTTTTCTATGTTTCTCTGGTTTTTAAGTCAGGATTTTACTTCAGGCTGACTTTAAAGTAGTAGCAATCCTCCTGCCTCAGCTTCACAGAGCTAAGATTACAAGTGTAATCATGCCTTGTACTGTATTTTCTAATTACAAATGTTCCTTATTAAAAACTCAATAGAAAACAGGTGGTGGTGGCACACACCTTTAAAACCAACACTCAGAATCAGAGGCAGGCAGATCTCTGTGAGTTTGAGGCCAGCCTGGAAGAGCCTTATCTACAGAATTCCAAAACAGGCTCCAAAGAGAAAGCCTGTCTTGAAAAACAAAGCCAAAAACCCTCTATAGAGATAAACATGATGGTACACACCTAATATCCCAAAACTCAAGAAGCTGAGGCAGGTACACAAGTTTGAGGCCAGCCTGGGAAGATTGACACAGAAAGAGAGGTGCATGAGCAGCGGCATGCACACCTACACCCACCCTCTCTTCCCCTCCCCCTTTCTCCCTCCCCCTATTGATTGGGAAGGCAAATCTGCAAGTAGATTCTTCTCCCCTAATACAGTAACTTTTTGGATACTTCCCACCTTCGGAGTTGCCGAGGTATGTCCTGTATCTTTGCTTGCAAATGAGGAAAACAAATATCAGAGTCCAAGTGCCTTTTCTAAGCTCATGAAAGAAATTAGGCTGAGATGCAGAAGAAGCTAAGATTCCATCTACTCTTTTATTCAATTTTGGCCTATGTTTAGTTAATTCTGTTCAGTTTTGTGTACATTTATAGGAAACTAGAGCTCTTTAACATACCACGGTTTACCCATAATTAATACCACTCACATTACTTTCTGGATCTGATAGTACAGCAGATGCCAAAGTTGCAATCTGTATTTTCTTTTCCTGTAGTTTCTTCTTTCTCTCAATTAAATGTTCTTCTATGGTGAGCTCTTTAACAGGATTTTCAATGACCTCTGAAAGAAATTGAGTTTTCCTTCTTAAATATTCCTTTATATACAGAGATCTACTAAGTTCATACTTTCCATATAAAGTAAGTATTAAGGATGATAGTAAGAATCTACATTTACTGCTGTGTATCATCCTCTACACCATCATGAGGAACAGGTACCACCATTCTATCACACGTCATTTTGTAGATGCAAAAATTAAATCAAAGGAAGTAGCCTGGCTAACTTCAAATTCAAAACCTAACAGAAAGGGGCCCAAAGCCTCAGCTCTAAGGTCGGTCCTAACAAGCCTATAACTTCATTAGCTAAAGAAACACTCTTGATTTAGTATTTTCTAAAGTACAAAATACCATTCTTTTCTTCTCAACCCTATGCAGTGCTTTGAATTATACCTTTAAAGATTCATAGGAGCTGGGTGGTGGTGCTGCACACCTTTAATCCCAGCACTTGGGAGGCAGAGTCTGGCAGATCTCTGTGAGTTTGAGACTAGCCTGGTCTACAAAATGAGCTCCAGGACAAGCCAGGGCTTTACTACACACACAGAAAAAGAAAAAGAAAAAAAAAAAAAAACCCTGCCAAGAGAGAGAAAAAGATAGACTCATAGGAAACAAGTTTAATCTGTGAAGAGCATCTAAAAAATGATTAAAATAAGCTAAATACAATAGTTGACCTATAATCTCACACACATTTTTAATGAGGTCTGCTAGGTTAAAGTAAAATTTAACTAATAGTTTCAAATAAAATGTATTTTCAGGTTAATGTTAATTAGCTAAAACTATTCTACTGGGCATGGTGGTTCACACCTGTTGTCCCAGAATTTGGCAGGCTAAGGCAGGACTGTCATGAGTTTGAGACCATCCTGGGTTACAAAGTAAGTTCCAGATCAACCTGTGTATATGAGACCTAGTCTTTAAAAAAAAAAAAAAAAAAAAGAAAGAAAGAAAGAAAAAAGGGCAAGGGGTGGGGGGCAATGAGATGTCTCAATTAGTAGGTGCCTGCTGCACACATACACAATAAATAATATAATTTTTAAAGACATCAATAAGCAGCAAAATATTATTTTAAATGTTAAAATTCTACATTTCAGTATCTGAAAAAGACATATACTAAGCATAATTGTCCTTTAAAAAGTACATCACAAAATAATTTTGCTATTTTAAAAAGTAATCATTTTTGTAAGTCTTTTTTATAATTAATAGGATTCAAAATAGTAACACTTAAAATTCTTCATTTGCCTTGACATTGAAAAATGTAATTGTTCACATAATAAGAATCAAATTTCACAGGGTGAGGCTTCCAAATGTAGAAAATGGCTTTTAAAGGAACAGTACTCCATGATATGCCCACTCGAGACCACTTCCTGATTAAGTGTCTATCAACTACAAAGACAGGTCTTATTACCTTCCTCAGTTTCCAGCTGTTCTTCATCCTCTTCTTCTTGCGGGATGTCTGTGACTATTGGGCAGATTTACATATTAAAGCCATGATAACATTAATGGGCAAAACAAAACAGAGAAGCAAGAGCGCCTGGTTAGCACAGATCTCAGGGCAGGCAACTACCTGAGTTGGGGGACAGACACCAGGGAAGTTCCTGGGAGCTGGCAGAACTTAGTTTTTGCCTAGATGGAGCTTCTTGAGTATATGCTTTGCTATAACTAACCATGATGCTGTCTTTGATTTTTGTCTTTTTTTTCTGTTTCACAAACACATTTATAATTGCTATAATAATCTCTGACAACTGATTTAAAAGGTTAATATTTATTAGGGGGTCTATAGGGAAACATTCACTGATACAAGAGATTAACCAGTTGTGCAGTTCCTGGAAAGTGGGAAGCTCAGTGGCTTTGATCCTCCATCCAAGAGCAGAAGAGAGCAAACCGGAAGAGAGGCTGGGGCAAAATGTGCGCACATCCTTAAACTGGCCTAGCGAGGCCCTGAGTACTAGGGCTTCAGGTCCTAAAGGCCTCACCTCTAGGCCAGGTGATAGAGCCTGCTCTCCACTACACACATTTTCTCCCTCTGCCCCATCCCCGTCTCTTTGAAGAGATAATCACCCAAACCTTGTAGCACAGTCTCAATGCAACAGATACCCCGAAAGAACTGTGTCCCTGGCCAGAGTCTGCTATATGCTAATGGCAGCTATGCTTATTCTGTAGAAATAAAAGCTAAACACTAAACTTTGAATAAAAAAAATTGTTCTAGTAGTAAAAACTAAGTGTAACTAGTAAGTTGGCCATTAGACTCACCTGGCTTCTCTCTACTCTGTGGGATTATACCACTTTTGTCCTTGATAGGAAGCAAATGAATTAACTCCTTCTCTGGTGCAGTTTGCAGAGTTCTTGGTATTTTTTCATATTTCTCTATCACACTCTCATGCTTTCGTTTCTTGATATGAACTGGCTCACTGCAGAGAAAAAGTTCAATTTCAATTTTAAAGGTATTTTTCTAGTTAGGTCTCTATTGCTGTGATAAACACCATGATCAAAAGCAGCCTGGGGAGGTAAGGATCTAATTCAGCTTACAACTGTAGTTCCTTATGAAGGGCAGAACCTGAAACAGATGCTTGTTCCTCCTGGTTTGTTGAGTTGTTCATACAGCGCCCAAAATCACATGACATGACATGACACTGCCCACAATGGGCTGGGCCCTTCCACATCAAACATAAATCAAGAAAATGCCTGGGGAGATGTACCTGTAGTTCAATGGTTGGTTCTCAACCTATGGGTCCTGACCTCTTTAACAAAACTCTATCTCCAAAAATATTCACACTACAATTCATAACAGTAGGAAAATTAGTTATGAAGGAGCAACAAAAAGTAATTTTAGGATTGGGGATCTTTAATACATTTTCTGTCTCCCAATAATAAGTTTCTCCACTAATGCAGCAAGTCAGATTAAGCTGAATTGAAAAAGTGTAATAACAGGTTTATTTGAGTAAAGCAACTCCCAGGTGGGTTCTCCAGTCCCAGAGATCGAGCCAGATGAGCCACTCACCCAAACTAGAGGAGGAAGATTAGGTTGTAGTATGATCAAAATCTAAATGCTGTAGGTGGGGACGTGGGCAGCTGGTAACTTCAGGAGAGGAAGCTGTAGAAGCAGCCAAGAATGTCAACTGGACTTTTTGGTACCTTTCCTTTATTCAGATCTGAGCTGATGGAGCTTGGAGAGACAGGCTGGAGGTTCCAACTCAACAGTCACAACATGAAGAACAGTACTAAAGGGTATTAGGAAGGCTGAGAATCACTGCCATAAGCCAACCTGATGGACTATGCTTTCAAGTGAGGGTCTTCTCAAATTACTCTAGTTAGTGTCTAATTGACCAAAAACAAAACTAACCAGCACAAGTTCTTATATATCATTCAGAAAATCTACTTAAGCCAGGGAAAACAATAATGCCTATAATTCCAGAATTCTGAAGGTTGAGGCTACGATCAGTTAATAGTCTATCTTAGGCTACATAATGAGAACACTAGTCTAGTACATACAGGGCTGTTGTGGAATATTATTTTAAGATGTGTTATATGTTTAATGGTGCAAAGATGTGTTCAATTCTTTTCTGTTGCACTTGCTTAACTCTGTGAAGCTGTATTATTCTGCCTGTCTGAAACACCCGATTGGTCTAATAAAGAGCTGAATGGTCAACAGAAACGCAGGAGAAAGGAAGTGAGGTTGCCAGGCACAGAGGATAAAGAGGGGGAGAAATGCTGTGGGATTATGCTTTTGTAATGCTTGTAAATGCTTGTCATTGTAAATACTGGTTCAATAAAATCCTGACTGGCCAGAGACTAGGCAGACAGGAAGTACAGGTGGGATCACCAGACAGAGAATTCTGGGACGCAGAAGGAGAACAGATGCCAGGAGATGCAGAGGAAGGAAGACAAGAATGCTGCCCTGAGAAAAGGTACCAAGCCACGAGGTAAACATAAATAAAATCATGGGTTAATTAAGTATAAGCGTTAGCAAACAATAAGCCTGGGCCACAGGCCAAACAGTTTGTAATTAACATAGCCTTTGTGTGATTATTTGGGACTAACCGGCTGTGGGGCTGTGGGTCTGGACCTCAGGGATAGGCCGGGATCTGGGAAGAGAGGTTGAGGAAAAGAAAGGGGAGGAGCACTCCAGGGGCCAGCCTTCTGCTTACACAGCAAGCCAGAGTAAAAGTCAAGAATGACATACAGAAATAGAAAACAGAAAAGCCCAGAGGGAAAAGGTAGATGGGATAATTTAAGTAAAGAACAGCTGGCTGGCTAGAAATAAGCCAAGCTAAGGCCAGGCATTTATAAGTAAGAAGTCTCGTGTGTGATCATCTGGGAGCTGGGTGGCAGGAACCCAAAAGAACCAAAGAGCAAAGAGTAAAAACAACCAACTACACAGAGTCCTGGGTCTGATGTCCAGAATCACATTTGTAACCCGTACAGATGTGAACACTTATAATCCAGGTGAAATATTACCTAGAAGAAAGATCTCTTGTGAGAAAAGAGGCTTTCTGGCCTAAATCTTTCATCAGCTGTAAGTCATCGTCATCCATCATATCTAAAGGAAGGGCTTCCTCCTCCTCTTCCTCTTCAATCTCCATCCTTTTAACTATTCCACCAAAAAAGAAAAAAAAAAAAAAGGATCAAAATTCTGCATTTTTTCCCTCTTACCTCATCCCTTCAGTACAGCCAATGAGAAAGAACACCACTGACATAATTCTTTTCCATGTGGAGATACTCTGAATCTAGCAAAGGGCTAGCATCTTAATATCTAATTCCACGCTTCCCTGTAGGGTGAACTGAGAGCCAATGGCTGAGTTTATTAGCACCTTCTCATCCCCAGTGACTTTTGCCTCCTATCAATTGTCCTTTCCAAAGGCCAGGTCCCAAGCCTTGATGTGCCCTCTCCCACCACAATCATCTGACTTCCAGTATCATTTGGCTACTTAGAATATACTGTTACTAACTACATATATAGATCTTTATTTCTTTAACCACTTGCTGTTCTGTACAGAGTGTGCACCACTTTTATTCCCTTGATAGATTGCATGCTAAGACGTCTACCATT
The DNA here is from genome assembly GCA_033318265.1 of Phyllotis vaccarum. Taxonomy (NCBI): domain Eukaryota; kingdom Metazoa; phylum Chordata; class Mammalia; order Rodentia; family Cricetidae; genus Phyllotis; species Phyllotis vaccarum. Next base: position 22,860,824 of record JARWLC010000004.1, on the reverse strand, counting down.
CTCCTGCTAACACACTTTAGTAACTTCCCTTTCTAGAGTAAAGGTACTTACTCATCATAACTAACAAAACTCCAGCCTCACTCACATCATCCTAACTTCCTTCTCTGCTCACTCTCTGTGTCCCCCTTTATTTGCCCTTTACTCATATGTATATATGTACACAATTATATTTTTTTAAAAAAAACAGTAACAACAAAGTGCCAGAAACCCTTTCATAAGTGCAGAAAATTCAACTGTGAACAGGACAATTTTAATGTCTTCCCTGACAAAACTCAGCTTTCCTAATAGCAGCAAGACTGATAAATACTGCTATATATAAACACTGCACAGAATGAAATCCTATTTACTTTAAAGGACACTGCATTTCTCAGATCAGAAATTGATTATATATATATATATATATATATATATATATATATATATATATATATATATATATATATATATATATATATATATATATATAGTTGGTCAACTTTTCTCTTTTATTGAATATCTTTTTTTTCTATCATTATACTTCTAACTCCCTTACCTGCCTCATGCTGCCCAAGGACCTGCCCTCCCCACATTAGTAAGAAAAGTGAGGCCACAAAGGAGAAAAAAAAATCCATCAATTTTCTTCATATCAGATTTAACAGTGTTTGCATCCCTCTTTTGCTTATATTCATCCATCTCTCACAACTTCACTTAGATGCTAAGCTATTAAGAATGAATTTTTTCTTTTAATTTTATTAAGAAACTATTAGCATGTTACACTTTTCTTTCTTTCCTTCCTTCTTTCTGTCTTCACTTTCTTGAGATGGGGTTCTCTATGTATGTAGCCCTGGCTGTCCTGGAACTGAGAGATCTGCCAGTCTGCCTCCTAAGTACTGGGATTAAAGGTGTGCACCACCACTGTCTGGCACTTTTGAAGTTGTAAAACTTAGAAGAGATCTCTAAGAGTATCTTATCAACCAATTATTTTTTATAGAGTGGAGACCAAGTGACCAACCAAGACCACAAGGCTAACCAAAAAAAAAAAAAAAAAAAAATCAAGAGAAGAGCCCATGTTTCCCAAACCACCAGTTTAGAAAATGAAATACCAGCTGGATGGTGGTAGTACATGCCTATAATCCCAGCACTCAGAAGACAGGGGCAAGCAGAACTCTTGAGTTCAAGGCCAGCCTGGTCTACATAGTGAGTTCCAGGTCAGCCAGGGCTACACAGAGAAAAGGAAGTACCTGCTGGCAACATGGTGAAGAACGCAGCAATGCAAAGCACTCTTACTTTGGCTAACTCTCAGTGAATAGGAAGTTGACAACCCTGACATTTAGCCCAAAATTAATTTATATAGCTACTCTGAATATCTCCTAAGTACTATATCGTGAGATCTGTTGTACAGATCAACTAAAAGCAGAAGCTAGCTTTCTCACAGTGAATACTATCTTGAAATGTCTTCCATAAAGGAACTGTACCCTTTCCTAGACCTATGAAAATCGGAACACAGACGAATGGTTAATAGAAATCAAATCACTGCCATGGAGAGTATTTCAGAATAACTAAGGAGAACTGAGGTTAGTGAATGCTCTCATTACCTGATCGTTTGCTCTTTGGGTCCTCCAGCGGGACGGGCTTTTTGGACACAGCATCTTTTACAGCTTGTCTTAGTTTTCTCTGCTCTTTTCGGTACTTCTTGACAGTACTTTGCTGTTTAAATTGCTTATTTTTTAGTTTGTTTTCAAGTTTCACTTTACTTGTTTTAATCAACTTCCGAAAGCTCGGGACCTGCTTCTTATTTCTCCTCTAGAAAACAACAACAGAAGGAACACTGAAACTGATAAATTCACATTGTTTTTAAAACCGGGTTGAGAAAAATGGTTTACAAATTAAACTGGACCAACTTCACAAATGCCTCACAACCACAGATCCTGTGTAAGAAAACCAACATATGGCAGTAAGCCATCCGACAGAGTGGCACTAGAGCATTGGCTACTCATCACAGGAGTTTTTCATAATCTAAATCTAGTCTCTAATTATGTAAGATCTGAAAATAAAATCGTTATCAATCTTTTCTCTTGAGGTAAATAGTTATTCAAGGGTAGTTTAACACTTGCTCGTAACACAACCAAAGCAAAACAATGACTACCTTTAACAATAACAACTGACATTTACTTGGTGTTTTATTACTTACGAAGCACTCAAACTTCCCAATACCCTATATAATGATTCTCACATAATAGATGAAGTGAGGATTACAGAGGTCATGCAATTTGATGGAGATCCCTGACCTAAGGAGGGTAAAGCTGAATTATGCCCTTTGGATTCCAACTCTCTTGTTGGTAACTTCTTTATACAATCCAAATCCCATGAATGCCTCTAAATTTCCCTCTCCATCTAAGAAAATAAACAGCCTCCCTATCTCCTTAAACTTAAAGGGGAAAACGGGTCCTCTCCTGATCCAGTGACGCAAGTAGGTTCAGAGAAGTTTGTACGTGCTTCTCCTGTGTAGAAAAGGGTTAGAGTGACAGTCTGAAAAACTCTTCGGCATGACATCCTTCCGATGCAGGGCTCATTGGAGGCTTCAAACCTGCTCCCCAAGGCCGTGCACTCTGGGCTGAGGAGGCAAAACCCTCGTAAGGATCCTAAGTAGATGGTGCGGAGAGCATCAGGCGCCCCAACATAGGCCACCGCCTCCTACACCAGAGTGAAAATCTACGGGAAAGACAAGCTAGAGAGACCCTGTCAACCCGAGTAACACTAAGTCACGGGACCGGGGGCCCGGGGCACTTACCGCCTTCATCCTTAGGCCTGCAAGGTGAACCACAGACAAGATCAACCCGGCAAGGGAGAGGCCGAAGCCGGAGGAATGAACACACGTGCCCAAAGCGCAGCCTCTCTCGAACAGGAAGCGGCTTCCAACCCCACACTTTTTCGGCCGCCGGAAATGGGAGGCGGGACTTCCGTCTTCAGCCCGGGGCGCGCGTGCGCGCACGCCCCCTGGTGGTTCCAGTTACGCGCGCTGGAGCTCGCAGGCTGACCCGGCTGAGACCCACTGAGGTGGGGGTGCTGGTGGCTATCGGCGAACGGGTGGTCCAACTGATGCCCGGGTTCCTTTGACGTCCTGGAGAAGACAGAAGGCGCAGGCTTGGTTTTTTCAGTTGTCTGCATCTCGTGGCTCATTCTGTTACTGGTATTCGCCTTCCCCGTCTTCTACAGGGCGGAGAGCAGCTTTTTTAAAAGCTGGTCCCTCCACAGGTGCTGGGGTTTGGTTCCAAATGACAAATGATTTCTCACCACTTTCCCAACCAAAAGTCTTCTTAGTTTCGACGTGGTGGTGCTCGCGTTTAATCTCAGCATTTTGGAGGCAGAGAGGGGGTCTACACAGTGTAGACGTGTCCAAAGAAAAAGTCTGATTTAACCATTATAGGAGAAAGTACTGTATTAATTAGATTTGCAGAATTAGGATTCTGTTAACCTTTTGGTGAAGATACTGTTGTCTGCTTAAGTAATTATGACCAACTCGTTAATTACTGGGAGATAAAGGCATAGCAAGAATATGTTTTTCAAGTATTTGTCTCCCAAAGAGACTTTGTCCTGCTTTAAAAAAAAAAAAAAAAAAAAAAAAAAAAAAAAAAAGCAGGGCAGCACTCCCGAGGCCGAGACAGGTGGATTTCTGTGAGTTCCAGGCCAGCCTGCTCTACAGAGCAAGTTCTAGGAGAGGTGTCAAAGCCACACAGAGAAACCCTGTCTCAAAAAAAACAAAACAAAACAAAAAACCACCACCACCAACAAACAAACCAAAATACTGGCTAGAGAAATAATTCAGTGGTTAAGAGTACTTGCTGTTCTTTGAGGAGACCTGAGTTGATCCCAGCACCCACATCCATCTTTACCTCCAGATCCAGAGGTTCCGAAGACCTCTTCTGGCCTTCTCAGACACCCACCCACATATACATACAAATATAAAAAAATTTTAACAAAAGAAAAACACATAAAACTGACCTTAAGGCTATTGGGGGGGGGGTAGTTGACTAATCCCCAACTCATTATGCTCTTGTCTCAGTCCCCCAAGTACTAATTACAGAATAGAGCCACCATTCCCAGGCTTAAGCATATCATTCTTGACCATGACCCTGACACAGTTGGCCTCAGAGCCCTGAGCTGGTGAGATAAGCCAGAAGAGGCCCAGAGGACACTGAGGTCATAAATAGCGGAGTTCTTACAGAGCCTAAGAAGAAATTAGCCCTTTCTGCTTTCCACCTCAGAGACAAATGCCTTCCATCTGGCCACTGTCTTTTCACGTCCCTTCCACACCCTGTCTCAGAGTCAGCAGAGCCTGTCCCACTGTTGGATTACTTCATCATACAAATTGAAAACATAAGGCTGTGTTCTTCCCAGACACCCAAATTCCTTCCCGAACATAACAGTTACTCTCACTTCTTTGGCTTGCCTTCTAGTTGTTCCAAGGATGATGCATCCCCATTTCTATTCAAAATTCCCTCCGCATTTCTTACTCTAGTGTCACCTATCTTCCCCTCTGCCTTTCCCTAATAGTTCCTCCTGTTAGCCTACTCACCTAGAGTCCTTCACTCTGTATTTTTTTCCTAATGATGTTTTCTCCTTTTAATTACTGTTTTGTCTTTCTCCTTCCAGGAAAATTAGCATCCTGTGTCTCTACTTTCTCTTCTCTATTATCATAACCAACTCTGTGCTAGCTTTTGAATTTTTATTTTAGATTTTTTTATATGTGTGCATGTTTTTGACTACGTGTATGTATATACATCACCTATGTGCCTGGTACAGAAGAGAGTGTCAAATTCCTTAGAACTGGGTAGTTGTGAGCCACCAAGTGGATTCTGGAAATTGAACCCTGCCCCCCTCCAAAAAAAGTAACAAAAGCAACAAGTACTCTAGACCATTGGGCTATTTTTCTAGTACCCACCCTGTACTAGCTTTTTAAGAACTGCATCTTATTCTTTGTCCATCTTAAGTTTATACTCAAGTAATATCCTTGGGTCATTTTTAAACATTTGTTGCCATGCTAACTCTTTCCCGTCTTAAAAACAAGCAGTTTTTTGTTTAAAAGCAAATTTTAAAATGGAACTTTTCATTATCCCATCTAAGTAAGCTAAGATGAGATTAATCTAATTGGCTTGTTTTGTTTTGTTTGTGTAGTCGGAAGTTTTCCTATGTTTCGAAGCCACTTGGTCCCAAATAAATACAACAGAAGCTTACATTAATTACAGACTATTTGGACTATGACTCAGTCTTCTTTCTGGCTAGCTCTTATATCTCTGTGTAACCCTGGCCACCCTGGACCAGGCTGGCCTCAAACTCAGAGACTCCCTCCTGAGTGCTGGGATTAAAGATGTGTGCCACCACCATGTGGCCCTTAGTCAGCTTCTTCATTCTGCCTACTGCAGTTGTCACCATTAAGCTAAGCCACTGTTAAGCCTGGTTTGTGGTTGATGTCTTCTTGGCTCCCTCTGAGCTTTTTTTGGATACAGGCAGATAAGGATCAATGAACTATGTTAACAGTGTTGCGGGAGCTGTACTCAGATGCTCCTGTGAGTCCTTTGGGAGGCATTCTCACCCATCTGGATCCTCCTGTGATATTACCCTGTGCTGTAGAATACTGTTTTAAAGTGTGTTACTTTTGTTTATGTTGTATTTGTTTAACTCTGTGAAGCTGTGTTACTGTGCCTGTCTAAAACACCTGATAGTCTAATAAAGAACTGAATGTCCAATAGCAAGGCAGGAGAAAGTATAGGCAGGGCTGGCAGGCCCAGGAGAACAAATAGGAGGAGAAATCTGGGAGAAGAAGGAAGATTAAGGAGCCAGAGGAGGAGCATGCTAGAGGTCAACCAGTAGTATACCTGGCACGGAGTAAGAAACACAGAAAGGTATATAGGAAAAGAGTAAAAGCCTAGAGGGAAAGGGTAGGTTGGATAATTTAAAGTTAAGAAAAGCTGGCAAGAAATAAGCCAAGCCAACGCAGGGCATGTGTAGGAAAAAATAAGACTCCCATTTGTGATTTATTTGGGAGCTGGTGGCAGACTCCCAGAAGAGTAAAAAACAAGAAACAACGTGTTGGCATTTCAATGTGGGGCTAGAGTCAAAGAAAATCCAGCAGCACCCATGAAGCTGGTTATAGGAAGGGAACCAGAAGCTCCAAATTAGGAGCTTCCCCCAGTATACACAGTGTTAAAGTGTTTTCTCTTCAGCCACATTGGGTCTTTTGGCTACATTTGCTGCCACTTTCTTTCCTGTTTGCTCTTTCTCCTCTCCCACCCCCTCCTCTGCATTGAATAAGGGCTCCCATGGTTCTCCCAGCTGCCTTTCCCCAGGTTCTTCTATTCCTTCTCTCTCAAGACTCTTTGATGATGTTCATTGATATGAACAGTGAAATGCAACAAAGCAGCACTATTCATAAATAGCCAGCTTACAGAATCAGTGCAGCTAATCATCATCGAATGAGTGGACAAAGAAAATGTAGCTGAGCCTTGTGGTGGTATTACATGTCTTTAATCCTGGCACTCGGAAGGTAGAAGCAGGAGGATCTCTGTGAGTTGTAAGCCCAAGCTGGTCTACAGAGTGAATTTCAGGACAGCCATGGCAACACAGAGAAACCTGTCTCAAAAAACAAAACAAAACAGAAGAAAAAGAAAGAAAGGAAGAAAGAAAAGAAAAGAGAAAAGAAAACGTAGTTGAGACTAGTGGCTCAGTTCTATAATCCCAGCTACTTAAGAATATCAGGCAGGATTTTCACAAGTTCAAGGTCCTCCTGCACAACTTAATGAGACTCTTCTCCAAGACAAAATTTTAAGGTTTATTTTTTTCAGTTGTGTATGTATATGTGTATATGCCTCATTTCTGTGGGTACCCATGGAGGCCAGAAGACGCTGTCAGATTCCTTGGAGTTGGAGTTATATATGAACCCCCAGACTTAAATGAATTCTATTTCTATTGAAAAGTAAAAGTTAAGCACTCTTAACTCCTAAGCCATCCTCCACACCCATGTCTCAAAAACTTTTAAAATAAAAAGAGAGCTAGGTATATAATTGTCTTAGTTAAGGTCTCTGTTGCTGTGAAGAGAAACCATGACCACAGCAACTCTTATAAAGGAAAAGTACTTAACTGGGGTGGCTTACATTTTCAGAGATTTGGTTCCTTATCATCATTGTGTGACATGTGGGCATGCAGGCACAAAATAGTGCTGGAGAAGGAGCTGAGAGTTCTATATCTTGACCCTCAGTCAACAGGAACTGGTCTGAGACACTAGGTATGGCTCGAGTATATAAGACCTCAAAGCTCACCCCATTGTGATACACTTCCTCCAATAAGGCCATGCCTACTTCAGCAAAGCCACACCTAAAAGTGCCCCTTTTAATGAGCTTATGGGGGCCAATTACATTCAAACTACTACAACAGCTTAGTGGTGCAGCACTTGTCTAACACATGGAAGGCTGTACACTTAATCGTCAGTCACACACACACACACACACACCACACAAAAGATTGGCATGATGGCACACACCTTTGATTCCAGCACTCAAGAGGCAGAGACAGGTGGATCTCCGAGTTCCAGGCCAGCCTGCTTTACAGAGTGAGTTCCACAACAGCTAGGACTACCCTGTCTCAGAAGAAAAAAATCTTAAGGACTTAAATTATGTCATCTTCAATTAAATGGTTGGAACTGGAGGTCATAATATTAATATAACTTAAGCTCAAAAATACCACCTGGCTAACACACTTGTAATTTAGATTTGATGTTTGTTTGTTGTTTGTTTGTTTATTCATTCATTCATTCATTCATTCATTTATTTATTTATTTTGAAACAAGGTCTCTCTGTGTAGCCCTGGCTGTCCTGGAACTCACTTTGAAGACCAGGCTAATCTTGAACTCACAGATATCTCCCAGTCTCTGCCTTCAAAGTGCTGAGATTAAAGATGTGAGCTACTACTGCCTGGCTGGAATCTAGAGTTTTTAAACATTAAAGTAGAATTAAGATTAATTGAAGTGAGAAGGAGCAATTGGAAAATATGAAAAGAGTGTGATTCAAGTATGCTATATTCATTTATGAAAGGCCATGATGAAACTGATCATTTTGTATAAACACATGCCTTAATTTAAAAATGATAGAAATTCCAGCAGCCACCACGGGTGTCAGAAACAAGAAACCAAATATCCTTTCAGTGGTTCTGGTTGCAGACTTCTGGCCTCTGAAATTAGGAGAAAATGGATTTCTGGCTTTAAGTCACCAAGTTTGATGTAATTTGTTATAGAGCCAAGAAAGACTAACATACTAATATTTATGCCAATATCCCTCTTGGAGATAGGACAACACTTCCTGTAAAGCTTCACAAAATGATTGAGCTCTATCTGCAAAGACAGCCCACTCACAATCACACTCTCAGGTTCCTTCTTTCTGGTCTTACTTCTATACTCTATAATCAGTGGCTCTTGGACTTTAGCTTCAAAAATAAATGATTTATACCCAGATGCTTGTATATTAGTTCCTTAGAGCTACCCTAACAAAATACCTTACTAGATAACTTCTTAGAAATATTTTCTCTCAAGGTTATTAAAGCTACAGGTATAAAATTAAAGCATTGGCATAGTTGGTTCTTTTTTAGGGGTCTCGGTTCTCAGTACTGGTTACAGTTGTTAATCTGTGGCAGCCTTTGGCTTGAAGACATTCCAGTTTCTGCCTCTATCTATCTTTAGTATTCTCCTCTGTCTCTGTGTTCTCACATGGCTGTCTTCTCTGATGATACTGGATTCTAATGACCTCAAAACTGGAAACCAAAGATATTTTTGAGCAGTAAGTACTCTGTTTTCCCTATGAAGACACAAAGACTATCAGTTTGGCACACAAGGAAATAGCAGAATAACTAATAATTTATTAGAACATGTATATCAATATACTGTTGTAGAAGTTATATGAGGGCCATCTCTGACGTGGGAGGAAACGTGCAGACAACAGTAAACTAGTGTGTCTTCTCTGAGAGGAAGCACGTGTCATGCTATAACTAAAGACATTTTTACAAATTCTCATATGAACACCTTGCACACTGACCATTCTCACCCCCCACCTCTCTGTTACCTGTTCACCCTCTACTTTCCCCACAGATCTCTCTCACACTCTCATTAATGTTCCTTTTGAGGCCTACCAAGGTTATCCAGGGCCATCTGTGTGCCTGAGAGCTTGGAGCTATCTGTTGGAGCCTGGTGGGCTCAGCAGAGAGTATCCAGCTAAAGACAATGATTCACTCTCCCCTAGAATCTTTAGAGTCATTAACTCTGAAGTAAAAGGTAGGGCTCTGTGAACCCTCCCCTTCCTTGACTGACTGTTGATAGGGCTGGTCTTGGGGCAGGTACTTACAACTAATGTGAGTTAATGAATATCTATTAAGCCATGACATTTGGACTCAGAGTCAAACATAAGACAGCTTCCACTTACTTAACAACTTAATGTTTCCAAACTAAGTGTAACTTATTTTCTCTTATTGTCAATAATCTTATGAGATAAATATTAGCTCCACTGATTGATACAGATACATAAAAATTGCTGTATAGCCCTGGTTAGCCTTGAATTCATGACAGTTTTCCTTCCTAGCCTTTCAATTGCTGGGGTTACAGGTAGGAATCACCATCATAGCACAGGAGTTAATTTTTATTTAAGAATCAGGGCACTAGGATTTCATTGAATTACAAACTCAGCAGGGAAATGTAGCAAGGGGTCTGTCCCATTAGAGAGGAGGGTTTTTGTTTTTGTTTTTAGCAAAAGGGATCAAATACTCTTTTTTCAATCTGCAATAATATAGACAAGGCAAAAATAAGTTGAGATTTTCCTAGGGTCTTGATATGTGTTCTTTCTCCTTTAAGATTTCTGTTGATGAATGAAACCTCAACATTTCCTCATTGCATACTTGCTTAGGTATTCAAAGCCATTCTCTATTCATTGGTTTTCAGAATCCCCAAGGAAGAGAAAGAAATTCCATACACAAAGATGTGAGCAGTTTCTGAACACCCCTGAGGCAACACAACTTCCTCACCCTCCCCTCTGTGCCTGACTCTGCTAGGAACTGTCTGTGAAAGAATGTCTGCCAAACAAGGATGTATTGTCAGTAAGGCTTTATTGTAAAGTTGCTGATCAGTATAGCTGATCCAGGAGGAGACTCGAGTAAAACTAACACCTAAGATGTCCCCTTGTGATTCTTGCAAGTCCCACAGTGTCACCCCTGACTATTCTAATGCATTCTCCATTACACTTGTCAACAAACAGAAGTCCTTGTTCTGGTTACAAGGTAGGAAATTTTCTGCTCACAGGCTTTTCCACATGTACTCTGAAGATCTGCTTGGTTGGAATTATGCTTTTAATGTTTTCCCTCATTTTCCAAGCTGATGTTAGTAAGTGCATTTAAAATATACTTCAGCAAATAAATGATACATAAATAAAACAGACATCTGTGAAGTTGATGAAATGTCTGAATGATCCAAAATATCTCACCAATATGTCAAACAGGGAAAAAAAATCAATCTACAGCTAACTAATATCTTTCATTAATTCATTGAAGAAGAAGGAAAAAGTCTCTTAAGGACTCTCAAATTTAAGTTTTGAATTGTATTTATTTAACCATTCATTTATTTTGTGGTGGTGTGTATGTGACGCCTATGGAGCTCTGATGACAACTTGTGGGAGTTAATCTTCTACCATGTGGATCTCAGAGACTGAATTTAGGTTGCTGAGATTGGCAGCAAGTGCCTTTTCCCACCGAGCCATCTTGAGCCTGTTTAAAACTTTATAACTATGAAAATAAAGAGATTTGACATTCTTAAGAAGATGCAAAATATGAAAAGTGGGAGACTGGAGAGATTTACTCAGTGGTTAAGAGCATTGGTTGCTCTTCCAGAGGACCCAGGTTCAGTTTCCAGGACCCACGTGGTGGGTCACAACCATCTATAACTCTAGTTTCAGGGAATCTTATATCCTCTCTTAATCTCCTGGGCACCAGTCATCCATGTGGTGCATATAGATACATGCAGGCAAAACATGCATACACACACAAAATCTAAATAAATCTTTAAAATATATATGTAAAGTGGAGGAAGGGGAAGAGGCACACAAACGAGGCCACAACACAGTTACACTTGAAAATTTACAGTAAATGATGTCACTTTAAAGTACTAATAGATGTTTATATTTCACACTATTTCTGTGGAATCAGGTTTGAAGAACGACTTAGCAGGCTTGTTCTGGTTGTGGAGACGGCAATCTAGATGCCTATCAAAGGTGTGATTACTTAAGGCTTTAGTGAGTGGGACTCAAGGATAATCTACCATTCTGACTTTTATGGCTATAGCAAAAAGCTTTAGTTTTTCTGTGACTCTCTCCATTGGATGACTCATGTCTTCATGACTGAGCAGTTGATTTCTCCTGAGGTCTTTATCCAGAAAGAAGAAAGGGGAATGCCCCTGTTTTTAAGGCCCAGCTGTGGGTGTCATTATTTTTGACATTCTATTTATCAGAAATGAATCCCTTACTTCACATTACACTCAGAGGTTGAACTCAGGGGTGGAGGAGCTAAACCTACATTGTTGAAGGACACTGAGGATGTGGGCTAGGTGCAGAGTTCAATTGAGAGTACTTTCTTAATATATACTATGCCCTGAATGTGATTCCTGTCACAATAAAATAAGTAAACAAAATAAGATAAAATTGTGGACATTTAAAAAGTAATATTTATATTGAGTGTGTGTGTGCATGCATGTGTGCACGTGTGTGTGCATATGTGTATGTCTGTGCATGTGTGCATAGGTATGTGTGTCTCTCTGTGTATGTGTATGTTTGTGTGTGTCTGTGTGTGTGTGCATGTGTGTGTATATCTGTGTGTATGTCTGTGTGTGTGAGCGTGTGTGTCCGTGTATGTCTGTGTGTATGTGTGTGTGTCTGTGTGTGTGCACTCATGTCACCAAATGCATGTGGAAACCAGAGTACGATTTGTAGAAGTTATCTCTTTTCTTCTACCACATGGGTCTGTTGTGTGACAGAATTTTCCTGGAGAAACACACACACACACCCACACCGTTACCCCAGAAAGGGAGCCCATGACAGACCAAAGAAACAATCATACCAATAGCCAAGCTGATGAGCTAATGAGCTTCTTTTTTATTGTGATCACTATCAGGAGTAGGTGAAGGGATAACAGCTGCATCACCAGAAAGCCTGCTCCACCCTGGGGGAGTACTCTTGAAAATGTAGCCTTGAGCTCTTCCCCACAGTTTGCAGGAAACTCCACTGTGTTGAATCTGTTCTTTTTCCTTCTGCCCTTTGACTGCTCAAGTCTCCACTTCCAGTGCTGTCCATTGGCTGTGCTGCTGAGTTAGGGCTCAGGATTCCTCCAAGTTTGTATAGCTCTAGGGTTTGTTCCCAGATGTGAAGTCTGTTTATCTCCTATTTGCCACCTTAGGCTCTTCCTTCCCTTCTGGAGGAAACATTTCAGTTTCTGAGGAACACGCCACAGGGAGGATCTCAGAGATTGATCTCAGATTACAAGGTTTGGAACGCCTTGACTAGCTAAGCCATTTCATCAGCCTTGTGGACATATTTTAAGCCATCAGAGACAAATTCAATGAATATCGAGACCTTTGTAGGCATTGCATTCAAAGACATTTTTCTATCACTAAACAAATAGGAGGTTTGGAATTTGGTGAAGTTTTTGGTTTGGTTGTCTCCTTAGTTGGCTGGTTGGTTTTATTTACCAGTTGTTGCTTTTGAAATTTTTAAAAGATTTGTTTGTGTGTGAGCATGTGTGTATATGCGTGTGTGTTTGTTTCCAGGGATCATAAGAGGGTACTGGATACCCTGGGGCTGAAGATAGGCATTTATAGGATGCCTGATTTGTTATGTGGGTGCTGGGATCTGAACTCTGGTTCTCATGTTTGCACAAGTGTTCTGGCTCAGTGGTTAAGAGCACTGACTGTTCTTCCAGAGAACCCCGGTTCAAGCTCCAGCATCAACAGGGTAACTCCCAGGGGATCATATGCCCTTTTGTGACCTCCTCAGACACCAGTGACACACTTGGTGCATATACAGAAATAATATAACAACAAAAACAACAAAGCACTCCTAACAGCTGAGCCATCTTGCCAGCCCCTGCTTTCTAAATTTCTTACTATGTAGTCCAGGCAGAACGGGAACTGCAGGTATTGGCATATTGGGCCGTGGTCTGGGCTTTGAGCTGTGAGCTTGCATTATTCTCTACCTCAGCTCTAAACTCAAGTGCTGGAATTATAGGTGAGCACCACCTTAATCTTAAACTAACCCATTTGTATTAATCTATGTATCACCACGTGTCTCATGGTTTTACCTATGTTTCATTACATCTTGCTCCCCTGGTGGCTCTCAGTGTTTCCTCCCAGCCCAACTTGCTTCTCCTGGTTTCTCCCACCTGGATTTGCCACCTGGCTGTATCCTGTCTTGCCATAGGCCAAAATAGCTTTTTTTTTTTTTTTTTTTTTAAACTAACAAATGGTAACAACACATTCACAGCTTACAGAAAGACTATCTTACTTATTGCTTTTAAATAGATTATATACCCTACTCTGTACTTTCCCATGAGCCATGATGTTTACTGTTGTCTAATATACAATGGCTTTAATGGCATTTGAATATGAGATCCATGTACCTAGATTTTAAATTTCAAGAATTTATTATTGAATATTAGCCTACCCTCCCCCTCTACTTTGGTTTTTGAAGATAGGGTTTCTCTGTGAAGGAGTCTTGGCTGTCTTGGAACTTACTCTGTAGACTAGGTTGGTCTCAAACTCACAGAGATCTGCCAGCCTCTGTCTCCCAAGTGCTGGGATTAAAGATGTGTGCCACCACCCCCAGGCTAGCCCCCTTTTACTTTCATCACAAGGAGAGCTGTTTCCTATAGAGTTACTTTGTGATTTAGGTTCAAAGTGCTGTTCAGTGGCCACACTCCTTTACAGCTTAGCCACTATCCTCCTGCATGCTGGTCTCTGTTTCTCAGTCCCTACATTCTCAATTGTTTATAAAAGCAAACAAAACCAAGCCACCAGTGTAAGAGCCTACCCTAGTACATTTGATCTCCTTAGGAATTTAGACTATGAAATTGTATGTTAAAGGTAATTACCATTTTCTAGTGGATATATTGGTTGTCTTTTCCTAAACATTTCAAATGCTACAAGTTACTGTGCTGCCTAGTTCTATGTCATCTTTACAAAAGCTGGAGTCATTTGGGGAGAAGGAACCTAGTTAAGAAAATGCTTCCACTAGATTGGCTGTGGGAAAGCCTGTGGAGAATGTTCTTTAAAAAAAAAATTATTGTTTTATTTAGGGGGCATGTCCTTGATTGATAATTGAAGTGGGAAGACCATGTCTCACTGTGGGCACTGCTATGGCCTCTGCTTTAGTTTCTGCTTCCAGGTCCCTGCTCTTATTTCCCTCAGTGATAAAGTTAAGGTTTAAGGTGAAATAAACCTAGGGTGGTTTATCATAGCAATAATAATTCTATGACAATTACTTTTCAGTCCACACTTTGTATGCTTTTCCAAGTCCCCATTCAGTCCACACAGTTCCAAATACTTCATAAGATGACCTGTCACTAAGGGGGACAAGAAGTAGATTGAACCCAGGGTTGTGTACTTGCTAAGCATATACCACACTAATGCACACTAATGAGCTATACCCTTCAGCTTCATATTTAATATTGAGGGGTCATTTCTGGGTACTGGCACTATAGTTATATTTGTACTTTGAGGTTTGCTGAGTTTCTTGTTTAGCATTCTATTGGATTGAAAATGTAATTTTCTTTCTTTTACATTAATTAGTTAATTATTTTTTGAGAACTTGCTGTGTGGATCAGACTACTGGCCTGGAACTTGAGTTTCTGCTTCCAGAGTTCAGAGATTAATGTCATGGGCCACTTTTCCTGGCTTTAAGCTGTAGGGATTTTTGTTTTGTTTTTCAAGACAATATTTCTCTATATAGCCCTTGCTGACATGGAACTTGCTTTGTTGATTGGGCTGAAAAATTCTTCTGAGATTCAAGGCTCACACCACCACTATTGGGCATTAAAAAGGTGCCACTGAAAGAAATGTGGAATTGGCTCCAGGTCTTGCTGTGGGAAATTTTGACTGCACCCTGACACTCCTGAGACTGTTCAATAAAGTTATAGCTTGAATCAGGGGTGGAACCAGTGACTAGCCGACCAGAATTGGCAATAGAGAAGCCAGCAATTTGGATAGAGAAGATGCACAGAAGGAAAGGGCAGGGCCTAGAGTTTGAGCTCTCTTTGTTATGGGACAAGGGAAGACATGCAACTCTTTCAGTGTCTCTGGCCCAAAATTAAGGCCAGCTAATTGCTACTCAGCCTCTCTGAGCTCGCAGGTTTTCACCCCAGCCTTTGACTCCAGAGTCTTATTGATGAATAGTAGACATAATTTAAACCTACAAATTGTAGCAGCTCCACCAGACCACAGCCTTAGTAGCCGGCAGGATCCTGACTGGAGTGGCAGATGATAATTAAAATATCAGTAGATTATTCGCAGCTGCTAAGCCTACAGGAAAACAAGTCTGACACCAGCTGTTACTGAAAATAGAAACATTTAACAAACTTCAGATTTCTTATACTGAATTTATGTAAAAGTTCTCATTGGATTACAAACAACTATTTCCTACTTTCATTTGTTATATTTTGTTTTTGTTTTGTTTATTTGAGAGAAAGTCTCATGCAGCTCAAGCTGGAGTTAAGCTTGCTAGTAGATAAAGGTGACTTTGAACTTTTGGATCTCCTGCCTCTGCCCCATCTCCTCCTCTGTATCTGGATTACTAACTAGCTTATACCACTATGCTTGATTTATGTGATGCTGCTGATCAAAGTAGGGCTTTGTACATTCTGGCCAAGTTCATCTGAGATACAAACCTAGCCCCTATCATTATTTTTAGAAGTCTATAACTAAAAAATAAATTAATAAATTAAAAAAAAGAAATTTTAAAAATTGAGGCAGGGCTTATCTTAAGGTTTTCATTACTGTGAAGAGACACCATGACCAAGAAAACTCTTATTTAAAAACAAACAAACAAACATCATTTAACTGTGGTGACTTTGTTTCAGAAGTTCAATCCATTAGCATCATGATAGGGAGCATGGCATTGTTCAGGCCGATATGGTGCTGGAGCTGAGAGTGCTACATCTTTCAGGCAATAGGAAGTCAACTCAGACACTGGATATTATCCTGAGCATAGGAAACCTCAAAGCCCACCCCCACAGTGACACACTTCATCCATCAAAGCCATACCCATCCCAACAAAGCCACACCTAATAGTGCCACTTCCTATGAGATTATGGGGCCCAAATACATTCAAATTACCACAAAGTTTCACCTTGAAGAATCAGGCTGGCTTTAAATTTAAGAGTAACTTCAAATTTTCATTTACTTATGTGTGTGCTATGAAGACATAGATTTACCATTACAAAGCTTTATCTCAGGGAAAGACCATTTAGTGACTGAGGGTAGGCTCCAGGTCTAAGAAGAATCTAGAAAAAAATCTCAGGAACGCACCTGACAGCCAACAGATTCAAACTTGGTTTTGCGCTGAAAGTTTAACCAGTAATTTTCAAGAATTACTCTACCACAAACCCCTTTACCCAATCCTGAAATGCCAAGATGTGTAATACTCCACTTACATATTCTCAGGGATGAAATCCCTCTGTGTCGGAACAAAGGGTTTCTGCCTGAGTTGAAACCTATCCAGAAGAATAAATTGACACCTCATGTGTTTGCATCAGAATCTAGCTTCCTGGTTGTCTTTGGGGGGGGGGGGGGTCCCTCAACACAGGTACAAAAGTACCTGTCTGTAAGTCAGGAGTCAGTACCCTCCTGCCATGTGTGTCTCAGAGACAAAGCTCAGACTGTTAGCCTTGGCAGTAAGGAAAGACCTTCAACAGATGAACCATTGTGTTAGCTTCTTCTCTCTGTAGCTTTTAAATATGGCCCTATAGGTCCTTTTCTGTTTAAAATGCTGCTTAATGTCCTGTTGTAAAATCAAAAATTATCTGCATTACTTCACAATCTATAGTTAATATATTTATTTAGAACTAAACCTCTGAATATTTTTTTTATAAAGAGTTAACATTTAATCAATTTAATTTTGTTTTTTTGTTTGTTTTCCAGATTTTGTGTGTGTGTGTGTGTGTGTGTGTGTGTGTGTGTGTGTGTGTGTGTGTGTGTGTGTGTGTGTAGTCCTGACTGTCTTGGAACTTGCTGTGTAGACCAGGCTGGTCTCAGAGAGATCCACCAGCCTCTGACTTCAGAGTTGTGCATCACCACCACTACCCACCCTCAATTTAGTTATAGAGACTGGAGAGATGGCTCAGAGGTTAAGAGCATTTACTGCTCTTGCAGAGGATCTGGGATTCGTTCCCAGCACTCACCTGTCAACTCACAGCCATCTGTAACTTCAGTTCCCAGGAAATGAACCTTTTCTGATCACAGAGGGATCCTGCAAACACGTGGTGCACATATATTCATGCTGGCACACATACACATAAAAGAAAAAATAGTTTTAAATGTTATGAAAAAAGTATATTATGGGTATTGTGGTGCATACCTGGAATCTATAATCTCAACACTTGAAAGATGAAGACAAAAGGATCAGGAATTCAAGGCCATCCTCAACTAGGAAGCTAGCTAGGGCTGCATAAGACCCTATCAACAAAAAGTATAAAATAAAGGGCTCATCCTTTCTCTTTTCATGACATACCTTTACAAAGACAAAGTTCCTTTATGTGGCCCTGGCTGCCCTAGAACCCCCTTTTACCTTTGTAAACCAAATTGGCCTTGAACTTAGAGATCCACCTACCTCTGCTTCCTGAGTGCTAGGACTAAAAGCTTGTGCTGTCACACCTGCACACACCCTTACTTTAATTTAGCATAGATTTGTTAGATTTCTTTGTAGTTTTGTTTTTCTGTCCCTTGTCTTTGAAACACATAGATTGGCCTGCATTTCTTGTATTGCTGACTACTAGGTAAATAGGAGTTTTTGGCTCTAACACATTTAGCTATGAGCATCTCTGCACAGCTGTTCTTTTTTCTTTGGAATGGTTTCCTTATGACAGATTCCCAGGGGTAAGATTACAATGGCTCCTAATATGTGGCATGAATTGCTCCATTAAAGGATCATTGTGTATTTTTAAAGCATTTCTTCTATCTCTTGGTCTGTGGTTTGTCCCACTGTGGCTTACCATACAACAGCTGCTTTGTGATCTTTCTAGCATCTATTTCCCACTCATATCTCACTCTGCTAAATTAATCTGCAATATGCATCTTTGCAATACTTATTATCTTATTATAATATATAACCTTGATCCCAGCCACCCTTTATGCTAAATTGGGTTTTACAAGGAATGTATGGAATTTAAATTATTTGTAGAAGTTGAAGATGATTTCAGTAGCAAACCAAATTGCATAGTTTTACAAGACCATACATTTCTACTACATTACAGAACTTATTTTTAAATTTCCATATCAAATTTTATCAATCAATTTCAATGGGGCACACTGAATATGACTATATAGACTATTCATCATTGAAGATAGTTACATACTTAATTGGTCTTACCTAGGGAATCAGTGTGTGTGTGTGTGTGTGTGTGTGTGTGTGTGTGTGTGTATCTAAGTTTAAGCAACATTGCTCTAAAGGTCTGTGGATGGTGCTGGAGGTGATTTAACACTGTAGAAGGTGTGTCATACTTATATGCTCTTTGGGAATCCAGTATAGCCTGAGAAAGACCAGGAAACAGTGTGAAGAACCCACAAGATGGTTCAGTGGGTAAGAGAAAGCACTACTGGTGGGAGCCTGGTTACAAAAAGACAAACAATAGTAATAATAATAAATAATGATCATTTTTTAAAGAAGTGTGTAAAGAAAGAACTTGAGGCCTCAAAACTCTCCTTTACTGTAGGCAAGGCAAAATAATCAATTATGAGAAACCACTCAGAGGATATAATGTATCTTATATGGAGACTTTTCTTTGTAAAACTGAATAAAATCTTACCAGGTAGGTAAGCAGAAAGTTTTTAAAAGCATATTTATTGTTACTTTGTAGCAAGCCTCTAATTCCTGATTGTCCTGCTGAAAGGCCTCCAGAGAGCTGGACTGCAGGCATTCTGCATCATACTTGTCCTTTTTTCTTTTATTAGTGAGTGAAAGATGCTATCTCATCTTTCTTGACGATGGTATGCTCATTAATATTTATTTAACATATCTTCTCCAGAAAAAATAATACATTAAAAGTTGTATACCTTTCTCCCCCCCTTTTATATGGAATAGAATACCTCAAACTGTAGCCTCTGTTGGTCTGGAACTCACTATTTAGTCAAACAACCCTGTTTCAGCCTTCCAAATGCTGGGATCACAGTATAAATTCATTTTAAAATTGGGTTGTCTCTTAAAATATTGAGTTATGAATTTTTTCTTTTAAAATATTGAGTTATGAATTTTTTTCATGAGACAAAATTTTGCTTGGTAGCCCATGTTTTCCTCACATTTGCTGTTTCTAGGTTGGCCTTGAACTTGAGATTCTCTTGCCTCAGTCTAGAGAGTGATTATAGGTGTATTCTACCATATTTGTTTATTATTTCATATGTATTCTGGTTACTTCCCCCATAACAGATATAGAATTCCTATCAAAATATATGGTTCATACATATTTCTTTGTTTTCTTCCTTCTGTGTATGTTTAGGTGTCTGTGTGTTTCTATTTATGTGGTAAGTATATATTCATGCCTAGGGAGGCCAGAGGTTAATTTTTGCTGTGGAATAATCCTTTTTGTAGACTGTATATTTTACTTTCATTGTTTAATAAGGAGCTGACTGGCCAATAGCAGGCAGAAAGAGGTTAAATAGAAGAACCAAACTTAGAGGACACTGGGATAAGGACAGAGTCACAGGATTCATGATCCAGACAGAGGAAGCAGGAGATGTACATGCCATGCTGAAAAAAGGTACCACCACATGGTAGAGTGTAGATAAGAAATATGGTTTAATTTAAGAGTAAGTGCTAATTAGTAATAAGCCTAAGCTATCTGCTAATCATTTATAATCAACAGTAAGTCTCTGTGTGGTTATTTGGGAGCCAGCTGGAGAGACAGAAACTCTACCAACAAACTTCAGGTATTATTCTCTCAGTACTGTTATCATTGTTGTTTGAAATATGTTATCTAAATGAGACCTAAGGCTAGCTAGTTTAGCTAGACTGATTGCCAGAGCTTCCTAGGGATCTGCCTCTCCAGTGCTGGGCTTACAAGGACATTCTACCACACTAGCTTAAAAAATGCTGGGAATAGAATGAAGGTCCTCATGCTTGCATGGCAACTTGACCAACTGAGCTATCTTCATATGTACATATATATGTGTATATATATATACATATATATATATATATAGTTTTTCTATTTTTGTTTATTTTTGGTTTTGTTTTTGAGATAGGGTTTTTTTGTATAATTGCCAAGGGTGTCCTGAAACTCACTCTGTAAACCAGGGTGACCTCTAACTCATGGAGATGGGCCTGCCTCTGTCTCCCATGTGCTGGGATCAAAGATGTGCACCACCACGGTCCAGCTCATGTATACATTTTATATACAAAACTTTAAAGACTTGGCAGTAATGTTTTGCAAAGTACATCATTCCATTTCTATACTTTTCAGAGACATTTGTAGAATGAATGGTCTCTAATTACTGCTTCATTTTATGACAACAATGACTATTTAGGCCTCTTCCTACAACTTCCTTCATCCTTTCTGAAATGCCAACCCTCATTCTACTATGGAGGTCAGGTCACTCAAGATTCACCTTGGTGCTTTGCATAAAATGGCTCCTCCACAATGGAGTTTTTGAACCTTCACAATGTTAGTTAATTCCAGTGTTTTGCCCCAATCCAATTTCTTTTTCAATTTCTTCACACCAATCTCATCCCTTTGTAATTGCTGCTGCTCGCCTATCACTCCTGTAGCTGTCTTGTGATTTGTACATTAAATACATTTTATTTCCACTAAATGGTCATCATTCTATTTTAATCTATTATCATAAGGTGCTGCAGTTATTAATAGTCCTCGCTCTGATTCCATTACATCTCCTTACCTAGGTGACATTACAACCAACATGTTGATTGGCACATGGTACCAGATAAAGCTTTGGTAAATGTGAAGACAAGTGGAAAAGGTAGGTAAAGGGATGATGTCCTGAGAGCCATGAAGACCTGAAGTGTCTCAACACAATTCCTCACTGTTGATAGAGAAGATAAAAAACTGTCAAGATGGAAAGACTTAGCCTAACTTCGTTATTTTGCTCTCACAAGTGAATTTCATCAAGTGAGTTTTTGCTGAAGTGCGCCGTACCTGCGCTTCTATGCACTGTCACCCGGAGAACGCGCCAACTATAAGCTCCCATCCAGGCGCAGCTGGCGGATCTCAGTTTGTCCTCCCGAGTCGCTCTAGCTGCCGTCTCTATGGTACGGGGACGCGCCGGGTCGCGGCCGGCCCGGGCCAGCTGGTGCGCGTGCGCGATCCTAGCGCGTGCCCGGTCTCCGGCAACTGCCCTAGCTGGCGGGTGGGAGGGGTGGGTCTGGGAACGTTGCGGCGGCCGCGGCCGCTGCCCCTGCGCGCAGGGCAGTCCTCTCCTCTGCCGCCGCCTCAGATGATGGGTCCCGAGGATGCCGGAGCCTGCTCGGGAAGAAACGCCGAGCTGCTCCCAGTCCCGGGGCTCATGGGTCAGGACGGAAAGACCGTCCTCGCCACCAGCAGCTTTGGCGGAGGCGCCGTCGCCGCGGAGTCGCCGGGGGAGGCTGGAGAGGAGGAAGCGCCGCGGCCGCGGCAGCTCCTGCAGCGGTATCTCGCGGCGGCCGCGGGCCCGCTGCAGCCCGAGCTCGGCGGGACGGAGGCGGCGGCTGTTCCCGCGGCGTGCCGCTCAGGCATGACCAACGGGGACTCGGGCTTTTTGCTGCGCCAAGACCGTCGCGGCCCGGAGGAGGCGCGTCGCCGCCGATCCTGCGGCCACCCCTGCCTACTGGACCCCGCCGACGAGGGTGTGGACGGTGCGGTTGGCCCGGACGACTGGGCCGCGCCACTGGAGGACCCGCTACGGAGCTGCTGCCTGGCGGCCGGGGACACCGACGACCCGGAACCCACAGCCGCCACCTCTGCCGCGAGTGCGGGTGGGAGCGCGGAGCCCAGCCCCGGCCTCCCCGACGCCCGCTTCAGTTCTCGGAACACGTTCGAGGTGAGCCGCCGCCAGAGCGCCGGCGACCTCCTGCCCTTGGCGGGGTCGCCCGCATCCTTGCCAGCGGCGGAGCTGGGCCCCGGGGGCACCACGGCTAGAGCTCGACGGAGCGGTGGCTTCGCAGATTTCTTCGCCAGGTATCACACGGGCCGCGCGGGGGGCTTGGGCGGGGCCCGGAGCGAGCGCAGAGGGCGGCGGGCGCCTGCCTTGCAGCGGCCAGGCGTGTCGGGACTGAGCTTTGGTAGGTCGCTAGGGAAGGAGTACCGGGTGGCTTTGTGAGCTCCAGGCCACTGTCCTAGTGTTCCTCCGTACCCTTGGAGCGTTGTGCTTCCAAGTCTGATCAGCCACCTAATGCCATATATATGTTCACTCACCTCATCTGGAACAACAGATAACCACCGCTCATTATTTAAAAAAATTAATTACTGGGATTTGAATGGTGCGGGCGGCGGTGTATTCCTACAGGTGGGGTGTTGAAGTCTGCGAAGTTCGTTTGCGTGGAATCTAAGATTATTCCATTAGTTTGGGAATTCTTGATTTTTAAAATTTTAGTTATTCATTTTGTATGGGTGTGTGTTTGTGCGCGCGTGTATCTTTGTGTAGAAGTCCAAGAACAACCTTTGGGAGTCGGTTCTCCCACTTTCTGGATATTGGGGATTCAACTCAAGTTGCCCAGCTTAGTGGAAAGTGCCTTTACTCATTGAGCTGTTTTACCGGCTTAGTTTGGAAATTCTTGAAATTAGAAACGGTTTGTTTTCATAGTATTTTATTTGCTAAAACACATTCCAAGTCAGAAGTACACACTTGTAACGCCAATACTAAAGAAGGATGAGGCAGGAGGATAGCCACGAGTTCGAGGTCAGCCTAGGCTACAATAGCTACTATATCAGCCAGGGTTTCATAGCAAGATCCTGTCTTTAAACAAAACAAAGCAGACAGGTAGTATAAGTGCTTAGAATTAGATCCCAGCCTTTAGCTTAAATAACTATTGCACTCTAGGAAATTAGGAAATCCCCTTTCTGCCTTTCTCAGACAAGCTTCATCTCTTCAACATCTACCATCCACCTTGTTAATTGAACCCAGGGCCTTGCAAATGCTAGGCAAGTAGCTCACCTATGGAGTTACATCCTCAGCAACTTCTGGTGGAGTGTATGTGTGTGCGTGCGTGTGTAGGGGCATGTTGACTCACTTTCATGTGAGTTTTTATGTTTGGGAGTATGTATTTTGTGGGCACAGATTGCTGGAACACTGTAATTATCTGGAAAGATGTCTGTCTCTCCCCCATCTCCCCAAGGTCTGCCTCTGTCTCTTAAGTGCTAGGATTATAGATATGAAATACTTGTAAAAATATATTTAAATCTTGCAGTGACAGTATAATACAAGGCCTCAGGATGACTTATGGATATGTGTTTTTGATACCTTGTAGCATTGTACTGAACTATATCGGTCAAGTTTGGAGGACTCCTGTAAGGTGGCTTTGAACAGTCTTTGGAGATAGATCACCAACCGTATACCCTGAGTGCTTGCTTGATGCAAAGCATTAAGAATGGCTGTGATATCGTCTCTGATCTGGCTAGTAGAGGTTAAGTTGGAAAACAGATACATAGAGCTATATAGTGGGATTATGTTACATTCTAAATAATTGTCCCACCTACTGGTTTAATAAAAATGCTGATTGGCTGAAGGCAGACAGGAAGTGTAGGTGAGGCTACCAGACTAAGAAAACTCTGGGAACAGGAAGAGCAAGAGCAGAGACGCCAGTGAGATGCAGAGGAAAGAAGTTGAAAAGCTGCCGAGAAAAGGTACCAAGTCACATGGCTGAACAAGATAAGAATGAATCATAGGTTAATTTTAGGGTAAAGAGTTAGCAAGTTATATGCCTGGACCCCAGGTCAAAACAGCATAAAATTAATATAAGTATCTCTGTGTTTCTGTGGGACTGTGAGTCTGGACCACAGGATGGGCAGGCAGAAACTTCCATACTACAAAGCTATACTGCAATTTATGAGTAATAATCAGGCAAATCTGAATTAGGCTCTGTGCTTCAAAGATCTCAAGAATCTATACCCCACCCTTCTTCACTTCCTCTTTCCTTTCAATTTTTTTAAGAGTTATTTATTTTGTTGTATGTGCATAAGTGTTTGGTCTGCATAGAAGTATGTGTACCACATGGGTGCATGATACCTGTGGAAGTCAGAAGTCAGACAGTGACTGATCTCATGGAACTAGAGTTACAGATAGTTGTGGGGCTATTATGTGGGTTCTAGGAACTGTGAGAACACCTTCCAGAGGACCAGGTTCAGTATTCCGAGCATCCATGACATGGCTGACAACTATCTGTAACTCCAGTTTTAGGGGGATCCAACAGTCTCTGATCTTTGCAGACACCAAGCACAAATACGGTTGAGGGACACGGTGTATGTACATACATACATGCAGGCCTAAGACTTATGCATATAAAATGAAAAACAAAACTATCAAAAGCTCTTATATGCTGAACCATCTCTTTAGCCTCCATTTTCTCTTTTAAAAAATCAAGTAACTAAATTTTTTTTGTGGGTCTTTCAAATTCTTTTTTGCTTTCAAACACAGTGGCTTCATTTTGAACATACAATAGTAGACCTCAAATATTTACTGACTAAATATTATAGATATGAATTGAGTTAAAGAAGATTCCATCGAGTTAAAGAAAATACCATTTTTTATCTTTAAAATAAGAAGGTTACTAGAGATAGAAAGAACCGTTTCCTTCAGCTCTTAAGATCTCATTTAAAGATGTAAAGTTTTGTTTTTTGTTTTGTAAAGTGCACCTTAAAATAATGTTAAACAGCAGCCATCTGTGTTCTGTTTTTTAGGTGTAGTCAGTATGAACCAGCATCTAGTTGTACAGCCCCAGTTGGCCTCAAACTCCAGATCTTCCTGAGTGAGTGCTGGAGTTGTAGATTTGTTACCATGTTCACTTTAGATCTGTTCTCTACTATAATTTCTTTGGGTGATGTGTCTGTTATGAGAAATAGCACCTCTGAAAATCCAACAATTTAAGGGAAAATGGCTGAATTTTTGTGTATCATCTGAGGAAACATTGCAGTTTGTGTAGGAAGACACTTTTAACACTTATTTATATATATGGTTAGGTGGATGATGTTGTAGTGGTGAGCAGGTACCATCGCCTTGACCTAAAGGCGTCAAAGGTGGGTCTATAAATTACCTATTGGCCTTGAAGCCCAGTATTCGGGGTATGGCTGGAGGGACAGTCTAAGTTCAGGGTCCACTATGCACTCCGCCCCTTCTGCTTCTCTCTTGTGCTCTTAGATGGAGGACCTGACCCACTGAATGAAGCTGCATAGACCAGTGCAGTTTTTCCAAGAACCGCAGGAGTGTTTAATCTTTTGTATCAGTGAGTGTTCCCCTCTAAACCCCTTAATAAATATTAGTCCTTCTTTATCAGTTGCCAGTGATTTACTGCTTACGAAAATATGATGCATTGAATCCAGTACTTGTATAGTGAAATGAAGCTTGGATTAAAAAAGCATTAAAGAAGGAACTAAAGAGGAAAGAATGTTGAAAAAGCTTAAAATATTTTTTATATTATTTTGTTTTAGGGGAAAATAAATATTGACAGGTAAAGCCACATTTTTAGCTTAATTTTATGAAATGTTTAACTTGGCGTACTTACACTTTTTATACTGTGTTGTCATGGGAAGTTTTGGAGAAAGAGCAGAAACATTTGGAAACTTTGAGGCAGTGCATCTGTTACAATCTCTAATGTATTCAGAAAGGGAAAAAGAAGTTCTTTT
Source organism: Phyllotis vaccarum (assembly GCA_033318265.1). Lineage (NCBI taxonomy): Eukaryota > Metazoa > Chordata > Mammalia > Rodentia > Cricetidae > Phyllotis > Phyllotis vaccarum. The sequence continues at coordinate 22,834,739 of JARWLC010000004.1, read as the reverse complement.
CTGAGGCTGCTGTTTCTTCCAGGGTCTCTGGGAACTTTGTCAGCTCCATGAAAAGTCATCCCAGATGGTGCTACTGGAGAGTTGCTTAAGTCTCTGTTGAGATACCTTTTTTGTCTGTGTGGGTAGACAGAAGAAGGTGTGTGTGTGTGTGTGTGTGTGTGTGTGTGTGTGTGTGTGTTCACTTGCTCATGCACTTGTTTGTGGAGGCCAGGCTGTTGGTATCAGGTGTCTCCTATTCTCCACCTTATTATTATTATTTTGTTTGTTTGAGACAGTATCTCTCACTGGCCTGGAGCTCACTCTTGGGTAGGCTGGATGTCTAGAGAGTCACAGAGTCTGTCTCTGCTAACCCAGGCCCTTCACTGGGGTTGTGGGTATCTGAACTCAGGTCCTAGTGCTTGGGTATGGTTCATTGACTTTCTGACACCACGGACTGACTTAAACAAACAAACAAACAACAACAAAGGGGGCCGAAAATGGCTCAGAGGCCAAGAGCACTCTGCTCTTCTAGAGGTCCTGAGTTCAATTCCCAGCACCCACATGGTGGTTCACAACCATCTGTAATGAGATCTGATGCCCTCTTGTGGCCTGCAGACATGCACTCTATAGTAAATAAGTAAGTGAGTGAGTGAGTGAGTGAGTGAGTGAGTGAATGAGTGAATAAATAAATAAATAAATGAATGAATGAATGAATGAATGAATGAATGAATGAATGAATGAATGAATGAATGAATAAATAAATAAATAAATGGAAAACACCTTTATTTTGTGCATGTGTTCATGTACATGCCATGGAGCATGTGTGGAGGTCAGAGGATAGCTTTCAAGACTGAGTGGTCTCCCCAGCTTCTCAGTGGTTCTTAAACTTAAGTTTTTTAAATTACTTGGAAGGAGGGAGAATTATCGAGAATTGATTGATTTGTTTCAAAGTGAAGATATTTGAATTTAGTAGGATGTAGAAGGAATCTTCTCAGAAACTGAATTTTAACAAGTCTGTTCTCTAACTCCCATCATTTTTTATCACAGTGGTTCCTGGTCAGTAATCTCTGAAATGCTAAATGCTTCAGCTAATTCATTGATGGGACTGGTCTCTGAGCGTAACTGAATGAAAATACAGTGCACAGATTTATTGCTCATGGCACTTCATTGATTTTAAGCTTGGTCAAATTTGTTTATTGTTATGAACTATAGCTGCTGGGCGGTGGTGCCACATGTCTTTAATCCTAGCACTCAGGAGGCAGAGGCAAGCAGATCCCGAGTTCTGCTAGCTGGTCTATATAGTGAGATACCAGACAGCTAGGGCTACACAGAGAAACCCTGTCTTAAAACAAGAGAAAACTAAACAAAAAACAAACGAAACAAGCAAACAATGGATAGCAGCAGAGAACAGATGAAGCATTTATAAGGTTGAGAACGTATGTCTAAATAATTAAATCTCAGCTTTCTTTTTCCTAATGGAAAGTCTATTACTTATGCTGCTTACTGTGTTTGTCTGTTTTAAGAAGAGCTTTAGTTTATAAAAACCTTCCTGGCTTCTCCAATGCAGCAGTGTAATTCTACTGTTTTTACAGAGTCAAGGAGCCTGTTAATTTCCTTCCCTTCTGAAGTTCTGGACAGACCATGGCTCGCATCCCACTGAAATTTGCTGCTTCAGCCTTTCTTGTACTGATTTTTGTGGCTAAGAAGGGGAAACCCATGTGACTGTCTGGTTTTTCAGCAACCTCTTTCCTGCAATTAAGAGAAGCTTAGCTTAGGAAACCAAGCCAGCTAGTTCAGAGTGAGCTTGACAATCATGTGTTTAACTCACCTCTGAATTGGGGTTTTCAGTTCCTTTTTAATTAGAATTTCATGTTGAGTGTTTATATGTTTGTTTGTGTGTGTGCGCGCGCGGTTTTAAAAGTATTTCTATTTTCTTGTCCCTATGTAGATTAAAATATTTTAAACTTGGAACTGAACATCATTACAGTTTTTTAAAATAAAATTCTGTGCTGTTTTCTCCTCTTCCCCCAACAGGGTTTCTCTGTGTAGCCCTGGCTGTCCTGGAACTCACTTTTGTGGTCCAGACTATCATGGAGCTCAGAGACCCACCTGTCTCTGTCACCCAACTGCTGGGATTAAAGGTGTGTGTCACTATATCTGGCCACTGTTTTCTTATATTTCTTTGAATACTGTAATATACAAGTACCCCATCCATCTTATGGTAGGTTTGGTTTTCATCCTGACTTCAGTTAACTAGAGGCAATTCTTTTGTTATTATCCCCCAAAAACTTAGTCAAGGACTATGTCAGCTTTCTTCAGGGGTGTGGTGTGGTGGAGGAAGGAGGACTTGGATTACAAAATACAGCAAAGCTAATTGCTTTGCTTCCACACTGCTCTTAACTTAGATAGTGAGAAGATAAAGAAAACTGAGAGGCTCGGAGCATTATTAGAAATCTGAGCTGCTGTTAGAAAATACGTTTTTTTTTTTTTTTTTAGTTTATTCATTACTTTTTTCCTCTTTTTTTATTTAAAAAGTTTTTTCCCATGTATCCCCTGCTTCCCCTCCCTTTCCTCTTCCCAGTCCCTCCCAGTCTTCTCTCAGTTTCCCCTTACTCCATTCTCCATCCTTTCCCAAGGAGGGCAAGGAGTCCAAGGTGGGTCAGTTCAGTCTGAAGTATCCATTTGAGGTAGGTCTGATTCCCTCATCCCAATATTAGGACTGGATTAGGTGTTTCTCTGTAGGGAATGGGCTCCAAGGTGCTAGTTCATGCACAGGAACAGTTTGAGCAGTCATCTACCTTTGGAGGGTTTAGTTCCTTTCCTGAAGATTCCCCTAGCAGCTGTTTCAGATTCAGTGAGCTCCCCAAATCAATCTCTCTCTCTCTCTCTCTCTCTCTCTCTCTCTCTCTCTCTCTCTCTCTCTCTCTCTCTCTCTCTTAACTGGGAGCTCAACCTGGTACTTAGCTATGGATCTCTGCTTCACCTCTATTCATTGCCGGATGAAGGCTCTATAATGACACTTAGGGTGGTTATTCATTAGATTATTATTAAAGAATAACTTTAAAGAGATTTATAGACAGAAAATTTGGTGGGAAGAATAAATGATAGGTTGAAATTAGCCTTTGATAATAATTTAGGTGAGGTGGTAGACTTTCTTTTGACCACCAGCTCCCAAATAATGACATGGAGACTTCTTATTAAGTATGAAATCCTGGCCTTAAGTTAGGCTTGTTCTCAACTAGTTCTTATAATTTAATCAGCTTATCTTAAACTGTGTTCTGCCACATGCTCATTACCTCTCCTCCATTACCTTCCTCCATACTGCAGGTCAGACTTCCTCAGTCTTGCTGGTGAATATTTCTGATTCTTCCCCCAAGTTTCTCTCTCTCCCCAGAAGTACGGCCTATCCCCTCCTGCCTAGCTACTACCCATTCAGCATTTTATTAAACCAATCAGAAGGTGCCTTAAACAGGTGAGGCAAAACTAAGACACACATCTTTAAAGTGTACAAAAAGACTATTCCCACAATAAGTCCCAGTACTCAGGAGGCAGGTGGGTTTCTGAGTTCAAGTCCAGCCTGTTCTACAGTTGAGTTCTAGGACAACCAGGGCTCCACAGAGAAACCCTGTTTGGGGGACGGTAGAATAAAATAAAATTTAGTTGTTAGTATCTTGACTTGTGGCATTCAGGGTACAGCTATAGATTATATTTTTCCAACTTTTTCTATTATTCTATAGACATTATTTCCTTTAAGGTAACTTCTACCCTCTTTTAACTTCTCATTTTTTCATGGCATTAAAAAATTATTTATTTTTATTTCATGAGCAGTCATGTTTTGCCTGTATGTATGTATTCTGTGTGAAGGTGTTGGATCTCCAGGAACTGGAATTACAGGTAGTTATGAGCTGCCATATGAGTGCTGGGAATTGAACCCAGTCCTCTGGAAGAGAGCCAGTGCTTTTGACAGATGAGCCACCTGTCCTGCCCCAGCTTTTTTCTTTTTTAAGTGTAGCATTTCTCTGTGTAGGTTGACTGGCCTGAAACTCGCTGTGTAAACCAAGATGGCCTCAAACCCATGGAGTCACTTGCCTTGGTTTCCTGAGTGCTGGGGCTAATGGTGTGTGCCACTATACCCAGTCATTGTGGCTTCTTAACAGCCCATACTTTGCAACTGAGATATACTTTGTGATTTTATTTACAAAACATTTTATTGATTTTGGTTTAGGCTTTAAATGCTGTTTTGGGTAAATATTGGTATTAAAAAGTACATATATGAAGAGATAGAGAGATGCCTCAGCAGTTAAGAGCTCATTTGCCATTTTTTGTAAAGAACCTGGATTTGGTTCCAAGTATCCACATGGTTGCTTACAATTAATTGTCTGTAATCCCAGTTCCAGGGATTTCATACATTATTCTGGCATATGAAGGCATTAAGCACACATGTTGCACATATATACATGCAGGCAGAATACTCATACACATAAAGTAAAAAATATATCTTTTTTAAAGAATATACTTGAAAAATTAAGACAACCAGGTGTGTGGCACAGACTTGGAGTCCCAGCACTTAGGTGGAAGCAGAACTGAGAGGTCAAGCTACATAGAAGCTCAAAGCCAGCCAGTGCTACACATAAAAGGAAGATAAATGTAAAACAAAGTCTTATAAACATATTTTTTTTCTTGAATTCCAGAGTTAGAAAAAAATGAATGTCTCTTAGTAACTCTAGCTCTATCAAATGTTATTTAAACCTCTCTTACTCATGAATAAAAAATTCGTTGTTATCAAAAACATATGCTGTAGAGAAACTTAAATTCTGAATGAGTTACTGAACTTTCAAAAATATGTAAGGATTGCATCCCAAGTTTTTTGTTTTTCACTGTAGTGACCCTTCTAAAATAGTATCAATAGAGACTTCCACTAAAGAATAGAATTTAAGTTGCTGTTTCTCCTTTCATGGTTCACTAACTTCCTACCCTCATTTGACTTTGAGAGAGAGAGAGAGAGAGAGAGAGAGAGAGAGAGAGAGATTGGGGTAAATGCTAAAAGATCAGAGGAGCCAGCCACAGCCACTTCTACCCAAATCCTTGTGCCAAAGGAACTGAGCTCTTGTCTCCTCCAGCCTTATATTCCCTTCTCTTCCCAGCCATATCACTTCTTGCCTCAGTGTCCCTACTGCTGGGATTAGAGGTGTGTACCACCTCTACATGGCCTCTATTGTAGGGGTATTGTGTTGTTTCATGGTAAATAATTGTCCCACCCACTGGTTTAATTAAAAGAGCTGATTGGCCAAAGGCAGGCAGGAAGTGTAGGCGGGGCTACCAGACTAAGAAAATCTCTGAGAACAGAATGCCAGAGAGACCACCAGAGAGAAGCCGCAGGAAGCAGAGGACAACCATGCTGCTCTAAAGAAAGGTACCGAGCCATATGGCTGAACAGGAAGAATCATGGGTTAGATGAAGGGTACAGAGTTAGCAAGTGATATGCCTGAGCCTTTGGCCGATTCAGCCTAAAACTATAGTAAGCCTCTGTGTGTCTCTGTGGGTCTGTGGGTCCTAAACTATGAGGTTAGGCCTAAAAGTCCAGGCCAGAAACCTCGTACTACAAATGGCCCCACAACACTCTTTGACTAACTAGTGATCTCCCTCTGCCATCTGATCTTCAGGCAAGTTTTGTTAGAGCATGTATAGCATATCATCACAGTGCTGGCTCTACTATAGACCACAGAGCATATATGGAAGTTAGAGGACAGTCGTCAGAGTTGGCAGTCAGTACCTTTACCCCACTAAGTGACTTCTTTCTTGTTGGGTTTTTTGTTTTGTTTTGGTTGGTTTTGTTTGTTTGAGACAACGTCTCACTGTAGACCAGGCTAGCCTCTAACTCACAGAGATCCATTGCCTCTGCCTCCCAGTGTTAGGGTTAAGGGCATGTGCCAGTACACCTGGCCCCAATAGACTTTTTAACTCTATCAGTATTACCAAGAATTAAAGAGACAGCTAAGATTGGGAAATATGGGATTTGTCATTCAGAACTGGATAATTCCAAAAATTTGCTTTCTAAAGATGAATGTCATTTCTGTAATCATTTTCAAGGTAACCAGCATAATAATTAAACATACCAATGGAGAATGATGTGTGCTTTTGTAATGTAATTCCCAAAGCACAGTGATATGATCAGGAATATTAAAATAGGTATTTTTTTTTTTCTGGATGTGGTGGTAGTGCCCTCATTGCCATCTGTTTGGGAAGTTGCGTCAGGAAGATCTTGAAATCGGCCTGAAGGACACAGTAAGATCTCATCTCAACTGAAACAACCAAAATAAAGCAAAAAGTAAAGCCAACACTGTATTACAGCTCCAGCCATTCAGAATTGTCCTGTGTGGCCACTATGCTTTGGGTCAAATGATAGCCCGTCACTTACTTCTGCAAGGAGCTTAGACTTTTTGTTTTTATTTAAGATCATTGAAACACAGTTCCATAATTTAGTTGTTCATTTTGTAGAAGCACACCACCTTATATAAAATACAAGATATATGTGGTGACACTTGGAATTTCACCTAAATGATCATACATGAGCAAAATATCAATGAAATGCAACAGTACCAACAACAGCAGATCTCAGGAGGTTTTATTTTTTAGGGTGACCTGATACCTGTTACTTACCCCTTTGACTTGTTTCACTGCTGAAGGTGTTATAAGGAAGTTTAAGTTTTTTGTTGTTGTTGTTGTTTTGGTTTTTGTGACATGGCTTCTTTGTGTATGTAGCCTTGGCTTTCCTAGAACTTAGGGTCGACCTTGAACTCACAGAGTTCTGCCTGCTTCTGCCTCCCAAATGCTGGGATTAATGGTGCGCACCACCACTACCCAGCTTAGAAAGTTCTTTATATTGAAGAAGAAGATCCTGGTTCCAGTATGCCTCCGGAACAAGTCAGTTCCTTGTGGGGCCTGTTGATTTGTTTGCGATGGGATCTAGTCAAATAGTCCAGGCTAGCTTGGAACTTCCACTGGAATAGTGAAATTCTGATGTGCCCTATTATGCCTAACCAACACACATAGTTCTTATGAGCTAGTGTGAGATTTTCTGTTTGTCATTAAATTTAATCGGGGCCTAGTATATGAGCATTAAGGACAATAGGTAAAATATTTTATTTAAAAACTTTAGGACTAGGAAGATGGTTCAATTGGAAAAGGGCTTGCTTCCTGTTTTAGGGCTTCTGTTGCTGTGAAGAGACCATAGCAACTCTTGCAAAGAAAACACTTAATTGTGAAGGCTTGCTTGCAGTACAGAGGTGCAGTCCATTACATCATGGCAGGGCATGGCAGTGGGTAAGCAGACATGGTGCTGGAGAGGTAGCTGAGAATTCTATATCTGGATCCATAGGCAGCATAAATGAATGCCTAGGCCTAGCTTGAGCATCTGAGACCTCAACCCCACCCCACCCCCAGTGACACACTTTCTCTAAAAAGTCTGCACCTACTCCCTACGAGGCCACACATTCTAATGGTGCCACTTTTATGGGCCAAGCATTCAAACACATGGGTCATTCCTATTCAAACCGCTATAGTGACTGAGGAAGATAAACCAGCTTCTGTTTTCACATGCGTACTGAGAATATAGATGTGCTTACCAGACTGGTTTTGTGTGGTTCTGACGATCAGCACAGGCTTCATACAAGCATTCTACCAACTGAACCAGATCCCAGATCCTCCTCCTTAAAAACAACAACAAAGCTAGAACATGCTTAGAACTGTGTTTCAGAACAGTGATCTGTAGCACTGTGGCCAATACTTGGGGAAGTGAGAAGCTGAAGCCTAGAGGCAGCTGTGGTAGTGAGAGAGTAGTACTTGACATTATACAGTGTAGTGTCTAGGTAATGTAAGTAATAATAAGTAAGTAAGACTTTCAGTTTTTGTCAGAGGGATAGCTAATAAGGTAAATGACACATATATTTATGTTACTGGCCTTTAATGAAACCTAGTAAAAGTAAACTTTGAAACTTGATCTTTCTTTTTAGGAAAGTAAAATGACATGAAACCACTTATATGGAAAGTTAAGACCTTTATTGTATTTTGTAAGGACTTCCTTGGGTCTAGGAAGTGTCAGGGAAGTTATTAGCCTAGTGTTGTGGATGGGAAAGGAAACAGTATCAGGGAAAATTTGAGAGTGTGGAGTTGTCTGTACAACAGTGTGTCCCTTCTGTATGCAGCTTCATAATTGTGATAGTTACAACAGTTAATGATTTTTGAGAACTGGTGAGCTAAAGTCAAAGTATTGAGACTTACATACATACCTACTCGTGTGTGTGTGTGTGTGTGTGTGTGTGTGTGTGTGTGTGTGTGTGTGTGTTCAAACTCCCTGAAGTTAAGGACTGTATCTTTTTATTATATTTTTTCTCTGTATAAAGACAGATTATTTGATTAAAAACTTGTAAGCTGCTGGGAGCAGGAAAGATGGTTCATCAGGTAAGAGTACTTACTGCTCTTGTAGGGACCAGATTCTGTTCCCAGTTTCCACATGGACGCTCCCAAGCATCTTGTAACTACAGTTCTAGAGAATCTGATGCCCTCTTCTGGCCTTTGTAGGTCCCAGACACTTACATGATGCACAAACATGCAGGCAAAATATCCATACACACAAATCAGAACCTCTCTAGTCTGTCTCTCTGTTTCTTTCTCTGTGCTGGATAGTTTTATGCCAAACTTTCTGAAACATGCAAGAGTCATTTGAGAGGTGAGAACCTTAATTGAGAAAATGCCTCCATAAGATGGGACTGCAGACAAGCCTGTAGGACATTTTCTTAATTAGTGATTGAAGTGGGAGGGACCAACTCATTATGGATGAGGCCATACCTGGGCTCGTGGTCCTGGGTTCTATAAGAAAGCAGGTTGAGTAAGGGGGGGGGGGGCAGGCCAGTAAGCAGCACTTCTCCCTGACCTCTACATCAGCTCCTGCCTTCAGATTCCTGCCCTACTTGAATTCCTGTTCTGACTTACTTTGATGATGCATAGTGATATGGAAGCATAAGCCAAATAAATTGTTCCTCCCCAAGCTGCTTTGGGTACAGTGTTTCATTGCAGCAATGATGAAACCCTATAACTTAGTCTCCTTGTGTGTATGTGTGTTGTGTCTGTCTATATGTATGTCCCCCCATCCCACCCCAGAGAAATGGCCATCAGTTAAGAGTACTTGATACTCTTTGAAGGCATTCACGAGGCAGCTCACAATTGTCTATAGCTCCAGTCCCAGGAGAGCTGATGCACTCTTCTGGCCTCTGGGTTCCAGGCACAAATGCGATGCATACACATACATGCTGTAGGTGAAAAAACTATACACATTAAAATTTTCCTTCGTGAAAGAAAAGGAACATATTTTAAGGTGTCTTTCTTATGTGACAATAACTGAACTTTGTTCTGGAAAGTGAAGAAAATAATTTCTCCTTTTGAACTGTTTAAATGATGGTATTTTAGCAATGTGTGGGATGAGAAAGATTGGGAATGAGGTGAAGTGTCTACCATCTTGATTGGTGGATGGAACACAGGAACTAGATTAGTGTAATCTGAAACAAAGAAACTGTCACAAATGCTTATTAGGTATGATCATGGCTAGTGTTAGAATTGGAGTTATCAGTGTTTCTTGGAAGGAGAAAAGTCATTGAGTATGAGGAGAATTTACTGGAAACTACAGACAGCTGCTCAAGAAAGATGCTTGTAAGTGCACCATTGCTTCAAAGTGTACATATTTTAGGGAAGGCTTATGGTCTCCTATTTTCATGTAAGCATATTGAGTTTGAAAGTGTCTCACTGGTATGTATGCACTGTACATCATATTGGGTTTCATGGTGACAGTGTCTTTCAAGTGTATATATTTTATCTTCTCCCCTGCCCAGTCTTGATGAAGAACTATTTATTTATGTATATTTGTGTGCCTTTGTGTACTTGAGAAGGCCAGAACAGAGTCTTGGATACCATGGAGTTGAAGTTAGAGGCAGTTGTAAGCTGCCTAATGTGAGTGCTGGGAACAGAACTTGGGTCTTCTGCAAGCATAGGAAGTACTGTCAAACTCTGAGCCATCTTTCCAGCCCCATTGATAAAAAAATCTTTGCTCTTAAAAAACAAAAACAAAACAAACAAACAAAAAACTTATTTTCTTTTGAGACAAGATTTCGCTGTGTGGCTCTGGCTGTCCTGGAACTTGCTCTGTAGACCAGGCTGACTTTGAACTCAGAGATCTATTTATCTGCCTCTGCCTCCTGAATGATGGACAGAAGCATGTGTCACCATGCCCAGCTAAAATTCTTAAAACCAAAACAACCAGAATTTGACTTTGTAACCCAAATTAGCTTGAAGTTCACTGTATAGCCTAGAGTAGCTTCAGACTCAGGAGGACCATCCTGCTATATCAGCCTCCCAAGTAATGAGGTCATGTCAAGAGCCATGCAACTGTAAAATACTATATGGCAGTTTTCACTGTCAGTGTTGATGTTGGTGGTGGTTGTTTGTTTTTCTCTTTGTGTTTTTGGTATTGGTTTTTTCAGACAGTGTTTCTCTGTAACAGCTCTGGCTGTCCTGGAATTTGCTTTGTAGATCAGGCTGGTCTCAAACTCACAGAGATCATTACCTCCGCCTCCTGGGTGCAGGGGGCATGCACCACCACCACTTGGTTTGTTTTTTGTGTTTTAAGATAGATTTTCACTAATCCAAGTAGCCAAGTAGCCTCACATTGCCTTTGTGGAGGGGATGACCTTGATGGCCTGCCTCCATCTCCCTGATACTTACATTATAGATGTGTGCCGCCATGTTCAACTATAATTTCTGTTTTTTTGACAAAGAATAGGTGATGAATTTTTCTCTTTTATAGTTTTGATCTTCAGACTTAGTTAGGGTGGTTAAGTACTGTGTATTAAATGAAAATTCTTTATTTTTATTTTTAGAATTCGTAATAGTGACAAAGACAAGATCCAGAAACAGCCTGAAAAAGAAAAATCTTAGAATTAATTTTTTTTTCAAGTTTCTGGCAGAAAAGTCGTGTGTGTGTGTGTGTGTGTGTGTGTGTGTGTGTGTGTGTGTGTGTATGTGGTCATCTGAAAGTCTTTTTCAAATGAAAAAAATGATTGAGGCTTGGAAAGAATGTAAGTAAATCTTTGTGCCAAATCTTTAATCCAAAATATTTCAGAATAGCCAGTGAGCTGAATTTTAAAGAGACAGTACTTGGGCTTCTTGAAATTAGTTGTCTCTTTAGTACATTCTTTCTGGCCTTCTAGTCTTCAGGAAAATTTAGTTACAAAATTCAGGAAGAAAATGTATTCTTAGCAGATCATCGAGTCATGATTTTGGATTTCTTTTGTTTGAGAATAGGTCTCCTCACTATGTAGTTGTGCCTCAGCCTCCAGTGTCCTGGGGTTAAAGGCATGTGCACATCTGGCCCTGATTTCTAATCTTTTAAACTTCCTTTACTCTTTGGTTGAAGTAGTTGTAACATGATGGTATGTTGACAGTAAGGAGAGTCAGAATCAGTTACAGTTTTCTATATTGTCAAACGGATTTCTGTTCTAGAGATCATAAACTCACTGTGCTTTTTCTCTTATATGTGGGCTTAGAATTCTTAGAGCTTCAGACACTAGGGATTGGTTTAAGCAATCTCAGGCAGGGGCTGGAGGATGGCTCAGAGGTTCAGAACACTTGTTTTTCCAGAGGACTTGGGTTCAGTTCCCCGCACCCACATTGGGGCTCAGGAAAAAAAACAAAACAAACAAACAAACAAACAAAACAACCCTCTAGTCCCACCCCTTCTGGCCTCTGTGGGGACTGCCACACGTGGTGCACAGGTATACACACAGGCAAAACACTCATATATATACACATAAAGTGAAACATAAATCTTAAAAATGAAACCATAGGCAGAAAACTCGCATGGTATCAGTAAGATTTACTCCTTATAGGTAAGTTTTTCTTTCAATTAAGTAGATCCGTGGTCTCTCATGATTCTTTGTGAAAAGAAGTGAAAAAATCTTAGAAGTTGGTAAGCACACAGGTGGGTGAGCGAATAACAAGTACTTCCTGCTGTCATTTGTCACCCATTGTGAAAGCCACACAGGAGAGGGAGGGGAGGGATGTTTGTGTGGCTGGATTTCTTTCTCTTTCTTACCCCCATGTGTCCCTCTATGCCTCTCCTTCCACTGTGGTGTGGTGTCGTCGTCCCCTCCCATGCCTCTCCTTTTTTCTCTTCTTTCTTCCTTTGTAAAAATTGTTTTGTTTTGTTTTGTTTATTTCTAAGATAAGAGTTTTTCTGTGTAACAGTTTTGGAGCTCACTTTGTAGACCAGACTGACCTCAAACTCACAGCGATCTGCCTGCCTCTGCCTCCTGAGTGCTGGAATTAAAGGCGTGTGGCACCACTGCCTAACCTTCTTCTTTTAAACAGTATTTATTTATTTATGTGTATGGACGTTTTGTCTGCATGCATGTCTGTGCAAAACGTGTGCCAGGCACTCTAGGAAGCCAGAAGGGGTTGGATCTCTTGGGACTGGAGTTACAGATGGTTATGAGCCACTATGTGGGTGTTAGGGTTTGAATTCTGTTCCTCTGGAAGAACAGCCAGTGCTCTTATCTACCAAACCATCTCTAGTCCCTCCTTTTTTTTCTTTATGTTTTCAATAATACATAAAAATTAAGCTTCTGTTTCTCAACTAATGCTGTTTCTTAGTTCTAACTTTGAAACTGATTTTTAAACTTCCTTTTTGCTACAAAGATTGAAGTAAATAAAATTGAAGATGATGTGTTTGTGTGCTGATAAGTGCATATGTGAATATGGTTTACATGGGAGGGTGGTAGTTGGAATAGAAAGTGAATTAAAGAGGAAGAGAGAGATTAATGCTATCATTTCCTAGTCTCTTTATGTATTGACAAAAGATGCCTGACAGGGTGAAATAGAAGCCAGGTGTGGAGGTGTGTTATCTATTGCTCTAGCTACTGCAACTCTGTGCATGTTAGATGAGTGTACCATTCTTTGCTTCAAGATTTTCCTGATATGCAGTAATTATTGTTAAAATTTTTCTCCTTTAAAAATTATGTTTATTTATTAGTGTTGGTGTAGTGATGTGTAGCCACAGCCCATGTGTGGAGGGCAGAGGACAGTTTGCTGGAGTCTGTGGTCTCTTACCACGTGAGACCTGGAGATAGAAGTTAGGTGATCAGCTTTGGGGCAAGCAGCCTGGACTGGACTTGAGCTGATCTTCCTGCCTGTGCTCCCAAGTGCTGAAACTACAGATGTCATCACTACACTTTGTGTAGCTGTGTTTTACATTTGCTTTCTCCGCAGTCTGCTGTTATATTTGTAGTCCCAAATGAATAAAATTATTTGAAGCTATACTGTTGCACGAATAAATGAGACTCAAGGATAGGTCTCTGAAGAAGTTAGAGATATTAGAGGGAATAAACACCACAGTCAGATCTTACCCAGCTGTCTTCCAGCTTCCTCAGCCTCGCTTCCCTTGGAATGGCTCCCTCTGTGTTTGAATCCTGTCTTAAGTATTCTTTCGGTAATTAAGGCCTGGCCCCACCACACCTGCTTGGGAGCCTGGAATTCCTTCTATAATCTGAAGTGACCTTGACTCAGTTAGGATTGAGGGTGTAGGTCACCACTCCCAGGATTCTCTTCTGTGCTGGGATTAAAGGTTTGAATCACCACTCTGATTTTCCTAGACTGACTGTGGTTAGAGCTCTGGGACTTCTGGAGCTTTTACTAACCCCCCACATAGACTGTGGGTAGATTCCCTCTGATATCTCCAAAACTTCTGAAACTTTATTAAATCCCCACACTATACTTCACTGAGTTTTTTTTTTTTTTTTTTTTTTTTTTTTTTTTTTTTTTTTTTTTTTTAAAAAAAAACCCAAATCTGAAATTTAAAATAGTACATCTTTCTATTATATGGTTATCTTACTTTAATTTACATGTGATTTTCTGGTATAGAAGATGAACTGTTTGCCCCTTTATAAGAACTACTTGTTTATGTACTCTGGCTGCTGATTTCAATTGATGGTAGGTTTTGGGGGTTGGGTAGGGACTCCTGACTGTCCATGAGTTAGTTGTTCATAAAAAAGCTTCTTGTTGGAGAAATGGCTCAGTGGTTAAGACTTGAGTTCAACTCCCAGCAACCACATGGTAGCTTACAATCATCCATAATGAGATATGGTACCCTCTTCTTACCTGCAGGCATACATATGGGCAGAACACTGTATACATAATAAATAACTGAATCTTTTTTAAAAAATTCTTTTTAAAAAAGCTTCTTGTTGTCTCTAGTGGCACATACCTTTAATCCCAGCAAGAGGTAGGCAGATCTCTTGAGTTTGAGGCCAACCTGTACCACTGTGTACCACTGAATGCCCCTCATAAATAAATGTAAAAAAATCAAATAGGTAACAGATATGAATTACCATTATACACCATATACACTGATCAACCCTTTGTCCAGCCTTAGACATCCCAGTAGTGCCAGTTCAGTTGCAATACAGCCATGGAGTAGCCAATGGCCATGTTTGACCTTGAAAAGCAATTGCTCATCTGATTTGTCTCCCTTTGTTGTTTGCTTTTTTTTTGTCTTGTTTGTTTTTAATTGTTCTTTCTGTCTAGACTCTCAACTATAACTCCCAGCAGCATGTGGTCTAGATTGCCTTCAAACTTGTAGTCTTTGGCTTCAGCCAAACCATCTCCCTGGCCCTCCCACTAGATCCTTAATATATTTCAGGATGATGATATTATTTAATTATCCTCATTAATATATATTGAGACAGGGTCTTTTTACATAGCCCTGGCTTTCGTAGAACTCACTATGTTCACCAGGCTGGCCTCCATCTGACTCAAATCCTTGTAAACTTCATTGGATTCATTCCAAGTAACTTATTGGTATTTTTTCTTTGTTGTTGTATTTTGCAATATTTTACATGTCCAGCTACTGTTTTTGGACACAGAATCAAAAACTGATTTTTAGTTTTATCTGTGAATTAGGACTTTCGCTGATAGTATTTTCTACCATTTATTTCTCTTTATTGTCTTACTGTATTAAGTAAAAATCTTCAGCATAGTTGGATAGAAATAAGGATGGTATAATCCTTGTTGCTGATTTCTAAACAATATGTGTTGGCATTTTATCAAGAATAACTTATTGTAAGGACTGGAGAGATGGCTCAGCAGTCGAGAGCAGTGACTGCTCCTCCACAGAACCCAGGTTTGATCTTTGAGTGCCCCGTATGGTGGCTTCCAACTGTCTGCAACTTCACGTCCAGAAATTTGATTCCTTCTGCCCTCAGTGGGCACTGCCTTCATGTGGCACATGCACCTATATGAAACATGCAAACAAAACACACATACATACACAGTCTGAAAGGAGCTGGGTGAGGTAATGCGCGTCTTTAATCCCAGCACTCAAGAGGCAGAGGTAGGTGGATCTCTGTGAGTTCTAGGACAACCAGGAATACACTGAGACACCCTGTCTACCACTGCCCAACTTACTCTTGCATTTAAACATTAACATTTTATTTTATTTGTGTGTGTGTGTGTGTGTGTGTGTGTGTGAGAGAGAGAGAGAGAGAGAGAGAGAGAGAGAGAGAGAGAGAGAGAGAGAGAGAAAGAGATGCATATGTAGAGGACAACTTGTGAGAGGTGAGAGTAGGTTCTTTCCTTTCTCTATGTGGATGGCTATTAGGCTTGACAAATAGTAAGTTCTCTTTTCCACTGAGACACCTCACTGGCTCACACTCTTGCATTTTTTCAGGCAAACCCAAGTTAGTAAAAAATGACTACCTTATAGAAGATTATATTTAGTTTGCTATTTGCCTAGGATTTTTTATCCTTATGAAAATGGAATTATGTTGCTCTACTAATTTTACTGTAACATGATGTTTCTGTCTAGTGTTCATATTGGCCTTGACAAGAAATAAATTATTTAGATAGAGTCTCATTATATAGTAGTGGTTCTCAGCCTTCCTAATGCTGTGGCCCTTAAATATAGTTCATCATGTTGTGGGTATCCTCAGTCATAAAACTATTTTTGTTGCTACTTTGTAACTATAATTTTGCTACTATTCTAAATTGTAATTTAAATGCCTGTTTTCCAATGGTCTTATGTGCCCCTTGTGAAAGGGTCACTTGACATGCCTCTCTCCAAAGGGTCACAACCCACAGGTTGAAAACCATTGCTATATAGGCTAGCTAAGCCTCAACTCTAGTACTAGAGCTCATCTGTCCTCTGGTCTCAGTCTTTCCAGTACTAGAATTTCGTTTGGGTAGCTCCACACCTATTTTAGCCTTACGCATTTGACAGCATTGGCTTTTCTTTGGTTTTTAAAAGTTTATAAAGCCTTTGTACAAATAGGGGCCTGAATAGATGGCTCAGGGGTGAAGAATAGGTACTGCCCTTGCTGAGGACTCAGGTTTGGTTCTAGCTCCCACATAGGACAACTCACAACCCCCTCTAACTCGAATTCCAGTGCATCCAGTGCCCTCTTTTGCTTTTGTGGAGACTGTACACATGCAGATAGCCTTGCATAGGCTCACATGTTTGCATGTAATTAAAAATAAGAATAAACCTTAAAATATAAATAAAATATTGGTGCAAATAATCTATATTTTAGGTATTTGTTAGAACTGTCATATGATGATCTCTTTTGCTTGATTTTTTTTGGAAGAAATAATTTTAACCATTTATTAAAATGGACTTATTGACAGTCATTTTCCTATCTTCTGGATCTACAAAGTTCTACTTTTCTGTATTTTTTCCACAGTGCTGTACATTTTTAGCAAAGGTTTATTTTTAGTGTTGTTAATTTTAAAACCTATTGCTTTATCTCGTTTTCTGTTCTTTCCTCTATTTCTGCTTTTGTCTTTGATGAGCACATGGGAAGTTTGTCTTTCTTACTTTAAACGCGCATTCCAGTGGCTTTAGTGCCTTTCGAGTTGTACAGCCATTGTAGTGTCAGGCGTTTCTGTCCACACCAGAGAGATTTCTGTGGCCTCTTGTAGTCAGCTCTACCTCCAGCTCAAGGCAGCTCTCAACTAGTTTATCGCTCTACAGATTCACCTTTCCTGGATAACTTAGATAAATTGTGTTCTTAAATGTTTGGCTTCTCTGATCTAGATTTTTTCTTTTTTAATTTATTCATGCAACAGCCATTTTCTTGATGTATCCTATTCCTTTATATACATCTACCATATCACATTTTGTTTATATTTCCAGTGAATGAGCGATACTGCTGTAGGTCTTTGTGGACACCTATGTTTTCTTTTCTCTTGGCTAGCCATCTAGAAGTGGAATTGATGACATTACATACTTCAAAATTCTAAACTGTTTTCCAAAATGGTTGTATCCCTTAAGATTTCCACTAGCCATGTATAAGAGCTTTTCTCATAGTTATCATTATGTGTGTTTTTAAAATTATAGTTCTCATCAAGGATGTGAAGTGATGCTTTATTATAGTATTTAAAATTATTTTATTTTATATGTATTGATGTTTTGCCCTCATCTCTATCTGTGCAGCTCATACACGAAGAAGTGCCCCCAGAGGCCAACAGAGGGCATCAAATTCTCTAGAACTTTGAGTTACAGAAAATTGTGAGCTGCCATATGAGTGCTGGGAATTGAATCTGGGTCCCCTGGAAAGGCAGCCAGTGTTTTTAATCACTGAGCCATCTCTCTAGCCAACGATAGTAGTTTTGATTTATATTTTTTCGATTGGCTAATGATATCAAACATCTTTTTTATGTAGCTTAATACTACTTAATGTGTACTCAAATTTCTTCCATTGTTTATGTGTGCATATGCCTGAAATCAACGTCAGATATAATCCTCTGTTCCTCTTGCTTTCTGGGTGTGAGGGGCCACTATGGTGAAAAAATGTATTTAGAATTATTCATGGGACTCAATATAGATGGCTTCAATTTTGCTGGCATGCTTAGAGCAGCAGCAGCAGCAGCAGCAGCAGCAGCAGCAGCAGCAGCAGCAGCAGTCAGTATTGACTTGGGCCACATCAGTGTCATAGAATTTCTTGGTGGCCTGTTTGATTTGGTGCTTGTTGGTGTTGATGTACACAATGAACACAACTGTGTTGTCCTCTATCTTCTTGGTGGCTGACTAAGTGATCAGAGGAACTGGGTGACAGCAGAGTGGTCAAGCTTGTTTCTCCTGGGGATGCTCATCCCAGGCTGTTAAGGTTGCCTCTGGGGTGTCAGCATCTCCACTTTTTTTTTTTTTTTTTTTTTTTGAGATATGCTCTCACTATGTAACCTTAGCAGGCCTGGAACTTACCATGTAGACCCAACGGTCTTCCACTAAGTGGTGGTAATGCCACTATGTCCAGCTCTGTTTTATTTTTGAGACAGGGTCTTTTATTGGTTGTGGTGGCACACCATTGTCCCAGCTACTCCAGAGGCCAAGGTAGGCAAATTACTTAAGTCTAGGATTTGGAGACCCATCTAGGCACGATAGTGAGAAAACTTGACTAAAAAAAAAAAAAAAAAAAAAAAATGAGACTCTAAGAATTGTATTCAATGGTAGAACTTTTGGCTAGCATTTTCAAAGCACTGGGTTCAATCCCCAAAATCATACCAAAATTTCAACTTAGTTAAATTAAGTAATTGTGGTAAAATATACATGGTGTAACTACTCTTTATTTATTTACAAGAATATGTGTGTGTGGTGGTGTGTGTAGCTGTGCAGGTCAGTGTTATTAAGGACATTTATGGTGTGGTGGTGTGTGTAGCTGTGCAGGTCAGTGTTATTAAGGACATTTATGGTGTGGTGGTACATCATCACATTATCTACTTACAGAACTTATCACTCCAAACAGAAATTCTTCAGCTCCTAATAACATTCTGCTTCCTGTTACTATGAATTGTCTGTTCTCAGTATCTCATTGTCGCTGGCTGTTTTATGTTAACATGACACAAACTAGAGTTGAGAGGAGGGAACTAGAATTGAGAAATTAAAGCTGAGGTGTAAATAAGCCAGCAGGGCAGAGAACCCAGCATTGTGGGTTATATCCCCCCTGGGCTGGTGGTCTTGAGTGCTATAAGAAAGCAGACTAACTGTGCCATGGAAAGGAAGCAGTAAGCAGCTCTCTTTCATGGGTCTGCATTGGTCCATACCACATTTGAGTTCCTGATCACTGTTTTTTATGAGGAAGTGTAAGGGAAATAAACTGTTTCCTCTCTAAAATGTTTTTGGTAGTGATGTTTGATTCTGCAGTAGAATCCCTAACGAACACCTTATATAAATGAAGTTACACAGCACTGGTTCCTTTATTTCTCTTTTATTAGCATGTTTTCAAGGTTTACTCATATTGTACTAGCATGTATCAGAACTCGTTCCTCTTTGTGGCTGAGCATTAGTCTGTTTATGTTGGATTGAAGTTCTAGGGAGTTCATAGTAAAATATTGACCAGATGACTTAAAAACAAAGTGGTTTTGACACAGTATTGGAGGCTAGACATGTAAAATGAAGGTGTGGCTGTTGTTTTCCCAAAGTCTCTCTCCTTATCATGTAGGTAACTTTTATTGCTGTGTCTTCATTTCGCTTTTCTGTTCTATGTACATCCATCCTGTCTGCTTTCTTAGAAGAATACCAGCCATAATGGATTAGGGCTCCAACAAATGATTTCTTTCCATCTTAATTATTTCTTAACCTTGTCTCCAGCTGTAATCATAGTCTAAGGATAGTTAGAGCTTTAGGATTTTGAGGGACACAGTTTATTCCACAGCACACAGATATACAATGTACTTATTTACTTGTTTCTACCTTTGGCTGTTGTGGGTATCAGTGCTGTCTGTGAATATTGGTAACATTGTTTTCTTATGTTTCCAGTTCTCTGAGGTAAAACATAGGAGTGGAATTTGGGGTGAATAATAATAATTCTTTTTACCATATTGAAAGTTAGTTGCATGGCTTTTCCAGTCACTGCATGATTTTATGAACTCATCAGCATACTTTTGAAAAATGATACCTTTCTTATAGATGTGAAATACTTTTGTGTTCTTAGTGATAATATTCTGTGCTCTCTTTGTGTACTTAATGGCTCATGGACCATTAAAGACACGTGTGCTTTCCAAATTCTCTGCACATTTTTTAATTGAACTGTTTGCTTCTTTTTTCTTTTCTCTTTTTTATTTTTTGAGTTAGGACAGATTTGACTCACAAATATTTTTCTATTTTGTGAGCATCATTTTATTATTTGTTTTTGTTTGTTTGTTTTGAGACAGGGTTCTCTCTAGGTAGCCCTAGCTGTCCTGGAACTCACTATGTAGATTGGTCTGGCTTTGAACTCATAGGAATCCAACTGCCTCTGACTTCCAAGAGCAGGGACTAAAAAGGTATGCACCACCACACCTGGTGGGTATGTTCTGTGTTGTTTGTTTTTTGTTTTTTTTGTTTTTTTTTTTTTAAATATTTTTATCTGGGGAACTGAAGAGATAGTTCCGTGGTTAGGAAGACTTGATATTCTTGGAGAGGACCAAGGTTTGATTCCTAGACCCCACATAGTGGCTCACAATTGTGTGGTATATTTAATAAAAATAGCCTGAAATATTAGAGGGCAGAGCCAAGGTCAGATCTTTAATCCCACCTATAGGAATGTTACATTAGGAAATAAACTAGGCAGAGGGAGAGATGGATCGGGTTCAGCCCACTAGAGAAGTGGCTGAACTCCAGTTCTGCTGGATCTAGAACCCTCTCCCAACCTCTCTTGGCACTAGCCATGCATGTGGTGCAGAGACACACATGTAAGCAAAACATCATACACATAAAACAAAAGTAAATACATCTTTTAAAATATTTAATTTTAAATTATTACACATATATCCAAATGTCTGGCTGTAGGTTTGTGCACATGAGTACAGTGTTTGAGGAGGCCAGAAGAGGATGTGGGATCCCCTGGCGCTGGAGTTACAGGCAGTTGTGAGCAGGCTGATTTGGGTGCTGGGAATTTGACTGGAAGCTTTGTGCTTCTTAACTGCAGAACCATCTCTTCATATCTCCTCAGCACCTCTTTTAAAATGCTTGAAAGTATCTTTGATGCAGAGAATATTCTGTTTTTCCTTTTCATAATTTCTTTTTTTAAAAGATTAATTATTTATTATGTATGCCTGCACCCTAGAAGAGGGCACTAAATCTCATTACAGATGGTTGGGAATTACCATGTGGTTTCTGGGAATTGAACTCAAAACCTCTGGAAGAGCAGCCGGTGTTCTTAACCACTGAGCTATCTCACCAGCCCCCATTTTCATAATTTCTATGTGTTAGTATTTCTATTTTGCTTATACATTTTCTTTAACTGTCAATGGCTTCCTGTGTTTTCTAGAGATGGCTTTTGTCTTGTTTCTCTAGATGTTTTTATAATTTGTTGTTGTTGAGAATTAGACATTTTGGAGACTATATTAAATCTATTTCTTCCATTTCTTAGCACTTGCTGATTTTTGTTTGCTGAAGACTGGCATTTTTACAAGCAATTTTTTGCAAAATGGTTTTTGTTTTTTGTTTTTAAACATGGTTACAGGTTTCTGTTCTATTATTTCTGTAGTCAGCTAGAAGCATGACAGTTTTTTTTTTTTTTTTTTTTTTTAATACCTCTGACTCCAAAACGAAATGCAAAGAGTCTTGGCTTCATTAGTGTTGGGATAGATACCCATGCAAAACTGCTGTTGTGGTGAGAACTGAAACTGATGCTGTCTGTGCCCCGGGGCCCAAGGGCCCAGAACAATCAGGTGTGGTGTGTCAAGATTTGAAGGCTGTTTCCCCTAGTACCAGCCAATCACTACAAGAACAAAGACTATTCCATTGCCACAAGAAGTGGAGGGGGTGCTCTAATTGGGCATGGTCATTGGTTTAAATATACTTTCACATATAAAAGATCAGTAGTCTTCTCTATCTAGTTATTAAGAATAACTGGTGAACTTTTTTTATATTTATCTTATGTATATGAGTGCTGTCTTCATGCACACCAGAAAAGGAGATCAAATCCCATTACAGATCGTTGTGAACCACTGTGTGGTTGCTGGGAATTGCCAATGCTCCTAACTGCTGAGCCATCTTTCTACCCCTAAATGTTCTAAATTTCTAAAGTAGTTATTTCTAGTTAGTTCTACTTTGGTAGAAGGGATGACCTAAATTTCCATATGCTGTGTGCTTTGCAGAAGTGATGTTTTTTGAAGTGTAGATATTTAAATTTGATTAAAATCAGCTCATAATTATTTTTATTTATGAATTTTCTTGGTGTTTCTTCCAATAATTCTTTACATAAAACATGGCAGTAGAGATTTTTCTCCTGTTTATGAATGTGAACAGAAGGAGGAATAGGGAAGAGAGCCTGATGAAAGTTGTCTGGGGCCAAGACACAAGTGAGTTTGTAGGGATTGGAGAGAGAACTGGCACACTGGTGTTAACAGCCCTTTGCTGAGTAAGGTTCTGTAGTACGAGGTTTCTGGCCCGGACTTTCTTGCCTAACCTCAAGGTCTAGGCCCACAGACCCGCAGTCCGCAGTCCCACAGAGACACACAGATACTTCCAATAGTTTTAGGCTGAATCGGCCAAAGGCTCAGGCATATCACTTGCTAACTCTCTACCCTTAAGCTATCCCATGTCTCTTGTTCAGCCATGCGGCTCGGTACCTTTCTTTAAAGCTGCATGGTTGTTCTCTGCTTCCTGCAGCTTCTCTCTGGTGGTCTCTCTGGTGCTCCTCTGGCACTCTGCTCTCAGAGATTTTCTTAGTCTGGTAGCCCTGCCTACACTTCCTGCCTGCCTTTGGCCAATCAGCTCTTTTTATTAAACCAGTGAGTGGGACAATTATTTACCACGAAACAACACAATACCCCCACAAGGTTCCAAGTGGAAAGAGCTTCAGGATGCAGTCTCCAAGCTAAGGCTGCCAGTTTGCTGCAAGACTACAGAGTTTGGGCATGTGTTCTGGATGTACTGTGCCATATCATTGCCCACTCTGGAAGGCTCCTTTCTCAGTCACCATCCTCTAGATGCCCTCTACTGAGAAAGCTGAACACTTTCATTTATTTTGAAAAGAAGAAATGTTAAAGATTTCCATTACCACAGAGCATATACTGAAAGATTAATGTGAAGTTATGAGGCAAAGTTAATAAAATGCATAAATATATGAAACATTTTTATCAGCTCTTGCAGCAAGTGTCATAGATACCTTAGTGGATAAAGAACTTGCCACCAAGCTTGACAACCTGAATTCAATAGCCAGGACCCACCAAATGAATAGAAAAGCAACTCCCACAGGTATCTTCTAACTTCCACTTACACGCACAGTGGCATGAACATCTATACCTGCACACACTCACAGACACGCACAGACACATAGATACACACACACACACACACACACACACACACACACACACACACACGCACTAGAAATCAATCAACTATAAATGGAATAACAGTGAAAATTATAAACTATGCACTGTGTATAAAATTGCTTATCTCTCCCTCATTTCATCTACCCCTTGCTTCTTTTGTGTTAGGTCTTCTGTAGAGACAGCTTTCTTCATGATCACATGCTGGCCTTTCTGCAATAAGCTTTGCTACATAGTTATCTTAGGAAAAGCAATTAATATGTGGGACAAGAATAGATGATATACTTTTATTACAAATACTTAGAAGGTATTACTAAAAGGAATTAAATAATAATTTTCAAAATATTTTATTGCTGGGACTGAAGAGATGGCGAAGTAATTAAGAGTTCTTATTATTCTAACAAAGGACCCAGGACAAAGGTTCAATTCCTACCACTTATAAATTGGCTCACAACCATCTATATTTCTAATTCCAAAAATTCTAATGCTCTTCTGATCGCCAGAGTTTCCTGCATGCTCAAGGTGCACATGCATACACATTCAGACATGTAATATATACTCACAAAATAGAATAAGTATTTTTAAGTATAATAATGTTACCTAAGTTTTAAAATTTTCAGATGCTTAGCTTTTATAGTCAAGTATATGACTAATGAATTTAAATTGAACATATTTAATTTATGGCTTTCACCTTTCTTTATTATCTTGTCAGTATTTTTGTTAATAGCTGGGATTGATGGCATGTGCCTCTAAACTCAGTACTTGGGAGGCAGAAGCAGGAGGACCATGAGTTCAGTGTCATCATAGGCTCCATAAGTAGTTGGAGGTCGGCCTGGACTATTAGATATCATGTATCTGAAAAAAATAAATCTGTATTGATTCTACTAATACTAATACATCTGTATAAGTCAGGTATTCTTAACTCTATTGTGTTATTCTTAACAATATTTGTATAGTCATTCAAATAGCTTTATTTAAAAGTATTTTGAATTTGCTTTGGAAACAAATATACTTTAAAAGTTACTATTTAATAGTTCCCTGGTTATGGAAAAATAACTTGTGTAAACTTTCTGTGTTTCAGAAACCTTTTCCCAAAAAGGACAAAGGAACTCAAATCAGTTGTCCATAGTGCTCCTGGATGGAAATTATTTGGTAAAGTCCCTCCCATAGAAAATCTTCAGAAAACATCCAAAACTATTCAGCAGGTAAGTACTAATATGAGTGTGCAGTTTCTCAGAGCTCTTAAAGCACTACCCATTTGCCAGGTGAGGTAGCATTTGGCTAGCAGCTCAGCTTGAGAGTCTACTGTAGCAAGATCACTCCAAATTTAAGGCGAGGCTAAGCTACAAAGTGAATACAAGGCCAAAATGGACTACATAATTGGGCCTGTCTCAAAGCATTGTTTTCTTAATATTTTCAAAAATTATCTTTTAAAGGATTTATCTCATCTATATGAATGTTTTATCTGTATGTATGTAAGTACACCACATTTGTGCCTGATACCAGCAGAGGTAAAAAAATGAAAAGGGATCAGATCCCCTGGGACTGGAGTTACAGATGAATATGAGTTGGGATGGCCCTGAGAAACAAACCTGGGTCCTCTATAAGAGCAGTAAGATCTTTTAAGCACTAACAGCCCCCAAGCATTATTTTCTTGAAAATTAACAATTTTCATTTTTCTAGATACAAGCTTTTCAATTGTAGGTACTTACTGTAGGTTTTGGTTTTTTTGTTTTGCTTTGTTTTGTTTTGTTTTATTTCTTAAAGACAGGACACAGCGTTTTCTGTTAGTATGTTAAGATTGTGAACATTCTTTAAAATAATAAGGCATTAATTTACTGTCTAGTAATCCTTGATTAGCTAAGGATGGAGGATGCCAAGTTTTGCTAATCATTCTTACTTTGTACTTTGTCTGCCAAAGATTTGGTGAACATTGTTACTGTAAACAGATGAAATTAGAACACAAAAGCTGAGGGACTGTGCCACTGAACTTGAAGCTTCTCTGCTTTCTTCCTGTACTAAAAGGCTCTGCATTGAGCATTGCCTCCTAATTGCATCCTAGTGATTTAGAAGCCAAGGCTTTTAATATTTGTATTACCAATCATATGGAATTCCTAAAACTTCTGATCTTAGTTGACTCCTAAACTTGAACTGCTCAGTACTTTATTAGTGAGACTGGAAAAGAATCAACCTGAGTCAATTTGAACTGTTCTAAAACTTTGAATTGTTATTTAAAAGGAGCTTTCTAGTCTGGCATGGTGGTACACCCCTTTAATCTCAACATTCACATTTGGGAGATAACAGTAAGCAGATTTCTGTGAGTTCAAGGCCAGTATGATTCACAAAGCAAGTTCTAGGCTAGCCAGAGCTACATAGGGGAAACCCTGTCTCTAAATCAATAAATAGTTTTTTCCTACCCAGTTGTAGTTTTCAGATTTAATATAGCCAGCATTTATAAAATAATGTTAAAGCTTTAATTATTATTCATGTTAGAAAAATATATTTAGTAGTTAATGTTTCTTTGGTTTCTCAAGTAGTAGTTTTTAGATCTTTAAGAACACTTGACTAGGTGTGGTGGCACATGCCTATAATCTCAGCTCTCTGGAGACACAGAGGAGGGATGACTCCTCAAACTCAAGGACATTTTAACCACTAACAGCAACATAGCAGGTTCACATCAGCAGTAATGATGTCAGACTGTTTCAGAATTATGAACCAAAATAAACAAAACTAAGGAATAGTTGTGTCAGGGGATGTAGTTCAGCTGGAAGTGTTTGCTCGCAAGCTTGCACAGGGTTGGGTTTGATCCCTCAGCATTGCATAAACTGGCTGTAGTGGTACATATGTGCAAATCCTCACCTTTATAGAGAGCTCGAGGCTAGCCTGTGCTACAAGACTCTGTCTCAAAAACAGGCATTGTAATTAATTTCATTTATAAATATGAAAATAGTAAGTAGTTTGTATAGCTGCTTTAGAGTGCTATGATTCCAAAACTTTATGCCTACATACTTTGGTATGCAGAGTAGACATGTGTGTTATTTATATTCTTGATGCAAACTCAATAGAATTCCGCATCTGTGAAGCAGGGTGTAAGCTTTCAGTAAAGAAGGTATTTTAATATTAAGTGGTACTAAATACTTTTCAGTGGCATTATCATTGTCAATGGTTTTTCTGAGATGGCTATGAGAAAAATCAGGGTATTATATAAAAAATAGTATTGGATTTAAAATGAGAATGATAGTTGTCTTTTTCTGTCTCACCTGCTCCCAAATAATAGCACAGAGACTTGTTATTAATTATGAAGGCTTAGTCTTTAGCTTAGGCTTGTTCCTACTATTTCTTATAACTTAGATTAACCATATTTTAAAGTCTGTACTCTGCCACATGGCATTGCCTCTCTTCTGTCACGCACTCTTGTGTTTTTTCTGTGTCTGGCTGGAGTCGCCACTTTTCTTCTTCCCAGAGTTCTGTCTGTTTCGGGAAGACCCACCTACACCTCCTGCCATTCAGCTTTTTATTACACAGCCACATTGTACAAATATCCGATAATATTTCACTTTTTTGTCTAAATGAAAAGTTTTAATTCTAACGTAGTAAAACTATATATAATAAGAAAAATTATCAGGTAAGAATTACATTCACAATGTCTAGTCCATAGAATTGACAAATTCAAAGAAAATACTCCATTATCTGCCCTATCCTGATGTGTTCAAAGTTTTGTGCCTCATTTACTTTTATCATAACTTGTATTACCAACCTAAAACTACCTTTTTAGACTTTAAAACATTCTCTTAAATAAATAACTTAATCTTTTTTGTCTCTCAACCTTATGTACTCTATACCTCTTTTATAAGTTTCTTTTCTGAATTTGCTAAAAAGGAAAACTATGACTATTGCTATCTGGTCTTAAATCCCATAAAAGAACTGAGAAGGATATAATATTACCCCATTAAACAGGGGGTAAGTACAAAGCAAGCAACTTCCAAAACTAAGAAACAACCAAGACATCTGGCTACCTGAACAGCTACTCCAGGGTTTCTATGAAATATTGGGGCGTCCACTGTTGACCTATGAGCCTAGAATATCTGACAGATTTTTTTGTGAGGCTGGACTTTTGAAGGCATGACCTACCTTGTCTTGTCAGAGTGCAGCAGTTGCCTTGTTTTGTGTCCTGCTTGTCCATACTGTCAATAGTTGAGGCAAGGGCATCTTCTTACCAAAATGGCAAGCTTTGCCACATTGAATGCAAACTCCTTTGATGCTCATCATCCTCTCCTTAAGTAAATTAATGCTGCCAGGAGCAGACATGTCTCACTGTCAAGAAAAGCCCTGTTACCAGAAGGTCTCTGAAGAGTTTGAAGACTATCTACCTATTTTAAATATATTTCTATTTGACCTATAAAGCATACCTAACTATAAGTTTGATTGTTATAAATGATTACTAACCTGTATTTCTTTATTATCCTAAATAGCTTTATTTCTTATATTTTTCCTAAATAACTTTAAAGGAAAAGAACTTTATATTAATAATACCTTAAACAAAAATAGAAACATATATACAGTGCAAAATAGCCTTAAATTTCTATCACTATACAAAAATATCTTTACTAGAAGTATAAAGTATTTTCTAATAAAAATAACCTTAAATTTATATCAACATACAAAAATCTATACCAATATAAAATATTTGAGATTAATAGTTGGTAGTTTAAAGTAGATTTAGTAATCTACCTTTTTATCTCATCTTTTTCATATCCCTCTATTATTTTTTCAGAAAGAGATCCTTAAAATCTAATCTCGCTTGCTTAAATTTCCTCTCTTACCATGACCAGTAACAGCTGCAATTCCCCCCAAATTATGACAAACATTTATAAATTACTGAATGACCAAAAACCACACACCCCACATCTTAAGAACTGTGGGCATTGTATTCTTAAAATTATTTCCTGCTTTCTGGAGGTAACATC
Organism: Phyllotis vaccarum; assembly: GCA_033318265.1. Taxonomy (NCBI): domain Eukaryota; kingdom Metazoa; phylum Chordata; class Mammalia; order Rodentia; family Cricetidae; genus Phyllotis; species Phyllotis vaccarum. The sequence continues at coordinate 22,806,438 of JARWLC010000004.1, read as the reverse complement.
ATTTTTAGGGGACCCTGAGAAAATTAAGATTATGGTTAAGTCCTGAAAAAAACTAACTGTAACATTGGTTGTTCAGTTTTTAATGGGAAAGTAAAGAGCTTATCTGAAGTCCTGGCTGCAGTAGTCCGAGAGGCTGGACCATTTCAGCTATTGGTTTTAAAGTTGTTCTGGATGCAGAATTTTGAGGAAACTGCAACAGAGGCATTTTGAGGCTGGATCATTTGAACTGCTAATTTTCTTTGGTGTCTGGTTCTTTTATTTCTGGAAATACAACCTTTTAAATGTAATATATATATATATATATATATATATATATATATATATATATATCTGCATTAACACAAGTATATAATGTGTGGTGTGCACATATCAGCTAAAGATGATTGGTTTTTTTTTTCTGTGTTTGATCAGGTAAAACATATTTGTCAACTTTATAAGTCTGTCTAGACTGTGTAACCAAACTGTAACATCAGTCTCTGTCCATGCCATATGAAATAGTGGAATTTAATAATAAGTCATGAGGATTCTGTAGCCAACAAGATTTACCATATCTCATATAGTCTCAGTGCTGTTTCTATGCGGAGGGATCAGTGTATACGTCGTCCATCTTTTAGTCTTTGTTAGCCTTTTCCTTCCTGTCTGTAGCCAAGATCCTCATGAGGTCTCCCTTGATCAAATCTGATCTTTATCAACTTTGAAGACAACCATAACTGTTTGTTTCCTGTGTGGAAACAAAGGTATAGCTTCTTCCCCAGTCAAGTTACTTTCATTCTGAAGTTAAGACATATTTAAAATGCACAGATTTGTTTAATTTAGCAGTTTCCATAATCTAGTGTCTCTTAGCAGCTATTGTTTTTTGTTCATTACCATTTTAAAAATTCAAAATCAGCAAAGAATCATACAAGATCCAGACACCCTTATGTATTTCCCATTTTTACATGGCTTATTCTTTTTGTATTATTTCATTCTTTTTTTTTAAAGGCTTTTTTGCTTTACTATTTTTATGACTGTCTGTACCCACTTTCTTTTCTTTCTATAGCATCTAAACACATTTATAAGCATTTAAAGTCTAGTCCTGACTTTGTGCAGTCTGCAGCTTCTCATACTGCTAAGCAAACCTTAAATGGCCTCATGGCTCTGGCTGCTGGGTCTGCCTAACCATCCCAGTTGCACCTAACCATTACAGCTCTTAGAAGTTGCTAGTCTCCCGCTGCAGAGTAGTGCATCAGCTGCTCATAGCAGAGCCTTTTAATCAAGCTTCAGTGGGCTCTGTGTGTGTGATATATATTGAACACCAAATGTAACAGGTCTTTCTCTGTCTCACCAGCTACCAAATATGACTTCTTAATAATTATGAAAACTAGGCCTATACTTAAGCTTGACTCAACTAGCTTTTATAACTTTAAACTAACCCATATTTTAAAATCTATGTTCTTCCACATAATTGCTTTTCTTCCATCTTTCACCTACTGTCTCCTAATGCAAGAAAATCATGGTTTACTGAGAAAGATTATTTATTTATTAAAGGGTTCTAGGAAAAGCAACTCATTGATACAAAAGGACAAATACAATTGTAACATTCCTGAAAGGCTGGACTAATCCTGAATGGCTTCATGCTGCTAGTCCTGAGAGAGAGCTTATAAATGTGTGTCCCAAATCTTAGACTGACTCCAAGGCCACTTTCTAGGGGCTGTAAACTAAGGCCAAGGTGAGGGGAGAATACGGTGTTCCCTGGTACAGTCTCCTGTTGTAAGAGGTTTCTGGCCCGACTTTTTGGCCTAACCTTGTCACCTAGACTTTCTGGTTTGGCCTTGTGGCCCAGACCTGCAGTACCACAGTCACATAGTCCTACTGAAACACACAGTCATCTATATTAACTGTACACTGATTGACTTAGGGCTCAGACATATCTAGCTAGCTCTTGCTCTTAATCTAACCCATAATTCTTATCCTGTCCAGCCATGCGGCTTGGTACCATTTCTCAGAGCAGCATAGTTTTCCACTGTTTCTTCTGGCTTATCTGGCAATTCTGTGTCATTTCTGCTCTTCTTCCTGTTTCCAGATTTTCTTAGTCTGGTAACCCTGCCCACACTTCCTGTCTGCCTTCAGGCAATCGGCATTTTTTATTAAACTAGTAGGTGGGACAATTATTTACAATGTAACAACACATAATCAGACTACAGTCTCCCCTCTGTGTCTGGCTGGAGACTCCACCTTTCTTCTTCCCAGAGTCCTCTCTGTCTCTGGAAGACTCACTTATACCTTCTGCTTTTTATTCTGCTTTTTATTACACAATACAGTGTACAAATATCCCACAACAGATAGTGTCTTATCTAAAAAGAGTTGAGGAGTTTGTATAGTATGCAACAGACATTTGTCCAATTGTGATATATTATGTAAAAATAATATCTGGAGGCTAGAGAGATGGCTGAGCAGTTAAAAGTGTGAAACACTCTTGCAGAAGACCTGAGTGAGTTCCATTCCCTGCACTCATATTAAGTAGCTCATCACCATCTGTAACTCCAGCTCCAGGAACTCTGACACTATCTTCTAGACTCCTTGAACTTATATGCACACATCACATACACATATGTGGGACAATATTCTTGTATACTATAAAGATTTGTTACTTGTAATGGCTTAATAAAACTTTGATTGCCAATAGGCAGGCAGAAAGTCTAGGTGGGGCAACCAGTCTAGGAGATTTCAGGGAAGAGGAAAGGCGGAGCAGCTGACTCCAGCCAGATACAGAGGAAGCAAGATGAAAATGCCTTACTGAGCAAAGTTACCAAGCCATGTGGCTAAACATAGATAAGAATTATGGGTTAATTTAAATGTAAGAACTAGTTAGTAATAAATATGCTTGAACTACTGGCCCAGCAGTTATTGTAATATTAAGCCTCTGAGTCAATTATTTTATAATTGGCTACAGAACCCGGTGGGACTGAGAAAATATATAGGTTGTGCCTTGACTTTAAGTCAAAAGATATATTACTCAGAGAAGAGGATATATTTTTAATTCTACAGAAATGAGAGGCTGTGGATTCACTTTGGGTTAAAGAAAACAAGGTTTGATCAAGGAAGACTCCCTGAAAAGTCTCTGATGGGAATAGATGACACAGATAATCAACTGTTTTAGATCGCCACTGTTGCAATTTCCTTTGAGCTCTGTATTTAGAACAGCTTCAAGGTTTCTGGCTGAGATGATCTAGCCTCATACATTACTCCACTTAAGACTTGTCCATAACCCTAAATTTTCTGTGAGTTAAATAAGATTCCAAATACCTTCAATCAGCAGTAAGTAGTCTAGAGAACTATACCAACATTCCCCCAAAATGAATTATGGATGTTTGTCTTTGTTTAGAGTGTTGGTTATAAGTTGTTATGATTAATGGTTAGTAAAAAGATATACAAAGGAGATTAGATTTGAGGCTCTTGTTTTAAAAACAAAAAAGGGAGAGATGTAGGATAATGTTCTTGTACACTGTAAAGATTTGTTACTTGTATTGGTTTAATAAAACACTGATTGGCCAGTAGGCAGGCAGGAAGTATAGACAGGGTGACCAGACTAGGAGAGTTGTGGGAAGAGGAAAGGCAGAGCATCAGATACTAGCTAGACACAGACACAGAGGAAGCAAGATGAGAATGCCTTACTGAGCAAAGGTAGCAAGCCACATAGCTAAACATATATAGATAGATAGATAGATAGATAGATAGATAGATAGATAGATAGATAGATAGATAGATAGATAGATAGATAGATAGGTTAACTTGTAAGTGTAAGAGTTAGCAAGTAATAAGCCTGAGCCATAGGCCAAACAGCTTGTAATTAATATTAAGCCTCTGAGTTAGTTATTTGGGAAGCAGCTGCTGGGTATTTGAGAGTTTCTGGCAGGACAGAAATCTCCAACTGCATACATAAATCTAATTAAACATAAAAATCAGTGGAAGCTGAAGAGATGGCTCAGTAGTTAAGAGGTATCTTGCAATTGTAGAGGACCCAAGTTTGATTCCTAGTACCTGCTTGTGACTTCAGCTCCAGGGAATCCTAACAACTCTTGCTTCTTCAAAGGGTACCCCTACATATGTGGTGTTCATAGATACACATATATACACATGATTGAAATAAAAATAAAATAAGAAATAAATAATTAAAAGTAAAATAAAATCAGCATAACAATACATGCCTATAATTCTAGTTTTGGATTTTAGAATGTCTTTCAGAAAAATCTTGAGTTTCAGGCCAACTGAGGCTGTCTCAAGGGGAAAAAGGGAAAAGAAATATCCTTTTCTTTCAGTGTGTGTGTGTGTGTATGTGTGTTTTAAAGAGTCTATTTTTATAGCTTTGGCTAGCCTAGAACTTACTTTTTAGATGAGGCTGGATTCAGATTCACAGAGATCCTCTTACTTTTGCTGTGCTGGGATTAAAGGCATACCACCACACCTGGTTTTATGTGTATTGTTTTTTTTTTTTAATGTTTACTTAGCATTAAGATATTCCTGCCATTTGGTGGTGGTGAATGCCTTTAATCCCAGCACTTGTGAGGCAGAGGCAGGTGGCTCTCTGAATTTGAGACCAGCTTGGTCTACAAAGCAAGTTTTAGTACATCCAGGACTGTTATGCAGAGAAACCCTGTCTCAAAAAGCCAAACAAAAAACATATTCTATTAAAATTACTTACCTTATATGTGTGGGTATTTTGTCTATATGTATGTGTATATGCATCATGCATATGCTTACAGAGGTCAAAAGAGGCCTCTGGGACTAGAGTTATAGATGTGAGCTGCTATGTAGTCCTCTAGAGGAAGAGTAAGTATTCTTAACCACTAAGCCATCTTTCCACCCTCTATTAAGATACTCTTAAACCCTTCTACTGTTGATTTGAGATGATTTAATGAAGCCCAGATGGACCCAAAGCTGGCTGAGGTGGAAGAGGACTTTGAACTCCTTTTTCGCTGGTTTCTGTCTCCGTAATGGCTGACATGCAGACACCTGTATTCCACTACTCTGTTTTAGACAGTACTGGGGACTGATCCTAGTGTCTCTGTTAGGCTAGGTAGGTACCCTGCCAACTGAGCTACATTGCCAGCAGTCTTACTAAGATATTCTTACTGAATTCTTCAAACATGGATATTTGTTAAATGGAATCATTTTTTATTTCATTTAGTTTAGAATATGCTATAAGAAAATTACTACTAAGACATTGAGAACATTGTAAACCTAAAAATGCTCAGAACCTCTTCCATCATAAAGTTTAGTGTATTTGGAGGGGTTAACTTCTGTCTGAGATGGCACAGATGCATTTTTAAAACTTGGGAGCTTGTTAGTTTTGTGATTAGTTGGAGGCTAGCCTAGGTTTCATTTGGGAGAGCTACAGAGTAAGATTTTTGGGAAATAAAAAAAAACAACAACTACCAATCAAAACTTTTATTTATAGTTTTTCTAGATCAAATTCTCTCTCAAGCTAAATAGTGGTCTAGCTACTGAAGGCTTGTTAAAATATTCAGGTTTTTTTCTTTTTTACATTGTTATGAGTGGTGTGCATGTATATGCACTTGAATACCACAATATATGTGTGGAGGATAGAAGACAATTTGGGGAGTCCATTTTCTCTTTCTTTCTCTGGCCATATTCTTAAAATTGAGTATAATGTTTATGGGCCATAATTCCTTCTGTTGTTTTTAATGCAAAGGTGCTTGTCAGGCTATACACTAAGCTACTAAACAGAAATGTAAGGTTTGATTTATAAACTTTTTTCTATAATTACTAGTGATACAACACAATTTTATATATATATATATATAAGACATTAGGAGGAGGCTGGAGGCTCATCAGTTAAGAACACTGGCTGCTCTTCTAAAGATCCTGAGTTCAATTCCCAGCAACCATGTTATGGCTCATAGTCATCATAATGAGATATGGTTCCCTCTTCTGGCCTGCAGTCAGAACACTGTATACATAATAAATAAATAAATCTTCAAAACAAAAAGGGACATTATAGGATAATACTTTTTTCCTTCAGCCTTTTAAGGCTTTTAAATTTCTTTCCGCTAGCTGGTGAGGTGATGACATAGAGGTTATAGGTGTTGCTTCCAAGTCTGATGACATGAGTTCAATTTGCAGGACCCACATGGTAAAGGACTGATTTTGAAGCTTGTCCCCAGACCTCCACACATATATACTCTGACCATACACACAAATAAAAATGTAATAAATTTAAATTTATTTTAAAGTATTTTTGCATGAGTATATATGTTAGATGTATTTTCCTGCAACTTATTTCAAGAAAGCCTCACCATATTAATACACTTACATTTTATGTATATAAAATTAACCATCATGTTTTATATAATTTTTCATGGATACATGAAGTTTTTAAGTGAAAATTGGCTAAATATATTTTAAATATTTTATTCTTATAATAAATTATATTAAGAATCTGGTCAATTTTAGTGTCATCCATGTTAGCAGTAAAGAAATGTAAAAATGCGTAATGGTAGAGGACTAACCCATCATACACACAGCACTGTTTCCTTCCATTACCATTCTAGTAATGGAAAACAAAGCTAATATAAAGTATGTTTTAATCTAATAGCAAAGCCACACAGAGATTGGGCTTTAACTTCATGATCAAGCTCTGAGTCTCAAGAATATTGATAGTATTGTTTTTTGAGGATGATCACATGTGTTCTCTTGCAGGTGTGAAATTCCTGCTTGTGGCCTTTTGAACTATTGGTGAGCCATATTAATAATTGAATTTCTAGTATTTGTTTGACCTGGATTTCTGACTTTTCTTAGTTAACAGATAAAGTCAGAATATAGTTAGTCTCTGACCCCTAAACTGCAAGTGGCAATGATTTCCAATGAGCATGATGTGAGTGATTATAATAGAGTTAGATCAAAGATTGCCTATACCCTTTTCAATTTTTATTCCAACCTGACATCTTTCTCAGTAGAAAATGAGTGTGTGTGTGTGTGTGTATGTGTGTGTGTGTGTGTGTGTGTGTGTGTGTGTATGTGTGTTATTGTTGTCCTTCATGTGAAAAGTCTACTTTTGTACTTGGATGATGGCCTGTGTTTTCCATCAATACTTGTAACATGCTCTGAATGAAGTTTAAATTCTGATTTCTGGGCTGAGATGTAATTTAATTGGTAGAGTACTTGCCTAGCATACACTAAGCCCTGCAGAGCATAAACCAGGTGTGGTGGGACATGCCAGCCATTCCTGCACTCACAGTGGGGAGAGTGAAGGAAGGGAACAGGAGCAGCTACATAGTGAATTCTGTCTTTTTAAAAAAGATCATCATGCTTAGTTAAGTGGTTTTTTCTTTTTTTTTTTTTTTTGAACAAATCTTTGTTATTTGAGAACAAGTTCTTGGACTTCAGTTTTGTTTAAATATAGATAACCCTTGCATAAGATTTGACTAAATACTACAAAAATGTTCTTCAAGACTGTTACTTGTCCAGGGGCTGCAGGCTATGTTGAGAGTTTATTCCTGCAGAGCCCTTAAGCTTATTAAAATGTAAATGTCTTTCTTTCTCTTTTGTCACTGTGAAAGAGTGGTGAATAACTTCCTTTCTGTGTGTTTTACATTCATAATTGATAAAAACTGTTACACTTTTTTATTATTAATATATAGGTTTTATTAAGGTTTATGTGGCTTGAATATTGGGAGAGGAACATAAAACAGTTCTGGGTTTATACTCATTAGAGGGAGGATAGTAACCTTAAAAGGAAAGAGCAGTGTGTGTGTGTGTGTGTGTGTGTGTGTGTGTGTGTGTGTGTGTGTGTGTGTGTGTGTGTGTGTGTGTGTGTGAAAGAGAGGGGAGGGAGGGAGGGAGGTAGAGAGGGAGAGAGAGAGAGAGAGAGAGAGAGAGAGAGAGAGAGAGAGAGAGAGAGAGAGAGAACATAAGAATATTAGCAAATTAAATAGGCTAAGAGAATTTGGATGTCAGTCTTTGGCCATGATTAGAAATAAGTTAGAGTTTAAAAATACTCCGCTATTATAGCATTAGTAGCTTGAATATCAAAGTTATGTTAAAAGTTTGATTTCATAGTTATCTCAGATCTATACATTCAGCTTGCTGAAGATCTGCCTTTACCTCCCAAGTACTAAGATTATAAGCATGCATGCCCAGCTGCTATATCACTTGTAAAAATTACATGTGTGTATATGTCTCTATATGTGTGCATACACAAATGTTCTATGGCTTACCTGTTGAGATCAGAGGACCACTTGACAGAGTCAGTTTTGTCCTTCTACCATGTGGGTCTCCATCTCTATTGTCCTGACAAGTCACTTTTTACAATTTGTAATTCACCACTGAAATTTCAAGTTGATTGTTATCTTCTTAAATACAATGATTTCATATTTTATATTTTCATGATTCAATAGAGAGAAATACTTTGAGTTAGAAAATGTATAATAATCATGAATCTTAGGGTTTTTATTACTGTGAATAGACACCATGATCATGGTAACTTTTATAAAGAAAAATACTTAACTGAGGTGGTGGATTACAAAGGTTCAGTCCATTATAATCAAGGTGGGGAACATGACAGCATGCAGACAGATGTGGTGTGGGAGGAGTAGCTGAGAGTCCTAGGTCTGGCAGGCAATAGGAGGTCAACTAAGACACTGGGCAGTATCCTGAGCATAGAAAACCCCAAGGTCCACCCCGCAGTGACACACTTTTTCCAACAAGGCCATAGCCATAGCCACTCAACAAAGTCACACCTCCTAATAGTCCTTTCAACTCCCTGTGATTTTATGGGGCCAGTTACATTCAGACTACCACATCCTATAAGAGGAATTATGGTGAATGAAACTTCTGACCACTTTACGTACATTTAACTTTCTTCATATAAATGTGATTGCTAGATGACTTTCAAAAATTGTAGTGTGTGTGTGTGTGTGTGTGTGTGTGTGTGTGTGTGTATATGTGCGCGCGCGCAAGAATTTACATTCAGGTGCTTGCAGAGTCCAAAAGAGTTTGTCAGAATTCCCTGGAGCTAGAGTACAGGCAGTTGTGTGCTGTTAACCATGAGTGTTTCAATCTGAGTTCTGATATTTTTATAAGGCCAGCAAGTGTTCTTAACTGTTGAGCAATCTCTCCAGACCCAGCTGCTTTTTAAAAAAAAATAAAAATTAAAGTGTAAATTATACAGATTATATGTGAATAAACTTACTACTGATTTTTGGTCAATTTCTAGGAATGGATTTTGTAAAATAGTAAACATTTCTTTTAAAATCTCAAATGGGCCTGGTGGTGGTGGTGTACACCTTTAATACTGGTACTCAGAAGGTAGAGGCAGAAGAGGGATGGATCTCTGAGTTTGAGGCCATCCTGGTCTACAGAATGAGTTCTAAAACAGCCAGGGATACACAGAGAAACCCTGGCTGGAAAAACCAGGAAACAAATAAGCAAAAACCAGACTCTCAAATCTCATGGTGAGGTCTTGAGATCATGGGCTCTGGTTGGGGTGGACATGGGGTGCTGAACACAGTTTTTTAGCTAAACTGATAGCTAATGTATCCATTAAAAAAGCTCAAATGGAGAAATTTAAATGATCCTACAAAGAATATATTAACAATATACTAACATTTTATTTGTTAATAGACATCAGATTTAATGAAATAGATATTACAAAACAGTTTTTAATTAGGTAGTGTATTGTGTTTTAGTCTATAGTTTTGAATATGATTTATTGGTAACTTGCTTAAGATTAGAGTAAAGAGGTGCAGAAAGCCCAAACTTTCTTCTTTTGGAGTGTTTATCTGTAGTAGTTAGAGTCGCCAGAGCTTGAAATCTGAAAGCTCCATATGATTAGAGTCCAGTGTCGCCCTCTAGAAGGTTCTTTTAAGCATTGGAGGTGAACAGTGTCTTCTCTCTTGGCATTTCCATCACTCATCTGAGGGATAGAAGGTAAGTTGATCTGCTTGTAGGTTATTCGAAGCTTAGGTAAATGATCCTCCTGAGGGCAATAAAACAAAGGTTTCTAAGACCACCCTAATTCATCTAGATTTCTGTCATCTTTTTCCAACACACTTTGGTATGTTTTATATAATACAAATTTGTAATTTAGGCTACTCTAGGAAATAAAAAGAAATGGACTTATTTTCTTGATATTTTATATCTTTTATAGCACAATGCCCTTTATAATACAGGTTTAATAATACAAACTGAAAATTAGAAAAAACTCTCTACATAAAGTATATTCTTATTTGCTCTAGGAATATGAAGCACGATCAGGGAGGACCTGTAAAATACCACCTCAGTCTTCACGACGCAAGAATTCCGAGTTTGAGCCACTTTCTACCACTGCCCTGATTCTTGAGGACCGACCAGCGTAAGTATTTAGCAATCATTAGATTCTTTATTTATACTTAAACTTAATTATCCTATTTCACTTAAAATAGACCTGAAATACAGGAAGGGATTTGTTTTGTTTTGGGATAGGATCTCATTAAGCCCAAGCTGGCTTTAAATCCAGTATTTTCCTGTTGTACTTCCCAGTGTTAGAATTATAGGTTGCATCACCATATATTCTAAAACAACAAAGAAAAACCATATTTTTGATGTTTAGGCTTTATCCATACAGTCTCACTAAATAGATATGACTGTCTTGGAGTTCACTGTGTAGACCAGGCTGGCCTTGAATTGGCCTTGTGATCTGCCTTCCTCTGCCTCACAAGCACTAATAAAACAAAATCTTTATTCTTTCCAAGAACAATGATGTGTACCTGTTGTCCCCTCTATCCAGGAGGCTGAGGTAGAAGAAGCTGAGGTAGAAGCATCACTTGATATGGCAAATTTGTGATCATCCTGGGAGATACAAACACATCTCTCTCTCTCTCTCTCTCTCTCTCTCTCTCACACACACACACACACACACACACACACACACACACACACAACCAACCAATCTCAGAACTGTACCACTGCCAATAAAACCAACTTGATTTTTTGTCTGTTTCTATTTTAACACAGTGTTTTTATCTTATAGCAGGTATTGTTAGTGGAATTATTTTGGTTTTGATGTTTAATATGTATTTTAGATAAACCTGTTCTTGCCTTTTATATTGTATAACTACTGAATGTCAACCATCTCATTTACTATTATTAAGAATATATTCTTGGGCTGGAGACATGGTTCAGTGGTTAAGAGCCCTGGCTACTCTTTGAGAGGACCCAGGTTTTGATGGTCAGCATCCACACGACAGCTTATAATTATCTGTAACTCCAGTTCTAGGCCCTCATCTGGCCTGTGGGTACCAAGCATGCATATGGTGCACATGGTGTCCAGAAACACATGAAGTCAAAACACAAAATAATCATGCAATTAAAAAAATCTTTTCTTAGTGGGTTGGGCTGTACTTTAGGGATAGAGTGCATATTTAGAATGTGTAAGACCCTGGGTTCAATCCCCAGCAAGAATCTTACACCCTTACTGAAGCAATACTACTTATTTCTTAATTTCTTTCCCTTTCTCTGAGTCTCCTGGGCATGTTTTTGGTTGGCACTAGGTTTTTTGTTTTGCTTTGTTTTGTTTTCCCAGCATATTTCCACATTGCTAGTCTGCATCTGTTACCTTGTTGAACATGAAGACAAAATATGGAGCCAAACAAAAATAGAATGTTTTGTAGATACTTTCGAAGAAGATGAAAGGTTGGGCTTTTTTTAAGACTAAAAATTTGTGACTCTCACATTTACCCCTTCAGATGTGTTGAAGGGTTCCTGCAGGGTATTCCCACTGGTGGGAGTGTTGATCACTGAGAAATACTGCCTTTGAATTTCAGCACTCAGGAGGCAGAGGCAGGTGGGTTTCTGTGAGTTTGAGGCCAGCCTGATATATAGAGTTCGAGGATAGCCAAGGCTATCTAGAGAAACCTTGAAAAACCAAAAGGAAAGAAAGGAAGGAAGAAAGTAAAGAAAACTCAGAATGCGGCCAAATTTTGTGGGCACTAGATGAAGTCCTCTCTGGATTGACCCTGTGGTTTTCCTTACACATTTAAGCATAGTAGAACTTGTGACCTGTTACCTTTGCGATAAGGATGTGTTCTCTGTTGTCTGGTAAACAGCTCAGGTCTTGAAAGATCTGTGATGTGCATAAGGATAGATTCTATTAGTGGAGGAGCCAAAGTGCATGGGACCTTTTTCATAGGGATGTGTTCTATTCACTGAGAGACAAAGCTCAGGATATTGGGATATCTAGGAAGGCTGGTTCACAGGATAGTGAAAAGAACACTAGATTAATTGACCATTTTTCACTCTGGCATTCTATGTGACTGTGTTTCATTCATTTTCTCTCATTGAAAATATAGGCCCACATGATTGAAAGTCCTGATTTCTCTAGTGCTCATTCTAAGCTGTGCCTCCTACATGTGTCCTTCAAAGAGGATGACCTTCCAGGATAGAGGAGGGCAAATGTTTGCTTAAGTAGTTAACACTCCTGCCTCCAGAACCTCCAAATGGTTCTTAATTTAATAACTTTATTCTCAATAATTTTTTACCTTGATTTTTTTAAAGCTTTTAGGGGCATGGTAATAGGAGCTAGGAGTACTGATTCAGCTGTTATTCCAGCACTTGGATGGTAGGAGGCCAACCTCTGCTCTATAGTGAGATTTGTGCAACTCTGGGTTATGCAGTGAAACCCTTGTTTTATTCTCTTTGTCCCCCACCTCTACAGTTAGTGATGAGACCGTGTAAAAGTTTTATTTCAGACTCAAGGTAAAGATGAACCAGACTCAAGGTAAAGATGAACCAGGCCAATTCCAAGTTTGCATTCTTAGGAGAGTCATTTGCAGGAAAGCAAGGATAATTAGACAAGCAAGGAAAGACTTGATCTTTAGATGGACTCCTGACTAGGTAGGTAGTTTGGGTTTCCATCCTAAACTTCTAAAATTCATCTAAAATAAAACGTATATTTTCCAAAGAATACCACTTTTTTCCTCACAAGAAGTTTATACAGTGTTTGGAAGCGGCCCTTCCGCCTTAGTCTGTGGTATCTCGCCTTTTCTGTTATGCCTTCTCTCTTTGCTCGTGTTCCCACCGGGAAGCTGCCTCCTTGTTTGCACTTCCCGTTTCCATTCCAAGTGCCAGGTGTGTCCTTTTTTGAGTCTTTGTTGCCATCTTCACTCTTCCAATGATTTCTACTTCTTTTTGGTTTTTAACTTTTCCTCTTATTTATTTATTTTACTTTATGTGTATTGGGGCATTTTGCCTGTACATGTGTCTGGTGCCTGCTAAGGCCAGAAGAAGGAATTGATTACCCGGGAGCTGGAGTTACAATTATAAGCTACTGTATGGGTTCTGGGAACCACACCAGCGCACTTAACCTCTGAGCTACATCTACTTCTTTATAGCGGCCTGAACAAACAGTCCTGAAATAATATGATTTGAAATTAGCTTGAAGTAACATTCTATGCATATACATTTTTGTGATCTCAGTTTACCTGAATTGTATAAGCATCTGAAAAAGGACTTTTCTATTTTTTTCTATTGATCTAAAATTAATAAAGTAATTTATTAGAATAAGTATTGGAGTTTCCCCTTCCCCATGTGCCTGATCTGTAATCTAGAGATTAAATGTGATCTTTGTCCCATTCAACTCTGAGTTGCTATAATAAATTCTTTCTAAATTTGGCTGGGGCTGTTTTAGAAGGGAAATGATTTATATGACTTATATAATTGTCATTTAAACCAACAGTGTCTTTAAAAGGTACTTGAATATGGGAATTCTTAATCACTCATTACTTATCTCTTCTTCAATGAGTTGAAAAATAGGCTTAAAGAACTGAAGTAAATGAAAATTCAGTGTTATGAAGGATAAAGCCAGATAAAAATTTGTTGCACGAATAAAGGAAACTCAGAGCCAGATCTCTGGGAAAGGTTGAAATATCAAAGAAAGACACCATGGTCAAATCTCTCTCAGCTGTCTTCCAATTTTCTTAGCCTCTCTCCTGTGACTTCTGTTGCCTCATCTGTCTTCCTATGCCGGCCTTAAATGCCTTCTTTGCTCAGTTGTTTCACATCCAGGTTAAGATTAAAGGCGGGGCACCACCACTGCCTGCCTGGGGGCCTGGAACTCCTTCTGTAAACTAAAATGACCTCAAACTCAGATTTGCTGGGATTAAGGGCGTAGGTCAACACTCTCAGATATTCCCTGTGCTGGGATTAAAGGTGTGAGTTACCAAGGTCTGATCCATCTAGACTGACTGTGGGTAGATCCCTCTGATATCTCCGACTGGTTTTTATTATATTTGAAACATATCCCCACAGAAATTCATGGGCACAGCATAGTACAAAGTAGCATACTTACCCTTCCTCTCCCAGAATACCTTTTGACAGATTTGGGTCAGACAACATTTATCCAGTAAGAGGCTGAGAAGCTGGAGCAGAGTCCTTAGTAAATTTGCAGGGTTTTTATTATTGTTGTTATTTTTCTGTTTATGGATGAAGATAGGTTCAAGTTATCCTGTTTTTTTTTGTTTTTGTTTTTGTTTTTGTTTTTTTTTTTTTTTTGAGGCAGAGTCTCACTATATAACTTAGACTAGCCTACAACTTATTATGTAGATCAGACTGACCTCAAGCAGAGAGAGATCCACCTGCCTCTGCTTCCTTGGTACTGTCTTACGTTTAAATTTAGCTTCCTGGTAATGACGTTTTCCTAGCTGTAAGGTATCATGAGAGCAGTTCAGAAAGGGTAGAGGGCCAGAGAAATGACTCAGTTGGTTACAGGTACTTACGGCAATAGCACTCATAGTTATTGTCAGTGGACACCTTGACACAAACGCAGAGTTACCAGAAAAGAGAGCCTCAACTTAAAGAAGGTGTATCTGTGAGGTATTTTCTTAGTTACTAATTATTGCAGGAAGGCCCAACCCCTGTGGTTAGTGCTAACCCTGGATAGGTGATATATAAGAGCTGGCTGAGCATTATCCAGGGGATCCAGCCATTAAGTACCATTCCTCTAAGGTCTCTACTTAGATTTCTGCACCTAGGTTACCACCTGCAGCCCCTGAGGTGGCTTTCCTTGCTTATGAGCTGCAACATGGAATCTGAAATAAACCCTTTCCTCCTTAAGTTACTTTTGATCAAAGTGATCTTGGCAACAAGATCACAAACTCATGTAGAGGGATTATGTTGTTCAATTGTAAATAATTGTCCCGCCTATGAGTTTAATAAAAAGTGCTGATTGGCCAAAGGCAGGCAGGAAGTGTGGGCAGGGCTACCAGACTAAGAAGACTCTAGGAACAGGAAGAACAGAACAGAATGCCAGAGAGAAGCCAGAAGAAGCAGAGGACAACTATGCTGCTCTGAGAAAAGGTACTGAGCCGCATGGCTGAACAAGATAAGAGTCATGGGTTAGATTAAGGGTAAAGAGTTAGCAAGTTATATGCCTGGGCCTTAGGCCAATCAGCTAATCAGTAAGCTGTGTGTCTCTGCGAGTCTGTGGGTCTGTGGGCCTAAACCTTCAGGCCCAAAAGTCCAGGCCAGAAACCTCTTACTACAAATGGCTCCCGAACAGAAACAACCTACTACAAACAAGCATTGTTCTTGAACAGAACCTATTCTTATGGTTAGCACCCATATCAGGCGGCTACAACTGCCTGTAACTCCAGTTCCAGAGAATCCAATGCCCTCTGGATTCTCACCAGCATACACATGGTACACATAAACTCACACGATACACACGCAGGCATATAAAAATAAATAAATCTTAGGAAAAAATGGGCAGAATTTCTTCTTTGACATAGAGTTGATGTTTGAAGCTCCCTACTGTGTAAACAGAAGTGATAATGTAAGTAGTTTCTTCTCTGAAGGAAATCTCTGTTTGGCTCTCCCTTTTCCCTTTTGTTTCCATAATTTTAGATGCACCTGGAGTTCTGAGTGCATAGGGTTCTTCTTACACCACACAGGTTTTTATGAGCAATGATGCCACTGCATCACCTGAAATCTCATTAGAAGATGTCAAATACAGTGCTTTTTGTAAATTCTTTTTTTTTTATTTATTTTGTGTATGCCTTTCCCTTTATTAATTTAAAAATCAAGAAATCCACAGAGAAACCCTGTCTTGAAAAATGAACAAAGAACTCAAAACCAAGAAACCAAGACATCCTTAAGGAAAATGATGTGTCTGGATACACTAATGTGTTGCTGTGTGTCTCTTCAATTTGTTCAAGAAAAAAACCAAAACCAAACCACTGGTACTTATAACACTTTTTAAAAAAGTAATAGTGGGTAAAATTGCTTCTGTTTTTCTTCTAGCAACTTTTTTAACAACTCCAACAACAACAGCTTCTTTGAGACAGGGTCTCACTATATGGCTCAAGCTGATATAGGATTGTAGCCCTTCTGCCTCAGTTTCTGAGGGCTGGGGCTATGTGAGCACCAGTACCAAACTGAATAATAGAAATTCTGAAAGGTGCTAACGAAGGTGGTTATGGTGGTATGAATAAGGATAGATAGTAGCCTGCAGAGGCTCATTGTTTTTTTGAGACTGTGTAGCCTCGACTGTTATGGAATTTGCTCTGAAGACCAGGCTGGCTTCAAACTCAGAGATCCACCTGCCTCTGCCTCCTGGGTGTTGGGTTTTTGGGTACTACCACCACTTGGCAGGTTTAGTCCATTTTCATCATTGGCAGGGAGCATGACAGCATTATCTGTAGACAAAGTTCTGGAGGAGAAGCTGAGAGTTAATAGTCCAGATAACAGGTAGCAGAGAAAAACATGAGGACTGGTTTCGGCTTTTGAAACCTGAAGTGCCCCCACTTTCCTTCAACAAGGCCACACCTACTCCAACAAGGTCATACCTCCTAATTCCTCTCAAGAATGCTGTGCTCCCTAATGACCAGACATTCAAATATATGAGCCTATAGGGGCCATTCTCATTCAGACCACTATATTCAAATAGGTGTGGCTTTGTTGGGGCAAGTGTGTCACTGGGTGGGGAGCTTTGCGGTTTCAAAAGCCCATACCAGACCCCCACCCCATGGATCAGGATATAGCTCTCTGCCTTAGAAGCCCCCCTCCTTTATTTACTTCTTCAGATGTAAAAATTAGTGAATCTTAAAAAAAAAAAAATCATAATACTCTTATGTATGTATGTTTTTGTGTTTTTTTAAAAACTGCATAGCATATAGTTATCTAGCAGTTGTAGTAGTGAATGAAGTTCTCTTCAAAATGTCAAAGACTGCTGAGCATGGTGGCACTTAGGCAGAGGCAGGCTAATAATCTCTCTCAGTTCAAGGCCAGCCTGGTCTACATAGAGAATTCCAATGAGGTCCTGTCTCAAAAATAAAATAACACAACAAAGATTGGTAGGATATTTATTATATGGTTGACTCAACTTTGAATTTTAATAATTGAATAACTATTATGCATTAGAATTTTCATATTTGATGATTAAAGAAGTCAGCATCAGAACTTGGAATTAAATAATAAACCAATTATTTATTGCTATTTTAAGAGTTTCTACCTAATACTTATTTTGAGTAATCATTTTCTACAATAAACTACAATAAAACAAAAAGTACAATTTAAGATTGCCTGCAAACATCTGTTTCCTAACTAGCATGTGAGTGGCAGATTAAAGGTATTGGGTCAGCTTATATATTTGTCAAACATCAAACCATTCTAAATCTTTTTAGGACTTAAGATTTATTTATGTGTATTAATTTTTGTCTGCATGTATACATGTTCTCTAAGTGTGTTTAGGTACCCACGATGGCCAAAAGAGGGCATTGGATCCCCAGAAACTGGAGTTACAGATGAGCCATCGTATAGGTGCTGGAAACTGATCCCCAGTCTTCTGCAAGAGCAGCCACTGCTCCACACTGCTGAGGCTTCTTTCAGCCCCCCATTCTTCTGTCTGTCTGTCTGTCTGTCTGTCTGTCTGTCTGTCTGTCTGTTTGTCTCTCTGTCTCTCTCTCTGTCTCTCTGTCATCTATCTTTCTATCTATCATTTGTTGTTTGTTTGTTTCCAAGACAGGGTTTCACTGTGTAGCTCTCTCTGGCTGTCCTGGAACTCACTATGTAAACAAGGCTGGCCTCGATTTCACATAAATCCTAGTGCCTCTGCCTCCCTAGTTCTGAGATTTAGGGTGTGTGCTACACTGCCTGTTTCTCATGCTATTATTTTTAAAACAAAAATTTTTCTTTTAGAGACAGGGTCTCACACTATAGTCCAGGTTAGTCAGGAACTCACTGTATAGTCAAGAATGGCCTCAGATTCATGACAGTCTTCCTGCTTCAGCCTTCCAAGTGCCAGGATTATAAGCATGAGTCACTGCACCCTGTCTCTGGTTAAAGTATCCTTAAAATGTTTGTTTTTCTAGTTGTATGTCAAAAGAGTTTATGAAAAAAGAGAATTATAAAAAGTAGAAATAATAAATAATCTAAATTTTAGATATTTAAACATTTCAGATTTCACATTGCCTGAGATCTGAATTGTTTAAATATCTAGACATGAGTCAATTAGATGGCTTAGTGTATAAACTATTAACTTTGAGAACCTGAATTCTGACTCTTAAGACCCACATAGTAGAAGGCAAGAAGCAGCTCCTGCAAATTGCCCTTTGACCTCCATTCACAGGCCCCCCCCACACAAATAAATGCAATATAATTTTTTAAAAAGTAAATGAATAAGAGGCTGAAGAGATAATTGATTAGTGCATTTACTGTTCTTTCAGACACCTAGGTTCAGTTCCCAGCACTCACATGGGTAACTCACAGCCATCCTTAACCCCAGCTTCAGGTGATCCAACACCTTCTGGCTGCAAGCCCTGTACACATGGGGCACAAATACATAAACTCAAATTCACATATAAACATAAAATAAACACAAATATAAATATGAACTATATAAGAATGTCTTTATATACCATAAGTATTAGGAATGTGAATTCTGACTTTGCTTTGAGAGGAGGAGTTCCGTCTTGCCTTTCATTTACCTTTTCTTTGTTGTCAAGACAGGGTAGACCAGGCTTACCTCCCAGAGTGCCTCCTGGGTGCTAAGATTAAAGACCTGCAACACCCTGCAACACCACGCCACTCATTTACATTTTCTGTGAAAATAACTTTAGGTTTGTGATTTTTGTATCTAGTTCTAAAAAGGTAGTAAATTTATTTATCAGTTGTTTAAAATTTGGCCTTTTTTTTTTTCTTTAAACAAACAGGAATCTTCCTGCAAAGTCTGTGGAAGAGGCTTTACGTCACCGGCAGGAGTATGATGAGATGGTGGCTGAGGCTAAAAAACGAGGTACATTGACTTAGAGTGCTGTAGTTAATTTGAAGATTTTTAACTGCTTAATTTTATTGTAAAGATGATTCCTGTTTTTCTCTAGTTTTTTTTTTTTTTTTTTTTTTTTTTTTTTTTTTTTTTTTTAATTTGGGTTTATTTTGGGGATTTGTTGTTTGCTTTGTCTTAGGTTTTTTATTTTATTTTAATCTTTTTGAGGTGGAGTCTCACTGTGAAGCCAGTCTAGCCTTGAAGTCATCATATAAATCAGGATTTAGTCTCCCTAGTTCTGGGATTATAGATTTGAACCACCAGATTTAGGTTGTTGTTGTTTCTTTGTTTGTTTGTTTGTTTTTAAAGAAGATTATAAAGAAACTTATGAGCTTATTCCTATTATTTCACATTAATAGTATTTAGACATTCAACCTTTCATATTATTTATTTTCACACAATGACAGTCTTCTAGTGTAACAGATTTCTGTATTATTGTGAGAGTATAATTTGAAGCTAAAACTTGCCTTTATAATTAGTATTTAAATCTATTTAAAGTCTCAGTACTGTCATTTGGTTGTGATTATAAATAAATACCATTAGCACAAATTCATGTTTTATTCAATCTTTTTTCTTCCAACTTTTCATATTCAATATATATTAGTGTAACTTAACAGTGTATATAATATATGTTGACCATTATTAGATAAGGATACTCATTTTTACAAATTTATTTCTGATACATATATTTATTTTGTATATTTTTAAGACAAACTTTATTAACTGATTTTTTTTTTCTTTGGTTTAAGTGACTGGAATGGAATTATGTTATAATAGCATATAGATCTGCTTTATGATGCTGCTTTGGAAGTAAAGTTGTGTCTTTAAAGTTAGAGTAAACATAACATATATAAGCCCAGTAATAGCCTTCTAAAATGCTGAGTTACTTGCATATTGGTTGAGTTTGTTTTAATTTATAGAATTAAAAATATTTCTTGAGTTCAAGGCCAGCCTGGTGTACAGATAGAGTTCCGGGACAGCCAGGGCCACACAGAGAAACCCTCTTTTTAGAAAAAACAAACAAAAGGAAAAAACAGCACCACCACCAAAGAAAACATAGCTAGTAAGCTTTTCCTTACTATGCTTTAGGCTCACTCCCATTCTGTGATCTCTGATTGAGATGCTCTGAACAGGCCCACAACTAGATTGGGTCTTCAACTTCTCATTTACCACTTCTTTCTTAAAGGCATCTTACAGTTTCTGAAGCACACATAAAACACAGTCTAAAATATGGCTAGCTAATCTACAAGTCCTTCTGGTTCTAATTTTTTTTTAAAATAGGTTTCTTTGTTTATTGTTTTTCTTTGCTCCCTGCCCCTGCCCCAGACAGATTTCTCTGTGTAACATCTCTGGCTGTCTTAGAACTTGCTCTGTAGATCAAGCTTGCCTCGAACTCATAGAGATCTGCCTGCTTCTGCTTCCAAAGTACTGGGATTATAGACATGTGCCACCATTATCCAGATTATAATTTTTAATTTAGAACTCATTTTTCTATATACTGTAGGCAGCTTTTGTTCCAAAACGTCTAAATTCAGAGGTGTGTTATTTTTGTTTGTTGAGAAATTTTTATTTTAACCTAATTAGTAAAATAAAACAGCATGCTAAAAGGTGTTTATATAGTAATATTGTCACTGGCAAAATCATTTTTAATATTATATTGTTGATGTAGAAATTAATAAATCCATTGTATAAAAAATGACTCTTGGTTAATTGCTTGCAGTTTTTAAATATGATTATTTTATCAACAGATTTTATTTTGTAGCTTAAGTTAACAGAAAAATGGTATAACCAGCCAGGTATAGTGGTACATACCTGTATTCCCAGCCCTAGGGATGAAGTACATGTGAGGATAATGTGGTATACATAATGAACTCCAGGCTATCCAGGAAGAGACCCTGTCTTAAGATACCCTGGGGTTGTAAATCAGTTGTGAGAGTGTCTGCCTAGTGTGGGCAAAGTCCTGAATAGACCCTCAATATTTCATTAGCCAGGAGTCCATGGTACACACCTGTAATCCTAGCACTCGAGAGATAGAAGCAGGAATACGAGGAGTTCAGTGTTATCCTAGCTCCATAACAAGTTTGAAGCCAGCCTGGGCTACTTGAGACACTGTCTTGAAAATAATAAAAGGATATAATAGAGAAAAAAGGGCAAAGAAAGATGGACAACAGCCCGACAGTATAGGCAGCCTTGACAGACCTTGTCTCAATGAAAACAGCAAAAAACAAAAAAAAAAAAAACACAAACGAACAAAAAAACCCAACAACCTCCCCCCCCCAAACTGTAAAGAAGTAACAGCAATTT
Organism: Phyllotis vaccarum; assembly: GCA_033318265.1. Lineage (NCBI taxonomy): Eukaryota > Metazoa > Chordata > Mammalia > Rodentia > Cricetidae > Phyllotis > Phyllotis vaccarum. The sequence goes on along the minus strand of JARWLC010000004.1, from coordinate 22,784,840 downwards.
ACTGGTCATTTTAAAAATTCTTCCGTCCTTTATCCCATTACTTCTGTAAGAAAGAAGGTGGTACTTTAAAATGATGTTAGACAAGGCTTTTGTTTTCCTTCTTTTTCCCCATTTTTTTTCCCTCTCTACTATTAGAAGATTCTTGAAGGAGCCTTTTTATAGCCTTAGGTATCGAAGGAAGGGATTTTGATCTAGCTCATTTGTATTGAAATAATTCTTACTTGTTCAAAACAGAAATTAAAGAAGCACATAAAAGAAAAAGAATAATGAAAGAGCGGTTTAAGCAGGAAGAAAGCATTGCAAGTGCAATGGTAATTTGGATCAATGAGATACTGCCCAATTGGGAAGTGATGTAAGTAAGCAGATTTTCCAGAAGTTTAGTGTGTCTCCAAACATCTCATCTTTTCCAAGTCTATATGATCACTTCTCAGCATGGATCTTATGCTGTAGCTAAATTTTACTATTAACCATTACCTGAAATGCCTCATGTTTCTCTCTCCTCCTTCATGAACTCCTGTCTCTAATGCATACTTTTCTTACTGACCATCCTCTGTGCTGTCAAAATCTTAAGCTGTCCTCTAGAACCCATGGAATATGAGCTGACTCAGGAAACTCTTAGTCTTCTGAATTACCAATTGTCTTAATTCTAATATACTGATTATAAAAGATTCATTATTGAAGAACTCACCAAATAGAAAAATATAGTATAAGGCACACATATCAGATGTTAAAAGTGTTTCTAAAGCTGAGTGTTATGATAACATGCCTGTAATCCCAGCAGTGTGGATGCTGAGATAGGAGGATCGCCATAAATTCAGTGCCAGCCTGGGCCATATAGTGAGTTTCACTCTAGCCAGAACTACCTTCATAGACAGTGTCTGTAAATAAATAGATACATAAGAAAGAAAGAGAAGGAAGAAAATAAAAAAGAGAAAGGGATTTTTAAATGTTATCCTCTTAACTAAGAACATGTGGGAAATATGATCTTTCCCCTGGAAAAAGCCCTGTGGTACTTTAAAGCTGATAGCTATTCTTCCTGCTGCTCCCCCATTTTTGGTCTTTCCTTTTTTGGCAATATTTCTACATGTGTTTTATTTTCCTTCTGGATTAAGCAGTCTGTAGGATGTGCACTGACAATTTGTTACATGTTGAAATGTGACAGTCACAGCAGTCCCACTTATCTACACTCTTACTTTGGGAAATTTTTGATTGCCTAACAATGGAAAATTAACAAATATAAATAGAAAATTCTAGAAATTAAACTCAGAAGTTTAAAATTGTGTGTCCTTCTGAGAAGCACAATGAAATCTATCTGCACTGTTTTGCCCTGACTGAAAATCTTCCTTTGTCCAGCATCTCCATGTGGTGTACATGACCTGCCCTTACTCACATTGCCTGAACTGCTGTCATACATTGCAGAGCTTCTGTTAAGTGACTCTTCTACTTTTTAAGAGCGGGGATGCTGGCAATCACATTTGTCAAAGAGAAGCTTTTAAGTCCTTCCTTTAAGTGGAAAAGCTTGAAGTTCCTTATTTTGAGTGTGTGTGAGAGAGAAGAACAATATTTACATGACATTTATTACAGTATACCCTTTTATTGTTAGCTGTTGTTCATCTCTTGTTGTATCCAAACTATAAATTCAATTTTATTGTAGTTATATTTTTGTAAGAAAAATCTATAGATTTTGGTACTATTTGTAGTTTTGGAGTTTAGAATATATTCCCTGCAGATAAGGAAACTATTATATTGTCTGTGTTAAGTAGTTAGATTTGAGTCTTAGTACTCTATAAGGCACTGGCGTTTTTTACTCAGGTTTATCTTACTCAAGGTCATCTAGCTCAGGGTTGGTGAAGCTAGTGATTTGCTCAAGTTTGTACAGTAAGTGGTTGAAGTAGATTGAATTCATGTCTGAGACCAAAGCCTATACTCTTCCAGGGAACTGTTGCTCCTTAGACTAGGGCCTCAGCCAGGCTCCACCCATAGTTCTTCTTGTGATTTTAGTTTTGGTACTGACTAAGCAGTACATTTTATGTCCTTTTTATTTTTAGTAGTTTTTCTCTAAATTTCTGATTATATATTTAGTATGAGTAGCATCTGTCAGAGGCCATTCCCTTTAATTTCCCTTGGTCTATCTTAGAGGGCTTTCACAGCCCATAGGCATGAACTCAAAGGAAAGAATGTATTACATATTTATCACTTTAAATTTTTAAAAATCATCTGATCACTTGGCCATCGGTAAACCATCATGCAATTAGAATTTTTGGTAAAAAAAAAAAAAAAAAAAGTAACTTTTTCCTTTTTTCTCCTCCTTTAATTCTAGGCGTAGTACAAGAAGAGTTCGAGAATTGTGGTGGCAGGGATTGCCCCCTAGTGTTCGTGGGAAAGTTTGGAGTCTAGCTGTAGGAAATGAACTAAATATCACTCCTGGTTTGTATTCTATATTCAGTTATTCCCACACATACAAATTTTCATCTCCAGAGTTTTATAAATCATATTAGTAAAGTCATATGTCACTTTCAGAGCATGCCTCATGCCCTCCCAAACTTTGTAATAGTTAATGAGTTTTATATCTCATTATATATGTAAGATTTATGGGCTTTTTTCTTCAGCTTACAGCTACCACAGTATTCTTGCCATCCAACTACTACACATGTAGATGATTTAAAGCTGTGAGAGTCTGTGCAGTGCAGAGGAGGTACATACACGAGCTGCTAGTCTGGGGCCTGACTGGGCAGACACTGTTCAGACAGTAAACAATGGACCGAGGCAACTTCACTTGATTCTTTTTCCTTCCTGAATGTTTATCTAAACCAATGTTTTAATTTAGACTTCGGGCTTTTTTTTTTCCCCTTAATTTTTAAAGTTAACAACGTAATGGGTTTCACCAAGCAATTTTTGTTATGTTATTTTGTTTGGATTTAATTTTTAAAGCCTATCCAGGCTTGATACCTCATTCTATAGTCCTAGCACTTAGGAGGCTTCAGCAGCTTTGCTACAGTTTTGAGGCTAACTGGGGCTACATAATGAGTTGTACACCAGACTAGGCTACAGTGTCTGTAGAACCTGCATCAGAAAAGCCTAATAATAATGATAATTAAAATGATGATGATAAAGTTTAAAAAAGAGATTTTCAAAGGAATTGCCTTAAGTCTCTTAGAACCTTGACAGTATTAAAATGCTAGAGTAGTTTCAGTGAGTTAAAGAAAATGTTTAAATAGATTTAAGACAATACCAAATAAAATAATTTTTTTTAAAGTGGGCATGACACATGTCTGTAATCCTACCAGTGTCAGCTGTCAAGATACAGAAACAGAAGGATCAGAAGTCCAAGGTCATTCTGTGCTACATAGGTGTGGGGCTACGTGAGATTGACTCCCAATAGATGCCAATCATCCTGAGTGATAGTGTTGATACTAGTTAATCATGATACCTCAGGAGACTGACCTCTTAGTAGTAGAAGGTTTAGACTGTAGAGCTGAGCATGGAACTCTGTAAAGTGTAGCTCTGGGCCTGGTCCCTAACACTGCATACACCAGGCATACCTGTAACCCCCGTGCTCAGGAGGTGGAGACAGTAGGACCACAGACTCAAGACCAGCTTGGGCTACATGAAACATTTTCTCAGGAAAAAGAAAGAAGGGAGTAAAAGTGAATATATTGTCATTGTTATTTTTAAGTACACATTTAATAGTGATTGAAAAATATAAGCAATAATATAAACTTTATATGTTATATACTAAATGTTTTCCACCCAAATTACTTTTGAGCTTACTGTCAGTACTGTCTGGTTGTTCCATATCATGTACTTAGACTTTTTACTATGCTGGCCAAGTCAACAAACCTGCTAAAGTGGAAGCAAAGCACTTAGGTGTATCCTTAGAGTCAAAGACATTAAAGTCAAGTGAAATTCTTACAGGATCTGACTGAAAATAATTTATAAGTATTTCCAAAACATGTAAAAAAAATAAAACCTTTTAGGGTTGATGAGATAGCTCAAGTCAAAACCCTGGCAGTGGAAGCCTGATGGTCTGAGCTTGATCCCTGGAGCCCATGGCAAATAGAAGAAGAACCCAGTCCTCACAGTATCTTTCTCTGGCCTCCATCCATGCCTAGGACCCATGTTGCCCCCATAACAATAAGTACATTTTAACTCAAGAATAAATCACTGATCTATTAATTTCAGTTCTAAGAATTTTCTAGAAAGAAATACAAAAAATTAGGTTCAAGCAGAGCTGGAGAAATGACTCAGTGGTTAAGAGCACTGACTGTTCTTCCAGGGCACCGGGTTCAATTCCCAGCACCCAAATGGCAGCTAACAATTGTCTGTACCGTTCCTCTTAAGATCTGACACCCTAGAACAGACACACATGCAGGCAAACCACCAATGAAAAATAAATACGTAAAAACAATTGGGTTCAAAAGTTTTGACAAGGCTGTTCATTTCTGTAATTGACATTAATATAAAATTGGATAAAGTCATAAGAATCCAAATGCTTGATTTTTGTTTGTTTGGTTTCACTGTATAGCCCTGGCTATGCCGGAACTAGCTCTGTAGACCAGGCTGACCTTGAATCACAGAGATGCCCCTGCCTCTGCCTCCCAAGTGGTGGGATTAACTGAGTATGCCACCACCACCCGGCCAAATGCCCATTTTTAATCATTAAAGTGATATCATCAACTGTAGATATTACAGTTACTTGATTTTTAAAAGTTGATTTTTCACCAAAGGCAGAAGCTGGAAGATCTTTAAGTTTGAGGCAAGCCTAGTCTACACAGTAAGTTCCAGGCTATGGAGGGGCCACACAGTGAGACTCTGTCACAAAAAAAAAAAAAAAAAAAAAAAAAAAAAAAAAAAAAAAAGTTTTTACAAGTACCATCTAATGAACATTTGAAAAGTAGAATTGGAATTTATCAAGACATTTTAATGTAGATTGAACACTAGGTTAGAGAAAGGTGCTAAGGAAGAAAATAAGGTCCATCAAGAATATAGGTGTAGGCTTCTCTAAGGAATCGAGCATATTCTTTTTACTTTTAAAAGCAGAAAACTTGCTGGGCAGTGGTGGTGTATGCCTTTAATCCCACATCAGGAGGCAGATGCAGACGGATCTCTGTGAGTTCTAGGCCATTCTGATCTATAGAGAAAGTTCCAGGACAGTCAGGCATATACAGAGAAACCCTGTCTCAAAAACCTCAAAAGAGGGGAGGGGTATTTGAAGAGATGGCTTAGCAATTAAGAACATTTGTTCTTTCAGAGGACCTAGGTTTGGTATCCATCACCAAAATGGCGGCTAAGAGCATCTTAACTCCAGTTCCAGAGCATCATGCCTGCTTTTGTCCTCTATAAACCCTGTACACACAAAGTACATATACACACACAAAACTTTTCAAGGACTGGATGAGATGGCTACTGAGGTGCTTTCTACAAAGCCTGATGATTTCAATGCCCAAGTCCCACATGGAGAGAGCTAGGACCTGCAAGTTGTCCTCTGGCCTTCATACATACTCTTATTTCATCCAAATTATGGAATAAAAAAAATAAAAACCTTTTAAGAAATAGAGTAATGGGCTTGGCATAGTGGCACAGGCCTATAATATAGCTAGAGAATCAAGGCAGAATGATTGAAAATCGAAGACCTGTATGGGTTACAGAGTGAGTTTGAGACCAGCCTGGGAAATTTAGACCCAGTTTCAAGATAAATACAAGAGAAGCTGGCCATGCCTTTAATCCCAGAATTCAGGAGGCAGAGGCAGGCAGACCTTTATGAATTTTGTCAGCCCGGTCTACATAGTGAGACCCTGTCTCAAAGAAATAAAAACACAAAATGCCCAACAATGCAGGTTAGGTTAAGTGGTAGAGGGCTTGCCTACTTTTGCCCAAGGCTGTAAGTTCATTCAGTACTGTACTGAAAAAGGAAAAATAAAAGGTTGGTGGTATATTACATAGTTTAGTGTTAGGGCACTTGCCTAGGAAATGCAAAGTCCTGAGTTCAAGCTACAATGCCACCTCCCTAAAGAGTTTAAGGTAGAATTTTTGGTTTTAATATTCACCTTAGAATATGTTAGACTTTATATGACTTAATATCTTTAAATAAGATATAGGTTTCTTGTGTTTTCTATGTGACAAGTTCAAAGGAAATGGTTTTCTTTCTCTTAAATTTAAAAAGCACTGACTGGTTATTTGAAAAAAAATTTAATTTTCAACTTGTTTTGTTGCTGATAACTTTGGCTTTAGAATATGAGGTGGTAATCTTGCTTGATAACTTAGATATTAAAGTATTAGCTAGATAGGTGATGTAGTTTCATATCAGTAAAACCAAAAGTCTCAAGGTTGACATGTGTAGAGATCTGTAATATGACTTAAGTCATTCATTTTCACTGTAATTTTTGGTTTTCTTTACTAAACAACTAGGTGAAGAATGAAACAGGGAAATGATTGTCTTTCTGGGTGGTAGAAAGAAATCACAATCTTGTTTTTTGTAAGCTTGTTTTTTATAACTTTACTTTTCTAATAATTGACCCCTTATCTGTATTTTGTTTTAATTATGAATTTATAACAATAGAGCATATTGGCTAAGAGTATGGTCTGTAAAGCTAGGCAGGATCTACTGTGGATTAGGTTGTGACCTTGGGCAAGTTGCTGCTTACTATCTAAACGTTTGGCTTTTTTTTTTTTTTTTTTTTTTTGGTAAAATGGTATTAAGATCATTAGCCATAGCTAGTGATTATTTTGGCTATTTATAATATAAGTATTTATTGTGAAAGTGCTCTTTGTTGAATGTCAGTATATCATTTTCCCCAAATCTGAGACTAAATCCCTAAAATCAGAGTATTTGACATTCAAGTATAAGGTTCCGTTCTTGTCCTGTTTTCAAGCCTGCTCACACCTTTCCCTTTTTGGATTCAACATGTAACTAAGACAAAAAGTCTTTTCACTGGGGATATTAATTATAAATATTCTTGAGAAAGTTACTCTTTTAATTTTTTAAGATTCATTACCTTTTTTTTTTTTTTTTTTTTTTTTTTTAAAACCAGATCAATTTTGTGATTTCCTCATGATTTGTCAGCTGGAACCCTTTCTTCTTCCAAGACAGCTTAAGCTTAAAACTTGGATAAAGAGAGAAACTAACATGAAAACAGTTGGAAAAATTTTTAAAATATATGCAATTGATAATCGACAACCTCAAGCAATTATACTTATAAACTTTTAAATTGCAGTTACTTCTACCAAATCATTCATGGGTTTAGACATAAGCAGTTTTAACTTTTTGTTTCTTTAAAATTTTATTTTCAAGTAATTTTTAGTAATAAGTAAATAGAAAATAGAAGCAAGAGAGAGAGAGATATCATCACTTTGTTCTTAAGATTTATTTTATTGTTCTTTATTCTGTATATGTGTCTGTGTGTGGGTATATGCATGTGAGTAGAGGTGCTGATGGAAGCTTGAGGCGCAGGATCCCCTGTAACTGTAGTCACATGTCTTTGTGACGTGGGTACAGGGACTAAACTTGGGGCCTATGCAAGAGTGATCAGCATACTTACTGCTGAGATATCTCTCCAGTTCCTGAGATCTTAAAATTGAGGATATAAAAATCAGATGTGAACATTTTCACGTTTGGAGGAGTTCATAACAGCCTTTTTAACCATAGTAGTTACATCTTAGAGAAGGAAATTTATTTCTCTTCCATGCTGTTTTGTACAATTTGTGCTTTTCAGAAACCATTTTTGTGTCTTACATTTTAAAATCAGTAAAATTTTTAGTTCATACCCTTAATCCCTGCACTTGGGAGGCAGAGACGGGCAAACCTCTTAAGTATTTGAGGCCAGCCTGGTCTACAAAACAAGTTCTAGGATGACCAGGGTTACCTCGTAAGAACCTGTCTCAAAACAAACAAAAAAACCAAAAAAATTAAAAGATGACTGAAGATGCCGGCTGGTGGCACATGCCTTTAATTCAAGCACTTGGGTGGCAGAGGCAGCCAGATCTGAGTTTGAGACCAACCTGATCTACAGAGTGAGCTCCAGAACAGCCAGGGCTACAGAATGGAACTTTGTCCCAGAAAACAAAACAAAACAAAGATAAATAGCCACAACAACACCAACCAAATAAAACAGAAAAACACCAGAATCTGCAGAAAATGACATGTTTAACCCCTGATAACCACATGGATGGGGATTGTTTTCTCCAGCTTACAGGTGAAAAGATCAAATTCCAGAATAGTTAAGTGTCTTAAAGTCACAGAGGTAGTAATTAGCAAAGCTGAGATGCTGCCAGTTTGGCTATTGAACAGCAGCCTCCTCCTTCCTGTGCTTGCACTGGCTCCCAGGATGACCTTACTCCTGTGTCATGTAATGAAGAGTTCTGGGAAAACCAGTTGGCTTCAGTTTACCACAATTTTGATACCTCATTGTAGTATAAATTAAAATGTGGATTTACTTCTTTTGTATTATTTATGAACTTTTTTCCCCCCAGAACTTTATGAAATCTTTCTTTCAAGAGCAAGAGAACGGTGGAAAAGCTTCAGTGAAGCAAGTTCTGATAATGACATTGAAGGTATGAGGGTTTCCAAATGAGAACGGCAAAATCCAGTTGCTGAGAATACTATTGGGATTTTCTGCTGTGTACCAGATTTAAGTACAGTACCTCATTTCTGTAGATCATAGTATTCTGACTTGTGGAGTGGGAAATGGGCTTAAAGTAGTTAGTGAATTAAAAGCTAAAAGTTGGGCTGTGAGTCAGTTCTTTTTGTCCCAATCCCAGGATTCAGATCACAGCAATGAGGCTAGTGGGATTAATCTAGTATTTTCAGGTCAAGTGTTGATAAAGACTGATGTTCTTCACTCTCCCTGAACTTATCTTTGTCCATCTACCTTTACTAGGGACCTCAGTTCTTCTGTAACTCCCACCCTTACCTCTGCCTTGCCAATTAGTTTTCTAATTATTTTGGAGAATTTTTTCTTTGTATCAGTTTACTAAATTTAGGGAAATTTATTTATCTTTTGTACTTTAATAATGGGGAATCATTTTCCTAACCTGTCACTTTTGTTTTTGCTTGTTTTTTAAAATAGGTTCTCATTCAGTCCAGTCTGGCCTTGAACTCACTGTGTAGCCACAGATGACACTGAACATCTGTTGTCTTGCTTCTACCCCTGAGTTCTAAGATTATACAGGTGTGAGCCATTATGTCCTATTGGTGGACATACGTTGGTGCTGGGGCTTTTTGAACTTAGAGCTTCATACATGCTGAACTTGAATTCTACCAACTAAGTTATATTCCCAGCCTTCTTTTCATTTTTTGTATTTATTACTGTAAAGAAAGCAAACTCACTGAACATGGCAGTGCACACCTTTGATCCCAGCAGAGGCAGGCAGATTTCTGTAAATTCAAGGACAGCCTGATCTATAAAGCAAACTCTAGGACAGCCAGGACTGTTATACAGAGAAACCCTGTCTTGAAAAATCAAAATAAGGGATGAGGTGAGGGGAGGACTGGGAGGGACTGGGAAGAGGGAAGGGAGGGGAGCAGTGGTAGATAGGGACAAAAACTTTTTAAATAGAAAATAAAATAGAATAATAAAGTAAAACTCTAGTTAGAAGCAGAATATTTTAGCAAAAATCTAAAATTCAAATGATAATAAAACAATGTACAACATATATATATATATATTTAGTTACCGTTGAAACAAAGGTCTCCACACACACATACATACACATACATAGTAACATACACTCTCTCACATACACGTACACATGCAACATATAACACAATTTACACAAACACACATGTATACACTCACATACACATACAAGCTCACACTCTCACATGTACACACATATTCATATTCGCACATATACAGATAGATATGCACACTCACTCATACACTCAATACACACACACGCCAAAAAAGAAAAATGAATGAATGAATGAAAAGAAAAAGAAAGCAAACTTTTCTCTTGCTTATAAATAAAACTCTGAAAGTATTTTCAATAGAGAAATAGGACTTATCTCATAGTGGTTGTCTATGAGCAGTCACTTTGTAAAATGCTGTTTCAGTTTTGGCAAAGTGACATTAGGAAGGGAAATAATACCAAACGGTCAGAGGGAACTTGATTTTGAATCATTTCGAGGTCAGTTAGGTACCATAGCTGTCTTTGGAGAGATGCAAATGCAAAGGAGTGGGGACGTATGAAATGTTGCACTAGCAGAGTCTCAGCTGTACATTCGTTTCACTTATTTATTTATTTGTTATTTTTTGAGTTGCAGTCATATTATATATAGACCAGACTAACCTTGAACTTGTGAACTTGCTGCCTCTGCCTTCAGAGGGCTGGGATTGCAGGTGTATATCCCTATGCTTGGCTCAGTTTTTATGAAGTACCAAAATAATACAAATTAACACTGGGAATGTAACTCAGTGGTAGAACAATTGCTCAAAGCCACAAACAAAACAGGAAAAAACAACATATATGGACTAAAACGCCATGTGTCTGAGAGTAAGTTGACTAACTCAGACCTGCAAATCCCAAACCGTAGAGGGTGGAGGCAGGAGGATGAGGTTCAGGATCATTTTCAGCTATGTAGTAAGTTTGACGTCAGCCTGAACAAAGCAACCCAAAATCTGTTATGACTAAATAATAAGAATTATACTTTAGAATGAACTAATTGATTGTAATAAAGGATTATACCAGAACTGGCAACCTGGTCTACAGATTGAGTTCCAAGACAGCCAGGGCTACACAGAGAAACCCTGTCTGCAAAAAACAAAAGAGGAAAAAAATACACAGACATGTGTATATGTGTGTGTCTCTGTACAGTTTGCATATGTAGATTGTGTGACTGGTGTATGCATATGAGGGAGTGATGTATGAGGTATATGTACCAAAGCTTGATATGGGAGCCTATACCTATGTTTTCAGTACTCAGGAGGTGAAAGCAGAATCAAGCGTTGAAGGCCAGTCTGGGTTGGTTATATGTAGCCCTTGTGGATTATATGAATTCCCTTGTGCACTCATAGGAGAGAGAGAAGGTGGTGCAGTGGGAGGGTGTCTGCGGTTGGTAGTTTATAGTTCCAGCACTCACAGGGCCAAGGCAGAAGCACTGGTCAGAGTTTGAAGTTTGTCTGGGATACAGAGTGAGACCATTTCTCAAAAGGGAAAGGACTGAAGATGGAGCTCAGTAGGAAGTGCCTTCCTTGCATCACAAGGTCCTGTGCTTACTCTGCTACTACCCTAACTAGGCATGCACATGCCTGTAATACCAGCACTCAAGACAGGAGAGGCAAGGGGATCCGGAGTTGAAATCTACATGGGGAATTGAAGTTTGAGGCTAGCCTAGGCTGTGTGAGAACCTGTCTCAAAGCCCCCTACACAAACACACAAAATACAAAAGTTGAAAACTAGAGACAAGATGCATGCCTTTGAATTCCAGCACTTTAGAAGCAGAGGTGGGAAGATGGCTATGAGTTTGAAGGCAGCCTGTGACCTTGGTGAGGAAACTGTCTAGTAAGATCTGTCCACAACAAACAAACAAAAAATAAACCAGTGCTGGCTTGAGGGAAGAAGCTAAGTTCTAGTAAAGACTATTCAATGTTCCTTTCTCATTCTTGATTATTCAGATTTCCTCCTTATGTTAACATACAGGCAATGGGATGGGCCACTGTTTACATTTTATCTGTTTGGTAATGCAGGTATATCTGTTGCTGACCGAGAGGCTAGTCTGGAATTAATTAAGTTGGACATATCCCGTACATTTCCATCTCTCTACATCTTTCAGAAGGTGAGGTTTTATAGTCAGTTTTTAACTGCTGTTTTATTTTATTCTCTTGATATTCAGTGGGACAAATTTTATAAATCTATAGACACCATTGTTTTTTATTTTATTTTTATTTTTTGAGATAGAGTCTTATTATATAACCCTGGCTGGCCGGGAATTTCCTCTACAAATCAGGCTGGTATGGAACTCACAGAGATCCACTTGCCTCTGTCTTCCAAGTGCTGGGATTAAAGATGTGAGTTATCATGCCAACCCACATATTATTATTTCTCTAATGTTTATTTATTTATTTATTGCCTGCAAGTTATGGCCCTGTAAGGGTGGTAGACATGCTAGAACTGGAGTTATAGACAATTGTGAGCTGCCATGTGGGTGCTAGGGATTGAGCCTGGATCCTCTGCAAGAGCAGCCAGTGCTCTTAACCATGGAGCCATCTCTTCAGCCTCCAGATAACATTTTTTTAAAGAAAAAATATTTTAAAAATTTGAGGAAAAGGCCAGGCATGTGGTGGTAGGTGACTGTAATTCTAACACTCAGAAAACAGAAGCAAGTGGTTCTCTGAGTTTGAGGCCAGCCTGCAGCTACATAGTGACACCCTGATTTAATAAAACAAAAGAAAATGGTTTTGTTTTATTTTTTAGCAGGAGTAGAGAAATTGCTCTGTGGTTAAGAGTACCTATTGCTTTTAGGAGGACTTGCATTCAGTTCTTGGCTTACAACCATCCCTAACTCTGGTTCCAGGGCATCTGACTCCCTTTTCTGACCTTCAGGGCTCCAAACACGTACATTTAGATAAAACACTCATATACATAAAACAAAATAAATGCAATTTTAAGAATTAAAGATAATTTGAGTCCTTATATGAAAATGCAAAACTAAAAATTAAGGCACTTTTTTCCTATAGAATAAAATACATTGTTATAGCACAATTTGTTCTGTGGAAGGAACTTACATTGTTATTATGGTGAATTTTTATATTTGAATTATTAATGAATTTACCTTACAAACTGCTAACATATAAATACATTGGTTTCAGTTGCTTAGAATTATCACCGAACTAGGAAGAAATAGTTTACTTTTATATTTATTCTTTACAGGAATAACTGGCTATTTTTAATTCTTAATATTAAAATCTAAGGAAATTGTTTATGCACAATAAAGGCTATGTGTTGATAGACATTTTTAATATTGGGACCAGTGAGATGGTTCAGCAGGTTAAGATCGTTACTGCCAAGCTTGACAACTTGACTTTGATCCTAGGAACCCATGTAGTAGAAGGAGAGAACAAATTCCTGGCATGTGTATATCTACACACATGCACAGTAAGTAAATGAGAAAAACACCGGAGCTGGAGAGATGTTTCCACAATTATGAGCAATTGGTTGCTTTTCTAGAACACCCAGGTTTTATTCCTGGCACCTTTGTGGCAGATCACAGCTCTCTGTAATTCCAATTCTTGGGGATCTGACACTCTCTTCTGGCCTCCATGGACATCATAAACATACATTGTACACAAATATACATGCAGCTAGAATCCCTATCCACATACACTTAAAAATTAATATTGATATTGAAATTGCTAACACAACTCAGTATAGATGGCCTTTTTTTTTTTTTTTTTTTTTTTTTTTTTTAAGACAAGGTCTTACTGTGTAACCTCAGTTGTCTTGGAACTCACTATGTAGATCACATTAATTTCAAACTCAGTGATACTTGTGCTTTGCTGGAATTAAAGCTGTGTGTATCATTCCTGGCCTCATTTATTTTTTCTGAAATTCTACAAAGTGAAATGGGCTTAAAATGTAAGATATGTGCATGCATGTGCAAGGCCCTAGTTTCAATCCTCATGTGTATATAAATAACAGAAAAAATTTAGAAAATAATCTATATTTATTAATTATATCTATTAGACCCTAGAAGTATTTAAAATTGTTTGCAAATTATATAAGTTGTATTCAAGTGAGAATATTTGACTTATTTAAAGATCAAACTTTTATTTATTCTGAAAACATCTTGATAGAATGCATTTTGAACTTTTTTAATGATTAAATATGCTAAAACTGGTTATTTGGGAATGCTACAGTTTTTAATATTTCGTGAGCAATAACCTAGAGATACTTAGAGTTTCAAATTTTATTCTCTTTCTTCTAAGGGTGGCCCATATCACGATGTTTTACATAGTGTCCTAGGAGCATATACATGTTACAGACCTGATGTTGGTTATGTAAGTATTTGTGTCAGTCTGATTTTTGCATATAAACATTCTATCTGTACTCATCAAGACTTTGTGTGTCGTATTTGATATTTATAGACACAGATTATCTGTAGCTCTATCTTTTGAGCTTATTGGTTTACCCAAAGAGGAAGCTTTCCATCTCTTAGCAACTGTTAAGAATAAAACTGGCTGCATGTCAACACCTCTGCTGTCAGTAATGTGTTTTGACTTGTCTCCTTAAGCATTTTTTTTTCCTGTGGCTGTCCCTCTGTTGAATAAATTCTTTTTATATCCTACTAGATTAGAGGAAGACAAGTCACCCGTCTTCATCTTCATAGGATGGGAAGGAAATTTTCTCACTTTATAAACTGGACCAACTCTGCTTTTTATCCCAAGTCTTCAACTTTAAAATTGTCTCCTCACTCAGTCTGAGCCGACAGGATTCTCTTTCTGGCTGCGTGTTGGCTTCTTCTGCAGACCATTTTTTAAACATTTCCACTTATTTTAATGAAAATTGCTAAAATGTTGTTTACATGATGTACACTGTGTATAACCTTTTCCATTCTTTCTGTTCTTCCAAGGTAATATTTGCATGTTCCTTTATCGTCATACTGATTTGGGCAAGAAACAAAGGCAATAGGAATGTCCAGTGTTTACTTACTGAGCTCTCATCTGTCTGCTCTTCTATCATTTAAAGAATTGTAGAGATTTGTTGCCACGTGTAACTTTGTTCTGTTATATATTAATCTGTATATTTGGTCATTTGTGTATACAGATATTCATGTGCTTATCATTGTTAGGTGGCAGGCATTGTTCTGGGTACTTCTAGATACTTCAGTGTATAAAACATGGATATACCTCCCCATGAAGCTCAAGGAGAAAACAGGCAATATATAAGTAAAGTATTAAAAAGTGATGGTAAAGTCATGGGAGTAAGATATGGCAGGATAAAGAGAGGAACTGCCAAGTCTGGGTGGAAAAAAGTGAGACTGGAGCCAGTTACATTCTTTCTCTCAGGTATTTCCAAGATTATAGAACATACTATATCCCTTGCATTTTTAGTGTGTGTGTGGGGAGGGAGGGATTGGTTTGTACTTCTTCACTGTAAGTTTAATTTTTATAAAGATTGTTTTAACCCTTTAAAAATGTGTGCAATAGAATTTTAGAACTATTACGATTTTCTTCTGATTGGGCTCAAATTAAATATTTTAGACTATCAAAAATGATGTCCATAAGCAAAACATAATAATCAAAAGAATTAGACTTTGGAAACACCATGAAGAAACTATTTTCTTTCATTATACACAAGAGTAATACACGGTATATGTGAATGATCTTTAAGTAGCTCTACATGTATACATAAAGTAAAAATTCCAGGGGCTGGAGAGATGGCTCCCAGTTAGAGCACTGGCTGCTCTTCCAGAGGACCTGAGTTCCCTCAGCAACCACATGTGGCTCACAGCCATTTTTAGTGAGATCTGGTGCCCTCTTCTGGTTTGCAGACTTATATTCAGACAACAGTATACATAATAAATAAATGAATCTTTAAAAATAATTTCTAAGTGATAAAGCATAATCATCATCTATTTGGCAGCGTTTTTTAGTACATAGTTTTAATTAACATTTAGATCAAATGAAGTGTGATTTTATCCCTTTATTTGTCCTTTTTTTTATTTCTTGGAGGTTACACTTTACCTCGTATATATTTGGCACATATTGTGGTACTAGGAGTACAATTACTAACAGATACAGATCTCTGTATTAGTTTCCTAACACATTATTACAAATCTAGGATTTTCAGGTAGCACAAATTTGAAAGTTCTACAGGTCAGAAGTGCAGAACTGTCTTCATGTTCAAGTCAGGACAATGGCAGTGCTGTGATCTTTTGTGTGCTCCAGGGCAAAATCTATTTTTCCACCTTCTAAAAGCTGATGGTATTTTTGTCCTGCAGCTCCATTTATTTTGAGAAGGAGCAGTGCAGCATTCCCAATCTCAATATGATTCTCCTGCTAATTTTCACATCAAGGTTCTTTCGGATGCTAACTTTGGGGTCATCCTGATAATCCATTACAAGTATCCCATCTCTAGGTTTTACTTAATCATTCTTTCAAAGTCCTTTTGTAGCATCTTCACAGGTGCTGGATGGAGGAGGAGATGAACATCCTTGGGGAGAGTTATTCTGCCTACTATAGTCTCTGTTTTCATGGAGCTTATAGTAGACAACATTAAATAGACAGTTATTATAAAGTCTACAAGAAGTCAGAGAAATAGGAGTAGATGAAAAAATACTGCAAACAGTAGCCCATCCCTGGAACCCTCTCGCTCAGTGTCCTGAAGCAGGGACTGCTCGGAATTTGAGGCCAGCCTTGGCTATAGTGAGTTAGTTCCAGGCCAGCTAAGCTCCAACATGAAATGATATCCCTCTCACCCAAGAAAAAAAAAAAGAATGAATCAGCGCAATGTAGTAATATTAGTGTGTGGGAATCCATCTGAAGTATGTTAGAAGGGGCTGTAAGAAGATGGAGATGGCCTGGCAGTGGTGCTGCACACCTTAGTCCCAGTACTCAGGAGGCAGAGGCAGGCAGGTAGGTCTCTGTAAGATCTTGAGGACTGCCTGGACTACACAGAGAAACCCTGTCTTTAAAACCCAAAAAAATAAAGACAAGAAAAAAAGAAAAAGAATCTGGAAATGGTGATTATAGACAAACCTTTTAGAATATTTGGTTATTCTCAGGGCCCTGTGTATTTCTATTATAGAATTCTATGACTTTGTTTTTAATTAAAGAAAGGAGTAATTGCTAGAGATAACTCACTAGCCATTTTATCAAGACCTTTCATGATGTAAATGAGTCTTTGTCTTAGTGTCTACTATCCATCCCATTATAAATGCTGAATTCTACATGGGCTATCATGTCTTTGTTCAAGCTTCTTTTCATTAAGGGATTCGCCCCTTCATTTCTTTCTTGGGATTCCCCACAAACTCAGGCTGTTTCAAGTCCCCTAACTTACTTCTTGGAATTTTGGCAGTGTATCTCATACACTTTCTTTATTCTTAGTTCTTTGAATGTTATAATGTGAAACAGTCAATTTTCATTAATGTGTAATTTTGAAAGAATTCAGACTAGGAAGAAATAATTAGTTGGTACACTGAGATAGGCTCTTAGAGCAAATAAAAGCTGATTTAAATTTTTTTATGATTTATTAAATCCTATCACATGGGCAAGAAATGTAAAAATAGTTCATAACTTAGAGTTTCTTAGTAGCTGCTTTTACTGGGTTAAAAGGGAAACTGGTAAATTCTTAATATCAGTTTGTAAGTTTTGAGGAGGGTAAACTGTAGAATTATTTAAATCCACTTTTATTTTTCCTTCTCTTTGAGGTCCAAGGGATGTCCTTTATTGCTGCTGTGCTCATCCTCAATTTGGAAGAAGCAGATGCCTTCATTGCATTTGCAAATCTCCTGAACAAGCCATGCCAGCTGGCCTTCTTCCGGGTGGATCACAGCATGGTAGGAACATTTAGGATGGACCGAGTTTGTTTCTCAGATGTTTCTGTAGAAAACATGAAACAGCCACGGTTTAATCAAATACAGTGAAGTTTTCAATGAGTGACAAGTTTAGGAAGTCGACTTGAAGTGACTCCAAAGAGTAGCTAATAAAGTTTGCTGTTAATGTTAAAGATTTCTCTTTATGTCATAGATTATTTTATGATTTTACTGATTTTTTTCTGTTTATAGATGTTGAAGTATTTTGCAACATTTGAAGTATTTTTTGAGGAAAACCTGTCCAAACTATTTCTTCATTTCAAGTCATATAGTCTTACACCAGATATATACTTGATAGATTGGTAAGTCACTAACAGACACAAATAACAGTAAAAAGGAAATAAAGTATAACCTTTTCTGTTTTTTAGGGAATATGGTAAATCTGATAGATGAGATTAGATATGTAAAAGAATCTTTGCCTTACAAACAGAAAAAGTCAAAGGAGCTAGGCCCCCCCCAAGGGTAGGCAGCTGTCATCTGGCATGAGCAGTATGTGAAGAGGTGGGTTCAGACTGTGTTCCTGTGCTTGGGCTAGCACCTTGGAGCCCATTCTCTGCAGAGGAGCACCTAACCCAGTCTTGATATTGGGATGAGGAAATTGGACTTGCCTGGAGTGGATGTACCATGCTGAACTGACCCACCTTGGGACTTCTTGCCCTTTTTGGGGAGGAGATCAGGGGATGGGGAGGGGGGAAGTTGAAGGTTAATGGGGAGGGATAGGGAGGGGGAACAGGGAGATACATGGAAAAAAAAAAGACCTTTTTATAAATAAATAAAAGAAAGGAAAAAAAAACCAAAAAACCAAAAAAACCCAAAACAAAACAAAAGAGAGAAAGTCCCACATTTTGTAGAGACATGTTTAAAAACAGGCTGGAGTCAGGCATCGTGTACATGCCTTTAATCCCAGCACTCTGGAGGCAGACAAAGGAGGATCTCTGCGTTCAGGGCCATTCTGCTCTACAAAGTGAGTTCCAGGACTATATGGAAAAATCCTTTTTCAAAAAGCAGAACAAACATAAAACAGACTGGCTTGAAATAAGTTTCTTTTTGTTTTTGTAAAGGGAGTAGAGAACCTGTAGAAATTGCTCAGTGGTTAAGAGAGCATGCTCTGGCCAGGAATGGTGATGTAGTCCTCTTAAAAAGAAGTGCATGCTACTCTTGCAGAGAAACCTGAGTTTATTTCCCAGCGCCTCGCTTGAACAGTCCCACAGCCTATAGCCCTAGAGGATCTAGCATCTTCTTCTGCCCTTTTTGGACACTGTAGTCATGGCACACACATATTTGAATTATGCATATATATATATAATAAAATATTTTAAGGTAAAAATTATGTATATTAAAGTCTTTTTTAAAATAAAGGAAAAAGAAAAATAGGGAACTGGGAAGATGGGTCAGCATGGGAAAGCACTTGCTACACAAACCTGGCAACTTGATTTTTGATCTTTATAACCTGTATAAAAAGCCAGGTGCAGTGGCACATATCTCATCATTTTAAGGGTGATATGAGAGGAAGAGACAAGAGAATCACCAGGAAAGTAGCTTAGAATAATGAGCACAGCATCAGAAGCAAGAGAGACCACTGCCTCAACAAGGCACAAGACAAGCCCAATAGCTGTCCTTTGACACCCACATGCACCAGGGCAAACATGTGCATGCATACACAAGCAAGTATATATGTGTGTACACAGTAAATAAATGCTCTTATTAAAAAAGAGAGTTATAGTAATATCTTGAAATGTAGTGAATTGTAGTGATGGATTATCTTATTTAATCCCTAGCATATACTAATATCTCAGGAAAAATAGTTGCAATGTCTTTTTCCTTAACACAGAAAAGCTATATTATATGGTAGTATTTCTTTAATAAGATGTCTTTCAAAAGTTTTATCCAAAGTTCTGAAAGAGGAATGATTCCTCATTTAGATACCAATATTTATTTTCTAATCCCCAGGATGTTCTTTTCTCATTTTGAGGGTTTATGTGGTAAGCAACAGGTAGTTAACATTAGTATCATCGGTGAATTTTGATAAAAAGTGGAGGATTTGGGGCTGGAGAGGTGGCTTAGTGGTTAAGAACACTGGCTGCTCTCCCAGAAGACACACGTTCAATTTTCAGCAACCTCAAGCTGGCTCACAAGTGTCTGTAACTCCATCCAAGGGAATTCAGTGCTATCCTATGGATTTCTCAGATACTGCATGAACAGACATATGTGCAGAGAGACTCATTAAATTAAAAAAAATCTTTTTAAAAGAGGAAATTATCAAGTTGTCAACAGTAAAGAGTAGTTATAGAACTTTATTTTATTTTGAGACAAGGCTTCTAGTCCAGACTGGCTTCAAACTTCCTATGTAACTGAGGATGACCTTGAAATTCTAATCTTCTACTCCACTTCTTAAGTGATAGAATTTCAGGCATGTGCCACCATATGAATTTATCTAGTTTCTCTTGGGAATGATACCCATGGTATTTTGCATGGTAGGCAAATGTTCTAACACTGAGCCCAGGCTAGCTAAAAGCTTTGATGTAGAAAAATGAATAAGTAAATAATGACCTTTACCAAATAGGATATCTTCCTAGTCATTTGGTCCTTTTTTCTTTCTTTCCCTCTGTATTCTGGATTGCTCTTTCTCTCTCTGCCCTCTCCCTCCTCTTCCTCTTTCTCTCTCTACCTACCTTCTTCATTCTTGTTTTGGTTGGTATTCTCCCTCCCTCCCTCCCTCCCTCCCTCCTTCTCTCATTGTTGGTTTGGTTTGTATGTGGAATACTGAGGATTAAACACATAGCCTTGCACATGCTAGCAAGCCTTTCTAGGACTGAGGTACACCCAGGTCTTGAGCATTTTTTTTATATATATCTGGCGCTGTTTTAAACACTTTATTAAACTGGATATAGTAGTACATACCTGAATTCCCAGTACCGGGAAAGGCAGAGATAGGAGGAGCAGGAACCTAACTCCATAGTGAGAACTTGTCTGCCCCCAATAACAGAATGAAAAAGTGACTTTCCTACTTTCATTTTCAAAACAGCCCTAAAAATATCTTTAGTTGTATATATTGAAGAATCAGAGGCACAGCAAAACTGACTATGATCAGCGTCACATAATAAACATTTTGGTTTCAGAGCTCCTTGGCTCTAACCATTATGCTTTTATGCCCCCTTCCTTGTTTATTCCAGACTTCATCTCCATGTAACGTTGTAAATTTACTTAATGTCATTACTTAATTTACCACTGCTGTGAAGTTTATGTATTTTTTATATATATTGTAATTTGTTTATAGGTTTTTTTTTAATTTGAATTTGTTTTATTGTGAATTTTTAATTATTTTTTAATTAGAAGAGTTTTTAAAATATTTGTAGTCTTTTAAAGAGTCATACAGTTTTTGTAGATAAAATTGAATTAGTATGTTTTTTTTAAAGGGACTGTGTCTTAGCAAATAGAGCAGACGCAAGAAAACGTTGTTATTAAGAAATTATTATTTTTTTTATTTAAAGTAAACAGAAATCTAAAGTCAATTATATGTTATCGAGTTTTTTGTGAGACTTTAGGAACTGGCCTGGTTGTAGTTTATGTTGTCTGTCGCCAGTCTGTTGGCGTCATTTTGAATGTGACTTGGATGCCGAGTTTTTTTTTGTATAATGACTTACTTTAGATATATAATTTGGAAGTTGTTTTGGCTTAGTTTTTGTGATCTAGAACTTTTTTTGGCTTTATATGGGTGTTTGCCCCACGTTCGGCGCCATCTGTAATAGTAGGGTTTTTTGGTCTCAGGTGGCCAGAGGTCTAGACTTACAGACTTGTAGTGTAGACTTTTTAGCTGTCTGTTGTTGCTCAGGCCCCTAAAAATGACTCAGACACTTATATTAAGTTTTTGTTGTTTGACCTATGGCTCAGGCATATTGTTTGTTTGTTTTTATATCTTATTTTTATTAATCTGTGTGTCACGTGGCCTGTGGCTCACCAGTATTTTTATATATATATATTTGGATGGCTGGGTTTATTTGTCTTTGATTTTGTTTTTTTTTTTTTTAATTTATTTTAATTTTTTATTTTTTTTTTTTTTATGGTGCCTGCCATGGGCCAAAACAGTTCTTTCATTTAAAGATTAATATTCACAGCATACAGAAAGACATTTCTACATCATACCACTATTCAACTTTTTGAAAAAAGACATAATGTATTTGTCCTTTTATCCCTGTGTACTTCTTTTTCCATGGTAATGCTTAATGGAACGAATGAATCAATAAACAGTCTAGTAACTATTTTCTCCTTAACTTTAGGATCTTTACACTGTACAGCAAATCGCTGCCCCTTGATCTGGCTTGTCGTGTCTGGGATGTGTTTTGCAGAGATGGAGAGGAATTTTTATTTAGGACTGGATTAGGGATCCTCCGGCTATATGAAGATATACTTCTACAGATGGACTTTATTCATATAGCACAATTTCTTACCAAATTGCCAGAAGACATTACATCAGAAAAGCTTTTCAGTTGTATTGCAGCCATTCAGATGCAGAATAGCACCAAAAAATGGACTCAGGTAGAGTGACTTTTTTTTTTTTTTAACTTTTAATAGTTAACTGCTTTACAGATGTCAATAATTAGTTTGTATTACAAATGTTAATGCTTAAGCTAAAAAATAAATTTTAGCTTTGAGATGGAAGAATTTAAAATTGATTTCTCTTTTCTAAACTTACAGCTTTATCTTATATAAGTTCTGTAGTATTTTAGTGAATTGTCACCTATAGTAGTCACTCAGTCACCAGAACAGGGGCTACTCTGATATTTCAAACAGATGAAAATTGTATTAAGTACCTGCTATGAGACTCGCAAGATAATTCAAGGGTAAAGGTTCCTGCTTTGAAGTATGACTACCTGAGTTTAATCCCTGGGTTCCATGTGGATGACCCTACACATGCACTACGGCACATATATCCTGATGCACTCACATATACCCTAAATAAATAAATGAAAAAAAAAAACAACACAATACCAAAAAAGCCCCATCTGCTATGTACTAAAAGCTTGCAACAGAAAGAACCTTATGTATGATCCTAACTTTTTGTTGTTTTGAGTCAAGGTCTCATTTAACTCAGGCTAGACTTGATCTTACAGTGTAGCTGAAGCTTTGTCTTAGTCAGTATTCTATTGCTGTGAAGAGACACCATGACTGTAGCAACTTTCATAATAAAAGAAAGCATTTAGTTGGGGCTGGCTTACAGTTCCAAAGGTTTATTAGTCCATTAGCTTCATGATGGGGAGCATGGCAGCATGCAGGCAGACATGGTAGCTGAGAGTTCTATATCTGGATCTGCAGGCAGCCGGAAGAGACACTGGGCCTGGTTTAAAGTTCTGAAACCCCAAAGCCTACCCCTAGTGAGACACCTACTCCAACAAGGCCACACTTTCTAATTTCTCCCAAGTTTTTCCATTCCCAGATGACAAAGCATTCAAATATGTGAGTCTGTGGGAGCATTCTTATTCAAACCACCACATCCTTGAACCCCTGACCCTCCTGTTCTGACAATATAGCATGTGCAACCATATCCAGAGATCCTGGCTTTTCATATGCTTAGTTTGTTAGGAGAAGTAGATATACTGGTAAAGTAAAAGGACTTAAGTAAACATTGTTATTTAGATCATGGATGACACTAACAGTCTTTAAAGTTCTTAGTTTAAATGAACATCCTATTGAAATGAAATAGAATATTGGTCTGAGTAGTTTGCAGGTGATGAAAACTGGAATCTAATTATATTCAGTATAACTGGGCTTTTTTATTTTTATTTTTTATTTTTTAAAGGGTGCAGGGAGGTGGGGAGATGGCTCAACAAGAAAATGTTCCTGCCATCAAGCCTGGAGTTCCCTGGGGCCAAGGCATGCACACACACTCATACACAACCAACGACTCAATACAGTATAAAAACGAAAAAACCCCAAAGCAAACAGACAAAAAATTCCAAGGAAATCTGAAGCCTAGGATGGTGGCATGTGCTTGAAATTTCACTACCTGAGGAGGTATCAGCAAGAGGATCAATAGTTCAGAGTCACCCTCTGCTATATAGCGAGTTCAGAGCCAATGTGGGCTATGTGAGACCCTGTCCAAAGAAATTTTAAACAGGAATGTTGTGAGGTCTTAAGAATAGCAATATTTCAGAAAAGCTCGGTCATTATAGCCCAGGGTTGTTTAAATCTCTTTGTTTCATGCAATTTGCAGGTCTTTGCATCTGTAACAAAAGACATTAAAGAAGGGGATAAGAACAGCAGCCCTGCTCTGAAGAGCTAACAGAGGCTGGAACAGACTGAAGTGCAAAAGCTGGTTTGGGGAAAGTCTCCTGTCTCCCATGCAGACAGCATGGAAGGAAGTTGGAGAGAAGAATCAAGAGCTGGAGAACTGCTGAAGTAGATGAAAGATGTAATTTATTGACAGTATTAACAAAAAAGTACCCGGGAGAGCCCTTTCCCAGAGGAAAAGGCTTAGATGGCTTTTATATACTCCATAATTTGGAGTGAATACTTTAAATGCAATAATTTTTTAAAAATAGCTTCAACAGAAACTTCAATTTTTTTATATCTTTTCTTTTTTAACAGTTACCACAAATGCACTTTGGGGGTCAGAATAGGATTGTTAAATCCTACTTTAACCTCCAAAAAAGATAGGACATGTGTATTATCTCCAGTTCTGAGCTTTTGAAGCTATCGTAGACCAGTAGTAAGCAAGTTGTAGGTTACTGAAGTCATTGAAGCTCTTGCTTACTGTATCATAGGCTAGGGCAGTACCGACCCTCTAGAACTGGAAGCCCACCCCCCATGGGACATTGTTTCTTGTTTTGTTTATGGGATTTCCTACAGTGTTATGTCTCCTTGTTTTTGAAGAGAAATTCTTTTTCTAAGGAATTTCTATCACAAAAGATTTTTAGCCTTTTTGTTTCTTGTCTGACAAATTGATATGTAGTGACTTAACATTACAGAGCTAACTAGTAGAATGAAAGATCTTTTGCACTTTGGTGGAATGAAGACTTGACTTTGAGAGTAAGAGTATAAAAGAATGGATTCTACGAGTTCTAGAGAACACACTACTTACAAGACTTGAATTTTTTAGTTAAGGTCCATCTTCTATCTATAGAAACAAATTTTGTTAATTTCAGTTTGAAATTTGAAATCTTATATATAGCTAAGTCTAAGACTTGTGAAATTCTATGCATATTTTTTTCTAATTGATGGGAATAATAGTAAAAGTAATTTTACCTTTTTCTTAGTCTTTTTGATGGCATCTCAGATAAATTATTAATCATTGGTAAACTGGCATTAAATTTAATATACTTAATTTTTTAACTTAACCTAAATCACTTGAGTATTATCGATAATATCTGTACAAAATACTGTTTGGCTATTAATTAGATTTATCCTGTTCTGATGTTGCAGTTTGGTTTGATACAACCTAGAAGCCCACATTTCTGTTAGTGGTGGATCTACATATATATAATCTTTAGACTAACCAGCCAGAGGTTTTTCCCTGTGGTATAGTGAACTGCCTTAGGAGTAAAGGACCAGAGGGTGTCCATATATTTTTACCCTATGGGTTGATCATTCTAGCCTTGGGTACCCTGAAGAATTAATTCCTATCATAGGGACTGGCTCAGTGAAACTGGTAGTGTAAAAAAATATTGAGGGAGTTTCTAGAGTCTTACTAGATTTTAGGATGAGCTTTTAACTCTGGGGACTATCCCTTGATATTGGTGTCCCTCATAAAGGGCACATAATCTCTGGCAGTAATCTCTTTAAATTTATACTACTTGGCCTGGATTTAATTTTACTTTCAGGTATTAGTTTCCTGAGGTGGTCCTATGTTCTGTATTTCTTTCTTTTTTTTTTTATTGTACAGTTTCTTTACCTTCCAAATATAAATGTGTATATAAAATGTAAATATAAGAAATTCACTAAAAACCACTAGTAACAATTACTATGAAAATAAAACTTGTAAGCAAAATTATGATGAAATGAGCCTTTATTATTTTGGTGCTATCAGAGTTAGTCAACATCTAGAGAAAAAAAAGGATGACTTTTGTGTGGGAAATCAGGTTTCTTCTGAGGGATTGATAAGGTTGTCAGTACTTAGAGCCTTTCGGAGAAGCTGATATACTGTACTATACATTCTTTCCTTTTGGGCCACATAAACAGGAAATATGTAATTACTCATATGACCCCACACAGTGGGCTTTCCTTAGTTTATTTATTTATTTGAGACAAGGTAAATATCTTAGTATGCCTGGCTGGTCTGGCCTAGAACTCACTATGCATACCACTCTGGGCAACTCAAAAGAAATTAAAAGTGTGCTAAATCTAGCTGACAAAAAGGTACTAACGGTGGCTAGAAAGATGACTCTGGTTAAGAGCCCTGTTTAAGAGCACCCACATGGTGGCTCAAAACTGTCTATAACTCCAATCTGAAGTGAGGATCCAACACTCATTTCTAACCTTCATGGGCCCTGCATGCATGTGATATACTTGGATAATATAGGCAGACAAAACACCCATACACATTCGGGGGCTTACCTAACACACATAAATTCCTGGGTTTGGTCAACCCCATCTAGTACACATGGCCAACCCCAACAATTCGGAGATCAAGAGAATCAGAAGTTTAAGGTCAAACACTGTGAAAACAGGCAGCTTCTTTCAATAAATGGTGCTTGGAAAACTGGATATGTGTATGTAGAAGAAGGAAACTAGATCTCTACATCTCATCTTGCATGAAAATCAGGTTGGAGAGATAGCCGAGCAGTTGAAAGTGCTTCTATTCTTGCGAGGACCATGTTTGGTTTTGAGCACCCACAGGGCAGCTTAGGGCTGTCTAATTCCAGTTCTAGGAGCTCTGACACAGACATGGCACATATACATACGCTCAGGAGCACATACATATAAAAGTAAATATTCTGAAAATGAATTCAAAATGGAACAAAGACCTTAAACCTGATACGCTGAAATTACTAAGGGGAAAATACTTGAAGCTATAGGCAAGGTCTTTTTAAAAAGGATTCCAGTAACACAGGAAATAATGCCAATGGTCAGTAAGGAAACCACTGACAGAGTAAAAAGAAAGCCTACAGAAATGGGAGCAATAATTATATAATTCAGCAGGGAATTATTAGATAGAATCTATAAAGAACTCAAAAATCATGTGACAAGATAAGTCAATAAATAAACTACTGAACTGAGTAGACAGTTCTAAAATAATAAATGCCCAACCAAGGGTAATGGCACACGCCTTTAATCTCAGCACTTGGAGGCAAAGTCAGGCAGATCTCTGTGAATTCCAGGACAGCCTGGTCTATGTGGTCTATGTAGTGAGTTTCAGAATAGCTAGGGCGGCACAGAGGGATTCTGTCTACAAACAAACAAAATGCCCAATAAAGCATTAGTGTGTTAAAAAATTTTCATCAAGTGGTAAGCATGTTTTGGAGTCTGTGGGGTCTTTAGAGTCACAGCATCTGTGATAGAAATTCTTCAGTGCTCTTTTCTATTTATGCCTTTTCTTGTTTTTCATATATATTTGTTGGAACTGCAACTCGGAGCATTATATTGAATCATGAGCAGAGAGTGGGCATCCTTATCTTGTTCCTGATTTTAGAAGAAATGCTTTCATTTTTCCCTCTGTTTCTCAGTTTCATTAGTCATAATGATCTGGGTTTGAGTTTTCTTTCTGCACCTGAAATAAAATTTGTATGGACATATTAGAGGAATATTCTCCCTAAGGTGAGAATAGTTAAGATAATAGCCTGGCCTATAGTAGTGAAAGTAGCAGATGAGTAAAGCAGCCTGTTAAATCAACTAAAAAGCGCACATCAGTAGAAATACCCTTTAACTAGACCAATGCAGTGATATTTATTCAATTTGTCTGAAATGAATCTCCCACAGCCAAGTCATAAAAGGTCAGGAAGTGATGACCCACGCCTATAATTCCATCACTAGGGTTACAGAGATCCATGCCATTAATCCCAGCATTTGGGAGGCAGAGGCAGGAGGATCTCTGTGAGTTCCAGGCCACCCTGGTCTACAAAGCAAGTTCCAGGACAGCCAGGTCTGTTACACAGAGAAATCCTGTCTTGAAAAACAAAAACTGGAAATGCTAACTCACAATGCAAAAGGATAATTTAGGCGGTTAATGGCAAAGTCACCCTTGGAAGATTGGATTCGTGATAGAATTAATACTCTACCTGTATCTGTTCTATCTGCTTCCCTTTCTCTTCCTTAAAATGATTCCTGAGTCTATATTATTGTTCCACCCTAAGTGGAGCAATCAATCGCCAGTGAATAATTCTCATAATAATGGACTCATAACTATGATTGAGGTAGTAGAGGTTATCTCTGGAGGTTTAAAGAAAAATAAAAAATGTTACAACCATTTGATATTTTGGAAAGAAAGAGACTGTAAAAAGGGACTGTGAATAAGGCATTCTCAGAAATAATGTCTTTGCTAAGAATAACCCCAACAGAACACCTCTCCCTTTTGGAGTAGATCAGCACTATTTCTATGCCTATACTCTTATATTTTAAGAATTTTTGTGTGTGTGCATGTGTGTTTTCACATATCTGAGTTTACTGAAAATTCAAGGCCAACTTGATCTATATATGTTCCTTATATACTAGACTCGGCTTTTACAAACAAATATTACAAAGTCTTCTTAATCACTTGTCTATTGCTGTGACAAAACACCATGATCTGTGCTAATTATAAAAGAAAGCATGTAATGTGGGGCTTATAGTTCAGAAGGTGAGTCCACAATCATCATGGCAGGGAGCTTGCCAGCAGTCAGGCCAACATGATGCTGAAAAGGTAGCTTAGAGCTTACATCTTGTTCTACAAGCATGAGACAGAAGGGTGGATAGAGAGGGAGGGAGACAGATCATAGGTAGGTAGGTAGGTAGATAGGTAGGTAGGTAAGTAAGTAGGTAAGTAGCTAACTGGGAGTGGCATAGGCTTTTAAAACCTCAAAGACCACTTCCAGTGACACCCCATCTTTAACAAGGTCAGACTCCTACTCCTCCCTTAACAGTTCAACTAGGGACCAAGTATTCAAATACAGGGGCTGAGATGTGTTACCATTTAGTCCATCTTCAGAAAACAGTACAGTTCATTTTGATTCCATTTTCCGATACAATTGTCATTTCTTCGTGTACTAGTTTTACCAGTGACAGATAGAGACATGAGGCCAGACTTGTGAGAACTCAAGATTCCATAGTGTGATGGTCAATTTAAACTGTTAACACAACTCGTAATTATCTGATTTCAGTTAAGAAATTGTCTAGGTCAGATCGGCCTGTGGGTTTGTCAGTAGGATTGTCTTGTTAATGTGGGAAGACACAGCCTATTTTGAGTGGTATCATTCCCTAGTCAGGGGCTTGTACTGCATAAGGCAGGAGAAAGCTAAAAGAGAGCAGGAAAGCAGATGAGGGTGGGTGGATGGATAGATAAATAGATAGGTAGATATAAATAGATAGGTATATAAATAGTTTGATTGATAAATATCAATAGATACATGATTTTTCTCTCTTTTTCTCTCTCTTTGCTCAGCACTGTGGATATGTGACTAGATGCTTTAGTTCCTTCCTTGGCTTCCCCAAAACAATGGTCTGTGACTGAAATTGTAACTTTAAAAAAATTCTCTTCTCCCCTAAATTGCTTTTGGTTTGAGTTATTTTTCCCAGCAACAAATGAACTAGGACACAACTTGGTACTGAATGTGGTGTCATTTGATGACCTGGCTCTGTGAAGTTTATGCTGTGTTTTTGGAGATGGAATATAAAAGCATTTGGAGTTTTGCACTGGAAAAACTGTTGAATGCTTGAGGCAGAGTTTGGTAGGCTGTTCTTGTGAGCGTTTGGAAGACAATGTTGAGAGAAATGGGGATTATAGCAGCCTGGCTCACAGGGGCCAGTCGTGTGATACTTGGGTTACCAGTTTGTATTATTTGATCATGCTGGGGCTGTGACATTATAAGACATCAGCATCATTTAAGTATAACTTCCTGTGCTTCATTGGGACAGTAGGAATGTAGTTCCTCAAGATCAGAAGATGTGATTCAAGGGGGCCAGGCTGCTGAGATGGATCTTCACAGAACCTGGCAATGTGAGAATTGAAGGTATGAAAGGGTCATGGTAAGCAATTAAGGTCTGACACTTTGTGACCAGAGTCTCTTAGAACCCACTGGTGAAGATAATCTTCAGTTGCAATAGAGAACGCAGGATATTGGAGATGCCAGGGCTGTGGGATGTCTGCCATGGAGAGCTACAGATGTAGAATGGAGCTAACTTACACCTAACAGAGAAACTTAGCATGCTGTGGATGGCAGAGTTGGAGAGGCAGGGTGGCTTAAGGCCTTTGAAGCTTAGAAATTACTGTGAATCCCAGACGTTGGACATTGATTTATAGGATTTGGTGTTGTCACTGCTCGGCTTGGGTTTTGTTTTGATATTATTCCTTGTGGTGTCCTGATTCTTACCTTTGGAATAACTTTACAACTTGAGGAGGTGGCTCAGCTGTTTTCCCATAGGTCCCAAGTTTAATTCCCAGAATACACACACACACACACACACACACACACACACACACACACACACACACACACACACACACACACACACACACACACACACACACACACACACACACACACACACACGTTTATAACTTGTTATTGTTTTTGTATTGTAACCCTGGCTGACCTGGAACTTACAGAGGTCTACCTTCCTCTGCTTCCTGAATACCACCATGCCTGGCTGACTATGGAACTTTTAATGTTGGATTATTTTTTATATTATGATACTAAACTCAGGCTTTGGGAACAAGGATGAAAGTTAATGGATGAAAGTGATGGGCTTTGGATCCGATTTAGGTTGTGTTTGGAAGTAACTCACTCAAGTCTCATCCCAAAGTAAGTTTTTCCCACTGTGCCCCCTCCCCCCTCTCTTTCTCTTTGTTTTTTTGTGACAGGGTTTCTCTGTGTAGCCTTGGCTGTCCTGGAACTAGTGTAGATCAGGTTGGCCTCATGGAAATCTACCTGCCTCTGCCTCCCAAGTGCTGAGATTAAAGGTGTGTCCCATCATGGCCTGCCTGTTTAGTTATAGAGGTGTAATTGGCTCAGTATATAAGTTGGTCACTTCTTGATTATATATTTTTATGAATAGACTTCTTTCCAACCGAGGAGTGAGGTGTGTTGTTCTGTTTCTTCTTGGGTGGCTGTTGTACATCCTGGTGAGTTCACCTGACAGTTCCACCTTCTTGAACAAGTACCTTTTCTTTTTGGTATTTTTAGGATAAGCAATATATATTTTTTGAGATAGGGTCTCATGTAGTTGAGACTGGCCTTGAACTCTTAAGTCATTGAGGATCTTGAAGCTTGTGATCCTCTCAACTCCACTTTTCAGTTGATGGAATTAGGGGCATATGGCAACACAGTTTGGCTTTGGATGCTCCCAAGATTTCCAAACTAAAAGGGCTAGACTTGGAGGAGTGTGGAGACAAGAAAGACCCCGAGTTAGCCATTGGAGGAGTGGAAGGAAGAAAGGCTAAATATTAGCAGAGGGTCTGTCAAATGCAATCATAGAAATGCTTCAGTTCCTGTCTAAAGCAAATAAGTGGGCCTCCAGCCCCAGCTCAGACCAGCCACACCAAAAGGAAGTTTAGGCCTCAGGAAGAACTCACCAGCAGCTACACAAGAAGGGAACCCCAAGGATCAGGTACAAAGGGCCTATGCTGGTATCTGGCACCGACCATGTTGCCAGTGAAAGTGGGTTCTTTGGGATCCCACAGTGGATCATTAAACTGACACAGAACACAGTTACTATGGGCCAGGAACAGAGTCAAGATGCCTGAAATGACATGTTCCCCCATGACCCCCCCATGGTCACATAATCTTTATAGTCATAAAAGAGAGTCATAAATCAAGGTACTTAACCAAACATATTAGTGAAGACTTCATGTAGGTAGGTTACAGCAAAATGGGGAATGTTGTGGAAATAAGGGCAGCCAAAAGTATAGGGGGTGTAAACATATAAGTTTTAATAAAGAATAGGCAATGTGAATAGAAACACAGCAGGCAAAATGAGAGGAAGAAGAGGAGAGAGAAGACAGAAGAGAGATGGATATACTGAGACAAATATGGATTGTTCCACACCTCTTAGAGGGATGGTGTCCTTTGCAATTTAGAGAAGTTATCTGGGTTGGCCTTGGTGGTATGCTTTAATCCTAGTACTAGGGATAAGTCGCAGGTATATTTCTCCAGTTTGAGATCAACCTGGTGTCTATAGAAAATTCTAGCCCAGCCCAGGGTACACAGTGAGAAAGGTGTGTGTGTGGTGTGTGTGTGTGTGTGTGTGTGTGTGTGTGTGTGTGTGTGTGTGTGTGTGTGTGTGTGTGTGTGTGTGTGTGTGTTTGAATAGTGGCTTACTATCTAGAGATAGTAAATCTTAAAATTCTATTTGTTCTTTCTGAGACTGGCAACTTGGTACAGTGCCATCAGGAGTTAGTCTGTAATTGTTTAAATGGGGCATCACAGTGATTGGGTCAGGCCACAAATAGTCTCTTTGCTAGGGTATTTTGCTTCTTATGTTTGACCCTGTTTTCTTGGTTTTTTTTTTTTTCTTTCTTCATTTTTTTTCTCTATAATAGAGAAATCTTTCCTGTAGATTTTGTTTCATTATGTTTTAAATACATTTTTTAATTTTTTTTTTAAATATAAGAGTTTCATTTTGTAGCTCAGGCTGGATACAAAGTCCTGATCCTTCTTGTCTCCGCCTCTAAGTGTTGGCTGTATTTTTTATCTTTAGTGACAGTCTCACATAATCCAAGCTGGTCTCAAACTTTCCCTGTAGACATTCTGTGTAGATGAGTCTGGCTGGCCTTGAATGTGTGGTTCTCTGTTTCCACTTACCCATATGCCTCACCATATTCAGCAGCTCTGCTGTAAGCTTTTGACATAAGCAGAGGACATTCTTTGCTTTTGGATTAGTGGAAGTTATGATCTGCTTAGAACACATCCCAAAGGTTTTACCTGATAGAATGATTAGGTTAGAGGTGGTATGATTGACTAACCTGGGACTAAAGACAACCTAAGATAATTCTGGCTCTGGATCTGCATCTTTCTAATACATTGATTTTTTAAAAAATTTTCCCCATTTGCTCCTGTATGTGGTGTGTGTGTACCCATGTGCATGTGTATGCATTCTTTTTGCATGTGTGTATGGGGGTGCACATGTGTATGTGGAGGCTTATTCACCTTACTGAGGCATAATCTGAGTCAAACCCAGATCTTAAGAATATGGCTGGTCTTGCTAGCCAGCTTGCTCTGGGGATCCTGTTTCTACCTTCTAAGGTTGGAATTGCACACGGACCACTATCCCCACATTACTCTTGACATGGGTTTGGGGACTCTGAGTTGCAGTCTTCAAGCTTGCTTGGCAAGCACTTTAACCATTGCTCCATCTCCCCAGGTCCTGGTATATAGTTATACTTTTATTATCTAATCAGCCATTTAACATCTTCACCAAGGTGGAACTTTTTTTCTGCCTAAGAACTGCAGTGAGATTGAGACAGAAACTAAACAAAGATATATCCAGTAAGTTTTGCAGCAGAGAGAGGTAGGTAACTCATTATATCAGGAAGTACTTTAATGTTTATTGACTGTGCTAACCAGTTGTTGAAGCATCAGTAAGGGGCACCAATTTCAAAATGCTGACTTTAAAAACTGGATGGTAGTGGTCCACACCTATAATCCTGGCACTCAGGGGCCAGAGACAGGCAGGCAGACCTCTGAGTTCAAGGCCAGCCTGGTCTACAATGAGAGTTTCATGATAGCCAGAGCTATTACATAGAGAAACTCTGTCTCAAAAGATAAACAAACGAAAATGCTAGTGTAGATACTTAGTTTTGTGGATTTTTGTTTGTTTGTATTTTATGGGAGTCACTCTGTAGCAGGCTAGCATAGGAGATAGTTTAGCATTATGGGACATCACTTGGTTTGTGCTGTAAACACATATCCCTCTTCTAATCATGCATTTCACAGCTGGTGACCCCTCCCTCCATGGATTATACACACATACATACCCCCTTTTGAACAATGCATCTAGGAACTTGTTAGCAACCTAGGACACCCAACTACTCCATCTGCACATATCCCACTCCAATTGATTTCTTCTCCTACTAATGACCATCTATTTGAACAGGTTCCCAATGTACCTGGGAAGAAGGGGAGCGGGGAGAACCTATTGGCCTAGATTGATTTTAGGTGCATAAGCAATAAAGCAACCTGTGTTCTCAAAGAATCTCCTATATCCATTTTAGGTCTGTACACAATTAGATGTGCATATAATTAAAACACGAGGCACCTGGGATAAGATATTTTCTGTAAGCCAAGGCCTATGTTATCTAAACTTGTTAATCAAAGTAAAGGAACCGCCTGAACCACACCCTTTAGTAAAGTCCTTCTCTCCAACCCCTTAGAAGGAAGCCGTAAGTAATCAGGACCCTTGAGTGCCTGCCCTCATGTGGCCCACTGTCAGTCTTGGCAATTATTTCATTCTGTTCTATACCATTGCTTTGAGTAAAGTCTCCTTGCCACATAGCATTTATTTCTGTTCTTTGAATAAAGGCCAAAAAAACCTTAGTCTGGCCAGACTCAGACACCAGAAACATCTACTTAGCCTTTGGCCCAGAATTCCTTTCTTAATGTTAACCAGCTGGCCTCAAGACAGCAGTCCTGTGTTTGCCTCCAAGAAACTGGAATTACAGGTGTGAGCCGCTAAGTAGCTCAGGCTGATCTGAAAAACAGCTTGTGGCCCTGGCTAACCTCTAAGGTGAACAATCCTCTTATCTCAGACTCCTCTGAGTGCTGATGTGTGCCACCAGGGCCGGTTAAGTGTAAGACATTTGTTGTTGTTTTGGTTTTTAGAGACAGTCTCATTAAGTAGCTCTGGCTGTCCTAGAACCTAATCATGTAGACCATGCTGGCCGTGAACTCACCAAAGACCCACTTGCCTCAGCCTCCCGAGTGTTGAGTGTTGTAATTAAAGCTGTACCCAAGGCTGGCTAAGTGTACTTTATTCTACAGTAAGCTTTAAAAGGGAGAAAAGACGTTGTCAAAGAGTTAACTCCTCCTCCAAGAGAGATTTAGTATTTGAATAACAATGGAAGGAATTCAGGGAGCATCCTGGAACCCTGGAGAATGGAATGTTAATCTAAGAATGCTGGAGTAGGTTTCAATGACGTCTATTTTGAAGAAAGAGGGAGTGAAAGGTAATTCAGATGCTAGATTTGCAAATTTTATTATTGGAAAATTGAGGGAATTCTGTTTTTATTTGAAGGAGACCTAGTATTATAAAAGCAAGCAATTGTTAGGTTTGATATTGAAATCTGACTGGATGGATAGTGAAGCCATTTGTATGAAAAGGGTTTTCTAAGACATTTTGTGAGGGCCGAGAAATATCACTTGTAGTATTTTACAAGAAAAATGTCAAATGTGGGTTATCTACCCACTGAGACATTTCCCCTTGCCTACTCTGCTTGTCATTAGCCTTGTTTAAAAAAAGAGCAAGAGAGTCCAGAAGAGGGCATTAGTCCCCTGGAGCTAGTTATAAACAGTCATACATGCATGCTGGGGAATAAACTCAGATGATCTGCAGGAGCCAGACATGCTTCTAACTGCTGAGCCATTTCTCCAGCTACCACGTTAGCTTTCTTTTTGGTACTCAACATTGCCTGAGCTATTTCTGCCTTGGTGTTTCAAACGACTGTAGTTTCTGTCTAGTTACTCTTACCCCGGGTGGATAGGCTTTTTGACGTTTCTTGCCATACTCCCCTCCCTCCATCTAATAGCTCCCGTTAACCTTTTCTATCCACAATTCTGGAATTTAAGTAATATATACATAACGATTTAGTGGCTCTAGTTCATTGCTGTACAGTTTCTGTTGCACTGAAGGCATTTACACCAATACCCTAGAAAGTGAATGGACAGTGTTTTTTACCTGCAGTTCTGAGTATTTGGCCTGCACAACAGCAAAGACTATCTAGCAATGCATTTATTAATAGTGTGGGGCCAAAAGCAGATGTTTGTCCTTTAATAACCAGATGACTTTGCATTGTACTTCATCTCTTGTTTGTGGACAAATCACGTACTCTTCCTGAAGAATTAGGAGAGAAGTTAGTCATCAAGGCATGGTAACATTTATCGGCACTTGGGAGGCAGAGTCAGACGGGTCTATGAGTTCAATGTCAGCATAATCTAGATAGCAAGTTCCAGGCTAGCCAGGGCTGCATAGTGAGACCCTGTCTCAGATAAATAAAATCTGATTTTAAAAAGGTGGTTTTGGTGTATTGTAAAAGCATGTTTTTGTCTTAATTTTTCTTTTTCCCCTTTTTATTTAGAGTTCGTGTTTAGAGGTGTGGCTGTGGGTTACAAATGTGACATGGAACTCACAGAGATTAGGGGACAATTTGCAGGGTCTCCTAACATGCAAAAAGAAGTGCAGAAAGGGGGTTGAAACCTAAGCAAAAAAACAGCCACAAGAAAAACACTTTTCAGGTCTCATTTCTATTAAGTTTCTGATTTTATTTAAATGTCATGTCCCCTAGGATATCTTTGAATTAGCTAATTATCAAAGATGACCTTCTAAAAGTCCTCCTAATCCTGCTGCCTTGGATCTGCTCTGTGGCAGAAGGCAGGAATGCATCACCAGGTCAGTGGGTCGCTGAGACTAACCCAAGGCTCAGGGTGTGGGCAAGCGTTAAATACAAACACAGTTACACCTCCAGCCCCTTTAAGAGCCTTGTCTATTCCTGTCCGTTTATCCTTCAATACCTTCATCGTATCCTAAATTAAGCCATAACCTTAACTTCTAACCCCTTCTTACAAACCAACCATCCTCAGTTACTAGGGGAGGAATTTACCCCCCCCCAAAAAAAACTACAACTGTGCAGGGGCCTGCGAGCTCGGCAGTTTTTGATATCCTAGCCTCCACCTGCATCATAGTTTTCTTACCGAAAGGATCATCTATAGGGGGCACTGAATCATCTCAGTGTGTAAAAGGTCTTGCACACCACTGAACAACTCGGAACCATCATTAAATAAAATGGACACTCTGGTCTCTTGCGGTTCGCGGAGTTTCCACCATCACGGGAGAACACCGAGGCGGGAGCCTGCAACATCCACTTTTCCTGAGATTCTGATCCAAGAAAGTGCCCCAGGGCGGAGAGGCCGACTTCAGAGACAAACCGCCCTAAATCTCGGGAGCCGAGGTCCAAAGTGGGCGGGGAGCCGGAAATCTCGCGAGACTATGGGATTTTTTTTTTTTTTTTTCCCCCCGCGAAGAAGCGCGCGTTTTTCTGGCGGCGGGGCTTGAGCCAACCTGCTGAGGACCTCGGCTGTGAGGAGTTAGCGCGCGGCGCCAGAGACGCTCAGAGGAGGTGCCCGGGTCCCCGGCGGGTGTCCAGCCATGCCTGCGGAGCAGCCCGCGAGCAGCAGCGGTAAGCAGGAGGCGTGGAGGCCGCGGCGCACGTCGCGGGAGGAAGCCAGCCGGGGCCCGGGCTGAGGGGGAAGGAGGCGTGAGGAGCGCCGCAGGCGACCTCGCTGGCTGGGTGACACGAGTTTCCAGAGGCACCCCCCTTCACGAGCTGGGTCCGGGCAAATGGGCACGGTCACCCAAACGCTTCGGGGTTTGCTTCCAGTGCATCTGGGAAGGGGGGAGAGCCGTGGCTTTCGGAGTTGGGAAGTTGTAACCCCCCCCCCATCCGCCCCTTTAGCGCCCTTAGCCCCAGAAATGGCTGAGCAAACGGAACCTGCACTGATTACTGCAGCCATGCTGGAGGAGGAAGAACAGCTCGAGGCTGCGGGACTTGAAAAGGAGCGGAAGATGTTAGAAGAGGTAAGGTTCCCTGTGACCTGAGGCTCCCCCCACCTCTGTGGGGGGCATTGCTAAATCTTTCCTTGAACTTGAGCAGCCTGGTTCCTTGTGTTTTCCCTGCGTGTAAAGATGCAATTTTGGCATGTACTTTGATGGGTTTCTGAAGTCTTGTGGGAATGTGGTTGCAACATACATTGAGTGAACGTTTCAAATGGTCTTTTGCACCATTAAGATTCATCCAAAGTCACAAGTGAATGTTTTCCATTGCCATCTTTATGTGCGTTTTAAATATGTACCTTCACTGTATGCCCGATGGCCAAAATTAATCTTTAACACTCAGAGTCTTACAAGACAGAGATGGTAGATATTGGCATCAATCAAAAGTGTATGTGACATAAAAGCAATGATCTAGCTTTGTGTGGTAGTCCTGGTGTAATTCCAGTACCTGGGAGGTAGATGGAGGAGAATCTATTCAAGGTCGTCTGTTAACATAAGCTTGGATGCTGCTTCTCAACCCAGTGGTAGTGAAGTAGCACACCTTTAATCTCAGCACTCAGGAGACCTGATCTCTGAGTTTGAAGCTATTCTGGTCCAGGACAGGCTCCAAAG
The DNA here is from genome assembly GCA_033318265.1 of Phyllotis vaccarum. Classification (NCBI taxonomy): domain Eukaryota; kingdom Metazoa; phylum Chordata; class Mammalia; order Rodentia; family Cricetidae; genus Phyllotis; species Phyllotis vaccarum. Next base: position 22,746,811 of record JARWLC010000004.1, on the reverse strand, counting down.
CTACACAGAGCAACCCTGTCTTGAAAAACCAAAACAAACAACCACAACAAAAAACATAGTAAGTTTGAGGTCACCTGGGCTATTAAAAGAAAGCTAAAGATAAAGGCAATGCTGCAGGGAGCATACATGCTGACAAGGAAGAGAAAATGAGACAAGAGCAATAGAGGAAGCATGTTGAATTTTAAACAGATTTGGACTGGTGAGATGGCTGGTAACTTGTACACCCAGAACTCCTGTAAAGGTAGAAGGAAAAAATTGACTTCCCAGAGTTGTTCTCTGATCTTCAAAAATGAGTGTCCAGACCTGCAAATGCCCACATTTTACATGCACACAGACAAATAAAAAGGGCTATTTTGGTTTTACTAATTTGGTCCAAATTTGAGGGACTGGTTTTGGTGATGACCTTGTAGGTTGGGGGGTTTCATATGGTATTTTCATACATGTACATGTTCATTCTTCCCCTCCTGCCTTTCTCTATTCTCCCTCACCCTCCTATTTTACTTTCATTGCTTTGTTCATTTTGTTTTGACACAGGGTCTTTTTAAAAAATTCAGTATCATAGACTGTTTTTCTTTGGCTAGGCTCGAATGTCTTGGGATAGAGAGTCCACTGAAATTCGGTACCGCAGACTTCAGCATCTGCTTGAAAAAAGCAATATCTACTCAAAATTTTTGTTGACTAAAATGGAACAACAGCAGTTGGAGGTATGTATATATAATTAACTATAGGTAATAGGTTAGAAACATTTTCTAAACAGCTTTTTAAAGTATAAATTACTAGGTATAGTAAAATGCTGAGATTTCAAGTTTATGGTTGAGTTTAAAAATTTATTTATTTTATGTGCATGCCTAGTACCCGAAAAGGACAGAAAAAAAACATTGGATCTCCTGAGACTAGAGTTCTAGATGCTTCCATTTGGATCTACCATTTGGATAGTAGGAATTAAACTTGGTCTTGGAAGAACAGCTAGTGTATTTATGGCTGAGCCATCTCTCTAGACCTTATTTGAATTTCGACCAGTGAATGTATAGATTTATGCTACCATCAACAATCGAAATAATGTACATTTTCATTCCAAAACGTTCTCTTATGCCATCTGCAAACCTCATGATGAGTCTCCGTTACTGCTGATCAGTATCACTTTTCCAGAATATTACATGAGTGACACCACTGTATTATAGAATTATAAATATTTGGCTTTAACTCTGTTTCCTGTCATCCCTGAGGTCTTCCTGAGTGGTATCTTCTTTTTTTTTTTTAAACGATTTATTTTTTATGTATGCAGTGTTCTGCCTGCATGCCTTTATAGATGGTTATCAGCCACCAAGTGGTTGCTCAGAATTGAACTCAGGACCTAGGACCTAGAACAGTCAGTGCTCCTAACCTCTGAGCCATCTCTAGCACCCTGAGTGGTATCTTTGTTTTCTGATGTGTTAACTAGAAGCAAAGTTAAATTAGTTGATCACTTGTGATCAATGCTTTAATCCTTCAGACCTATGTACTGAAGCTCAAAGGGGCATGAGAACTTACGGAACAGTTGGAACCTGGAGAATGGGGTTCTGCAGAGAGCACTGAAACTTTTTTCTGTGCTGTTCTGATTGTTCACCAGTATTTTTTGTAATAGATTATAAGTTTAAGTAAGTAAATGTTCCCCTGAGTTCATTGAGCTGCTCTAGCAAGTTGAGATTTGAAGAGGAGGTTGTGGGAACCTCATTACATGATCAGAAACAAAAGTTAAACAGCATGAGCGTTCCATTTGGCAGCAGGATTGAGGACAGTATGGGCACCTAAGCTCTCAGCCTGTAAGATCTGGTACTCTGGGACAAAGGCAGGTAGCATCAGAAAAACTGAATTGAATTGAATTTTGCTGACTCAGCAGAGGTATATTATACTAATTGCTTTGTGTTAACAAGAAGAGCTTAAGTTTTACCAATTAAGGTAGAAGCTCCAACAGTTGTTGAATAAAAAGAACAGGAGAAGCCCAGTTTTTTCTCCTCAACATATATGGCTTAACTAGGTATGCAGTCCTGTTTTTTCTTTCTGTCTTTCAGATTTATTCTGTCGTGTGTTGATCATTTAAATCTTTTATTTTTGAGAAGCATCTCATTTTTTTAAAAGATAGCATTATTTTAGATCCTTAGGATACATAGAAATATAACCGAATTGCCTGTTATTTTGTTTTTTGAAACACGTCTCACTATTTTGCAGACTCCGAGCAGTCAGAAAGTTCATCACCTTTTTTTTTCTTAGTTCACTGTCCTTTTGAAAACTATTGTCTAATATATTGTGCCAGTAATTAGTTCTATGTGGTAGAGGAGGTTAAATCTTTCCTGCAATCCCATGAGGCCTCGAAGTATAAATTCCTTTTAAAGGATTAGTTTTTTTCATTATGACTATGTGATATAATTGTGATATATTATGTTACATTTCTTAAAAATTATCTTACAGGAACAGAAAAAGAAAGAGAAGTTGGAGAAAAAGAAGCGGTCATTAAAAGTTTTAGAGGTAATGTAACAAACCAGGATTTTTTTCCATTAGTGCTGGGTTTGAACCCAGGGTCTTGAATATGCTAAATAAATGATGTACTGAAGAATTCAGCCCCTTTGAATTTTTACGCTATCTTAAATTTTGAGATAACTGTTCTTTTTATTCATTATCTATTTAATTTCAAATTCCATTTTTAAAGGAAGATTTTGTTTCCTATATGTGTAAGAACACTGTGTGAAATGCCTTTGGGAGCCAGAATGGACATCAGATCTCCTGGAACTGGAATTGTTCAGCTTGTCCATTTGTTTGCTTTAATTTTCAACTCTAAAAATTATTCTTGTTCAGTGTTTCTGAGGCCCCAAGTTCAATTCACAGTACCCATGTGGCAGCTGACAATTGTAACTCCAAGATCTGACATTTTCACGTAGAGTGCATACAGGCAAAATGTTTTACCAATGCAGATAAAAGAAATAAAATAAAATCAGAATTTTTCTTTTTAGTGGATAGTAAGTTTTTTAGGGATTTATTTTTTGACTATGTATGTCTGTGTACTACATATATATATGGTGCTTGGAGAGGTCAGAAGAGGTTATTGGATTCTCTGGAACTGGAGTTACAGGTGTTTGTGAGCTTCTATATGGTTGTTGGTAATGGAACCCAGATCCATTGGGGTAGGAGCTGGACCCCTAAATAACTTATTGTTCCTGCCCTTTCTTCAAACCTTAAATTTTTAAAATTTATTTTTTAAAAATTCTTTCATTTCTATGTATATTTGTGATGTGTGTCTGCCTTGTGAGCACTTTAATTAAATGGGGGTACCGTGCCCATAGCATTTTTATGAGTTTTCACATCCAAACTCCAGTCTCACTAGCTTTCAGAGCAGTGGCTTTATCTAAACTTGAGCCATCTCCTTAGCTCATTTTACTTAGTTACTGATAGTGTTCTCATTGTATTCATCCCATTCTTCTTTCCACCCGCTTCAGTTGAATCTCCTCTTCCTAATATGTCTCCTATGTTCATGTCTATTTTTGTGAATCACTGGGTTTAGGATTTTTGTATGAACATGATGAATAGGGGGTTAATATGCTGGTTTTCAGTTCACAGAGACCTGTCTGCCTTTGCCTCCCTAGTGCTGAGATTAAGTATGTGGTGCCACATCAGGAAATATTTTTATTTTATCTGTTTCCTATGTATAATCACCCATCATGTTTGGGTGATAAGAGTCTTAGGACAGGGCATTGGATCCCCTCAAGCAGTTGTGACCTGCTGAATGTGGGTGCTGGGGACAAAACTGATCCTCTGGAAGAACAAGAAGGGCTGTTAACCACTGAGTCATCTTTACAGCCCTTAATCAGTACATTTTAAATGTGTAATGCCATGCCTGGTATACACAGAGACAAAAGATTATGCAATTATAAGGCTGGTCATCTGTTCTACACAGTGAACTCCAGGCCAATTAAATCTACATAGTGAGAATTTCTCCAAAAACAAACAAACAAATAAAGGATAGTAACATCCTTGGTGAAGTAATCTAAGGTCTTGATAGATGGCTCAGCAATTAAGGACATTGGTTGCTCTTCCAGAGGACCTGGGTTTCATTCATAGAACCCATATGGTGGTTCTTCACTGTTTGAATTTCCAGGGGATCCGTTACCGTCTACTGTTTTTGGGCACCAGTAATGCACGTGGTGTACAGACATACATGTAGGCGAAACACATAGAATTAATAAAAAGGAAATAGTAACATTCTAAATCTTTGTTTTGTAGGGTAAAAATTTCACTGGTGCAAATGAAGAGAATCCAGGTAAGTTGACTTTGTTCCAGCTTGAAGAATGTATGTTTGTGTTTTTGTTTTTAGCTGCTGGTATACACAGAGGCGGAAAACGATTATGAAATTCATGTCTGATCATCTGGCCTACTTAGTGAATTCCAGCAATTAAAAACAATTATGGTTTTGTTTTTTAGTCATGAAAAAGAAAAGAGGAAGAGAAGAAGAATCTTACAATATTGCAGAGGTCATGTCTAAAGAGGTAATAATTATTAGGAGATTTCTTAATATTTTTTTTTAAAATGTACTTGACTGGAAACGGTGATGGTCCAGCAATTAAAAGGCAGGGGCAGGTGGATCTCTAATTTTGAGGCCAGTCTGGTCTACATAGTTCCACATCAGATAGGGCTGTGTAGTGAGACCCTATTTAAGAAAATAAAAAACCTACTTAATTAAAATTGTTTTTTATTTTATCTGTATGGCTGTTCTGCCTGTGTGTATGTATATATGTGCAGTGAATTCAGCAGAGAGCATCAGAAGCCAGAATTACAGAGATTGTGAATTGACATGTGGGCGATAGGAAGAGCAACCAGTGGTCTTAACTACTGAGCTGTCTCTCCAGCCCTAACTTTACTTTTTTTTGAGAGTCTTTATGTGGCTCAGGCTGGCCTCTATCTAGAATTATGCTTCCTGAGCCTCCTGAGTGCTATAGTTACAGGAATGTGAAGTTGCATCAGCCTTAATCATATTATCTATCAGGTGGGTTTTAAAAAATTAGTATCGGATATTTTTGGTAGAGAAAATAGAGCAGAATATTCTGGTTTATAGAAACTGTGTGTGGAGACAGCCAGGAGACTGTTGTGGCTCATTCTGTTGACAGAAGCTGTGATGTTTAAATACATGCACCTTTGTGCACACAGGCCAGAGGAGGGCCTCAGGTTCCTTGGAGCTGTAATTGATGGCACTTGTAGAGTGTCCCACTTGTTATGTGGGAACTAGAATCTGAATTCTAGAACTTATGATTGCACAGTACTCTTACTTGTTGTATCTTAAATTTAATGTTAATTTTTTGTTTTTTGAGACAGGGTTTCACTGTTTTAGTCTTGGCTAGCCTAGGATTTGCTATGTAGATTAAGCTGTTCTTGGACTCACAGAGATCCATTTGTCTCTGCCTCTAGAGTTCTGAGATTAAAGTTATTACTTCTCCCAGCTCATACTTCTTTAAACGATTTCATTGCACATTATTTTCTCTGAGCCCTCCCCGGCACCCACAACAATGTTCGGGACTAAACTTCGAGCTGTAGTGTCTTCATTGGGTGTGCATGTCTGCATTCATCACTGCTCACTGTAGAGCTGTGGTGTCTTCATTGGGTGTGCATGTCTGCATTCATCACTGTTCACTGTAGAGCTGTGGTGTCTTCATTGGGTATGCACGTCTGCATTCATCACTGTTCACTGTAAAGAGCTGTGGTGTCTTCATTGGGTGTGCATGTCTGCATTCATCACTGTTCACTGTAGAGCTGTGGTGTCTTCATTGGGTATGCACGTCTGCATTCATCACTGTTCACTGTAAAGAGCTGTGGTGTCTTCATTGGGTGTGCATGTCTGCATTCATCACTGTTCACTGTAGAGCTGTAGTGTCTTCATTGGGTGTGCATGTCTGCATTCATCACTGTTCACTGTAGAGCTGTGGTGTCTTCATTGGGTGTGCATGTCTGCATTCATCACTGTTCACTGTAGAGCTGTGGTGTCTTCATTGGGTGTGCATGTCTGCATTCATCACTGTTCACTGTAAAGAGCTGTGGTGTCTTCATTGGGTGTGCACGTCTGCATTCATCACTGTTCACTGTAGAGCTGTGGTGTCTTCATTGGGTGTGCATGTCTGCATTCATCACTGTTCACTGTAGAGCTGTGGTGTCTTCATTGGGTGTGCATGTCTGCATTCGTCACTGCTCACTGTAGAGCTGTGGTGTCTTCATTGGGTGTGCACGTCTGCATTCATCACTGTTCACTGTAGAGCTGTGGTGTCTTCATTGGGTGTGCATGTCTGCATTCGTCACTGTTCACTGTAGAGCTGTGGTGTCTTCATTGGGTGTGCATGTCTGCATTCGTCACTGTTCACTGTAGAGCTGTGGTGTCTTCATTGGGTGTGCACGTCTGCATTCATCACTGTTTACTGTAGAGCTGTGGTGTCTTCATTGGGTGTGCATGTCTGCATTCATCACTGTTCACTGTAGAGCTGTGGTGTCTTCATTGGGTGTGCATGTCTGCATTCATCACTGTTCACTGTAGAGCTGTGGTGTCTTCATTGGGTGTGCATGTCTGCATTCATCACTGCTCACTGTAGAGCTGTGGTGTCTTCATTGGGTGTGCATGTCTGCATTCGTCACTGTTCACTGTAGAGCTGTGGTGTCTTCATTGGGTGTGCATGTCTGCATTCGTCACTGTTCACTGTAGAGCTGTGGTGTCTTCATTGGGTGTGCATGTCTGCATTCATCACTGTTCACTGTAGAGCTGTGGTGTCTTCATTGGGTGTGCATGTCTGCATTCATCACTGTTCACTGTAGAGCTGTGGTGTCTTCATTGGGTGTGCATGTCTGCATTCATCACTGTTCACTGTAGAGCTGTGGTGTCTTCATTGGGTGTGCACGTCTGCATTCATCACTGTTCACTGTAGAGCTGTGGTGTCTTCATTGGGTGTGCATGTCTGCATTCATCACTGTTCACTGTAGAGCTGTGGTGTCTTCATTGGGTGTGCATGTCTGCAATCATCACTGCTCACTGTAAAGAGATGCTTCTTTGACTAAGAATGAGACCAGCGTTAGTTCACCTGGACTATGTTGCTTTGGCCATGAAAGTGGTAGTTTTATACATTATTAATTTTTATTTTGTTCAATCTTGCAGGAAATTTTGTCAGTGGCTAAAAAACATAAGGACAATGAGGTAAGAGTTATAAATTTTATTGCTGTGTACATCTGCATGATTATATGTGCACACATGCTATGGCACATGTGGAGTTCAGAAGACAAGAAGACAACATAGGCTTGATGCAGGCTCCTTTGCTGCTGTGTCATCTTGCTGACACCTATGGCATTATTGTTTTACATTCAGTTAGTTACATGATTTGTGGCATGCAGGTGTCAGGGCAGTGTGTAGAAGTGGTTTCTTTTTTTATTATGTGGGTTCCAGGGACTGAACAAGTCAGTTCATCAGGGTTGATAGCAAGTGTTGAACCATCTCGCTCTTCCTTAATGATTTATTTATTTGCTCATTCGTTCATTCACTCATTTATTTATTTATTATTTATAGCTTTTCAGGACAGGGTTTCCTTGTAACAACCCTAATTGTCCTGGAACTCACAGAGATCCACCTGCCTCTGCTTCACATGCATCATCACCCTGCCTCTTTTCAACATTTTTAAGCAGGAGTTAATGATATCTTGACACTGGTATGACCAATAATCTCAGGTAACTTTGGAGGATGTGAGCTTGACTCTAGTCTGGTATCTATAGTAAGTTTAAGGCCATCCTGAGATACATAGGAAGCTGTTCCAAAGAAAAAGACATTTTTTTTTAACCTGCTAAAAATTTGTCATTGATTATTAAGATCTCCCTGAGTTTCACAGATAGGTATATATTGACATCTTTTTTTTAAAGATTTTCTTTTTTTTCCTTCAGTTTTTAGAATCAAGGTTTCTCTTGTGTCTCCCTGACTGTCCTGGAACTTGCTCTTTAGACCAGGCTAGCTTTAAACTCAGATTTGCTTGCCTCTGCCTCCCTAGTGCTGGGATTAAAGAAGTGCACTATTACTACACAGCCTAAAGATTATTTTTATTTATGTGTCTGTGTATGTATGCTTATGTGAATATGAGTAGAGACCATTAGAGAGATTCCCCAGAGCTAGAGTAGATGAGGATGGTCCTGGGAGCTGAACTTAGTTTTTTCCAAGATCCCCTAACTGTAGCTATCTTTCCAGCCGTATTTTTATTTTTTTCTTTTAAATGACTTCACATTTATATAGGAATGGAACTTGTGAGAATTAATGTTCATGCAGGTTTTATTCTCCAGACCTCATAACTATAGTACTAGAGATTTTGTTACATTTTTTGAAAAAAGTTTTATGCATGGTGTGTGTGTGTGTTTATATGTGGAAGTCAGGATGTCTTTGATATCAGTTTTCTCCTTTATATTTGAACTCTGGGCCCCACACTTGCACAGCAAATGCTTTTACCCACTGAGAAGTTTGCCACCAGCTTGTTAGCTGCATTTAATATCAAGCTTTTAATTAAATATTTCTCATTACAGGATGAAAGTTCTTCCACTGCTAATCTCTGTGTAGAAGATCTTCAGAAAAATAAGGATTCAAATAGTATGATTAAAGATAGATTGTCTCAAACAGTTAGGCAGAATTCTAAATCCTTTTTTGACCCAGTTCGGAAATGTAATGGACAACCTGTACCTTTTCAACAACCAAAACACTTCACAGGAGGAGTGATGAGGTGGTACCAAGTAGAAGGCATGGAATGGCTTAGGGTAATGAATTGTCTTTTTCTTCTTTTTTTAAAATTCTATTATGCCTATATGGTGGTTGGGTGTGCACATGTTGATATCAAAATGGTTTTGTGGAGTCATGTGGAATCAGTTAACTCTTTCCATCTATATGTGGATTTTGACAATTTAACTTAGATTATCAGGGTTGCACAGCAAACATCTGCTGTTACTTTGGCTTTCCAAATTTTAAATATTATTACTAGTGTGTGTGTTGGTTCATGAGCTATCATAGTATAGTCTAGATTGTAGAGTAGGGCTTTTATCTGGCAAGCCATCCTCTTGGCACATTTTGTTTTTAAGGCAGGGTTTTGTTTAACAGGTTGGCCTAGAAATGGTGAGTCAGGAACAAACTTGAACTCTTGGGCCTGTTGCATCCACTTGTTCAAGTGATAGTGGATCGCAGGCATGCACTATCAATCCAGATCAAATTGTGTGTGAGTGCAAGTTCTCTGCTTGCTGGCTCCGGAGCTTGTGTAGATTCTCCTGTCCTCCCGCCAGGAGTGCAAGGAATGCATGTGCACTATTGTGTTGAGCTTTGATGTGGGCTCTGGGTTTCCAGACTCAGTTCTAGGCTTGTGCAGTAAGCTCTTTTCCCGTAAAATCATTTTCCAGCCCCTGTGTTACCTGTTTTGTCTTTTGGGCATAGGGCATCTAAGTTTGTAGCTCTGGTTGACCCAGAACTCAATACCATTGGAATTCAGAGATGGTGTGCCCTGCCATGCCTTATCTGGAGTTGTCATTTTCCTGTTTTATTAAGTTTATTTGTGTATGAGTGTTTTATCTGCATGTATGCCTGCATGCCAAAAGAGGGTATCATATCTCATTGTAGATGGTAATGAGCCACCTTGTGCTGCTGGGAATTGAAGACCTCAGAGCAGCCAGTGTTCTTAACGAGCCATCTCTCCAGCCCCTGGAGTTGTCATTTTGATGCTACATATAAACTCTTTTCTGTAATAGTTGGTAGCATTGTATATCACAACACAAATTGCTCTACTTTAATATAAAGGAAATATTTGTGTCTTTTTAAAGATTTGTTCTATGTGCATATGGGGTTATATGCATTTGTACTGTGTACTTGTATATTGGACAGTAGAGAAGCCTTAAGAGTACATTGGATTCCCTGTGACTGGAATTGAATGAGGTTATTATGAACTACCCAGTGTAGTTGGTAGGATCTGAACTTGGATTCTTTAGGAGAGAAGCAAGTGGTCTTAACTGCCAAGTTATTTCTCCAGTCTCTTATATGTATTTTCTGAGTGTTACACCTTCAATACTTTGTGGCCTTGATAAAGGACTTTTCTTAACGTAAATACTATGTTTGACTCAATAGTTTTAATTATGTTTTTTAAAAATGCCTTGTTAATTCAGTAAATATTTGCATTTACATGCAGTGTATTTTTTTGTCTAGATGCTTTGGGAAAATGGAATTAATGGCATTTTAGCAGATGAAATGGGCTTGGGAAAGACTGTTCAGTGCATTGCTACAATTGCGTTGATGATTCAGAGGGGAGTACTTGGACCTTTTCTTGTTTGTGGGCCTTTGTCTACACTTCCAAACTGGATGGCTGAATTCAAAAGATTTACCCCAGAAGTAAGATACTTTCTGTTTTGTTGTTTGAATTATAGATTTCCATATACATTGCATCTGATTTGACTTACTCAATTTGAACAGTACTTTTCTTTGGTTTATATATAGAATTGGGATTGGTAGTCTGATACATTTTGCTGTAAATTTTCTTAGATTGTTTTTGGGATTTCACACATTAATTCATCTGAGACAGTTCTACATTAAAAAAATATTCTTTATCATGTTTATTTTTCTGCTTGTTTTGTTGAGACATGGTTTTAACTGTGTAGCTCAGCTGTTCTAAGATTAGCCCAATCTGACCTTGGATTTATTGTAGTCTTGCTTCTTCAGCCTCTTGACTGCTCAACATATCACATTTATTCTTTTAATTTTTAAAATCATTTTTTAATGTGCACCACTTGTGTGCTTGGTACCAGTGTTGGGCATCAAATCCCTCGGAACAGGAGTTACAGGCTTGTGTGCCATGATGTGAAAACTGTGTCTTCTGGAAAACCAGCAAGTCCTCTTAACTGCTGAGTTTTTTTTTTCTCCAGGTTTCCTCATGTTTTTTCTCCTATGGGTTTTTCTTTTCTGTTTTTTTTTTTTGTTGTTGTTGTTGTTTTTGTTTTTTTTAACCCAACTGCGTGCTATCTTCCCTCTCCCTTCAATAATATTTCTTCTTGAATGTATCAGTTCATTAATGAATTTTGGATTGCAAAAGGTTTAAGATTTTTGCACTTGTTTATAAGTGCTTGTTTCCAAGGTAAGCACAAGTACTGCATACACATACCTCCTTGTCTTGAAAGTATGAGTATGTTCCAAAAGTGGCTTACTCATCTGTCTCATAAACTTTTTTGTTTTATTTTTGTGGGTTTAGGGGTACTTTTTTTTTCTTTTTATTCCTTTTCCTTTGATGTTAGTCAAATGATTTTTTAAGTTGATTTATTTTGTTATGGGAAAATAGAACTAAAATTCTTTTAGAAAGTAACTTGATCTATTGTTTTTCAACTCATTTAATATTTTGTTCTGAATCAATATAATCTTGTAGATTCCTACTATGTTGTATCACGGAACCCGTCAGGAACGTCAAAAATTGGTAAGGAATATCCACAAAAGACAAGGGACATTGCAGATTCATCCTGTGGTAATCACATCATTTGAAATAGCCATGAGAGACCAGAGTGCTTTACAGGTACAGATGGTTTTAATACATGAGTCAAATTTTTAATTCATACTATTACCATCCAGTAATATTTTTTTCTTTGTTGATAGAGTAATGTACTTTGCATTTCCTGTAGGAACTAGAGGCTTGTGATGAAGATTGTAGTGAAGGTTGTCGTCTGATAGTAGAATTTAAAGACTCTGCTATTTTAAAGTGGCCATATTAAAGTATTAGAATCAGCCACACATAAGTTTGAGGCAGTCGATGGATTGATTGATCCAGTTTTATTTAAAAATGAATAGAATGTTTGCAGAAACAATAATTTTTATATTGTCTTAGGACTGGCTGATAGATACTGTCCTTTTCGTTGTTCTAGCTTATTTATTAAGGTCCATGTTTTACAATGCAGTTAATTGCCTTTTCCCTCAGTACTCCGTCTGAATTGATCATGTAACGTTCATGCTGAGTGAGTCCTCTCAGCCTGTTCTTCCTTTTCTTTGTTTTTTTTTTAAGATAGGGCTCTACATAGTCCTGGCTGTCCCAAAAGTAACTGTAGATCTGTCTGGCCTTGAATGCAAAGATTCACCAGCCTCTGCCTCCAGAGTGCTGGGATTAAAGGCATGCGCCACCACTGCCAAACCCTTAGTGTCTATGACCTCAATAGGACATCAAAACACACAGCTTGTAAGAGGAGTAATGATGTCTAATATACTCACAAACAGTGTTTATCTAATGTTCCATTTGTGTGTGTGGTATTGTTTAAAATGTACCTTTAAAAATTAGCAGTAGTAGCTGGTGTCATGACTTTAATCTCAATACTCATAAGGTAGGAAGATTGCTTTGATTTGGGTCTAGCCTGGACCACTACAAGAGTTATACCTGTCTTCAGGGATACACACACACACACACAATCTAAAATGATGTGGTGGTGCATGCATTTATTTAATCCCTGTGCTTGGCAGGCTGAGGTAGGCAGATCTCTTGAGTTTGTGGCCAACCTGGTCCACATAGCTAGGCCAGCTAGCTCTCTGTAGTGAGACATTGCTTCATGTACTTATAATTCTACATGAGCATTCTTTTGGGCTAAATAGCTACTGTTGGGGTAACAGGTATAGTTCACACGTAAATCAGACTATACATTCTTTTCTAACTTACTTTTATTTAAATATGTAACCTGAAACTCATGATTTATTTCTTCGTTACCTTGTCTATATTGACAGTGAAGCTTCCATGTCAGTTGTAAAAACATTTCTTTCCCACTGAGCCATTGAAGCGTTGCCAGGATTTTAGGTGTCAGTGCTTTCTTACTAGTCATCAGAAGTTTACTAGTTACTTTTTCAGGTTCCCTCTCGTTTCTCTCCCCGTTTTTTCTCCTGACTTTCATTTATTTAATTACAAAGTATGTTTTGTATTTTATGTTGCACTTGTAAATAGAAGTTTTGTAGTGGGAGATTATTCAGATTATTTGGCTTTTTATGTTACTACTGAAGTAAGCCCCTTTGGTTGTATATTAAAAAGTAGTAATACTTTTTTTCATTCTATTAGGAATTTACTATATAAAGTTTAAATGTACCCCATTTCATATGTTTTATCCAATTTGCTAATCTTTAAAAAAAACACTTTTTTTTTTTTTATTTGATGTGATGTGTGGCTTTGTTTGTTTTTTGTTTTGTTTTTGTGTTAAAATTTCTCTATGTAACAACTGTGGCTGTACTGGAACTCAGTCTATAGACCAGGCTGGGCTTAAGCACACAGAGATACACCTGCCTGCTGAACGCTAGGTCAAAGGTGTTTGCCACCAACACTCAGCCTGATGTCACTGTGTGGTGTCCCTTGGTGCCCTCTGAGGTCAGAAGAGAGCATTAACCCCCCTAGATTTGGAGTGTCAGATGGTGAGCCTCCATGTGGGTGCTGGAAATCCAACCGAGATCCTCTGGCAGGGCACCAAATGCTTCCTTTTTTTTTTCCTCTGTGTCCTGGTTGTCTTGAATTTCTCTCTGTAGAGAAGGCTGGCCTCAGATTTAGAGATCCCCTTCTCCTAAGTGCTGCGATTAAAGGCTTGCAACAGGTGATTTCAACCACTAAGCCATCTCTGCAGCCACATTTTTTTTTTTAAAAAATGTAGTTTTAGCTAATCATACTAGTTGATGTTTCTAGAAATCATGCATATCTATGTATTATAAGTAGGGTGGATTTTATTTGGTCAATATAAAAAAGTACAAGCAATACATGAGAACAATTTTTAGGACTTTATGAATATATGGTGGTTTTTGAAAATGTTAATTGCTAATTTTGCTTCTGAGCTGAGGAATCAACTAAAATCAATGAAGGAAATTACCAGACTAAATAAGATATCAATTTCAGCTAGGCATAATGGTGCACATCTTTAATCCCAGCAGAGGTGGGTGGGCCTCTATGAGTTTGAGCTCAGGGTAATCAGAGCTACATAGTGAGACCCTGTCTTGAAAAAAGCAGAAAAATAACAAAAAGACTATTAATCTTATAGGTAGGCATTTTGGAGCAAGCTGTTCTTTGTGTTTCATGCCTTTAGTACTAGCACTCAGACATAGGTAGGTGAATGGATCTCTGAGATCCAGGCTAGGCAAGGATACCCATTTAATCAAAGAGATGCCCGTTTAATCAAAATAAATAAATCAAAAGCAAAAAACAGTAATTAAACCCAACTTAGTAGAACATGTGACTAATGGAAGATTTCTTTTTCACTTTTTTATTCCATTTTTATTTTAATACCAGTTTTCTAGGATTCAAGATGAGTGAAAATAAAATATTAACACATGACAGCAGGGGGATTTTCAGTGAAGTGTATTCCAGGAACAAAATTTGCACTGGGCTGATGAGTTTATTTACTATCATGAAAACAGGAGGAAGAAAAAATAGTTCCAGTAGATAGTAAACTGACATTTCAGTAAATGTCCCTGATAAGAGGTCTTATGGTTACAAGTTTTTTTGGGGAAAAATTATGAGATTGATTCTTAAAATTTCTTTCCTCGATTCATTTTCTAGCATTGCTATTGGAAATACTTAATAGTAGATGAAGGACACAGGATTAAGAATATGAAGTGCCGGCTAATCAGGGAGTTAAAACGGTTCAATGCTGATAACAAACTTCTTTTGACTGGTACTCCCTTGCAAAACAATTTATCTGAACTTTGGTCATTGCTAAACTTTTTGTTGCCAGATGTATTTGATGACTTGAAAAGGTAGGTAAGGCAGTTACTTGCTTTCTGTTTTTTATTTTAAACCTCAAAAAAATCTCTGTTCTTAGTTGAAACTCCTTTCTTTTTGGTAGCTGAATTTAAATGATATTTTAGCCAATTCTTTGTGTGTTATGTTTTTTACTTTTGACAGAATATATGTGGAAGAAGATAAAGTCTTAAAACATTCAGATTGACAAAAGGAAAACAAAAATAATCCCTTAAGTGGCTGGAAAGATGGCTCAGTAAGAGAAGGCCTCAATTCAGTCTTGAAAGCCCACACAAGTGGAAGGAGGCAATGACTTCTGCAGATTACTTTTCTATCTCCCTTCCTGTGTTGTGGCGCGTGTACACCCTATCCACAAATGTCCACAAATAACAAATTATATAGTTACAAAAAACAGTACCTTAAAAATGTTTTTCTTAAAGAAAAATAGTGAAACAAGCTTTTTAGTATTCATGAGAATAGAAATCTTTAGCTTTCTAAAGTAGATAGTTCCATTTGCAGAATCGCTCATTAAGATCAAGAGATTATCTGTGTTCTTTATTTCATATTAGGAAATGTGGGTAAAATAAGGCAAAAGATTGAAGACAAAATAATATTTATGTTGGCATTGTTGGAGGAAAAATATGGGAACTGAATATGGGAAATTTTGTGTTTTATTTTGAGAATGCAGTCTAAGTCTGATTGTTAAACTTTGGCATAAGGCCAAACTCTGACTGGGACTATGTGTACTTTTATTAAGGATAAACTTATGAAGATCTATGAATCTTAATTTTAAATTCATATGTCAAGTAGTCTGTATTTGAACTTATGTGGTCTATTATGAATATCTTCAACATACCATTTTAACATGAGGAAGAACTGAGATATATAATATATCCCCCTTTTAGTTCACTGTTACAGTTCTGTTGAACTTACACCATTGGACTGTCTGTGTTAGTGCATGCCTGTTACTCCTGTGTTGGGGAATTCAGAGTAAGCCTAAGCTACGGAGCCAGACACTCACCAAAACCCAAGTGCTTAGGGTATAAATTGTAAATATGGAAGGTCTTTTGTCAGCCTTAGCCTCATACCTAGTCATCTGTGTACACGAAACAACCATTTGCTGGATTTGTACCTGTAGAGAGAGCATTAAGCTTTGTCTTTCAAAAAGAGCATCATCACAATGAGTGTTCAATAAAATATGTGCTTTGGACTAAAGATGTAGCTCAGTGAAAAAGTTCTGCTTAGCGGACTTGAAGCCTTGGTTTCAGTTCTTGGCAGGACAAAAGCAAAAGAACCAAAACCCACAATTTGTATTTAACTTGTATATGTCTTTTTTTTTTTTTTTAAAGAAGAAAATGTCCCCCTTTTTGATTTCAGAACAATTATTTTCTCTTCATTGAATGTACATTTTAATTTAATTTTAGAAATTGCTTCTTGAATACTTGTTGAAACAATGTTCCTGCTTTATAACACACAAGCTAATATGAAATTGATGCTGTGCAAGTGGCGCATGTCTGTAATATCAAGGCACGAGTTAGGGAGACCAGGAGTTAATACTTGGCTATATAAGGAATTTGAGTTCAGCCTGGGCTATATAAGACCTTATTTATCTCAGAAAACTAAAAATAATTTAAAGTATGAAATTTAAACATTATGTTAGTGTAATTGAATTCATGTGGTAGAGTAACTTGTAATCATTTTTCTTTTCCAGCTTTGAGTCTTGGTTTGACATCACTAGTCTTTCTGAAACTGCTGAAGATATTATAGCTAAAGAGAGAGAACAGAATGTTTTACATATGCTTCACCAGGTATGGCTCCTTACTGTGCTCACTTAGAAAATAAATAAGGAATTCTGGAGTCTTAACCTTTGTAGTAGATGAGTCCCTCTAAATTTGTCTTTTCCCTGTGCTTTGGCTTGTCACTTGGATTTATGGCAGAAACTCAAACACTCACACACATTTTACTGTTTTTTTTTTTTTTTTTGTTTTTTTAAATAATTTCTTTATTTACTTTTATTGGTTTAGTATTTTTATTTTATTTATCAGCTAGACAATAAAAGTGTAGGTCCATGCAGTATTTTTGTCAGTAATAATGTGTGGTTAACTTCCTTTCATGACTAGTATCTAATCCATTTGTCCTTCATGCTTCCTGCAGTTCCTAATCCATTTTACCTATCGATCGTATATGTGTTTACTTTAGACAAACTTTCAGATAGCTCATTCTCCAGTTTTGAAGTATTTTGATCATGTTCTGTTAAATTTTTAAAAAATATATATTTGCTCATTTTAAACAATGTGAAATAGTAGAAAATAAGTAATTCTTTTCCAAGTCATCTCTAACTAGTATATGTGTGTTGTATTGTATATCTTTGTATTTATCTGTATTTAGTGAATTAAATAGTTTTTCATTACAGAAGTTATTTTTACTGTGCTTTAAATTTTTCCTGTGTGAATATTTAGCACATTGTGTTTTATTTTTTTTCATTTTTTTAAAGATAAGAGCCTCACTATGTAGTTATGCTGACCTAGCTATATAGACAGGGTAGCCTTTGATTTGATGGATAGTACTTGAGATTTTCCTGCCTCTGTCTAGAATGCTGGGATTAGTGCTAGGCAGGCACATTGAATTTTAATTATGCTTTAACATTTTGTTGTTCTGTCCTGATACACTTTTTATATCATTTCCCCCTCTATTATAGATCAGTTTAAAATATCTGTACTTAAATCTATTCTTGGTTTCTATTTTCATAGAAGAGATTTCTGGGTTAAAGGATAAAGTTTCCATTAACTTTTTAGATCACCTGTCACTTTTATTTTGGTAGCATGACCCAGACAAGTAGTCTACCACCGAGCAGTTGTTTTTCAGAAAGAACCTACATAGCTACAAAAATTAGACGGAAACAGTCTAAAAAATGAAACTACTTGGTTCTACATAAATTGAGGATTAGAAATTTTTAAAAATCAAATTTGAAAAATACTATGTAAACCTGGATGGTATCTCATTACCACACCTAAAAATTGAGATACTTGAGTGTCTTATGGATCTGTTTTAGTTATTTTGTGAATTACATGATTTAGTATCTATTTCTCAGTGGTTCCTAATGTGTGCTACAAGTAACTTAACTGGTCTATATGTGGCAGATGTTTATTTTCTCCTCTGGAGACAAAGTTGGCCTTCAACTCACACCTGCCTGCCTCTGCCACTGGAGTAAGGCATGGGTAACCACACCCAAACTCTGTGTAAACTTGCAATGGTTTCTTTGGGTGTATATGTCTTTGTAAGTTGTCAAGTGCTGGTCTGGTATGGGGAAATCTCAGGGAGATACTCAAGAGGAAAAAAAGGGTTTGTGTAGGATAAATGTCCCTGGGGTGAGGGGAAACAGTAATTAGTGCTCATCTGTTCATGTTTCAATTTTAGATTTTAACTCCTTTTCTTCTGAGAAGACTAAAGTCTGATGTTGCTCTCGAGGTTCCCCCTAAGCGAGAAGTAGTTGTTTATGCACCACTCTGCAACAAGCAAGAGATTTTTTATAAAGCTATCGTGAACCGCACAATTGCAAACATGTTTGGATCATGTGAGGTAATTGTGGGAAGTAACTGTAGATGAGATGACATAAAATTTCATGACTGATTTTAGTCTTTTGTCTCCACCTGTTTCCAGGACTTTGTGGGTAAATTAGGCTGAAAGCAGAAGGTACTTTCTGTTATCTATAGTCCTAACCTGTATTGTTTGTTTTGTCCATTTTTACAGCCACAGAATCTTTGTCGCTTTTCTAAAGGCTTATTTATCAATTAGACTAACTCCCTCCAACTTTGTGTTTTCTTTCTAAAGAGATAATGAACGAGGATTTAAGAGTTTTTGAAATTTCCGTATGTCCTCCACTATATTGAAAGAGTTGAAATGAGATGCAAGATTGTCAGGTGTCCATAAAAATAAACTTTCATTTTTAGAACTTCAACAGTTTTTAAACAGGTGACTTTTTATGTATTTTCTTTAGAAGGAAACTGTTGAGCTAAGTCCTACTGGAAGACCAAAACGGCGAAGTAGAAAATCAGTAAATTATAGGGAACTAGATGAATTCCCTAGTGAATTAGAAAAACTAATAAGTCAAATACAGCCAGATGTAAACAGAGAAAGGTAAGAGTTTTAAGGTGACTTTAGATATTTAATTTGTGTTTTTAATGTTTGTCATACTTACGTATATTATATTTTTGGTAGGACTATTGTGGACATTAATACCCCTGTAGAATCTGAAGTTAATCTGAAGCTGCAGAATATAATGATGCTCCTTCGTAAGTGCTGCAATCATCCCTATCTGATTGAGTACCCTATAGACCCTATCACGCAAGAGTTTAAGGTAAATATTATTTAGTAATTTAGTGCTTTGTTTGCTGTAGTTTTTTTTTTTTTAGATATTTATATTGAAGTAAAGCATTTTGTTTGAGAAATTAAATATTGTGCTATTTCATTAATTATTTTTTTTTTTGGTTTTTGAAATAGGGTATTAACTGTAGCCTGCCTGGAACTCACTCTGTGTACCAGGCTGGTCTAAAATTCACAAGAGATTTATGTTACCTGACTTTGTCTGTTGAGATTGAATGTGTGTGCCACCTCACCTGGCTTATATTTATTTTTTAGTTATATATGTATGCCTGTATGAGTGGGTTTGTGCACAATGGCCAGAGGAGGCCAGAAGAGATCAGAACCTCTGGAATTGGTATTATATAGATGGTTATGAACAGCCTGACACAGCTCTCTACAGGGATAGCAAATATTCTTTTTAACTGCTAAGCTATCTCTAGCTCCAAAATATTTCCTTTAAAAATTATTTATTACTAGTATTGTGTGGATGTATATATATGTGTGTGCTGTGCATATGCCACAACATCCTTGTGGAAACTCAGGACAGCTTTGTGGGGCTGATTCTTCCACCTTATGTGAATTCCAGTGACCAAACAACAGGTCATCAAACTCATGCTAAAAATGCTTTTACTTGCTGGTCCTTACTGAAATGTTTCTTCAGCCTTAATCATTAGATTGCTACAAGTTTACATGTTTTTTAAAAAATTTCTACTAAGTCTGACAGTACACATTTTACTGAGTTGTGCAGAACCTCAACACATACATACATGTATAAACTGTTTTCTTACTCAAAGCTTTTCTAATTTTGTTTGGGATTTTAATACTCATTTATCTTATTGTATGAATGTATGTTTGTATATGGGTACATGTTTGTGCATGCATGTACCTCATGCCTTTTTCAGTCAAGGCTTGAAAAGGGAAATAGGGCTTGTGGGTTAGGGCCATGTTGGTGCTGGGAACTGAACCTGTCCTCTCTGCAAGAGCAGCAAGCCTTCTCAAACACTAAGCTATCACTTTAATCTCCAATATTTATTTTTTAAGCCAAGACTGGCTCCAGGGATTTTATATAACTGAGGCTAGCCTTTCAGTAGGGATCCTTCTGCCTCTGCCTCCAAAGTACTTTGATTACAGACATGTGTCACAATGCCTAGCTATACAGAGCTTTAGAGTAATAGGAAATCGTGTTTCATGGATAATTTCATATTTAAATTTTAACTTATTTTTTAATGCTAGTTACTGGTTTTCCCAAGTCTTTTTTTTTCCTTGAAAAGTAATTTTCAATTTAGAAAGATCATATAGCAATTTGTCATTAAAAATTGAACTCTTAAGGCTGAGTGTGGTAGCACATGCCTTTAATCCTAGCACCTCTACTCTTTGAGATAGAGGCAGATGGATTTCTGGGAGTGGGGCTAGCTAGCCAAGGCTAAGGAAGGAGACCCTGGCTCACAAACTGGGGTGGGGGGTGAGAAGGGGGGTGAGATAGCAAAGTGGGAAATAGTAACAGTTGTCTTTCTTTTTCTTGTCTATTTTTAAGATTGATGAAGAATTGGTAACAAATTCTGGGAAGTTCTTAGTTTTGGATCGAATGCTGCCAGAACTTAAAAAAAGAGGCCACAAGGTTAGGTTTTCTGACTAGAATTTTAATCATTTAATTTGTTGTAAGTCAGTAAAAGTACTAAGGTGTATTTAAATTTCAGGTGCTGGTTTTTTCACAAATGACAAGCATGTTAGACATATTGATGGATTATTGTCATCTTAGAAACTTCACGTTTAGCCGACTTGATGGATCCATGTCTTATTCAGAAAGAGAAAAAAATGTAAGACCAAACATATGAATTTCTTTTTCGTAACTTCTGTCTTCCTCTTTGAAATAATATGACCAAAGCCTTGTGGTAGGGTCAAGGACAAGCATTTTGATGTAGTACTAACAGATCTTTGAGTAATTGTCTCAAATAATTGTCTGGCACAGTCTTAGACATAATATCCTATTTAACCACTACTGTAAGAATTTTGGGATAATACAGCATTATTTCCTGATCTTTATCCCTGTTCTCAACTTTTAGCATGAAAATATTAAGTATTAGAGTTTCTTAGGTGGCCACTATTCCGTCCACAACCTGCCATTAACACCCCACTTGATACAACAGCCCTTGTATCTGTTCAACATTCCCTCATTTTGCTTTTGCTTTGCCATTTGTTTTTCCAGACACAGTTTCACTGTGTAGCCCTGGCTGTCCTAGAAATCCTTTTGTAGTTCTAGGCCTGCCTTGAATTCAGAGAGCCACCTGCCTCTGCCTCCCAAGTGCTGGGATTAAAGGCGTGAGCTTTTATTCTGCCTGGCTTTTTTTTTTTTCTCTAACAATTTATGTTTATTTTGTTTGTATAAGTGGTTTGCCTGTTATATATTGTGTACCATGTGAATACCTGGTGTCTTCGAAGCCTAGAAGTGGGTATATAATCTGTGAGAACTAAAGCCACTGGGAGAGCCTAGAACACTGTAACCCACTATCTCCAGCCTCTATTTGTAAAGCATTTCCTTATTTGCATTTTCCATCATGTGAGATACAGAGATTGAACTCAGGTTGTCAAGCTTGGAGACAAGAACTTTCACTTAAGGAGCTATTTCTCTGGGTAGTGTTGGTTTTGTGAGAAAATTGCAGTATGCGGTCCTGGACAGCTTTGAACCAGTGTGTGAACCAGTGCCTCAGCCTCCATAGTGCTCAGATTTTAAGTGTGAACCACCACACATGACTCTGTCCTCTTGATGCATTTAAATCATATATTCTTCATTTACTTTTACATATGTTGTAGGATGAGTTATTTATCATGATGCAAAAAAATGTGTATTATTTTTGACACGTGTGTAAAATTTTTCCATACCACTAATGAGATTTTGAATTTGCCATAAACCCAGAAACTGTGTGCTGTTTTTTCCTACTTAGCCTTTTTTATCCATCTATTTTTTATACTGCTTCTATTATTTTTATGTGTTGGTCTATTATATGTTGGTTGTATGGGTGTGTATATGTGCATATACTGAGGTAAGCAAGACATTAAATGTCTTCTTCCATTGAATGTAGAACTCATTAGCAAGTAAGGATCAGTCCATCTGCCATTTCAGATTCAACCACTAGGATCTGTCATTAGTAACCAGGGCTGCCACTTGGTGCTTTCATAGGTGCCAGGAATCGAAACTCAGATCTTATCTTGTAGGTACGTTACTGACTGTTTTTTTTTTTTTTTTTTTTTAACCATCTTTCCCCTTTTTTTCCTCTCGAGATAGGGTTTCTCTGTAGCTTTTGGAGCCTGTTCTGGAACTCAGGCCTCAACTTGTAGACCAGGCTGGCCTCAACTACAGAGATCTGCCTGCCTCTGCCTCCCAAGTGCTGGGACCAAAGGCATGTACCACCGCCTCCCAACACCCTTTTTTGCTTTTTTTGATATTGGGTATGATATTTAAACAAAATAAAATATCCTCCATAATGTAAATTCTTAAAAAGCAAAGTTTAAGCAAAGGGTTTGTTTATTAGCCAATATAATTGTTTCTTAAAGTTAGTTTCTGTTTTGCATTTTTTTAATGTTTATGTTCCCTTTGCTTTTAGATACACAGTTTCAATGTGGATGCAGATGTTTTCCTTTTCTTAGTGAGTACCCGAGCTGGTGGCTTAGGCATTAATTTGACTGCAGCAGATACAGTTATCATTTATGACAGTGATTGGGTAAGAAGTACAGCAATGTGCTGACTATATATTTTTCTGTGTGTTTTTTTTTTATCCTCTGTTATATATATTACAGTTTCATTTGTCTGTTTTGAAAAGTGCCTATTTGCAGGTAGGAATTACTCAAGTTTTCTGCCTGTATTTAAATCACATTTATTTTGTGTGCATGTGTGTGTGCATGTGTGCGTGCGTGCGTGCGTGCGTGCGTGCGTGTGTGTGTGTGTGTGTGTGTGTGTGTGTGTGTGTAAGACAGAAGTAACATAATTGGAGTTGGCCCTCTTTACCATGTAAATCCTGGGGATTGAACTGAGGTTGTTGGCTTTGCCCCAGAACCGACTCACTGCTTTACAACTAACTGTCCCATGTGAGTGCTAATTCATATAGTCATTCTAGAAGTTAAAACTCATCTCAGAGCCATCAGCAAGTTCTTTGTCAGATAATGTACATTATTGTTTTATCCAGTTTTCTTGAGCTTAAGTTGTTTGTTTTGTTTTGTTTTAGACAGGGTTTCTCTGTTTATCTCTAGCTGTCCTAGAACTCTGTTCTGTCGTTAAACTCACATCTATCTGCCTCTGCCTCCTGAGTGCTGGGGTTAAATCATGTGCCATTACTGCCCTAGTTTAAGTTAATTTTAACATAATCTTCTTTCTTTTCAACTTTAAGAATCCCCAGTCTGATCTCCAGGCCCAAGATAGATGTCATAGAATTGGTCAGACAAAGCCAGTTGTTGTATATCGCCTTGTAACAGCAAATACTATTGATCAGAAAATTGTGGAAAGAGCAGCTGCTAAGAGAAAACTGGAGAAGCTTATTATCCATAAAAGTAAATGATTTTTTAACTTGTTTAAAATGTTTTAGTTTTGTTTTTTGTGTGTGTGTATGAGTGTATTGCCTGCATGTATGTCTGGCCTCCATGTGCAGGCCTAGGGCTTAGGTTGGTCAGATGAGGTTATCGGCTAGCCTAACCTGAAGTTACTGATGGTTATGAGCCTCCATATGGGTGCGGCGAATTGAACCCCGTTCCCCTGTAAAAGTAGCCAGTGCTCTAAACCAGAGCCTTATAAGTGATTATAGTAAAATTGGTGCTTCAATTTCCTGTTTTGTGTGTTGAGAATTAACATTTTTGTTACTTACTAAAGAAAAGAAATACAACTTGATGTCAGGGTTTAAATGTGCAATAGGAGGGGATTTGGCGCTATTAACTAATTCCACAAAATAATAAGAATATAAAAATACAAACTTACTGAAATATATAACTAAAATATATAAATGTTAAATGCACGATTTAATTATTGTTACAAATGTATAACTCTTGTACTTTACAGTCATCCCTGTGCTTCTGACACATACTGTTTTTATGTCAGTCTTCTGATAAAATAGTTTTTCTTTAACTGTTAAGCTGTTAACCAAAGTTTACTTTTGTTTAACCTATTTTGAGATTCATCTATATGTTATATACTAGAAGAATTTTGTTTTACTCAGTTTTTTTACTTTTCTGTTGATTGATATTTGAAATCTTTCCAGATTGTATGGTGGGATTCAGGTGTCAGCTGATAAGGTCCAAAGACCCTTATCCAATCCCAGGCTCCTGAAGTGGGAGTGGCCAACCCCATTCATAAAAGGCTGGTGGGGTCCGTTCTCTCTCTCTCTCTCTCTCTCTCTCTCTCTCTTTTGTTTTCTACCTGAGCCATAGACCAAACAATATAAACTTAATATAAGCGTCTAAGTCATTTATAGGGGCCTGATCATCTACAAGCCGCTAAAGAGTCTAAGCCTACAAGTCTTTAAGTCTAAACTTCTAGCCACTCAAAACCAAAAAACCTCATTGCTACAAGAGTGTGTTTATTATGAATAAGCTAATGGCTTGAGTCATTGTTTATATGTTGCTTTTATTTGAAATTAAGAGGGGCTATATATTTGTTAGTAAATATCAAACCTTTTGTAAATTTCCAAAAAACATACTTTTAACAAGATCCAAAGGATTTTTATTGTTCTTTTTGACAATCATTAAAAAAAAAAAAAACCTTTGAAATTATTAGCCAATGAAATGGCACAGTGGATTCCTACACATAAGTCGGTAAATGTTAACTATTTCAAATTGTAAGCCATGTTCCTAGTCTGCAGTAAATTGTGGTTTTCAAAGACATTTTTAGTATGCATTTGTTGATTGGTTTTTGTTTGCCTTTGCCTCTCCAGATCATTTCAAAGGTGGTCAGTCTGGGTTAAGCCAGTCTAAGAATTTCTTAGATCCTAAGGAATTAAAGGAGTTATTGAAATCAAGAGATTATGAAAGGTAAATTTATTATAATATAAATAGGTAGGTTGGGGGGCGGAAAGGGAGAAGGAAGGAATGTTCCAGTGTGCTTGTGTGGAGGTCAAAGGGCCCTGGAAGTGTTGGTTCTGTCCTACCTTGTGGGTCCTGGGGATTGAGCTCAGATTTTGAGGTCTGGTGTTCTGTCAGCCTTTTTCCCCTCCTTTTTGAGACAGAATTTCTCTGTAGCTTTGGAGCTTGTCTTGGAACTTATTCTGGAGACTAAGCTGGCCTCTCAAGAGATTTGCCTGCCTTTGCCTCCTAAGTGCTAGGATTAAAGGCATGCACCACGACTACCCAGTAGCTCAAAATTTTTTAATTTTTCATTTTGTCTGTATGGATGTTTTTCCTACATGTGCCTACAGAAGCAAGAAGAGGGCATTGGATACACTGGAACTAGAAGTTACGTGTTGACAGTTATGAGCTGCATGGTGGGTGCTGAGAATAGAACTCAGGTCCTCTGGAAGACTAATTAGTGCTCTTAACCTTTGAGCTATCTCTCCAGTCTGTAAAATTTCTTTTTCTTTCTTTCTCTCTTTTATTATGTACAGTGTTTTGCCTGCATGCATGCCAAAAGAGAGCACCAAATCTCATAAAGATGGTTGTGAGCCACCATGTAGTTCTGGGTATTGATCTCAGGAACTCTGGAAGAGCAGCCAGTGCTCTTAACCTCTGATCTCTCTCCAGCTCCTGCAAACATTTCTTAATTTAGAAAAATATTATGCATAGTTCTAGTTATTGTCTGGTAATACTTGGATGTTGTTTTTATAGGGAAGTAAAAGGATCAAGAGAGAAGGTCATTAGTGATGAAGACCTAGAGTTGTTATTAGATCGAAGTGATCTCATTGGTGAGTATTTGCCTTTTTTTGTAATGAAAACTTTGAAACATATACATAAAATACTATAATGAAGCCTTGGCATACATAGTATATACAGCCAAATTGTTCACAACATTTAGTAAGTTCTGTTCCTTGCTGTTTCTCTTTTGTTAGAGGCTTAAACCAACCATCTGTCATGACATTATAACCATGTCTACATGTTGTTAAAATGATATGTGTAGGTCAGTATTATACTTTAGAATATTGGCATTAATAATGTAATTTCACCTATTCTAGTTTATTTGGGTTTTCCCAGTTGTCACACTTGTTGGGAGGTAGTTTTAAAACAGCATCCAAATTGCGTTCATTATTATCTTTTTATATTCTGCTATCTTTTGCTTTTTTTTTTTTTTTTTTTTTTTTTGTTATAGGCTTATGGCTCTGTAAATAGTCTATACCCCGAAATTACCGATTTTCTTAAAGTTCCATATCTGAGCCATGGACAATGTTTTGTTGTCATATTAAAAGTGTCTGGGTTTTTATTTTTGGTGAGATAAGAGTCATCCTATTTAGGCATTTTTTTTTTTTTCCTATTTACTCTTGAGATTTTGTATTGCCTGTTTTGATCATTTATAGTCCCTCCTCCAACTCTTCCCAGATCAACCTTTCCTTTTGGTTTTTGTTTTAAATCCTAACCAGTTATGCTGCCCAAATATTCTTAAATGTATAATTTTACACTGGAGTGTGATCAACTTAACTGGGGGCTGTACTCAGAAAAAAAATTGTCTCCTAGCAACTAACAGTTGTTATGCTCCATGGGTAGGTGTGGATTGTGTTTCCCACTCCCCATCTCTTTGCTGGCATTTTGTCTGGTTTCAGCTTGTACATGTATGTGTTTGCTGTTGGAACCAATATGAGTTATGTGTGCAGTTCTCCTGCTGTGTCTAAGATGTTTTCTTGTAGTCGTGGATGACTAATAATACTTCTTCTTACATTCTTCCGTCTCCTTTAAACTACAAATCTTTATAAATATTTTATTTGTATGGGTGTTTTTCCTACATGTGCACTATTTGCATGCCGAGTACCCACAACCTGCAGAAAGGGATCTTGGATTCACTGGAACTAGATTCATAGGCATGTTAGGAACCACCGTGTGGGAGTTGAATTGAACCAGGGTCCTAGAAGAACTGACAGTGCTCTTAGCCACTGAGTCATCTCTCTAGCCTGGAAGTTTCTTTCTTTCTTTTCTCTTCTTTTCTTTTTCTTTTCTTTCTTCTTTCCTTTTCTTCTTTCCTTTTCTTTCCTTCTTTCCTCCCTCCCTCCCTCCCCCCTCCCTCCCTCCCCCCTTTCCCCTTCCTCCTCTTCCCCTCCCCTCCCCTCCCTCATTCCCTCCCTCCCTCATTCCCTCCCTCCTTCTCTCCCTTCCCTTCTTCCTTCCCTCCCTCTTTCCTTTCTTCCAATTCTTGTGAATGAGTGTGTGTGGACATGTGATGATTGCTATAGCACTCTGTTGGAGGTTTGACAACTTTGGGTGTAAATCCTCACCTACCTTATTTGGGACAGGGTTTCAAATTCACTGCTGTGTATGCCAGGCTGTTTTGCCCATGAGCCTCCTGGGGTTCTCTTGTTTCTTGCTTCCTATCTCTCTAGGAGTACTAGTCTTGCATATGGTGGGTGTTACTGCTTCTGTGTCTGCCTTTCTGTATGTTCTGGGATCTAAACTCAGGTCTTCACACTTCACACTATAGTAATGACAAGCACTTTACTACTGAACTATGTCCTCAAATTGTACCCAGCTCCCTCCTTTTTGAGAC
This sequence comes from Phyllotis vaccarum, assembly GCA_033318265.1. NCBI lineage: Eukaryota > Metazoa > Chordata > Mammalia > Rodentia > Cricetidae > Phyllotis > Phyllotis vaccarum. Next base: position 22,719,049 of record JARWLC010000004.1, on the reverse strand, counting down.
CGTCTGTATAGACCAGATTGCTCTTGAACTTCCCTTGGTTCTTCTATTTCTGCCTCTGCCTACGTGCTGGAATTACAAGTTTTTGTCCATCATGCCAAGTTATAAACTGTAATCCAGCCTTATAAAATCTGTCACAAGTTTAGAGTAATCTTTGCAAAAGTTTGAAGGTTTCCTTAAAAGTATTAGACTTTTAGCTTCTTTATTTTAGGTTCTTTATCTAGTTTGAGAGTTTTTGTTTTTCTTTTCTTTAGAAAATGAGAGTTTGGTTTAAGGTGGTGTTATCAAGCTCTCCCCCAGAAAACAGCTCTTACTTTAACTGTCTGTTACTTGCAATAACCCCAGAAGAAGTTACTACTGAACTTAGGACTAACCAAGGATAACAGCAACATTATAGAAGGCAGTTCAAAATACTATAAGATAAGAAATAAGAATTTACTTGCTCTCAAAGAATGGTATTACATGTGAATACTACCATGCCAAACAGGAAAAGAATTCTGAAATACAGAGCTCACAAAGCCAGGGATATGGTTTAGCAGGTAACATTTGTTGTTGAAGAATGGGGACCTGAGTTCAGATACCCAGAGCCTATGAAAAGCTGCACATGATTACACATTTGCCTATAACTCATTAGGAGAGGAGAAGGATGGAGACAGAATTATCAGGTTTGTTGACTAGTTCAGGTTCAGTGATAGACCCTGTCTCATGGGAATAAAGAGAGGAGTGATCTTCCTGACCTTGTTCCCAGGTTTCTACACACAAAGATGCATACACAGAGGTGTGTGTGTGAAGCACACATAAATTCTAGAGCACACCATGAAAAAAGATTTTATTAAAAATTAAACGCTAAGCAATTTTGTGAGACAATTTTATGATACATGGGACATAACCAATAATTTGTACCAGTTCTAATGTGAAAGTTTAGTTTTTCATGCTGTCTTCATTGCTTTAAAAACATTTTTAACTTTTATGTGTATGAGTGTTTTGACTGCTTGTATGTCTGGTTCCTGCAGAGGTCAGAAAAGAGTTTAATCTCCTGGGATTGAAGTTATGGATGATTGTGAAATACCTTGTATATGCAAAAACTCAGCAGGAGTAACTTTTCAACCCTGTTTCTCAGCTTTCAACCTATGTATATCTGTCCTTTTAAAAACATCGGTGATGAGATGTGGCTCAGGGTTTAAGAGTTGCTGACTGGTCTTCCAGAGGACCTGGTTCAATTCCTAGCACTTATGGGATCTGACAACTATCTGTAATACTTAAGATCTGACACTTTCTCTCACACATACATTTAGATACCAATGAAAGTTTAATGTTTTTTTCCTTTGTGCTGATTGGAGCTGTAATAAAGTGTTACAGGGAACTTTATAGATATGCAAGAATACCCTACATTTCTATGGGTTTTTAGATTTTTGCAGAGAAGGCTTATATCAATCATATTAGAGATTTCTTTCAAATTTTAAAAATTCTCTTATGCCTCTAAAAATGTACGTCTTAAAATTTCTCTCTTAGATCAAATGAAGGCCTCAAAACCAATTAAAGGGAAAACAGGAATATTCAAGATACTAGAAAATTCCGAAGATTCCAGTGCTGAATGTTTGTTTTAAAGCAGAGCTAAATGACTTTTAAAAACTTTTTGTTTACATCCATTCTGGTAACTTGCCTGCAGGCTTTGAAATGTAGATTGTTCACTTTAAATTTGGATTATATCAAATTATATAATGTAACTAGTATTGTTACATACTTGAAATGCTATTTTTTCTGAGATTTATTAAGTATAAAATTCCAATTAAATTTGGGTTTTTTTAGTTAGTTTTTGGGACTGGGTTGAGTATTGTTTTTGAATATTGTTTAATATGTGCTTAACCATTGGCAAGTTTATACAGTCTTCCTGTGGAAGTTTAGTGTCTCCCCCAACCCCTTTAGTGATGTAATTCATGGGATTTGGACTTCATTTATGGAGCAGGGTTTTGATGGGGGAGATGGATTGAAATTGTACTTTCTGTTGCTGAAGTAAATTGTTTGATTTTGAGTCATTAAGATGACTTACCAAATAAATGTTTATTATAAAATAGTCTCATCACATTTTTTCAGGAACCTAGTAATTTTTTGAAAATAGTAAAAAGGATTAACTGATACTAGCTTCATTCTTTTGTAAGGATGTTATATAATGATTTTGGCAGAAAAGCTTGAGTCGATTATAAGGTCTTAATAAATACTCAGATTTTTGGAAAGCTACATTGTGTAAAGCAAGAATAGTTGTTTATAGAAAGTGCAGATAGAACCAGAGTGAAGAAGAGACCTCCATATATAAGAAACTTGGGAGTCAAAGTAAAGGACCATACCAGTCTCAAAGGGAACAATCCAAGTCCTGCCTGGAAGGTTATAAGACAGTGAAGAAGAAATCCTGGGTATACCCTATCTAGAGAGAGATGTTCAGTGATCCATGAGAAACAAAAACAAGTTTTCTGGAAGAGCTATCAGCAGTTAACTGGTGAGTTGTCTTTCTGACCCTAAGGTCATGTATTTATTGATTACCATGTGGGAAATTGTTATGTTATCTATATTTAAGTGAGAGGACTTTAGAGTAATAGAGCTAAATGAAGAAATTTTTTTTTTGAGAAAGCATTTGATTAAATAAGAGACCAGTATATAATAAACCTCAAGTGATTTATTTATTTTAATAGTAAAAATGTTCAACAATCATAAAAGTAGAATTGTCTTGTTTAGAAATTAATCACAGTGAGTTGCCTTAAAGTTGTATAAGATTTTGTAATTTTTTTTTAAAAAAAGAATTGTTTTAGTTCATCATTTTTGTAAGTGAGTGCATACACACCATAACATGAATTCAGAGGTCAAAGGACAACCTTTGAGAGTCAACATTGTCCAATTTTATGTGGAATCTGGGAATCAAACCCAGGCATTTAAGGCTTTTTTTCCCACTGAACCATCTTGCGAGCCCCTGTAGTATTCTGATAAGTATGAATGTTTTATAGCTTTATTTCTGTTTCTAATATTTCTAGTGCCTCTTCCCTCGTCTTACTCTACTGCATTGAGAAAATAGTAGCGGGGATGGGTGAGTAAGTGTGCCTCAGTGGTTAAAGAGAATTTGTTCTTAGAGAAGGCGAATGTTTAATTCCCAGCACCCACATGACAGCTCATAAATGTCCCTACCTCCAATTTGAGATCTGATGTCCTCAGTATGAAAAAATAAAATGGAAGAGAGGCAAGTTTGAGGCTGCCCTTTGTTAAGATCTAGCACTATAATATCTTTTTCTCGTCACAAGGTACAGTGCAGTTCTGCAGAGTGTAGAGGTATGCCATGATTTATGGCTAGTGGACCTTGTACATAACGTTTTCAGGTCTAATTTTTGAGTATTAGATATTTGATGAGGGAATAGGGGAATGTCTTTCTGTATGCTGTGAATATCAATCTTTAAATACAGAGCTGTTTTGACCCTTGCGAATACTGTAGCCAGAGACAGGATAGTGAGGAGGAGGGCAGAGTCAGAGAGATTGAGCCAGACGCATAAGAAGAAACATGTAAGGAACACAGGTGAGCCACGGACCACATGGCAGACAGATTAATGAAAATGGGTTAAGATGAAGGAGATACCTAGTGATATGCCTGAGCCATAGGCCAAACAGCATCAAGTTAATAGAAGTGTCTGAGTCATTTTTGGGAGGCCTAAGCAGCAGCAGGTGACTAGGTGCTGTGGGTCTGGATCTCTGGCCGCCTGGAGCCAAGAAACCTCATTGTAACAGATATTCCTCAATGAGGTCATAAAAAAATGACTGAGGGTGGGAAGCCTGAAGATACAGCTCAGTGGTTAAGAGTACTGGCTGCTCTTTCAAAGATTTGGGGTTAGATTCCCATCACCGAATTGGCAGCCCACAACTGTATCTCCAGTTCAAGAGATCTGATGTCCTCTTGGTCTCTGCAGGCACCACGCATGTACATCATAGACAAACTGAACATGTAGGCACACTATCCCTATATGTAAAGGGCATACATTACTTTGGGCCATCATTAATTTGTTGCTGGGAGCCAGAACAACCTTAGCAGTGGTGATGCCATTTTGGGACCAGCATCTTAAGTTTCTTTTTCCCTAGAAGGACTCCCCTCCCCTAGAAGCTAGGTGGCCTCCCCCACTGTTAGATGAGTCCCGTCCCATGAATAAGGTAACATTCCTAGGGTTGAACAATAGGATTAGAAAGGTCTCCATGACAACACATCCTGTTAGCGGAATAGCCTGCAGCTGTATAAATTCCTCACCTTGCCAAACCTTCCCCTGAAGGACTATATGTACTGCTGAGAAGAATAAAGTTTCAGAGCTTGATCCAAATAGCATTTTGCTCTCTTTGTGTTTCTTGTCTCCACATTTGTCTGCCCCCTTCCTAATATCCACATTAGACCCTGCCGGGGCAATTTGTAAAATTGCAAATGGTTATAAGAGATCTAATGTTTGAAAACTGCTGGCATATAGGGCATACTACTTCTAATAGCTTTTATCTCTATTTTACAGACCTTCCCATATTGCTGTACATTTAGTTCTTCAGTGTATATTCGTATTTTACCTGCTGCCATGTTGTTTTTCATAATATCTGTGAACTTTTGCCCTTTCACCTACAGTACCCCCTTTTTTCCCTACAACTTTGTCACTGTAATGACAAACTAAACTTTGTGATTTGGGCTATTCTAATTAGTATAAAGGTACTGTCTTTGCTGCTTAGTTTTTCTTTTGGTCGATTTTGCTATAGTTTTGCATGTAAAATCTTTGCAGGAATCAGCTTCAGGTTTTGAGTATCTGATCATATTTCATTGTTTCATGTATTCATCTTATTTTTGTTTAAAGTATGTTATATAATCTATACAACTTAGTTTTTTAGTGTGAAAGACCCCCGGGGGTTTGGGACCCCCGAAACGAACCTTTCCTCGGGAGGAGACCCCATGACCCAAGGAGGACCGAGCCACAGATCAGCTGCAAACAGCACGAGGTTTATTGAATAACGCAGGACCTGCGGGCTACCGAGCCACTTGGGATGGCTGGCGCGCCCAGCCCTCTGTTTGGGGCCTTTTTATAGGGTTAGGGAAGCAAAAGCGTGCGTACAGAAGCAGAAGCGAAGTTACAAGGTTTTCATTGGCTGGTTTGAATGAAATCACCCGTTGAGGGGTGAAGTTGAGGGGTTGAGGGGTGAAGTTGAGGGGTGAGGGCCCCCAGGTTGCCATCCGGCCTGACCAAACGACCTGGTTATCACCCGCCCCAGGCCTGCTGTTTGTTCTTTTGTTCCTTATCTCTTTCTGGAATTCCTTCCCTGATTCAGCTGGGCCTGATCACATAGCTAAGTAACTGCTTCCCCTCCCTTCCCCCTCTGCCCAGCTGAATCCTTGGTTGGGGGCTGTTTCCTGACCATGGCTCTTAACCACATTCCTTTGTCTCTACCCTAGGCACCTGGACTTAGTCTTAACTGCAGTTCTTCTTTTATCAGTGAAGCTAATCTTTATTGTCCTGTTAATATGTCTTAGGCAAGTTTGCTTACTGTCCTTGCAACGTGCTGTTGTTAGCTCTATTTCTTGGGTAAGAGAAATTTGCTAAAACAAGCAAAAGGGAGGGGGCCTTACAGTGTTTATTGCTAAAGTATTTAAAAATGTTATTTTTCAACTCCTTTAGATATATTTCATAAATTACTTTGCTGCTTTTTTCCCCATTATTTGTTTTCTAGATTTTCATGGTTTCCATGTTAACCCAAGGATTTCTTAGATTTTTATCTTATAGGCATATTACTTTTTAAAAGTTAACTGTTCTGTTGTTTCTTTACCTACATACAAAATTTGTTCTGTTGTTTCTTTACCTACATACAAAATTTGTATGATGCTTATTTTTGTTTGTTCTTTGCTTGATCTCCTGTAGCCCAGAGATTTATGTAGCAAAGGATAACCTTGAACTACTGCTGATCTTCCCACCTCCACCCTTCAATTTCAGACACTGCAGACTTACACCACCACACATGTATGATACTAAGTTTTTAGATGGTACACTTTCTTTGTCGCCCAGTACATGGTTGATTAGTTTTGTGAATGTCTTTATACTTAAAAAGAATATACACTTTTGATTATTAGCTTACAATCTTTTTAATAAATATAAATCTGTACTTAGTTTATAAACTTCTTTTTGAGAAGTTTATGTTAAAAATTTCAAAGTTAGAGCTGGAGAGATGGCTCAGTAGTTAAGAGCACCGGCTGCTTTTTTAGAGGACACAGCCAGCTTCAGCTCTCTGCATCCACATGGCAGCTCACTACTGTCTGTAACTCAAGTTACACCCTCATACAAAAATACATGCTGGCAAAATAATGATGCACATAAAATAAGAATAAATCTTTAAAAAATTTCAAAGTTCTATATTAAATTATTTCTCTATAGACTTAAACTGTTAGGATGCTGGAGAAATGGGTCAGTGGTTAAGCCCACTGGCTGCTTTTCCAGATGTCCTCAGGTTAATTCCCAGCAACAACATGGTATGGCTCAAAATCATCTTTAGTGGGATCTGATGACCTCTTGTCATAAAAGTGTACATATATATAGAGCACTTGTGTACATAAGATAAATAAATCTTAAGTAGAAACAATTAGACTATTGGGTGGTGGTGCATGTAGGGCCCAGAACAGCTTGACTAGGTAGTAATGTGGGGCCCAGAACAGCTTGGCTGCAGGACATCAGAAAATTGATTCCACCCTTTTGTCTAGACAAAGTAAGGTCAGTGTTTTCCTCTTGTGTCCCTCTGTCATGAGAAAAACTCCTATGTTATTGGCCTGACAGTCAAAGATTGATACTGTTCTGATACTTGTGCCTCCAATGATGTGGAGACCTGGGTACAGCTAATTGGATATGGACTGGTCTCTGTCATTTTTAATAGATTTTGAAGCTGCTAGGTCTGCATTTAATTTATCCTTAGATAGCTGCAAGCAGGTATTGATGGCTAGGCTAGCTATAACTTTGTCAGCCTGGCAACATCAGACAACTCCACAAGAATCAGACAGCTTGCTAGTTCATATATAAAATAAAGCCTTGCTTTTTCTAAAGCTATAGGTCTTTTGATAAATTGGTACTACTAAAATAAAAATTTGCATAAGATTCAAAATTCAAGAAAACTGTAAAATTTAGACTCACTTCACAGACGTCAGAAGGAGTCCAGATAAGTACAGCCTAAGTTTTCCTCATCTACCAATTCCTTAAGATGGTATTTTTCTCTCTTTGTTTTAGGACACATGCCCTTCCCAATTACTAAGACTATGGGCCTAAAAGTTACAAGTCCATACATAAATGTGAACTTTTGTTCATTGTTTTAACTTGTCTCAAAAGATTTCCACTTGGCTGGCAGACACAACCTGCTTCAAAGGAATACGAGCTTTAGACTTGCTGATAGCCGATGTGGACAAGTATAGCCAATGTGATTGTTTCTTGTCTGGGTCAGATAACTACATGCTTCTGACAGATGCCCAATTGCCCAGCCTTTTATTAGGCCTTTCTGCCTTTTTGGGTCCTGACAACAGTGTCCTAGTGTCAGCTTAGACTGCATTACCAAAGCCCACCCCAGCATTGGTGACAATTTCACTGGGTTGGAGAGTGTTCCTTCTAAGAGACTTGGCTATTCTAAACCTTGTCCAGACATTTAGGTTTGTCTCCGAGTCTGCAACATGGTGTGTCTACTCTTGGTCAGCTTTAGGAACTTCCTAAAATTACTGAGTTTGCTTTCTGGATTGAGGAGCTTCCATATAGGATGGAATGTTGTATAACACATGGCTCACATGTCAAATCTGGAGCTGGAATTACAGCCACTTTATGTAATTCTGGGAACAACTTCAATACTTTGTGACAGGCACAAGCAATCTCAAACACATTTCTTCCTCGGAAGTTGAATTTTCTCAGGTGTTTTTATTTTTTGTTGTTTGCAGTGACAGAAAATTGTTTAGCATACTTGTTTGCCATTGGTTTCAGTGCTTTTGTACCTTCGCAATCATAAAGTCCAAGCCTTCTAAAAACAAGTACTTCAACATCCATGCTAAGAACCACATCAACTATAGCGAAGAAGCACTTGGGAAACTTTAGGTACATTTCCTGGATGATCTCACCTTGCTCCAGGAACTCACTACTAGAGATGATAACACCTCAGGTGACAATATCCAAGCCTAAAAACATACCTTTGGAGGTAACTTCATTCTTGAATTAGAGGTGACTACATCCCTTAATCAGAGATGACTCTAGTTAGATAGTGCCCTTGCTGTAGCCTAGCCTGCAGCCTCTTGTAGTGTCCTCAATAAATCTATTTTCTTTCTACTCCCCTCAAAAGAATAGAAAGAAAAGAAAAACAAAAGAGATGACTCCATCCCAGATATTGAAACCTATTCCAGCCATGCCCATAGACTACATAGGCTAAGGTACACAGGGCAATGGGCATTGTCACTTGTTAATTTATTTTTGCCCTGATACTAGGAATTTTGTTGTTTCCAAGCCTGCTGTGTGTTTACCATATGGTAATGGCTGACTCCTTACTCTCTGACAATACATACATCCCCATAATACTGTGCCTAAAAAAACGTGGTTTGCTATTGACTGAATAGATCTCTTCTAAATTCACGTTGAAGCCCACTCTCCAATGAGATGGCATTTTGGAAATGCAGTATTTTAGGAGGTGTTTTGGGCCTTACAAAAGAGGGTGTAGGGAGCTCCTTGGCCTCTTCCATCATGTGAGGACACAAGAAAATTTGATTATTTATAAACCAAGATGTAAGTAGATTGTACAATTGCTTGGCACTTTAATCCAGAAGTTCCCAATCCTCCAGAAATGTGATAATGAGTTTCTGGTATTTATAAGCTATCAATATTTTTTTGCTATTATATGAGCCCGAATGGATTATAGTATGATTTAAACTGTTATTCTAAAAACCATTGTTTATTATTACTTTTCCTTGGGAGCTCTTGATTCCTATCAAACTTTTATCCATTAAAAAGGGAATCACCCACTCTTCTCTTACTCCAGCAGCTTTTACTATAACTTTCTACCATGAGTCTCAGCCATATGGTCTTCTTAGTTACACAAAAGTTATACATATTTGTGTATCATACTAAGTTCACTAGTCCCTTCGACAGTATAACAATGTAACTGCTCGAAAATTACAGAGGGGCTGGAGACATGGCTTAGCTGAAGAGTGCTTTGTGTTCTTGCCAAGGATTCAGTCTGATTCCCAGTAACCATGTCAGGTGGCTCACAACTGCCTGTATACCAGCACTTATATGCTTACACACACTTACATGTAATTAAAAATAAAAATTTAAAAGAAGTATACTGAGGTATTAGCAAATTTCTGTTTTTCAGCTCATAACCCTGCCATGATGTTGCTATTGATACATACCCAGAAATTTCAGGTCCATTTTATTTGTTGAGCCATGCAAATAGCAAATTAGTTATGACAAGCCTAAGTAGATTCTTCATACCTTATTGTATTTCTACTTTTTACTTTCATGTTTTCTATGCTGCCAAAAGCAACTTATATTCATTCTATTCTGTACGTCTCCATTATTATTACTCCCAAAGTTTTCTTTAAAATGTGTCAAACCACAAGAGGACACATGCATTTTTTTTCCTGTACATTTTATGGTCTCTTGTCACACGCAGCCTTGCTGACTAAGAAGAGATTGTTCTACTTTTCTTACAGCTGCAGGGCAACCAGTCTTGAGTCCATATACCTATCTGCCTCTTATGCCTTAGGAGATAGTATTTCTCTGTATCCCTGGCTATCCTGGAACTCACTCTTTAGATCAGGCTGGCTTTGAACTCAGAAATTCACCGCCTCCCAGCTGCCAAGAATAAAGGTGTGCACTACCATCACCTGGCTAACCAACTCCTTTATAATTCGATTTCAAATCCACTATATTTGCATTTGTGTTCTGTCCTAGGCTGAGGAACTGTGGTGGTCTTAGAGATGTGGTTTTCTTCTTAGGCAATCTCTTGGATCTACCTACCTGGTTTCCTTGTGAACTATCTTCTATGGATGAATGATTTAGGTGAAATCAGTGGTTCTGTGAGAGCCTGCAGCTGGATTAGCTATTTCGCCATTATCAAGTGTCCTTTTGCTCACTATCTCAATGCTTTTTCCAAAATGAGTCGTGGGGAACAGGACTTGAAGCTCCAGCTTTTGTCTTCTTGAGTCCCATGACTTACCTCGTATCAGAGACTTCCTGGGACCACTGCTAAGCAGTTCCTGACATCATAACCTCGAAGAACCTGAAATTCAGTGGAGTGTCTCCAGCTCCTCACCAGCTCTTATCTGTTTGACACCAAGGCTCTGGTGGCTCTGGACCTGACTCAGGATTGACACAGCCTGATCTGTTATGTGACTGACCTGGGCCTTAGGCTGAAGGCAGCTTTCTTTTTATTTAAAAAAAAAAAAAATTGTTTAAGGTTTATTTATTATGTACACAGTGTTCTGCCTGCACACCAAAAGAAGGCACCAGATCTCATTACAGGTGGTTTGTGAGCCACCATGTGGCTGCTGGGAATGAACCCCAGTCTCTGGAAGAACTTCATTTCTGAGCCATCTCTGCAGCCCTGAAGACAGCTTTTTATGTTAACGAAGCTCAGTTTGTTTATGTCCTCCTTCAAGATCTATTTAATGGAGACAATCTCACACTGAGCATCTTTATTAGTTCCCAGTCTTGTGGGCTTTCCCTCCTCTTTAACTTGTTGGTATAGGAGGGGCCGATTTTTGCTATTTTCAATGTTTAAATTCACTGTGACTTAGGCTTTCTCTGTGCTCCTGGATTCTTTCATGGTTTTAACTTCTTCCTTCCATTGCCTGAATCCATGTTATCACCTGGTTCTCTTTCCTTGGATACATTTCCAGGCCCTTGTCCCTCAGTCAGTGCTCCGCAGAAAAGTTACCCAACTCTTACACAGGCACCAGAGCTCACTATGTCTGAGTCTGTTTAGTTTCCTATTATATTTCTATAGTACATATTCTTTGTGCTCATTTTTATTAACGTTTGCTACTTACAGTAATAGGGTCCATTGTGAGATTTTTCTTTTAAAATATTGTATTATTGTGTATTTGTGTATGAGCATCGTGTATGTATTAGTATGTATGCTTCCATGTGCCCATATAAGTCAGTGGGCAACTCTGTGGGGCCAGTTCTCTCCTGTCATCTTTTACACGGGCTCCGGGAATCAAATTCAGGCTGTAGGTTGTGGGCAAGTACTGCACTCTTTGAGCCATTTTGTCAGTCCTAACATTTTCATACAAGTATCTTGATAATATTTACTCCATTACTCTCTCATTTCCCTTCCTACACTGAATCAAGGAATCATCACCCACGAAGGGACATTTAATTTGTCTTTTAATAGGATGCAATGAGAAATCAAAGTGCCTTTTGTAATATTCCTGCCAAAACTATAATATTCTGCCATAACAGAATTTAACCACAAGGAAATATTAGGTAATCTCAAACTCAGAGACATGCCATAAACTCCCTCTGCTATGCCAGTGTGGCAAGGTCAAGGTAAGACAGGGAACTATAGGAGGTTTCAGGTGACTAAGGAAAAACAGTCACCGTTGAAAATGTGACTTAGCATTGTGAAGTGTATATTAAGATTTGTTGCTGGGCAGTGGTGGTGCACACCTTTAGTTCTAACACTTGGGAGATGCAGGTGGATCTCTGAGAGTTTGAGGCCAGCTGCTATACAGAGAAACCATGTCTTGAAAAAAACAAAACCAAAATAATAATAAAAGATTTACCACAGGCATAATGAGGATTAGATGACCCTAATGCATCAATTTCTTGATTCTGAGGGCTATGATTACACAGGAAGTTGCCTTTTTAAAAAGGGAAATTTATGCTAAAATATTTCTGGTTGGGAAATATTTAACTTGCCAAATCTTTAAAAAATTGTATAGACTTCTGACTTCTCTACATATATGGTTAAAAAATTGTAGGGGTAAGAAATAGATGATATTATCTATGTACTTGCATATTTACATATGTAAACAAGAATGGGCTTATATAAAGCTATATAAATACTTCACAAAAATGTTTCCAGTTTGTGTATACATATATAGTTTGAATGAAAATTTTTTGTCTGGGCTGCCAGTGCTCCCCCATTCAGCTCTTTATTAGACCAATCAGGTGTTTTAGGTAGGCCAAGAAACATGGCTTCACAGACTTAAAAGCAACATAAAAGAATGCAGCACACCTTTGCATCATTAAACAGATATTCCATAGTATGAACAAATAAAACATATCTTAATATTCTACAACAATAACATAATCCAAAATAACATGTAAGTCAAGTAATAACTCATTTTCTTTGTCCTCGTTAAAGCACTTACTAAGATTTGAGGTTGGGGCTGGCAAAGATGGCTCCCCTGGTCAGTAAAGCAAGTTAAATTCCAAGGACCCATATGGCAGAGGGAGAGAAATGGACTTCTATATGTTCTTTTCTGACACCTACTTCAGTGTAATGGCACATATGGACCCCCAAGCAGATACACACACACACACACACACACACACACACACACACACACACACACACACACACACGCAATAATAAAATGTAAAAAAATTAAAAGATGAGATCATTCAAATTCCAAGATTATAAAGCCAAACTTTTTGACCTCCGTTTAAATGAACTGAGCGTGTTTATTATTTACCTAGATGATGTGTACTTTAGAAGTCACCAATTAGGTCAAATCAATATTACATCTTGTTACACAATGAGTAGAGGTGGGTGAATCCATGTGAAGTGAACATTTTTCACAAAGAGAAAGATGCAAAACAGGATCAAGAGAACTAGCCCCAGATCTACCACCTAGTTTGTGAATCTTTTACTAAAGCACTGAATTTCCAAGGTTCAGCTTCCTCCAACCTCAAAATGGATAAGGGAGCTTGAGAGAATCCCCAGAGTGGTAATTGTGGGTCTGACCAGTACCTCGATAAAAAGCTAACGTCTATGAAGCTGGACTAGATGCTGGGTGGTCCTAACCAAGCCTTTAATCCTTAGCCACACCTTGGCACATTAAAGGTGTGGACAGAAACAAAGAAATAGAGAAAGCTGGGTGGAGTCAGTCACCCTAGCCAAGCAAAGGTGTGGTCAGAAACAGAAAAGATGAGAAATACATAGTAAAGACAGGTTAAAAAAAAAAAAAGAAAAAACCCACAAAACTCTAAAAATATATGTAGGCTTGAGAGACAAAATGGAAAAAGAATAAAGTCCTTAAAAAAGAAAGAGTAAAAAGAAGTAGTAATAAGCCACATAAAAATGGAACGTACAAAGAGTGTCTGGATACTGTATGCTATAGTCTAAGGTTTTTGGCTGAAAATGAAGCAGTTAAAGCTTCTAAAAGCCATTTGATTATAAATGCTATTTGATTAATTCAACCTATATATTTTGTAAATGAGTTGACAATCCAAAGAAATGCTACTTTGGAGAAGAGGCTTTCTTTTTATTTTTACAGAAAATGAGAGGCTTTGGGTTTATTCCTGGTTAAAGAAAATAAAGTTTGATTGAGAAAGACCCCGTGAAAAGTCTCCAATGGAAATGAATGGCAAAGATGATTCAGCATTTTAGAGCACCTCTGTTGCAGTTTCCTCTGAGCTCTGCATTAAAAAAAAAAAAAAAAAACTTGACGGATACTGGCTGAGATGACCCAGCTTTACAGACTACTCCACTAAAGACTTGTTTATAATCCAAAATTTTTCTTTGGGTCCCCATGGGATTGACAGTGCCCTCTCATTCAGCAGGAAGTAGCCAAGATAACTATGCCCACATTCCCAAAAAGTGGATTATGGATGTTTGTCTTTGTTTACAGTGTTGGTTTCAAGTTGTTTTAGATAATGGTGAAAAAATATACAAAGGAAATTAGATTTGGGGTTCTTGTTTGAAAAAGAAAAAACGGAAATATGTAGTGGGATTATGTTACATTGTAAATAATTGTCCTGCCTACTGGTTTAATAAAAACATTGATTGGCTGAAGGCAGACAGGAAGGGTGGGCTACCAGACTGGGTAAACTTTGGCAACAGGAAGAGCAGAGCAGAGATGCCAGAGAAATGCCAGTGAGATGAGATGAGATGAGACACCAGCAGTCATAGAGGAAAGAAGTTGAAATCCTGCTGATTGAAGGTACTGAGCTGCATGGCTGAACAAGATAAGAATCATGGGTTAGTATAAGGGTAAAGAGTTAGCAATTATATTTCTGGGCCCTAGGCCAATCAGCATGAAATTAATGTATGTGACTGTGTGTTTCTGTGGGACTGCGGATCAGAACCTCAGTGCTAGGCCAGAAACTTTTACTACAGAAGCAGCTGTTGCTTCTGGACTGCTGGCTGCTGGGGAATGAGAAAAATATCCAGAGATTAGGCTTTTGTGCAGAGTAAAGACTGAGCAAGATGGTGGAATAGTCCACAGTCAGGATTCTTTCCCCCAGAGAATCATCCATCTGAACAAGTACCCACAAAGGAAAACACTGCCACAAGAGCTAAAGAAATCAGGTGAGAAACTGCAGCCCCTGGGCAAAACCTAATGGTAAGAAAAAATTCACACAAAGGACAAAACACAGATTTGTGTTATCCTTCCCTAAACCCCTGACAGACATGTCTGGGTTCTTTAATGGTGCATGTCTGCAGTGGTCACAACAACGGTGTTTGTTTATGATTTCTAGTTCCTAAGCAGTGTTAATGCTTCCTCAGGTCTTATGATTTGCTTCACTGTTTTTCACTATTTAAAAATGTCAGCTGGAGTTACTTAATGTTACTCACTGTGGACTTTACTACTTACATACTTAAAGAGCCACCTATAATTGATAATAATAACAAATACTTTCCCCAAAGCATGCTTTTGGCATACAAATCAGCCTATCTATGTCCCTCAACCACCTCTTTTAGTAAATTCCCACATACCAAGTCCATGTTGCTTCTGTAAACCCATCCAGGGCCAGGTGTGGGACAGGACCCCTCACACCCATGACCTAGAGATCTGCAGTTAGTTGAACTTTCCATAATAAGCATACAAAGTCGGCCTTTTCTGTCACAGTTTCCCTTTGCATACAAACTCTAGCAAAGGCCTGCCCCCCCCCCCCCCCACCAGCATCCTTGCCCTTCTCTGTGAGCTACTCATCCTGTCATGCGGTGGATGGCCCCTTCTTTCTAGGAGGTGGATGGCCTTATCCTTTCTAGGACAACCTAGAAATCTGTTGAAGGGCAACTGATCTGTGAACCTCACTGTGTCTGAATGAGAGCAGAATTCTGGCTGAATTTTTAAACAATTGGATTTTGAGTTAAGATATTGATAGTAATTTTTACCCACCCTCCACTGCTGGCTTCACTCGTCTATGATGTAGTTGTCACAGTAAATAGGATTTTCAGCTTGATTTCCAAATGCCCTTGATATTTACATGTCTCTTCAAAATGACCTGCTAGGCAAAATCAAGAAGCAGATTTCCACTGTGAATCCCCTTCCCTCAAATCTCAAATTAATAATTCCTGGTTGGAGAGATGGCTCAGAAGTTAAGAGAACTGATTGCTCTTCCAGAGTTCTGAGTTCATTTCCCAGCAACCACATGGTGACTCACAATCTTCTATTATGAAATCAGGTACTCTCTTCTGGCCTGCACGAATACATGCAGACAGAAGAACACTGTATACATAATAAATAACTAAATATTAAAAATACCTTAAAAATTAATAATTCCTAATGATTATCTCTTTCTCTTTCAGGCAAGATAAAAAAAATTCTGAACACTCAGTGTTACAGTGTGTTCTAACATCAAAGGGCCTTAGCTCAGCCATAAATAGGCTTCTTCTGTTGACTTCCTCACTGCCTGTTCACAGATATCCTTTAAAATTAACAAATAATAATTGATGCATTTATGGAGTCAAGTAAAGAATGTGATACATGCATATAACTTGTAATGATGATACAGGAAAAGGGAAGAACTTCTGTCTTTCGATCCTTATCTTTCTTTCCCCACAGCTATTTTAATTCTTGGATCAACTTTCCTAGTGCTAGATTAAAGGTGGGTGCCACCACCACCACCACCACCACCACCACCACCACCACCACCACCTGAAACTTTAGAGTTAGGGCGCTGATATGATGCTACACATGAAGAGCTCCATTTAATGTAGATAAGCCTTGGAAATCCCACCACATAGGAAGTCTACAGGCTCTAGGGAATTTTTATTTGACAGAGCTTGTCTTTTTTTTTTTTTTTTTTTTAAAATATTTGTTTGGTGTACGAGTTACTAGCATTTCAACTCCTTAGAAATTTATCAGTTCTCCCCCACCTTTGGGGAATTAGGATCACTTTATTCTAGTTCTTTGTAAAATATGTAATGAGTTTATTCTTTTTAAAGACAGTACTATTTGGTTGTGGGGATAAATCTCAGCTACTCTACTTGTGGACAGTTCTGTTGCTTCAATTTCTTGACTATTGTGAGTAGCATGCATATTTTGGCTTATCAAACTTAATTATAGCTAATGTTCACTTGTAGACTTTACATTAAAGTTTATTCATAATATTTTACTGAAAACTTTCCACAAAACATTTCCTCTGAATTAATTTGCTTTTCTGTAAAGTAATAGAATGTAAAGAAGTGATTTTCAAATGAAAAATATTATAGAGACTGGAGAGATGGCCTTGCAGAGGATGCCCCCAGTACACACATGATGAAATACAACCATCTATAACTCCAGTTCTAGGGGATCTGTGATGACCTTTCTTATTTCTAAAGGTAAAAAGTATGCGCATCCTGTACACATAAATGTGCAGGCAAAACTTTTATACACACAAAAGGAATAAATCTAAAACTAAAAAGGCTGTTGATGGTTATGTCATGCAATAACACAGAACTCCACTAGTGGGCAGGCTTTGACATGCAAAGGTGGGATCTGATCGGTGCTAATAAACATTGTTTCCAGAATAGGAGATTCTTACTATTTTTCTTTTCAACGCTAAAATAAAGGATATCACTTATCAATTTAATCTTTATGTTTGATCCATATGTGATTTAAAATAGAAATAAAAGTTTAAAAAAATTTATTTTAGGCAAACAAGTCTATCTAAAAATGTGTTTTTAAAATATAAAATGTTATTGTAGGTTGAATGTAGGATCTTGAATCTGCTAAGAAAGTCTCAACCACTGAGTTATACCAAAATCTTTGATTTTATGTTTTATTTTGAGATAGGGTCTCTCTCTCTCTCTCTCTCTCTCTCTCTCTCTCTCTCTCTGTTTTTTTGAGACAGGTTTTCTCTGTATAGCTTTGGAGCCTGAACTTGCTCTGTAGACCAGGCTAGACTTGAATTAATAGAGATCTGCCTGCCTCTCCCTCCCTAGTGCTGGGGTTAAAGGCATATGCGCCACCACTCAGCAAGATAGGGCCTTTCTGATGTGCCAGGATCACCTCAAACTCACGGTAGCCAAGGCAGGCTGAAAACTTACTGCTTCAATTTCTCAAGTAGTTAGGATTACCTGACTGCATCACCAGGTTAAGTTGTGTTTATTTTTAGTGATTAAAAACAATGTTATTTATTATTATTAATTATTTTTCTATGTGTGTGGGTGTCTTTCTGAATGCATGTCTGCTTACCAGATAGAGAATTGAGTCCCATGAAACTAGAGCTACAGACAGTTGTGAGTTGCCATGTAGGTGCTGGGGACTGAACTCAGGTCTTCTGCAAGAGCAGCCAGTATTCTTAACCGCTGAGCTATCTCTCCAGCTCCCCAAACAATGTTTTTTTTTTAGTTATATTTTTTTACATCCTTTTACATTTGCCCCACCAAATGATGCACTTTCTAATCTTTCTCTCTTTGGTCTTCCTCTCTGCTGGACCTATTTCCAGTTCCTTCATCCCCATTTGGGTTAAAGATTGTCAGAGTGTTATTTCCTTTCCTATACTAGTATCTGATTGCCTACAAACTCTCTAGATAGGTGCAATTCTGTGTTTATAACTGTTAGGTCTTTAACATTTTTTTTTTTCATTTTCTTTCTTTTTTTTGAAACAAGGGTCTTATTGTGTAGTTCAGACTGGTGGAGAGATCTCAGATGTCCTTCTTCACCTTGTGAGTGCTGGGATCACAGATGTGCACCACAATGCCCAGGAGTGTTTTAATTCCTATTTTAACACATGTCTATTTCACATCATTTCTCTTTTGCTTGCCAACGAAGTCACTTGGGCCCAGTGTGTAAACAAAGGCAGTAAGTAAGTGTTTGGAAAACTATCCCGAAACAAGGTTAGGAGTTACTAAATCAGGTCTGATAAAAGCAATGTGCTGCTTTTCCATATGCTGAAGTTCTGCCTGACAGAGAATTTCTAGAACTTACTAACTTACTTAGAGTTCCTAAAATTATCTTAATATGATCCCAAGGAGACTTTTATGTACATGTATTAACAGCTATTTTCAGTCTCCCATTCTTCAAGTTCACCTTGTGATCCACCTTCATCCTGGGCTATACTCCCTGCAATGTGATCAGCTCCATTATTTTCCAGAAACGCTTTGATCAAAAGATCAGACTTTTCTTTACTTGATGGACAAATTTAATAAAGACTCTTGACCACTCTATGGACACAGGTGAGGTCAAAAGCCTTCCTTCCTAAGGAGCCACCTGAGGTCTTTCCTCTAAGAAATCCACAGCATAACAGGCACTAAGCTGTGTTGAAAATGTTCCCAGAGTGAACATTTTAGAGATGTGATGTGTAGGTCTTTATTTTTCTTAACATATTTTCAGCTCTGTGCATGCTGTGTGGGGGTGTGGGTGTGGGTACAGATGCCTGCAGAGGCCAGAACAGGGTGTCAGAGCCATCAGAGCTGCAGTTATGGGTGGTTATCAGCTGCCGGATGTAGGTTCTGGGACCCCAACTCCAGTCCTTCCATACAAGCACATTCTCTTAACTGCTGAGCCCTTTGCTCTTTCTGTGTTGTGTAGGCAGAAGGTGTTTGCTTGGTAACTTTTCTAAGCTGTTTCTGTAAAGCTTGTATTCTTTGTTGTGCTTGTCCTCCAAAGTCTGCTTCTTTAGTTTGTGGCAGAAATTACTGCGAGAACTGTAGATGACCAAGACGGTGGAGAGGAGAGGGAGCAAGAGAGGGAAGGGGGAAGGCGATGGGGTAGAGGTACAAAATAGAGACAGGAAAGAACGCAGAAGATGAGAAGTAGGGGTGAAAAGTAGAAGAGACAGGCAGGAGGAATCCCACCAGACTGGCTGGGTGCCCAGGCGCTTGGTCCCAGAGCCAGCAGAAGAAAAAGCATCCCCCCTTCTGTGAACCACCGAATTTTCTTAGCTTGTGCTTGTCAGGGGTGTGCCCTGGTGTTTGGAAACAGTATTTGTGGATGCTTTGAGCAGACTGATTTTCTGAAGATCTCTCTTCTTTTCATGGACTCAGTGTTTGGACAGGAGCTTTCATTGTTTTCTTTGGCTCCAGGTGGCCCTGTGTTGCCTAGTGACCTTGTAAGGTGTTCTAATAGTCTTTACAATATTTTCACCCTGGGAGTTCTGACTTAGCTGAAATAAAGACAAAATTCTGTACCTAGTCCTTTAGCTCCCCTCACCCTGTTAGGTTAAAACAAAGAAACAACACCCCCCCACCCCCCCACCCCCGGAATCAAGGGTCATAGTTCTACACCTTGGGAGCAGGGCTCTTGTTAAGGATACCACCAAGACAGGGCATAGGTGACCCCAGGGCAAAACAATGCGATAATGCTTTCCTATCTTGCTCATGAAAAACCCTCAACTTATCATTGGTTTATGTAAATGTAACGTTTCTCATAATTCTAACACAGTTGTCTCAGTTTTGTGTGTGTGTGTGTGTGTGTGTGTGTGTGTGTGTGTGTGTGTGTGTGTGTATGTGTGTGTAGGGATGGGCCCTGCCTACTTACAAAGAGAATGTTTCCATATCACTGTCCTCTTGGAATATCATGAATGTCTCCAAAAGATAGAAGAGCACTTTATTCTTCAGAACAGAAGACAGAGGCTTGGACACAGGGCTGCAAACCAAGCTCCAAATCACTAAACCACAGAGCCCAGGCAGTACCTTGGTACTGCCAGAGCATGCCCAGGCTCTCAGTGGCTGCCTGGGGACTTGATGCAAACCTCCTACCACCCACAGACTTGTCTTCATCCCATTACCTAGCAGTTATTTCCTAAGGGAGGATATCAAAGGTAGAGAAGGGGAGCCCAAATGCTGCTAGGAACCTCTGAGGACTGGGGGTTCCAGACCAAAGACTCAGAAGCCAGCCGAAGCTGGGTCTCTAGCTGAGAAACTATTGAGACTCAGGATATTAAGGTGATCGGCATGTGGACTGTATAAAATATAACTCTGTTGGGTTATCATGTTCAATAACATCACTGTTTATCAGGTTGGTTTCACTCTGTATAGAAGATAGTTATGTGATTTTATAGAAGCCATTTGACCATGGTTGTGTATAAGTACTTGTCCATAAAATATGGGGTTGAGTTTCTATCTTTGAGCCCTTCCCTGTTATAAAACATGATTTTATTCCCCAGGCCAGCTGTTAGTGGTAGAAGTACCAGAGAGTGACTCTGCTCCAGTTCAAGTCGACTGAACTTCCTCGACCTCTTAGTTTACCTCATGCAGGTACTGTATTTCACAGTTGTAGGTAAAAAAGAGAGTGGACATAGAGAGTGTCAGTAGTATAAAAATTATTGGCTTGGATGTTGGAGATGCTTATTATATCTGGTCATATGATCAGTTTAGTGTAGTCTCTATTAGCATTTCACCTTATACAGTTATATACACTGAAATGTTTCTCAAGTTCACCCTAGATTTTCTTCTCTTATACATCATATGCTGACCACAGTTACCCCTCCTTTCATTCCTCCCAGCCCCTCCTCACCACCTGACCTCTCCCCCAGATCTACTCCTTCCCTGTTTCCCTTTAAAAAAAGAGGGATATCAATAAAACATGGCTTAACTGATTACAATAAGACTAGGCACAAACTCTTATATCAAGGCTGAATGAGGCAGCCCAGTAGCATGAAAAGAATCCCAAGAGCAGGCAAGAGAGCCAGAGTCACCCAGTCCCACTGTTGGGAGTCTTCCAAGAACACCAAACTACACAACCATAACATCCATGCAGAAGGTCTAGCTCACTCCCATACAGGCTCTGTGATTGTTGATTCAGTCTCTGTGAGCTTCTAAGCTTAGTTCATTCTGTGGCCACATTCTCCTCGTCTCCTAGACCCTCTGGCTCTTAGAATCCTTCCTCCCCCTCTTATGTTTATGTGGAGTGCCCCATGTCACCCTAGTTTTTTAACCATAGTACTCAGGTCTTTAATTTTAATTAATGCTTTTTTCGTCTTCAAGGTCTGCAATACTTTCCCTGATCTAACTGATTATTTTCCTGAAAGTTACAACCAAGTACTTAATATTTTCTCTACATAAAATTTGTGTTTTGGAGAAAACAAAAGAACACCCAAAATACTGGATATGGCCAATCCTAATGACTCATTGATTATTTCTTAATCAAACTAGAACAGATAAAATGTTATTTGTTGGCCTGCATTTTGTTATTTCTGTGCTTATTGTGAATACTTAGCTGTTCGGGCAAGAAGCACCGGGTAAATACTTTAAGTACCTACTGTGTATGTAAAACTATACTTAACAACCATGGAGGATTTAAGACTAAAGTGTTAAATAACTATACCACATGGGCACTGCTCTCAGGGACTAACAGCCTGTCTGAGGAAAGAGTGTACACACTGGGTGAAGTAGAAATACAGACAAGTCAGCAATGAAAATCCCCAGCAATAAAATAAAAGTGGTTATATTGGAGTATATGGGAGACTGAGAAGGAAGTGTTTATGAGAATAGGAAGAAACTTGCTGGGCAGGTTTTTAATGACCCGATAGAGATTTTCAGTGGGAACAGGAGAGAGGACTTCACATGGGCACAGAGAAGGGATAAAGTAAAGAGAAGAGGCAGGGAGCCGTAGCTGAAGATAGCTGGAAATGATTTTCCTCAGATGAGGATGTGGAAATGTTTCCAAGCACTCTACAAACACACATATTGGCATGGGAATCTTTGATACTGTGTATATGAGCCTGAACTGGAGTCTAATGCAGATAATACTCAGTGTAAATTTCCTGTGAACTCCATAGAATGATCTATCTGTATGGTGAGCATTGATACTGAAGAGGAGCATTGAGATTTATCATCTCTTTGTACTTTAGCTTGGAACATGTCTGGATTACAAAAGTGTAGATTCAAAAATAAATCCAAGGTGTCCATCTTATGTTGTCAGAGTTCCATAAACTTTGTTTTAGTTAACGGGATGGATGCTGTAAATAGCAGGAGCTATGTGGGAAAGTTCAGCAGTAAGACCTACTCTGTGCCTTGATAAGCTTAACCAAGAGGAAAGTGTTAATATGCTCCATTAGAATTGTGGCAGGGAAGGTTCAGGAGCCATCACAGAAGCAAGGTGGAAAGATGATAAAAGCCAGAGATCAGAGAGGACTGGACCAAAACAGTGTCTTCAGGACAGGATCGATGCACCCATGAGCTCACAGCTGCTGTGGTCACTTACCCAAAATCGGCACAAGATCAATCCAGTCCCCACTCTTAGCTGAAGAACTGTTGACAGTTGATGGCTTCTGGAGGAAGGAGAGCTGAATGTGGTCCATGGTAAGTCCACCATGCACCCATATGTATGTGGGCAGCACAAATTGAACTCCATGGGTTATAAAAAAATAAAAATAAAAAGAAGACAGGAACTTGAGAGGTGATGGAGAGATGGGAGGCAGATCTGGGAGAAGTTAGGAGGAGAGGAGATAAGATCAAAGCACGTATAACGGAATAAAATACTCAAAGAATTAATTAATAATACACACATGAATAATGATAGGGACATTTGGAAACTGGGTGAGAAGCGTAATATAGATATAATAAAAGCTTGGGTAAGTAAAACATACTCCTTAAACTGAGGTGAGGCAAAGAGCAGAAAAAGCTAGAGAATTGGGAGAAACTGGTGGTGATAAGAAACAAATTACTCTTGATCTGTGCCCTGTCTTCTGCTAGGGGAAAATTATTATTACACGGAAATGGACTTCCATATTGCTGTGAGGACTGCCCACTTAGCCTGGGTTTGGCTGGACGCCAAGGTCTCTGTTACTCACCTACCAGTGGCCTTTGCCTCACTGCTGTACTGATACACTGTGCTGCTCCTTGGACCTTAGTAAAGTATCAGAATCTAGCTGTTTATTGGCTGTGGCTCAGTACCATTGGTGTGTAATTTTGTGAGTGTATTTTTGTGTGTGTTGGTATGAACAGATGTGTTCATATGTGTAGAAGCCAATCTCAGGTGTTACTCCTCATCATTGGTCACTTGGAGAGTAAATTGTCAGCCTGAAGAAATGCGTCCTGCAGCCCCATGGACTGTTAGTCTGCTTCTCTATAACATACACATACTTCAAGAAAGATTTATAATCCTGCCAAGTGCATGGACCCATATAGACTAAATCAGGGGCTCTAGTTGCTTGAATTCTATATATATTTTAGGCATCAGACCTCTGTCAGATGTAGGGTTGGTGAAGATCTTTTCACATTTTGTAGGCTGTCGTTTTGTCTTATTGACTGTGCCCTTTGCCTCACAGACGCTTATCAGTTTCAGTAGGTCCCACTTATTGATTGTTGTTCTTAGGGTCTGTGCTGCTGGTGTTTTTTGTTTGTTTGTTTGTTTGTTTGTTTTGTTTTGTTTTTAGGAAGTGGTTGCTTGTGCCAATGCATTAGAGGATATTTCCCACTTTCTTCTCTATCAAGTTCAGTGTATTGAGGTCTTTGATTCACTTGGATTTGAGTTTTGCTCAGGGTGATAGGTTTGCATCTATTTGCATTCTTCTACAGACCACCATCCAGTTATGCCAACACCATTTATTGAAGATACTGTCTTTTTTCCATTGAATATTTTTGGCCTCTGTCAAATATCAGGTGTTCATAGGTGTGTGGGTTAATGTTGGGGTCTTTGATTCAATTCCATTGATCCACAAGTCTGTTTTTGTGCCAGTATCAGGCTGTTTTTATTACTATGGCTCTATAATATAGCTTGAAGTCAGGGATGGTGATTCCTTCTGAAGTTCTTCTATTGAGCAGGATTGTTTTGGCAATCCTGGGTTTCCTGTTATTCCATATGAAGTTGGGTATTGTTCTTTCAATGTTATTGCATGAATAAATGAGACTCAGGGATAGATCTCTGAGAAAGTCAGAGAGATTAGAGAGAATAAACACCACAGTCAGATCTTACCCAGCTGTCTTCCAGCTTCCTCAGCCTGGCTTCCCTTGGCTTCCTCTCCTCTGTCTTTCTATCCCTGCCTTAAATACTCTTTTGGTAAATTAAGGTATGGCCCCACCACTCCCTGCCTGGGAGCCTGGAATTCCTTTTGTAATCTAAAATGACCTTGAACTCTGTTGGGATTAAGGGCGTAGGTCACCACTCCCAGGATACTCTCTGAGCTGATATTAAAGGTTTGAATCACCACTCTCAGATTCTCCTAGACTGACTGTGGTTAAATCTCCAAAACTTCTGGAGCTTTTATTCAATCCCCACATAGACTGTGGGTAGATTCCCTCTGATATCTCCAAAACTTTTGGAGCTTTTATTAAATCCCCACACAATGTCTGTAAAAAATTGTGTTGGGATTTTGATGGGTATTGCATTGAATCTGTAGATTGCTTTTGGTAAAATTGCCATTTTTACTATGTTGATCCTACCTTTCCAGGAGCATGGAAAATCTTTCCATTTTCTGATATCCTCTTCAATTTCCTGTTTTGTTTTTTTTTTCAGTGACTTACGGGTTTTGTCAAACAGGTCTGCTACTTTCTTAGTTAGAGTTACACCAAGATATTTAATGCTACCTGCAGCTATTACAAAGGATGATGGTTCCCTTATTTCTTTTTCAGCCCCTTTATCTTTAGCATATAGGGGCTATTGATATTTTTGAATTAATCCTTAGCATATAGAGGGCTGTTGATATTTTTGAATTAATCCAATGGTTTGGCCATTGGATGTCCCTCCATCAGGGTTTTTCAGGGGATTGCACTTGCAGAGGCTTTCCCTGCTGGCTTTTGTTTGGAGCAGAGCTTGGTGTGATTGGGGCTCCAGGGGCTGTGTCCCCCTGGCTGAGTTTCAGATGTAACATGATGGATACAAGGTCTCTGCTTGGCCTGGGATCTAGGGTGGCACTTACCTTTTAGTTGGCTGTGGACCAAAGGGCTGCCATGAATCTTTTAAAACATTTATTTTTATTTTGTGTACATTGGTGTTTTGCTGCTGGTGTTAGGTCCCCTGGAACTGGAGTTATGGACAATTGTGAGAACCATCATTTGGGTGCTGGCAACTGAACCCAGGTGTCTGGAAGGGCAGCTAGTGCTCTTAACCACTGAGCCATCTCCCCAGTCCCACTGTTAGGAATCTTAGTGCAAATATTTTTGGAGATAGAAATTTGCCAAAGGAATTATGACCCACAGATTGAGAACCGCTGTTTTAGGAGGTGAAGCCTAGCTGGAGAAAGTTAGTTCATTGAACTGTTTTCTTCAGTTTGATACCTTTCCTTTCTTTGCTTCCTAGCTATGACATGTGAGCGTTCTGCTCTACTGCATTTCTCTCTACTGTAAAGTTCTGTCTCCCAGTGTGCCCAACATCCCAGGGTCAAGCAGTCAAGGACAAAACAATTGAACCATGAACAGCAGTGAACCTTTTTCCTTATAAGTTGGCTTTCTTCGTGTGTTGTCAAAGTTATGGAAAACTGAGTACACACACACACACACACACACACACACACACACACACACACACATATGATAAAATTTTAAGTATACTTTAGGAGAGAAAAGTGGTGTGTGTGTGTGTGTGTGTGTGTGTGTGTGAGAGAGAGAGAGAGAGAGAGAGAGAGAGAGAGAGAGAGAGAGAGAGAGAGAGAGAGAGAGAGAGAGAGAGGGTGTCTGGGGTTGTGTATTTTGTATGCGGTGTTGATAAATATGTGATTGTAAATATTACAGTAAAATAATAGAAATGTCCATTACCTCTAAATGTGAACATAAATTTCCCAAGATACTTAAAGAATGTTTTGAATGGTTGGAAAGATGACTCAGAGGTAGGCTGTTTTTCCAGAGGTCCAGAGGTCAATTCCCAGTAACCACATGGTGGCTCACAATTATCTATAATAAGATCTGGTGCCTTCTTCTGGCTGGCAGGTATACATGCAGGCAGAACACTGTATAAAGAAAAAATAAATATTTAAGAAAATGAAGAATTTTTTGAAATGAGTACCTTTGGAATATGAAGAAAATACAGAGAAACATTGGGAATTTACTGATAAGCAAGTGTGCATATGCATGTGCGCGCATGCACACACCAGGAGAATTCAGTTACTACTATATATTAATTCGATATGATACTAATTCTTATTTATTGATTTTTGCTCTTACAGAGATAGTAATTTTGTAATTAGTATGCATAAGATATCTATATAGTGAAGCATTTAATCATTCTTATGTGCCTTGATTATCCTGTATGGTAATATGTGGAAGTATCTCTACTTAACCAATGCCTGGTTTTAGGTAGTTAAAATTACAGGTAGTGGAATTACAAGTCCAGATGTACTTAGGGCCCATGACATTGTTGAGACACCTTCATCATGCTCCATAGCACTGACTTGCTGTGACATCTGTGTCACTTATCTCTCTTTGCATCATTTCACACTTTGTCTTACTAGATAAAGTCCAGGAAGAGATAGAACACATGATTGGCAGAAACAGGAACCCCTGCATGTAGGTCAGGAGCCACATGCCCTAATGGATGCTGTAGTACATGAGATTCAGAGATATATTGACCTCATCATTCCCATGAGCCTTTCTCATTCAGTGACCTCTAATGTTAAATTCAGAAACTATTTCATCCCCAAGGTAAGTGTGTTTCTCTCCCTCTTCCACTTAGTGCTGATGAAGTTCCCAAGTTCACACCTTGGTTCCTACTATGGTTGCAAATATATAAGAGAATATTTAAAGTAGTAATATGTAAAATTGATGTGGGAATGTCATTCTGTATGCTGTGGATATTAATCTTTAAATAAAGGAACTGTTTTGGCCCATGACAGGCACCATAGAAAAAGTAGGAGGAGAAATCACCATGGGTAGGAGAAGCAGGGCAGAGTCAGACAGACCTAGCCAGAAGCCCAAAGAAGAAACATGTGAGAACACAGGTGAGCCACGGGCTATGTGGCAGACAGATTAATGAGAATGGGTTGAGTTAAGATGTAAGAGTTAGCTAACAAGGGACCTAAGCCATAGACCAAACAGCACGAAGCTAATATAAGTGTCTGAATCATTTCTGGGGGCCTAAGCAGCGGTGGGCGGCTAAGGGGTCTGGGGCTGCAGGTCTGTGGGTCTGGACCTCTGGCTGTCTAGAACCAAAAATCCTCATTACAACACAAACGTGTTTTAAAAATGAAAAGTATAGCTCTTAAACATCAAACTTAGAAACATGGAGTCTCCAGTTTTTCATTAAACATTGCTAGATTTATTATTGCTGTGGTGATAAACACTATGTCTAATGGCAACTTAGAGAGGAAAGAGTTTATGTAATCTTATAGGTCATAGTTCATCATCGAGAAAAGTCATGTCAGGAACACTAGCAGGGCAGTCACCCTGGCAGGGCAGGAACTTAAAGCAGAGGCCATGGAATAATGCTGCTTACAGGCATGTTCTCCTTGGCTATTGTCCAGAAAGCTTTATTATATAACCCAGGTTCACTTTTAGGGTACTACTCACAGTGGACTGGGCCCTTTCATGTCAATCATCAGCCAAGACAGTGTCCCACAGATACACACCCACAGACCAGTCTAGTCAAGGAAGTTCTTCACTTGAAGTTCCTTGTTATAATGCGGGCTGTGTCAAACTGATAGCTGAAGTAACTAGAAGACCATCTATACCCAATTAACATTTAAATAAGTACATGAGTGTGTTTTTATATATCATGTGCATATGGAGCATATGGATGTGTTTAGAACTATATTTTAGTCTATTAAATCTATCACACTTAACACCTAAATATTTTAATGTGTATCTCCCAAGACTGAAGACGTTTTGTTGAAAATAGGTAAGTACTGTCCCACTGAAGAAATTATCAATAAACTAGTATTATCCTCTACACAGCTTAAGATTACATTTTCTAGTTATACCAAGATAGCTTTTATAGATTCTGGGGAAGAACTTTTAATAGTGCAATAAGGAGCAAATCTATAATTTGGTTCTTCAAAATCGGGAACATTTTCTTTAAACCATATTTTTGATACACCAATCCAATTGTTTTGAAGAGTCAAAGCCACTTGACCTGTGAAATGTTCCTCTGTCTGGTTTTATGTGCAGGTTTTTGTGGAGATTAGAGGTTAATTGAGTGTTTTGAACAAGGACATTTAATATGTGATGCTCAGTCAATAGTCTGCTTCATCAGACTGTGCCCAGGATGACTGTGGTCGCATTGTTGATGATGCTAAGGATCATCTTTCCTAACAGTGTTTTTTCAGACCCTCTGTTAATGAAGTTCTGTATTCTGCATTAAAACAAAACAAAACTCTGAAGGGTGGAATTTAATATTTGAATATCCTATATTCTATCCTATTTATCAATAGTTTTTACATTAATTTATAATCCCTGCCTGAGCATTCTATTTTCTAAATAATTTGCCAACAGTTTATAAATTAATTAGTTGTTTTACATATAAATCTAATCTTTGGCAATTTCTTGCATGTCTGTAATACAACCTGACACACTTGTCCTCTCCTCTCATTCTTCTCCCTTTCTGACTTCCAAACCTCTTCATCCAGTCAGTCCTTCTCCCTGCACCTACTGGGTACATTTCCTGAGTGTGGAGCTACTCTCTGGAGCCTGGAGGACTTATTAGTGGACACACCACTCTTAACGCAACTTGCATGAATTGATAATCCTGAATTGTGAAATGATGGCATTTTTCATTTTTTAATCTCTCCTGTGCTTTCAAGATAGAGTTCATTTTTGAATGATAAGTACATAGTTAATCTCAATGAGAAGTGCTCAATAAATGAAACTTTACCAGTCAGTAGTATATTTAAAGTTATTAGTTACATCAGATCTTCATTTAGCGAAAGCTTCAGCAAAGGATTCTAATCTCTCCTGACACTTCCATTTAAAACTATAGCCAATATGAGCTGAATGAGAATAGAAGTGATAAATATGGCAGTGGTGAGGGCAGACAGCTGTGTCTAACTTTAGTAATAGCTATAGTGGGTTTATAAGTTTTTGTACCAAATTCTGAAGTAATCAGTGAGATCACAGTAGCAAAGAGGTTGCTACTAGTATTAAACTCATCAACTTTGTTTAAAAAACAACATTGAATCCAATTTGTGCTACTCATACACTCATGGATGTGTAGCCATTGGCTTGATGCTTTTAAAGCAAAACTGACTCTCAACTCTCATCAGAGAAGCTTTGTTTGCAGTATATGAATGGTGGTGAACACAGAGACCTACAATCTGATGAGATACATAGAATAAGAGATCTCAGAGTGCTCAGTCATAAATGGGCTATCTATATCACACCTCCTCCTTTCAAGGCTAAAGGATCATTGTGGAAGAGGGCGGAAAGACTGTGCAAACCAGTGGTGGTGGATGACTATAAGGAAATAGTTTTCTGGGTATAGTTAGGCAGTTTATGAACTCATAGGAGCACACATGAGTTCATAGGTGACACGTGACCTCACAGCAGTTGTGACAGCATGCATGAGATCTGTACAGGCTTAAATAAGAACATGGAGAGGGGGGATAGGCATGAAGTTCCACCCCCAGCCAAGGAGCCAGTATCAAGTTATTTTCTCTTCTCCTTTGGTCTTTGTAAATGTTACTGCTCTGCTTTGAACACAGTATCTTTATCCAGAATTCTATCCAGAATTCAAATAGGTTGGTCGAGGTGAGTTCCATCATCTTTTCCCATTTGACTTTCATTATGTTTATCAGCTATTTTCAGGGTACTACTGTAATAACATCCACGTTGCATAATAACAAAGAATAAAGAATTTCCTAATTCTTTGACCCTGGCCACTTTCTGGATGAGAATTGCAACTTTAAGAAGAGTGTCTACTTTGTGCCATTCTCAACAAGTAACAGAAGTCATTTTCATTTGTACTTTGGAGGACATAATGGAGTTTTAGGATCAGGCACAGTGGTGACTTTGCTGGGACTGGTAGAATTGCTCTTGTATGTTACAAAGACTACCACTATAATGACTGTATTTTCTCTGCACATAATAATTCCTCCTTATTAGACCGGCACTGCCAAGGCTAGCACAGTTTTTTCAAATTAAGAAAGCAGAGCATGTTTATTGACTGAACTTGGCACTGGATATAACTCTCACCTTCTCAGGAGCTTCTCTTGGAGGATGACATTATTTAAACTTCTCATCTGGTGCAAGAGAGGTATCTAAGTGTTGGTTATCTTCTTTGTGGCATCCTTCGCTCTGGGAATGCAAATGCCCTAGGAAATAGAATGTGCTCAAGCTGTGAAGAGCCGCCTGGGTTCACCTGAGTTAGGGACAAAGGCAAA
Source organism: Phyllotis vaccarum (assembly GCA_033318265.1). Classification (NCBI taxonomy): domain Eukaryota; kingdom Metazoa; phylum Chordata; class Mammalia; order Rodentia; family Cricetidae; genus Phyllotis; species Phyllotis vaccarum. The sequence continues at coordinate 22,688,417 of JARWLC010000004.1, read as the reverse complement.
TCAATAGCACACTGTAATCCAGGTGAATTGGTCAGAGAAGTCAGAGGGGAGGTTAATCAGGTCTTGCTCTTTCACACTCAAATAGGATTATTCTAAATGGTCAGAGGGAAATTGGCTGGCTCATAGGGAGCAAGGAAGTAAGAGAAGATGAGGCAGGGTACTATATAGAGGAAATGAAGTACAGGATGGGACATTTTCTATAGCTGCAGGAAGTCAGAACCCACTGAGTAAATGCAGGCTGAGGAAGATCTTGGGCATGTAGAAGGACATTCTTCAGTGATTCTAGAGCCACTATAATTTCCTTTACTTATGATCCTGCCTCTTGGATGTTCAATCTCGGTGCTCCATTGTGGGTGCTGAGTCTCTGGGCATGGATTCTCTTTTTACCGTTTGCTATAGGGTTTGATTCTTATGTTGGTCCTGAAAGTGTGCAAATCAAAATTGTGTATGGAGCTCCCTACTTTTTCTTAAGGGATTCATTTTGGCAGGCAGGCAAAAGATAAGTAAGCAGAGGATTCAAGCAATTCCTGCTCTGTGGAATCATGCATATGATGAGGAAACCCACAGAGGGTAAGATTCTGTTGAGATCATAAGGATCATAAAGAGGAAAGGTCATAGCTCCCGAGGGAAGTATTAGAGCGTTGCTTAGTCAAATGGGGCAGCTTGAAATTTTCAACTTCATGGTATTGGAGACTGATGAAGGGAGCTTGTCTGGAGCTGAGAATGTGATGAGCATCTTCTATCCACAGGCCTAACAATACATTGACTCTCTACTACATACTCTCTATGACAATTTCTAGCAAAATAATTCAGGAACAAATCTGTCTTTGCTATCTTCAGGAAAGTGGATTTGAGCAGCAGAAGGCCTGGCTCGCATGGAACTGTTTTTGCTCTTTACCACCGTTTTACAGAATTTTAACCTGAAGACTCTGGCTTATGTAAAGAGCATTGATACCACACCGGTTACCAATGGATTTGGACATGTGCCCTCTTTGTACCAGGTTAGTTTTACTCCCATGTAAAGGGCAGACTCCCTATACTCTCAATCTGCAGCTCCTCTCTGAGGGTGTTGTTTTTTCAATCCTGGTACTACAGGCGCTTTCTCTCACATTTCTCCATTCTTTTAAGATCCAGTGAACATTAAACCTCATTAAACAGAGTTCTCTGAGTCAGTACACAGTTCAGCCCCTTTGCCCCCTATATTTGGTGACACTTCCATACAATACTTAGGTAGTGAGTGCCATTATTATGTTTTTTATTTTTTTTTTTTACTGTAAAACATCAAAATCTTTAGAATATGACAATTCAGAACCATCTTTCCCCAGAATGTGATGCATAAAAACTAATGTCTGAGACAGTTCTTAGATTCTCTTTCTTATGGACATAATGCAAGGGAGAAGTAAGGAGAGCAAAGTCTCAAGAAGCCACATTTACTTTCATAAAGATTTGTACAGAAAGAGACCAAGAAGAAAAGAACAGAAATGACTTAGCTGTTACCAGACATTTGGATTTGGACAAAACTATATCCAAAAACTATTTTGGTATTGGGAATAATTCAGAGTATGAGTCATAAGGAGAATGAAAGTTATTAAAATTAATGCCCCTGCTTTGGTGTTTACTGTGAATACTAAGTAGGGCTAGTGAATATTGTTTTTGCCTTCTGTTTCCAACTAAGAGTTAAATAGTAACTAATGTGTTTGTCTTGTCAATTCAAAGTTCTACATGTTTGACTAAGGAGATAGATCAGTTGATAAAGTGTTGGCTCTGGAAGCATGAGGAATCAAATTTGATACCCAGAACTTATGTCTTAAAAAAAGCAGGGCTTGGTGATGCATGCTTGTAATCCTAGTGTTGAGAGGAAGAGAGCGGAAGGTCCCTAGGCGTTGCTGGCTAGTCAGCCTAACTTACTTGTAAGTTCCAAGATAATCAGAGGCCATGTTAAAGAATAAAATAAAACATGATTGATGACACCTGATGACCTCTGAGATTGACCTCTGGCTTTCACATGCAAATGACCAAAAAGGTGTATTCACACAAAAGCTTGTGCATGAACACATAGAAATTCTCAGTACTGGTGTGGGTATGTAGTCCACTTGGTAGAATGCTTGTGTAGAATGCATCAAGATATGGGTTTGATTTCCAGTGTTGCATGAAACCGAGTGCGGTGGTGTATGTCTGCAGTCTTAGTTCTTAGGAGGTAGAAAGGAGATCAGAAACACGAGGTCATCCTTGGCTACCTAACAAAATTGAGGAAAGTCTGACCTACATGAGATGTTGTCTCAAAAAAGTTCTGAATTTTATTCTATTGTCTCCAAACAAGAACAAAATTCCTAAAAATTTTCACCATATTCTGTTTTTTAAACTTCTACAATATTATTTTGCACTCTGCACAGATTTGACGGTAATGGTCCTGGAGTCATTAGTCTCACTCCATTGCTAGTACATAAACAGCTAAATTCCTTATACTCATCATATTCTAATGATACTTTCTTTTATTCTTTCTTGAGACTTATAATATGAAAATGACATCATTTATTAAGACTTTTCCCAATACCTTCCAGAGAAAGACATTTCTTGACACACACTAATAAGATAACATGGATGTGTAGATATACACATGTATGAATATACATGATCTTAGTTCCCATTGGGGGAGTTTCTTTGTCTAGTGCATGGTGGTTAACACAGAAACCCACAACTGCACAAAATAGTAAGTGACTTTGACATAAACAGGATATCTGTATCAACTGTGACCATTCACTGGGTCACACCCTTAAAGAAAATTAACTTTTTCTCTTTCAGCAGCTATCAGTTGCCAATAGCTCCTAGTCTAGGGGCAGGGCTTCAGCACTACATCCCTATCCCATACTTATACAAATACATATTTGTCTGGCTTGGATTGCACAGGACTTGTACATGATGCCACAACTTACACATAAGTTAATATGTGTATCTGCCCTGCTATGTCTGAAAACACTGTTTTCCTGTAATTATTCACACCTCTGGCTTTTACAGTCTATCCACAATGGTCCCTGAATCTTCGAAGGAGGTGAGTATGATACAAATGTCCATTTTGGTCTTTGTGTTAATAATCTTCTAGTGAAAATAGAAGCTTCTCTGATGAGGGTTGACAGATGCGCTAACTTACAGTTATAAAGATAGAACTTCAAGAGTCAGTTTAAGAGGGCTGAAATCAATAAACTAGAAACATAGAGTAATAGAAATTATCAATGAAACAATGAATTTGTTCTTTGACAAAATAAGATAGACAAGCCCTTATTCAAACCAACTAAAAGGCAAAGAGAGAATATTCAAATTAACAAAATCATAAATGAAAAGGGGGATAGAACAGCAAATACCGAAGAAATCTAGAGAATCATTAGATCATACATCAAGCAACCTGTACTTCACAAAATTGGAAAAATCTAAAATAAATGGACAATTCTCTCAATATATACCACTTACCAAAGTGAAATCAAGATCAGATAACCACTAAGCAAATAGAAGCATTCATTAAAAGTAAAAGACTTCCAACCAAAAAGGCCAGGTCTAGATGGGTTTAGTGCAGAATTCTACCATGCGTTCAAAGAAGAGGTAATGCCAATATTCCTTAAGTTATTGCACAAAACAAAAACAGAAAGAACATTGCCAAACTGATTTTGAGGCCACAGTTACTCTGATATCCAGACCACACAAAGACTCAACAAAGAATGAGAATCACAATGTTCCCTCATGAAACTGGTACAAAAATACCCAGTAAAGTATTCACAGACCAAACCCAAGAACACATCAAAAAGATCATTCATCATGATCAAATATGCTTCATCCCAGAGATTCAATGGTGGTTCAACATATGAAGCACTGTAAATGTAACTCACCGCATAACCAAACTGAAAGAAAACAACCCACGTGATCATCTCATTAGATGCTGAGAAAGCCTCTGACAAAATCCAACACCTCTTCATGATAAAGGTCCTGGATATACAAGGAACATACTTAAACATAATACAGGCAATATGCAGCAAACCAGCAGCTAACATCAAATTAAATGGAGGGAAATTTAAAGCAATTCCACTAAAATCAGGAACAAAAAAAGACTTTTCTCTATATCTCTTCAATATAGTACTCAAAGTTTTAGTTGGAGCAATAAGACAACTAGAGGAGATTAAGGAGATATAAATTGGAAAGAAAGAAGTCAAAATGATTTGCAGATGATATGATAAGAGGCCCCACAAATTCTACCAGAAAATGCCTACAGCTGATCAGGGAAGTGGCTGGATTCAAAATAAACTAAAAAAACAAAACTCCCAAACAAATCAGTATTCCTCCTATATACAAATGATAAGTAGGCTGAGAAAAAATGTAGGAAAACAGCTCCCTTCAGAAGAGCCAAAAATAATATACAATATCTTGGTGTAACTCTAATCAAGCAAGTGAAAGACCTATATCACAAGAACTTCAAGTCTTTGAAAAAAGTTGAAAATTATATCAGAAGATGGAGGGACCTCCCGTGCTCATGGATTGGTAGGATTAACATAGTAAAAATGGTCATCTTACCAAAAACAATCTATAGATTCAACATAATTCCCACCAAAATTCTAACATAGTTCTTTATATAACTTTAAATAATGATACTCAACTTCATATAAAAATACAACACCCCCACCAAAACCAAATAAAACCCAAGGATAGCTAAAACCTGTAAATCCTGTACACAAAACTCAAGTCCAAGTGGATCAAAAACCTCAACATAAGACCTGCGGCACTGAACCTGATAAATGAGAAAGTAGGGAATAGCCTTGAACACACTGGCATAAGAGAGAACTTCCTGAACAAATCTCCAATCATACAGGCACTAAGATCAGCAATTGATAAATGGGACCTGATGAAACTGGAGAGCTTCTGTAAGGCAAAGGACACTGTCAAAAGGACAGAACTGCAGTCTATACAATGGGAAAAGATCTTTACCAACCCTATATCTGACAGATGGCTGATGTCCAAAATACATAAAGAACTCAAGAAACTAGATATTAAAAACCCCAAATAATCCAATTTAAAAATGTGGTACAGCTCTAAACAGAGAATTCTCAACAGAGAGATCTCAAATGGCTTGGAAATAACTAAAGAATTTTTGACATTTTGAGCAATCAAGGAAATGCAAATCAAAATGACTCTGAGATACTATCTTTCACCTACAAGATGGCTAAGACCATTAACACAACTGATAGCTCATGCTGGCAAGCATATGGTGCAAGGGGAACACTCTTCTATTGCTGTTGGGAGTACAAACTTGTAGAGCCACTTTGGAATTAACATGGCTGTTTCTCAGAACATTGGGAATCCTCCATTTACCTCAAAATCCAGCTATACCACTCCTGGAAGCCCAATTGTTAGCAGAGAGGCTTCACCCGACAACTGTTGAAAACAGATGCAAAGACCTACAGCCTTGGGGGAATCCTGTGGAAGAAGGGGAGGAAGGATATGGAAGCCAGAGGGGCCAAGGACACCAAAGGAAAACATACAGAGTCAAGTGACCTGGGTTTATGGAGGCTCATGGAGACTGAATCAAAACCAGAGAACGTGCCTTAGAAACCTAGGTCCTCTATTCATGTGTTGTAATTGTGTGGTTTGGTCTTTTTGTGGGACTTTTGACAGAGAGTGGGGGCTATCTCTGATTCTATTGCGTATTCTTGGGACCCTTTCCTGCTGTTGGGTTGCCTTGTCCAGCCTTAATAGGAGAGGAGGTGCCTAGGCTTGCTGCAACCTGATATCTCATGGCTGGCTGACATAAGCGGAAGGCTTGCAGTTTTCTGAATGGAGAGGGAGTGGATGGGAGTGGAAGGAGGGAGGCTGTGGGAGAGGGACTGGGAGGAGTGGAGAAAGGGAGGGGGAAACTGTGATTGGGCTGAGAAAAAATATTAATTGGTTAATTAATAAAATGAGAATATAAAAAAGAGTTTAATTCTGTATCTGTTTAGCATAATAATAGCAGTGGGGTCTCCCCTGTATCGGTCTCCCCTGTACAACTACAGGTTCTTGTTTAGATAATAGTACCACAAAGAGGGTTTCAGGTTGTGGATCCGAGCAGAAAGTGGTGACTCTCATGACATTTGTGCTGCTATTGCTCCGATATATCTTGCCAGACTGATTGTCATTGTATCTTAAAGGGGTCCTAGATGAGTAAGACTAATAATTCCTTTTCTCCTTTAGAAGTGTATTTAACACCTCCCAGTATCTTGGAAACCATTATTTATAATGACCAATTATTATAAAATAGGTCTAAATTGCTTGTCATCTAGAAAAACAAAGAACTTGTTTTGTGACCTTTCTACCAGGCATACTTAAAATCAAATCGATTACTTGGAAACATCAAATAAACTCAAATCAATGGACATTTTATGAACTTTGGGAATATTCTGTTAGTGAATGTCAAAGTCATAGAAGATAGGTAAAGATTGATATAATTCATGTGGTATGACAGTTTTCATAACATGACGATGGATTCTGAATTGAGATTTCAGTGGGATGTGATAAATATCTTTGGGACTTACTCCTAAAACACCAATAAGAATGAGGAATTACCAGTATTATTGCCTATTCATAATGATTCAACTAAAGTTACACAGGAAAATAATCTTGGTTTTAGGAAATATATACTATAATATTATAGATCTTTAGAAATTGGTAATTTTTCTTTCCACGTGCCTGAATGTAACAATTCTCTATATAAGCCAAACATTTATTAATATATTTATGAGTGTTAAAAATGATGCTTATATTTATAGACAAAATAGTCTTTCATGGGAAGCATTGATATTGGCAAAGGACATTTGGAGAATGTGTTTAGGACAAATATTCTTTATGGTAATTTAAATAAAAACTTCATTGAAGGGCTGGAGAGATGGCTTAGATGTTAAGAGCACTGGTTACTCTTATAGAAGATCTGGATTCAGTCCTTAACACACACATGCTAGTTCACAACTGTCTGTAGCTCCAGTTCTAGGGGATTTGACACCCTCAAAAAGATATACATGCAGACAAAACATCAATGCACATAAAAAAATTAAATCACTAAAAACTGCAAACTTCACTGAGATATAATTTATCCTAGTAGTTAGAATAATAATTAAAAAGATTGTATTACATACGTTAATTTGTAGCAACTGGTATGTAGGGATTTAATAAAGTTTCAGAAGTTTTGGAGGTATCAGAGGGAATCTACCCACTGTCTATGTTAGTAAAAGCTACAGAAGTCTAACCACAGTCAGTCTAGGAAAATCAGAGTGGTGATTCAAACCTTTATTCCCAGCACAGGGAGTATCCTGGGAGTGATGACCTACACTCTTAATCCCAACTGAGTCAAGGTCACTTCAGATTATAGAAGGAATTCTAGGCTCTCAAGCAGATGTGGTGGGGCCACGCCTTAGTTACTGAAAGAATACTTAAGATGGGATTCAAACACAGAGAAAGCCATTCCAAGGGAATCGAGGCTGAGGAAGCTATAAGACAGCTGGGTAAGATTTGACTGTGGTGTTTATTCCCTCTAGTATCTCCAACTTCATCAGAGCTCTATCCCTGACTCTCATTCATTCGTTCGACCCTGGTATTTGCAGTAGAGTTGTAAATTAAAACAAACATTTGAATTACTCTTTGAAAAAATTTATTTATAGTGAATGCATACATACTTAACAATTCTACTAACAGGTACATGCTAAACATGAATGCTATTCCTTGTACTACTCCAAAACGCATAGGAATGTATACATTAACAATTTTCAAAGTAGCTTTATACTACAAATAAGATGGATATCAGTAATAATGTCACAGAAAACTTTTTAATAGTTATAAAGGGAATTACTATTACTTTTCATTACAATAAGTAACTACCTGACATAGGCTATTGTGGTGATTAGCGTTGTCAACTTGATATAGCTGAGATTCATTTGGGAAGAGGGTCTCAATGAGGGATTGTGTCCATGTGTCAGCCAGTGGATGTTTCTGTGAGGGACTATTTTAAATTGAGTTAATTGATATGGTCCTAGTCCAGTGTGGCTGCTACCATCCCAAGGCAAGGGTTTCTGAACCATGTAAATGTGGAGAAACTGAGTACAAGTGAGCGTGCATCAGCTCTCTCTGCTCTTGACTGTCAATGTGATATGACCGGCTGAAGTTCTTGCCTTGGATTACACACTAGGATGGACTGTAAACTGGAACTGCATGCTGAAATAAATCCCCTCTCTCCTAAAATGCTTTTGGTCAGGGTATATTATCACAGCAGCAGAAATTAAAATAGAACAGCTACTTATGAAGGAAAGAAGATTTCTTTTACCCCACAGTACAGAGGTTCAGTGTCTCAAGCACATAGTACAAGTAAGGACTGCTATAAGAAAAATGTGATTGTTATAAAGAGAACTGTGGTTTGCGGATATTAGATTTTAGGGTCATGTGAGTCAGGTAGCATATAGTTGCTTTTCTTTGCCTTGGATAAAGAATTCACCAGGCCCCACATTTCACTCAAGCCATAAGTGTTATATACTAATCTTACAGCACACTCATTTTAGTACAAGGAGCTGTAATTATTAACTAAATTCATGTTTGGGTGAAAGTCACAGCTTGAGTCATGAAATGTTGAATCATAGTTCATGGTGAACCCAGCCAAACTCAGTGGAACCTAGGCAAACCCAGCCGAACCCAGCTGAACTCAGTCTGGAGGGAAGGTTTCAGGGGCCATGGCTTCCAGCTTCCAGCCTTAGTTCTGTTACCCTTAGTCTGTATGAATCTCTAAGGCCCAGCAGAGAGAGAGAGAGAGAGAGAGAGAGAGAGAGAGAGAGAGAGAGAGAGAGAGAGAGAGAGAGAGAGAGAGAGAGAGAGAGGAGAGAGAGAAAATGATTAAAGAAGATACCAGAAGTCAACTTCTGGCCTCTACATGCACATGATGCATATACACACTCATGCATGCAAAGTCAGATGCATACATGAATACACATTTTTATTTCATTGCACTTCAATTCAGACTTCAGGCTACCTAGGGTATTGAAACACCTCCCCTCAAATAAAAAGCATAACAACAACAATAACAAATCCACAGTACCTGGGCCAAGTCCAACTCGAGACTAGTTACAACAGTTGAGGGGAGCAGTGAAATTGTAAAGAGTAGCTATCGTGTTCTTCAATAGACCAGAGTCCACTCCAAAGAGAGATAAAAGTGCACGCTGCTGATTGGTCACTTATACCTCAGAGGCACATGAGTTAGCAGCTAGCATTATAAGAAAGAACTCTGGACTGCTCACAGGTGTCTCCCTAAGAAGAGAAGGCTGCCATGGATCCAGTCCTGGTCCTGGTGCTCACTGTCTCCTGTCTGTTTCTCCTCTCAGTCTGGAGACAAAGCTCAGAGAGAGGGAAGCTCCCCCCAGGTCCCACACCTCTTCCAGTTATTGGAAACATTCTGCAGATAAATATGAAGGACATTAGCCAATCCTTAACCGATGTAAGTATGCTTCCGTCTCCACAGTGGCTGGAAAAAGGGAATCTCTGCTGTTAAATAAATATATTTCTGGAGGCAGATGGTTAAGCTATGTTACTCTAAGGCAGTTGTGCCCTGTGGATTATTGTATTTGCTTTGTCGTTGTCAGGAATGATTAAATGAGATAATTTGTCCAGAATAGAAATATTTTACATTGTAAGATAAAGTCCATACAGGAGAGAACAGTTACTTTTTCTGTCTCATGGTCCTTAGCTATGACTTTTTGCACAAGATGAAAGGTAATAGAATTGTTTTGAAATTTACTGGAGAAGCCATCTATGTACGTGTTATATATTATCTTTAAATTAGCCAAAATAATTTAATTTCTTTGAAGAAACAAGTCCTATCTGAAGCCCAGGGAATCAGAGTCAACATTAAATGTATGTGAATGACATGGAACTAGAAAGTCCAGGTGGACATCAGCATTTCTGGACTCTGCAAAGCTTCTGGCTGACCTATGAATGAGCAGCATGGAAGAGATTGTCCTCCTGTGGGATTCTGCATAGGCTGGCACTATTGCTATCTGCCCCTTAGTCAGTTAGTCAGTAGGATCAGAGCTACAAACCGCCTGGCACCAACTCATCTAGTGAGGGTTTTAGAATGACAGGTTTCTTGCAGTTATCACAGGGTGACTGAGTCACCTGTGGGAAAAGCCCAGCAGCATCCTGAAGTAGTGTCCTTCAGAGTTGAGTATTTGCTTCATTGTGGACTCTGGGACCTGGCTCAAGTATAAGAGATATACTGATCAGGGTTCAAATCTGAGTGTTGAAAATGGGAAAATAAATGAATTTGGGATTCTTTCAACATCACTCTCTTAATCTGTAAACCCATAGATAAACTTACTCCAAAGTGTCATTGAAGCCAACTAAATTTGAAGTTGTAGTTGGCAAATTACAGATATGAAGAGTAAGATGCTAATACCAACCTAGATCTTTTAAATTCTTCTGCTGCTATGTACATTTTGTTTTTTTTATTTCCAGTTCTCAAAAGTCTATGGCCCTGTGTTCACTCTGTATTTTGGCATGAAGCCTTCTGTGGTGGTGCATGGCTATGAGGCAGTAAAGGAAGCCCTGGAAAACCTTGGAGAGGAGTTTTCTGGAAGGGGTAGCTTCCCAATTGTTGAAAGAATGAATAATGGTCTCGGTAAGTTGGTATGTGCAAATATGTACATGCATGTGTATGCTGGGCATGGATTATGGGGATGAAATAGGAAAAGCTCCCTGGGCAGGAAGCCAAAGTGGCAGTCAGAGGCCAGTTTTTTCCTTTGTCTGGGATCTCGCTTCTAGTTTCCATTTTCTGCTCTGGTAGGAATCATTTTCAGCAATGGAACAACATGGAAGGAGCTTCGTCGATTCTCACTTATGACCTTGAGGAATTTTGGGATGGGGAAGAGGAGCATTGAGGATCGGATTCAAGAGGAAGCACAGTGCCTTGTGGAAGAGTTAAGAAAAACAAATGGTGGGTACCTGTTTACCTGGCTCTTCCTTAATGATGCCCTTTTCAGCACTAGCATAGTGGTAGCCATCTACTCCTGGGCAGTGGTTGTTAGCTCTTGAACTAATGCCCAAAGGCAGAGCTTTGCTATCTGTCCTTAGGTTTGTACCCATTTACTGTACATATAGTGTAGTCATAATACACATCTATTTCCATTCTTTCCCAGCTTGCTTTCAAACCTGAACATCATGAAGATAGAAAGTTTTGAGCCTCATAAAAATTCATACAGGGTAATATTTTTCTATAGTGTAATTATGATTTTACTATTTAGAATATTTACTTGGAGGATATTTATCAAGTATACATGGTATGAATGAGCTCATCATATTTTCATGGAATACAAAGTGACCTGTTTTGTTGTTGAGGTGGTTCATAGTTGTTTGTTTAGCTTTCGTGACATAGTGACACAGATTTGCCTCAAGACCCATGCCTGCAACCTCTGTCAGCAATGATACTTATTATATTTTTATTTTTTTACTTAGGCATCTTTGAATACTACTTTTCTCAGTTGTGTTTACTTTATAAACAAAAGGCTGTTCAAAACTATCAGTGGTTAATTGATGTTAATAACTATTTAGTAGGCTATTTCATATCTTTTGAGTAAATATGTGCTATGATGGAATTCTGGTAATATATTAATGCATGAAATTATTTATTTAACCCACTTCAACACTGATAACTCTAGCCTACTTTTCTATAATTGTGAGTTAGTTTAAAGTGTATTCTTTGTTATTTGCTTGTTAACCATGTTTTGGTTTTCTCCATTTTACAGTCTTTGATTTATAGAAGACTTCCCGATCTAGGGAGGGACCTCTACTCCCAGACTTAGTTATTTCCTAGACATAGAAAACATGCTTTTGATTTTTAAAGGAGCCTAACTATAGCTCATTCTCTCAAATGTTTCTTTTATCAAATTCTCAAAGACAGTTTTGTGTTTCCTTTGCCCTGGGTCAGTCCACAACATGGTATGGGATCCCTAAGAGCATCCTTATGGCTCAGATGCCTCTAGTACTAATCTATCAATGAGGCTCACTCATCCAGGGTTCCCCACCCTGCCTCATGCCTTCCTCCTGTGAATGTTCTAATGCCTCGAAGCAGCAAAACAAGAAAAACAATAACAAAACCAACAATCCACAATGAGAGTGAAATTCAGCTCAGCCCAATTTTATTGTAACCAGCTCTAGATCAAGAGTTTTAGAGTCTGGCCCTGATCACTTAAGCCCAGCACAATTTTGGAAAAAGTATTCAGATAACAATGAACTCATCACAAGTGCACAAACAATTTAAGACATGTTTACACTGAGATTCCTTACAAAGTACATCTGGTTTCTTTCATAAGATTAGGTACTGTTGACTCAGAGATAGTGCTCCAGATTTAGGGTCTAGGGAGCTTGACTGAGGTAAACATAATGCTGTGGATGTTAGGATTGACTGGGCCTAAGATAACACAGAAGTCACTTAAAGCAAGGTGACATCACTCAATTAAAATGAGTTTTATGATCTAGAAACAATGCTTAAGATTTAGTGGAAAAGGGCTGGGAAAAATTAAAATGTAGATTGTAGGAGAACAGAGCCTGTCTCATCAGACAGAAAAGGATCACCAGGTTGTAAAACTACATTCTTTATAGTATTCCAGGAAGAGTAGCTATGTACCTTATTCCAATGAAGAGGTAAGCTGTGTGTTTAACCTTCCTGGACTCTCCAGTGCTTATCTCTATGTGTGAGACCTTTTTGCCCTCTACAATAATGTAAGATCTGCATGCTTTGCCTCCAGAATGCTGGGAATAAAGGTATATGCCACTATTCCTGACTTAAATCTTAAATTAGCAATTTAAATGTAAATCATTCCTTATCTCCCAAGATAAAATAAGTTTTGTCCTCGTTCCTCATTTATTTATTTACTTTTAATTAAAAGCTGGATATCTTGATGTTTTCCATGAAAAGATGTCAGACATCAGATCTGTTAATTCTACAGATTTCTATAGTTTGAATTCCCTCTCATCTCCTTCCACACCTTCATTCACTATGTACATTTCATTACGTCTAGAGAATGAATTTGAGGAGTCTTATACATAAAGCTTATTGGTGATTCAATTAAAAGGTGCTTTTGAGACAGCATCTCACTCTGAACTTCAATTTGTGCTCAAGTTGGCACTCTCTTATTTTGAGGGGTAGGGATTACAGACTGCTACACAACACCGACCGAATGAATCATCATCATTGTATGTAAATATGCCAGTGCACAATGAACATTTCTTCTGCTTTTATTTCTTATAACCAAATCAGCTTAAATGACATCAAGTGGTTTTTTTTTTTTTTTTTTTAAAGTATATACTCTGTTGATAGCTATATAGGCCAATAGATCAGGATTCCAGTAGAGGGTAGATTTTATATAAATAAATTCTGATATTCCAGGTGACTAGGAAAACTGTTTCCAAAAATTCTATGTGTTTTCTTTTCAATATTGAAATGAAATTAAAGGACTCCACTTATAATTAGTATAAACTCCGTGTTTGTCCCATTTGGATTGACATTTGAAATGATTTTTTAACTTCACTTTACTTTAGGCAAATAAATCTCTGAGAATTGGTGCCTGTTTTTTGTTTCATTGAGATGTTTGCTCTTTTAAATTTGTTCTGATGAATGCGTGCATTTCCTGTCGTCCTTTCCTTCCTGGTCTTATTCTCTGTCAAACTCCTTCAGCTGTTCATCTGATTAAAATGTTTCCAGATTGGTATTTTTTTTTTAATTGTGTAGACACTTCAAAAAGAATGGGATACTACACTGAAAACTTGGATTTTTATGTATTCTTAAAAGTGGTCATGTGTTTCCATAGGACCTAACTTAGAATGTGGACCCCAAGAGTGATGTTTTCACAGGGATCAGATGTTAAAGATTTAGCTAATGATTGTGAAGCCAGCTAGGGTCAAAGAAAAAGTTATATGGCAATTGGAAGTTCTTGCCAAATGGTAATTTGCCGATCTTTCCTTAGAGATTCTAAAATTATTATTATTATTTTAAGTCCAAGGATAAAGACTTTCCATGTATGTTTTAATGACATTTTAAAGTGTTTCCAATCTTTCAGGCTCACTCTGTGATCCCACTTTCATCCTGTGCTGTGCTCCATCCAACGTGATCTGCTCAGTTATTTTCCACAACCGTTTTGATTACAAAGACAAGAATTTTCTTAACTTGATGGAGAAATTAAATGAAAACTTTAAAATTATGAACTCCCCATGGATGCAGGTGAGACAAAGACAAAAAAAATTTGTTCTCTTCCCAACAAATCCTTATTTCTCTAACAAATCAAAAATTTTACTTTAGTTCAATGTGTCTAATTTCCAGACGTCCATCTGGAAGCTTGGTATAAAGAACTTTGTTGGAAAGCAGAATTAGTTTCTCTTACCTCTTTTCTCCATCTCCCCCCTTCCCTCCCCCATCTCAGTTACTCGGGAGGCTAAAGCAGGTGAAGGAAAAATAAAGGGAGAGGTTGGAGAGAAATCCTACTGTGTAGTTCGCACAAGGCTCTGGGTTCCGTCCTCGACATAACAGTAACAAAAGGAAGCCACAAACTACTTAGAAGGGCCCTTGACAAGGCCACTGCAAACCAAAGAGACAAGAGGGACAGGACAGACAAAAGCCTTTCTACCCTTTTCCTTCTCTCTTTAAACAATGTGTATGGATTGTGCCTACATCTCTATACCACATGCTTGCCCGGTGCCCACAGAGGCCAGAAGACGGCATCAGACACCCCCCCCCCCCCAAACTGGTGTTTCAGAAAGTTGTGAGCTGCCATGTGGGTATTAGAATCAAAGCTGCCTGGGTATCTAAGCTGCTTCCATTTCTTAGCTCTTGCGAATACTTGAACATAGACATTAAGAAAGGCAACTCAGCGTTTTACGGGTAAACGTTTAGACACTTTGTGTTCAGTCTTGCAGTTATCTTCCAGGAGGGAGTCAGGACTCTCCAGGAGGCACTGACTCTCCAACTCTCAGTGAGACAAAGTCTCAGAAGGGTTTGAGAGAGTGCGAGCCAACTCAGATGGCAGACTGCATGGCTGATTGCAGCCAGCAGAGGCCTCTGCTGTACACAGAAGAGAAGCTGTTGAAGTAAAGAGGGCTCTTGTGGATTTAGCTGCTTAGAGGCTCAATATCAGCACAATGCAGGAAAGAAATAGGCCACATGTTTATCTGACCTCTGGCTCCCAACACACTCTTACTCCAAGCTTCAAGAATTCAGAAAGAAGCTACTTCGATACATTATGCTTTTTCCCCCTTTCTCCCCATGCTATTTCCTTTTTCTTTAGAAATATTTTTGCTTTGTCATGTCTTATTTTGGTTTCTCGAGACAGGGTTTCTCTGTGTATCCCTAGATGTTCTGGAACTAGCTCTGTAGACATGGATGGCCTCAAATTCACAGAGATCTGCCAGTCTCTGCCTCCTTAGTGCTGGGATTAAAGGTGTGTGCCCACCCCCCCTTTATCATATTTTGAAATTATTTTATTTGTTTTTGCGTATTTGTGTACGTGTGTGGTACATGTCATATGTATATGTATGCGTGCATGTGGAGTTTAGAGGACAAGCTTCTTCAGAGCTCAACCTTGTTTTAGGGACAAAGTCTCCCTCTGGCCTGAAGCTCACCTATAGGGTGACAAGCTGGCCACTGAATCCCAAGGATCTTCCTGTTTCTGCCTCTCTATCTCTGGGATTACAAACATGGGCACCCATGCCCAGCTTCTTCACACGAATGCTGAGAACTGACTTAGATCCTCAGTTTGTGTAGCAAGTGTTTACTGATTGAACTCTCTTGACATCCCTCTGTTCTGATGAAGTTTTTGTTTGCTTTTCTTCTATAATTTTTAGAGGATTGTTTTTAAAAGAAGTTTTAGGTCAATAGTAAAATGCAGTGGAATGTGCAGAGGCGTTCTAGCAGCTTCCAGTGAGCCCTTGACATTTGATTGTTCTTTATTCTCATTCCCTAAGGATATCTCATGTTTTTGAAACATTTATTTTATTATTATTATTTTGAGAATTTAATTTTTTAGATGAGTACTGTGTTTTCATAATTTTCCACACTCTCCATCTATCGCTCTTCCCCTGTTTACCCACTTCCTCTCAACTTTATGACCCCTCCTTCTTTATTATTTAATAATACACATGGATATAAAAATATATGTATTGTTCATATGCTTACATGTTTAAAGATGACCATTTGGAACTGGATAACCTAGTAGTGGTCTCATCTCTGAACAAGACTGATTTTCCTCTCTTAGCATCCATTAACTGCCTCTAGTTCATCTAGGGGAGGGGCTTTGTGAGACTTCTCACATCCATGTTGGCCAATTAAGTACCAATCAAATATCAAAGACACTCTCTCATATATAACCACAGAAACCAGGGAAACACAAAGAGTAGCTTACTTTTAAACAGCTATGTTTGGCTCAAGACCATGTCTGGCAATCCTTCAAGATCTATTCTCATGAAACTCCACAGCTGGGTTTGACCACTATGATCATCTTGGTCAACATAGTGGACTCTTTCTTATATTTAGTTAAATGTTCTTCATCAAATGACCACCATCTTCTTTTATTCAGTATGCCTTTTAACTATTTCTTGGCATATGATGAATATGACTTGAATACATGTTTATAGTTTAGGACTTCTCTTTCTTTCTTTTTTTTGAGATGTCTCACTATGCTGTGGCAGCTATTCTCAAACTTACAGACTCTAGTGATTCTTTCACATAAACTTCCTGAGTAACTGGTCTACAAATCTGAGTGACCACATTCAGCCTAATATATATATATTTTTAAATCTTTAAGGTCTGCAATGCCATTCCTGTCTTCCTTGATTATCTCCCAGGGAGCCACAAAAAAGCACTTAAAAATTTTGCTGAAATAAAAAGTTATATCTTGGAACGAGTGAAAGAACACCAAGAAACACTGGACATGGACAATCCTCGGGACTTCATTGACTGTTTCCTGATCAAAATGGAACAGGTAAAATGTTATTTGTAGGCTCTATTTTGTGTTTCATTAATCATTTATATTTTTACTGGAAGAAATTTAACTTTTTAGGCAAGAAACACTTGGTAAGCACTTTAGGTTCCTATTGTGAGTGTAGATTGGAATAGCATCATTTAAGATTTAACCCTGCTGCATCCCAGTTGAGCAGGGTGCCTCACTGTAGGTAATGGGCTCCATAAAGCCAGCTCATGCACCAGGGAAAAATACTTAAACAGTCTAAGCTACACAGTGGTCTCTGTAGAAGATTGTCTCTGGTCAATCTGGCCAGAGGTCCAGAGGTTCGGACCCTCTCTTAGCCCCAAATAATCATACAAGGTTTATATTAATTTCATCCTGTTTAGCCTATGGCTCGGGCACATTGCTAGCTAGCGCTTTCATCTTAATTCAACCCATTTCCATTAATCCGTCTTGCCACATGACCTTACCTGTGTTACTTTCACATGTTGATTCTTGGGTGCCTGGATGGTGTCTCCCTTGACTCTACCCTCCTTCCTCTATCTATGCTCTGATTTCTCTGCCTACTTCTAAGATGCCTGCCGTTGGCCAAAAACAGTCCCTTTATTAAAGAATGCTATTCACAGCATACAGAAAAGACATCCCATATCACTTCCCCTTTTCTGTCTAATCAAAAAGGAAGGTTTCAGTTTTAATATAGCAAAATTACATATTTAAAACAGCTATGAAGCAAGAATTACAGTTACAATATGTAGTATATTTGTATTTAGCAAAATTAAAGAAAATATTCTATCATCCACCTTATCCTTGTGATTCTGAAGTTTTAGATCTAATATACCTTTTAGAATAACTAAAAACTATACTTATAACTATCTAACCTTCAACTTCATCAAAGACCACAAAAGGATATAATATTACTCGAGTAAACAGGAAGTACAAGCAACTTCCAAAATCTAGAAATGACAGAAATGAATCCTATCTGCCTGGACAGTCACCCAAAGTTCCTTTGTAATGTTGGGGACTCCATTTTCAGTCTACAGACCCAGAGTCTCTGGCATACCTTTCAGTGAAGCAGGAAATTTGAAGGACTGCTTTGTCCATTCTGACATAGTTTGTCAGTTGCTTCTTCTTGAGTCTTGAAGAATATCTGACAGGAACCTGAAAAGCAGGAACCCGAAAGACCATCTCAGCTTGTTCTGCAAAAGTTCAGAGGTCACTTTCCTATGGGTCAAGCTTATAACTGGACTGCATGTCCAGTTTATACAGCATACTGTCAAACAGTCAATACAACAAAAGCAGTTTCTTGTCCAGCGGCTGACTTAACTGCTGTCACAAAGAGAATAAATTCCATGTAGAGTTTCTTCAATGCCCATTTTTCTCTTGAAGTAGATTGATGCTGCCAGGAGCAGACCTGTCTCTCTGTCCAGAAAGTCTAAGTTCTTAAAATATTTTAAATGCCATATTTTTTAGGTCTTTGAAGTAGATTACCTATCTAACTGAAATATATCTTTTATACCTAAAAAATCTAACTAATATGACTATAAATTTGTTTATTACTGATGACTATCTGCATTTTAACTACACATTACAATTTTAAAGGAATTTCATAAACATAATATCTTAAACAGGAGTAGAAATAGACATACGATATACAAAATTGACCTTAAATTTGTATCAATAAACCAAATCCATACCAATGTAAAATATTTGAGATTAATAGCTGATTTTTGGACTAAAGCAAATTCAATAATCTATATTTTTAAATCATTCCTACATCATATCCCCCCCTTTTTTCCTAGAAAGAGATTGACTATGACCATTAACCATTTATAATGAAAACCAATAATATTTTGGGAATTTGAGTGTGGTTTTCCATTACTATTTCCTGCTGATTCTGGGTTCTGGCAATCTTACGAGGGTCCTGAGGTTGGATCATCTTAGTCATCAACCTTGAAGCTGATGTAACTGTCTCTTCCCATCAAAGATCAGGGGACCTTGGCTGATGAAACCTTATTAGCCTGGAAGTAATCCACAGGTTCTCATCTTCCATGGAAATAAAAGCAGAAGCTCTTTTCCAAAGCAATATATCCTTAGACACAAATTGAAAGTCAGGATACCTTTAAAATATCTATGTTTGTTTAACTTATCAGTTTTTGCAGTCACATGTCTTTCTGCAGTTAGCTCATTAACATTTAAAAACTTAAAAGAAAACTCAATAATAGCCATAATCTAGACTCTCTGTGTATTTTCCATCTTTATATGGCTTATTATATTTTTATTACTCTATTTCTTTTTTAAAGGAATTTCTCTACCCTTTTTCTTTTCCCACCCAGCCTACATAATCTTTTTCACACACACTGGAACTCATTTAGAGGCTCTGAATATGTTTTATTGCATATCATTAATAATTTTTCAACCAGAAAACTTTTAAAATGCTAGACTCTAAAGCACTGCTTTGACTGCTGACTCATCATGCCTCCTTTATACAGAAGGCCTAGTTTGGTCCCATGCAGGCTCCATAGCTGTTGGTCTAAAGTTTGTGAGTTCTCATGAGCTTGGTTCAGTTGTCTCTGTGGATTTCCCCATCATGATCTTGACACCTGCCACCTTATGCCCCCTCCCACTCAAATAATCCCTCTTCCCTCTCTTTCACTTGACTCCTGGAGCTCAGCCTAGTGCTTGGCTGTGTGTCTCTGCATATGCTTCTATTACTTACTATGACCACAGAGTATTCACAAATCTGGTTACTGGTAGGTAAGTTCATGTGCTCTTTCCACTATTGCTAGAAGTCAAAGCTGCAGTCATCTTTGTGGGTTCCTGGGATTTTCCTAGTGCTAGGCTCCTTCCTAACAAGACAATGTCTCCCTATATCAAGATATGTCTTTAATTTCTCTCCCTCTCCATCCCTTCCCAGCTGGATCTTCCCATTCCTTCATGTTCCTATGCACCACCCCTTCCCCTCTATTGCTCCTCCAACCCTAGTTTACTCTGGAAGTTTCATCTTCAAATTGAATTGTTAAGCATTCAAAATACGTGAGCATCATTTAATAAGCTATACGAGGAAAGGGAATATGTATTTCAGGGGAGCCAGACATATAAACGATTTAGGAAGTACAAAATATCAAACAGAAAAGTAAAAAGTGGACTTGATGATATAGGAGAATGATAAGCATGAGCTTAACCTGGCAGGCGTCATTGGTGACTTGGGTTTGTTACTAATCTTTGAGTATTTGCAGTTAGGTAGCAGGAATGAGAACTTAAGATGTGTATAGTGGGGTGATGAAAGTTTCAGGTGTGTGTGGTGACTCAGAGGAAGGTATAGCCAGAAATGATTCAACACAAACAGGTAAAGATGTCTTTGAGGTACTCTGCACGTATAAATGTTGGCATGATGAGATTTGATTCAGTCGGGTAATTGTTTAAAACAAAAGTGCAATGCTTATGCTACCAAGGGGAAATCATTGAGTTCAGTAGAGTGATGTCTGAGATGAAAATGGAATTCAAAGATCAGCTACAAGGTCTTTCCCTTTTTTGGACTATCTTAAAAGTAATCTGGATTGTGGAAAAATAGACTCTGAAACGATATTGTCATTAGTCTTGGCTTGAATTTTAGTCAATCTCATATTCTAAAAAGTCACCAATTTATTGATGGAAACCTTGATTATTTCCAGTGAATACTGCTGGAAATAATACGGGAGAGTGGGCATCTCTTTGATTTATTTCAATTAGTTTTTGGAAGCATAATAAAGAGTGGAATGGCTGAGTCATGTTCATTTCATTTTTACTCTTTTGAGGAACTGCCTTAGTATTTGCTGAGAGGATTGTAATAATTCATATTAGAATAGCAATGTGCGGTCTGAACTGTCTTTGCCTTCACTTGCACTTAACATCTTTAAAATAGTCTCCCCAGTGATTTAAACCTTTAGGGGTCCTTGCATGACTATACAAAGCATCCAGTTCCCCCTATGCTTTAGAGAACCACACATGTTTATTTCCCTCTGCTCCAGAGTCACTTAATTAAGAGTCAACTTATTGGGAACCTTTGACATAGTGTGTTTCAGATATGACTTCATTCTTCCTTCACCTAGAAAATTCTGTATATTTGTACTTTTAAAGAATTTTATGATGCTGGACGTAGTGGCACATGCCTTTAATCCAAGCTTAGAAAGCAGAGGCAGGTGTATCTCTGAGTTAGAGGTCAGTCTGGTCAACAGATTTCCAGGACATCCAGGGTTACACAGAGAGACCCTGTCTTAAAAAAACAAAAACCAAACCAAAACTATTTTTTTTTAAAAAATCAAGTTGAGGCAGGACCACGCCTATCGAGGCCGAGCAAGGTATCCCTCTATAGGGAATGGACTCCAAAAAACTGGTTCATATACTAGGGATAAAGCCTGGTAGCACTGGTAGAAGCTCCACACAACTGTCATCTACATTCAGAGGGCCTAGTTATGTCCCATGCAGGTTCCCCAGTTGTAAGTCCAGAGCCAGCGAGCTCTCAATAGCTCAGGTCAGCTGTCTCTGTGGGTTTCCTTATCATGATATTGACCCCTTCACTCATATAATCCCTCCTCCCTCTCTTCAGCTAGACTGGGAGCTTGTCCCAATGCTTAGCTGTGGATCTCTGTATCTGCTTCCATCATTTGCTGATGAAGATTCTATGATGACAATTAGGATGATCATCAGTTTGATTACAGGGAAGGCCAGTTCGGGTACTCTCTCCGCTATTGCTTGGAGTCTTAGCTGGGGTCATCCTTTTGGATTCCCAGGAATTTCTCTAGTATCAGGTATCTCGTCAACACCCAAAATAGCTCCCTCCATCAAGATATCTCTTCCTTTACTTTCCCCTTTTGTTGCTTCTCCAACTCGACCATCCTGTTTCCTAGTGTTCTCTTCCTAACTTCCCTCATCCCCTCTGCCATGCTCCCAAGATCAGGAGATCTTATCTATTTTACTTTCCCAGGAGGATCCATAGACGTCTCTCTTATCTAGTTTCTCTGAGGTGGTGGATTAAAGCCTGGTTATCCCTTGCTATATGTCTAACATCTACTTATGAGTGAGTATGTTTGTCTTTCTGGGTCTGGATTGCCTCACTCAGATTGCCTCACTCTAGTTCTGTCCATTTTCTTGCAAATTTTAAGATATATTTATTTTTTTCTAAGTATCACTCCATTATGTAAATGTACCACATCACTCCCTGGTGTGAGGCCTTACCCTCTCTGAGAAGTGGATGAAGGAGTAGGATGGGGGGAAGTTTGGAGGGTGAATGAGAGGATGAGAGGGAGGAGGAAATGTGGTTGGTATGTAAAATGAAAAAAAAAACTAAAAAAAATTCTTTTTTAGTCAGGTGATGGCATTGTGTGCCTTTAATCCCAGCACATGGGAGGCAGAAGCAGGTGTATCTCTGACTTTGAGGCCAGCCTGGTCTATAGAGTGAGTTTCAGGACAGTCAAGACTACACAGAGAAACCCTGTCTTGAAAAACCAGAAAAAAATAAAAGGACAAAAGAATTTTGTGGTAGAGTTTTTGGATTATCATTATTGGCTCAATATACTTTCAACCTTTACTTCTCATTTGGTATGAGCATTAATAATTTTTCAGTTGACAAGTGTTGTGGGATATTTGGTCACACTGCGTTAATAAAGTTAACCTTGAATCAGGGGGCAGAGACAGTGGCTAGCTGACAAGAATTAGCCATAGAGAATACAGAGGACCCAGTTGGAAGGGACTTGGAGATTCCTGGATTTTTCCCCTTTCTTTTTTGGTCTGGGAAGTGTGGAGAGAAGGTCAGCTGGCTGCTTCTCTGCTGCTTCTTTGATCTATCAGGTTTTCATCTCAATATCTGACTCCCACACCTTAAACTGGTAAAAGAACAACATAGATAAGCATGTTAGGATCTAAACCTGTCCTGTCTTTCCTTCAGAGAGATAGGTAGAGAGCAAGAGTCAGAAGTCTTTTATTCAATTCTGTATCACACTCTGAAAGCTCTTTCTTGCTGAGTGCAGTGGTTCACGCCCAACATTTGCCATGCTTTCACTTAGTATATGAGTATTCACGTTGATGTTAAATATTTATTATTTTAAAATAATGCATAGGTGTATATGTTTGTACACATGAGATCAGGTGACCCCAGAGGACAGAGCTGTTGGATCCTTTGGTCCTGGAGTTACAGAGAAGCCTGATGTGGATGCTGGGAACTGAACTTAGGTTCTCTGGAAGAGCACAGGTGCTTTTTAACTGCTTAGCCATCTCTCAAGCTCTCATACAGATGTTAAAATACTACTCATGTTCCAGGCAGACCACCTCCATTGCCATAACGTATTTTAAGTAAGGAGGAATGAAAAATTTGTATCAGTGGGTTCTTTTCCTTGTTATTAGTATGACAAGTTTTGTATGGCTTCACACAGCTCTAAGAAGGTCTGAGAAATTGGATTTTGAGGCAAAGGAGAAATAAGGGCATGGAAATGATGACATCTTATGCATCTTCTGTAATATTTTTTACTATACCTATCACTTTCTAAATTTGCTTATCTGTAGAACAACCTGTGTTATTTGCATTTGTTGTGATTTAATGTAATTGTCACTGTTTAATAATCAAATACAAATTTCTAGGAAAAGAACAATCCACACTCTGAGTTTACTATAGAAAGCTTGATGGCTACTGTAACTGATGTGTTTGTAGCTGGAACAGAAACCACAAGCACTACCCTGAGATACGGACTCTTGCTCCTCCTGAAGCACACAGAGGTCACAGGTACGACTCTGATGTGTGTGAGGCAAAGTTAGTCTTCTTTAGACATCTTTTAGAAGGGTTACTATTGCTGTTTTGTGTTATTAGATGTCGTTTATACTCATATGGCAAGATAAAAATGAGACCAGCTTGACAATAAAGAAAATGAGGGAGGAAGGTGCAGTTACTGTGAGTGGTAGTTAAACACCAAAGCTTTGAGTTCAACAGAAAGATACCCTAGGTACTGTCTGGAGTGCATATGTTTGTGTGTGTGTGTTGTGTTGTGCTGTGTTGTGTGTGTACATGTGCATGTGTTTGTGTGTGTGTGTATGTATGTATGTATGTATGTATGTATGTATGTATGTATGTATGTATGCATGCATGTATATGTATGTGAGTTTGTAGATTCTGAGTGAAATGGCCTAGGAGTATAATTCATCTCTATTGTAAAACTTCTTAGAAGTATTATGATAAATACTATAAATAGTTATTATTTACAAATGTGAACAGAAACTATAGATAACACTTCTGGAATGTCTCAAAGTGAATGTCTTTGGGAAATTTAAGGATGAGAAAGGATACTAAGTTTCACACATGCACAAATGCATACACATACAGATACTAGTACTCAATTAAAAATTTTTATTTATTGATTTCATGTGTACGTGTATGCTACATGTATGTCTGAATGCGTACCTGGTGCCTGTAGTGACCAGAAGAGGATGCCAGGTCTACCTGTGAGTACTAGGAATTAAATCTGGGTTTTCTGGAAGACAGGCCAGTGCTTTTACCCACCCAAACATCCCTCTAGCTCAAGGATTCATTTTAAAGTATCACTGTTATTTTGGTGTGAATTTTTATGTTTTTATGATAGTGACTATTAAAATGCACATGTCTAAGACATTTACATATTGAAGCATTTCCATGTATTGATTATACTGTACAATAATGTACTTTTCTGCACAGAGTTTTATGTATTATAACAATTCTCTAATTCTAAGTGTGCATATGCCTTGATACCTTTATTACACTTCATATAGACTTGAATTGTTATGACAACTATACCATTTCTCAATTGCGCCTTATCAGCTAAAATCCAAGAAGAGATTGATAATGTGATTGGCAGACACAGGAGTCCCTCCATGCAAGACAGGACCCGAATGCCCTACACAGATGCAACGGTGCACGAAATCCAGAGATACATTAACCTCATCCCCAACAATGTGCCCCATGCAGCTACCTGTAATGTTAGATTCAGAAATTATGTAATTCCCAAGGTAAGCTTGTTCCTCTGACCCTGTGCTTCAGTTATCTTTTTGTTTCTGAATTCAAAATATAGTTCCAATTTTTCACCAGCACAAAACAAGAGGTCAGGACTCCTGTAAGGACTAACTAGTAAGATTTAGCAATTTCTTTTTCTCCTCTTCCTTCTCCTTATCCTCTTCTTCCTCCTCCGTCTTCTTCATCTTCTTCCTCCAGTATTGAAAAGAAGCCGCATAGCATATCCTTGTTTTTTCATTTTTTTATTAAAAAGGTCTTTATTTCCATGTATCTTCCCGCTCGCTCTCCCTTTCCCCTCCCACTCCCTCCCTGTCCTCCTTCAGCCTCCCCCCATCCCCCATCCCCTTCCCAAGGAGGGCAAGGAGTCCCAAGAGGGCCACTTCAGTCTGGCAAATCCATTTGAGGCAGGTTCAATTCCCTCATCCCAATATTAGGACTGGGTTAGGTGTTTCTCTGAAGGGAATGGGCTCCAAGGTGCTAGTTCACGCACAGGAACATAGTCTGATCCTACTCCATGAGGCTCCACATACTGCCCGTGCCAATCTACAGTCATCTACCTTTGGAGAGCCTAGTTCCCCTTCCTGATGGTTCCCTACTGGCTCAGTGAGCTCCCAGAGCTCCAGCCAGCCATCTCTGTGGACTCCTCCCTGTGATCCCTATCCCTTTGCTCATGTAGACTCTCCTTTCTCTCTTTAGCTGGATTGGGAGCTCAACCTGGTGCTTAGCTATGGATCTCTGCTTTTGCCTCATTCATTGCTTGATGTAGGCTCTACAATGACACAGGTTGGCCATTCATCTGGTTATAGGGAAGTCCTAGGCACTCCCTCCACTATTGGTTGGAGTCCCAGCCAGGGACATCCTGTGAGTTCCTGGAGATTTCCCTAGCACCTAGTCTCTTTCCAGCCCCACATTGGCTTCCTCTATCAAGATATTCATTTCTTCTTTTCCCCCTCTTTGTTGCTCCTCTCACTCAACCATCTCCCTCACTCATGATTTGTTCCCACCTCTTCTTGGTTGCTACCCATTATGATCCCAGTTTGTTAAGGAGATATTCTCTATTTTTCTCTTCCCTGGGAGATCCCTGGATGTCTCTCTTAAGTTTCTTTTGATCCCAAGCCATTCAGGGGTTGTGGTTTGCAGCTTGGGTATTCTTTGCTTTTTGTCTAAAATCCACTTATGAGTGAGTATATACTATGACTATCTTTCTGGGCTTGTGATACCTCTCTCAGGAGGGCATTCTCCAAATTAATTCTTTAGCCTGCTAATTTTAGGATGTCATTTTTTTCTGCTGAGTAGTACTCCATTGTGTAGATGTACCACAGTTTGTTAATCCATTCTTCAGTTGAGGGGCATGTAGGTTGTTTCCAGGTTCTTGCTATTACGAATAATGCTGCTATGAATATAATTGAGCTAATGCCTTTGGGGTACGAATGTGCATCCATTGGACATATGCCCAATAGTGGTATTTCTGGATCACTGGGGAGACTGATTCCCAGTTTTCTGAGGAACTGCCTGTTGTATTTAGTTCGCTGGTCCCATGCCCCAGAGGTCTCGGATCCACAGACCTGCCTGGCGCCGCTTATCTGCCCGCCGCCCGGGTCCCTAGAAACGACTCAGACGCTTTATTTATTTCAGGCTGTTTGGCCTATGGCTCAGGCACATTGCTAGCTAGCTCTTACATTTTAAATCAACCCATTTCTATTAATCCGCGGGCCACGTGGGCCCCGGCCCGTAGCTCACCCATGTTCCTTACATGTCGTCTCTTGGGCGGCTTCCGCGCGGTCTGCCTCTAACTCCGCCCTGCTTCTCTTACTAAGCTCTGATTTCTCCTCCTACCTATTCTACGTACCTGCCATGGCCCAAACCAGCTCCTTTATTTAAAGATACAGCACTCACAAATGCATTCCCACATTTCCCCCTTTTTCTCTAATCAAAAAGGAAGGTTTCAATTTTAACATAGCAAAATTACATATAACAAAATAGCTATCAAGCAAGAATTATAGTTACAATATCTAGTCTATTTGTATTTAGCAAAATTAAAGAAAATACTCTATCATCTATCTTATCTTTATGAATCTAAAGTTTTATATCTAATATATTTTTCAAATGACTAAGAAAAACTGTACATATAACTATCTAATCTTCAACTACATCAAAGACCACAGAAGGATATAATATTTACCCAAGTAAACCAGAAGTGCAAACGACTTCTAAAATCTAGAAAGGACAGAGATGACACCTATCTGCCTGGACAGTCACCCAAAGTTCTTTTATAAAGTTGGGGCAACCATCTTCAGCCTATAGGCCTGGAGTCTCTTTTCATTTCAGTGAAGCAGGAAATCTGCTCTGCCCATTCTGGCACAGTTCATCCGTTGCTTCTCCTTGAGTCTTGAAGAATGTCTGACAGTTTTCTCTGTAAAGCAGGAACCTGAATGATGATCTTGGCTTGTTCTGCCAAAGTCCAGAGGTCATCTTCTTATGGAACCTGCATGTCCAGTTTAAACAGCATACTGTCAAGCAGTCAATATAAAAACAGTTTGTTCTCCAGTGGCTCACCATCACCACAAATAGATGAGATTCTATATGGAGTTTCTTCAATGCCCACCTTTCTGTTGAAGTAAATTAGTGCTGCCAGGAGCAGACCTGTCTCACTGTCCAGAAAAGTCTAAGCTCTTAAAACATTTTAAATGCCATATTCTGTAGGTCTTAGAAGTATTTGAAGATTACCTATCTAATTGAAATATATCTTTGTATACCTAAAAATCCTAACTAACCTAACTATAAGTTTGATTATCAAAAGTGACTATTAACCTTTATTTCTTAATTATACATTACAATTTTAAAACAGTTACATGAACATCATATCTTAAACAAGAATAGAAAAACACATACAGCATAATAAAATTGACTTTAAATTTGTATCAATAAACCAAAATCTATACCAATGTAAAGCAGTTTGAGATTAACAGCTGATTACCTGTAAATTCAATAATCTAATTTTTTAAAAAAGCATTCACATACCATATCCCCCGTTTTTTCTTAGAAAGAGATTGACTATGACCATTAACCATTTATAATGAAAACAAACATCTAGAAATAATATTTGGGGAATTTGGGCGTTGTTTTTCTATTACTACTTCCTGCTGATTAAGGGGCGTTGAAAGTCTCACGGTTGTTGAGGCTGAATCAGTCTGCAGCTCTGAAGCTGATACGGCTATCTCTTTTCATCAGGTTTTTTCAGGGGGTCTTGGTTGATGAAACCATATTTGCCTGGAAGCAATCCACAGGTTCTCATCTTCTGTGGAAACAAAAGCGGAACTCTTCCGAAGCAATAAATCCTTAGACACAAATTTTGAAATCAAAATACCTTTAAAAAATACATTCTTGTTTAACTTAGTAGCCTTTGCAATCCATTGTCTTTTTGTAGTTAGCTCATTAACAGTTAAAAAATTAAAAGAAAACACAATAACAACCAAAATCCAGATTTTGTGTCTATTTTCCATCTTTACGTGGCTTATTATCTTTTTATTACTTTATTTCTCGCTTTAAAAACTTTTTTTAACCTCTTTATTTTCTCTCTGAAGCCTATGTACCTTTTACAAACATTGTAACCCGTTTACAGGTTTTCTTTTTATCTGAATCTGTTTTATTGTGAATCCTTAATCATCTTCTAACCTTAAGAGCTTTTAAAATTCGGTCCCTATTATACTTGGTTACCTGTACCGTGAGTGTTGGTTTATATTCTAATAAATATCTATAGAATATTTGTGTCCTTGTGGGTAAGCTCCGCCTACAACTGCCATATTGCATTCCAGAGTGACTGTACAAGTTTACACTCCCACCAACAATGGAGGAGTGTTCCCCTTGCTCTGCATCCTCTCCAGCATAGGCTGTCATCTGTGTTTTTGATATTACCCATTCTGACAGGTGTAAGGGTGCATCTCAAAGTTGTTTTGATTTGCATTTCTCTGATGGCTAAAGATCTTGAGAAATTTTTAAAGTACCTTTCAGCCATTTGTAATTCTTCTGTTGAGAATTCCCTTTTTAGCTCTGAACCCCATTTTTAAAACTGGGTTACTTAGGGTTTTGGGCTCTAGTTTCTTGAGTTCTCTGTATATTTTAGAGATCAGTCCTCTGTCAGATGTAGTGCTTGTGAAGATCTTTTCCCATTCTGTATGTTACTGTTTTGTGTTACTGACCCTGTCCTTTGCCTTACAGAAGCTTCTCAGTTTCAGGAAATCCCATTTATTAATTGTTGTTCTTAGTGTCTGTGCTACTGGTGTTATATTTACGTAGTGGTCACCTGTGCCAATGTGTTGAAGGATATTTCCCATTTTTTTTCCTATCAAGTTCAGTGTAGCTGGGTTTATGTTGAGGTTTAAGTTTTGTGCAGGGTATTAGATATGGATATATTTGCATTGTTCTACACACTACACCATCCAGTTATGCCAGCATATTTTTTGAAGATCTTTTTCCACTGAATATTTTTGACCTCTTTGTCAAAAATTAGGTGTTCATAGGTGTGTGGGTTAAAGTTGGAGTCTTTGATTTGGTTCCATTGATCCAAAAGTATGTTTTTATGCCAGTACCAGGCTATTTTTATTACTGTAGCTCTATAGTATAGCTTGAAGTCAGGGCTGGTGATTCCTCCTGAAAATCTTTTATTGAGCAGGATTGTTTTAGCACTGATATTTTTTAAAATTATATTTATTTAGTATATGTGTGTGAATGTGTGTATGAGTGTATGTGTGTATGTGTATGTGTGAGTGTGTGTATGTGTTAGTGTGTGTATATGTGTGTGTGAGTGTGTAAGTGTGTATGTATGTGTATGTGAGTGTGAGTGTGTATGTGTGTGAGTGTGTGTATGTATGTGTGTGAGTGTGTGTATGTATGTGTGTATGTGTGTATATGTGTATGAGTTTGTGTATGTGTGTCAGTGTGTGTGTGTGTAGGTCAGAGGACCACTTAGATGAGTCAGTTCTCTCCTGTCACCTTCTGGGATCAGATTTGGCGGTCAAGCTCAGGTTGTAGGGCTTGCATGCAAGTGCCTTTACCTGCTTAGTCACCTTGTCAGCCCTTCCATTCATTGAATCCTTTATGACATACTTATATTTGTTATTTTTAGGGCACAGACTTAATAACATCACTGACTTCTGTGCTACATGATGACAAAGAATTCCCCAACTCCAAAATATTTGACCCTGGTCACTTTCTGGATGAAAACGGAAACTTTAAGAAGACTGACTACTTTATGCCTTTCTCAACAGGTAAATAAAATTTATTTCTATTTGTACTTCAGGTACAAGGTAAACTTTTTTTTTTGACACTATGTTGTCTAGGCTGACCTTGGATACCTGAACTCTAGCTTTTTGATTGAGCTGTCTGAGTATTTGACACTAGAAGCATGTGCCACCGGGCCTGATGCCACAAAATACAATTTTGAGATATATTGAATCATCCACTAAGTACTCAAAGGCCAGTTTGCTCTTTGCACCTCCTCAGGAGCAAGGCTCCCAATGCCAAGGCATGTTCCTGACACATTCTCACTATTGCTCTACATTAGTGGGGCTTTGAGAATATCAGACTATATTTTAAATTGAGAAAACTAGAATATTGGTCAGTTGAATTGTTCTGTGTATTTACTTCTAACCTTTTTAAGTGGTCCTCCTGGAAGTGAACCTCATTTAGACCTTCCTCATCTGCATGAGTTCATTCTCAGACAGCTCTGAGAACCCAAGTGCCCTAGAGAATAGAATGGGCTCTAAGGAGACTCACTTCTGAGTTGGGAAACAGTTGATTCAGCTGGGCATTGTAATCCAGTTGGATTAGTGCTGTGAGAGAGGGAAGCTTGGATTTCTGGCAAGGCCAGAGGGGAAGTTGCTCATATCCTGCTCTTTCATAACCCCAGGAGTATTCTAACAGGATACAGGGAAGTTGGCTGACTCACAGGGAGGAAGAAAGCAAGAGAAGAGGAGGAAGGGAACTGTACAGAGGGAATGAAGCACAAGAGGGGACAGTTTTTGTAGGTGCAGGAGACTAGAACTTGAGGAAAATGCAGGTTGAGAAGACCTTGGAAATGTGGAAACACACTCTGCAGTGATTCCAGAGCCTCTAGAATTTCCTTTACTTATGATCCTACACTTCAATGTTCAGCTTCACTGTACATTATGTATTCTGAGTCTCTGGGCACAGAATCACATTCCTTTTGCCTTGTGTTTCTATGACTTTCATGTGGATTTACATTGTACATTGTACTAGGGCACACAGACTGAGCTCTTCTTTTTATGGAACTCATATTTGAACAGGGAGACAAAAAAGACAATGTTCATTCAAGTGGTCCATGCTACTATGGAAGCAGGGGCAGTGAGAAATCCTGGGAGTCAGGGTCACAAAGGATTATGAAGAAATAGCACAGATAGTGGAGTGGGTCTTCAGGAACGTATCAGAGCAGCACTTCTTAGACAAACAGTGAAGCCCTAAGCTTTCTTTATGATGTTGGAAATTGGGGAAGGGATCAGTGAATAGAACCAAGGAAGGATAGGCATGGCATTGAATATCAGACAGAGAAGAGAATGGGAAGGTGTAGGCCAAGCCTTTCAGATCTTGACTCATACATAGGTCTCTTTAACACTTCTGATTTCAACCATTAGAGCAGTGAAGTGAATGTGTCACTAGAAGGAGACTGATGTCAACTTGAAAAGTCAAAGGGTAGTTATATTGAATGAGTTATTACTGAAGTTGTGATTTTAGAGCTTATAATAAATATTTATAGAATGAAGGTTGCCTGCTTACCCCAGACATTAAGTAGATGATAATGTGTCCGATGTTGTGTAATTTCCGTTCATTCTGTCATTCTGTGTTTGACTCATCCACCATTTAAGAATCAAATACTTAATTGATGGCCTTTATAACAGTTCACAACCTGCTTAAGGAGGGAATCCTCTGTGTTTGCTTTTGTTTTTCAGGAAAGCGAATGTGTGTGGGAGAGGCCCTAGCTCGTATGGAGCTGTTTCTGCTTCTGACTACCATTGTACAGAATTTCAATCTGAAATCTTTAGTTGATACAAAGGACATTGACACTACCCCAGTGGCCAGTACCTTTGGCCGTGTACCACCTTCATACCAGCTGTACTTCATTCCTCGTTAAAGAACAGACTGGCTGATGCTATGCAGGTGTCTATGACTTCTTCCCAGAGGCACGGTCCACCTTCTTCCCACTCTTAGGGAAACCTTTCTTGTGTATTGTCTCACACCTCTCCATTCCCCCACAATCCAGTGAACATCCATCCTTCTTTAAGAGTATTTTCCTGAGTCATCATACAGATTTACCTACTGCCCCCTTCGGTCTGTAGCACTTGTATTGATCACGATCTAAGACACATGTACTAAGGCACATGCTAAGTTATTAGTATAATAATATATGAGTGTTATGAGTGTAATATAGAACAGTTCAACCAAGAGCCATCTCTGCTCTGCTTGGCTCAAAATAAAAGAAGTCATTAAACAAAAAGTCATTTTTCAGGCTTCTTTGTGCATAATGCATATAAAGAATGACAAAAGTAAAATTAATATAATGGGACGCCATCTTCCACCTATTAGGATGAGGATTATGAAGTTAAAATGAAACAAAAAAAATATTAGTTGGTAATAATAAGTAGGAATTAGGATTCTTTATTTTGTCAATGTTTTCAAAACCTATAGTTGATAGGCTTATTTTTTGGCTTTCTATACTAGTCTATTGGTCTACATTTTTGTGTCAGCATTATATTATTTTTTATTACAAAGGCTCTGTAGTGTAATTTGAAATCAAATATTTTGGCAATTCCAGCATTAGTCTTTTTGTTAAATATTGCTTTAGGTTTTCAGGGTCTTTTGGGTTTTCATATGAATTTTAGGATTTTTTTCTATCTCCATGAAAACTCACATTAGAATTTATTTTGATGAGGATTTCACTCAGTCACAGATCACTTTCAATAATCCAGTTTTTTCATATAAGTTCTGTTGACTCATGAGTACAGGAGGTCTTTCCATCTTCATATGTCCTACTCAGTTTTATTTTTTTAATGTTGAATTTTCATTGTAGAGGTCGTTCACTTCCTCTGTAGGTCTGTTATATTGTTAAAATGCTATTGCAAGTAGGACAGTGTTCCTGATCTCTTTCCCATTATTTTGAAGCTCAATACTCAGGCCTATATGCGGTAGAAACCAAAATCACCCCCTGTACTCAGGCTAGAGCTCACAGGGGATTCTGTAGATCCGCTCCAGTGTAAGGCAGAAAGCCACACTCTGTTGAAACAGACTTCACTTTCAGTTTATATCATTGCCAGATGCACAGTGAGCCCGAGACCTCCCCTCAGACTGGAGGGTAGCAGTGACTGTAAGATTCTTGTATGGTCTGGTTTAGCTATACAGCCTTGGTACTCTGAGAGACTGTCTTCACAACATTCTGTCTCTGGACAGCATAACTATTATTGAGCCAGTGGTTGTGGATAGAGCTCTAGAGTTCCTCCAACACTAAGGAGAAATCTGCACCTAGTGAGAGCTGTTTGTATTTTGACTTGAATCACTGTCAGTGTTAGCACAGGCAAATACCAAACTGGGACAGCACAGTATGCCCAGAGTCTTGTTTGCTGGGGCTGGGGTGGAGCAGAGCAAGGGGGTTAGCACATGGGCATGCTGGGACTTCGCTGGGAGCCACAGAAATACAAAATAGGAATGTTGGTGCCACAAGGCCAACCCATCAGAGCCAAGGCTTCTGGTGGAGGGAAAGCCAAAATATCAAGGAGTCTTGATGCTAATTGTTCTTGCAGATGCTGACCTCTTCCTACAGAGGATTTCTGTGTATGAAGGCAGCCTCCTCTATTTGTTATTTCCTTGGAATTTATGGTGAGAAAACAGTCACACATAAAATCTTCCAGACCTTTGTTTTCCCAGTCAAGAGTAGAGTTTCTTCTGTCTGCCTTCTCTATGATTACCCTTGCTAGTAAAAACAGTAGTAACACATTTGAAATTTCTCTCTGGTATCCAAGGTCATCACCAATGACAAGATAATTCTCTGACAGGTCATAAGGTCACCTCCTACTGATAAGAGAGCTATCTGGAGCTAATTAACCCAAGAAAGCTTTCTAAGGACTCCCTGCAGCTGGATTCATTAACAAAAGATTCCATCTTGAAAATTTAGGAATGCAAACTAAGCCTTCACAAATCTGTCCTAGGAAAAGTGCATTAGCAGGCCAAAGAGCTGCAAGGTTTCTTTCATTGTTTACCCACCATCTAGCAACTCCAGCCCCTAAGGCCTTATCAGGGAACTGGCTTGGTTGGGGTATATAAGACCTATGCCTTTACTGTTGCATTGCCCTGCTATTGCCATACTGTTGTTTTATGTCACTGTTGTACAAATAAAGAGATTGAAAAGGAACTGCTTTAAGTTTGATTCCTGAGAAGAGATTACAGTAGAATTATCCCCCACCGGTGAAGAAGTGCATCATTCTGAAGCCCTGAGAGAAAATCTGTCTGGGGCCGGACCCCAGAAGGTTTTCTTTAGGGCTTAGTGTCAGCTTGATAAAAGCCCAGCATCAAGGAGATTCTACAAGTCATACCCTCAAGCTCTTTTGTACTTGAAACAAGCCCAGTGCCAGAGAAGAACATGTGTACCATGCTACTGGACTCCTGCTCCAGCTAGCACCATTTGTGACTGATGCTGAGATCTTAGATCATGAGTCTGCTTTAGCTCAGACAATCATGGACCTTGGATCTACCCAGGTTTTCATGCTGTGGGATCAGAGCATAACATAGCTTAGTGGCATTTATTGTTAAGAATGTGTCAGAGGAACTTGGAACTGTTTCATTAAAGGTGGTTCCATCTATTTCTATGCAAAATTCTTCAGTGTTTGACCACAGGCTTATTACCTGATGAAGCATCTGGTCCTACCCTAGCTTCAGGGAGGAGTCAGTGGGGATGAATACCCTTTTTAGATATTTTACTTGTTCATTTTGAAGCTTACAACACTATCTTAAATCTGAGCCTCTATTACCTTCTAGTTCTGAAAAAAGATATAGTATGCCAACACAGGAAAAAACAGGGTTGAGTGCTGCCTAGTGCTGAGATGGTAGAAGTGACTACAGGTTGAAGCTTGCTTGCTGCTTGAAAGACAGGCACTAACAACAAAGTCAGATTGTGAAGACTGAAACACCAAGTCTTTCTGTTCTTAGATGATTTGGCACACCAAAGTCACCGAGAGCTTTTAAGAAACCACAATCTTTCCCAATGGTCAAAATTAGATGTCAGAAGTTGACAAGATAGAATCAGTATGAAAGTCCTATGAGGAAATTAAAAATAACTATGTCAAGAGGAACTCGACACCTTCAAGAACACACACTGGAATGAATCAGTATTCTGACAGAGAACTTTAACAAAGAGATGGAAACAACAAAACTCACATTACACAGGGTTCTCTAGAGTAACAGAATTGATAGAATGAATCTTTATATATAGATCAGCGATTTATTAGAATTACTTACAGGCCATGGTCCAGCTAGTCTGGTAATGATTGTCTACCAACAGAAGGTTCAAGAATCCAGCTGTTGCTCAGTCCCTGAGGTGGATGTCTCAGCTGGTCTTCATTATATGTTGGAACCCTGAAGAAGTAGGCCCTCATGCCAGTGAAGAAATGGACTTGCTAGTAAGGTGCGGGCAAGCAGGCAAAGGGCACAACCCATGTTAGAGGTGGGTTTTCCTAGTTCAAAAGCTCTAGATTAAGGGTGTGTCTTTCTACCTCATAGATATGGATTAGAAATAAATCTTCCCATTTCAAATTAAGCAAAAAGTATCTCATAGGTGTGTCTCCATTTTTGGTTTTTAATTAATTCCAGATGTAGTCAACTTGACAACTAAAAATGCCTGCACACCAAACAAATCCCTTATCTGAAGAGTATACCAGTTGAATTTAAAAAAATTGGACAAATGGCATCTATTGTAAGACAGATCAAATGGGAGAAGTAATTACTGAGATTGAAGATAGACTATTTGAAAAGACATACACATTTGAAAGAGAAAAGAGAAAATGGAATGAAGATTGAGTGAAGGATTATGGGAATTATGGTACAATATTTAAAGAATAAATATTTAAGTTATTGAGGCTCCAAAAAGACTTGAGAATATCAAAGCAGGAGGAGGCTTTACTGAAAGAACTATTATTAAAAAATTCTCCAGGGACTGAACTGACAACCTTTGTGGGACTTACCTAGGTCCTCTGCATATATGATAGTTGTATATCTTGTTCCTCTTGTAGGATTCCTAGCAGTGGGAACAAAGGATGTCTCTGACTCTTTAGCTGACTTTTAGACCCTAATCCTCATACTGGGTCACCCTCCCCAACCTTAAGACATGGGGAGGTGCTTGATCTTACACCCACTTGATATGCCATGTTGTATTGATACTCATGGCAGACTTGTCATTTCCTAAACAGAAAAAGAGGAAGAGTGGATTGGGGGGTGAGAACAGAGGGGAGAAGGTGGGGCAGAGGGACTGGTGGAGAGGAGGGAGGGAAGACAGCAACCAGGGTGTAAAACAAACAAACAAACAAATAAACAAACAAATAAATAAATAATTTATTAAATAAATCTCCCAGGTCTAGAAAAGGATACAGATATCCAGATACAGGAAGTTCAAAGGTCACTCACTATTCAAATTCAAGTCTACTCAAAGATAATTTATAGTTAAACATTCAAATATTAAAAAGTATCTCTTTTCATTATTCCTTCCTTTATGATTGTTTACCTGCATGTATATACGTGTACTACATGCATTCCTGATGCCCATGAAGGTCAGAAAAGGGCATCATATCCTTTTTCTTCTTTAATCATATCCTTTCAGTATGTTGACCAGAAAAGCTCAGGGCAGCAGTCTGTTAGCATGCTCCTCCAGCTGGTTTTATATGGTTGTTCTATTTATAGATTTGGGGGAAAAAAACCTACATAGATGCTACATTATTCACAGGTTCAGGTTACAAGGATTAGGACATCGATTTCTCTAGTGGGGTGATGAGATTATTCCACACAGCACATCACTATTCTACTGAAATTATCATCAAGGACTAGAGTCATGTTTTGTTTCCTGTTCAAATGTTCAAGGACACACGAGGTTAATCAGGCAAGAGTTGTTCAAGGGTAATCTTCCAGAAAAATGGAAGCTGTTAATGACTATGATAAGAGCAGATATTGGTTTATTCTTTCTGCTTATTTCCATCCACTATAAGATACACTTTCCTAGGTTAACTCATGTTGCCTGGCCCACATTCACATCCAGGCATCCTCAACTCAATAACACCTCTGCCCCCTTGAAACAGAGTTTCTCTGAGTCATCTTGGCTGTCCTGGAATTATTCTGTAGACTAGGCTGGCCTCAATCACAGAGATTGGCCTGCCTCTGCCTCCTGAGTGTTGGGATAAAAGGCATGTGCCACTACTGCCTGGCATTAGTGACATTCTTTGTATTATATATTCCATTCAACAAGGACACCCACAGAAGAACTTCATTTTGTTCTGACAATTGCAATAGATGTTGATATATTTGATGCACACAGCTAAAGAGCAGAGACATGAATACATAAGGCAGGTAAAATAAGGTACAAAATATACTGGATTGCTTATCTCCTAAACTCTTCTTTTTAAACATACCACATAAAGATACAAACTAAGGAAAAAACACTTTAGTAGGATAATGAATAAAAAAAATCTGTTTATCCATACAATGTAATCTCATTTTGTGTCAGAGATAAGTGAATTATGGGGAAGTATGGAATGTACATTATTACTAAGTAAAAGATCCAAACTGAGAGGACTACATATTTCATGATTTTAACTATTTAACATTCTAGACAATGTAAATCTAGTGACAGTAAATACAGCATTTGTTGACAAGGGCTCTGGGAGATGGGAAAACAGAGTTTAGGGGAATGAATCCACCTGTATAATGATAATATACTATATACTATATTAAAGTAGTTAAAATCTATGTGAGGACTGATTGTAGCTAGCTTGGTAGAGTTTTTTCCCTGAATGCACAAAGCTGGGAAGTTTGATCCCCCAAACCACATGACCTGCCATGGTGGCACAAGCTATGGTACCAGAACTTGGGAGAGGAAAGTAGGACTACTAAGATGTTTGAGTGATTGTGGTAACTGTGGGGTCAAGCTAACCTCGACCATGTGGGACACTATCTCAAAAGAAAAAAAATATACAAATTAAATCACAGAGTTAAACATTATATATTCTGTGAACTTTGGACTAGTGACTGTCTTTGTTGGCTCCTTGATTGTTCGTGTGAATCATGCTGATAAGGATTGAGTATAGGAAAGGCAGAGTGTGAAGGTTGATGTGGGAACTGTACAATTCCACTAACCTTTGCTGTGAAACTAAATCTGTTTTAAGATTAATTCTATTAACTGAAAAACTCCTTCTCACAATTTTAGTCATTCTGCTGTTTGTATTGCTATTATCCTTCTTGTTAATGGAAATGTCTAGGCAGTAGTCTTGGGTCAGGGATGAAGACATCTCAAGGAGTAGAGTGCTCTCTACCAATGACTAAGCTTGGGAAGTGTGTTTGCTTAGGTTATACCTACAGCTGAGTCATAAACATATTTCTACCTATCATTTTCTTCTTAGTTTTACGCTATTAGCTTCAATCAAGGTATGTGCTCAGAAAGAGCTGAAGATTGTTAACGAATGTTTCCCCCTCATTTAATCAGTTTTTTATTTAATCATTAACTAAATGTTTGTTCTGGAAGTTCCTGATTTAGGCTGAATTACAAAATGCAAATTTTGTGACGTAACTGCAAATAATGCTGAATCCATATAGATTTCCGTCCACTTCTACCTCCAGCTAGCATCCTGCTCAAATGGACCATTCATATTGATTTTGGTCTTTAAGTCCTTTTATGTAGCTTATTAAAATTATTGACTTGCATATACTGCACCATCTCTGCATTTCGGGTATAACACAAACTTGTGACTATAAAGATGGGTTTTTCAACTCCATCTTCCCTTCTGCTTGAATCATCTTCAAGGTTTCTCTTTATTGAATTCTGTTTTCAAATCTGGGATTGTCTTTATTATTTCTATCAGAGTTATACTTGTGTTTTCTTGGACGACATGAAGTAATTTATTCTTTTTAATTAAGTTCTTTCTCTTTAAATTTATCAAACCTTTTCTTTGAGTTCTCTTTAAACTATTTGCATTTTTAATTAAGTTTATGATTTTTCTTTTAAATTCTGTGTCTTAGAGTTCATCTAGGCAATTCTATTTTATTTTTATTTTATTTTTTTGGGGGGTGTTATATAGTTTTGTATTTAAATTTCTTTTATAAAAATGTCTTTTTTTATCCATGTATCCCCTTGCTCCCCTCTCTTCCCTCCTCCCAACCCCTCCCAGTCAGCCTTCAGCCTCCCTGCTCTCCATCCACCCATCCTCTCCCCCAAAAGGGCAAGAAGTCCCAAGGTGGGTCAGCTCAGCATGGCACATCCACTCCAGCCAAGTCCAATTTTCTCATCCCAAAGTCAAGACTGGGTTAGGCACTCTTCTGCAGGGAATGGGCTCCAAGGTGCCAGCCCATGCACAGGAACACAGTCTGATCCCACCCTTTGAGTGTCCACATACTGCCCATGCCAATCAACAGTTGCCTACCCTTGGAGGGCCTAGCTCCTTTTCCTGATGGATCTCCAGTGGCTATTCTTGATTCAGTGACCTCCCCAGAACTCCAGATAGCCATCACTGTGGGAATTTCCCTCATAATTCCTATTCCTTTGCTTACACAGACTCTCCTCCCCTGCCCTCAGCTGGACCAGAAGCTCAGCCATAGATCTCTGCCTCCACCTCTATTCTTTGTTGGATGTAGGTTCTGTGATGACACTTAGGTGTCGTGATGGTGGTGGGGTCACACCTTGATTTTTTTCATATTGTTGGCATTTTTGAGATGAGATGTGAGCGAGCGTGCAGAGTTATTTTGCTAGTTCTGTGTGTGATGAACAAAGCAGGTTGGGGCAGAAGACAACAGCAAGTCAGGTTGGGCTTAGAGGTAGGTTATGGCTCAGGTCGAAAGAAGTTAGATGGACACAAGGGACTGGGCTGGTGTGTTGTGTGTGTGTTCACCCACATCTGGAGTTTGGAGTAGGTCTGGAAGCTAGAGAAGGTGCATGGATGGAGGATCACTTGGACTTGCCCAGCTGGAAGCTGGAGAATGGTGTGTAGGATCTGGTTGTATGAAAAGATTATATGTGGCACAAGAAGGTCCTGTAGGTCAGGGCAGGTGGGTTTTCTTTTCACTCAGTTGATTGTTTTATTTGCCATATGAAAGCTTTTTAGTTTTATGAGGTCCCCTTTGTCAGTTGTTGCCCTTAATTTCTGAGGAATCCTATCCTGTGAGGAGTCCTATCCTGAAATTTCTTCCCTACACTTATCTTGTAGAGTATTGCCTATCACGACTTGTAGCAATTTCTGAGGTCACATACTGAGGTCTTTGACACACACACACACACACACACACACACACACACACACACACACACACAAACACACACACACACATACACACACACACACAGACTCATTCTTCTACATGAAGACATGCATGTATGCGGAGTTTTACTTAGAAGGCACCAGTCCAAGATTAATATTTATTAAAATATAAACCAACATTAACGATACAGGTAACAGCTTATAATGGAGCCTGAACAGGGACTGAAGTCTGGAATGATGGAGGATGGATTCCAAACTGGTCTCTCCAGCAGCCAGGAACCAGGCAAACAGGCTTTCCGGGATCCCAGCAGCCCCTTATCAATGGGGTTGGCCACGCCCCCTTCAGGGCCCAGGACCCTGGGTAAGCATCCTCAGATCTCATCAGCTGACACCTGAATCCTATCACACATCCAGTTTTCCCAGGACTATTTGTTGAAGATGTTGTTTTTTCTTTATTGTATTTTTGGCATCTTTGTGAAATGTAAGGTGCACTGATGTTTGGGTCTTCTATTTTGTTTCATTGATCTGCAAGTCTCTTTTTGTCCCAGAATCATTCTGCTTTCATTGCTATAGCTTTATAATATTGCTTGAAATCTGATACTGTAATTCTCCCAGCATTATTCTTTCTGCTGCAGATTGCTTTGACTCTCTTGTGTCTTTGGTGCTTCCATATGAACTTTTTGTACTTCTCTGTGAACTTTAAATTCACTTCTATTTCTGTGAGGGATGGCATGGGTATTTTTTAGTTGGGATTGCACTGAATCTGTAAATTGCTTTTGGTAGGTTGGTCATTTTTACAATATTAGCCCTACAAGTACATGAGTAGAGAAGGTCTGCCATCTTCTAGAATCTTCTTCAATTTCTTTTTTCACAGATTTAAGTTTTCACTGTAGAAGTCTTTCACTTCCTGCTTATGCTTATTTCTGGACCTTTTTTTTGAGACTACTGTGAATGGGAGTGTTTCTATGATCTATTTTTCAGAATAATTATTATTGGCATACAGAAAGGCTTCTGATTTTTGTGCTAATTTTTTCCTGTCACTTTGCTAACAGAATTGATAATTTCTTGACTTTTGGGGATTTTTTATGTATATCATCTGCAAATAGAGATAATTTGACTTCTTCCCCCCATTTGTATGACTTTAATTTCTTTTTCTATTGGCTTGTTGTTCTTGCTGGAGGCTTTAAATACTATAGTGAAAAAAAGACTGGATAGTAGGCAGCCAGTCTTGTTTCTGATTTTAACAGGGCTTGCTCAAGGTTTTTTTTTTTTTTTTTTTTTTTTTTTTTTTTTTTTTTTTTTTTTCATCTAGGTTAATGTAGTTTGTGGATTTGTCAAATACAGCTTTTTACTAGGTTGAGATATGTTTCCTTCAGTCCTGTTCTTACCAGAGATTTTATCATGAAGGTATCTTACAGTTTTTTTATAGGCCTTTTCTGTATCTATTGAGATGATTTTTTTGCTTAACACCATTTACATGTGTTGAGCCATCTCCTCTTCTTCAAGATAGTTGATTGTGGTAGATGATCCTTACATACCTATATTCTGTTTCTGTTTGCATTTTTATTGAGAATTAAAAAATAATTTTATTATAATATTTTAGAACTTTTTACACCATTCTACACCATTGCCATAGCTCCTCAGTGGCTCCTTCTCCCCCCTCCCCCGCAAAGTGGTCATGAACACTTTATTATTGTTTTACACACACACACACACACACACACACACACACACACACACACACACACACACACACACACCCTACTGATAACATTTAGTGTTGTCCACATGGATGTGTTTAGAACTGACTAATTAGAAAAGGGTGACTCATGTGGAAGCTTGCGCTTGGAGAAAACTTTTTCTTTCTCTCAGTTGACCACTGTTAACTCTTTATCTAGGGTAGGAAGGATCTTTTTGAATTTACCCCAATCCTAGTAGGCCTATTAACTGGTACTGTCATTCTACTGGCGGTATTCAGGTAACTATTTTTTTTTTTGAAAGTTCATGGGTATATTTTTTCCGGTAAGGTCTAAAAGACACTATCTACCAGCAGGTATTTGGGTCTTCTGGCTCCTAGAATCATCTCTGAGGCTTAGGTAGAGTGCTTGCATTGCTGGTGTAGTGTCAATTAGGGTTGGGTACTCCATAGACACTTGTTCTCAGCAGTTTTAGCAGCTGTAGATCTCTGTAATAGTCTCCACATGTTACAAAAAGAAGCTTCTTTGATTAAGTATGAGATTATATACTTGTCTGTGGGTATAAGAATAAGTCTTTAGAGTACAGAAAATATATTAGTTTAGAAAAATGGCAGTTACCTGCTTGGACTCTGGAGAAGAATGTTTTTTCATTGTTTATGTTCTGAGTCTTATTTTGTATTTCTGTAACTGTAGCTCCACCTGTTTAAATGCTTCATACAACATTTTTCCCTTATCTTAGCAATGCCTGATATGTAAGCCACAGCAATACTTATTTAATCTATGCACTTGGACAGATGATGTGTCTTTGTTCATTCTGTGATTGTTCTAGTGAGCCACAATGATTAGAATTGAAGTGTGGAAGAGGCTGTGTTGAAGGCAGATGAGCAATTCCATTTAGTTTTGTTCTGAGATGAACTCTGTTCTGAAATGAATTTTATTATTTAAAAATACGCACCACTCAACACTAGCCATTCAGATGTTTGCACCAACTAATCATTGGACTAGAGTGAGAATTCTGTGCACTGAGAAACAAGAAGCCATAGTACTGTGAGATGCACAGACAAGGCTCATATGTTGGCGATACTTTATTTGACATTCTTTAATTCTCCTTTCCTTAAAAACAAAGCAAAGTTTTAACTAAGCCTCAGAGATCCTTTTATTTCTAAATTATCTCATTATTATGGCAAGTCTAGGCAATAGAGGGAAGAGCAAATAGATCAGGGACAAACATGCCTCAAGGCATAAATTTTGCTTTGTAGCAATGACTAAGCTTATTTTACTCACAACAAGGAAGTGTATTTTTTTTTTTTTTTTTTTTTTT
This sequence comes from Phyllotis vaccarum, assembly GCA_033318265.1. Classification (NCBI taxonomy): domain Eukaryota; kingdom Metazoa; phylum Chordata; class Mammalia; order Rodentia; family Cricetidae; genus Phyllotis; species Phyllotis vaccarum. The sequence continues at coordinate 22,644,879 of JARWLC010000004.1, read as the reverse complement.
TTTTTTTTTTAGGTTTCAGCTATGTAAGTTACAAACACATTACTGACTTGTCCCCCTTTGTTCTTAGTTTTTTAATGGATCAAGCTTCCATTAAGACAATGTGCTCAAAAGATAACCTGAGCAGGGACAACAGCAGTAGACAGGCTAATGTGGAAGGAGAAAAATTCATGAGGCCTCAACCCTACACAAGGACTATAGAAAAATAAGAACTTTGAGAATGGCAGAAATAGTCTTCCCCAGGGATGAGTACACCATTTGAATATCAAGTGATCTCCTGAAAACATACATATAAATGACATTATTCAGGCTTAGCAGGTTGTGTTTGTATATTTAGGAATACATTTAAATATATGTATGTATTCCTAAATATACAAATATATTCCATATATAATATATATGTATTCCTAAATATTCCTCTGTGTGTGTGTGTGTGTGTGTGTGTGTGTGTGTGTGTGTGTGTGTGTGTGTGTAATAACAAGGAAGAAGAGGCTATGAGTTTGAAAGAGTATGAGGTTTTGGAGGGGGAGAAAAGAAAACCCCATAATCAGCATCTGGGGATTCCATTTGAATCATCTGGGCTCTACTGGCATTGGTGGCTTCTCTTTCTTAGCCCTCTGATTACAACACATGTGACCTCTCCCTTCAGGTGGCTCCACTCTGTGCCTATATTAATCTTTGATCTCCTGGATCTGACATCTTAAAAACACTGGGGTATCCGCAGCATTGTGAATGGCATATCTAAACCTCCTTGAAAGGAATTGGACTCAGCTACTCAAATCTTCTGAAATGTGGTACAAGCCTCACTGACAACCCTCTCTTTTTTCCCCTCTATTTTGACTGTGAAACTAATTACCACATGAATGGCAATGGTAAGTTCTCCAGATCAGGATGAAACCTTGAAATCTTATTGTCTCTTGGAAGAAAGTTGTAATGAGCTATGCCTTGGGAGAAACACTTCCCCAGGCAGTTGTTCTGAGCAGAGAACTTCTGTGGTACAGTTTTTAGTTTAGATTCTTTCCTCTAAATGAACATGTATTACAAAAGGTGGATTCTTAGATGGTAGAGTTTTTACCTCAGGCCATCTTTCTTATCATGACTTGAATTTTTAAATTCTTTTTTTTCATACAACAGAAATAACAACTGCAGTTTTCTCTCCCATCATTCCTCAGTCCTGTCCTGTGATGCGTCCCCTGCATCCCTCACACCTTCCTTCTCTCCAGGATCCAGTCTTCCTCCTCCTCCTTTTTTTTTCCCCCCCAGAAAAGAGCAAGCCTCCCAAGGATACCAATCAAAGATGACATACAAGATACAGTAAGACTAGGCACAAATTCTCTTATCAGGGTTGGGTGAGGTAACTCAGTAGGAGGAAAAAAGGGTCCTAAGAGCAAGTAAAAGAGTAAGAGAGACCCTCTCCTCCCACTGTTAGGAGTCCCACAAAAACATCAAGCTAACAACCATAACACATATATGCAGACCAACGCAGGCTCAGAGATTGCTGCTTCAGTCTCTGGGAGCCCCTGCTTAGTTGATTCTGTGGTCCATATCCCTCTGGACCTCCTCTTTTCCACAGGGGTTCCCTGAGCTCCAAGGGGAGGGATCCAATGGAGATCTCCAATTCGAGCTTCCTTTTCATCTAATATTTGGCTGTGGGTCTCTGTATTTGCTTCCATTAGCTACACAAATGTTCAGGATTGAGATTTTGTCTTGGTGGATTTTTCCTGAGATGAATAAGTAATATCTGTCCTGGTCTCTTTTGATTGATTCTAGTTTGAAATCTATTTTGTTAGATATTAGGATGGCTACACCAGTTTGTTTCTTAGGACTATTTGATTGGAAAGTCTTCTCCCAACGCTTTACTCTGAGTCTGTGTCTGTCTTTGAAGTTGAGGTGTAAGGATGGATTCTGGTCTTGTATCCATTGTGGTAGGGTATGTCTTTTTATAGGTGAATTGAGTCCATTGATATTAAGGGATATTAATGACCAGTGATTGTTATTTCCTGCTATCTTTGGTGGTAGCTTGTGTGTATTTCTCTTCTTTGGGTTTTTCTTCTGTGGGATTATAGATTATTTGTGGTTTCATGGATGTATCTGGTTTCCTTTGTTTGGAGTTTTCCCTTTAGTACTTTCTGTAGGGGCGGATTGGTAGATAGATATTGTTTACTCCATCTATGGTGATTGATAGTTTTGCTGGATATAGTAACCTAGGCTGGTAGCCATGCTCTTTTAGTGTCTATATAACATTTGACCAAGACCTTCTTGCCTTCATTGTTTCCATTGTTATTCTGATGGGTCTGCATTTATAGGTAATTTGGCCTTTTTCCTTTGCAGCTCTTAGTATTTTTTTTTTTTTTTTTGTTCCATAGGTTTAGTAGCTTGATAATTATGTAGTGAGCAGACATTTCTTAGGGGTCTAGTTTATTTGGTGTTTTGCAAGCTTCTTATATCTTTATAGGCATTTCCTTCTTTAGGTTGGGAAAGTTTTCTTCTATGATTTTGATGAACATATTTTGCCTTTGAGCTGGTATTCTTCTCCTTCTTTGATTCCAATTATTCTCGTTTGGTCTTTTCATCGTGTCCCAGATTTCCTGGATGTTTTGTGTTATGACTTTTTGGTTTTAGTGTTTTCTTTAACTTATGTATCTATTTCCACTATCGAATCTTCCACTCCAGATTCTCTCTTCCTTCTCTTGTATTCTGCTGGTTATGAATGCGTGTATAGTTCCAGTTCATTTCTTTAGGTTTTCTATTTCCAGCTTTGGCTTGGTTTGTAACTTCTTAATTGCTTCTATTTCTATTTTTAATTTCTGGAATGTTTCTTTCCCATTTGTTTTCCTTTTTCTGGTTTTCTCTATTTTTTTCAGGAATTTGTTCATTTTTTTCCATTTTTTTGTTTGTATTTTCTTCTATTTCTTTAAGGGAGTTTTTAAATGTCCTATTTTAAAGCTATTTTTTTCATAAATTTGTTTTTAAGGTTGTTTCCTTCTGTTTCCTCTTCTTCTACTCAGATCTTGATGTTGTAGAAACACCAACTTCTTCTAGTAGTGTCTTGTTTTTCTTTATATTGTTATATGTATTCTTGCACTGGCATCTGTCCATTGCTTCCTTGGTTCACTTTTAGTCAGCTCTTGGTCGACTCTTAGTCAGTTGTGAACCTGGGGGCTGAGTGTCTCCAGTAATTGCAGGGGCTGCTCTTATTCGTCTTTGTTGGCTGTAGGCCAAGGAATTGTGTGTCTCCAGTTGTCACAGGGGTCATTCTTGGTAGGGTCTAAGTTGGCTCTTAGTTGGCTCTTAGTCAGTTTTGGACCAGGGGCTTGGGGTCTCCAGTTGTAAATGTGTGATGACGCAGATTGTGCTTTGAGTGTATTTTGGTCCATGGGATGTCCCTCCAGCTGTGTTTTCCCAGTTTTCTTTGGTTTAAGGCATAGCTGGGTGTGGTTGGGATGCTGAGAGCTGTGTCCCCAGGCTATGGTTCAGAGACTATGATCTCTACTTGGCCAGTGGATCAAGGTGTCACTTACCTCTTAATCAGCCGTGGACCAGGAGGGAGGCTTCTGGGTATCCAGTTGTCAGTGTGTGATTGTGCAGATTGCAGTTTGGGCATAGTTTGGCCTATGGGATGTCTCCTCAGCTGTGTTTTCCTGGGGTTTTGGCTTGGGCAGTGGCTCTCCCAGCTTTCTTTGGTTTGGGGGTAGATCTGGGTGTGGTTGGGGTGCCAGGGATTGTATCCCTGGGCCAGGGTTCAGAGACTGTGGTCTCTGCTTGGCCTGAGGATCAGGGTAACACTCATCTCTTAGTCAGCTATGGACCAGGAGGGAGTGCTTCTGTGTCTCCACTTGTCAGTGTGTGATGACGCCTCCTTGGTTTCTTTAAGGGATTTATTAATTCCTTTAAAAGGGCCCCTATCATCTTCATAAAGTTGGTTTTAAGGTCTTTTTCTTAAGCTTCAACTATTGGAATATATAGGGCTATCTGTTGTGGAATAGCTAGGCTTTGGTGGTGATGCATTGCCTTGGACATTGTTCATTATGTTTTTATGTGGCATACAGGCATCTGAGTTTGGGTGAATTTGCATCTATTTGCTTATTTCTGATGTTGTCTTACTTGGTTTTGTGTTTGTTCCCTGGTTTCTATTTCTTCTCTGATCTTCTGGCCTTGTGACCTGTCGTTGAACAATGGGTCTCTACCTGAGTAGTGGCCAGCATAATGTCTGATCAAGCAGAGCATCTCTGTCCAAGTTGAGTATGGAGACATGGATATGATGAGGAGTAGAGGAAGTGTGTGTGTGTGGGGGGGGGTGGGTGGGAACATGATGAGGAGGCAGAGTCAGAGTGAGGAGGGTTCGTGAGCCAGTGGCTGACAGAGAGATCTAATGGCTAGCCTGGCATCTGAATGAGCAGGGATCTCTGATTAAGTTGGGTGTTGGGACATGACAAGGAGAACGGGAAGGGGACTGGAAGTAGGTGAAGTGGGCACCAAAAAAAGTGGTAGACCTCTGTTTCATGAATAAAGGAAACTCAGGGCCAGATCTCAGGGAAAGGCTGAAATATCAATGAGAGGAAACACCACAGTCAGATCTCACCCAGCTGTCTTCCAGCTTCCTTAGCCTTGCTCCTCCTGGCTTCTTCTGCCTCCTCTGTCTTTCTATGCCTGCCTTAAATACCCTCTTCGCTCAGTTGTTTCACATCCAGGTTAAGACTAAAGGTATGACACCACCACTGTCTTCATGGGAGCCTGGAACTCCTTCTATAAACAAGATGACCTCAAACTCAGCTTTGCTGGGATTAAGGATGTAAGTCACCATACCCAGACATTCCCTGTGGCTGAGATTAAAGGTGTGAGTTACCACTGTCTGATCCTCCTAGACTGACTATGGGTAAATACCTCTGATATCTCTGACTTGTTTTTATTAAATTGGAAACATATCCCCACATATCCCCTTTAGTGTCAAAATTGAAAAAGAAGGTTATAGTTAACATAAGAAAAAACATATACAATACGTACAATAATTATATACAATATATACAAACAATAAATGAGTAATGTCCAGTTCTTTAACAATTGGTAATTCAAAGAAAATATTCCACTATTTATCCTATTTTGATGATTACAAAGGATTATACCTAATTCACTTTCTTTCTAACTTGAATTACTAACTAAAAACTATTATTTTGATGTCTCTTAAACTTATACACTTTAACTTCAAAGTTTCTTTTCTAAAACTGTCACTAGAAAACTATAACTACCTCATCTTCAACAACCTCAAAGGCCCAAGAAGGAAATGATATTTACCCAAGTAAACAGGAAGTGCAAGCAACTTTCAAATAAAGAAATGACAGTGATGACACCTATCTGCCTGGACAGTCACCCAAAGTTCCTTCATAAAGTTGGGGCATCCATCTTCAGCCTACAAGCCCAGAATCTCTTTTCATTTCAGTGAAGCAGGAAATATGCTCTTCCCATTCTGGTATAGTTCATCAGCAGCTTCTCCTTGTGTCCTGAAGAATATCTGACAGTGTTCTCTGAACCTGAGGGACCATCTCAGCTTGTTCTGTCAAAGTTCAAAGGTCACTTTCCTATGGAACCTGCATGTCCAGTTTAAATAGCATACTATCAAGAAGTCAATACAAGAACAGTTTCTTAAGGCAGTAAATTTCACTTAAAATATACCAATATAAGATTAATATTTATTGGAAAACAAATTAACACACATGGTAACCATTATTTTAATTTAGTTGCAATGATGACATTTGGTCAGCAGGTGTCGCAGTAGCGTTCAATGATCCGTTCACCAGCAATATGGTGGATGCAGGGACTTCTAGCAGCATGAGGCTACCTGCAGGCCCTTTGTGGTCTTAAAAAGTCCCAGCAGGCGCGCACAGGCTGAATATGAACCTTAGGAAAGGCAGAATTTCACAAGATTAAGACAAGATGGTGAAGACAGGTTTCGTGCCTGCCACAGCATAGAAGTTTGTTTATAGATGGCAGCCGCTGGGCTCATGGCTCCGTGTACAGAAGTTGGGCATGGGCCCAACTCAGAGGCAGTGTTGGGAGCCTCCACTCAGTGCTGTGAAAGCCGGGTGCAGACTTTGCTCCAAAGCAGGGGCGGGAACCCTCAACTTCAGCTCAATGAGCTTCCTGGTCTTGGCTGCTGGGTAACGGCAGCCAGGCACGTGCAGTGGGGGTCACAGAAGCCCGGTGCACTCACCACCATCCAGCCACCCTGCCATGGGACAGAGCATGGCCAAATGACTAGGGGAGTGATAATTAGGAATTATGAGAAAGAGGGCGTTTTAGCACATACACAGGAGTCTTCTGTTTTCTGGCACTGCTTAGGGCTTGAATAAACTCTCCAGCCTGGCCCCATGTTGGGTGCCAGATATGGCAGTAAATCTCACTTAAAATATATCAATATAAGATTAATATTTATTAGAAAACTAATTAACACGATAACTATAGCTATAGCTTAAAAATATACTTGAGTGATCAGATAGTCTAAGCAATAGACGTTAATCTAGTCTCTCAAAAAGGAAAAAACAAACAAGCCATTCAAGATCTCAACAGCCCCTCTTAAATGGGGCTGGCCACACCCCCTTCAAGAACCTGAGATCCTAGATAAGTGTCTTTTGAGCTTATCAACTGACACCTAAATCCTACCACAGTTTCTTGCCACAAAGAACATAGACTCCATATGGAGTTTCTTCGATGCCCATTTTTTCTCTTGAAGTAGATTGGTGTTGCCAGGAGCAGACCTGTTTCACTGTCCAGAAAAGTCTAAGTTCTTAAAATATTTTAAATGCCATATTCTATGAATCTCTGGAGTGTTTGAAGAAGACCTGTTCATCTAAAATATATTTTTTCATCTTGAAAACATATCTAACATGACTATGTTTGAAAGTAATGTCTAACTACTAACTTGCATTACTTTATATTCTAATTATTTGGTAATAAAAACTTTCATGGACTAGCAATTTGTATTACATTGTTAGATGGATTGAATACGTATAATACCTTGAACAAGCAGAGATATTTGTACAGTAACACAATTAATCTCAATATACACAATTTGTATACAATATACAAAAATCCAATCCAATGTAAAATATTTAAAGCTAGTAAACTCTTTAAAAAGAAGATTCAATAATCTATCATTATATCATATATATCTCTATCCCCCTTTTCTTTCTATCTTGAATCTAATCGCTCTTGTTTAACTTTTTCTAATCATAACCATTAACAATTTTTAACCAATTAACCTAAACACTGACAACCATCCATAACCCATCGAACAACCAAAAACAACCCACCTCACCTATTGGGAATATGGGCACCGTGATCTTAAATTTACTTCCTGCTGTCTGTGGGCAACGGCATCTTTAGGAGATCCTGAAAAGAAAACTTTTGTTAGATGTCAACTTCCGAAATAAGTAGCTGTATCATTTGTTGTCCAATCTCTATATTACAGGAAAGTGCATGGTTTGTCTCAAGTCCTGGCTGTAGAAGTCTGTGAAGCTGGTCCATCTCAGCGAGCTGCCTTGAAGTTGTCCTGAGCAGTTTGTAGTCCAAATCTGATCTTTGGTTGGTGTTTGTCAGCCTAGTGGCTTCATCATAGTCTATGTGAAATCATCATTGTGGGGCCCCATCTTCCTTTTGGATACTTCATGTCTGCAATTAGGCATTGTCATGGATCACTGCAGAAAACTGATAAGAGACTGAGACCCAACACAATGTACAGGAAGCTAAATATATAAGTATTTTTTCAGCGTAGGATTAGTAACAATAGAATAGTCCCTTATTTTAGTTATTCTTCTGTCCCATATCAGGTGGCTCTTCTGATATGATACAGAGATTTTGTATTTTCCTGTAACAAGTATGCTTGAATTTAGAGAAGGGGAGAGCCACACTCCAACTCTAAAGCCAGATTTAAATTATAATTAAACTGGGACTTCAACTTACTATATTATATATATATGTACATATATATATATGTTAATCAGTTTTACCTTATGAAGTATACTGGTACCAATAGGTCTGATATACTTTTGCTTGTAAATTTTTTTGGATAGCCTTTTTTCTGCCTTAGACGTCTAGATGTCCAAGGCCTTTTAACTTCTTGAAGATGGGAACTTCTAGTTTTCTATAAAGACAAAAACAAAAACCTGCCCCCTCCCTTTGTTTTTTCTTACAACTTAAAGAATGTAATATGGGTGGATGAGATATTAATTCTTATTTTCATGAAGTTTCTTTGGTTCAAATCAAGTCTTTATTAATTTTGATGGTATCCATGACTTTTCTTTACTCATGGAAACAAAAGCAAAACCCCTTCCCCAATGTAGTACATATCCTGCCTTACATTCAGAGGTTAGCACATCTTTGGAGTAAACAGTTGATTTAGTTCAACTGTTTTTTCTATACTCCAATGCCTTTCAAAAGCTGTTGTTCCTTTCTCATTAGCACTGAGAAAATTCAAAGTTAATAAAGCATTATGTAGTCTATCTCTAGGGGTCTTTGTTATTCCTTTATGTTTATTTAGCATATCCTTTAGAGTTTGATTTGATCTTTCTATGACTGCTTGCCCTGTACGATTGTGTGGTATTCCTGTAATATGCTTTATATTATAATAAGCAAAAAATTGTTTCATTTTACTAGAGACATATGTTGGAGCATTGTCAGTCTTAATTTGTACAGGTATTCCCATGATGTCCATAACTTCTAGCATATGTGTGATTACAAAATCAGCCTTTTCTAAACTCAAAGCAGTTGCCCATTGAAATCCTGAAAACATATCTATTGTATGATGGACATATCTTAATTACCCAAATTCTTTAAAATGAAATAAATCCATCTGCCAGATTTATTTACTATGTATGCCTTTAGGATTACTTCCTGCTGGCAATGGAGTTTGGTTATAGAATGAACAAGTGGGACACCTCCTTACAATTTCTTTGGCTTGTTTCCAAGTGTTACAGAAGTCTTTTTTTTTTTTTAATTCTTTGCTACTGATACGATGCTTTTTATGAAACTCTGAGGCCTCTAGTACATTTTCTATTAATAATTTATAAATTTCATCATTACCTTGTGTTAAAAGACCTGGCAGACCCATATGGGATTGTATGTGTGTTATACAGAAGGAATGAGTTCTAGTCCTGATTATTTCTCATAATAGAATAAATAATAAATTTAATTTTGACTCTTCATTAATAGAATAAGCCATTCAATGTGCAGAACAACTCTTTCTGCATACCGAGAGTCAGTGACTATGTTAAGAGATTTGGTAAAATCCATTAACACCATCACAATAACATATAATTCTGACTTTTGAACAGAATTATAAGGGCTTTGAGCCATTTTACTTGTATGTTCTGATTTGTAACCTGCCTTTCCTGATTTTTTGCATCTGTATAACATGTAGGAGCTCCAGAAATTGGTTTATCTCATATAATACAAAAAGAATTCAATTAGTTTTCTTTAGAAATTTAATTCTTTGATTGAGGACATTTGTTGTTAATATCTCCCAAAAAATTACTGCAGGCTCTTTGTGAAGGTTCACTTTCTACCCATAACTGGTCAATTTCTTCATTAGTTAAAGATATAACAATTTCTGCTGGGTCCATTCCTGTCAATTGATGAAGTTTTAATTTTCCTTTAAAAATGAGTTCAGAAATCTTTTCTACATATGTCTTTAATTTCTTACTCGGTTCGTGTGGAAGAAATATCCATTCCAATATAACATTTTCCTTTTGCATTAAAGTTCTTAGAGGGCAAGATGACTAGAATGTAATTAAGGTCTGGATCCACAAGATCCACATGTGCATCCTGTATTTTTTTTTCTACCAAAGCCAATTCTTTCAGCTTCAGGTGACAATTCTCTCAGACTATTTAAGTCCTTGTAACCATTTAAGGTTTTGAGCAAATTATCTAGTTCATCATTTTTAAGTCCAATAGTCGGTCGTAAGTTGGCAATATCTCCTAGTAGTCTTTGAAAATCATTGTCTTCAATCTATCTCTCCTGATTTGTACCTTTTGGAGTCTGATTTTTTGTTGGCCTATTTTATATCCTAAATAATGAATGGAATCCCCTCTTTGTATTTTTTATGGGACAATTTGTAATCCCCAAGCAGGCAAATTTTTTTTTTCATTTTTTCAAAAATTTTTTCCTAAGGTATTGGTATTTGAACCGGCCAACAAGATGCCATCCATGTATTGATAAATTATAGATTGTGGGAATTGGTTATGTATTTGTTCTACTGGCTTTTTTACAAAATACTGGCACAGAATAGGACTACTCAGCATTCCTTGAGGGAGGACCGTCCACTGGAATCTTTTTACAGGATGAGAATCATTATAAGTAGGCAATATAGCGGCAAATTTTTCTTTGTCTTGTTCTTGTAAAGGTATTGTAAAAGAAACAGTCTTTTAAATCAATAACTATAATAGGCCATTCTTTAGGTAACAAGGAAGGCAAAGGAATCCCAGATTGTAGAGAGCCCATTGGCTGGATCACCTTGTATATCACCCTTAGATCTGTTACCATTCTCCACTTTCCAGATTTATTTTTAATAACAAATGCAGGAGAATTCTGAGGACTGGTTGATTCTTCTATATGCTGGGCATTTAGCTACTTCTGTACCAGCTGCTCGAAGTCCTGGAATTTCTCTTTTGTTAGAGATGAACCCATATAAGCCTATCTGTTAGCCATTTTAGAGGCAGTGCTGTGGGTGTTTTTGAAAGATCAGCAGCTGTTGGGCCTTGTTTCTGTAATCTGAATGGATTGTGACGGTTTCTCATAATACCTTCTAATGTTTTTTCCAGAACCATGTGCTAGTTAATGGCTCATTTCTGTGTTTGGAGGAATATTATTCTATGTGTTCCATTGTTGTAGTAAATCTAATCCCCATAAATTTATAGCAATGTTAGCCACATATGGCTTTAATATTCCTCTCTGTCCTTCTGGTCCTTTACACTCAAGCCATCTTGCACTCTGTTTTTCCTGGGATATCAACCCAATACCCAAAAACTGAACATTTACCTCCTGAAGGGGCCAACTTGGATGCCATGACTCTGGTGAAATTATTGATACATCCTTACCTGTGTCCAATAAGCCTTCAATAATAACATCATTTATTTGTATTTTTAATTTTGGCCTTTGTTCATTGATTGAAGCTTGCCAAAACATTCACTTTATAATTTTTCCTGAGTTCTTTTCTTTTTCTGTAGATTTTCTATCATTCAGTGTAGTATGTATTTTTTAAAATAGGTTTTAATTTTTTAAATTGTTCTGGGGAAGGTGTTTCCTCCACAATGGCAGGGTAAGATTGGATTATATTTGATATGGGGGCTTTTGAAAGCCTTTTTGGGGCATTTACCAAGGGCAGAAAGTTATCTTGTCTGTCCCTTATGTACTCATTTGTCCAGTGTTTTCCTTTTCCACACCTTCTGCATACTCCAGAAGGGAGGGGTGTTCTCTTGGGATTATTCCTAACAAAAGCACTGTTTCTGGGAACACCTTGTTTACAATCTCTTTCTATGTGACCTTGCCTTCTACAATTGTAACATTTAACATTTGACTTTTCTTATATTTCTAGAAATAAGCTCTCCTACCCAGTTATCATCATTGTCATAAGACTCTAGATTAATTGTCTCAAATCCAGTCTTCCAAGGGTGCTCACCTTGCTTTTAATGGTCTAAGCATTTTTCTACATTGTGTATTAGCATTTTCAAAAGCCAGTGATTTAATTATTATTCACCTGGCTTCTGAGTCTGCTACTATTCTGTTTACTGCTGCAGTTAATCTGTGCCAAAAGTCTTTAAAAGTTTCTTTTGGGCTTTGAATTACTTTTGTGAATGATTCAGTTTTCTTTCCTATTTCTTCAATCTGATCCCACGCATTTAAAGCTGCCATGCAGCATAAATCCAGAGTATGTTCATTGTATAATGACTGCTTTTCAATATCAGGATAATCCCCTTCCCCAACAAGTTGGTCTTGGGACACTTCTATGACTCTGGCCCTGCTTCTTTGTTCTATTGTTTTAGCGTCATCCTTCCACCATATTTCCACTGTAAAAGTGGCTCAGCCTCTAAAACAGCTATAACCATATCTAACCAATCTTTAGGGGTGATTGGCTGTTTAACATTTGTTTTACAAATGCTGAGTGCATCCTATATGTTACAATAGCTTCATTTACTCTCCTTAATTCTAGCATTTATACTAGAGCCCAGCTAGCTTCTCCATCATCTTTATTATTGTTCATTTTTAAAAGGTTACTGTGTATATTAATGTTGCCTGTTTTTGTCTAATTTTAGATGACTTCGCTGAAATTGATTCTTCATATTCCTCTGTTTGAATCTCAACATCTTGTGTTCTCTCTTGACAGGCTTTTTTAAGAGACTTTTTTCTTGGAAATAATATTAATTGACTTTTTAAATGATAAAACAGAAGTCAAACAAAAAATATTCACAATAAACAGTATGATAAACATGATAGTCCCACCTACCATATTTACCTTTTCCTTCACTGGTTGTAATACCAAATCATCTAGCAAAAGATCACAGAAGGACCAAGCGCCCTCCATTGCCTTAAACAAATTCCCTCTTTTAAAAAATTTTTAATTTACTCACCAATTTGTTGTCCATGATGATTCAAATGACTGTGAAGTGGGGCAGCTACCTAGTGTGATAGCAGCCCAAGGAGGGGTCCAAAAAGATAAAAAGAAACAACCGACAACCCACCAGGAGAAAGAGGCTACTGTCTTAAAAACTTACCCAGGTGAGAGTGAAACAGAAACATGTATGCCCGGTCTGCCTAAGGCTGGAGGCTAACTCAGAACAGAAAGCCTAGCCAGCCAGTAATTACTCCTCTGGCCACATGTTGCTCTGGCCAGCAAGTGCTGTTTTTTGGGTAGGGAGGGGAGAAATTCGTGCCCCAAAGTTGGACACCAAGTGTTGCATGAGTAAAGGAAACTCAGAGCCAGATCTCTGGGAAAGGCTGAGATATCAGAGAGTAAACACCACAGTCAAATCTGATCCAGCTGTCTTCCAGCTTCCTCAGCCTTGCTCTTCCTGGCTTCTTCTGCCTCCTTTGTCTTTCTATGCCTGCCTTAAATACCTTCTTTGCTCAGTCATTTCACATCCAGGTTAAGACTAAAGGTGTGGCACCACCACTGCCTGCCTGGTAGCCTGGAACTCCTTCTATAAACTAAGCTGGTCTCAAACTCATATCTGCTGGAACTAAGGGCGTAGGTCACCAATCTTGGATATTCCCTCTAGGATTAAAGGTATGAGTTACCATTCTCTGATCCTCCTAGACTAACTGTGGGTAGATTCCTCTGATAACTCAGACTGGTTTTTATTAAATTTGAAACATATATCCACAGACATCTATGGGTTGGTGGCCTACCTGAAATTCTGGAGGCTGATGTGGTCTCTGATTGAGCAAGGAAATACTTGATTTTGTTTTTTTAAGTATGTGTGGTGCACACATTTAATCCCTATACTCAGAAAGCAGTGCCAGGTGGATCTCTTTGAGCTAGATGCCAGCCTGATGGACAGAGTAAGTTTCAGGTCAGCTAATGCTATGCAGAGAAACCCTGTCTTGAGGGGGGAGGAAGAAGTTTGAGTAGGGAAACTTGAAGTAACTGAATTGGTTGTTGTAGACCACACATGATTATATTTTAAAAAATTATCATTTCCTAAGCATGGTTCTTGTTGATGTGGCAACTCTATCATTAGACATAATGTTTAGACACTTGTTATCACTATGTTTTGTCATTCTATTCTTGGCTGGATATTGTAGCAGCTCTGTACTTTGGTCCACTGAATGATTACCTTACTCTTCATTGTATTGGCTACTTTCACTGGGGGATATGACAAGAAGAAATGTAAGGGTAGGGCTTAAATGGAGTTATAGTTTCAGTCTGTACTGGAGGTGAGGGTGTGGAGGCATTTAGATCGTGACTGTAGGAATATAAACGTGGTACTTCTTACTCCTCCAAATCTTCATGGTCAAAGAAGCATGAGGCAGACAGGAAGTTGTGCCATGTAATAGAACTTTAACGGTCAACCCCCCAGGGCCCTAATTCTTGCAGCAAGACTGTACTTTTTAATAGATTCAATGATATTCTGTGCATGATGCATTTATAGTTCACCATGAAGGGTAAGCTGTGGTGGAAGATGACTCCATTGTGGCTCAACTGGGACATACTGGGACTCCTCTAACAGAAAGCAGACAGAAGGGAGATCCAGTTCGTAAAACTTCAAAGTCTCCATTCAGTCTCCTCTGCTCCAGCATAGTTATCCTTCCAATTATTACAATATTTAAAACCATATTTCTAGTGTGGACCAAGTGTTCTAAAAACAAAGCCTCTGGTGGTCAGTTCACATTATAAGTACAGTACCCATCTTCTATTATACCCAATGTTTGTGTTGTACTTATAAATTTGCCTTCTTATTATGTTTTATTTGATTATTATTTTTGAGTGTGATAGACCCAAAGTATCAATAACAGTTACTTGAAGGTGAGAACTTCCCAATCCCTTCTCAATGACTGCACTAAAGTTCACTCTCCTTCACTTAAATAGGAAAGTTTTATTTCTTCAGTGATGGAGAGAGAAGAACCACACATCTATTTCATGTCATGAGGCTATCCCATTGTGTTGCCCCTGTTGTTAAGTAATCATACTCTATTTAATGTGAAACTTGTGACTTTTTTTTTAAAATAAAAGCAGAGGAGAGCAGATAATCCATCTCTTGTTAGGAGTTTTGTTTTGTTTTCCTAGAATCATTCTTCAGCATTCTAAAGGTTTTTTTTTCTCTTCTATTGAAAACTCTGTGTAGATGCCTAGCCCAATTTTTATTGGGTTGCTTTTCTGACTCTTTGTTTTTTGAATTGTGTGTATGTTCTGGATATTAAGCCTCTGTCAGATGCAGATTCTTTCCCTTTCTGTGGGTGCCTAGTCTCTTGTTTGATTTCTTCTTTAATGGTGCAAGAGACTTTTAGCTTTATGAGATCACACTTGTTGGCCTTAATTTCTAGATGAAGGGAGTCCTGTTCAGAAGGTCCTTTCTTACATTCATATTATGTAGAATACCACCTATGTTTACTTTTAGCAATTTTAATGTTTCCAGTTTCAAATTGAGGTTTTTGATTAACTCGAAGCTATTTTTTTTTTTGTGCAAGATTAGATAGGGGTCTATTATAATTATTCTGCATGCAGACATCCATTTTCCCCAGCACCATTAGTTCATGATATTGTATTTTCTCAGTGTATGTATTGACTCTTTATCAAATATTAGATAGTTATGAGTACTAATGTTTGGGTCTTCTGTTTTATTTTATTGGTCTACATGTCTGTTCTCAGAACTTTAATTACTATAGCTCTATAATATATCTTGAAGTCTGGAATAGCAAACCCTTTAGTATTTGTATTTCTCAGGATTACTTGGGCTCTCTGGGATCTTTTGTGCTTCCATATGAACTTTGGGGTATTTTTTTTCTATTTCTGTGAAGAATGTTGTGGTACTTTGATAGGGATTTCATTAAAATTGCAAACTACTTTTGGTAGTGTAGATACTTTATAATAATAATTCTACCAAACCATGAAACCAGGGTCTCTTTCCATTTCCTAGTGTCTTTCTCAATTTCTTCAGAGGTTTGAAGTTTCCTTCATTGTAGATGTTTTTCCATCTTATTTAGATTTATTCCAATATACTTTGTTTAATGATGATATTGTAAATGGGGGTTGTCCGTGATTTTCTCAGTGTGTTTGTTGTTGTTTAGAAAGGCCACTGATGTTTATAAGTTGATTTTGTATCTTGCTACTTTGTTGAAATTATTGATTATTTGTATAAGTTTTCTAGTTGAATTTTTAGGATTTTGTGTGTATATTATTATGTCTGCAAGTAAAAATAATTTAAATTTTCAGATAGGACTGCTGGGCCATGTCAGAGGAGCAGTTGGTGGCAACTGAAGTTCAAGGTCTCAGCTCACCAGGAGGTGAATCCCTGATGGGTGATAGGCAGGGGCCCAAGACCAAGAGTGTCTTTTGCTTCTGCTCTGCCTTAATGTGTTTGTTACTGCCATCTTTCTTTGGTATCTGGCATGGTGCGAATGCATGTGGGGAGATCTCCACTACCTGTAATGCAGTATGTTTATTTTATAAAAACATCCCACTCTATGGGCTTTTAGATTGTTATGAATATTTTTTCCTAAACTGTACTATCTAGTTGATGATGATAATAATAATTTAACTGTAGTTTTGATGATTAAAATTAAGTACAAGGAAGTGTGACACAGCAAGGGCCTATGAGTTTCACCTAAGGAGCTACAGAGATGTAGTTCAAATTAAGTATTAAGGAAAACTTTTGAGTCCCAGGAGCCAGGCTGGCTCAATTTGTTTTACTTTTAATGATGAAAGAGGCATTCACAGGTTTTCAAATGCATCATAGCGGAAATGAAGCCTTAAAATTACTTCAGGTTGAGATAAACAATCTAAAGTTCACAAGGACACGTTGCTGAGTTAACTATTTGTTAGGTGAGGGTCAAAAATATAAATCAGCTCAATTCTTACTAGTTGATTTGTTATGGCTGGTGATCAAAGGTGATGATTAATTCCTTGTACCCATTTTTGTATCTCACTCTCCTGTTATAAAAAGCCTACTGAGTGAGCATGCACTCTAAAGGTTTGAGGTAGAGCTGACTGATTGCTTTTCATGTATAATAGTTTAGATTTGTGATTTAAGAATCTTTACAAGATTACTTTTCAAGGTAAGTAATAAAGTAATTGATTTTTTTTCTTTGTAACTGAAATATGGCACCTGTTAACAAAAGAAATGACTGAGAAAGACATTCTGCTTTCTTACACTCTGTTAGTCTGTAACAAGTTGCTTAGATGTAAACGTATGTGGGTTCTTAGGGTGACTTTGTTTTAATCACGTAAGGGAGATAAAAACATGTTTTTACCTGTGTTCATTATAATCATTCATTTGAAAAACAGTATGTGACCACATTGTAATTCCCATATTGCCTTACAGTTTTTGTTGTGGAATATAAGTAATGCAGAACCAGAATAATACAGAAGAATAAAGAAGGAAACCAGCAAGAGTGTTTGAGTGTCTTTTCCCCTACCCCCTCAGATAAAAGTCATAATATGCCTGACTCTGTGGATTTCCCCTTGAGCCCTGAGCTTCAGGAGACTGCCTCCCTCTCCAACTCAGGCAGTGATAGATGATCCCAGCTAAGACACCTATTGATAGTGGAGAGGTTGCCTGAACTCTCCATCTTTTATCAGATTGGTGACTATCCTAATTGTCATCAGAAAGCCTACATTCAGTAACTGATGGAACCAGATACAGAGATAAATTGGCAAGCACTGGGCCTAGCTCTTTGAGCTCTAGAGAAGAAAAGGGAGGAAGGATTGTATGAGCCATGGGGATGTCAAGGTCAGGAAGGGAGACAGCAGACCTGAGCTCCTGGGAGCTTCTAGACTCTTGAACAACAGTAAGTCTCCATGGTCCCATGACTTAGGCCCTTTGAATGTACACTGTAAGGGTTGAGAAACTCGCTGCGTAAAGGAAGACTCTAAGAGACATCTCTCATGCAAAAAGCAAAGGGAATTTAAGTATACTTGGGGTTCAGCTCACTGAACACTCAGGAACAGAGAGAGTACACCAAACTGAGATTGAACAAAGCTTTTATAGGTCATGGGGGTTGCTACGAGCAGGAATGCAGGTGCAGGAATGCATGTGGCAAGTGACATATCTCAGGAATGCAGGAGGCAGATCTTGGAACTTTAAGCGTGTTTTTTGTTTATCAGGAGGGGGTGGTGAATATCCATAAAGAGTTAAACAAATTTTCCTTTACAACATGACAGTTATGTAGCTTGGTCTGTTTGTGAAATGCCTAGCAGTCAGATCAAGAGTTGTCTTTGGCACTTGAAATGGCTTTTGAGAACCTGTTCCACATGCTGGGCTGCCTTACCCAGCCTTGATGCCTAGGGAGGAGCTTGATCTTGCCTCCACTTGAAGTGTTGTGCTTTTTGATGCCCAGGGGAGGTCTTTGAGATGAGGAATGGATGGGGATGGTGATGGAAGGCAGGAAAAGGGATAGGAATAGGAAGAGGAAGTAGGAGGAAAGGAGAGAGGGAAAACTGTGGTCAGTATGTAAGATAAATTTAAAAAATTAATTAATAAAATAAAAAGTCTTCTTTTAGCTATTAATGGAAAAATTTATAGTACTATATTGCATTACATTTTAAAAAAATATACAAAACACTGAATTTCCTGAAAATAATAAGTTCTCAATGACCATTAACCTGGGAATCTAGAGTTTTGGAAACTTCTCTTGTTTTCTAGGATAAATTCATTTGTTTCAGTCTTTCTTTTCAGTTGTGGCTACACATTAGAACAACAGTTCCCCCAAACATAAAGGCTCCAATTCAATACAATGAAAACACAGTGCTCCACAGTAGGACCTGAAAAAAAGGAAAACAAAGGTCTGGGAGTTTTTGCTGTGATCTCATGTGAGAACAAAGTCCACTTGGAGGAGAGATTAAGTCTTGTCCGTGGTTGGAGGGTTTTGTATCAGAGACTCACCCATGGATTTCCGGACTTCATTATATAAGCTTTACATCATAAGCACACACTCACACTCACGTCAGTAAGAAGAGAAGGCGAGATGGCTTTCAGTGTGTTTCTGGGGCTTGTTCTCTCATGCCTGCTTCTCCTCTCACTATGGAGGCAGAGCTCTGAGAGAAGAAAGCTCCCTCCTGGTCCCACTCCTCTCCCAATCATTGGAAATATTCTTCAGATAGACCTTACAAACATCAGCAGATCACTGAGGAATGTAAGTACGTGTTTGGCTTTCCCAGTAGCATTGAAAGGCAAGTAAATGGTCCACTGTTGAAGTGAAACATGCCTGGGGATGCCCGGGATAATAAATAGATGATTGCTGGTTTGTCTCCTGAACTTTGACCTACCAGCTGCATTTTTTTTTTTTTTAATCACATCATTGTCAGAAACCGTAGATTGAGGTAGTGTGATGTGGATAGGAAAATGCTAGTGGGTGTTCAGTAGTGTGG
Organism: Phyllotis vaccarum; assembly: GCA_033318265.1. Taxonomy (NCBI): domain Eukaryota; kingdom Metazoa; phylum Chordata; class Mammalia; order Rodentia; family Cricetidae; genus Phyllotis; species Phyllotis vaccarum. The sequence goes on along the minus strand of JARWLC010000004.1, from coordinate 22,625,809 downwards.
CAAAGTTGTAAACTTTTGTTCTTCCGCACTTTTTATTATTATTTTTTTTTTGAGACAGGGTTTCCTGTGTAGCCCTGGCTGTCCTGGAACTTGCTCTGCAGATCACACTGTCCTCGAACTCAGAGATTCCCTTGCCTTTGTCTCTTGAGTGCTGGGATTAAATGAACATCCAGCACAGTTGTTGTTCTTAGTAGTTGTTTGCTGTGATTTTAGGCTGAAGATCTACAAGAAGAGTGATTATCATGGAACTTTTTTCCCTCATATCTGAGCCATACATTTTATTTAGGTTGGCTGATCAAATAGAAATTCTTTTGTCCAGGTAATAGTTATGGGTCTGAATAACATAAGAACGTAAGACATGGCATAAACAAGCAGGAGGTCAGGGCTCAATTGTTGGTTTTAGAATTATGGGGACAAGCATGCTGTTTGAAGAACTTATTTTTCTAGGAAATGCTGGTGCCCTGGCACCCTGTGTAGAAGCTGTTTGTAGTGGCAGTAGCTGCAAACTAGGCTGAGGAACAGAATAACCTCGAAGTCATTTGAAAGCCACTTGTGCTTTCAGAGAGCTTCTAAATAAGGATGGCTGTAAAAAGAAGTTAAAATAGCATTAGATGCCCAATAAGGGAAAACTATTTCTCTAGTCTGGGTGGAGACAACAATCCATGCATCTCAAATTATTTGTTAAATCATTGGTCTTGTTAATCACCTGGTTAATAGACTAAGTCTCAGGAAGACTTATTCACCTAAAATTATAATTTTATAAATATGTTTATATACTTCTTTATGAGAAATGGGAGGAATGATGATCTGTTTATTTAATCTATGAACTTCTGTCCAGGAAGCCCACCTATGGGGTCATTCCCTATGGAGCAGGAGCTACCCTGTCTATAAATCTGCCCACTTCAGAAACACATGACTCTCCTTTTTCTTTCTGATCCCAAAGAGTGGAAACCTGAACCTGTCTTCCTTGATGCTCTAACTTCCATATTCTTTCTCTAAAGCCCCCTCTCCCTCCTTGCCATGTAGTTCCTTGTCTGCCATGTGGCTGCTTGCTAACTTTGAGCCTAACTCAAAAGCTTGGCTTTCTATGTCTTCTCTGTCTTCTGGAAGCTGCTGGGATTTTTCTACTTGCCAGCTCCGTGGTTTCTCTTTTTAAATGCTAATAAAATTCTCCTCTGCTTTCTTCTGAGTCTGTTCTTAAATTCATTTATTTACAAAACTAAAAACCCTGAGAGGGGATTTTTCTGTGGCAACAAGACTCTTTGTAGATGATGACATGAATTTCAAGCTGAGCATAGGCAGATATGGCAAATTGTTCAAGATTCAAACACTAAATAGATGTTCAAATTTTGCTTTTTTGCTATATGAACTTTGGGACAATAGAAAGTAATATGGAAGTTTTTGGTCAGTTTTTTTCTTTTATAAACCAGAATAAACGCACAAGCTAAATATGTTGATTTGATGATTAAATATAACCGTTTACCAATTACTTGGCTATTGTAGTCAAACTAACAGCTCTAACCACTACTATATTTATGTATAAAATTAAAAGACTGAAGTGTTTTGTGATAAGAAAAATATACATTTATAATGATAACAACCATTTGAGATTTCTGTATAGAAAATAATACTGATCCCCTTTGCTACATTGAAAAAAATCATCTTTTCATTTTCCAGCTTTCTAAAGTCTATGGCCCGGTGTTCACCCTGTACTTGGGCAGGAAGCCTGCTGTGGTGTTGCATGGATATGAAGCTGTGAAAGAAGCCTTGATTGATCATGGGGAGGAGTTTGCTGGAAGAGGAAGCTCCCCAGTGGCTGAAAAATTTAAGAAAGGCCTTGGTAAGTGTTTGTGTGTCTTTGTGTGCACATGCCTCTGTGTCCATGTTCTTATGTATATATATGCCTATGTGTCCATGAACCCATGTGCCCATGTATGTATATTGGGCTGTGGTCATAGGAGTATGAGGATGGAAAGTAGTCTTCCTCAGCTTGACCTTCTGTGTGGCAGCCACTCATCAGCCTCTCCCTCTTTATTTATTTATTTATTTATTTATTTATTTATTTATTTATTTATTTATTTATTTTAGGAATTATTTCTAGCAATGGAAAGAACTGGAAAGTGATACGGCGCTTCTCACTCATGGCTCTGAGGAACTTTGGGATGGGGAAGAGAAGCATTGAGGACCGTGTTCAAGAGGAAGCTCGCTGTCTTGTGGAGGAGTTGAGGAAAACCAATGGTGGGTGTCACCAATCTTGACAGACTCCTGTCTTCTATAATCAGGCTCTTGGAAGCATTTTAGGTGCGATCCAAGCTTTCTTTTTAGTTCTTTCTGAGATCCTACAAAAAGGACAGGTAGTTTGTAGCAAAGACTAGAGTCTGCATACCCATCACTTTCGTAGATTCCAAGCCACAATTTTATTTGGAAACTAACTTTTTCTTTAGTTTTCAAATTAGAATGTGAATATATGAATACAGTTATTATTCAATATAGGTTTTCAGTTCACTTCCTGATGAACTGAGGAATGTTTACCTTTAGAATAATTGTGTCATCCCTTCTAGTTAATTTCGCCAGAGAACACTCAGTAGATAACATGGAGACAGTGATCACACCATACTCTTGTAGAGCTGGGACTATGTCTGTTTTCTTTAACTGAACTATCTTGGAGAACAGGCATATCTCAGTCTTTCATACAGGTCTGGTATCGAGTTTTTGCAGATACATTGCTATATAATGTTTCTAATTTCTTGGTTATATCTTAACAAATATTAATTTATGTCCCATAGAGTAAAAAAATTCGTATAAGACAAAAACATATCCTGTCGTTTGGCATGGTAGTGCATGCCTTTAACCCCAGCACTTGAGAGGCAGAAGCAGGTGGATTTCTGTGAGTTCAAGACCAGCCTGGTGTACTGAGTGAGTTCTAGGACAGTCAAAGCCACACAGAGAAACCATGTCTCGAAAAAACAAACAACAAAAAAATTCTTGTTATCTAGTACTCCATTGAATTATATTTTTGAACAAATATATACAATTACATAATTTTGCAAGTAAATATTTTAAAATCACTTGTGTAACTTACATTTCTGCGGGTTGTTTCTTTGACTAAGAGTTCTTATCTTAATTTTACTCAGAAATTCATCTTGTGTTTAGTGTTCATTTGGATAATTTCTCGTCTCAGTAGCATCAGCAGATTTTCTTTTCGATATTAGCTTTTCCAATACCCGAAGTTATCTCAACCCCTGTCTTTCTAGCTGTATTTCATTCAACTGTTTATTCTGTATAAAAGCTTTCCAAACCCCACAGTTCTTTCCTTTGTTCTTACTACTGTTTCACTGAGAGACTTTGAAACTGGTGACTTTCTACTGAAGGTGTGAATTATTGAAGTTTTAAAAAGTCCTTTCCCCCCCTCATTCAAAGCAACAGACAACTGGGGTGAAAAGCTAATCAAAAGGCACCGGATGAAAGCTAAATACACTCAAATCCAGTGTTAAGCTAGTTAACTAGATCGGAAAGTCAACTAGGGCACATGGAATAATAAGTACCAGGCAGTGTGTAAGTGTGATTAGCATGCTTTAGTTTACTTGTCAACAGATAAATTATTATTTTTTAATGTACGTTGATGTTTTGACATGGGTGTCAGGTCCCCAGGAACTGGAGTTACAGACAGTTGTGAGTTGCCATGAGGATGCTGAGAATTGAACCTGGGTCCTCTGGAAGAGCAGCCAGTATCTCAACTACTGAGCCATCTCTCTGGCCCCCAGATACATAGTTATATATATATATATATATATATATATATATATATATATATATATACATATGCACATACATGTACATGCAAAGCTATTTTTCAATGCAATTTTATAATTGTTCCCACCTCTCCAGGCTCACCCTGTGATCCCACCTTCATCCTGAGCTGTGCGCCCTGCAATGTCATCTGCTCCATTATTTTCCAGAGTCGTTTTGAATATACAGACCAGAATTTTCTTAAGTTGATGAATAATTTAAATGAAAATTCCAAAATTATGAGTTCCCCTTGGATGCAGGTGAGTCTATATTCCTTTCAGTCACAAACACACACACACACACACACACACACACACACACACACACACACACACAACCAACCAACAATCAAGCAAACAAACAAAAAACCTAAAACAAACCCACCAAAAACCCAGAGCAAAATACCAAGAAGAACAACAGGAAAACAAATAACAAAGAAATTTGTTTCCTGACGTTCCCACAATTCTTTAGTGACCATGCAGGAAGTTAAATATGTCGATATCACAGGGACACTGAGAAATTTGCTGGTGAACATTTAAGAAAGATGCCTGAATCCTTAATTTTACATCTAGAAAAATGACGGCTAGGATATGAGACTCTGTTAATCTTGCATGCTCTCTGTCAACTAATTTTTCTACTAAATCCCAGATCACTCTCTCTATAGATCTTTATGATCTAGTACTCAGAAGATTCCCACATAACTCTGGACACCTATTTCATTATTTATCCTTCTTTAGCAAAACTCTTACCCAAAAATTGGGATCACTGATACTACCAGGCTGTAACTTTTCCAGACCACCAGACCCCTAATCATGACATGTAGACTTAATATTAGTTATGAATGATTGGCCTTATTTTAGGATCATTTCTTACTAGCTCTTATAACTTAATTTAACCTGTGGTTTGCCTTGAGGCTTTCTACCTTTCTTTGATTCTGGATGTTCTACTTTTCTGCTTCCTCTGTGTCTGACTGGTAGGTGCCTGCCTGGCTGGCCCCAGGCATTTCCCTCTATTTCTCCCTCATTATCTTCTTTCTCATTTTCTTGAGCTTAGCTTCCTCTTTCTACTTATTCTCTCTGTCCACCAGCCCTGCCCGTGCCTCTACTGTCTAACTATTGGCTGTTTAGCTTTTTATTAGACCAATCAAGTGCGTTAGGCAGACAAGGTGAAACAAATGTAACACCTCTTTCCCTCATTAAACAAATGCAACACTCTTTTTTACACAGTTAAAGTAATACTACACATCAGTGTTGTATTTTATTACAAGACCATCCTAATTGGTCTTGTAATAAAAACATGGCACCAAATTTGGGTGAGGCTGAAAGATGAGAGAGATGGAGAAAATTGTCACCACAACTTAATCCTGAGGCTGAAAGGGGGAAGATTCTGTTTCCATGAATCTTCAGATTGAATGTTCTGAGTCCTCAGCCAAAAGGGAAGGGAAGGGCTGAATTCATCTCTTCCTGCCTTACATGCCTTTCTCCATTCAGCCATATCACTTCCTGTCTCAACCTTCCTAGTGCTGGCATTAAAGGTGTGTGTATTTCCCAAGTACTGGGATCTAAGGCATAGGATCCAAAGTGCTGAAATTAAAGGTGTGTTCTACCACTAACTGGCTTTGTTTTTCTTTTAGACTAGATTAATCTTGTGTGGTCCAGGGTGGCCTTGAACTCACAGAGATCCAGATGAATTTCTGCCTCTGCCTCTCAAGTGCTAGGATTAAAGGTGTATGTCACTACTGCATGACCTCTATGCCTAACTCAGTGACTGGCTCTGTTTTCTGATCTTCAGGCAAGCTTTACTTGTTAGATTACAAACAAAGTATCACCACATACCAGACATCATGAAATACAGTAGCAGTATTTGATGAAGAGCTGATAGCCTAATTGGCAAAGTAACTGGAGCAGGAATGACTAATTGGTTGAGCACTGTCTGGATCGCATCAGATTTCCTCTGAGCCAGCTTGGCATGCCTTACAATCTACCTAAATCTTTATGTGAGAAATCTCTCAAATAGTGTGGTGCAGATGTTTCTTCAGATTCTTCTAAATTTCTTACTCTGTTTTTGAGGCTGTTTGTGGAAAATAAGTATTAGGGACTGTGTTTGTTTCAATCAGGATATGCCAATTCCCTCAATGTCTGTTGCAGTCTATAAAATGTAAATCACACTAATTTATGTCATCCTTCAGTCCAAGATTAAATTGAACTGGTCATTAAAAAAATCAATGCATTTATACAAAGCACACATATATAATAAAGATCACATAAGAGCTTAAGAAATGAATTATTTTGTTTAATTCTATCTTCATGAAAGACTCCCCTATACATTTCTACAAGCAAAGAGAATTGCTATATACTCATGATAAAAATCACCCTTTTAAATGAATAACATATGTCATTTATTTCTGCATTTATGCTTTCTACCCAATTTCTACTCATGGTATGCATATCTACATTATATGTTTAAAAATAATTTATCATTCTTTGTAGGTTTGCAATAATTTTCCTGTTATAATTGATTGTCTACCAGGGAGTCATAATAAACTACTTAAAAATTTCACTTCCTTAAAACATTTTTGTTTGGAAAAAATAAAAGAACACCAAGAATCACTGGATATTAATAATCCTCGGGACTTTATCGATTGTTTCCTGATCAAAATGGAGCAGGTAAAATATTAACCTAACTTTGATTGCTCTGAATCCCAATGAATTGTCTTTTTTTTAAAAAAAATAATATATCATGATGATTTTATATGTATTGGTATTTTGCTTACATGTGTGTGTCTGTGCATCACATGTGTGTCTAGTATCTAAAGAGGCCAGAAGAGAACACTGGACACCCTGGAACTGGAGTTACAGATGGTAGTGAACCTTCTTGTAAGTGCTGGGAATCAAACCTGCCTCTTTTGGAAGAGTGCTCATTGTTCTTAATTGAGTAGCCAAATTCTGAACACTTGTCTTTGTTATTATAAAGATGGTTACAGGATCAGACCTATAATATTTGACAAGCACTTTGAGTGCCTGACTGTGTGCATGAATTTACACTTAGTATTCCAGACAATACAAACTTAAAGTGTTAAATAATTAGAATACATTGTGTGTATGTTTTACTTTTATGTATATGGTGTTTTTCTGGCATGTGTGTCTGTTTATCATGCATGTTCAGTATCGATAGAGTTTAGAAAAGTGTATCAGATTCCCTGGAACTGGAGTTAATGCTGGTTATTAACCACTATGTAGGTATTGGGAACTGAACCCTATTCCTCTGTAAGTGAAACAAGTATTCTTAATAATCGAGGCATATCTTCAGTCCTCAACCCTATTTTTTAGACAGAAATAATCAAGCTGAAAAGAAGCAGAATTCACAAGTTAGGTGAAGTGGAAACACTTCTAAAATAATAAAAAAAACACAAAGTATCCACCATTATATGAAGATAATATCATCTGCGCAGACAGTTTACGAAGCAAGAAAAAAGTAGCTTAAGCTAGCCTGATTTCCTACATGTTGTACAGACTGAATGGACTATTTTTTGGTTCGGGGGCATGGTGGCACTTGCCTTTCATCCTAGCACTAAGGAGGTAGAGGCAGGCAGATTTCTGTGAATCTGTCCTGGTCTACAGAGTGAGTTCTAAAGGAGCTGGGACTACATGTGGAGACCTCGTTTCAAAACAAAAATAGTTGCAGTAGTGGACAGAAAAGCCAATTCCAAATAAAGTGTAAGATGTAGGATATGGTGTGTGGGTGGGAATAAGGTGCCTTAACTAGATGTAACTCTAAGTGAATCTGATGTTGGTGTCTATCATACCTGTAGGAATAAATTGTTTCATCACTGAATGATTTGTTGAAAGGTCACATACTTCTTTTGGAATTTCCTTGACAGCTGTGTCAAAACCCAACAATGTAAGGCTCTTTTAGTAAGCTCTTAATTCTGCCATACTGAACTGTATCCTATGCTGTTGTAACCTGTATTTCTTATCCTTATTTAAGCAGTATACTTACCCCAGCAAAGTCAGGAACCTTCCATTTTTCTTCACCATATTTACAACTGAGGCCTTTATCTTCATGGATGGTCTTTATGTTACATTCTGTCTGTCTTTTTTTCTTCTTTCTTTTGTGTGTTTGAGTAAAGAAGAGAAAATAAGAAATAGGGAAGCTATTCTTTTGTCTATGTATCTTTGAGAATGAATTGCATGGTACATCTGGCTAGAGTCTCAGGAAAGGAGATTTTCCAGAAAAGAAACCAGATGTAGGAGATGAACATGGGTTGAGGATCTGCATGTCTTTCAAACACATATCAGTTTCTTATTCTGCTATACTCTTCAGGGTCTGGCAGGTTAAATTTGTCACATGTAAGTTATTATTTTTTTTACTGTAATAAGTACACTGGCAAATAACTTTTTAGAAAACACAGTCAAACTATTCCTAGGAAAAACACGACCCAAAGGCTGAGTTTACTTATGAAAACTTTGCATTTACCACAACTGACCTGTTTGCTGCTGGGACAGAGACAACAAGCACAACATTGAGGTACTCTCTGCTGCTTCTGCTCAAGTACCCAGACATCACAGGTAAGAATATGAGTGGGAGCTAATGAGTTTCAGAAAGAAATCTTGTCCAAGAGAAACCTCTGCTTTTGAGTTTTGTGCCACCAGTTATAAGCTGTGAAGTGGGATATCTCAAGCCACATTGAAGAGGATGCTTTCTAAAGTGAAGGCAGTATAGCAGTAGTGAAATCAATAGAGCTCTGTTTCAGAATGTGGGCTTTCTGGGAGGTTATTGTATCAGCACAAGATGTGACATGAAAAAGGGCTGTTGGGGAAGAAAGATGGCTCAGTTGTTAAGAAAACATTTTGCTTTTGGAGAGGACACTGGAGTTTGGTTCCCAGTACTCATGTTTTTCAGCTAACAACCACCTATAACTTTAGCTATGATCAATCAAATATCTACAACTGGCCTTTCTGGGCTACCACACTCATGTGCAAATTCCCTCATAAGACACATACTTAAAATAGAAAATCAAAGTTAAAAATTATGTTGACAAATATTTCTTCTTAAAATTTGACTCATCTTTTTCCTTCAACCACTGTATGTATTCTTCATAGAGTGAACAACTATAGACTATACACCTCTATATATTTATCATCTTTATAGAAAAATTTGGCCAAGTGTGTGTTATAATGAAAATTTAAACTATTGATCCAAGAGATTCTGTCTTGTGTAGGGGTATTGTGTTGTTTCATAGAAAATAACTGTCCCACCCACTGGTTTAATAAAAAGCTGATTGGCCAAAGGCAGGCAGGAAGTGTGGGTGGGGCTACCAGACTAAAAACTCTGAGAACAGATCGCCAAGCAGAGCACTAGAGAGAATTCCAGAGAGAGGCCGGGAAGAAGCAGAGGAGAACTATGCTGCCCTAAGAAAAGGTACTGAACCGCATGGCTGAACAGGATGAGTCATGGGTTAGATGAAAGGTAGAGAGCTAGTAAGTGATATGCCTGGGCCTGAGGCCGATCAGCCTAAAACTATAGTAAGCCTCTGCGTGTCTCTGTGGGACTGTGGGACTGCGGGTCTGCAGGTCTGTGGGTCAACAGGTCTATGGGTCTGTCGTCCTAAACCATGAGGCTAGGCCCAAAAGTCCAGGCCAAAAACCTCCTACTACAGTCTTGCAGTTCAGTTTACACAGGCTGAGGATCATGAAAACTTTCCAAGAGATAAATCAGTGTTACATCAGTCAGTATTTAGATTCCACCAGAATGCTAAAGAGATGATGCTATTCTGTCTACTCACAAAAGACATCTGTTTCCAGCTTTCCATGCTCCCCATAAAGTTTACTATTTCTCTCTGTCCCTCAAAACACTGGGAGGAATGTATTCTATTCAAGTGACTTTAGCCCATTCAGAATAAGTCACAGACTGCAGGAATCCAGAGAAATCACAAAAGATGAAGTGTCAGTTGGGTTGCCAGGCACCCAGAAAACATACAGTTCAGAATGAACCAAGTGGATGATGCCAGCTTGAGGAGGGAACCAGGAACTGAAGAGCAGTGAAGTGGTCTGTAGCTTGAGACTTCTCCACAAATGAACATTTATTGGTATGGCAATGAAATTGACCATTTAAAAATAAATCTAAGTTTAAATGAGAATGTGAACTAATAAAGAGAAGCAGGATTAAATCCAAGATTATACCTGTTGTCATAGTTATCTTACCAGGATACATTTTTTTTCAAATTTATTTTTATTAAAAAATTGTCATTTCCATAAATGTATCCCCCTGTCTCCCCTCTCCTCACCCTTCCCAATTATTCCCAGACAGCCCTCAGTCTCGCCCTCCCCATCCATCATCCCCTCCTCCAAAAGGGCAAGAAGTCCCGAAGTGGGCCAGCCCAGGGCAGCACATCCATTCCAGGCATATCTGATTCATTCATCCCAAAGTCAATGCTGGATTGGGTATTCCTATATAGGCAATGGGCTCCAAGGTGCCAGCCCATGAACAGGAACACAGTCTGATCCCACTCCTCGTGGCTCCACACACTGCTCATGAGAGTCCAAAGCCGCCTACTCAGGAGGCCCCAGCTTCCCCTCCCTAGGGATCTCCATTGGCAATTCCTGATTCAGTGAACTCCCAAAGCTTCAGCCAGCCATCACCATGGGAACCTTCCTCATAATCCCTATCCCCTTGCTCATACAGACTCTCCTCCCCTGCTCCCAGCTGGACCAGGAGCTTTGCCAGTGCTCAGCCTTGGATCTTCACCCACTACCTCCATTCCCTGTTGGATATAGGTTCTGCAATGAAACCTATAGTGTTTACTCATTTGATTATAGGGGAAGTCCTATTTAGGCAACCCTCCTCCATTCTTTGGAGACTTGGCCAGGAACATCCTGTGGGTTTCTGGACATTTCCCTAGCACCCCAGTCTCTTTCCAACCCCACATTGGCTTCCTCTATCGAGATATCCATCTTCCTCCATCTCCCTCTTTGCTCCTCTCACTCAACCATCTCCTTTCAAGATTTGTTCCCAACTCTTCTTTGTTGCAACTCATTATGACCCCAATTTGCTAAGGTGATCTCTATTTTCTCTTCTTAGGGGAATCTCTGGATGTCTATCTTAAATTCCTTCTAATCCCAAGATGTTCAGGGGTTGTGGTTTGCAGCTTGAGTATTCTTTGCTTTTTGTCTAAAATTCACTTATGAATGAGTACATCCCATGTCTATCTTTCTGGGCTTGTGATACCTTGTTCAGGAGGATATTCTCCAAGTCCAACTACTTGTGTGAAAATTTTAGGATGTCATTTTTTTTCTGAGTAGTTCTCCATTGTGTAGATGTACCACAGTTTGTTAATTCATTCTTCAGTTGAGGGTCATCTAGGTTGTTTCCAGCTTCTTGCTATTATGAATAATGCTGCTATGAACGTAGTTGAAATAATGCCTTGTTCATCCTTTGGGTAAATGCCCAATAGTGATATTGCTGGATCCTTGGGGAGATTGATTCCCAGTTTTCTGAGGAATAGCCATATTGTATTCCAGCATGGCTGTACAAGTTTACACTCTCACCAACAATGGAGGAGTGTTCCCCTTGTTCCGCATCCTCTCCAGCATAGGCTGTTATCTGTGTTTTTGAACTTAGCCCTTATGACAAGTGTAAGGTGGTATCTCAAAGTTGTTTTGATTTGCATTTCTCTGATGGCCAAAGATGTTCAGAAATTTTTTAAGTGCCTTTCAGCCATTTGTAATTCTTCTGTTGAGATTCCCTTTTTAGCTCTGAACCCCATTTTAAAAATTGGGTTATTTAAGTTTTGGGGCTCTAGTTTCTTGAGTTCTCTATATATTTTGAGATCTTTCAGATGTAGGGTTGATAAAGATCTTTTTCCATTCTGTAGGCTGTTGTTTTATGTTATTGACTGTGTCCTTTGCCTTACAAAAGCTTCTCAGTTTCAGGAGATCCCACTTATTGATTGTTGTTCTTAGTGTCTGTGCTACTGGTGTTATTTTTAGGAAGTGGTCACTTGTGCCAGTGTGTTGGAGGTATTTCCCACTTTCTTTTCTATCAAGTTCAGTGTAGCTGGGTTCATGTTGAGGTCTTCAACCCACTTGGATTTGAGTTTTGTGCAGGGTGATAGGTTTGGATCTATTTGCATTCTTCTGCATACTACCATTCAGTTATGTAAACACTATTTGTTGAAGATATTATCTTTTTTTCTAATGAATATTTTTGGCCTCTTTGTCAAAAATCAGGTGTTCATAGATGTATGGGTTAATGTTGAGGTCTTTGATTCAATTTCATTGATCCACAAGTCTGTTTTTTTGTGCCAGTACCAGGCTGTTTTTATTTCTAGGGCTCCACAGTATAGCTTGAAGTCAGGGATGGTGATTCCTCCTGAAGTTCTTCTATTGAGCAGGATTGTTTTGGCACTCTTGGGTTTCCTGTTATTTCATATGAAGTTGAGTATTGTTCTTTCAATGTCTGTAAAAAATTGTGTAGGGATTTTTATGGGGATATCATTGATATCATTGGTAAAATTGCCATTTCTACTATGTTGATCCTACCTATCTAGGAGCCTGGGAGATCTTTCCATTTTCTGATCCTCTTCAGTGTCTTTCTTCAGTGACTTAACGTTTTTGTCAAACATGTCTGCTACTTCTTTGGTTAGAGTTACACCAAGATATTTAATGCTACTTGCAGATATTATAAAGGGGCATGTTTCCCTCATTCCTTTTCAGCCCTGTTCTCCTTAGTGTATAGGAGGGCTATTGATTTTTTTGAATTGATCTTGTACTATACTACCTTGCTGAAGGTGGTTATCAGCTGTAGGAGTTCCCTGGTAGAATTTGGGGGGCCACTTATGTATATGATCATATCATCTGCAAATAGGGGTAGTTTGAATTCTTCTTTCCAATTTTTATCCCCTTTTGTTCTCTTATTGCTTTAGCTAAAACTTTGAGAACTATATTGAATAGATAAGGAGAAAGAGGACAGCCTTGTTTTCTTGTTTCTGATTTTAGTGTAATTGCTTTGAGTGTTTCTCCATTTAGTTTGATGCTGTCTGTTGGCTTGCTCTATATTGCTTTTATTATATTTAGATATTTTCCCTGTATTTCTGATCTCTCCAGGACTTTTATCATGAAGGAGTATTGGATTTTGTCAAAGACCTTTTCAGTATCCAATGAGATGACCAAGGGGTTTTTCTTTCAGTCTGTTTATATGATGGATGATGCTCACAGTTTTTTGTATGTTAAACCATTCCTATATCTCTGGGATGAAAACTAATTGATTGTAGTGGATGATCTTTTAAAAAAATATGCTGTTGAATTCAGTTTGCTAGAATTTTATTGAGTATTTTTGCATCAATGTTCATGAGGGATTGGTCTCTTTCTTTGTTGTATCTTTTAGTGGCTTTGGAATCACGGTGATTGTTGCCTCATAAAAAGAGTTTGGCAAAGTTTCTTCAGTTTCTACTTTATGGAACAATTTAAGGAGTATTGGTATTAGTTCTTCTTTGAATGTCTGGTAGAATTATGCACTTAATCCATCAGGTCCTGGACTATTTTTTACTTGGGAGACTTTTAATAACAGCTTCAATTTTCTTTGGGCTTATAGGTCTGTTTAGGTCTTTAATCTGATCTTGATTTAATTTTCACAAGTGGTACCTGTTCAGAAAGCTGTCAGTTCTTTTAGGTTTTCCATTTTAGTGGAGTTTAGATTTTTCAAAGTATGACCTGATAATTCTCCGGATTTCCTGGGTGTCTGTTGTTATGTCCCCCTTTTCATTTCTGATTCTGTTAACTTAGATATTTTCCCTCTGCTTCTTGGTTAGTTTGGATGAGGATTTATCTATCTTGTTGGCTTTCTCAAAGAACCATCTCTGTGCCTTAGACTCCATGCCTTTTTACCCCCTCCTCAAAGGGGTGCCCAGATAGAAGGCCCTGTAACACTACTCTGAGCATTACTGTAATTTTTTTCAAATTATTTAAGTGCATTTGTATTTTTTATGCATGCATGTCTCTGTGTGAAGGTGTTGGATTCTCTGGAACTGGAGTTACAGACAGTTGTGAGCTGTCATGTGGGTACTGGGAATTGAACCACTGAGCCATATCTTCAGCTACATACTATAATTTAAAATATATTATATTATTTTGGTAAAATGTAACAATTGGCCAATAGTTTTCTTTCAGAAGAGTTCTTTTTCTTGACTTACTGTTTTCTTTATTGCTTGAAATTAGTAATTGATATTGACTTCAATTATACTGCTTCCCAGGTAAGGGCTACTGTACTGTGACACACAGTATGCAGTCAGGAAGCATATTATGATTTTTCTGCCCAGAGAATGACCCCCAGAGAGATCACCAGACTCCAAGGAATCCGAAATGCAAACACAAAGTTTATTGAGTGTGCAATACAAGCCAGACAGGGAACTTGTCCACACACTCATACAAAGGGGCCAGGAGGAGTTCCCGAGTTGAGAATTCATATATCTTTTATAGGCAAAAACAGTTAACTAGGGTAAAAATGAGGAAATGAGTTAAGTTGGCCTATTGTCAGGATGGGTCAGGACTGGGTTTCTATTGACTGGCCCCACGGCAGGGTTGGAACATTCTGCAGTTGCCTAACTTGGTCAGGGTGGGTCAGAGTGGTATATGGATTTGTGTTGACTGGCCCCAGGGAAGGATTGGAACATTCTGTAGTTAGGCTAGGGCCCCAGCCCAGATGTCCTTTTGAATAACATCTTTTACAAGTTTCTTGCAACTGAAGGGGGATTTAGCCTGAGCTTTCCTTGACCTGTTTGCTTACATAGCTGCTGATTCCAAGATGGAGGAACTTTTTGTTCCTCAATGATGTATTATATATGGCCTATGATATTATATCATAGCATTTATTATTTCCTTAGCACACATTATGCATTCATAGTACTGATGAGCACCTTTATCATGCTCCATTAGCCTGAGTTATGTAACCAATGTGCCATTTTTCTTTTCTGTTGTTTCTCAATGTGTTGAACCAGCCAAAGTCCAGGAGGAGATTGCCCATGTAATTGGTAGACACAGAAGCCCCTGCATGCAGGACAGGAGTCATATGCCCTACACTGATGCGGTATTGCATGAAATCCAGAGATATATTGACCTTATTCCCACCAACCTGCCTCATGCAGTGACTTGTGACATTAAATTCAGAAACTATCTCATTCCAAAGGTAAGCATCCTTCTTCCAAACACCTTAATGCTACACACCTTCTTCTAGCATACCTTAATCTTGATCTCAATTCACAGTGTGATTGGTCAATTTGCTTCCCACATAAGAACAATTTGCTTTCCACATCCAGAAGCTGGACATCATGCTGTTTCCATTAAGAGCCCATACATCTTTAGAACATGTCTCTAAATGTGACACTATATATCTTTCGAATTTCCTGTTCTTTAAAAATAATTCCTAGCCACCTTAGCTGTTTAGATTTTATTTTTAAATTAATTAATTTATTTTTTAAAAGGTCTTTTTTCCATATGTCTCCCTGCTCACCCATTCTTCCTTCTCCCCAATCCCTCCCATACAGCTTTCAGCCTCTCCCCATCCCAGCTGCCTATTCCCTCCCCCCAAAGGGCAAAAAGTCCCAAGGTGGGTCAGCTCAGCCTGGCATATCCACTCCAGGCAGGTCTGATTTCCTCATCCCAATATCAAGACTGGGTTAGGTGTTCTTCTGCAGGGAATGGGCTCCAAGGTGCTAGCCTGGGAACAGGAACATAGTCTGATCTCACCCCCTGGAGGCTCTACATACTGTCCATGCCAATCGACAGTTGCCTACCCTTGGAGGGCCTAGCTATTTTTCTTATGGTTCTCCAGTGGCTGTTCTTGATTTAGTGAGCTCCAGTCAGCTGTTTAGATTTTAAAAGGAATATTTAGAGAAGTCCAGTTTGCCAATCTTAGGATTTTTTTTTTATCAGGGTGATAAGAAGTGTATTGCGTATTTGGAATAATACATATTACCCTATTAACTTCTTAATTCAGATGTTCATATTTCTATTGTACTTTAGCTTTGTTTTATAGTCTTAATTATACTTTTCTCAGTGTAGTGGCTCCTAAATATTTCACTAAATATTTCCTAGGCAGGAAATCATTTTATTGCTTTTGAGTTTATAAATTTTTTTTGTGTCATTTATTTATACCCGATTCTTGAACATATACTTGATTTTATCATTGTGATGACCTTATATCTAGTAACCTTGATAATGTAACTACTCATTGCCAATAACTTTAGGTTCATTTGCAAGTTTGAGATGCCTTTTGCTGCCACCCAGAATAATATATTAACATTTTATATTTTATATTTCTTAATTCTTATGTTCCTAATTTCTAATAACAACATTTAAGTGACTAGAATTTCCAGGAGAGAGTTGGACACACTTGGTGGTAGACATGTTTTTCATTTCTACTCTGTAGAGAGGCGTTGAAGCTAAATATCCCATTTCTGAGAATGATGCTTTAAGTAAATTTTAGTTGATTACCAAATAAAGAAGTTTTCTCTAATATATATAGTTTTCTATTACCATTTCCAGAATTTTATCAAATTTATTAACTTTACTCCTGTGTAACTGTACCTATTGGATACACTTTATTCACAAATGTTCGTGTTTTACTTTTATATACACAATTAGATTTTCTCTGCTTTGTGTTATTTATGGCTCCTCTTTCTTCCTCTTGGAGACTTTGTTGCATTGTTTTTATTCACCAATATTTTGTTTATTATTAAATATGATGATGATGCTTTTCACAGGAAGTTGAATAAACTGTTTCCTGAAAAGCATCTGTTTGTATCGCCCTTCTGCACTCCTCTTGTGATTGCTTAGTCATATCCTTGCAGTTCTGGGAAACAGTAAAATACCAAATGTTCTGTTTGAAAATGCAGCATTTCAGAGGATGATTTTCCTCTTCCAGAAGGAATTTTTTTCCCACTATGCAGTCAGAACTAAGTAACGTTTTTGTCAATGACTCAGAATTGATATGAATAAAAGCGAAGGTTAACTCTAGGCATTAACTGACCTTCTGATGTCCTTTTGTCTCTCAGATACCAAGAATAATCCAATGGAATGCACATAGCTTTGAAAAGCTTGCTAACACACTTTCTGCATTCATCTAGACATTCTTGTTATAAAGTTATGAGCTATATTATCCATGTAAATTTTGGTTTTTATATCCTAACAATACTTTTTAGCACATGGTTTTTGCCAGGTATACTACTTTTTTTCATGTAAAGTCATCACATTTCATGTTAAGGATGCAGTAAAACATTTTTTTTCTCCATTGTGGGTCATTAAAAAACAGATTGAGGAAACAATGTGATTTCCAACATCCTCAATTGATGATAACACCAATTTTTTGGATCTGATAGAAGAGAGTTTAGGTATCTCCAAAATTGAAAGGCATTGGTACCTCTTCATGTGTTGTTGCTCTTGAGCTAAAAAGAATCAAAGTCCCTGTGAATGGACCTGTTCATGCTTTTCAGGTATAAGACTAGTAGAGAAGTAAGAACCATTTAGTAGGTAATTCTACCATGTTCAAACAAGGTAAATAACATATTCTACTTTCTATAGACTAGAGTCACCTATTTCAGAGGAGAAATCTAAGAGATGAATTGAGAATTATTTACTTCAACTATCTGCATTTCAGAATTTCTTGGCCACAAGGATTCTGTTGAGTGTCTATAGTTTGCTACTGAAATAGGGAAGCAATTACTGACAGTATGTAAACTATGTCTATAATGGCTGTGACTACTGAGAATGGATACTGAGATTTAAACTCTTATAGATTTTGACATATAAGATATGATTTTCAAAATTTCTTTTTGATTAAACATCTTCAACTCCTGGATTAGTCAAAGGATGTGGAAGGCTGAATTTTCACAAGGAATATTCTTCTATACCTGAAAGAACTAATAGAATATTTTATAACTACTTAAGGCAGATCTGTACATTTGTATCCTATCTGAAAATTTTTTTTTGCCAGTACCAGGTTTTAATGATTTTACCTCATCATCTTCTAAAGGCATTTTTGCTTTAGCCTTAAGAATAGACCAGTAGCTATTTTTAAGTTAATTAGTATAGAGTATTATGCTGAACATGTTCCCTGGTAAAATTTTTGGGGCCACTTATGTATTTTATTATATCATTTGCAAATAGCTAAAGTTTGACTTCCACCTTTTCAATTTGTAACCCCTTCATCTCCTTTTGTTGTCTTATTGCTCTTGCTAGAACTTTGAGAACTATATTAAATAGACTTGGGGAGAGTGGACAGCCTTTTTTGTTCTTGATCTTAGTGAGACCCCCTTGAGTTTCTCTCCATTTATCTTGATGTTGGCTGTCAGCTTGCTGTATATCACCTTTATTATGTTTAGGTATGTTTCTTGCATTCCCTTATTTCTCCAAGCCATTTATCATGAAGGGTGTTGGATTTTGTCAAAGGCTTTTTCAGCATCTAAAGAGATGATCATGGGGTTCTTTTCTTTCAGGTTGTTTATACGGTGGATGACATTGACAGATTCCCATATGTTGAACCACCTCCCTGCATCTTTGGGATGCAGGCTACTTTGTCATGATGGATGATTTTTCGATATGCTCTTGGATTTAGTTTGCCAATATTTTATTGACTATTTTTTGTATCAATGTTTATGAGGGAGATTGTTCTGTAATTCTCTTTCTTCGTTGCATCTTTGTATGGTTTGAGTGACTGTAGTCTCATCAAAAGAGTTTGGCAATGTTCCTTCAGTTTCTATTGTGTGGAACAATTTAAGGAGTATTGATACTAGTTCTTCTGTGAAATTCTGGTAGGATTCTGCACTGAAACTGCATGGCCCAGGGCTTTTTTTTGATTGGGAGACTTTTAATAACTACTTCTATTTCCTAAGATGTCTATTTAAGTCATTTATCTGGTTTTTATTTAATTTTGGTAAGTGGTACCTGTCTAAAAAGCTGTCCATTTCTTCTGGGTTTTCCAATTTTGTATGACCTAATGATTCTCTGGATTTCCTCAATGTCTGATATTATGTTCGACTTTACATTTCTGATTTTGTTAATTTGGATATTCTCTCTCCACCTTTTGGTTAGATTGGATAAGGATTTGTTTATCTTGTTGATTTTCTTAAAGAACCAACTCTTTGTTTCATTGATTCTTTGTATTGTTCTCTTTGTTTCTATTTTATTGATTTTGGCCATGAATTTGATTTTTTTCCTCATGCCTATTCATTCTGGGTAAGTTTGCTTCTTTTTGCTCTAGAGCTTTCAGGTTAAGTCTCTTGTGTGAGATTTCTCCAAATTCTTTATGTAGGCACTTAGTGCTATGAACTTTCCTCTTAGTTCTGCTTTCCTTGTGTCCCATATGTTTGGGTGTGTTGTGGATTCATTTTCATTGAGTCTAGAAAATCTTTAATTTCTTTCTTTATTTCTTCCTTGAACCAGAGGTAGTTCAGTTGAGAGCTGTTCAGTTTTCTTGAATTTGTAGGCCTTCAGTGATTTTTATTGTTGTTGAACTCTAACTTTAGACCAAGGTGTTCTGATATGATATTCCCATTTTTTTTATCTATTGATATTTGCTTTATGACCAAGTATGTGCTCAATTTTAGAGAAAGTTCCATGGTGTGCTGAGAAATATGCACATAGTTTTCTGTTTGAGTGAAAGGTTCTGTATGTATCTGTTAAGTCCATTTGGGTCATAACATCTGTTAGATCCCTTTTTTCTCTGTTGAGTTTCTGTCTGGTTGACCTATCCAAGGGTAAAAGTGGGGTATTGAGGTCTCTCACTATTAGTGTGTGGGGTTTAATGTGAGGTTTAAGCTTTAGTAGCGTTTCTTTTACCAATGTAGGTGCCCTTGTGTTTGGGGCATAAATATTCAGGATTGAGACTTCATCTTGGTGGATTTTTCCTGAGATGAATAAGTAATGTCCATCCTGGTCTCTTTTGATTGATTTTAGTTTGAAGTCTATTTTGTTAGATATTAGGATGGCTACACCAGCTTGTTTCTTAGGACCATTTGATTGGAAAGTCTTTTCCCAACCCTTCACTTTGAGCCAATGTCTGTCTTTGAAGTTGAGTGTGCTTCTTGTATGGAACAGAAGAATGGCTTCTGTTTTTGTATCCATCATATTAGAATGTGTCTTTTTATAGGTGAATTGTGTCCCTTGATATTAAGGAGTACTAATGATCGCTGTTTGTTATTTCTTTTAATTTTTTTGTGGTAGCATGTGTGTATTTCCTTTCTTTAGGTTTTTTTCTATGGCATTATTGATTGTTTGTGGTTGTATCTGTTTTCCTTAGGTTGGAGTTTTCCTTCTAGTGCTTTCTGTAGGGCCAGATTTGGGGATATATATTGTTTAAATCTGTTTTGTTTTCTTTTTGTAAAATATCTTGTTTACTCCATCTATAATGATTGATAGTTTTGCTGGGTATAGCAGCCTGGGTTGGCGGCCATGCTCCTTTAGTTTCTGTGTAACATTTAACTGGGACTTTCTTGCTTTCATTGTTTCCATTGAATAGTCTGGTGTTATTCTGATGGCTCAGCCTTTGTAGATAATTTGGCCTTCTTTCTTTTCTGCTCTTAGTTTTTTTCTTTGTTCTGTAGGTTTACTGGCTTGATTATTATGTAGCGAGCAGACTTTTTTTTTGGGGGGGGAAGGGTCTAGTCTATTTGGTGTTTTGTAAGCTTCTTGTATCTTTATAGGCATTTCCTTATTTACATTGGGAAAGTTTTCTTCTATGATTGTGTTGAATATATTTTCTGTGCCTTTGAGCTGGTATTCTTCTTCTTTGATTCCAATTATTCTTAGGTTTGGTCTTTTCATGGTGTCCCAGATTTCCTGGACATTTTGTGTAATGACTTTTTGGTTTTAGTGTTTTCTTTAACTGATGTATCTATTTCCACTATTGAGTCTTCCACTCCAGAGATTCTCTCTTCCATCTCTTGCATTCTGTTGGTTATGCATGCATGTATAGTTCCAATTCATTCTTTAGGTTTCCTGTTTCCAGCTTTTCCTAAGTTTGTGCTTTCTTTATTGCGTCTATTTCAATTTTTTATTCCTGAAATATCCTGGAATGGTTCTTTCACCTTTTTTTTGTTTTATTTTATTTTGGTTTTCTTTATTTTCTTTCAGTTATTTGTTAATTTATTCCCATTTTTTGTTTGTGTTTTCTTCTATTTCTTTAAGGGAGCTTTTAGTATCCTCTTTTAAAGCTCCTATTATCTTCATAAAGTTATTTTTACAGCTGTTTCCTCTTCATTGTTCTGCTCAGATCTTGATGTTGTAGAACTACCAGCTTCTTCTGGTGGTGTTTTGCTGTTCTTTATATTGTTACATGTATCCTAGCACTGAGGCCTGCCCTTTGGTTCCTTGGTTCACTATTAGCTCTTGGTTGGCCCTTAGTCAGTTGAGGGCCTGGACACTGTGTGTTTTTAGTAATTGCAGGAGCTGCTCTTATTCTGCTCTTAGTTGGCTGTAGTCTATGGAGCTGTGAGTCTTCATTTGTTGCAGGGATCATTCTTAGTTGGCTCTTAAATGGCTCTTTTGTTAGCTCTTATTCAGCTGTGGCCCAGGCTAATTCCTGTTATTTTTTTGGTGGTAGTGTATATGTGTGTTTCTCTTCTTTGGGATTTCCTGCTGTGGGTTTATAGTTTATGTTTTTCTTGGTGCATCCAACTTCCTTATGTTTGAGTTTTTCTTCTAGTGCTTTTTGCAGAGCTGGGATTGTTTAAATCTGGTTTTGTCATGAAATATCTTGTTTACTTTGTCTATGGTGATTGAGAGTTTTGCTGGGTATAGTAGTCTGAGATGGCCTCTGTGATCTCTTAGTGTCTGTGTAACATATGTCTAGGACCTTCTGGCTTTCATAGACTGTTGAGAAGTAGGATGTCATTCTGATGAGTCTGCCTTTATAAGTTTCTTGGCCCTTTTCCTTTGCAGCTCTTAGTATTCTTTCTTTATTCTGTTTGTTTAGTGTTTTGATTATTATATGGCAAGCAAACATTTTTGTGGGTCTAGTCTATTCGGTGTTCTGTAAACTTCTTGTTTCTTCATAGGCATTTCTTTTTTTAGGTTGGGAAAATTTTCTTCTATGATTTTGTTGAAAACTTTTTTTTGTTTCTTTGAGGTGGTATTCTTTTATTCCTATTATGCTTAGGTTTGGTCTTTTAATGGTGTTCCAGATTTCCTAGCTATTTTGTGTTACGGTTTTTTGACTTTAGTCGGGGTTATTTTTTTTGACTGTCAAATCTATTTCCTCTACTGTGTATTCCACAACATAGATTTCCTCTTCTATCTTTTCCATTCTGTTAGTTATGCTTACATCTGTAGTTCCTGTTCATTTACTCATATTTTCCACTTCTTGAATTCCCTCTGTTTACATACTCTTTATTGCTCCTGTTTCAGTTTTAAAGTCTTAAATTGTTTCCTTTGCCTATTTGATTGCTTTTTCTTGGTTTCCTTGGCTTTCTCTAGTTATTTATTGTTCTTCCAACTTTTTGTTTATCTTTTCCATTATTTCTTTAAATGAGTTTTTATTTCCTCTTTAATTTCTTTTTAAAAGGCATTTATCATCTTCATAAAGTTATTTTAAGCTCATTTTCCTCTACTTCTGTGTTAGAGTGTTTAAGTCTTGCTGTTGTAGAACTGTTAGGTTCTAGTGGTATCATATTTTTCTTTATGCTATTGAATGTATCTTTGCACTGGTGTCTACCCGTCTCTCTTCCTCTAATTGGTGCAAGCATTGTCAGTGTTTCAGGGAGCTGTTCTTGGTCCAATAGGTGCTCTTGGTTCAATCTGAGCTCTTGGAGACATTGGGGCCAGTGGAGTCTGTGATTCAAGGATTACTTAAGTTCCCAAGGGATAGATGAGTTTGGGGGATTGAATTGGGCTTATAGGTTAGAGGTTCCAATGTGGGTGGTGATTGTCAGGCTCTCCCACAGGAGTCCTGCTTACCTGCATCTGGAGCTAAAATGGGTTTGTGGGGTATGGTTTTTGCCCTGTTGCCCAGACCTGGAGGCTGGCCTGGCTAACCTGCTAGGAGTTGGGAAATTCACCTCTGGTGATCTAGTTCCATTACTTTTATAAAACTTGACTTGACTATGTCTCTTATTTCTAGGGTACTACTGTAATAACATCACTGACATCTGTACTACATGATGACAAAGAATTCCCAAACCCAGAGAGGTTTGACCCTGGTCACTTTCTGGATGAGAATGGCAAGTTTAAGAAAAGTGACTATTTTATTCCTTTCTCAACAGGTAATTAAAATCTATTTTTGATGTAACAAGGCAACTTGTAGGAATCCCTTGAAGCTTGCATTCTGTTTTCTCTTGGGGCTGTAGATTAACTCTTTAGACATGATTAGGTCACTACTTCCAATTTCCATGCTTTTTCTCCGAGACAAAACATTATCACTGATGAACCACATTAGTAGGACTTTGGTATGTTGGCCTATCCCTACCAAATTCACAAAGCTAGTCCACAATATGGTTGTATTGTAGTCTAGATATATCACAAACTATTATTGAAGTCTGTCTAGACATTAAGATATATTGCCCTTCTTTGAGGAAGGCAGATAACTTTATGCCATGATTCAGTTTATTTTCTGTGATGTTTCTAAGCTCATAACTCTAGGGAGATACATATCTCCCCACCTACAGAATATAAGCATCACACATCTGGAGCTGAAAATTTTATAGAAAAAGAAAACCCACATACACCATACAACAGAAAATACAAAGAAACCAATTTCTTGCATGGGGAGGGGAACCTGAGTTGGTTTTCAAGTCAGCTGAATGGTCTGGGTTCTTATATGCTTGGAACATGATGGATTACTTTTCTGTAAACCAGCCTAGGCTGGGTTAGGACACAGTTGGGGATTGAATAACTTAGACAAAGTTAGCAAAAACTAAGTAAGTATTTCTACCAAAGAGACATGTAGGCAGGATATCTGAAAGTCTCTCCAGTTTTACAAATGGGTAAGGGTTTGTCAATTCCTTGTGTTAGATAAAATCTCAGAAGTCCATCTTTTTAAGTACATTTTTCTATATAGAATTGGTTTACTCCGTTTTTCTGCTTCCTGGGAAGCTGAGTATTAAAGTCCTGGATTAATATGTATTCTTTAGATATACTTTTTCTTATTTGCAGGAAAACGAATTTGTATAGGAGAGAGTCTGGCCCGAATGGAGCTATTTTTATTCCTGACCACCATTTTGCAGAAATTTAACCTGAAATCTCCAGTTGACACAAAAGACCTTGACACTACACCAGTTGTCAATGGACTTGTGTCTGTGCCACCCAAGTTCGAGATCTGCTTCATCCCGGTCTGAATGAATACCATGTGCTTCTTTCGGCAGTCTCTTCTTCCAGGACACAGTTGACCTTTTCTCTCAAGCATGTCTCTCTTGCTTCTCATTTCACTTTGCTTCATCTCCTTAAGGTCCAAGGAATGTCTATCATCCATTCTGGCAAATTTTCAGGGTCAACTCCAAACACATGTAATTTCTTATGCTGAACAATGGTTTATCGTCTTTATCATTGATAACTCTTATCTAATGCCAAATTATTAATATATTGTTACTGTAAAGCCAAAACTGAATAAAAAGGTTATAATGTGAGATGAAGTTCAGTATCACTTAGCCCTTGTGCATTTTAAATAAAGGCATTATAATAATTCTGGTCAGTTTTTATAGTTTCCTTTTTTAAAATATCATTTCCTGGTGTCCAAGCTGGATTCAAACTCTATGCAGCTGAATATGACCTTAATGTTCTCATCTTTCTGCTCACCACATGCTGGGATTCTATTTATATTCCATTACACCCCAATTATCTGTCCTATTGTTGTTCATAAGGCAGGTAAGAATAGATTAAGATGATGTTACAAGACCTTTGTTTCTTCATCATGCTGTGTACTGAATAAGAGCAAGAGATGGAAGACTCTTTAGCTGGGTGTCACCAGTAATTATTTTAATGAGAAAAATTGTGTTCAAAAGGTCAATATAAGATCAAACATTGGGAGGATTTCATATTGGTATGACTCTTTTCCTTTTGCTAATGTTTCTATTAACATGTTACTTGGGAATGCGTTTTATAAAATATACTTCTTTGAGGAGCCCACAAAATCACAAAGACATTAAAAAATTTCTTCCTGAATCTTGAATCCATTTATATTTATTTTTTGTTTTGTTTTTGTTTTGGTTTTCTTGTTGTTTTTTCCAGCCCATGAACAGGAACACAGTCTGGGGTGGGGTTACTACATGATTAACTTGAATCCATTTAGATACATTGGTAAACAATCTTATGAACGACTTGACATTTTTATTAGGATAACTTTGATAAAACTAAAATCAAAACAAAAATCTTTTCTGTATATTCTTAATAACAAGCCTTTTTTATGTTTTGTCCTAGTTTCAATCCTTCATTTTCAGGCACAATGTAGGTAAGAGAGTCCCCAAAGTACCTACAAGTTGACATAATGATCAGCACAGTGACCATAAAGGGGAGGAGGTAGAAAACCTCTGTCCTCAGAGTTATCTATAATTAAAGGGGGCATAAACTTGAACCAGAAAAGAGCTGAGGATCAGCTCCAGCCTACAAGGATAGAATATAAAGACCAGCAAGAAAAGGGAATTGGCATTATGTTTAGAATTCATGTACCAGTTTTGTTATTACTGAAAACAACAACAAAATTATAATTTGAAGCATTCTTTGTACTTAACTTAGATGTAAATATACATGTACGCTATCATATCAATAATTTTATGTTCCAAATATCATTCTCCTCTACGAGCAGAGTGTAACCCTTCCTATGCTTCTACTTTCCACATGTTTCACACTCAGTACAACTTGATACCATATGCTATTACCCCTCTTCATCTTCAGAATGCATGTGATTAAAGATTTATTATGTTATGAGATGCATTAAATGTGAAGTGATATACTCATTACCTTTCTGATCTCATTCTCTCTCTCTCACACAGGCCCCTTTTCAGCCATGTTAAGCTTAGACATTGTGCTTTGATGTACATGTGTGTCTGCACATACATGAGGATAAAGCTATACCATCACACATATGTAATATACAACTATGCATGTAGGATGCAATATGTTTCATTACAAAATTAAATTTCAAGTGTAAATTGGCTTTGTCTGTGGCCTGAAGCTGTGGAACTGAGTCATATGCATCAAGAACTCAGAGTTTTGGTTCCTGTCTTGTCTTGGAGGGCAATCATGAGGCTGTTGCATTGTCTGAAAGGTGTAATTAAAACAAGTTAAATGGTCCAAGAATTTCTGTTTGTGGACTGTGAGTTGGTGAGGAGTATTGGTTAGATTTCTGAATGAGAGAGAAGTGTTACAACTCAGGGTTATCAATGATTTGGGCCCTAAGTAGAAACAGTTTATTGATTCCCTTTATCATTTTTGAGATGTCATTAGGAAAGCAGGCATGCCCCTGCAGGCTATTTAAATTTTATCGGCGGTGTCTGAGATTTCCTGTCTGTAAGCCAGAGAGGGACACTGAAGGAACTCTAGCCAGCTTGAGTATTGCAAACATGGCTCTGGCATGCCTTACCCTCCTTCCCCATTCCCTCGCCTTGGAAAAACCATTAGGTTATATTCCTAAAGCTGGCCACCAGGGTCATTCCTATATTTGGTCATGTCATCCTCTTGAGGCTGACTACTAAGGTGCAGCAATTGAGGTATTGAATTCTAGCGGTCCAAAGTCCTTTGGCTCACCTAACTAACATGCTTAATTAAAATTAAAAACCCCACCCTAACATGGAGTTTCCCCTTTACGTTCATAAACTGCCGTTTTCTTATGGAGCACACCTGTTTCCTCTCTATCTAGACAGTCCTTTGTTTTTTTTGGGACTAATACTCCTTCCTCGTCTTCCTCTTTCCCTTCTCCCTAGTTCTCTATCTTTTACATTTGTCTCTTAGGCTTGCCCTTTGTCCCTCTGGGGCACATAAATCTCCTTTGCTCTGAGAACTTGGTCTTGGGGGGTCCTGAGCAGATATTGTTTCCTTTCATATGGTTTCATCACTCAGATGGGCTTTCAGGACCACCCTCTCCCTTAGCCAGTTCTCAAATCTTCAGATCTTCAGGTACCAGCCTTCTCCATCAAGTAGTGACTAATTGGCGAGTTTCCCCTTAAACTCCCAGAATTCCTACATTTTTGATAAGCACATTCTGTTCAGTTCAGCGTGGTTGGCAGCCTTCCTTTTACTTTTGGTGGTTTTACTGCTGGAATCGAGTGTCTGCTCTTAACTGTCTGGAAACTCAAGAGGTGCCAGGTTCTTTCTGGGACCCACTGGGGTGCTTCTCTTGGTAATGGAGTTTAGGTGATGACTCCCATGTACCAGAGATCTCTGTTTTTGGCTTCTCAAGAGATGTGAGGATGCCAATCTCTCGACTTTGGCTCACCTCTCTTCACTGGTGATGGAAATGCTCTCTCTACCTGAAAAGCTCACATTACCAGTTTACTTTAGCACCTAACAATACCTTTGTCACATGAATGTGTCTCTACATCTTTTTTCTGTCTGCTTCAAGCCCTCTCTATAACTCTTACACTCTGTACTTTTTTTTTTTTTTTTACGAGGCATCAAAACACTATTGTCATGTCTTATTTAACCCTCTGAAGGTTGTGAAGCACTCTTTCCCACTGCTGCCATGATGTACATGCAGCCAGCCCTCCTCCTCTGCTGTACAGTTCATGTTATTGTGGGGACCACCCAGTCCCTAAGTTTCAGTCTCAGCATAGATACCACTGGCCATGCCCCTCAGACCCCTGCTACAGGCTCCACTGTCTGCAGCTGCTGGAGTCCTCGGCCTTTCCTTTCAGCTTGTCTGAGCTACATAACACTCCAACAGCCTCCTCTTTCTCTCTATCCATCTGATGCCCAGCCACATTCACTCCTGTGTAAACCCTGCCCACTTTGCGTGGCCCTGAGTTCAGCTCGGTCTGACAGGGAGTTTGTTAGCTCATAGCACACAAGCAAAACCATTATCCTCTCCAGCTCTCCTGGTAGGTAACCTAAACAAAAGCCTATCTTCTCTACCCTCCTCCCAAACTGCAGCTCCCTTAGGTCCATGTCTGGGCCACAACAATCCTTCCCTCAGTGCTGACTGCTAAATCCAGCAGCTTCTTTAGGTCCGGTGGGCCTCTGTGATATCTCTTTGGCACTCACATCTTGGCTACAGAGATGCTCTTCCCTTTCTCCTCTACTGTGGCTCTCAGAGCTTCTTTCAGCTCTGCTGCTCCAACAGTTCTGTTTCCTTCTCACTGCCACCACTCCAGAGGCCAGCTCCTTTTCGCTGGATGTCTCCCTCTGGCTGTAAAATCAAATTCCCTGCCACTTTTGCTCCGTGTCAGCTCCACCTCCGCTGCTACAGTGTCCCAGCCGTGTCCAGCAGATATCTACAATTTATGGCTTGGCCTTGTTATCTAATGCCTTTCTCTGCCAAGGAGCTTGACATATTCCAACATTAACCCTTTCCTGTCCTGACACAGTCTACAGCTTCAACTGAGTCATATAGAAAGAACTGTAGTGTTCTGTAATGATAAAAGTTTACTATACTTATGGTTTATAGTTTATTTTCATACTAAAATATCTTAAATTTAATATTCAACTCAGGGCTTAAGGCTCAAAATTAACAAAAAGAAAGCTACAAATACTAACATTATGAAAACTATATTAATTTATTATAAACTATTAAAAATTAAAACATACAAGTTAACCTTCAGTTACCTTATAAACAATCAGATTCTTTAATGTGTTCAGAACTATTCTTACAGTAATGATAAATTATTAAAATAAGCTTTATTTAGTCTCCTATATATTTTTTAAGGTTAAACCTAAAAATCAGGTATTCTTAGTAGGTACTTGGTCCTCAAACTCCTCAGAGATCTACTGAATAAGGCATTTAAAATGTTCAATAAAAACTTTCCACAATAAACAGAGATCTTTTTCTTTCAAAAGAAACCTTTAAGCTCTCCAAAGATAACAGATGAGACACTGCACCAACAACTCTGCCTTGGTTGTTGTAATGCCAACCATTGGGCAGAACTGCCCCATGCCTCACCTGCCACCAGGAATCTGCATAAACTGTGGACGTTTTGCACTGACTACTATATCCTGCTTCATCAAAATAAGGTTAATTTTTAAAGGTTCTTCCTTTGCAGAAAAAAAAAGTTCCTCAGACCTGAGTCTGATAGTTGAAGGCCCACTGCTCTGTGGGACAACTGAAGATTAAATGCTGCCCCTTCCTGACAGCTGAAGACAAACTGCTTCTGCCATGAAACATGAAAGTCTCAAGAGACTGTCTAAGTAAATCTCTGTCATTTTAACTCATACAGAAAACCATTTAAATTGTAATGCCTACTTAACTTTATCCTTCTCAGATCTTTTATAACATTGACGGCTAACAGTAGCTTTAACTAGCAAACACCCAGCTTCCTGGTCAGTCCATTTTGTATGTACAGTTTACATTGCCGATAGACTTGATACTAAGAAAGATTTGGAGTTTCTAAAGGTCATGAGAAACAGACAAGTATGGTATGGTCAAGAAAAAATAGAATGATACAAGTTATGCGGGTCTAAGAAAGTTATCTAAAATATCTAGGGCAGACTTCTACTGCTCAGGTGCAGGCCACAGCAGTCAGAACAGTGAGTGACACACCTGTAGCCTGATGTTTCAGACCCATGTGGCCCAAGGTCCAGACATGCAGTCCTGCAGCGGCTTTGCTCCAAATAACCACACAAAGGCTTATATTAATTACAAGCTATTTGGTTTGTGGCTCAGGCTCATTACTTGCTTGCTCTTTTAACTTGACTCATTTTGATTAACCTTGTTTTGCCATGTGGCTTGTGATTTACCTGTGCTTTTACATCTTGTCCTTTCCCGGAGGTGGCAGCTTGCAGTGTCTCCATGTGACTCTGCCATTCTTCCTCTTTATACATAATTGGATTTCCTGCCTGCTTATGAGTTAATTTTCCATAACCAAAACAGTTCCTTTATTACCCAGTAGTAATTCACGGCATACAGAAAGACATCCCATATCATCATCAATTGAACTTTCCCACTACTTAGATTCTATTCCCAAAGACCCATATCACCACTCCCCCACCTCACCACCCACCCTGGCCACCCACTCTGAAACTGGCCCCTACCCACAGCGCTAGAGGACTATTTTAGCTGCTCAGGTGCAGGCCACAAAAATGGAGGAAATTAATAAGTCAACCCCCCCCCCCAAAAAAAAAAACAGGCAAAGAAAACTGTTCAAGACCTGGAAGAAATAAAGGAAATACAACTGGGAAATCTGGAAAATCCGGGTAAGCAAACAGGAACTATGGATGCAAGCATCATCAACAGAATACAAGAGATGGAAAGGCAATCTCAGGCATTGAAGATACAGTGGAAGAAATCGATTCATCAGTCACAAAAATGTTAAATCTAAAAAATTTCTAACACAAAACATTTAGGAATTCTGGAACACTATAAAAACACCAACCCAAGAATAATATGAATAGAAGAAGGAGAAAAATCCCAGCTCAAAAACTCAAAAAAATATATTTAACAAAATCATAAGAGAAAAAAATTAACCTAAAGAAGGACATGCCTATAAAGGTACAAAAAGCTTACAGAACACCAAATAGACTGGACCAGAAAAGAAAATTCCCACATCACATAATAATCAAAACACTAAACATACAGAACAAAGAACATTTAAAGCTACAAAGGAAAAAAACCAAGAAACATATAAACATCTATTAGAATTATATCCAACTTCTCAATGGAAACTCTATTAGACAGAAGGGCTTAGATAGATGTTGTGTAGACTCTAAGAGACCATGGATGCCAGTTTAGGCTACTACCCAGAAAAACTTTCAATCACCATTGTTGAAGAAAGAGAGATATTTCATGACAAAGTCAAATTTGAAAGTATCTATCCACAAATTCAGCTCTACAGAAGTTGCTAAAAGGAAAACTAAGCCCAAGGATGTTAACTACACTCAGGGAAATACAGGCAACAAATAATCTCTTGTCAGCAAAATGAAAGAAGGGAAGCACACACACATGCACACACACACATACACACACACACACACACACACACACGACTAAGTACCACCACTAATAAACTAATAGGAATTAACAATCATTGGTTATTGATATCTCTCAGTATCAATAGAGTCAATTCCATAGTAAAAAGACACAGGCTAACAGATTGGAAACAAAAATATGATCCCTTCTTCTGATGCACAGAGAGATATACCTCAATATCAAAGATAAACATTGCCTCAGAGTAAAGATTTGGAAAAAGGTTTCCAAGCAAATGAATCCAATAATCTAGCCATTTTAATATCTAGCAAAATAGACGTCAAACAAAAATTAGTCAAAAGAGATGGAGAAGGACATTTTATATTCATCAAAGAAAAACCTCATTAAGATGACATTTCAATTAGTAATATCTATGACCCAAATGCAAGGGCACTCACATTTGTAAAAGATTAGATAAATAATTTAAATAGACCTATAACTCCCATGGAAGTATAAATAGTCATTAAAAGTCTCCCAACAGAAAAAGCCCAGAAACAGATGGTTTAGTGCATAATTTTTTAAATCAGAATATCAAAGAACTAATGCCAATACTCCTTAAATTATTTTAAATTTTATTTGTGAAGATAACAGTATAAAAATATATTATTAACATTTTAAGATTAACAATTTCCTAAGTTGTAATTGACGAGTTTTCTGGAGATTCAGCCTTTCTTAGTTAAGAAGCACAAGATTCATTTTTATTTTATGTTAGTGAGAATATCCTACTGTATTATTCTTGAAGTCAAATGGGGTGCTTCTATTTAATGTGAAACTTATAGCTTTATAAGAAAAACAGAGGAAGTACAATAGGGTGATTCCTATTGTGGGATATTTTTATTTTGAAGGAATTATTCTGAGATATAAGCAATAGTGAATAACAGTGGTTATCAGATCTGATTTTTAACATACTTGACATCTAGGAGCTGTGTTAGAATGACAGGTTTCCTGTCACAAAGTTTCTTTCCACATTTAAAATTAAAATGTTGTTATCTATTTTTCCATCTTAAAATTTATTTATGGCAAAAATTATGCACATTAGTTTAATTAAAAACTTGATGTATTGTCATTTACAATATATGTCATGTCTGATATTTTATGTTTGTGTCTTTGTAATGTTAGTATGTTATTTGAAAAACTTATTTTGTTATGATTTTAGAGAGTATTAAGTGTTTTATATAACTTTTTAATTTATTTGCATATTATATAAAATATTTAATTTCTGCAATATTATAAATTCTCAAGTGTCCAATAATTTGAAAATTCATAATTTTTCACAACTTTCCAATGTTCTCTCATCAAATAACTTCAGTTTTTTCTTTTACAATTTTAGCTACATATATGAACTTTTACCCAAATTCTTGTAATCCAGTCCATTATAATTAAGCCCCAATCTATAGAATCTGCTTTGGTATAAATGAGAGCAAAGTTAAATATTACACTTTATTATGTGAGAACGAAGTCCAATGGGAGGAGAGACTAAGTCTTGTCCCTGGTTGGCAGCTTTTGTATCTTAGACTCACCCATGGATTTCCGGACTTCGTTATATAAGCTTTACGTCATAAACACACACTCACACTCACGTCAGTAAGAAGAGAAGGCGAGATGGCTTTCGGCGTGTTTCTGGGGCTTGTTCTCTCATGCCTGCTTCTCCTCTCACTATGGAGGCAGAGATCTGAGAGGAGAAAGCTCCCTCCTGGTCCCACTCCTCTCCCAATCATTGGAAATATTCTTCAGATAGACCTTACAAACATCAGCAGATCACTGAGGAATGTAAGTACGTGTTTGGCTTTCCCAGTAGCATTGAAAGGGAAGTAAATGGTCCATTGTTTAAGTGAAACATGCCTGGGAATGCCCGGGATAATAAATAGATGATTGTAGGTTTGTCTCCTGAACTTTGACTGACCAGCTGCATTTTCTGTAATGCCATTGTCAGAAATCACAGAATGTTGCAATGTGGTATGACTAGTGTTTAGATAGTGTTTAGTAGAATAAAAATCATGGTGTGGCAAAAGTTGTAAATGTTTTTTTTTTCCCTTCTTAAAACTGTTGGCTGCTAGCTGAAGGTAAAAGAAAGGAAATAGATTCCTCTCACATGTCTTAGCCATGCATTGTAAGTAGAATTGGCAAACAAATAGAACTCCTGTGGAAAATTGAACCTCTGTTCAATTTCTTAGAAGTTTTGGGTCTCAACAATGCAAGAAAAGATGGGAACAAATAGTTAGTCAGGAGCTATTAGTTGCTATTAGAATTCCTTTGAATCTGAACACACATTTTTTTTCTGAGAACAAGAATGTGGAATCATGTCAGAACTTGTTTCTGGAAAATGCTGTACCTTCTAGGGAGTTTTTCTTTGTAATGCATTGATGTGGAGCTGTTTTGGCCCATGACAGGCACCATAAAAAAAAATAAAAAAAAAAAAAACCCACAAATAAACCATGGGCCACGTGACAAACAGATTAATTAAAATGAGTTAAATTAAGATATAAGAGCAAGCTAACAATGTACCTAAGCCATAGGCCAAACAACATAAAATTAATATAAGTGTGTAAATCATTTCTAAAGGCCTGATCAACCAAAGATGGCTAAAGAGTCTGGTGCAGCAGGTCTATAAGTCCTCTGTCTGCCCAAGGCCAAAAAAATCTTACTGCTTGCTACAAGCTTGTACATAAAGGAGCTTGGGTGATGAAATGTTGCAATGGTGCGGTTTTTTGGACTCAGGCGGCCAGAGACCCAGACCCTGCAGAGCCAGAACCCTTAGCTGCCCAGCTGTCTACTGCTCAGGTCCCCAGAAATGACTCAGATGCTTATATTAACTTTATGCTGTTTGGACTATGGCTCAGGCACATTGCTAGCTAGCTCTTACATCTTAAATCAACCCATTTCTATTAATCTGTCTGCCACATGGCCCGTGGCTCAGTTGTGTTCCTTACATGTTGCTCCTTGGGCAACTTGCTTGATCCGTCTCTGACTCTGCCCTTCCTTTCCTACCTACTCTAATTCCTTCTCCTACTTTTTCTATGGTGCCTGTCATGGCCCAAAACAGCTCCTTTACTTAAAGTTTGAGATTCACAACATAGAAAAAGACATTCCCACACCAATGAAACATTTAACATCACTTAAAAATAAAGAATGCTTTTGCTAATGCTAGAGGTTCTGATTCAGTACCTCTCTGAAAAGAGCACATAGGTTATGCTGAAGTAGTCACCTGGATATTAGTTTCAAGGTAATAATAAGTCATGAGAACTCTGTAGCCAACAAGATTTTTTATCATGTTTTATCCAGTCTCAGATCTATTCCCATGCAGAGAAAAAGCATATCTGTCACCTGCTCTGTAGTCTTTCTTGTTTTTTTCTTGTCTATAATCAAGATTTTCAGAAAGTTCCACTTCCCATCAAATTTGAAGAGAACCTTGATGTGGGAATGAGTTTATGTATGCTGTGAATCTCAATCTTTAAATAAAGGAGCTGTTTTGGGCCATGACAGAAGAAGTAGGAGGAGAAATCAGAGCTTAGGTAGGAGAAGCAGGGAGGAGTCAGACAGATCGAGCCAGCCGCCCAAGAAGAAACATGTAAGGAGCACGGGTGAGCCACGGGACACGTGGCTGACAGATTAATAGAAATGGGTTGATTTAAGATATAAGAGCTAGCTAGCAATGTGCCTGAGCATGAAGTTAATGTAAGCGTCTGAGTCATTTCTGGGGGTCTGAGTGGCTGGGCGGCTAAGCGGGCTTGGGTGGCAGATCTGTGGGTCTCGGCGGACCGGGACCCGAGAACCCTCCTACTACAGGTGGCGCATCCAACATGGGTCGATTATCCACTTAATGCCTAAGAAAGTTTAAAAAGGGTTTTAGCAGAAACTGAGCAATAGTAGCTTCCAAGTTGTGTATACTAAGCAGGTCTTTGTACAAAGAAAGCATGGCCGACAGGTCACATTCAAAATGGCGCCAGCGGACTGGCAGCAGGCAGTGTAAACTGCAATCAGGTGGGTTCCTGAAATCTCACAGAAGACTCAATAGCATGTGACTGATTTTAGATTTCTGTTTATTTTGAACAAAAAGGAAACAAATTTTCTTAGTAGCAGCATTTTTTTGGGTGTGCTCTTTTTACTGTTTAAAGTTCCCTTTAAGAGAACTAATGCCTAATTTGCAAAAATTATGCTTCATTTTAGAGAGTGTATTTTGAAAACTCTTATAGTTAGAAGATGATTAAGGATTCACAATAAAACAGATTCAGATAAAAAGAAAAACCTGTAAATGGGTTGCAATGTTTGTAAAAGGTACATAGGCTTCAGAGAGAAAAGAAAGAGTTTAGAAAAAGTCTTTAAAAAGAGAAATAGAATAATACAAATATAATAAACCACGTAAAGATGGAAAATAGACACAAAATCTGGATTTTGGTTGTTATTGTGTTTTCTTTTAATTTTTTTTAACTCTTAATGAGCTAACTGCAGAAAGACAATAGATTGCAAATGCAAAGACTACTAAATTAAACAAGAATATATGTTTTAAAGGTATTTTGATTTTGAATTTTGTATCTAAAGATTTATTGCTTTGGAAGAGTTCTGCTTTTGTTTCCACAGAAGATGAGAACCTGTGGATTGCTTCCAGGCAAATATGGTTTCATCAACCAAGACCCCCCAAAGAAAACCTCTGATGGGAAGAGATGGCCAGATCAGCTTCATGGCTGCAGATTATGATCCAGTCTCAACAATCCATGAGATTTTCAATGCCCCTTAATCAGCAGGAAGTAGTAATGGATAACTATGCCCAAATCCCCCAAATATTGTTTCTAAATGTTTGTTTTCATTATAAATGGTTAATGGTCATATTTAATCTCTTTCTAAGAAGAAAAAGGGGATATGGTATATAAATGATTTTTTAAAAAATTAGGTTATTGAATTTACTTAGATCAGGAAATCAGCTGTTAATCTCAAAATGCTTTACATTGGTATAGATTTTGGTTTATTGATACAAATTTAAGGTCAATTTTGTTATGCTGCATGTGTTTTTCTATTCTTGTTTAAGGTATGAGGTTCATGTAACTGATTTAAAATTGTAATGTATAATTAAGAAATGAAGGTTAATAGTCACCTTTGATAATCAAACTTATAGATAGGTTAGTTAGGATTTTTAGGTATACAAAAATATATTTCAATTAGGTAGGTAATCTTCAAATACTTCTAAGATCTACAGAATATGGAATTTAAAATATTTTAAGAATTTAGACTTTTATAGAAAGTGAGACACTTCTGCTCCTGGCAGCACCAATCTTCTTCAAGAGAAAAATGAGCATTGAAGAAACACCATATGGAGTCTACCCTATTTGTGGCATTGGTTAGCCAATTGACATAAACCTATTCTTATATTAACTGCTTGACAGTATGCTGTTAGAAGTGAACATGCAGGTTTCACAGGAAGATGACCTCAGAACTTTGACAGAACAAGCTGAGATGGTCATTCAGGTTCCTGCTTTACAGAGAAAACTGTCAGACATTCTTCAGGACTCAAGGAGAAGCAACGGATGAACTGTGCCAGAATAGGCAGAGCAGATTTCCTGCTTCACTGAAATGAAAAGAGACTTCTGTAGGCTGAAGATGGATGCCCCAACTTTATAAAGGAACTTTGGGTGACTGTCCAGGCAGATAAGTGTCATCTCTGTCCTTTCCTGATTTTAGAAGTGCTTGTACTTCTGGTTTACTTGGGTAAATATATCCTTCTGTGGTCTTTGACATAGTTGAAGATTAGATAGTTATAGGTACAGTTTTTCTTAGTCATTTGAAAGGTATATTAGATATGAAACTAAAGATTCATAAAGATAAGGTAGATGATAGAATATTTTCTTTAATTTTGCTAAATACAAATAGACTAGATATTGTAACTATAATTCTTGCTTGATAGCTGTTTTGTTATATGTAATTTTGCTATGTTAAAATTGAAACCTTCCTTTTGATTAGACAGAAAGGGGGAAGTGATGTGGGAATGCGTTTATGTATGCTGTGAATCTCAATCTTTAAATAAAGGAGCTGTTTTGGGCCATGACAGGCACCATAGAAGAAGTAGGAGGAGGAATCAGAGCATACGTAGGAGAAGCAGGGCAGAGTCAGACAGGTTGAGCAAGCTGCCCAAGAAGAAACATGTAAGGAGCATGGGTGAGCCACAGGACACGTGGCAGACACGTTAATAGAAATGGGTTGATTTAAGATATAAGAGCTAGCTAGCAATGTGTCTGAGCATGAAGTTAATGTAAGCATTTGAGTCATTTCTGGGGGTCTGAATGGCTCGGTGGGTAAGCAGGCTTGGGTGGCAGGTCTGTGGGTCTCGGCTGCCCAGGACCCGAGAACCCTCCTACTACAGAACCTTCATCAATTTGAAGAGAACCATAACTTTTTGTTTCCCTTGGAAACAAAGGCATAGTGTCTCCCACAATGCAACATATATTTTTATTTCTACCCTGAAGTAAAGACGTTTTTAAATGTATAGGTTGGTTTAATTTAGCAATTATTTCTACTATCAAATGCATTTCTCCAGCTGTTGTTCCTTTCTTATCATCATTTAAAAAACATAAAGGTAGTAAAGCATTGTGCAATTTATCTCTGCTGGACTTTATCACCCATTTTTGTTTACTAAGCATATCTTTTAAAGTGCAATTAGGTCTTTTCATAACTGCTTGTTCTTTAGGATTGTATGGTATACCTGTAATATGATTTATGTTATGCAAAAGCCTGTTTCATTTTAGTAGAGAAATATGTTGGAGCATTGTCAGTATTAATTGTATAGGTATTCCCATAATGACCATAACTTCTAATAAATTTGTGATTACAGAATCAGCCTTTTCAGAACTCAAAGTAGTTACCCATTGAAATTCTGAATATGTATTAATGGTATGATACACATACTTTAGTTTTTCAAACTCTGCAAAATAAAACACATTTACTTGCCAAATTTAATTTCTTTGACTACCCTTTGGATTACTGTAGTGGAATTCATGGGTTATTGAGGGAGACCATCAGGACCCTGGATGGGGCATGGCTGCCCTTCTTTCCTGTTTGTTCGTGCATTCTTGGGGAGAGGCTTGCCACCAGCACTGTGCAGGACAGTCAACTCTACAATAATTGCCTTATGGTTCAATTTTGTATCAGTTGGTGTTTATATAACCCATTAATAAATATTAATTCTTTATATAGTCAATTGCCAGTCAATAATTTCTATAATACCTAGTGCCCAATGTGGGTTTTCAACAGACCTTTTTCAGGTAGTGGAGTTTGGTTGTACAAAGAATAAGTAAAACATTCCTTTATAATGTTCTTAGGTTGTTGTCAAATGACAGAAAATTTTTCTTTGAGCCCTTGATATTGATATAGTGTTTTTAAGGAAATTCTGAGCACATTTCCTACCAGTAGCTGATCAATTTCATCATTACCCTTTGCTAGAGGGCCTTGTAGACCCATATAGTATCTAATATGTGTTATATCTAAGGGATGATTTCTATTTCTAATTATTTCTAGTAATTGAGTAAATAACAAAGCTAATTTTGGATCACCTAGAATAAGTTCAGTGGTCATAATATATAAAGTGACTCTGCATATTGAGAGTCAATAACTATATTAAGAGTTTCTAGAAAATTTAACCATACCACTAGACTAGCATATAATTCTGACTTTTAAATGGAATCATAAGAGGTTTGAGCCACTTTATTTAAGCTTATTAATTTA
Organism: Phyllotis vaccarum; assembly: GCA_033318265.1. Classification (NCBI taxonomy): domain Eukaryota; kingdom Metazoa; phylum Chordata; class Mammalia; order Rodentia; family Cricetidae; genus Phyllotis; species Phyllotis vaccarum. Next base: position 22,587,220 of record JARWLC010000004.1, on the reverse strand, counting down.
TAACAAATCTTTCCTGATTTATTTGCATCAGCGTAGAAGGTAGGGGCTCCAGAAATTGATGTTCATTGCACATTGGCATTCCACAATGTGAGGGAGAATCCAATTAGTTCTTTTTATAAACTGAAGTGAATTTGGGATATTTGTTGCTAAGATTTACCAAGACATTAGTGTGAGTTCTTTGACAATATTTATTTTCTCCCTATAATGAGGAAATTTCAGTATTAGTAAAGGGTACTACAATTTCTGCTGAATCTATTCCTGTTAATTGTTAAGGTCTCAATTTTCCTTTCAGAATCAATTGAGAAACCTTTTCTATATAGGTCTTTAACTTCTTACTCTGCTTGAGTGGCAAAAATATCCATGCTAAAATATTATTTTCTCTCTGCATAAGAATTTTTTTAGTATATGTGGAAGGCAGTGTGACCAGAATACAGTCAAGCTCTGTCTGGATTCAAGTGATCCACATGTGCTTCCTGTGGTTTCTTTTCTACTAAAGTCAATTCTCCCTCAGCTCAGCTAATAATTTACTTGGACTATTTAGATCATTATTACCCTGAAAGGTTTGAAATAAATTACTTAGTTATTTAGTTGTTAATATGATCATGGACCGTAGGGAGTTAATATCTCTCAGCAATTTTTGAAAATTATGAAGAGTTCATAATTGATCTCTGTAGCAATGGGGTTTCTAGGTCTCGGGTAGCCAGAGATCCAAACCCACAGACCTGCCGCCTGAGACCCCTAAGCCGCCCGCCACCACTAGTGCTGCTCAGGCCCCCAGAAATGACTCAGATGCTTATATTAACTTTATGATGTTTGACCTATGGCTCAGGAACATTGCTAGCTAGCTCTTACATCTTAATCAACCCATTTCTATTAACGTGTCTGCCACATGGCCTGTGGCTCACCTGTGTTCCTACATGTTTCTTCTTGGGTGGCTTACTCCATCTGCCTCTGACTCTGCCCTTCCTTTCCTACCTATTCTGATTCCTGCTCCTACTTCTTCTATGGTGCCTGTCATGGCCCAAAATAGCTCCTTTATTTAAAGATTGAGATTCACAGCATACAGAAAGGCATTCCCACACCACTTCCCCCTTCCTATCTAATCAAAAAGGAAGGTTTCCATTTTAACATAGCAAAATTACATATAACAAAATAGCTATCAAGCAAGAATTACGGTTACAATATCTAGTCTATTTGTATTTAGCAAAATTAAAGAAGATACTCTACCATCTAACCTATATTTATGAATCTAAAGTTCCATATCCAATATACCTTTCAAATGACTAAGAAAAACTGTACCTATAACTATCTAATCTTCAACTACATCAAAGACCACAGAGGGATATATTTACCCAAGTAAACCAGAAGTGCAAGCGACTTCTAAAATCTAGAAAGGACAGAGATGACACCTGTCTGCCTGGACTGTCACCCAAAGTTCCTTTATAAAGTTGGGGCATCCATCTTCAGCCTACAGGCCCAGAGTCTCTTTTCGTTTCAGTGAAGCAGGAAATCTGCTCTGCCCATTCTGGCACAGTCCATCAGTTGCTTCTACTCAAGTCCTGAAGAATGTCTGACAGTTTTTTCAGCAAAGCAGGAACCTGAATGACCATCTCGGCTTGTTCTGCCAAAGCTCAGAGGTCACCTTCCTATGGAACCTGCATGTTCACTTCTAACAGCATACTGTCAAGCAGTTAATATAAGAATAGGTTTATGTCAATTGGCTAACCAATGCCACAAATAGGGTAGACTCCATATGGTGTTTCTTCAATGCTCATTTTTCTCTTGAAGAAGATTGGTGCTGCCAGGAGCAGAAGTGTCTCACTTTCTATAAAAGTCTAAATTCTTAAAATATTTTAAATTCCATATTCTGTAGATCTTAGAAGTATTTGAAGATTACCTACCTAATTGAAATATATTTTTGTATACCTAAAAATCCTAACTAACCTATCTATAAGTTTGATTATCAAAGGTGACTATTAACCTTCATTTCTTAATTATACATTACAAATTTAAATCAGTTACATGAACCTCATACCTTAAACAAGAATAGAAAAACACATGCAGCATAACAAAATTGACCTTAAATTTGTATCAATAAACCAAAATCTATACCAATGTAAAGCATTTTGAGATTAACAGCTGATTTCCTGATCTAAGTAAATTCAATAATCTAACCTTTTAAAAAATCATTCATATACCATATCTCCTTTTTCTTCTTAGAAAGAGATTGACTATGACCACTAACCTTTTATAATGAAAACAAACATTTAGAAACAATATTTGGGGAATTTGGGTGTAGTTTTCCATTACTACTTCCTGCTGATTAAGGGGCATTTAAAATCTCATGAGTTAGACAGAATCATACTCTGCAGTCTTGAAGTTGATGTGGCCATCTCTTCCTATTAGAGATTTTTTTCATGGGGTCTTGGTTGATGAAACCATATTTGCCTGGAAGCCGTCCACAGGTTCTCATCTTTTGTGGAAACAAAAGCAGAACTCTTCCAAAGCAGTAAATCCTTAGACACCATTTTCAAAATCAAAATACCTTTAAAACATATATTCTTGTTTAACTAGTAGCCTTTGCATTTGAAATCCATTGTCTTTCTGCAGTTAGCTCATTAACAGTTAAAGAAATTAAAAGAAAACACAATAACAACCAAAGTCCAGATTTTGTGTCTATTTTCCATCTTTATGTGGATTATTATATTTTTATTACTCTACTTCTCTTTTTAAAGACTTTCTAACCTCTTTCTTTTTTCTCTGAAGGCTATGTAACTTTTACACAGATTGTAACCCGTTTACAGGTTTTTCTTTTCATCTGAATCTGTTTTATTGTGAATCCTTAATCATCTTCTAACCATAAGAGCTTTTAAAATACACTCTCTAAAAGAGCAGCATAGTTTTTGCAGATTAGGCTGAATCACTAAGTTCTCTTATAGGGACCGCGTCTGCATTCGTGGCCAGCGAACAGAGCAGGCTAAAGAAAATGCTGCTACTAAGAAACTGTCTTTGTTTCCTTTTTGTTCAAAATAAACAGAAACTTTACATCAATCACATGCTACTGAGTCTTCTGTCAGATTTCAGGAACCCGCCTGATTGCAGCTTACACTGCCTACCGCCAGTCTGCTGGTGCCATTTTGAATGTGACCCGGCCACCATGCTTTCCTTGTACAAAGACCTGCTTTGTATACACAATTGGGAAGCTGCCTTTGCTCAGTTTCTGCTAAAACCCTTTTTAAACTTTCTCAGGCATTAAGTGGATAATTGCCCCACATTGGGCACCATCCGTAGCAGTGAGGTTTCTAGGTCTCGGTAGACCAGAGGCATTCCCACATCAGATCTCTCCTGATTTTATTATTTGTGGTTGAATTTTTGTAAGTATATTTCATATCCTAGGTAATTAGGAGAATTTCATCTTTGTATTTTTTTCAGGAACAATGTATAATCTCAAACAATGCAAAATTTTCTTTGCTTATTCAGACATTTTTCTAAAGTATTTGCATCTAAATCAGCTCATAATACCATCCATATAATGGTAAACTATAGATTGAGGAAACTGCAAATTATTTCCAATGACTTGTATAAATATTGACCCAAGATGGGGCTGTTTAACATTCCTTTCCCTTGTAGAAGAATTTTCCACTGATACCTTTGAACAGGCTGGAAATTGTTATAAGTAGGCACTATAAAGACACAATTTTCTCTGTTCATTTCTTGTAAAGATATAGTAAAAATGCAGTCTTAAATCAATCACTATAATAGGCCATCCTTTAGATAATAGAGAAGGAAATGGAATTCTAGGCTGTAAAGAACCTAGTGGCTGTAATATCATATTAGTTGCTCTTATATCTGTTACCATTGTCTATTTTCCAGATTTATTTTTTAATGACACATACAGGAAAATTCCAAAGACTGGCTGATTCTTCAATATGTTGGACATTTAGCTCCTCCTGTACCAGATGTTCTAATGCCTTCAATTTTTCTGATGTCAAAGGTCAATATTATACCAAGACAGGTTTTCAGTTAACCATGTTAAAGGTTGGACTATTGGTACCACTGAAGTTCACCAGCTGTTGAGACCTGTATATGTACAACTTGAACAATCTGTGACCATTTTTGATAATACCCTTTACTATTTCTGTCAGAAAATTTTTATTTCATGGTTTGTTCTGAGACTGGTAAAGTGTTAATCTATGCTTTTTATTGCTACCACAAATCATGTCCCCATAAATTCATTGATATGTTGGCTTTATATAATTTTAAATTTTCTGTGTGTCCAGGAGGTGGAGATAAAGTTCCAATCTCAAGAAGTTGAACATTTACTTTCTGAAGAGACCAATCTTGATGCCAAGATTTTGTTGAAATAATTGTTTTATCTGTACTTACTCATGTCTATCATATCTTCATCTTCAATGACATATACATGTATTTTACCTTTGGTCTCTGATGCTGATAGCAGTTTGCCAAGATGATTGTTTTCTCATCTCTCCTGAACCCCCTTTTTATCTTTGGAAACTGGAAGTTGTTATGTCTTTGATCATATCTAGAACAGTGTTTATAAACAACAGTCTTTAAGTCTTTTAATTGTTCTGTGGATGGGTTTCTTCTCCAATGCTGACAGGATAGACTGTGAACAACTAGGGCCTTCTGGAGGCCCTATCAGGTTTTTTTTCTGATGCCAAAGGTTTACCTTTTTTGTCCCTCATTGATCTGCATTTATTAGTCTGATATCAGTCTTTGTCACACCTGCATACTCCAAAAGGTTGGATCTTTCTGTTTGGGTTATCTCTAGAAAAAAAAAATGTTTTTCCCCTAGGAATATCTTGCTTATAATCTCTTTTCTTATGACCTTTATTTTGAAAACCACAATTAAAACTTCTGATATTTTGATTTTTCTTAAAATTTATAAAAATTATTTCTTTTATAAAAACAGCACTGTAAGCATAAGATTCAATATCATTTGGATTCATTCATATACTGGTGCCAATCTTTCCTTTAAAGGCCTACTCACCAATTTGCCTTCTGAATTAGCATTTTCAAAAACCAAGATTCAATTACTATTTGTCTAACTTCTAGATCTGTTGTCATTCTATTTACAGATGAAGTGAATCCTTATAAAATATCAGTGGAGGCTTCTTTTAGGCCTTGTATAAGTTTAGTAAATGACTCAGTCTTTATCCTGATTCTTCAACCCTGTCCCAAGCATTCAAAGCTACTATATATTTCCCTAAGATGTGATCATCAAATATAGGCTGTCCTGTACAGCATATTTACCCTCACTGAAAGTTTGGTTGTGGGAAATTTCAATACCTTTAACCCTGTTTCACTGTTCTAAGGCCATAGATTCCTTTCCGCTATGATTTCCATTGTAACTGTGGATGAGCTTCCAGGGGATGGAATTATATAAAACTTATCCCAGTTAAAAAGTATTCTGGAGATCTATTGTCTCTTTGGGTGGCCCACACCATGTGGTTGCCCTCAGTAGAGGTGGCAGTGAATTCATGAGATCCACCTTCTATTGCATGAATTCTACTTGGTATTAATAATTTAAAAAGCCAGATGTTAGCTCTCCTGGGTTTTGGACTTTTCCTTATGAGGTAGAGAATTGTCCTTAGAAGGTCTGTATAAAATTGTGTTAGAATTTTGATAGGGATTGTGTTTAATATGTAGATTGTTTTTAGTACTATGTTAACCTTACTGATATTTCCATCTTCTGATATCTTCTTAGGTTACTTTCTTCATTTTGTCATACAAGTCTTTCAGTTGCTTGGTGAAGTTCCCCCAAGATATTTTTTGTCTTTTAGTATTTCCATTGATAAACTAGGTGTAATTTGAGCAGTTTTTCCTTTATATATTTGTGGGGATATGTTTCAAATTTAATAAAAATCAGTCTGAGGTATCAGAGGGATCTACCCACAGTCTGTCTAGGAGGATCAGACAGTGGTAACTCACACCTTTAAGCCCAGCATAGGGAATATCTGGGAGTGGTGACCTTCCAGAAAATATGAGTTTGAGGCCAGTTTAGTTTACAGAGGGAGGTACAGGCTCTCAGGCAGACGGTGGTGCCACATCTTTAATCTCAACCTGGATGTGAAACAACTGGGTGAAGAGGGTATTTAAGGCAGGCATAGAAAGACAGAGGAGGCAGAAAAATCCAGGAGGAGTGAGGCTGAGGAAGCTGGAAGACAGCTGGGTGAGATCTAATTGTGGTGTTTCCTCTCTTTGGTATCTCAGCCTTTCCCTGAGATCTGTCTCTGAGTTTCCTTTATTTGTGTAACATATATTACTTGGTCTTTTTCCTTTTCAGCTTTTAATATTCATTATTTGCTCTGTATGTTTAATATTTTGATTAATATGTGGCAATGGGACTTTCCTCTTTGGTACAGTCTATTTGGTGTTCTGTATGCTTCTTGTACCTTTATGATCAAATCCTTCTTTAGATTAGGAAAATTTTCATGTATTACTTTAAGAAAATATTTTCTGGGTCTCTGAGTTGGTATTCTTCTCCTTCTTCTATTCCTATTATTTTAGGCTCAGTTTTTTAAAAATAGTATTCGAGATTTCCTGGATGTTTTGTGTTAAGAAGTTTTAAATTTTAATATTTTTTGACTGCCATATTAATTTCTTCTATTGTATCATAAATGCCTGATTCTCTTTCTTGTATTCTACTGGTCTAGCTTGCCTATATACTTTCTGCTCACTTACCTAAATTTCCCATTTATAGAATTTCCTCAGTTTTGTTTTCTTTATTGCTCTATCTCCATTTTCATTCTTGGACAGTTTTATTTGGTACTTTCACTTGTTTGTTTTTCTTTGGTTTACTTTAAAGGAGTCATTCATCTTCTCTAATTATTTGTTTATGTTTCCTGGATTTTCCTGCAGGACTTATTTACTTTGAATATATGTTTTCCTGGATTTCTTTAAGGGTGCTAATTTCTGGGTTTATCTTGGTTTGGTAGGTGTTTTGTTTCTTGGTTTCTTTTTCTATTCCAGGTTTTCAAAGCATATTGGCTGTTTACCTGGCTTGTTCCTCTGGTGTATTCATTGTAATGCTTGCTGGTGTTGAAGGGCAGGAGAATGGGAACCCAAGAGGAGTTGGTCTGTTGCAGTGCTAGGCATGATCCTGAGTATTGGTTCTGGGTGTCTGCTGGCAGGTGTGATGGTTGTGCTTAATTTGGGGTATGGGATACACCAAAGAGACAGGGAGGGAAGGGTTTGGTGGGATGGTCTGTAGGATCCACACGAGGGGATGGGGGCACTGCAGCTGGTGTTCTGTTGCCGCAGTAGGAGCTACGATGAGAATTAGGTCTGGTGTAACAGAAAGAGTAAGGAAGGTCTGTGGAGAGTCTCTTTGGTATTCTGGTAGCCATGGTCTCTCAAATACTGACATCTTTTTGCTCCACCTTAAATTATATTTTATTTTCCAGTTTTCAAAAGTCTATGGCCCAGTGTTCACTGTGTACTTGGGCAGGAAGCCTGCTGTGGTGTTGCATGGATATGATGCAGTGAAAGAAGCCTTGATTGATCATGGGGAGGAATTTGCTGGAAGAGGAAGCTTTCCATTGGCTAATAGCGTTTCTAAAGACTGTGGTAAGTGTCCATGCATCTACATGTCATGCACCTATGTTTCCATGTAATACATTGGGCTGTGGTCAGAAGGAATTTGAGAATGGAATATAATCTTGAAAACTTGTTCAGACCTATCTTGGCTTTCTGTGTGGCAGCCACCCACCAGACTCACTTCCTTACTTGAAGTCTCCCTGACCATTTCTATTCTTTCTTTTAGGCATTGTTTTCAGCAATGGGAGGATCTGGAAAGAGATGAGGCGCTTCTCACTGATGACTCTTCGAAACTTGGGAATGGGAAAGAAAAGCATTGAGGATCGTGTTCAAGAGGAAGCTCGCTGTCTTGTGGAGGAACTGAGAAAAACTAATGGTGAGTGTTACTTATCATATAGATTTCTGTCTTGTTATTAGGGACTTGAGTAGTTTTGAGGGTGGCCAAGGCTTCCATTCTGTGTCCTGTCTCAGTCTTCATATGGAAAGTGTAATTTGTAGTAAAAAATAATAAGAGAGCTTTTATAGCTGTGATTGTTGTTTTATGGTGGGATTTGGTCTGTGGTAGAGAGTCTAATCCATCATTTAATCTAGATCTTTCCCAACTGTCTTGTTTTCAAAAAAGGAAATGACTATATGAATTTAGGTTTTGAGCTCATTTTTTTGATGATTCAAGGAAGAACAGTTCCCCTCTGGATAAATATTAATTTCATTAGCAAACACTTGGTATGTGAATGTGGTGGCAATCACTGCATCACACTTGTATAGAACAGGAACCAGATGGTATAACTGTCTTCAACTGGACAACTATGTTGTACAACTGATATATCTCAAGTCCATACATAAAGCTCTGGCAGATGTTTGTGTGTAACACATATTTTTACTTGGCTATATCTTAATAAATATTGATCAGTTCATTCTCTTCTAAAGTCATAGCATAATTTATACAAGACAGAGCAAATTACTTCTAATGTTTTATGCTATTGATTTATATTTTGAATAAATATTATGTGATTCTGCAAAGTTAATGTTCAGTATTCAGTAATGTATACTACTAGGCTTCACTATGGGCTCCATCTTCATTTATTTATCTCATCTTCCTCTGTCTGTTATATTTTGGATTATACATTTATGGAAATAATTGTCTTCTTCATTCTCATATTTACAAACACTTGAAATAATTGTCACAATGAAATATGATCTTGTTTAAATGTCATCTTTCAAATTAAGTGAAAGAAAAGGGAAAAAAGCCAAACTTCTCTGAGTCACACACATACCTACACTCAGATATAGTCCTTGCCACTTGCTTGTATCCACGAACATAAAACTCTTCTTAAACAAATGTCTTCCTCCTTTGATGTAATAAAACATATATTGATATAGAATTTCCATCTTCTTTAGTGTTTAAAAGAGGGTGTCATTCAAACCGTCAACTCAGTTTCTTATTATCAATGCCGTAGTATTTATCCAAAGTTCTTTTAACTTGTTATTTTTATTTTAGAGACTATAGATTTGAGGTTTGTAAGTGTTTTATGCAAAAATGTAATCATTTGGTTTTAGTAATTTGACTGTGCAGACCTATTTAAAGAATACACAGCTGTTAAAAATGTAAGGAATTTAAGGGATAATGGACAACATGTTAGTTAGTTCTCCTGTTGCTGTAATAATATACCTGAGAAAAGCAATGGAAGGAAGGAGGAGATTATTTGGGTTTATCATTTTTGGTTCAGCCTATCATGATGGGATGTCACAGAAGGAGAGCTTGAATCAGGGTGATGTCCTGCTCACCAACTAAGTTCAGTGAAAAACAGAAGAGAAGAATGCTCCTTCTTGGGCAGCTTCCTTCCATTTATGCAATCCAGCACTCAAGCCTAGGGAATGGTGCCTTCCTCAATTAGGCTAGATCTTCTCACCTCTTGACATGTCCAGAAGCCATCATCCCTGATCATGCTATAGCCTGTCAAGTTGACAATAAATATTCACCACAGACATTTACTTCCTTTTAAAAGGATGGAAATCAGAGGGTTTTTAGACATAGAAATGATAATTAAAAACTATTTATTTTCTACTTTTGTTTGCTTGCTTTTTGGGGGCACATTTTAAACAAATAGTCTTATCTTAATTTTACTTCAAGAAATTCATTTTATAATTAATGTTTATTCATACAATTTTCATTTCACATAACATAGATGTGTTTCCTTTTCATGTTAGTTTTCTGAATATATGAACTTTAACACAATCTCTTTGTTTATTATACTCTATTGGCTACATGAGCCTTTCAACTCCTATATGTAAGTTTTCCTAAGTTCCTATCATTCTTTCCCTTTCTTCTTTTTTTGGCAGGAGATTTTTTTCTACTTCATTTTTTATATGTTCTTTGAGTTTATACAAAATATTTTTATTAAACTCACACCCTCCACCTCTTCCCAGATCTACCCTGTCTTCTATCCCCATCCATCTTTGTACCATGTTGTTTAGAGGCATTACAAACAGATTTGAATCCACACAGAAGTCTTGAATTGCTAAAGATTTGAAAAGCAAAATAGCAGATCTGTGGGGTGACAGGTCAGTCAGTAAAGGTATGAGATGAAACCTGAGTATACTCAATTTTATGATTTAGATAGATGGACAAATAACCGAAGTCATATTAAACAATAATGATGTGCAGATGTAATACATGTTGTTATGTCTACCAGGTCATCTGTGGTAAGACTTGCTTAAATTGTCCTAAGATTTTTTTTTTAACCTGTTAAAGGATAGTGTTTTTACACACATATATTTTAGTGTCATTTTACTGTTGTTCCCGTTCTCCAGGCTCACCCTGTGATCCCACCTTCATCCTGGGCTGTGCTCCCTGCAATGTCATCTGCTCCATTGTTTTCCAAAATCGTTTTGATTATAAAGATCAGGAATTTCTTACCTTCATTGACATATTAAATGAAAATGTAGAGATTCTAAGTTCCTCTTGGACTCAGGTGAGCTCAACCTTCTTTCTTTAAAAGCAAAACATGAAACATGAATTCTAGTTGTTATTGAATGAAAACTCAAAGTCAGATATTGGGGCAAACACTGGGATATCAGAGAGAGGAAACATACCACAGTCAATTCTTACCCAGCTATCTTCCAGAGTTCCCAGCCTGGCTCATTGTTTCTACAGAATACCACACTGTCTACCTGTGACTCCTTACATATCTTATTTGCCCAGTTATTTCACTTCTTGGTTCAATTCTGCATCATAATTCTGGAGTTAAGATGAAAAGTGTGAGCTACTACTGTTTGGTAGTTAGGCCTTGAGCTCACAGAAACATAGAAAGATCTCTGTCTCCGGAGTTATGGGATTAAGGGGGTAGGTCATCACTCGATCTTTCCTGTGCTGGGATTAAAATTGTGAGTTACTATTCTCTGACCCTCCTGGCTTGACTGTGAGTGGATCTGTTCTCTAATATTCCAGACTGATTTTATTGAATATAAAATATCATCACAAAAACAAAAAACCAACAACCCCCAAAACACTTAGTAATATGTACTCCTTGAAATTTCAATTTATTTTTAGAAAAATGAAGGCTTAATGGTGGGCTGTTAGAACTCTGTTCATTGACTTTTCATTAAACCTCACACCACTTCCTCTATACATCAGGTGAATGCTAATAAGATACCTACATAACTCAGTGGACATCTATTCCATTTTTGAAATCTGTTAGCCACAAGGTTTATGCACCATTCAATGCTTTAGAGATCTTTCATCAAAATACTTAGGAGAAATGTCATTTGCAATGACAATGGTTTTTTTTAAGTAGGGACAGTGTTTGGAATCATTGAAACTGCCAGGACTCATAATATTTCATAAACAGTTGACATTCTAAGTAACAATATATCTGTCAAAGAAATGAGAAAATGTTTGAGTGGTATCTGGATCCCATCATTTTTCATCAGTGTTGAGCTGAGCTGAGATAGATAATTTGTCTTGAAGAAATGATCTTGAAGAAATCATCCAGTTCATTTGTGCAGGTTCAAAGTTATACTTCAAGAATTCTTAAGACTCTCACTGCTAAAATTCTTATTCTGTGTCTGAGAGTGGCTGACAGAAATTAAGTAGCAAAGATGATGTCTATGCTTCAAATCAGGATACTCCAAGTCCCTTTAGCTCTGCTGCAGTCTACACAATGTAAATCACATAAGTTAATTCCATTTGGTATTCAAGGTTGTAGTAAAGAGGTTGTGTAGAAAGTGAATGAGCTGATATAAAATTTGTATGTAAAATAAAGATTGTGAAAGTTTAAGCATGGTATAAGTGGTTATACCATGTTCTATCAACATCTCTACAAGCAAAGAGAATTTCTATATACACTATAAAAGTCACTCATCAAGATGGATAACATGTATTATTTATTTTTTGTATTTATTCTTTCTGGGTGAGGTTCCTTATATATAAAACATATATACATCTTATGTTTTAAACTTTTATCATTTCTTTTGCAGATTTGCAATACTTTTCCTGCTATAATTGACTATCTACCAGGAAGACACAGAAAATATCTTAAAAATCTTACTTTTCAAAACATTATTTTTTGGCAAAAATAATAGAGCACCAGGAATCACTGGATATTAACAATCCCCGGGACTTTATTGATTTTTTCCTGATCAAAATGGAGCAGGTAAAATGTTAATAAACCTTTAATTCAGTTATTTGATTGCTTGAGCATCTTTTGTTTCTTGCATCTTCTTATGCTTGAGCATAAATAGTTTCTGTTTTACAGGGATATTTAAATGGTTCAGACCAGCAATGTTTGACAAGCACTTTGTGTGCCTACTACGTACAAAAATTTGCAGTAAATATCCCAGACAATATAAAGTTAAGTAATTTGAATAAATTAACCCCAGTTTTTTAGACAAAAATAATGTAGCTGAAGAGTCATATAATTCATTGAGTCCATGGAATGGAAATATTTCCAAAACTCTCAGGGAAAAAAATGTTATGAGATGAAATAAAGATGAATGTTGTCTTTGCAGACAAGGTAGGGAAACTTAGAAAGGCAGCTCAAGTTAGCCAGACTTCCTACAGTGTCTGCAGATTGAACTAAATCTTAAAATAGTAAATAAGTGAGGGGATTTAAGATAAATTATAAGATGTATGTTGTGTGAGAAGGGAATGATTAATGCCAAGGATGAAAGGTGCTTTGGCTGAGTGTGACTTCAAGTGGATTGGTTTGGATCTGGAATGAAAGATTGATATTCACTGACTGAGTATGACTTCAAGTTGATTGGTATGGTCATGGAATTAAAGAATGATATCTATCAGGCATCTATATAAATAAATGCCTCTGTTATGGTTCAATTTGTTGATAAGCCACTTATTTTTATTGGGTACTGTTGGCACTCATCATAAACATAAGGTGTTTTTTGTTTTATGAGCTCTCAATTCTGCTCACCTGAACTATACCCCTATGCTAGATGAATTTTGGATTACTATTCTTATTTATTTATTTATTCATTCATTCATTCGTTCGTTTGTTCATTTATTTATTTATTTATTTATTCATTTATTTATTTATTTATCTATCTATCTATCTAATTTTGTTTATAGACCAATCACAGTTCCCCCTCCCACTCCCTCTCACTGCCAGGTCCCCCCACCACCACTCCTCAGGAAGGGTAAGGCTTACCAACGGGGAATCAACAAAGTCTACAAATCAAGTTGAGGTGGGAGCAGGCCCCCCCCTTCCCCTGTATCAAAGTTGAGTAAATGTCCCTCTATATGAAACGGGCTCCAAAAAAACAGTTTATGTACGAGGGATTCCTGATCCCACTGCCAGAAGCCTCACAAACTGTCCCACAAGCCACACAACTGGCACCCACATTCAGAGGGCATAGTTCAGTTCCATGAAGGTTCCCAGCTGTCATTCCAGAGTCAGCAGACGCTCCCAGTCACATGGATCAGCTGTCTGTGTGGTTCCCCTTCATTATCTTGACCCCTTTGCTCATACAATTCCTCTCCCTCTCTTTGACTAGACATGGAACTCGGCCTAGCTTAGCTGTCTCTCTTCTGCATCTGCTTCCATCAGTTGCTGGATGATGGTTCTATGATGACAATTTGGGTGATTATCACTTTGATTACAGGGGAAGTTCAGTTCAGGATTTACCAACCTTCTTCAAGCAATATACTTTCTACATGAGAGTCACAGAGTAAAACATTAAAACAAATGAAAAGGAGCATTAATACTTTTGTTTATATCTCATTGGAAAATAGTATACTATGGCTCACTGGGCTGAGGAATTCTTCAAAATATATATTTTTAAGACAAGAGTGTAGGAAATGCAAATGGGTCAGGGGTCTAATGTCTCTTGAACACATACCAGTTTCTTCTTCTGCTGCTGTATTCTCCAGGGTTTGTCAAGTTAAATTCATCACACCTACGTCATTTTATTCACTGTAATAAGTATACTGACAAAGAATTTTCTGGCTAACACAGGCAAATTATTCCTAGGAAAAGCACAACCCAAAGACGGAGTTTACTTTTGAGAACTTGATCTTCTCAGCTTGTGACCTGTTTGCTGCCGGGACAGAGACAACAAGCACAACATTGAGGTACTCTCTGTTGCTCCTGCTCAAGTATCCAGACGTCACAGGTAAGAGCAAGTGAGTTTCAGAAAGGAATTGGAAGACACCCCTGGAGTCCTTGATTTTGTTTGTTTCAGGAAGCCTTAAAATTTCATACTCGGTATTACTATAATCTCCTACACTTATCAGGAGGACTGAAGTGAGATGTCTTAACCCATAGCAGAGGAGGATGCTTCATAAAATGAAGAATTTAATTTTTCCAATGATGAATAAGAAATAATCATTACATATCAATATAAACATAAATTTCCGAGTAATTGCTATTATATGGCCATATTTGTGAAGAAAGGGGGTATTATATACCTTTGGAAACTACATAAAAACATACACAGAACCCCATCATAATTTATTTTTTAAATATACTGAATTGTTTTGGTACAAATAATGTTTGATCAATAGTTTTATTGTATAAGTACTGATTTTCTTAACTTGATACTGTTCAGTTTATTATTTGAAAGTAATAATGCTGTTGATTTTTAAGAATGCTAAATGATATATAAGGGCAATGTATTGTGACATCTAATATATATGATATTAGTATTTATATCATAGAGACCATCACTTCACTTGCATATATTATGTTTTCATAAGGCTGCTTGGCATCTTCATTGTGCTACAAGTAATCCTAACTTGTGATCAATGTGCCACTTCCTTTTCTGTCATTTTTCACTGTGTTGAACCAGCCAAAGTCCAGGAAGAGATTGACCAAGTGATTGGTAGACACAGAAGCCCCTGCATGCAGGACAGGAGTCATATGCCCTACACTGATGCGGTATTGCATGAGATACAGAGATACATTGACCTCATTCCTACCAACCTGCCCCATGCTACGACTTGTGACATTAAATTCAGAAACTATCTCATTCCCAAGGTAAGTTTCCTTTGTCTACACTGCACCCTAATGCTCTTGATCCCAGATGAGTGAGTAAAATTAAACCATAAACCAAAGATACTGGGTCTTACAATTTCAGATTACTAATGTTGAAGAGAAAGTTATAAATACCTTCAGGGAGATTAAACCAACCAAGCCACATATAGTGTATTCACAATTAGACTGTATTAGAATTTTTAAGAATTTACAGCATGATTGGTCCCAATTTGCTGCCTCCACAAGTTAAGAAAAAACTTTAAATATGGAAGCTGGATGGGCTTTATGCTAGTTCCGGTAAGAGCTAATAAAATTGTAGGACAAATCTTGGTTTGTGGAACTACAGGTCTTACAAATGTGCTCTTCATTTAAAGGCACTCTTTTTCAATTTTTTTCCATACCCACCAGTGATCCCCTTCCCTCCCCTCCACCCAGGCCTCTCTCAGCCCTCCCCACCCCATATGTCCATCCACTCCCCAGAGATGGCAAGGAATCCCAAGGTGAGTCAATTCAGTCTGGCATATCCAGGCAAGGTAGGACTGAGTCCCAGCCCACAGCATCAAATTAAGCCACTCTTGTCTATTTACACTTTCAAGTAAAACTTAAAGTTCAGATTGTCAATCTCTGAAAAGACTTCTAGGATTTTACCAAGATTCTAAGAAGTATACAGGACACATTTCGAGAATTCATATAATGACCCATGAAATCACTAGTTCATGTACCCAGTTTCAGGTTAGGTTATGTGCCATTGTCCCTTAGCAGTTTTCTTCTAGTTAAAACTTTGGGAGAAAAATGGACAGAGGCTATCCTATAGGTCTCACATATTTTAAGGTGGATTGTCATATGTTAACTATGCTGATAGAAATGCCTACTTCTTTCTGTCTTAAAACGATATTCAGATCTCTTCATTGTCAGAATTCTGTTCTTTTTGTAATTAATACAATCTCTGGTATTGCCCATTGCCACCTTATGAATATCCAGCTTAATGAGTCATCTGATCAGTTTCTCAGTTTCAATATTTATTCTCAAGTAAATTGATGACCCTGACTGGAATTCTTACAAAGTCAGGAGATTTCTAAGTTTGCCAATCCCTTTAATTTTTTCCAACTAGTCCCAAATGTAATAAATATCTTACCAATATTTTAAAATTAAGGCAAAAATAAACTGTGTCAGGGAAAAAACTGAACAATATTTTATTTGTTTTTGGCCATATTTTTCCAGAAGATATTGTTAATTTTTTCAGACACGTATATTCAACATTCCTATGAGTTTATACTTCTGGTGTTATACATAAAACCTTAAAATTGAAGTCACATTCCACATATGTATGATGAAATCACAGCAGTGGTAAAGTAGATCAGTAGGTAGTGAAAAACATCAGTCCTAAGCTTGTTGATAAATGAATATCCCATTACTTAGTACTTTGAAAGTCATTGGAGGACTCTATCAGGATTACTGCCACTGGATCCCAACTCATCCTTGTTCGTTACATGATCTTTTGGTTTAGATATGATTTCTTCAGAAGCTTTTACTATGCCACGCCAATTCTTTCTCTTACCTTTGCAACATTTATATAACTTGACTTCTCTATGTTTCTTGTTCCCAGGGTACCACTGTCATAACATCCTTGTCTTCTGTGCTACATAATGACAAAGAATTTCCCAAGCCAGAGAGGTTTGATCCTGGTCACTTTTTGGATGAGAATGGCAAGTTTAGGAAAAGTGACTACTTTTTACCCTTCTCAACAGGTAATTAAAATTCTTTACTAATCGTTTGTCTTTTATAATCCACCTCCTCTTTCCCAATGTTCCCTGTACCTTAGCTGCAGCAGTTGTATTGCAGATGTATCCATTGGAGCTAGGCACCCAATGATAAGCTGTTCTCTGCATTTTGATCAGTCGTGGTTTTCTACAATGTTCTCTTTTTATGGCAAAGAGAAGTTTCTTTTATAAATATGAGAGCTACACTTGTCTGTGGATATAAAGATAAGCAGATCTATGACTTCTCTAGCTCAGGAAAGCCAGGGAAGGTTTTAGTACCAGGCAAATCTTCTTCCTGTTGAAGGGCCTTCAAGATCATTTAGACAGCTATTCATTACCAAAAAGACTTTTTAATAGCTGTTTTTTTTAAATAATAAAAGTATTTTTTCCACGTATCCCCCTGCTACCCCTCCCTTCCCTCTCCCAATCCCTCCCAGTCAGCCTTCAGCCTTCCTCCTCCCCATCCCTTGATTCTCTCCCCCCAAAGAGCAAGAAGACCCAAGGTGGGTTCGCTCAGCCTGCCGAATCCACTCCAGGTAAGTTTGATTTCCCCATCCCAATATCAAGACTGGGTTAGGCACTCCTCTGCAGGGAATGGGCTCCAAGGTGCCAGCCCACACACAGGAACACAGTCTCCCACCTCTCGAGGCTCCACATACTGCCCATGCCAGTCAAGCACAGTTGCCTGTATTCTGGACATGACTATGGATCATAGGTATCACAACTAGGTTGGATATATTGGTTGCCTTCTCCCTTCTGTAATTATGTCTCCTAGAAATTGCAGGGAAACAACTATAACACCAATAGGTGTGCTAACACAGAAGGGGCAAACCTCAAGGGTTTTTCCCCTTAAACAAAGAACAACAGATAACTAAAGAATGCTAAGAGTGGGACAAATTTTTACCCTCTTGATGAGCCTTCTTGTTTGTTTTATAACGCATTACATACAAGCAGCACTAGTGGACTCAGCAGGTTGTATTTCTATATCTTCTTATGTATATGTTACATATTCATTTAATGATATATATTCATATACAACTGCATGTTATATTTATATTTATTAATAACAAAAAAGAAGACCATGAATTTGAGAGAAAGCAAAGGGGCATATGGAAAAGGTTACATAAAGAAAAAGAAAGGGGAAATGTTGTAATTATATTTGAATCTTAAATAATTATTTCTAAGGTAGCAAAGTTACCTGTAGGTATCCCTTGAACATTCCCTGTTGTTTTCTCTTAGGGTGCTAGATTATAGATTATCTGATCACCATTCCTGATGTCCATGTACTTTTTATGAGATGAAACATATCTGCTGAGCCATATTAGCGGTACTTTAGAGTATTGACTCGTTTTTTCCAAATTTGCAATGCTAGACCACAATGTGGTTAGACTATGTGTGCAGATGTATCACTGAGCTACTATTGATGCCTTCCTAGAGAATAAAACACCTTGAACTCTATGAAAAAGGCAGCTAGCTTCATGATAGCCCATTCCTTAGTACCAGCTTTCTGTATGTTACTTTTCTTGTTCTTGTGAAAAAATATTTGACAAGAAGCCATTTAAGAGCTTATTTTGGTTTAAAGTTTGAGGGCATATAGTGTATTATGGAGGAGGAAATGGGTTCCTCTATGGTGCCAAGAAAGAGCAGTTGAGATCCCTCATATTCTCACATTTTGGCTGAACACAAACATACAGTAGGTTGGAAGTGGGGGAGACTATAAACCTTCTAGATCCACATTCAGTGACTGACTTTCCATTGTGAGGCCCTATGTACTAAAATTTCCACAACATTGTAAAATAGCGTTTTTAACTGGGGTCTATGTATTTAAATATAAGATCCAATAAGGGACATTGTATATTCAATACACACCAAAGATTATTTTGTCAGCATCTGTTTCTGGTTGGCCACTGCATATCCAGTTATAGCTGTGGACTACCCATGGAAATTCTGTGATGATGTCAGGTTTTTTAATTCCAAGAGTAGTTTAGTTTCTACAGTTCAGAACCATTCTTAAGATGGCTTCTGGCTTTAGTACTCGGAGTATTTGCTGAGAGATATGTGAAGGTTTTCTTTAAAGCTTCTCTGCTGGGAAGGATCCTGGTTATCTGCTTATTTAAGCTATTTCTTTTCCTGGAGAACGAAGCCTTCTGTCTATGCTGTGACATGTTCTCTTTTGCCTTTTTTCCTCTTTCAATGGAGTCTCTTCCATTTTCTTGGTGTTTGGTTCCAAAGCAGTGGTATGGCCTCTTCCTCTGTGTTGTCTGTGTTCTCTGGAGTACACCAGCTCTACCTTTGTGCTTCATTAAATACAAATGCTCACCGTGCCCACTCACCTTATAAATAGTTAAATGAATGCTCCTTTGTTTTCATCCTGTGGATGAGAATTCTAATATTCAATATTGCTATTCCACTCTCTAAAGCTTTGTATCCATGTATTTTAATAGTGTGTTTCCTAATAGCAGACCCAGAGGAAAACTGTGTCTATTTATACATCCATGCATCCATCCATCCATCCATCCACCCATCCATCCATCCATCCATCCACCCATCCATACATCCATCCATCCATCCATCCAGTCTATCAAAAACTGACACAAACTCTTTTTTATTATAGTTGCAAACACAGTTCTTGACTCAACAAAACACAAAAAGTTAATTATATTCTTTTTTTTTTTATCTTCAGGAAAACGAATTTGTGTTGGAGAAGGCCTGGCTCGAATGGAGTTATTTTTATTCCTAACCAGCATTTTACAGAAATTTAACCTGAAATCTCCTGTTGACCCGAAAGACCTTGATATAACTGCTGTTGCCAATGGATTTGCTTCTGTACCACCCAGCTACCAGATCTGCTTCACTCCCATCTGAATGTATTTCCTTCTGAAGTCCCTTCCTCCAGGGCACTGCTGCCCTCTTCTGTGATACATGCCTCTCTGGCCTCCTGTCTCACATTGCTTCCTTTCTTCAAGGCCCAGGGAATGCCTATCTTCTATTTGGGGCACTTTCCAGGGTCACTGCAACATACCTATAATTCTTATGCCCTGTGATGACTCATTGACTTCTCCACTGCTAATTCTTATCTAATGCTATATGAATATATTATTATGAAACTGAGAAATGTGACAGTTCAGCATCACTTAGCCCAGTGTGTTTTAAATAAAAGCGTTATAATTCTGGTCTTTTTTCAAAGTTTTCTTTATTATTTTTGATATGATCTCATGTAGTTAGGCTATCTCTAAACTTATTGTGCAGTTGAACATAACTTAAAATCTGCCTGTCCTACCACCTGAGTTGCAGATTTTGCATATATACCTGCACAACTTGATCCATTGCTATTTTTTTTTGTTCACAAGGCAATGAGTAATTCTGTCCTAAGATGCTTTTGTTTCTGTAACATAATATATTCAAAGACAGTAAGAGTGAGTGGTAGAAAAGTTTTTTTTTTTTTTAGCTAAGCTTCACTAATAATGACTGCAAGTTTGGATATGAATGAGTAAAACAATGCCATAAAAGGAAATACAGGAAAGGCTAGACACAGGGAGGATTCCTTACTAAGTGTTATGATTCCTGTCCTTGAGTTGGTGTTACTCTGAACATAAATACTTGACACAGTTTTTTATTTTATGATTCTTGCTTAGAACCAAATATGAATCCATGCTTCCACACTGGAAACCCTGTGTTCTGTGTATTATCCTTCTCTCCCAGACAAGACCACATTTCTTCAAAAGTCTCATCAATTTTTAAAAATGTCCACACATTGCTTTACAACTTAAAGTATGATGGCAACTTGATGCCATGATTGTAAGGTTATTTGTCTTATTGGGTCATATATACACATATGAACACCTAATTATTGTTAATTTATTGTCAACATTTTCCTTTCTTTCAATTTTGCATCAGCCACCAACGTTTTCAATTTCATTTCTTAGAGGAAGCTACTTGCCACACTCTTTTTTACAGCTTCAAACACAGTGCTTGTCCCAGTAAAACACAAGGATTTAATTATACTCAGTTTTCTTGTAGAGGTTATCCTGTAGCCCCTAGAGCTTAGCACTATTACTGTCCTGTCACTTACTGGAATAAGCTGTGATGTGGGGCAGAGTCAGGCAGATTGAGCAAGCCACCCAAGGAGCAACATATAAGGAACACAGGTGATCCATGTGGCATGTGGCAGACAGATTAATAGAAATGGGTTGATTTAAGATGTAAGAGCTAGCTAGCAATGTGCCTGAGCCATAGGCTGAACAGCATAAAGTTAATATAAACATCTGAGTCATTTCTGGGGGCCTGAGCAGCAGTGGTTGCAGCTAAGGGGTCTGGTGTGGCAGGGTCTGGGCCTCTGGCTGCCAGGGACCAAGAAACCCCACTGCAATGAAACTGATCTGTTCTGTTCTCAGAACCTTTATTGGAACAAAGTACAAGCAACTGGGGAATCGGGAACTTAGCAGAGAACAAAGAAGTTGGCTAAGGTCAGGTGTTGCTTGTAAGCTGCAGAGGTTACTCAAGGTCGAAGGGCAACCCAAGTATATAAGGCTTTCCCTGAGCTCCAACAAATGGTATTCTTTCAAGAGTGACCCACGTCTGTCTGTCTTTCAATCTTCAGGCCTTTGCTTGAAGCTCACTCAGGTGATGTAGGTGTGACAGATAAAGGCTTCCAGCAAGATCAAGAATGAGGGGAACCTGAGAGATCTCCCATGGAAGGCAGGCCAGCAGATGATAAATTAATTGAGGAGGATGAATTGAATTGATTTGAAAATCTCTAGAATTAGAATTTCTGAGAGGTCGACCATGGAAATATAAGGGTGGGTTGAATTGAAAATCTCTAGAACTAGACATTCTGACAGGTTACTTCAGAAATAGGGTGAATTGAAATATGGGAGCTGCAAGATCTGAGCAGATTTTAACCGAGCAGCTGTCAGAATTATTTTTTTAAAAATAAGAAGGAATAGAAAATAAAACTGCTGAAGAATTTGTTAAGATTATAGATTATACCAGTCCTTGGTTCCTGCAAGATGACACACTTAGCATTCAAGATTGGGAACAAATAAAACTTGATCTGTGAGAAAAGTTTTGCCTTCAAGGGCCAGAGGACTTTCCCATTGCTACATTATTGCTTTGGTGACTTGTGAAAGATGCCTTTCTTAGAAATAATATAAAGGTGAAAGAGCAATTGGCTGAGGCTGGGAGGATACTCACTGAAATTCAGGAACAGGAGTCTCAGGCCTTTTTGAATGACCTTAATATGATAGAAAAGCCTACCTCTAAGACCCTGGAGGAAGAAGAACTAGAATTAGAGGAGCAGATACAAAAAAAAAATCCATGAATAATTGGAAGACTCTCATAGTGAGAGCTTGGAGCCATTCTTTGGGAAATGCCTTATACACTCTGGGAGTTTCAACCCATTTACAGATACCTTGGCTCTGCCTGCCTTGGCTCCACTTAACTTAGAGGAAGAATTTAAAAGACTTAGAATTTAGGTAGAGCATTTAATGAGGTATGACCCTCAACAAGTGTTACTGTTAGACCCTCTGGTAAGACCCTCTGTCTTTTCCCTCCCCTCCTCATAAATAATCAATACTAGCAAGACATGTTAAGTCAGGCTGGAGTTAAGAATAGCACTAAATTCAGGTCCAAAAATACCTAGGGTTTGGGGCTGGGTGGCAAACATTCCAGTTCAAGGTAGGCCCCAGCCCATGACCAAGAAAAGCAAGCTAAGGCCTTGAGATAACCAACATACAGGGTGACCCCGACCGAGGCCAGCAAATCCAGGGAAACAGCTTACAGACAAAATATTTTGGGAAAAATAACTGGTGGTCTTGGCTTGTGGTTTGGCCCCGGCCTCGGGCCAAGACCAACATCAGCCACCTGGGCTCTGACTGCCCCTCAGAGGTGGTCCCATTGAACTAACCAATTAGAACCCTGTAACCATGCATCTGCTTTTGTACACATGCTTCTGCTTCCCAAACACTATAAAAAGGCCCTAAACAAAAGCCTGGGTGCTCAAGTCATTTTCAAGTGACTTGGCCCATAGGATCCTATGTTTCCTCAATAAACCTTGTGCTGATTGCATCTGAACTGTGGACTCGGCTCGGTCTTTGGGTCCTGGGGTCTCTTCCTGAGGGAAGATCCGTTCTGGGGGTCCTGCACCCCCGGGGGTCTTTCATTTGGGGGCTCGTCCGGGATTCGAGACCCCCACCCAGGGACCACCGACCCACTGTCAGGAGGTAAGCTGGCCAGCATTTTGTCTGTTGTCTATGGCTGTGTCTGAACTTGTCTGTGGCTGTGTCTGAACTTGTTTGTGGAGGTGTTGTCTGAACTTGTTTTCTGTGAATCTGCGCACGCGTTTGGTTTGGGGTTCGATCGGATCCATTTGTATTTGGCGAAGGGCTAGAAGGAGCTGACGAGCTCGGACTTCTCCCTCGCAACCCTGGAAGACGTTCCAGAGGTGTTTGTAGTCCCGCCGGGCGGGACATTTGGGTCCTTCGGGACATCTGGGGCCCCGGTGCAGCGGGGCATTTGGAGCTCGCTTTTGGGGTGGCAGCCCTTTGGAGCTCAGCCCGTATCAGAGGGATACGGGGTTCTGGTAGGAGAAAGGGGAATCCGGACCCCCGAGAGGTCTCCGTGAGTTTTTGCTTTAAGTTTTATGCTGAAGCCGCGCAGCGCCTTTGTTTGTTCCGTGTTTAAATGTTCTGTGTGTGTTTAAGTCTACCTTTGTCTGTTCTACTAACCTTACTCAGTCTTAAAATCATAGGACAGATAACCACCCTGCCCCCGAGTGTTACAGCTCCCCCCTTGGCAGCAGCGTTCACCGAATCCCGAGCCCGAGGAAGCAGGAGGCCGGTAGTTCGCCGCGCTCTCCTCACCCCCCCCTCCCTCCTGGCTCTCCTCCGCTGCCCCATGGGGCTCGGGAGGTCGCACGGCCCGGGCGGGAGGAGATTGGGCCAAGCCACCCCTCCTGCGGCGTGACCACGCTCGCGGGTGCCGGGCGCAGGGCGCACGGGCGCACTTCCGCCGGCTCTGGAAGGGCAGGGAAGGCCCGGTTTGAGGAAGTGGCACGGGCGGGTCTGGAGGGCTAGGCGGACTGTCCGCAGTGCGCCGCCGGTTACGCCGCTCCTCCGAGGGCGGAGCCGAGCACATTCAGCCCAGCCGGCGCAGACCCGTTCACCCGCGCGTCTCCGGCCGCCGAGGTTGCGCGCTTTCGGGCGCGCGCAGGCAGAGCCGGAGATGGGGTCTGGCCGGCGACGGGCTGCCGCACGCGCACTTCTGCCATGGCGGCGCCGCGACCGGCTCCGGAACGGCTGGGAAGGCCGGGTTAGGGAGGATGGCGCGGGCGGGGGTGGGGCGGTGTGCCCCGGTTACACTGCTCCTCCGAGGGCGGAGCCGAGTGCACGGAGTCGGGCCGTAGGTAGTGTCAGCTGCAGAAGATTCAGCCCCCTCCACCCGACCCGCGCGTCTCCGGCCGCCGGGCGCGCGCGCGGGACCGGGAATGGGGCCGATGGGCACTTCCGCCGTGACCAGCTCCCTCCCCCTGGGCCCCTATCTGAGGTCGCTGAGACTAGCCTGGGTAGGAGCAGCTTGAACCTGGTAGATGCTTCCTGGGCTCCTGGGGTACCTGGTAGAGCAGCTTGACTTTCTGAGATAGAGCTCTGGAACCGGGTTCCGGTTCTGGCAGCCTGGGGTCGCCCGGGAGGGTCTTTCACCTTCATGGCTCCACACACTCATGCCAGTCCAAAGCCACCCACCCCTGGAAGGCCCAGTTCCTAAGGATTTCCAGTGGCAATTCCCTATTCAGTGAGTTCAGCAGCTCTTCCCCTGCTTTCAGCTGGACCAGGAGCTCTGCCCAGGGCTCAGACATGGATCTCCACTTCCACCTCCATTCCCTGTTGGATGTAGGTTCTGTGATGACAGCTAGGGTGTTTACTCATTTGATGATAGGGGAAGTCCCATTTAAGCACCCCCTTCACCTTTGTTTAGAGACTTGGCCAGAGATATTAGGCGAGTTCCTGGACCTTTCCCTAACACCCAGTCTCTTTCTAACCCCTTCCGCCAACTCCCTTAAAGTCCTCTGCCTACCGGGAGTCTCAGATCTGACAGGACCCACAGAGGCTCCTCCTCCACCTGTTGTAGCTTGGAAACTGGCCCCCAGCTCGGACGCCACCCTGACACAGTTGCCTAACCTAGACGTCCCCATTGAGAAGGTAGGAGACACCTATTAACTCTGTCGCCAGACTCTAATGGGGGGTCTCCGAGCTGCAGGGAGACGATGCACCAATTTGGCCAAGGTAAGAGAAGTAAGTAGTCCAAGGGCCAGAAGAGTCCCCCTCCGTGTTTTTAACAACAGGGGGCTCTGGCCATGGCCTTTATAAGGCAGTCAGTTATCGATATTCATAGAAAGCTCCAGGGGATAGATAGATTGCAGAACATGGCCCTGAGAGATCTAATTAAGGAGGCATAGAAAGTGTTTTATAAGAGAGAGCAGCAGCAATGTAGAAAGAAAATAAAGAGAATGTGAGTAGATGTGCTGAGTGAGACAGGAAGAAAGAAAGAAAAACAGAGAAGGAAGAGGAGAAAGAAAAAAAGCCGGTAGGCAGAAGAAAGGAAACAGATTAAAGAGAGAGAGCAAAAAGAAAAAGAAAGACAGAGGGATAAACGAAAGAATAAAAAATTAATTAACAAAAGTCTTGGCTACCGTAGTAAGTGAAAAGAAATATAGATATACCTGGGCCCACGCCAGAAACTTGGAATCCAACCAGTGTACTGAGACAAAATTTATGAGCCTCCCCTGGGCCCTCAAGGACTAAAAGATAACTGGCTCGGAGCCTTCCCTGAAGCATGGGCAGAAACGGCCGAGCTGGAGCTGGCAGTACAAAGGCCTCCTGTGGTAGTGTGCCTGAAGCCCTCAGCCACTCCCATACGGGTCCGGCAGTATTATATGAGCAAAGAAGCCAGAGAGGGGATCAAACCTCATATTCAAAGACTGTTAGAACAGGGGATTCTGAGACCCTGTCAATCAGAATGGAACACCCCCTGCTGCCTGTCAAGAAACCTAGAACGGGAGATTATAGGCCAGTCCAAGACAGTAAATGAGAGGCAATTGACTGCAGAGGTCAGCATCCCAAGCTGATGCCCAGCCATAGAAACTCCAACTGGACAGCCCATGTTGCCTGTCTGTGCCTTGGTTCTGACTGAGGAGCTAAATGCCTGACCTAACACCATCCCTCCAGCCAGGCAGGACTGAAGGGCCTCCGCTGTCCGCTGTGAAGAAGTCTAGGACATCTTCCCTAAGATGGGTGAGAAAGGCAGCAGGGCCAGAGCACAGGACTTTGACCTGACTCCAGCCCAGCTGAGAGAAGAAGTGACCATGCCAGACAGAGTGTTCTTGGTACAAACAGAAAGCACCTCCAAAAATTTGTCTTTGACTATGCTTACGCCTCCATGAATCTAGTCAGGAGCTGTTTGCCTTTGAGTAGACTGACCCTGAGAGTGGGTTTTCGGGACAACTCACCTAGACTCAGCTGCCCCAGGGATTTAAGAACTCTCGTACCATTTTTGATAAGGCCCTGCATCAGGACTTGGGGAGCTTCTGGGCCTCTATGTCTGAGGTTACTCTATTATGACCTGTTGCTTGCAGCCACCTCCAAGGAGCAGTACCAAAAGGGGACTGAAAAGCTACTGGCTGAATTGGCTATATTGGGCCTCTGCCAAGAAGGCCCAGATATGCCAACCTGAAATAACCTTTCTGGACTACACTCTTCCAGACAAGATCGAGTCAGCACCATCGTTCCCCCCCACCAAGAGGTGTGAGCTTACCTCCAGATGGTGCACCGACTCACCCACTTGGGAACTGACAAACTGATGCAACTGCTAAAAGACAACCAAGACTTGACTACTCAGGAGAAGAAGATCCAGATAAAAGCTGTAGTCAGCACATGTGAAGCTTGCCAGTTGGTAAATGCCTACCCGTCCAAGGTAACGAGTGGGATCCGGCTCCGAGGTAACAGGCCTGGTCAGTTTTGGGAAGTCCACTTCACTGAGTTAATATGGGCCAGCATTTGTAGGCCAGGTAAGTCAGAGGGTAGTCAAGGTATTGGGGATTGATTGGAAACTTCATTATGCTTACCAACCCCAAAGCTCAGGACAGATAGAAAAAATAAATAAAACCACTAAAGAGACTCTAACCAAATTAACCCTGGAGACTGGCCACAGAGTTTGGGTGATGCTCCTGCCCTATACCCTTTTCTGAGCTTTTTCTGAGCCCAGTACTCCTTCTGCTAATACTTTTTGGGTCTGAGAACCATCTCTGATATAACCCCCTTGTCTGCTGGGTTGCAGGCCCTGGCTAATGTATAACATTCTTTATAAAA
This sequence comes from Phyllotis vaccarum, assembly GCA_033318265.1. Lineage (NCBI taxonomy): Eukaryota > Metazoa > Chordata > Mammalia > Rodentia > Cricetidae > Phyllotis > Phyllotis vaccarum. The sequence continues at coordinate 22,560,055 of JARWLC010000004.1, read as the reverse complement.
GCAGCTCTCAAACCTTTACCAGCTTCGCCAGCCTGAGAGAGAGAGGACCCCATGAGAGGCCTTGTCTACGTCCGGTGACACCAGCATCAGACTTTTGAACCTCGCTAGAAGGGACCCTACCAAGTCCTTCTGACCTCATGGCGTTGCTGCTTAGATCCTGATGACTGATGGACTGTAGAAAGAACTGGTAATCCCCTCAAGCTCCGTGTGCAGCGACAGTCCCCTAGAGAGGAGCCTTCACCAATCGATTGAGCAGACATGGCAGGTGATATCTGGGACTGAGGACACTTTTTCCCACCATCTCTAGTGGACCTGGTGGCCTAGCCTGTATCCGGACCTGTGCCTGCTGGCAGCAGGATTAGAATCTTAAGACATACCCACCATTGACCCTGCCCATCTGCTGCTTGTGCCCACGAGGGGATCCGGGAGCAGAAGCCCTCACAAGTGTAGTAAGGGCTTCCCATCGAGTTAATTAATTTGCTGTCAGGAAAAATAGACAGACGGGTGGGTAATGGGCCCTGCACAGAAGAGAGCCTGTCACTATCACAGTACTGCTAAGTGCTGGGGTTTTGGTCCCAAGGTCGGCAGGGTTTAGACCAGAGACTAAATACAGAGTCATCTCTAAGATTAGAGATATTCAGAAAAAGAAAATGGGGGAATGTTAGACCCTCTGGTAAGACCCTCTGTCTTTTCCCTCCCCTCCTCATAAATAATCAATACTAGCAAGACATGTTAAGTCAGGCTGGAGTTAAGAATAGCACTAAATTCAGGTCCAAAAATACCTAGGGTTTGGGGCTGGGTGGCAAACATTCCAGTTCAAGGTAGGCCCCAGCCCATGACCAAGAAAAGCAAGCTAAGGCCTTGAGATAACCAACATACAGGGTGACCCCGACCGAGGCCAGCAAATCCAGGGAAACAGCTTACAGACAAAATATTTTGGGAAAAATAACTGGTGGTCTTGGCTTGTGGTTTGGCCCCGGCCTCGGGCCAAGACCAACATCAGCCACCTGGGCTCTGACTGCCCCTCAGAGGTGGTCCCATTGAACTAACCAATTAGAACCCTGTAACCATGCATCTGCTTTTGTACACATGCTTCTGCTTCCCAAACACTATAAAAAGGCCCTAAACAAAAGCCTGGGTGCTCAAGTCATTTTCAAGTGACTTGGCCCATAGGATCCTATGTTTCCTCAATAAACCTTGTGCTGATTGCATCTGAACTGTGGACTCGGCTCGGTCTTTGGGTCCTGGGGTCTCTTCCTGAGGGAAGATCCGTTCTGGGGGTCCTGCACCCCCGGGGGTCTTTCATTACCAGCAGTGAGATTTTGGACACACAGGGCAATAGGGTGTGACAGCACAATCCTCTAGCTTTCAAGGATATTAAGCAACTTAAAGAAGCAGTAATGTCCTATGGAATCCATGCTCCTTTTGCCATGGCTCTGATGGAACCCTACATGGACTCTAATCTTATACCTAGTGATTGGACACAATTATGCAGGGCTTGCCTCTCAGGGGGAGACTTGTTATAGAGGGGAATATCAGGAGAATTGTACTGAAACTGCTTGGTGCAATGCCACTGTAGGCCATCCCCAAAGGAATGTAGAGGTGCTTACAGGAGCTAGTCTCTATGCCACCCTAGGAGCCCAGATAGCTTATGACCCTGGAGTTTACACTCAGATAGCTGCTGCATCCAGCAAGGAAAGTATTGCCTAATAAAGGAACTGGGGAGCAATTATGTAAGTAATCCAGGGCCCCTCAGAGCCATGTTCTGAGTTTATAGACAGGCTGCTTTAGTTGGCAGGTCAAATTTTTGGGCATGTAGAAAGAGGTAGACCAGTAATTAAACAATTAACTTATGAAAAGGCTAACAAGTGGTGTAAGGAGGCTATCCACCCACATAGAAGCAAGAATTTAAATGATTATATCAGGCTATGTAAAGATATTGATGGAACTCATGTCATGGGAGCTATCCATGCTGACAGACTGGGGCTCACCCCAAGACTTGCTTTAGTTGTGGAAAAGCAGGTCACTTTAAAGGACAATGTTCTGGCATTCAAAGAAGCCCTAGGCCTATTCAGTCAGGAAACAGAGGGGGACCAAGCCTTTGTTCTTGATGCCAGAAAGGGGCTCATTGGATAAATGAATAGAGATCCAAACAGATATTCTAGGAAACCCTCTCCTGCTATTGAGAAATGGAGTGAGGGGCTTGTTCAAGCCTGAAACCTCAAGTGTATGAGGCCATGACCTCAATCAGTGTACTAATAAGGTTTATTCCCCAGAGAAGCACACCATTCACGACCTTGTCCAAGTGCAGGATTGGACCACTGCTCCTCCTCTAGAGCAGTACTAACTTTCCAGATGGGGATCCAAGTTTTGGGCACTGGAGTGTATGGGCCTTTGCCTCCTGGAGCAGTAGGCATAATTTTAGGGAGAAGCAGTACCTCTGTGCAAGGAATAAGGGTTCTCCTTGGATCAGGACTGTGTAGGAGAAATTAAGGTAATGGTTGGAACTGAAAAAGGGGTTCTGTAGGGGATTGTGTTGCTTCATTGTAAATAATTGTCCCACCCACTGGTTTAATAAAAGGTGTTGATTGGCCAAAGGCAGGCAGAAAGTGTGGGTGGGGCTACCAGACTAAGAAAAACTCTGAGACCAGGAAGCACAGAGCAGAATGCCAGATAGAAGGCCAGAGAGAAGTCAGAAGAAGCAGAGGACAACCATGCTGCTGTGAGAGAAGGTACTGAGCCCCGTGGCTGAACAGGATGAGTCATGGGTTAGATGAAGGGTAGAGAGCTAGCAAGTTATATTCCTGGGCCTGAGGCTGATCAGGCAAAAACTATTGAAAGCATCTGTATGTCTCTGTGGGACTGTGGGACTGCGGGTCTGCGGGACTGCGGGTCAGGTCCTAAACCTTGAGGATAGGCCCAAAAGTTCGGGCCAGAAACCTCTTACTACAAATGGCAGCCCAATGTGGGTCAAATATACCCGCATAAAGACATAGAAAGCTTAAAAATGGTCTAGATCCCAAAGCAGCCTCTGAATTGTGTCTCCCACGTGAGCCATGGTACTGAGATGCCTTGGTGAGGCATGTGGGTTTAAGCTACAATGGCAGGCTTTTGGAGTGCGGCTTAAGGTGGAAAATGGCTGGTTCCTGATGTCTCACAGGAGCCTAGATGTAAGCAAAATGTTGTAAATGATGTATTTAAGGTTTCCGTTCATAAAGACTAAAAGAGAACAGAGTCAAAGATGGCTTTTTAGTAGTGATATTTTCTTGGATAAGCTCTGGTTGCCAGAGGCAAACTGTGGCTTGGCTTTAAGAGAAGCTTCGTGATTCAGCATTAGAAGCAAAACATTTGTGAGTTTTTTACTTGTGACTTTTAGGCCCTGCTGCCTAATACTTAAATGGAGTTAATGAGCAGCAGATGGCAAAGCTTTACTTGGTAATTATATATACCCTAAAATTCCCAGAATACCTGGGTTAAAAAGATAAATTCTATGAAATTAGACTAGGAGCTGAGTGGAGCCATCCACCCATCCTACCAACATTGAACCTTGGCAGATTAAAGGTGTGTTTATAAACAGAAAGAAATAGAAGAATCTGGGTGGAGTAAATCATCCTATTCAAACAAAGGTGTGGTCAGAGACAGAAAAAGTTAAGAAATAAATATATAGTAAAGTCAGTTTTTAAAAAAGTCTAAGTGGTTTAGAGTGTGTTGAAAATATATATACATAGGCATAAAAAAAGAAAAAAGAGGTAGAGAAAGCCCTTAAAGAAGAAATATAATAAATAAATAAATAAATAAATAAATAAATAAATAAATAAAATAAGCCATGTACAGATGGAAAATATGAAGAATGTCTGTATACTGTATATTATTGTCTTATCTTTAAGCCTCTTGACTGAAAATGACTTAGTAAAAGCTGCTAAAAAACAGTTGATTATAAATGCTGTTGATTTAATTCAACCTATATATTTTGTAAATGACTTGACTTTAAAATTGAAATGCAAAGATATGCTACTTTGGAGAAGAGATTTTGTTTTATTTTCACAAAAAATGAGAGGCTCTGGATTTATTCTTGGATAAAGAACATAAAGTTTGATAGAAGAAGACCCCCTGAAAAAATCTTCAATGGAAATGGATGGACCAGATGATTCAGCATTTCAGAGCACCTCTGTTGAAGTTTCCAGAGCTCTGTATCCAGAACAGTTTCAAGGAGACTGGCTGTGATGACCAAGCCTTACAGATTACTCCACTAAAGACTTGTCTATAATCCTACATTTTTCTTCGGATTCCCATGAGATTGTCAGCATCCCCATTCAGCAGGAATTAGCCTAGAGAACAGCGCCCACATTCCCAAATCATGGATTATGGATGTTTGTGTTTATTTACAGTGTTGTTTATAAGTTATTATAGATAAAGGGGGAAAAGAATATTAGATTTGGAGTTCTTTTTGTTTAAAAAGAGAAAAAGGGATATGTAGGGGATTGTGTTGCTTCATTGTAAATAATTGTCCCACCCACTGGTTTAATAAAAGGCCCTGATTGACCAAAGGCAGGCAGGAAGTGTAGGCAGGGCTACCAGACTAAGAAAAACTCTGAGACCAGGAAGCACAGAGCAGAATGCCAGAGAGAAGGCCAGAGGGAAGTCAGAAGAAGCAGAGGACAACCATGCTGCTGTTAGAAAAGGTATTGAGCCCCATGGCTGAACAGGATGAGTCATGGGTTAGATGAAGGGTATAGAGCTAGCAAGTTATATGCCTGGACCTGAGGCTGATCAGCCTAAAACTGTTGGAAACATCTGTGTGTCTCTGTGGGTCTGTGGGTCTGAGGGTCTGTGGGCCTAAACCTTGAGGCTAGGCCAGAAAGTCGGACCAGAAAGCCAGAAACCTCATACTACAGGGTTCTAGTCATCCCCCAGGGAGCTTGCATTGCTCAGTTAGTACTTTTACCTTTGTTTCAGTCAAACAACCCTTTCCTGAAAGACATCCATGGCTCAGGGAGCTTTGGGTCCCACAGGTTCTGCTACTGCTTATTGGGTGACCAGCTTAGAGAAGTGCCCCATGCTAATTTTAATTATTAATGGAAAAAAATTTCTGGCCTCTCAGATATGGGGGTGGATTCATCAGTGATCTCTGAAAGCCACTGGCGTTTGGTCTGGCCACTTCAGCCTGTCACATCCATACTTCAAAGAGTAGGTGATGTGGGATGTCTTTCTGTATGCTGTGAATATCAATCTTTAAATAAAGGACTATTCTGGCTATAGTAGGCACCACAGAGAAATTAGGAGGAGAAATCAGCATAGGTAGGAGGGCAGAGTAGCATACAGATTGAGCCAAAAGCCCAAACAAGTAACATGTAAGGAACACAGGTGAGGCACAGGCCACATGGCAGGACAGATTTATGAAAATGGGTTGAGGTAAGATGAAGGAGCTAGCTAGCAATGTGCACAAGCCATTGGCCAAACAGCATGAAGTTAATATAAGTGTTTGAGTCATTTTGTGGGGTGTAAGCAGCAGTGGGTGGCCTGGCAGTCTGGGACTGCAGGTCTGTGGGTCTGGACCTTTGGCAGGACAGGGTCAGAAACCACATTGTAACAGATGGCTGAACACCCACATAAAGCCCGAGGAAATTAAAAAGGGCCCTAGAGCATGGAAAAGGGGAGCCAGAAGAAGCTTCTAAATTGTGTCTTGGAAGCAGGTTATTGTACAGAGAAATCTTGGCATCTACACAACAAACAAAATGGCAGCAGAAGACTGGTGGCAGGTAGCCTATGATGCAACCAGGCCAGTTCCTGAAGTCTCACAGAGGACTCAGTAGCATGTGATTGATTTAAGGTTTCTGTTTATACTGAACAAAAAGGAAACAGAGTCAAAAATGGTTTCTTAGTAGTACCATTTCTTGGGTCTGCTCTGTCTGTTGGCATCAACAGAGTCATGGACCCTTTAAGAGAACTTCCTGACTCAGCATTATCTGTAAAAACTATGTGGCTCTTTATGAGAGTGCTAGCATTTTAAAGCTTTTCTGGTTGCAAAATGATTAAGGATTCATAATAAAACAGATTCAGATAAAAAAAACCCCTGTAAATGGGTTACAATGTGTGTAAAAGGTACATAGTCTTCATAGAGAAAATAAAGAAGGTAAAGAAAGTCTTTAAAAGGAGAAATAGAGTAATAAAAATATAATAAGCCATGTAAAGATGAAAATAGATACAAAATCTGGATTTTGGTTATTGTTGTGTTTTCTTTTAATTTTTTGACTGTTAATGAGCTAAATGCAGAGATAATTGATTGCAAATGCAAAGGCTACTCAGTTAAATAAGAATATATATTTTAAAGGTATTTTGATTTTGAAGTTTGTGTGTAAGGATTTATTGCTTTGGAAGAGTTCTGCTTTTGTTTTCACAGAAGATGAGAACCTGTGGAGTGCTTCTAGGAAAATATGGTTTTATCAACCAAGACCCCCTGAAAGAAACCTCTGATGGGAAGAAATGGCCATATCAGCTTCAGCACTGCAGATTATGATCCAGTTTCAAGAATTTGTGAGATTTTCAACGCCCCTTAATCAGCAGGAAGTAGTAATAGAAAAGTACACTCAAATTCCCAAAATATTGCCTATAAATGTTTGTTTTCATTATAAATGGTTAATGGTCATAGTTAATCTCTTTCTAAGAAAAAGGGGATATGGTATATGAATGATTTTTAAAAAATTAGATTATTAAATTTACTTAGATCAGGAAATCAGCTGTTAATCTTGAAATGTTTTACATTGGTATAGATTTTGGTTTATTGATACAAACTTAAGGTCAATTCTCTTATGTTGTGTGTATTTTTCTACTCTTGTTTAAGATATGATGTTCAAGTAACTGATTTAAAATTGCAATGTATAATCAAGAAATGCATGTTAGTTAGATTTTTAGGTATACAAAGATGTATTTCAATTAGACAAGCAATCTTCAAACACTCCTAAGACCTACAGAATATGGCATTTAAAATCTTTTAAGAACTTAGACTTTTCTGGACAGTGAGACAGATTTGCTCCTGGCAGCACCAATCTTCTCCACGAGAAAAATGGGCACTGAAGAAACTCCATATGGCATTTACTTTCTTTGTGGCAATAGTTAGTCACTGGACAAGAACCTGTTCTTACATTGACTGCTTGACAGTATGCTGTTTAAACTGGACATGCAGCTTCCATAGGAAAGTGACCTCTGAACTTTGGCAGAACAAGCAGAGATGGTCATTCAGGTTCCTGCTTTGCAGAGAAAACTGTCAGACATTCTTCAGGACTCAAGGAGAAGGGACTGATGAATGGGCAGAGCAGATTTCCTGCTTCATTGAAATGAAAAGAGAATCTGGGCTGGTAGGCTAAAGATCGATGCCCCAACTTTATAAAGGAACATTGGGTGACTGTCCAGGTAGATAGGCATCATCTCTGTCATTTCTAGATTTTGGAAGTTTCTTGCACTTCTGGTTTACTTGGGTAAATATGTCCTTCTGTGGTGTTTGATGTAGTTAAAGATTAGATAGTTATAGGTATAGTTTATCTTAGTTATTTTAAAAGGTCTATTGGATATGAAAGTTTAGATTCACAATGATAAAGTAGATGATAGAGTATTTTCCTAAATATAAATAGAGTAGATATTATAACTGTAATTCTTGCTTGATGGCTATTTTGTTATATGTAATTTTACTATGTTAAAATTGAAACCTTCCTTTTTGATTAGACAGAAAGGTGGAAGTGATGTGGGAATGTCTTTCTGTATGCTGTGAATATCCATCTTTACGTAAAGGAGCTGTTTTGGGCCATGACAGACACCATAGAAGAAGTAGGAGGGATAGGTAGGTATAGGTAGGAGCATAGGTAAGAGTAGAAGGGCAGAGTCGGGGAGACCAAGCCAGCCGCCCAAAAAAGAAACCTTTGCGGAACACAGGTGAGCCACAGGCCATGTGGCAAACAGATTAATGAGAATGGGTTGAGTTAAGATGTAAGAGCTAGCTAGCAATGTGCTGATCCATAGGCCAAACAGCATGAACTTAATATAAGTGTCTGAGTCATTTCTGGGGGCCTGATCAGCTGCAGGTGGCTAAGGGGTCTGGGGTGGCAGGTCTGTGGGTCTGGACCTTTGGCCACCAGGGACCAGAAACCTTAAAGTAACACCTTTCTGAACTAATATCCCCAAATAAGCCTTGTAAAAATAAATGAAACTCAGAGCCAGATCTCAGGGAAAGGCTGAGATATCAAAGAGAGAAAACACTACAGTCAAATCTCACCCAGCTGTCTTCCAGCTTCCTCAGCCTCACTCCACCTGGCCTCTTCTGCCTTCTCTGCCTTCCTATGCCTGCCTTCAATACCCTCTTCACCCAGTTGTTTTACATCCAGGTTAAGATTAAAGGCATGGCACCACCACTACTTGTTTGGGAGCCTGGAACTCCCTCTGTAAACTAAGATGGCCTCAAATTCAGATCTGCTGGGATTAAGGGCATAGGTCACCACTCCTGGATATTCCCTGTGCTGGGATTAAAGGTGTGAGTTACCACTGTCTGATCCTCCTAGACTGACTGTGGGTAGATCCCTCTGATATCTCTGGTTTTTAATTAAATTTGAAACATATCCTTAGACAGTCTCTGTTAGGTGACTTTGAGTCATACATTTATATGTGCATATACAAGTGTATAGCTAGCCAAAATACACAATATATCATCATATATGTGGGATACAATTATTATTGTTTACAAAATTAAGCTTAAATACATGTGTGTCATATGATTTTTTTTACTAAAAAAAGTCCAAGGATATCCTAGAGATAATAAAACTGTCAGGTATTTATATTAGCATGTGAATTAAATTAAACTAATCATAAAAATATAAAAATTACAAATATTCATAAATATCATATAATATCTTGATATAAGAAATTTTTATGTTGGACTGACTGGGACAAGGAGACCTACATTCAGGCTGGGGTAGTCTGCCCCAGGCTTCTATGGGTGGCGTGATTGCCACCCAGGGGCATAGTGATATCTGGGCCTGGGTTGATGCCAGGGCCTATGTTTAGGTTCATGGCCCTAATGCAGCCATGCTTTGTGTGACAAAAGGTTGAGAAGATAGCATTGTACAGAATTTGACCTATTTTTCAGTGGCTGTAACGCTAGGGAGAACTGGTCCTGTTCTTCACTAGTTGAAGCCACCCAGAAAAGAGTGTTCTATACCTCAACTGACCCTACTAATGTGGGGTGAAGGTGAACCAGCCCTGAGAGTGTGAGCACGGGAGATCTGGTCCTTACCCTCATCTACTGTATGGTGGTGTGAATGTGGGTGTCAGTGCCCAGTTCACCCCCTCTGCTCACTGCCCCCACAGCCTATGGCAGGTGTGAGAGCTGGTCTTGAGGTCATAAAAGTGCAGGAGCTGTCCCTGCACCTCACCTGGGCAGCATAGTGGAGCTGGCCCTGATGGTGTAGGCCTGAGAAAGCCAACTCAGGGTGTGAAAGCAGGAGAATCGGTCCCACCCCTTGCTCATTGCTGCAAGGGGTGAACTAGTCCAGGCAAAGCTGGGGAGCTCACCCTGGTGGTGAATACAGAGGAGAGCTGGTGGGCTTACCAACCTTGCCTCTACTCAGGCCCAGAACAAGGGTTATGAGTTGCCCTATCACAACATCCACCCCATCTATGATCTACTGGGGCACATGAATGGGCTGATTCTACAGACCCAAAGCTGACAAAGGGCAAAAACAGAATATCTAAGAGGAGTCCCAGGGAGGGCCTCGCATTGACAGAGTGGCTCAAAATGGGCCTAGAACCAGACCAATGACTTTTTGCAACGGACACCTGCAAATAAAGATAGATGGACAAAACGGTTTACTACATGATTCACTGTGTCATACTATAGCTTCCACGAGGATATTTTTCTTTCTTTCCTTTAACTTTTATTTTATTTTTATTTTTATATTTTTTGGAGGGTAGGGGAAGGTTGCAAGAGGAGAGGACAGATAGCAATGGGTAGGAAAATGAATAATGAATGAGATTGAGATGCTTGATGTAAAAGACACAATAAGTTAAAAAATAAAACGAGAAATTTTGAAAGATACTTGAATCTGTAGATCCTGTCTGTTTTCCAATTTTTCTATTTCCAGAATTCCCTTGGTTTGTGTTTTCTTTATTGTTTCTATTTCAGTTTTCCAGTCTTGAACTATTTTCTATTGGATTACTTATTTTTTGACTTTCTTTGCTTTATTTACGGGATTTAGTGATTTCTTCCAACATTTGTTTGTCTTTTCCTTGACTCCTTTAAGGGAATTCTTTATTTCCTCTTTAAGAGTTTCTATTATATTCCTGAGGTAATTTTAAGATTGTTTTCTTGTGTTTTAGGTGCATTGAAATGTTCAGATTTTACTGTTTCAGGATCATCAGGTTCTGGTGGTGCCACACTGTTCTTTGAGTCGTTAAATGTATTCTTACCCGGGTGTTTCCTCATCTCTTTACAAACTTGTGTGGCTTGTGCCTATGCCAATGTAGTCCACTAGGTTTGTGGGGGAAAGGCTACCCACAGGGAGGGTGTACAGGTGCTATGGGTTGGGAGACAGCAGCATCTAGTGGGTGGCAGGGGTAGGTGCACAAACTGGAGGCAGGTATCTCACCTTCTTGCAGGCTGGTGGGGACTCAGATTCATTAAGACTTGCAATAACAAAATACCCAAAGACATTTTGTAATATGTAAACATAGTTGGTTTATTTAGTGTACTCCTTTAGAATAGTTTTGCTTTTATTCAAGACATACATAACTTGTTAAGAAAACAACTTTAAGTTTATATTACAAAAGGAGACAACTGTCTTGTCTATCTGCTAGGTACTAACACAGATAAACATAGCAGAAGCAAATATAGAGAATTAATTAAGTAACATCAACAAGGTTGATTGCACAGAAGTAGACATCAATTTTTTTTAAGTTGGGAAATACGTATGAATGACATTCTGACTAAATGTCCATTACTGCAACCATGATAAAATCTCTATTATATATTATGTTCTTAGCTTCATTTTTCAGCTTTGATAATTGCAGTATATTTACTATCCCCTTCCTCACACTTGAGCCATCAGTGTGTCTGCACCCAGTCTTCATGACTCAGGCTCTCTCAATTTGGGCAGTCCACTCATCCTTCCCTCTCCAGACCATGCTGCTAGCTGACTCCTCTATTCAATGAGGGCCAGGTCATCTCAACTTTGTGATCCTATTTTTATTCCTTATTCTTTTTAGATATTTGCTCTTTTAGATTCTTTACACAATTTTAACTTTATTGTGAGTCTGAAGCAATACTGAGTCCATAAAATTTTTAGACAAAACAATGAATAGTAAAATATTGATACAGGCTTATAACACCTAGCACAGTGTTCCCACTTTCCTTATTCTATTTATTTAAATCTAGCTATGATGGTCTCAAAGAAAATATGAGGTTATTTAACATCACACCAATAAGCTTCATTACAGATCAGTCATAGCATAAAAGAACCCCCAAATTGTTAAAGTCAAACATCTTTGACTCTTCTTACTATATTTAGCATATGGACTTTTCTTTTCAATAAATGATCAAAAATAATATCTTTAAAAATCTCAAATGTCCTGCATTGTACACATGTTGATAAAGAGGATTTCATTTTTTGGCAAACAAAGAAAATGAGTTGTAGAAAATGAAATTTAGATCCTCTGTACCAGTCTCTGCAGTGCTGCATTAATTTTTCCTGTTGAAAATCTTTTAAGTATTGTGTTGGCAACAATAGAAAATGGTAAGATCCCTAGAGTCATTGTTATCAGATGCTCTAGTAACAATTTACCAGATAATGACATCAAACAATTCCTAGAGGAATTACAGTCAACATTTTGGAATTTACACTTGGAAAGTTGTCAGCCACTGTGACTGACTTGTTTGGTGCTGGGACGGAGACAACAAGCAAAACATTGAGATACACTCTTCTGCTCCTGATGAAGCACCCCCATATCACAGGTAAGGGCACAGATTGTGACTCATAGCATTCCTGCAGAATGCTAGGAAGATGTTAGTGTTCCAGCTATTGTTACTCTTAGCGAAGGCTCAGTCCTTAAGCTTCTGTGCCCCTGGCCACAGTGAGAAGCAAGACTGAGAAAAAATGAAGAAACCATGGCTGAGGTAAAAGCAATGAAGTGCTAATCACTGCCTGGGGTTCCTTGGAGGTAATTTGTGGGCATCAACACCGGCATCCTTTGGCTTGATGCACCTACATTTAGTCCCCAAATCAGAATTTCAAGCACACAAATTCTTGCAGTTGCACAAAGGTGAAAACTACCTTACTGAAGCATAAGCAGAAATTCTGAAACTCTCTGAGTTTATCTGAGATAATTTCCTGTTGTAGTGAGGTTATTCTGGTTTTAGGTGACCAGAGATCTAAATATATATATGTAATAAGCTACATAAAAATAAAAAAATAAACACAAAATCTAAATTTTAGTCATTATTGTGTTTTCTTTTAATTTTTTAACTGTTAATAAACTAACTACAAAATTTTCCAATCTAATAAATATTCAAAATAAATAAATTCATTAGACATTTATTTGTGCTTAGTCAGAAGTTGTAGATAAAGTAATTTTCTTATTTCAAATGTCCATTTCTATGAAACTTCTGTTGAACACATTTTTCCAAGTATTAAAAACAGTACTTTCTTTTATAAATAACATTATTGTAGACATTTTTTTCATTTTTATGGTATTTATTAAATTATGTATTATGTTTGTAAAGATTTATTTACTTAACATTTAAGAAATAATGTATAATGTTTGATAATAAATGTTCCACTATGACACTTATGTGATCAATTAGCTTCAAATATTTTATATGTATATATGATATGTACACAATTTTTATGTGTCCCAGTCTGTCCACCATAAAGATTTCTTATATCAAGATATCATATGGTATTTATGAATATTTATAATTTTTATATTTTTATGATTAGTTTAATTTAATTCAAATGCTAATATAAATATCCAACAATTCTATTATCTGTAGGATATCCTTGAACTTGTTTTAGTAGAAAAAAAATTATATGACACACATGTATTTAAGCTTAATTTTGTAAACAATCATAATTGTATCCCACATATATGGTGACATATTTTGTATTCTGACTAGTTATAAACTTGTATATGCACAGATAAATGTGTGACCCAAAGTCACCTAACAGAGACTGTCTGGGGATATGTTTCAAATTTAATAAAAACCAGTTGGAGATATCAGAGGAATCTACCCACAGTCAGTCTAAGAGGATCAGATAGTGGTAGCTCACACCTTTAATTCCAGCACAGGGAATATCCAGGAGTGGTGACCTATGCCCTTAATCCCAGCAAATCTGAGTTTGAGGCCAGTTTAGTTTACAGAGGGAGGTCTAGGCTCCCAGGCAGGCAGTGGTGGTACCATGCTTTTAATTTTAACCTGGAAGTGAAACAACTGGGTGAAGAGAGTATTTAAGGCAGGCGTAGTAAGACAGAGGAGGCAGAAGAGGCCAGGAGGAGTGAGGCTGAGGAAGCTAGAAGACAGTATAACAATGGTTCTTGCACACTTAGAAGGAAGAAGTCCTATTTGGAGATAGGAACCAAGAAAATAACAAAGTAGGCATTTACATTATGTATTTATATTGTTGTCACCAGAATAAGCATAGTGTTCATGAGAACTATCTTGATTTCTTCTAAAGCAGAAGTGGTCCCCATCTTTCTCCTCTTCAGTGGGGAGAGGGCCTTCAGGAGATGCTAACCAAAGGGAACATGATGAAACCTTTTACAATATACTTGGTGCTCTAGTGTTTATGAAATGTTCCTTTCACCTATGTTTACTATGTGTTGGAGTGACAATGACATAAACATGATAATTAATAATTAACTGGTAAGAGGACAGGAAAATGGCAGACAACTAAGATGGTTTCACAATAGTATCAAATACAGTAGTGTAATGAGGAATGAGAAAAAATGGGGACGGGAACATGATGCTACAACATAGGTGTCAGATGAACATGTATGAAAGCTAAGAAAAATAAGATATATCTCTACCATCACAGCATGGATCTCAATTTGAAAATGATAAGGAGTCTAAGTAAAGAAGAGTGTTATAAAAGGAGACTATCCTTATCAGAGCCCCCTCCTACCCCTATTCATCAAGTGACTGAGTTTTTCTTACAGAATAAAGCAGATTTGTTCTCGAAAGAAAGTAAGAAGCCCTTTACTCAATGATCTGGAGTGGTTGACAGAGACAGAGCAATGTACAGGGATGAAAGAGGGAGGGTGATCATTCCAGTCCCCGACTTGAGACTATCAGAGTACCGGTTTCTGTCTTGCTTATGAATTTCAGCAGTAAGATATATCTTTTAGATAGAATAGCAACTGCGAAAGTGTCTACATTTTACCATTTTAATAGTTCTAACTATCCCCCAGAATAAAGAGAATAAAATCACTAACTAATAGGCAGTTATGGAATTTCAGAACATCAGGAGTGAATAGACACTTTAGGAAGATTCCCTAGTTGCATGTAAATAATTGCATTGAGACTGCCCAGATGCTGGGAAAAAATGTAGGGATAGACCTCAGTATTTATATTGACTTTTCTTTTCTTCACAGAATTCTTGAGACTGTTTTTACATACATCTCTGAAGCAGAGTCGAGAAAGTAATGAGTGTCAGCAATTTGAATAGCCCACATAAGAGAGGAGGGTAAAACTATAGGATAAGTTTCTGGGCACCAAACCACAAAGCTCCCAATTCTGTGTTTACCATGTGGATCCTGCTAGCATGAACAGAAATTGAGGGACAAATGGGAAGTAATGTGTGGTGCGAAGCCTCCATCAACTGAGATTTTATTCCAGGAGCTCAAACATCCAACTTTAATCCTTTAATAAAGCAATTCTAACTCATGAAACAGAAAATTACAAACTAAAATTAAAGAGTTTCACTCAAAATGAGTACTAAAAATGGAGACTAATCATCATTTTCAAGTGAGAAAATAATATTCATGTACGTTTAATGAATATCGCAATGAATATCCTAATAACTAAGGCTATAATCTAATACTCAGAGTTAATGAAGTTACAGGATGTGCGTATGTGATCAGTTTGTAGATACCTTTTAGTATATGAAAAGTAATTGTAACTCATTTTCAATATTTCATAACAGAAAGGCAATAGATTGATGTGGAAATGTCTTTTTATATGTTGTAAATATCAATTTTAAAGTAAAAGACCCACCCAGGGATGCAAGCTATTGTAATAAATCTTACTTGTAATATATCAAATATAGGATTAATATTATTGGAAAGTATTTAAATACTCAAGATTACAAATTAAACCTTAGGACGATTCCATGGCGATAGGATGATCCATGTGATTGATGCTTATCCAATCTCTTGAGAAAGCAGGAACAAAATGAGGCACTCAAGATCCCAGCAGCCCCCTTTGAACGGGGCTGGCCACACCCCCTTCAGGCTCCCAGGACTCTACAGACATGCCTCCAAACCTTATCAGTTAACACCTGAATCCCACTACAACAGATATTTTATATAAGTGGGCATATAAAAACATTCATTACTTACAAATATGGTTACATTTCAGGAACACTTGAATTTTAAACTTGGCCAATTTTGACTATTATTTTAAATCATACACACACTTATAAATGATTTTAAAAATATATTCTGACAAAAATTCAACATTTGATTTCTAATTGTTCTTTGTCAGACTATAATATAATGATTAACTGTATTTTTTACTATTATGAAATATTTAATTACTCTTATTTACTGTTATATTAAGTACATACTGTTTTAACATAATAGCTATTTTGTAAGATAGCATTATGAATCCATATGTTGCAAGCTCTGTATATCTAAGTGTATTCCTGAATATAAAATACATTAATAATGCTGTTGGGGCTCCTTTTTTGTGCACCACGTATCCCCGTGTTGTGACAAACATGTCACTTCTATCCTATTCTAATACTGTAACTAACCAGCTAAAGTCTGGGAAAAGATTGATTGCGTAGTTAGCAAATTCCTTATCTTCTGCATGCAGGACAGAATGCACCTGCCCTACACAGATGTCATGGTTTGTCAGGTTCAGAGATTCACTGAGCTCCTCCCTGCAATCATGCCCCATGCATGTGTGAGATTAAATTCATGGAACTACCTCATCCCCAAGGTAAACTTGTCTTTTCTCCGCTGCACCCCTGTGCTCTTCATGTTCCCAGGTTCACAGTGTGGTTTCAGTTCTCAGGGTCACACAGTGCTTCAGGTTCTTTTGCTGCTCCATGATTTGGAGGGCAACTCTATTGCAGGTAAAGATATGTATAGTAATGATACTTCCACATTTACTCTTTTTCAAATATTGTTTTGGCAAAATTTAGATGTTTTCATGTGAATAATCCAACATTTTGTTGGTTCCTCCAAACACTTTTTTGAATGTCTATTATTTTTTGAATAAATCTGGAGACAACTGGAGAAAAATTGTATCTTGAATCATTTGATTCATCACTAAGATCAAACTCTTAATTTTTGTGCTTTGCTTTGTTTTCTTTCCAGCAGTGAAGCTTAGAAATACTTTCTTAGAGATTTCCTAAATGATAAAATTATCCTCATAAATTTTTCTAGTTGCTATTGCCTTTTAAAAACTTAGTTTATGAAAACAAATTGACTTAATAACTTTATCTGATTTTAACCAACCTTGTTAATTTTAGTACTAACTGTTAATAGTTTGCCTGCAAATTCATGTGGAGTTTTGAGGTGTTTTTATATATGTGCTTTTGTATATATGTTTCCAATTCTGTGTTCTTAATTTGTGCTCGTTATGCCATTTCATGACTATAAAAATTCCAGGATAGCATTGAACATAAATGATTGTAATGGGAATTGACTTCTTTTATTTCTGAGCAGCAAAAGGAGTGTAGCTTTATTACCTGATTGTGAATGTTGATACCTTAAGAAGATTTGGAAAGAGGTCTTGATCCAGTTGAACATATCTTCCCTGATCTTTAACTTTGATATGAATTTTAATTAAGAACATATATTCCTTCCTTTTAGACATGTTTTCTGCACCTATTTTTATAATTCTATATATTGTCTGTACTTCTATCATCGAGTGTACATATTATAAGCACATGTACACATTTAGATTTGCTTGGCTACACTTTGTTCATGATTTCTATTTTTTGCTGTGGGATATTGCTATTGTACACCGTAAGGATTTGTTGATTATATTAGTTTAAAAATGTTGATTGGTCAGTAGAAAATATAGGTGTGGCTAGCAGACAAAGAGAATTCTGGGAAGCAGAAGAGCAGAGAGCATATGACAGCAAGATGTGGAGGAAGTGAGATGAGAATGGTGTACTGAGTAAAAAGGTACCATACTACATGACTGAGCACAGCTAGAAATATGGTTAATATAAAGTATAAGAGTTAAATAGTAATAAGCCTGAGCCATAGGCCAAACAGCTTGTAAATAATAAAAGCCTCTATGTGTTTCTTTGGGACTAAGAAGCTGTGGGACTGACCTTAGGGTTTGGCAGGGCCAGAAACTTTAGACTACAAATGGCATTCCAATGTGGGCCACGATCATTCACATAAAGTCCAAGAAAGCTTAAATAGATTTTTAGAACACAGAAATGGAGCAAGATCAGCCTTCTAGTTGTGTTTCTCAAGTAGGTAGAGGTACAAAGTAATGTGCCAGCTTGAGTTGTAACATGGTGTGTCTAGCAGTTTCACAGGAGCCTTGATACAAGCTTTAAATGATGGCTTTAAGGTTTCTCCTTTTACAGACAAAAAGGTAACAGAGTCAAAGATGGTTTCTTAGTAGCAGCATTTTCTTGGGTCTGCTCTGTTCGCTGAGGTACAGCTCTTTCAGGGGGTTTCCTAACTCACCCTAGTCCAAAAACCTGAGCAAGGATCTTTTAAGAGGTCTAGCTGCCAAATATTTAAATGAGGTTTATGACCAGGAGGCAGTAGTGCTTTACTTGGCAACAGTGTGAACCCTAAAATTTTCCAGAGCTGGGGTAGTAAATTTGGTTTCTACCAGTACCTCTGCACGAAGCTAAGCTCTTATAGACAGAGGAGCTGAGTAGATTCGGCCACATTAGCCAAGCCTTTTATCCTAGCCAAGTATTAGCAGATTAAAGGTGTGGTCAGGAAAAATATAAATAGTAAAGATAGATTCAGACAGGCAAACAAACAAACAATTCCTCCCCCAAACTCACCTCTAAACTATTTAAAGTGTGTTTAAAAATATATGTAGGCTTGGGAGAGAAAAGAAAAAGGAGAAGAGAAATCACTTTAAAAGTAAAAGAAATAAAGTATATATATGCCACATAAAGACTCCTACAAAAACAGCAAGCTAAGCAAGCACAGCATGTATATAGAGGACCTAGTGCAGATCCATTTATGCTCAGTCATAGTTATTTTAGTCTCTGTGAGTCTCCACGAATCCTACTTAGTTGAATCTGTGGGTCATGTTTTGATGGTGTCTTTGACCTATAAAATCCTTCCTTCCTTCTGTTCCATAGGGTTTTCCAAGCTTTGCATAATGTTTTGCTGTTGGTCTCCACATTTGCCCCCATTAGTTGTCAGTGGAAGCCTCTCTGATAATGATTGGCTAGGTGCCAATCTATGAGTATAGCACAATGCCATCAGGAATTATTTCATTGACTTTTGAGGGGAGGGGTGGTTATTTGTGTTTGATTCTACTCTAAGTCTCTGACCCATCCAAATTTCAGTTCCTGGCCACCCAGTCTTCCTCCTGTGGCATGGGTCTCAAGTTAGACTAGTCACCGGCTGGTCATTCTCATAGCTCTGGTCATTCTAATAGCCCTGCACATTTGTAGGCAGGATAGGTGTCAGTCAAAGGCTTTGTGGTTGGGTTAGGGTTCTTGCCCCATGTCTGGGAACTGTACCTAATCACAGCAGAATGGCCAAGTTAGGCTATGTATCTCCACTAGTAGGAGTCTTCACTAGTGTTGCAGGATATTTGAACACACTGTAAAACCTGAGATCGCATTAATTAAATAAAATCAACCCTGTGTCAAGAGGCAGAGACAGACACTAGTTGACAGGAAGTAGCTATAGAGAGCAAAGAAAAATTCCTAGAATGGCTAGAGAAACACACATGAAGTAGTGAGAAGGGACTTTGAGTTTGGTGGCTTTATTTATTTATTTATTTATTTATTTATTTATTTATTTATTTATTTATTTATTTATTTATTTATTTATTTATTTGTTTATTTATTTGTTTAGGTAGAAGCTTTCTTTCTGAGATGCTGGCTAAGGAGGAAGCTTAGCTGAATGCCTCTCTGAGCTAACAGGTTTTTACCCTAGCATTTGACCCTTGCGTCTTAATTGGTAAAATTGTAAGACTGATATTTAGTTTAAAAATAACACACTAAGGTCACCCTAATAGATTCCGGAAGTTTCCACTGTACTAGATTTTCACATTTCCTCTTAGATGCCTCATTCCAGTTGTCTTTCCCGTACTTTCTCCCACTGTCTGCCCTGCCCCCCAACATGATCATCCTGTTCCCATGCCCACCCATCCTTAGTCCATGGCCAAATCACTTCTATTTCCTCTTCCCATGTGCACCCCTCCCCAAACCCTCCTCGTAACTTAGCCTCTCTGGGTTCATGCACTGTCATTTGGTTATCCTTTGCTTGACAGCTAATACTCACTTACAAATGAATACATATTATGTTAAACACGGTATGTATTTGTTTATAAGTACAGGCTGATTTTTTTCTAGTTCCATCCATTTACCTGTAAATTTCTTTTTTCCTCATTTAAAAAATTATTTCAAAAGGTTTTTTTCCATGTATACCCCTGCTTGTCCACCCTTCCCTCCTCCCAGTCCCTCCCAGTCCTCCTTCAGCCTCCCCCTACACCATCCCTCCATCCATTCCCCAAGGAGGGCAAGGAGTCCCAAGGTTGGTCAGTTCAGTCTGGTGTATCCGTTTGAGGTAGGTCCGATTCCTTCACCCCAGTATTAAATCTGAGTTAGATGTTCTTTAGGGAATGGATTCCAAGATGCCAGTTCATGCACAGGAGCATAGTCTGATCCTACTCCACAATTCTCCATATACTGCCCATGCCATTCAACAGTCATCGACCCTTGGAAAGTTTACTTCCTTTCATGTAGATTCCCCAGTGACCTTTCCTAATTCAGTGAGCTCCCAATAGCTCCAGTCAGACATCTCTATGGGTCTCCTCCTCACGATCCTGATACCTTTGCTCATATACATTCTCCTTTTTCTTTCTTCAGCTGGACAGGGAGCTGAATTCCCTAGGTGTTTGTTGTTATGTCCCTCTTTTCATTTCTGTTTCTATTAATTTGAATACTCATTCTCTGCCTTTTGGTTAGTTTGGATAAGGGTTTACCTATCTTGTTGACTTTTCCAAAGAACCAGTATTAAAATAAGGTTTCTTGGCCCTGAGCACCAGAGGTCCAGACCCACAAAGCTGCAGTCCCAGACAGCTTAGCCACTGGTAGTTGATCAGGCCCCCTGAAATGATTCAGATGCTTATATTAATTTCATGCTGTTTGGCCTATGGCTCAGGCACATTGCTAGCTTGCTCTTACATCTTAACTTAACCCATTCTCATTAATCTGTCTGCCACCTGGCCCATGGCTCACCTGTGTTCCTTACATGCTTCTTCTTTGTGGGTTTGGCTTGATCTGTCTCTGACTCTGCCCTCCTACTACCTATTCTAATTCCCCTGCCTACTTCTTCTATGGTGCCTGTCATGGCCCAAAACAGCTCCTTTATTTAAAGATTGATATTCACAGCATACAGAAAGACATTCCCACTTCAAACCAGTTTTTTTGATTTATTGATTCTTTGTATTGTTCTCTTTGTTTCTATCGTATTGATTTCAGCCCTGAGTTTGATTATTTCCTTCCATCTATTCATTCTAGATGAGTTTGCTTCTAATTGTTCTAGAGTTTTCAGCTGTGCCGTTAGGTCTCTTGTGTGAGATTTCTCTAGGGTTTTCATGTAGGCATCTAGTACTATGAATTGTCCTCTTAGCACTGCTTTCATTGTGTTCCATAAGTTTGGGTATGTTGTAGATTCATTTTCATTAAATTCTAGGAAGTCTTTGATTTCTTCCTTGACTCAAAGGTGGTTGAACTGAGAGATGTGTGGTTTCCATGAATTTGTAGGCTTTCTGTGATCTTGGTTGTTATTGAATTCTAACTTTATTCCATGGTGGTCTGATAGGATGCAAGGAATTATTTTCATTTTTTCATATCTATTGATATTTGCTTTATGACTGAGTATATGGTCAGTTTTAGAAAAGTTCCATGTGATGCTGAGAAAAGGTATGTTCCTTTGTATTTGGGTGGAAAGTTCTGTATATATTAAGCCCATTTTGGTCATAATAGCTCTTAGATTTCATATTTTTCTGTTGAGTTTTTTATCTGGTTGACCTATTCTCCCATTTTTAATGAGTGAGGTTTGATATGAGATTTAAGCTTTAGTAATGGTTCTTTTATATATGTTAGTGCCCTTTTGTTGGGGGCATACAAGTTTAGGATGGAGACTTTATCTTGGTGATTTTTTTTTCCCTGAGATGAATAAGTAATGTTTGTCCTGTTCTTTTTTTGATTGATTTTAATTTGAGGTCTGTTTTGTTAGCTATTAGGATGGCTATAGCAACTTGTTTCCTAGGACCATTTGATTGGAAAATCTTTTTCCAACCATTTACTCTGAGCCAGTGCCTGTCTTTGGAGTTAAGGTGTGTCTCTTGCATGTAGCAGAAGGATGGATTCTGGTCTTGTATCCATTGTGGTAGGGTGTGTCTTTTTATAGGTGAATTGAGTCCATTGATATTAAGGGATATAAATGACCAGCAATTGTTATTTCCTGTTATTTTTGGTGGTAAGGTGTGTAGCAAAGTTTTACTTAGAAGGCACCAGTCCAAGATTGATATTTATTAAAATATAAACCAACACTCACAGTACAGGTAACAGCTTATAGTGGAGCCTAAACAGGGACTGGAGTCTGGAATGGTGGACCATGGATTCCAAAGTGGTCTCTCCAGCAGCCAGTAACCAGGCAAACAGGCTTTTCCAGGGTCCCAGCAGCCCCTTATCAATGGGGTTGGCCAAGTCCCCTCTCAGGGGCCCGGGACCCTGGGTAAGCATCCTTGGATCTTATCAGCTGACACCTGAATCCTACCACATCTCCCCCTTTGGTCTAACTAAGAAAGTTCTAAACTAAGACTATGTACAATAGGAATTATTATGAGGTAGTATCTAGGAGAGGATAAAGTACAAATTACAACCAAAACCTAACCTATATAAAGTACATCATATATTTCTAGAATATTGGTAGATGGTCGGGTGTATAAATTACTTCAAAAGGTTAAACTGGAAAAGTGAAAATTCAACACCTGAATGTTCCTTTCTAAGGATAATAGGGTGATAATCTTAAATACCTGTTCTTCAACCTCTTAAAGACCTGAGAATGAAGATGTATCACCTGAAAGTCAGAAGTACATGGAAGTAGTGGCTTCCAAAATGAGGACATCAACACAGGCACCTGGACAATCACCTCTGGATTTGTGCGCCATTGGAGCATCTATCATATTGGCCACAGGCCTATGGTAGCTGACATATCTTTTCTCAAGCAGGGAAATTTTGGAGGGACTGTCTTATCCTGTCCAGGCAGGTTTCATCCATCTCCATCCATCAACTTGTTCAACTTGGACATCATGTGTGTACTGTCAGCAATCAAGGTAAGGACATTTCCTTACCCAACTGGCCATTCTCTACCAAAAGGACAAACTCCAAAGGAGTATCCTCAATGCTCAACACCATCTTGGAAAAGGAGCAGTGACACCAGGAGTCATCATGTCTCTCGTAGCTGAATTTCAAATGTTAAATGCCATATTCTCTGGGTCTATGAAATGGTTGAAGATTCCTGTCTATCTGTGATATTCTAACCTGCATCTGAGATGACTGGGATATGGTACCTTAAGTAATGTTGACTGCAGTTTTTATCTTCTTATGGAATAAACCCTGCACTAAAAATTAGAATACCTGTATAAGGGGTGTATAATCTCTGAACAATGACTTTTAGTATGACTATCAAACATTAGCCAGGGGTATATTACCATGTAAAGTGGCCACAGCATTTTAGACATGTATATACATATATATCATCTAAACAGAGGTATATAAAACATCTTGTGCATATATCATAACTAGTGCAATCATACATTATATCTAGTATAGTTAAATGAAGGTAGTAATTGCATAGTGTACATGACAATGATGTGCAAATATTTTAAACAGATGTAGAAGCATATATAAAATATAGCAATTACAGATTCAATTTTACATAATAGTTACAGATTCAGATTTATATTGAAGTACAAGTCGCTTTGGTTATATAAAGCAATTTCAGATTAAACTTTGTACCAATGTACAAATTATCACAATTAAACATATAAAATGATTTCACATTTGTATCAATATACAAATATTTATGCCAGTGCTAATTGTCTTTCGCTTAGCCCATATATTCAGCTAGAATTGTGTATAGGTAGGTAGAACAATCTACCTTTATCTATCCTATCTATCCCCTTTCTCTTCTTCAAAAGAGATCTTTGATGCTATATTATAGTTCTGTCCTTCACCCAATTTTAAGTTATAACTATTCTATTAGAATAATAATTGCCCACAACCCTCAGAACACAAAACTTATAGGGAAAGGGGGCATAGTCTTTCATAAGGTTGTTTCCTTCTGACTTAAGGGTGATGGCATCTCTTTGGGATCCTGTAAAAGCTAAAACAATCTTAATGGACTGACTATATACATTTATAACCATTCTCAGAATAGTGGTTAACTTCATCTGGAATTCTAATTAGAAGTGTGATCTGAAGGATAGTCATAGAGAGCTATCTTGCAGCTGTTTTTGAATAGTCTATTTTCTGAAAACAATCATTGATTGTTGTGCACCAGGTTCTTGATTTTTCTATTTTTGCCTCTGTCTGTCTACCTGTCTCTTACTCTCTCTCTCATACTCTCCCTTTTATTCTTGTTTCACTAGTAGGAGTTGTTGTGGTAGGGGCCCCATCTCAGTTCCAGATTCTTTGTGGATAGCTGATAGGAGGAAATGTTATTTACAATGGAAAACTTAAGCATTGTTGATACTCAAAGAAGATATTCATATCTTCTATGACTTCAGGAGATTGTATGCAGACAGGATGTTTGAAAGGTACAGATACAGAGAGAAACAAGGTTTAAGATAAAGTCACAACAATATTGGTCCCTAAACATTCTGTCTTCTGTCTCACAGGTGGCTTTTCTGATATGAGACAGAATTCTTCACATTTTCTTTACCAATATGCTTGGTTTTAGAGAGGGAGAAAGCCACTTGCTCCCCATCCAAATCCAGCCCTATTAATAATCAAATCAGGACCACTTTTTTTTTTGAGGTATAGATGCAAGATGTGAAGCATTAAGAATTGAGAGATTACCCAGTAGTGCATATGTATATCAGTTGGTCTCATAGTCCATCATTTACATTCCTTTATCATCAATCTCTCCTCGATTGCAGATGAGAAATTATTCAATGTCTTGTCAATGTCTTAAAAACAGTTGTATCCATTTTCCTGTAAAGACAAAATTGATACCCTGTCCCAGGTTTGTTAAATGTGTTTTCTTTAACATGTATCCATTTGTCATATCAGGGATGAGCAATTCTCTGATGTGGGAAAGCCTTTCTGTATGCTGTGAACAGCAATATTTAAATAAAGGAGCTGTTTTGGCCCATGACAGGCACCATAGAAAAAGTAGGGGAGGAATCACAGTAGGTAGGAGGAGCATGGCAGAGTCAGACAGAATGAGCCAGAAGCCCAAAGGATCAACATGTAAGGAGAGACAGACCAGGCCAGAAGCCTAAACAATCAACATGTAAGGAATACAGGTGAGCCACGGGTCACGTGGCAAGCAGATTAATGAAAATGGGTTGAGTTAAGATGTAAGAGCTAGATAGCAATGTGCCTGAGCCATAGGCCAAACAGCATGAAGTTAATATAAGTGTCTGAGTCATTTTAGGGGGCCTGAACAGTGGCGGGAGGCTAAGAGGTCTGGGGCTGCAGGTCTGTGGGTCTGGGCCTCTGGCTGCCCAGGACCAATAAACCACATTGTAACACTTCTCCTCCTCAGTTAGGGACTCCTTTTTGAAGGGGACTTTTATTAGTTTTGTTGGACCCATATCTTCTCTTTCCCTGTTGAAACAAAAGCAAAACCCCTACCCCATCAAAGCACATATCCTGGCTTCCACTCTGAAATCAACACATCTTTGAAGTATATGGGTTGATTTAACTCAGAGGATTTCTCTATCACCCAATGTCTCTCAGCAGCTGATGTTCCTTTTTCATCAGTGTTAAGAAAATTTAAAGTCAATAAGGCACTGTGCAACCTCTCCCTGGGTTTTCTCATTTCTTTCTTCTGTTTATAAAGCATCTCTTTCAATGTGTGGTGAGATCTCTCCACAACTGCCTGTCCTGTAGGATTATGTGGTATCTCCATAATATGCTTTATATTATATTATCCAAAAATTAGCTTCATTTTTCGGGGAATGTAAGTTCAAGCATTGTCAGTCTTAATCTGAGTGGGGATTCCCATTATGGCCATTGCTTCCAAAAGGTGAGTAAGTACAACATCAGCCTTTTCAGAACTCAGGGCAGTCACCCATTGTATTCCAGAGTAAGTATTGATAGTATGATGTATATATTTCATCTTTCCGAATTCTGAAAAGTGAAACACATCCATTTGCCAGATCTCATTTCTCTGTGTACCCTTAGTATTACTTCCTTCAGGTAAAGACAGTTGGTTATCGAAAGAGGATGTGTTTCAAATAGTTCCTTACTATTTCATTTGCTTGATACCAAGTGATGAAAGACTCTTCTTTAGTTCATTGCTGTTGACATGATGTTTCTCATGAAATTCTGTGGCCTCTAGCACGTTTCCTATCAGCAACCAATCTATTTCATCATTACCCTGTGCTAGAGGGCCTGGGAGACTCGTGTGCGCCCTGATATGTGTTATATACATAGGATGTATCCTATCTCTGATGATATCTTGTAGTTGTATGAACAGTAAGGTCAAGTCTATATCATTAGGAATGAAGTCAGCAGTTTCAATATGTAAAACAACTCTTTCTTCATATTTAGAGTCAGTAATTATGCTGAGAGGCTCTGTGAAATCCAACACCACCATAATAATGACATATAGTTCTGACTTCTGAAAGAGTTATAAGGGCTCTGAGCCACCTTAATTAAGTTTTCAGACTTGTAGCCAGCTTTTCCTAAATTGTTCACATCAGTATAAAATATAGGGGCTCCAGAAATGGGTTTATCCAGTACCACATGAGGAAAGATCCAATGAGTTTCCTTTATGAATTGAATTCTCTTGTTTCGAGGATATTTATTATTAATCTCTCCTAAAAAGTCACTACAAGCCTTTTGCCAAGGTTCACTGTCTGCCCATTATTGATCAATTTCTTCATTAGTCAAAGGCACAACAATTTCTGCAGTGTCCTTTCCAGTCAATTGGCAAAGTCTTAATTTACCTTTAAAAATCAGATCAGAAATTTTTTGATATATGTCTTCATCTTATTGCTTGGCCTATGTGGCAGAAATATCCATTCTAATATAATGGTTTCTCTTTGCATTAAGATTCCTGTTGGAGATTGTCTAGAGGGTAAAATAACAAGTATGCAATCTAGGTCTGGATCCACACGATCTACATGTGCTTCTTGAAGCTTCTTTTCCATCAAATCTAATTCTTTCTCGGCCTCATCAGATAATTCTCTTGGACTATTTAAATCCTTTTCACTGTCCAAAGTCTTGAACAAATTAACTAGCTCATAGTTTTTTATACCAATCATGGGCCATATATGAGCAATATCTCCTAGTAACTTTCAAAAATTGTTAAGAGTCTTCAATTTATCTCTATTTAATTTTACCTTTCGTTGCCCAATTTTTTGTAAACCTATTTTATATTCTAAATAATTGATAGAATCTCCCCTCTGTACTTTTTCTGGAGCAATTTATAGCCCCCAATCAGGCAACATTTTCCTTAGTTCTTCAAACAATGTCTCTAATGTCTTTGTGTTTGGGTCTGCCAACAAAATATCATCCATATAATGGTAAACGATAGATTGTGGGAAGCACTTGCACAGTCTTTCTAGTGGTTTTGTACAAAATATTGGCATAAGGTGGGACTATTCAACATTCCTTGGGGAAGGACTCTCCACTGGTACCTCTTAACTGATCCTGAATTATTAAGAGTAGGCACTGTAAAAGCAAAGTTCTCTTTGTCCTGTTCCTACAAAGCTATGATAAAAAAAAATCCTTCAAATCAATAACTGCAATAGGCCATCCCTTAGGTAGCAGAGAAGGCAGGGGAATACCAGACTGTAAAGAGCCCATAGGTTGAATCACTTTATTAATTGCTCTTAGATCTATCACCATCCTCCGTTTTCAAAATTTTTTCTTGACAACAAAACAGGAGAATTCCATTGACTTGTTGATTCTTCGATATGCTGAGCCTGTAACTGCTCCTGTGACAACTGTTCCAAAGCCTGAAGCTTTTCTCGCATCAAAGGCCATTGTTGAACCCAAATAGGCTTTTCTGTTAACCAATTCAAGGCAGTGCTGTGAGTGTCCTTTTAGGTTCTGTGGTTATTGGGCAATTCTTTTGTACAACCTGAATGGCTGGTGAATTTTCTTCATAGTACCTTAAAGCATCATATTTGGAAACATAATTGAGTCTCTGGTTGATATTAGAACTGGGAGGGATTTTAATCTGGATATTCCATTGCATTAGAAGGTCACGACCCCACAGATTCACTGCTATGTTAGCCATATATGGCTTTCTGACCTTCTGGTCCTATACATTCAAGCCATCTCAAACTCTGTTTCACCTGAGATATTGTTCCAATACCCAGAAATTGGATATCTACTGCCCGTAATGGCCATCATGGATGCCATGATTGTGGGGTTATGATTGAAACATCAGCACCCATGTAAACTAAACCCTGGATATAAATATTATCTATCCGTATTTTCAATTTTGGTCTTTGTTCATTTATTAAAGTCTGCCAAAATATTTATTTTGTGATTCTTTTTGGAACTTCTGATTTTTCTTTTGAATTTATGTTATTATCTAATACTGTAGGATCTTCCTGGGGGAAGCCCCCAAAGGCATTTCCCGATGGTAAAGGGTTGCCTTATTTATCCCTGATAGATCTACATTCATTGGTCCCATGCCATCCCTTGCCACACCTTCTGCATAATCCAGAAGGCAATGGCCTTCTGTTCGAATTAAACCTAGATTGGGTATTATTTCCAAGAGTACCTTGTGTCCAATTTCATCTTATATGGCCTTGTTTACCACAGTTGAAACAAGTGATGCCTTGGTTCCTCACCCTAATATTAGCAACGGCTTGGCCTACCCAATTCTTCTCATTGCAATGGAGAGATTCAGCATTGATTGCATATTGAATCCATTCTTCTATAGGTGCGGCTCTGATCTATAGGCATAAGCATTTTTCTACATTCCAGATTAGCATGATCAAAGGCCAGAGCAAGTATTAATTGCCTCCTAACTTCTGGATATGATATTGCTCTATGTACAGCCGTGATAAGCCTCTGTAGAAAGTTGGTATAAGGCTCTTTTAAGCTTTGTTTGACCTTAGTATAAGGCTAAATTTTTTGACCTGGGTCCAAAATCTTTCCCCAAGCATTCAGTGCAGCAGTATGGCATAGTAATAAAGTATGCTCGTCATAAGTAGTTTGAGCTTCCACATCAGCAAACATGCCTTCACCAAGGATTTGGTCCTGAGAAGCAAAGAAACCCCTAATTTTTACTTGTTGTTCTAAGGTCCTGGTCTCCTCTCTAAACTAGCTTCTCCACTGCAAATTCTGACTTTGGTCTAAGACAGCAGCCATTAGCTGCATCCAATCAATTGGTGGGATCTGGTTTTTTGCTGACCATGAATTTAAATACTGCTTTACATAAGTAGAGTGAATACCGTACATTAATATTGCCTCTTTAAAATCCTTGATGTCTCTCGTATGTACTGGCTCATGACTATATTCTACATATTCTGAGGATCCCCCAGGTGCTTTCTTTGTCTGAATAGTTGCTGGGAACAATAGTGGTGGGGAAGGGGGTAGCCCTGTCATGTTTGCCCACTTAGATAGAGTATTTCTAGTACCAAAATATCCCATTGGGGGTTGACCTGAACTGTTCTGAGCATAAGATGCACCACTACTCTTTTCCAGTATTGTAATACGGTCCTCCCGTTCTTGGATTTTGGATACTACTGGTTCCCCTTCTTGGATTTTGGATACTACCGGTTTCCGTTCCTGGATTTTGGATACTACTAGTTTCCATTCTTGGAGTTTAGATACTAGCAGTTCACATTCCTGGATTTGGATACTACTGGTTTCCATTCTTGGAGTTTAGATACTATTGATTTTTATAGAGCTTGATTTTCCTGATGAAGCAGTCCTTCCAAAGACCTCACCAAACCAGCAATTTTTCCATCTACATCAGTACCATAATTAATGATTTTCTTGTTCTTGTCATTAATGTAGTCAACAAGTTTCTTGTTTTCATAGAGCCTATATTTTTCTTGTACAGTGTTATGCATATCTAAAGAGGAAGCCTTATCTGAAAGCTTGTTGTAACCAATTTCCAGAGTATCTATCTTATCTGCCATTTTAGTGTTTGAAATTTCCACATCATATATCTTGGACAGCAACTGTTGCTTTACATTTTTTACCTCGTTAACCTCATTTCCTATTTTTGTGTTTGATATTTCCATATCACATATTTTGGACAGGATTTGTTGATTTCCATTCTTTACCTCTTTTACCTCTTCTGCCACTGTAGCTTTTGAAATTTCCATATCATGTATTCTGGACAGCAATTGTTGATTTACCTTTTTTTTTTTCACCTGTTTAACCTCATCTACTATTTTTGTGTTTGATATTTCCAGGTTATATATTTTGTACAGGAATTGTTGATTTCCATTCTTCACCTCTTTAACCTCATCTGCCACTGTAGCATTTGAAATTTCCATATCATGTAATCTGGACAGCAATTGTTGATTTCCATATGTTATCTTTTTCATCATTCTCTTATTTTGAAACATAAAATAGAGAAACAAGCTAAAAAATAGTAGGACTGGGATATTGAAGCGTTCAAGATATTCGTTTAAAAATTTTCAATCACCATGGAAAAATATGACCTGAAGTCATCAATAGAATAATTATCAGCCATTACCTCAATTCAAGTGTGATGATGATGTTTAGTCTACAGGTGTCACAGTAGCATTCAATGCCCTGCCCACTATATGGCAGATGCAGAGATCCTACGTGGTTTTGAAGGGCCCCAGCAGGCAGAATACAATCCTTGGAAAAAGCAAATTCTCACAAATTAAGACAGGATTCAATCACAAAATAGAAGGGTTTTTGTTTCCTTTGTTCGCTTGCTTGAGTAATTTACAGTTGCCCAGGTCATAATCAGTGACCACGGGGGCTGGCTGGGGGGGAAGGGCATGCTTGGCTACTGGGGCTAGATGGGTGGATCCGTTGCACAGGCAGGCATGGGGGAGAGAGGGTGCTTTAAACTTGAGACCAGTAACTGGCAGGGAACCGTTGGATGGAGTCGCCAAGGTGCCAAGGACCCATGTGGTCCAAGCCTGGCTGTTGGGCTGAGCCTCGATCAGAGAGCTCTAAGCTTCACCAGTGCTCCAACCTTGACCCGCGCATTCTAAGCCTGGCTGTTGGGCTGAGACTGGGCCACTGACTCCAACAGTGTTCAAAACACAAATGGACCCCCAACGCCCATGGGCACAGGCCCAGGGACATTGGGCGCCAGATGTAGACAGAGTTTTACTTACAAGATACCAGTCCAAGATTAATATTTATTA
This sequence comes from Phyllotis vaccarum, assembly GCA_033318265.1. Classification (NCBI taxonomy): domain Eukaryota; kingdom Metazoa; phylum Chordata; class Mammalia; order Rodentia; family Cricetidae; genus Phyllotis; species Phyllotis vaccarum. The sequence continues at coordinate 22,529,064 of JARWLC010000004.1, read as the reverse complement.
AAATATAAACCAACACTCACGATACAGGTAACAGTTTATAGTGGAGCCTGAACAGGGACTGGAGTCTGGAAGGATGGACGATGGATTCCAAACTGTTCTCACCAGCATCCAGGAACCAGGCAAACAGGCTTTCCAGGGTCCCAGTAGCACCTTATTAATTGGGTTGGCCATGCCCCCTTCAGGGGCCAGGACCCTGGGTGAGCATCCTCAGATCTTATCAGCTGACACCTGAATCTCACTACACCCAATGGCTGAAAGAATTAATAAAGGCCTTGGTAAGTAAGTGTATGAGTTAATATGAGTGCTGCACAGTGTTTAGAGTGGAAGTGAAGACTGAAAGAGGGGCTGGACTTCTTCCTAAGGCACTGGTTGGACCTCTTCATGGTTTCTACCCATCAGATTTCTCATCTGTTTCTTGAATTTATTTCTAGTGTTTTACCATTTCTTTAGGCATTGCTTTTAGCAATGGGAATATATGGAAAGAGATGAGGTGCTTCTCACTCATGACTCTTTGGAATTTGAGCATGAGCAAAAGGAACATTGAGGACCGTGTTCAAGAGGAAGCACAATGCCTTGTGGAGGAACTGAGGAAAACCAAAGTAAGTGCAGGTTTATACATTTACATCTTAGTCTAGGTATATTGTATCTCAGGTAAATCAGATCTTAACTACTTTTTTAAAATTAGAAGCAATTAATATAGGCTTCATTTTAATTTCTGCTGAGCTGCAGAACTATGTATTTCCCTTAGCACAGGTGTAATTTGTCTTTGTAGATCATTTCATCACAGAATAAATCCTATGATAATGGTATCATATCCTGATCAGAGGACATGTGTTGTTATTTTCTTGGATTATAGAGGTTTGAGAAAATGAACTGAGCAGTACAGGGATTATTCTAGGCCAATATATACAGTTTTAGGCAACAATGTTATGATTTGTCATTTTCATTTATTAGCTGAAATGCAATAAAATTTTCATCAATTATTGTGTCTGCTATAGCATGATATCAAAATTGTATTTTTATTTACCTAAAAGTTATTTGCTACATTGAGATCTTGTACAGCATGTTTTGATTGTGACCACTCACCATCTCCTCTGAGATACACCTGAACTTTCATAGTACCCTACTTTATGTTGTCTCTTTATTTTTATCCACCAAACCTGATTTGTGCTTGACATATATATTTTATATCATATTAAGAAGTTTTTTTACTTGTTTAAAATGTTTTAATTGAAATAGAATCATATAATTTCCCACTTTTCTCCTTGTATCCCTTCCCAGATGCCTTCCCATATTTTCCTCTCATGCCTTTTTCACTTTCAAGTTGATAGCATCGTTACAATTATTATTGAGTATATGTAAGTACATTCACACATGCATACACAACATCTTGAGTTGTCTTTGGTGTTGGATATGGTATATATGATTTCACAGCTGATCATTGTGCACTTGGATACCAATAAGAGGGCTTAACCTTTGGATAGGATAATTATCCTCACCCCAGCAGTCATTAGTTGTTTGTAGTCTCCTGTCTAGGGGTAGGCTCTGTGAAAATTTTCCTTTCCACAGTAGCACATCTACTGAGTGTGCCATTTTCTAGTTTTTTTTTTTTTTTTGCAGCTATTCCTAGGAGAGACTGTTTCATAGCAGACTTCTTGATATTCTGGTTTTTACAGTCTTTTTACTTCCTCTTCTGTGATGGTTTCTGAGTCACAGATACCAGAGTTGTGAGGTATTTGTATCTGCTGACACTTGTATCCCCACAATCTGTTGGTGTCTACATTATGTCCAATTGTGGCTTTCTGGAATGGTCTCCTGTAGGGGTATTATGTTATTTCATGGTAAATAATTGTCCCACCCACTGGTTTAATAAAAAGAGCTGATTGGCCAAAGGCAGGCAGGAAGTGTAGGCAGGGCTACCAGACTAAGAAAATCTCGGAGAGCAGAATGCCAGACAGAGCACCAGAGGGAAGCCAGAGGAAACAGAGGACAACTATGCTGCTCTAAAGAAAGGTACCGAGCTGCATGGCTGAACAAGAGACATGGATTAGATGAAGGGTAGAGAGCTAGCAAGTGATATGCCTGGGCCTGAGGCTGATCAGTCCAAAAACTATTGAAAGCATCTGTGTGTCTCTGTGGGACTGTGGGACTATGGGACTGCTGGTCTGTGGGTCTGCGGGTCTGTGGTCTCTGGTCTGTGGGCCTAGACCTTGGGGTTAAGCCCGAAAATCTAGGACAGAAACTTCATACTACAAATGGCAGCCCAGCGTGGATCAAATATACCCACAAAAATCCATAGAAAGCTTAAAAAAAATAGTCTAGAGCCCAAAGCAGCTTCTGAGTTGTGTCTCTCATGTTAGACTTGGTACAGAGACTCCCTTGTGAAGCATGTGGTCTTGAGTTACAATGGCAGGCTATTGGAGTGCAGCTTAAGGTGTCAAATGGCTGGTTCCTCAAGTATCACAGGAGCCTCAATATAAGCAAAAGTTTATAAATGATTTGTTTAAGGTTTACCTTTATAAGGAGAAAAGGGGAACAGAATCAAAGATGGCTTTCTAGTGTGATGTTTTCATGGATCAGCTCTGTTTGCCTGAGGCAAACTGAAGCTTGACTTTTTAAAGAGAAGCTTCCTGATTCAGCCTTAAAGGCAAAATACTTGTGAGTCTTTTTAAAGGCCCTGCTGCCTAATACTTAAATAGAGTTAAAGAGCAGCAGATGGCAGTTTGACTTGGTCATTATATGAACCATAAAATTCCCCAGAGTATCTGGGTTAAAAAGATAAATTCTATGAAATTAGATTAGGAGCTGGGTGGAGCCATCCACCTACCATACCAGCCTTTAATCCTGGCAGATTAAAGGTATGTTCAGAAACAGAAAGAAATAGAAGAATCTGAGTGGAGTCAATCACCCTAGACTTGGTTGGCTCTTAGTCAGTTGTGGGCCTGGACACTGTGTGTCTTTAGTTTTTGCAGGAGCTGCTCTTATTCTGCTCTTAGCTGGCTGTAGTCTAAGGAGCTGTGATTCTTCATTTGTTGCAGGGATCATTCTTAGTTGGCTCTTAAATGGCTCTTTTGTTGGCTCTTATTCAGCTGTGGCCCAGGCTAATTCCTGTTATTTTTTTGGTGGTAGTGTATATGTGTGTTTCTCTTCTTTGGGATTTCCTGCTGTGGGTTTATAGTTTATGTTTTTCTTGGTGCATCCAACTTCCTTAGGTTTGAGTTTTTCTTCTAGTGCTTTTTGCAGAGCTGGGATTGTTTAAATCTAGTTTTGTCATGAAATATCTTGTTTACTTTGTCTATGGTGATTGAGAGTTTTGCTGGGTATAGTAGTCTGAGATGGCCTCTGCGGTCTCTTAGTGTTTGTATAACATATGTCTAGGACCTTCTGGCTTTCATAGACTGTTAGGAAGTAGGGTGTCATTCTGATGAGTCTGCTTTTATAAGTTACTTGGCCCTTTTCCTTTGCAGCTCTTAGTATTCTTTATTCTGTATGTTTAGTGTTTTGATTATTATATGGCAAGCAAGCATTTTTGGGTCTAGTTTATTCGGTGTTCTGTAAACTTCTTGTTTCTTCATAGGCATTTAATTTTTAGGTTGGGAAAATTTTCTTCTATGATTTTTTTGAGTACTTTTTTTTTGTTTCTTTGAGGTTGTATTCTTTTATTCCTATTATACTTAGGTTTGGTCTTTTAATGGTGTTCCAGATTTCCTAGCTATTTTGTGTTATGGTTTTTTGACTTTAGTGGGTTTTTTTTTGACTGTCAAATCTATTTCCTCTACTGTGTATTCCACAACATAGATTTCCTCTTCTATCTTTTCCATTCTGTTAGTTATGCTTACATCTGTAGTTCCTGTTCATTTACTCATAATCCACTTCTTGAATTCCCTCTGTTTGCATATTCTTTATTGCTCCTGTTTCAGTTTTAAAGTCTGGAATTGTTTCCTTCACCTATTTGATTGCTTTTTCTTGGTTTCCTTGGCTTTCTCTAGTTATTTATTGTTCTTCCAACTTTTTGTTAATCTTTTTCACTATTTCTTTAAATGAGTTTTTATTTCCTCTTTAATTTCTTCTTTAAAGGCACTTATCATCTTCATAAAGTTAATTTTAAGATTGTTTTCCTCTACTTCTGTGTTAAGTGTTTAAGTCTTGCTGTTGTAGAACTGTTAGGTTCTAGTGGTATCATATTTTTCTTTATGCTATTGAATGTATCTTTGCACTGGTGTCTACCCATCTCTCTTCCTCTAATTGGTGCAAGCATTGTCAGTGTTTCAGGGAGCTGTTCTTGGTCCAATAGGTGCTCTTGGTTCAATCTGAGCTCTTGAAGACATTGGGGCCAGTGGAGTCTGTGATTCAAAGATTACTTAGGTTCCCAAGAGATAGATGGGTTTGGCGGATTGAATGGGGCTTATAGGTTAGAGGGTCCAATGTGGGTGGTGATTGTCAGGCTTGCCCACAGGAGTCCTGCTTACCTGCATCTGGAGCTAAAATGGGTTTGTGGGGTATGGTTTGTGGCCTGTTGCCCAGACCTGGAGGCTGGCCTAGCTGACCTGCTAGGAGTTGGGAAATTCACCTCTGGTGATCTAGTTCCTTTACTTTTATAAAACTTGACTTGCCTATGTCTCTTATTTCTAGGGTACTACTGTAATAACATCACTGACATCCATACTACATGATGACAAAGTATTCCCAAACCTATAGAGGTTTGACCCTGGTCACTTTCTGGATGAGAATGGCAAGTTTAAGAAAAGTGACTATTTTATTCCTTTCTCAACAGGTAATTAAAATCTATTTTTGATGTAACAAGGAAACTTGTAGGAATCCCTTGAAGCTTGCATTCTGTTTTCTCTTGGGGCTGTAGATTAACTCTTTAGACATGATTAGATCACTACTTCCAATGTCCATGCTTTTTCTCTGAGACAAAACATTATCACTGATGAACCACGTTAGTAGAACTTTAGTGTGTTGACCTATCCTTACCAAATTCACAAAGCTAGCCCACAATATGGTTGTATTGTAGTCTAGATATATCACAAACTATTATTGAAGTCTGTCTAGACATTAAGATATATTGCCCTTCTTTGAGGAAGGCAGATAACTTTATGGCATGATTCAATTTCTTTTCTGTGATGTTTCTAAGCTCATAACTCTAGGGAGATACATATCTCCCCACCTACAGAATATAAGCATCACACTCAGAAAGGGTAGCAAAGTGAAAGATCTGAAAGCTATAGGGAATAATTTGCTTGTCTCTTGCTTCTTGTACTCTATTGAAATATATGAGATGAAGTAGGCAGCATTGTAATCCAGAGAACATATGTGAGATGCTTTAAAAGGCAATGAGAGGATTATAGGCAAGGCATTGTAAGAAGGTAATAATAACAATAGTGGGACTTTTTATCCTAGGTATCAGAAGAAATCTACCAGATAATTTTTCCTAGAATGGCAGGATGCACAGAACACCCTTACCCAGTCATAAACCAGTATGTACACTTTTGGATTTCTACACCTGATGTTTGCTAAGTTTTCAGCCATGGAACTTCTCTTGTTGATACTGTGACTTGGATGTCTGCTTTTTATCTCCTACTATAGGCTATAGGATGGCAAAGACCAAAACCTTTCCTTAAGAATGTGTATTTTGATATAATTGGTAAAAATAAAACAGGAAATTATTTTTCCATAAATTCTTTTTGAGGATGATGTTTTATTTATTTTGAAGATAAGAAAGAGAAAATTATGTTTGGTCATATCTTGAATATGGTATAGGTATTTAGCCAATAAAATTATAAAATTTGAGCACTCATTGTCCTTAACATAACTGGAGCTGAAAATTTTATAGAAAAAGAAACCCCACACACCATACAACAGAAAATACAAAGAAACCAAATTCTTGCATGGGGAGGGGAACCTGAGTTGGTTTTCAAGTCAGCTGAATGGTCTGGGTTCTTATATGCTTGCACCGTGCGATGGATTACTTTTCTGTAAACCAGCCTAGGCTGGGTTAGGACACAGTTGGGTATTGAATAACTTGGACAAAGATAGCAAAAACTATGTAAGTAGTTCTACCAAAGAGACATGTAGGCAGGATATCTGAAAGTCTCTCCAGTTTTACAAATGGGTAAGAGCCTGTCAATTTCTTGTGTTACATAAGAACTCAGAAATCCATCTTTTTAAGTACATTTTTTTCTATATAGAATAGCTTTACTTAATTTTTCTCCTTCCTGGGAAGCTGTCTGAGTATCAAAGTCCTTGATTAATATGTATTCTTTAGATATATTTTTTCTTATTTGCAGGAAAACGAATTTGTATAGGAGAGAGTCTGGCCTGAATGGAGCTATTTTTATTCCTGACCACCATTTTGCAGAAATTTAATCTTAAATCCTCAGTTGACCCAAAAGACCTTGACACTACACCAGTTGTCAATGGACTTGTGTCTGTGCCACCCAATTTCCAGATCTGCTTCATCCCAGTCTGAATGAATACCATGTGCTTCTTTCGGCAGTCTCTTCTTCCAGAACACAGTTGACCTTTTCTCTCAAGCATGTCTCTCTTGCTTCTCATTTCACTTTGCTTCATCTCCTTAAGGTCCAAGGAATGTCTATCATCCATTCTGGCAAATTTTCAGGGTCAACTCCAAACACATGTAATTTCTTATGCTGAACAATGGTTTATCGTCTTTATCATTGATAACTCTTATCTAATGTCAAATTATTAATATATTGTTACTGTAAAGCCAAAACTGAATGAAAAGGTTATAATGTGAGATGAAGTTCAGTATCACTTAGCCCTTGTGCATTTTAAATAAAGGCATTATAATAATTCTGGTCAGTTTTTATAGTTTCCTTTTTTAAAATATCATTTCCTGGTGTCCAAGCTGGATTCAAACTCTATGCAGCTGAATATGACCTTAATGTTCTCATCTTTCTGCTTATATTCACCACATGCTGGGATTCTATTTATATTCCATTACACCCCAATTATCTGTCCTATTGTTGTTCATAAGGTAGGTAAGAATAGATTAAGATGATGTTACAAGACCTTTGTTTCTTCATCATGCTGTGTACTGAATAAGAGCAAGAGATGGAAGACTCTTTAGCTGGATGTCACCGATAATTATTTTAATGAGAAAAATTGTGTTCAAAAGGTCAATATAAGATCAAACATTGGGAGGATTTCATATTGGTATGACTCCTTTCCTTTTGCTAATGTTTCTATTAACATGTTACTTGGGAATGCCTTTATAAAATATACTTCTTTCATGAGCCCACAAAATCACTAAGACATTAAAAAAATTTCTTCCTGAATCTTGAATCCATTTATATTTATTTTTTTTGTTTTTGTTTTGGTTTTTTTGTTGTTTTTTCCTACTTTCTCATCTATTAAATTTAGGGTGTTAGGTCTTACCTGAGGTCCTTGTCCCATTTGGAGTTGAGTTTTGACCAGGATGGTAGATAAGCATCTGGTTTCTTCCTCATGCAGCCATCCAGTTTTACCAGTACTATTTGTTGAAGTTGGTTTTGTCCAGTGCATATTTTTATCACTTTAATAAAAATGAGGGGTCACTCAAAATATGTGTGCTAACTTAGGTCTAGTTCCTTGATTCTATTCTACTGACTAATGTGTCTTTTTATTATTATTATATATATGTATATATTATTTGCATTAAAATATTTCATATCCATCAATATATACCCCTGTTCCTCTCCCCCTCTCAATCCCTCTCAGCCAGCTCTCAGCCTCACCCCTCTCCATCTACCCGTCCTGTCCCCCAAATGGGAAAGGAGTCCCAAGGTGGGCCATCCCAGCTTGGTACATCCACTCCAGGCATATGCGATTCACTCATCCCTAAGTCAATGCTGGGCTAGGTGTTCCTCAATAGGGCATGGGCTTCAAGGTGCCAACTCTTGCGCAGGAACACAGTCTAGGGGTGGGATTACTACATGATTAACTTGAATCCATTTAGATACATTGGTAAACAATCTTATGAACAACTTAACATTTTTATTAGGATAACTTTGATAAAACGAAAATCAAAACAAAATTCTTTTCTGTATATTCTTAATAACAAGCCTTTTTTTATGTTTTGTCCTAGTTTCAACCCTTCATTTTCAGGCACAATGTAGGTAAGAGAGTCCCCAAAGTACCTACAAGTTGACATAATGATCAGCACAGTGACCATAAAGGGGAGGAGGTAGAAAACCTCTGTCCTCAGAGTTATCTATAATTAAAGGGGGCATAAACTTGAACCAGAAAAGAGCTGAGGATCAGCTCCAGCCTACAAGGATAGAACATGAAGACCAGCAAGAAAAGGGAATTGGCATTATGTTTAGAATTCATGTACCAGTTTTGTTATTACTGAAAACAACAACAAAATTATAATTTGAAGCATTCTTTGTACTTATCTTAGATGTAAATATACATGTACGCTATCATATCAATAATTTTATGTTCCAAATATCATTCTCCTCTATGAGCAGAGTGTAACCCTTCCTATGCTTCTACTTTCCACATGTTTCACACTCAGTACAACTTGATACCATATGCTATTACCCCTCTTCATCTTCAGAATGCATGTGATTAAAGATTTATTATGTTATGAGATGCATTAAATGTGAAGTGATATACTCATTACCTTTCTGATCTCATTCTCTCTCTCTCACACAGGCCCCTTTTCAGCCATGTTAAGCTTAGACATTGTGCTTTGATGTACATGTATGTCTGCACATACATGAGTATAAAGCCATACCATCACACATATGTAATATACAACTATGCATGTAGGATGCAATATGTTTCATTACAAAATTAAATTTCAAATGAAAATTGGCTTTGCCTGTGGCCTGAAGCTGTGGAATTGAGTCATATGCATCAAGAACTCAGAGTTTTGGCTCCTGTCTTGTCTTGGAGGGCAATCTTGAGGCTGTTACATTGTCTGAAAGGTGTAATTGAAACAAGTTAAATGGTCTAAGAATTTCTGTTTGTGGACTGTGAGTCGGTCAGGAATATTGCTTAGATTTCTGAATGAGAGAGAAGTGTTACAACTCAGGGTTATCAATGATTTGGGCCCTAAGTAGAAACAGTTTATTGATTCCCTTTATCATTTTTGAGATGCCATTAGGAAAGTAGGCATGCTCCTGCAGGCTATTTAAATTTTATTGGAGGTGTCTATGAGATTTCCTGCCTGTGATCCAGAGAGGCACACTGAAGGAACTCTAGCCAGCTTGAGTATTGCAAACATGGCTCTGGCATGCCTTACCCTCCTTCCCCATTCCCTTGCCTTGGAAAAACCATTAGGTTATATTCCTAAAGCTGGCCACCAGGGTCATTCCTATATTTGGTCATGTCATCCTCTTGAGGCTGACTACTAAGGTGCAGCAATTGAGGTATTGAATTCCAGCAGTCCAAAGTCCTTTGGCTCACCTAACATGCTTAATTAAAATTAAAAACCCCACCCTATCATGGAGTTTCCCCTTTACATCATAAACTGCCGTTTTCTTATGGAGCACACCTGTTTCCTTTCTATCTAGACAGTCCTTTGTTTTTTTGGGACTAATACTCCTTGCTCGTCTTCCTCTTTCCCTTCTCCCTAGTTCTCTATCTTTTACATTTGTCTCTTAGGCTTGCCCTTTGTCCCTCTGGGGCAAATAAATCTCCTTTGTTCTGAGAACTTGGTCTTAGGGGGTCCTGAGCAGATATTGTTTCTTTTCATATGGTTTCATCACCTTCTCCCTTAGCCAGCTCTCAAATCTTCAGATCTTCAGGCACCAGCCTTCTCCATCCAACAGTGACTAACTGGCAAGTTTCCCCTTAAACTCCCAGAATTCCTACACTTTTGATAAACACATTCTGTTCAGTTCAGCGTGGTTGGCAGCCTTCCTTTTACTTTTGGTGGATTTACTGCTGGAATCGAGTGTCTGCTCTTAACTGTCTGGAATCTCTTCAAGAGGTGCCAGGTTCTTTCTGGGACCCACTGGGGAGCTTCTCTTGGTAATGGAGTTTGGTTGATGACTCCCATGTACCAGAGATCTTTGTTTTTGGCCTCTCAAGATATGTGAGGATGCCAATCTCTCGACTTTGGCTCACCTCTCTTCACTGGTGATGGAAATGCTCTCTCTACCTGAAAAACTCACATTACCAGTTTACTTTAGCACCTAACAATACCTTTGTCACATGAATGTGTCTCTACATCTTTTTTTCTGTCTGCTTCAAGCCCTCTCCATAACTCTTACACTCTGTACTTTTTTTTTATGAGGCATCAAAACCCTATTGTCATGTCTTATTTAACCCTCTGAAGGTTGTGAAGCACTCTTTCCCACTGCTGCCATGATGTACATGCAGCCAGCCCTCCTCCTCTGCTGTACAGTTCATGTTATTGTGGGGACCACCCAGTCCCTAAGTTTCAGTCTCAGCATAGATACCTCTGGCCATGCCCCTCAGACCCCTGCTACAGGCTCCACTGTCTGCATCTGCTGGAGTCCTCTGCCTTTCCTTTCAGCTTGTCTGAGCTACATAACACTCCAACAGCCTCCTCCTTCTCTCTATCCATCTGATGCCCAGCCACATTCGCTCCTGTGTAAACCCTGCCCACTTTGCGTGGCCCTGAGTTCAGCTTGGTCTGACAGGGAGTTTGTTAGCTCATAGCACACAAGCACAACCATTATCCTCTCCAGCTCTCCTGGTAGGCAACCTAACAAAAGCCTATCTTCTCTACCCTCCTCCCAAACTGCAGCTCCCTTAGGTCCATGTCTGGGCCACAACAATCCTTCCCTCAGTGCTGACTGCTAAGTCCAGCAGCTTCTTTAGGTCCCGTGGGCCTCTGTGATATCTCTTTGGCACTCACATCTTGGCTACAGAGATGCTCTTCCCTTTCTCCACCACCGTGGCTCTCAGAGCTTCTTTCAGCTCTGCTTCTCCAACAGTTCTGTTTCCTTCTCACTGCCACCACTCCAGAGGCCAGCTCCTTTTCGCTGCATGTCCCCCTCAGCCTGTAAAATCAAATTCCCTGCCACTTTTGCTCCGTGTCAGCTCCACCTCCGCTGCTACAGTGTCCCAGCCGTGTCCAGCAGATATCTACAATTTATGGCTTGGCCTTGTTATCTAATGCCTTCCTCTGCCAAGGAGCTTGACATATTCCCACATTAACCCTTTCCTGTCCTGACACAGTCTACAGCTTCAACTGAGTCATATAGAAAGAACTGTAGTGTTCTGTAATGATAAAAGTTTGCTATACTTATGGTTTATAGTTTATTTTCATACTAAAATATCTTAAATTTAATATTCAACTTAGGGTTTAAGGCTCAAAATTAACAGAAATAAAGCTGAAATTACTAATCTTATGAAAACTATATTAATTTATTATAAACTATTAAAAAATTAAAACATACAAGTTAACATTCAGTTACCTTATAAACAATCAGATTCTTTAATGTGTTCAGAACTATCCTTACAGTCATGATAAATTATTAAAATAAGCTTTATTTAGTCTCCTATATATTTTTTAAGGTTAAACCTAAAAATCAGGTATTCTTAGTAGGTACTTGGTCCTCAAACTCCTCAGAGATCTACTGAATAAGGCATTTAAAATGTTCAATAAAAACTTTCCACAATAAACAGAGATCTTTTTCTATCAAAAGAAACCTTTCAGCTCTCCAAAGATAACAGATGAGACACTGCACCAACAACTCTGCCTTGGTTGTTGTAATGCCAACCATTGGGCAGAACTGCCCCATGCCTCACCTGCCACCAGGAATCTGCATAAACTGTGGACGTTTTTTACTGACTACTATATCCTGCTTCATCAAAATAAGGTTAATTTTTTAATGTTCTTCCTTTGCAGAAAAAAAGTTCCTCAGACCTGAGTCTGATAGTTGAAGGCCCACTGCTCTGTGGGACAACTGAAGATTAAATGCTGCCCCTTCCTGACAGCTGAAGACAAACTGCTTCTGCCATGAAACATGAAAGCCTCAAGAGACTGTCTAAGTAAATCTCTGTCATTTTAACTCATACAGAAAACCATTTAAATTGTAATGCCTACTTAACTTTATCCTTCTCAGATCTTTTATAACATTGATGGCTAACAGTAGCTTTAACTAGCAAACACCCAGCTTCCTGGTCAGTCCATTTTGTATGTACAGTTTACATTGCCGATAGACTTGATACTAAGAAAGATTTGGAGTTTCTAAAGGTCATGAGAAACAGACAAGTATGATATGTAGGTCAAGAAAAAAATAGAATGATACAAGTTGTGCGGGTCTAAGAAAGTTATCTAAATTATCTTAGGCAGACTTCTACTGCTCAGGTGCAGGCCACAGCAGTCAGAACAGTGAGTGATGCACCTGTAGCCTGATGTTTCAGACCCATGTGGCCCAAGGTCCAGACATGCAGTCCTGCAGCGGCTTTGCTCCAAATAACCACACAAAGGCTTATATTAATTACAAGCTATTTGGCTTGTGGCTCAGGCTCATTACTTGCTTGCTCTTTTAACTTAACTCATTTTGATTAACCTTGTTTTGCCATGTGGCTTGTGGCTTACCTGTACTTTTACATCTTGTCCTTTCCCGGAGGTGGCAGCTTACAGTGTCTCCATGTGACTCTGCCATTCTTCCTCTTTATCCATAATTGGATTTCCTGCCTGCTTATGAGTTAATTTTCCATAACCAAAACAGTTCCTTTATTACCCAGTAGTAATTCATGGCATACAGAAAGACATCAGCCTTTCTTAGTTATGAAGCACAAGATTCATTTTTATTTTCTGTTAGTGAGAATATCCTACTGTATTATTCTTGAAGTCAAATGGGGTGCTTCTATTTAATGTGAAACTTATAGCTTTATAAGAAAAACAGAGGAAGTACAATAGGGTGATTCCTATTGTGGGATATTTTTATTTTGAAGGAATTATTCTGAGATATAAGCAATGGTGAATAACAGTGGCTATCAGATCTGATTTTTAACATACTTGACATCTAGGAGCTGTGTTAGAATGACAGGTTTCCTGTCACAAAGTTTCTTTCCACATTTAAAATTAAAATGTTGTTATCTATTTTTCCATCTTAAAATTTATTTATGGTAAAAATTATGTACATTAGTTTAATTAAAACTTGATGTATTGTCATTTACAATATATGTCATGTCTGATATTTTATGTTTGTGTCTTTGTAATGTTAGTATGTTATTTGAAAAACTTATTTTGTTATATTTTTAGAGAATATTAAGTGTTTTATATAAATTTTTATTTATTTGCATATTATATAAAGTATTTAATTTCTGCAATATTATAAATTCTCAAGTGGCCAATAATTTGAAAATTCATAATTTTGCACAACTTTCCAATGTTCTCTCATCAAATAACTTCAGTTTTTTCTTTTACAATTTTAGCTGCATATATGAACTTTTACCCAAATTCTTGTAACCCAGTGCATTAAAATTAAGCCCCAATCTATAGAATCTGCTTTCGTATAAATGAGAGCAAAGGTAAATATTACACTTTATTATGTGAGAACAAAGTCCAATGGGAGGAGAGATTAAGTCTTGGAACTTAGTTGGTTGGTTTTGTATCATAGACTCACCCAAGAATTAGCAGGCTTCACCGTATAAGCTTTATGTCATAAGCACACATTCAAACTCACGTCAGTAAGAAGAGAAGGCGAGATGGCTCTCGGCGTGTTTCTGGGGCTTGTTCTCTCATGCCTGCTTCTCCTCTCACTATGGAGGCAGAGCTCTGAGAGAAGAAAGCTCCCTCCTGGTCCCACTCCTCTCCCAATCATTGGAAATATTCTTCAGATAGACCTTACAAACATCAGCAGATCACTGAGGAATGTAAGTATGTGTTTGGCTTTCCCAGTAGTGTTGTAAGGGAAGTAAATGGTCCACTGTTGAAGTGAAACATGCCTGGGAATGCCCGGCATGATAAATAGATGATTGCAGGTTTATTATCTCCTGAACTTTGATGACCAGCTGCATTTTCCATAATGCCATTGTCAGAAATCACAGAATGTTGTAATGTGGTATGACTAGTGTTTAGATAGTGTTTAGTAGAATAAAAATCATGGTGTGGCAAAAGTTGTAAATGTTTATTTTTCCTCCTTAAAACTGTTGGCAGCTAGCTGAAGGTAAAAGAAAGGAAGTAATTAGATTCCTCTCACATATATTAGCCATGCTTCAGTACCTCTCTGAAAAGAGCACATAGGTTATGCTAAAGTAGTCACCTGGGTATTAGTTTCAAGGTAATAATAAGTCATGAGAACTCTGTAGCCAACAAGATTTTTTATCATGTTTTATCCAGACTCAGATCTATTCCCATGCAGAGAGAAAGCATATCTTTCACCTGCTCTGTAGTCTTTCTTGTTTTTTTCTTGTCTATAGTCAAGATTTTCAGAAAGTTCCACCTCCCATCAAATTTGAAGAGAACCTTCATCAATTTGAAGAGAACCATAACTTTTTGTTTCCCTTGGAAACAAAGTCATAGTGTTTCCCACAATGCAACATATATTTTTACTTCCACCCTGAAGTGAAGACATTTTTAAATGTATAGGTTTGTTTAATTTAGCAATTTTTTCTACTATCAAATGCATTTCTCCAGCTGTTGTTCCTTTCTCATCATCATTTAAAAAGAATAAAGGTAATAAAGCATTGTGCAATTTATCTCTGCTGGACTTTATCACCCATTTTTTTTTTTTTTACTAAGCATATCTTTTAAAATGCAATTAGGTCTTTTTATAACTGCTTGTTCTTTAGGATTATATGGTATACCTGTAATATGCTTTATGTTATGCAAAAATCTGTTTAATTTTAGTAGAGAAATATGCTGGAGCATTGTCAGTATTAATTGTATAGGTAATCCCATAATGACCATAACTTCTAATAAATTTGTGATTACAGAATCAGCCTTTTCAGAACTCATAGTAGTTGCCCATTGAAATTCTGAATATGTATTAATGGTATGATACACATTAGTTTTTCAAACTCTGCAAAATAAAACACATTTACTTGCCAAATTTAATTTCTTTGACTACCCTTTGGATTACTGTAGTGGGATTCATGTGTTATTGAGGGAGACCATCAGGACCCTGGATGGGGCATGGCTGCCCTTCTTTCCTGTTTGTTCGTGCATTCTTGGGGAGAGGCTTGCCACCAGCACTGTGCAGGACAGTCAACTCTACAAAAATTGCCTTATGGTTCAATTTTGTATCAGTTGGTGTTTATATAACCCATTAATAAATATTAATTCTTTATATAGTCAATTGCCAGTCAATAATTTCTATAATACCTAGTGCCCAATGTGGGTTTTCAACAGACCTTTTTCAGGTAGTGGAGTTTGGTTGTACAAAGAATAAGTAAAACATTCCTTTATAATGTTCTTAGGTTGTTGTCAAATGACAGAAAAATTTTTCTTTAAGCCCTTGATATCGATATAGCGTTTTTAAGGAAATTCTGAGCACATTTCCTACCATTAGCTGATCAATTTCATCATTACCTTTTGCTAGAGGGCCTTGTAGACCCATATAGTATCTAATATGTGTTATATCTAAGGGATCATTTCTATTTCTAATTATTTCTAGTAATTGAGTAAATAACAAAGCTAATTTTGGATCACCTAGAATAAGTTCAGTGGTTGTAATATATAAAGTGACTCTGCATATTGAGAGTCAAATAACTATATTAAGAGTTTCTAGAAAATTTAACCATACCATTAGACTAGCATATAATTCTGACTTTTAAATGGAATCATAAGAGATTTGAGCCACTTTACTTAAGCTTATTAATTTATAACAAATCTTTCCTGATTTACTTGCATCAGTGTAGAAGGTAGGGGCTCTAGAAATTGATGTTCATTGCATACTGGTGTTCCTCCCACAATGTGAGGGAGAATCCAATTAGTTCTTTTTATAAACTGAAGTGCCTTGCATTTGGGATATTTGCTGCTAAGATTTACCGAGAAAATAATGTGAGTTCTTTGACAATATTTATTTTCTTCCTATAATGAGGAAATTTCAGTATTAGTAAAGGGTACTACAATTTCTGCTGAATCTATTCCTGTTAATTGTTAAGGTCTCAATTTTCCTTTCAGAATCAATTGAGAAATCTTTTCTATATAGGTCTTTAACTTTTACTCTGCTTGTATGGTAAAAATATTCATGCTAAAATATTATTTTTTCCTCTGCATAAGAATTTCTTTAGTATATGTGGAAGGCAGTGTGACCAGAATGCAGTCAAGCTCTGGATTCAAGTGATCCACATGTGCTTCTTGTGGTTTCTTTTCTACTTAAGTCAATTCTCTCTTAGCTCAGCTAATAATTTACTTGGACTATTTAGATCATTATTACCCTGAAAGGTTTGAAATAAATTACTTAGTTATTTAGTTGTTAATATGATTATGGACCATAGGGATTTAATATCTCTCAGCAATTTTTGAAAATAATTAAGAGTTCATAATTGATCTCTCCTGATTTAATTATTTGTGGTTGAATTTTTGTAAGTATATCTTATATCCTAGGTAATTAGGAGAATCTCCTGTTTGTACTTTTTTCAGGAACAATTTATAATCTCAAACAAGGCAAAATTTCTTTGCATATTCAGACATTTTTCTAAAGTATTTGCATCTAAATCAGCTCATAATACCATCCATATAATGGTAAATTATAGATTGAGGAAACTGATTGCAAATTATTTCCAATGACTTGTATAAATATTGACACAAGATGGGACTATTTAACATTCCTTTCCCTTGTAGAAGAATTTTCCACTGATACTTTTGAACAGGCTGGAAACTGTTGTAAGTAGGCACTATAAAGACACAATTTTCTCGATTCAGTTCTTGTAAAGATATAGTAAAAATGCAGTCTTAAA
Organism: Phyllotis vaccarum; assembly: GCA_033318265.1. Lineage (NCBI taxonomy): Eukaryota > Metazoa > Chordata > Mammalia > Rodentia > Cricetidae > Phyllotis > Phyllotis vaccarum. Next base: position 22,512,222 of record JARWLC010000004.1, on the reverse strand, counting down.
TCAATCACTGTAATAGGCCATCCTTTAGATAATAGAGAAGGAAATGGAATTCTAGGCTGTAAAGAACCTAGTGGCTGTAATATCATATTAGTTGCTCTTATATCTGTTACCATTGTCTATTTTCCAGATTTATTTTTTAATGACACATACAGGAAAATTCCAAAGACTGGCTGATTCTTCAGTATGTTGGACATTTAGCTCCTCCTGTACCAGATGTTCTAATGCCTTCAATTTTTCTGATGTCAAAGGTCAATATTATACCAAGACAGGTTTTCAGTTAACCATGTTAAAGGTTGGACTATTGGCACCATTGAAATTCACCAGCTGTTGAGAGCTGTATATGTACAACTTGAACAATCCTTGACCATTTTTGATAATACCCTTTACTATTTCTTTCAGAACATTTTTATTTTATAGTTTGTTCTGAGACTGGTAAAATGTTAATCTGTGCTTTTTATTAGTACCACAAATCATGTCCCCATAAATTCATTGATATGTTGGCTTTATATAATTTTAAATTTTCTGTGTGTCCATGAGGTGGAGATAAAGTTCCAATCTCAAGAAGTTGAACATTTACTTTCTGAAGAGACCAATCTTTATGCCAAGATTTTGTTGAAATAATTGTTTTATCTGTACTTACTCATGTCTATCATATCTTTAGCTTCAATGACATGTACGTGTTTTTTTACCTTTGGTCTCTGATGTTGATAGTAGTTTGCCAAGATGATTGTTTTCTCATCTCTCCTGAACCCCCTTTTTATCTTTGGAAACTGGAAGTTGTTATGTCTTTGATCATATCTAGAACAGTGCTTATACACAACAGTCTTTAAGTCTTTTAATTGTCCTGTGGATGGGTTTCTTCTCCAATGCTGACAGGATAGACTGTGAACAACTAGGGCCTTCTGGAGGCCCTATCAGGTTATTTTCTGATGCCAAAGGTTTACCTTTTTTGTCCCTCATTGATCTGCATTTATTAGTCTGATGTCAGTCTTTGTTATACTTGCATACTCCAAAAGGTTGGATCTTTCTGTTTGGGTTATCTCTAGAAAAAAAATGTTTTCCCCCTAGGAACATCTTGCTTATAATCCCCTTTCTTATGACCTTTATTTTTAAAATCACAATTAAAACATCTGAAATTTTGATTTTTCTTAAAATTTATAAAAATTATTTCTTTTATAAAAACAGCACCATAAGCATAAGATTCAATATCATTTGGATTCATTCATATATTGGTGCCAATCTTTCCTTTAAAGGCCTAATCACCAATTTGCCTTCTGAATTAGCATTTTCAAAAACCAAGATTCAATTACTATTTGTCTAACTTCTAGATCTGATGTCATTCTATTTACAGCTGAAGTGAATCCTTATAAAATATCAGTGGAGGCTTCTTTTAAGCTTTGTATAAATTTAGTAAATGACTCAGTCCTTATCCTGATTCATCAACTCTGTCCCAAGCATTCAAAGCTGCTATATATTTCCCTAAGATGTGATCATCAAATATAGGCTGTCCTGTATATCATATTTAACCTCACTGAAAGCTTGGTGTGGGAAATTTCAATACCTCTAGCCCTGTTTCACTGTTGTATGGCCATAGATTCCTTTCTGCTATTATTTCCATTGTAACTGAGGATGAGCTTCCCGGGGATGGAATTATACAAAAATTATCCCAGTTAAAAATATTCAGGAGATCTATTGTCTCTTTGGGTGGCCCACACCATGTGGTTGCCCTCAGTCAAGGTGGTAGTGAATCCATGAGATCCACCTTCTATTGCATGAATTCTACTTGATATTAATAATAAAAAAAGCCAGATGTTAGCTCTCCTGGGTTTTGGATTTTTCCTTATGAGGTAGAGAATTATCCTTAGAAGGTCTGTATAAAATTGTGTTGGAATTTTGATAGGGATTGTGTTTAATATATAGATTGTTTTTGGTACTATGTTAATCTTACTGATATTTCCACCTTCTGATATCTTCTTAGGTTACTTTCTTCATTTTGTCATACAAGTCTTTTGGTTGCTTGGTGAAGTTGCCCCAAGATATTTTATGTCTTTTAGTATCTCCATTGAGAAATTAGGTGTAATTTGAGCAGTTCTGCCTTTATATATTTGTGGGGATATGTTTCAAATGTAATAAAAATCAGTCTGAGGTATCAGAGGGATCTACCCACAGTCAGTCTAGGAGGATCAGACAGTGGTAACTCACACCTTTAATCCCAGCACAGGGAATATCCAGGAGTGGTGACCTATGCCCTTAATTCCAGAAAATCTGAGTTTGAGGCCAGTTTAGTTTAGAGGGAGGTCCAGGCTATCAGGCAGACAGTGGTGGTGCCACATGTTTAATCTCAACCTGGATGTTAACTGGGTGAAGAGGGTATTTAAGGCAGGCATAGAAAGACAGAGCAGGCAGAAGAAGCCAAGAGGAGTGAGGTTGAGGAAGCTGGAAGACAGCTGGGTGAGGTATAATTGTGGTGTTTCTCTCTGTGATATCTCAGCCTTTCCCTGAGATCTGTCTCTGAGTTTCCTTTATTTGTGCAACATATATTACTTGGTCTTTTTTCTTTTCAGCTTTTAATATTTATTATTTGCTCTGTATGTTTAATATTTTGATTAATATGTGGCAATGGGACTTTCCTCTTTGGTACAGTCTATTTGGTGTTCTGTATGCTTCTTGTACTTTTATGATCAAATCCTTCTTTAGATTAGGAAAATTTTCATGTATGACTTTAGGAAAATATTTTCTGGGTCTCTGAGTTGGTATTCTTCTCCTTCTTCTATTCTTATTCTTTTAGGTTCAGTTTTTTTTTTAAAATAGTATTCGAGATTTCCTGGATGTTTTGTGTTAAGAAGTTTTAAATTTTAATATTTTTTGACTGCCATATTAATTTCTTCTATCGTATCATAAATGCCTGATTCTCTTTCTTGTATTCTACTGGTCTAGCTTGCCTATAGAGTTTCTGCTCACTTACCTAAATTTCCCATTTATAGAATTTCCTCAGTTTTGTTTTTTTTATTGCTCTATCTCCATTTTCATTCTTGGACAGTTTTATTTGGTACTTTCACTTGTTTGTTTTTCTTTGGTTTTCTTTAAAGGAGTCATTCATCTTCTCTAATTATTTGTTTATGTTTCCTGGATTTTCCTGCAGGACTTATTTACTTTGAATATTTGTTTTCCTGGATTTCTTTAAGGGTGCTAATTTCTGGGTTTATCTTGGTTTGGTAGGTGTTTTGTTTCTTGGTTTCTGTTTCTATTCCAGATTTTCGAAGCGTATTGGTTCTTTACCTGTCCTGTTCCTCTGGTGTATTCATTGTAATGCTTGCTGGTGTTGAAGGGCAGGAGAATGGGAGCCCAAGAGGAGTTGGTCTGTTACAGTGCTAGGCATGATCCTGAGTATTGGTTCTGGGTGTCTGCTGGCAGGTGTGATGGTTGTGCTTAATTTGAGGTATGGGATACACCAAAGAGACAGGGAGGGAAGGGTTTGGTGGGATGGTCTGTAGGATCCACACGAGGGGATGGGGGCACTGCAGCTGGTGTTCTGTTGCAGCAGTAGGGGCTATGATGAGAATTAGGTCTGGAGTAATGGAAAGAGTAAGAAAGGTCTGTGGAGAGTCTCTTTGGTATTTGGTAGCCATGGTCTCTTAAATACTGACATCTTTTTACTCCACTTAAATTACTTTTTATTTTCCAGTTTTCAAAAGTCTATGGCCCAGTGTTCACTCTGTACTTGGGCAGGAAGCCTGCTGTGGTGTTGCATGGATATGAGGTTGTGAAAGAAGCCTTGATTGATCATGGGGAGGAATTTGCTGGGAGAGGAAACTTTCCATTGGCTGATAAGATTGCTAAAGGCTGTGGTAAGTGTCCATGCATCTACATGTCCATGCACCTATGTTTCCATGTAATACATTGGGCTGTGGTCAGAAGGAATTTGAGAATGGAATATAATCTTGAAAACTTGTTCAGACCTATCTTGGCTTTCTGTGTGGCAGCCACCCACCAGACTCACTTCCTTACTTGAAGTCTCCCTGACCATTTCTGTTCTTTCTTTTAGGCATTGTTTTCAGCAATGGGAGGATCTGGAAAGAGATGAGGCGCTTTTCACTGATGACTCTTCGAAACTTGGGGATGGGAAAGAAAAGCATTGAGGATCGTGTTCAAGAGGAAGCTCGCTGTCTTGTGGAGGAACTGAGAAAAACTAATGGTGAGTGTTACTTATCATATAGATTTCTGTCTTGTTATTAGGGACTTGAGTAGTTTTGAGGGTGGCCAAGGCTTCCATTCTGTGTCCTGTCTCAGTCTTCATATGGAAAGTGTAATTTGTAGTAAAAAATAATAAGAGAGCTTTTATAGCTGTGATTGTTGTTTTATGGTGGGATTTGGTCTGTGGTAGAGAGTCTAATCCATCATTTAATCTAGATCTTTCCCAACTGTCTTGTTTTCAAAAAAGGAAATGACTATATGAATTTAGGTTTTGAGCTCATTTTTTTTGATGATTCAAGGAAGAACAGTTTCCCTCTGGATAAATATTAATTTCATTAGCAAACACTTGGTATGTGAATGTGGTGGCAATCACTGCATCACACTTGTATAGAACAGGAACCAGATGGTATAATTGTCTTTAATTGGACAACTGTGTTGTACCACTGATATATCTCAGGTCCATACATAAAGCTCTGGCAGATGTTGGTGTGTAACACATATTTTTACTTGGTTATATCTTAATAAATATTGATCAGTTCATTCTCTTCTAAAGTCATAGCATAATTTATACAAGACAGAGTAAATTACTTCTAATGTTTTTTGCTATTGATTTACATTTTGAGTAAGTATTACATGATTCTGCAAAATTAACATTCAGTATTCAGTAATGTATACAACTAGGCTTCACTGTGGCCTCCATCTTCATTTATTTATCTCATCTTCCTCTGTCTGTTATATTTTGGATTATACATTTATGGAAATAATTGTCTTCTTTATTCTAATATTTACAAACACTTGAAATAATTGTCACAATGAAATATGATCTTGTTTAAATGTCATCTTTCAAATTAAGTGAAAGAAAAGGGAAAAAAGCCAAACTTCTCTGAGTCACACACATACCTACACTCAGATATAGTCCTTGCCACTTGCTTATATCCATGAACATAAAACCCTTCTTAAACAAATTTCTTCCTCCTTTGATGTAATAAAACATATATTGATATAGAATTTCCATCTTCTTTAGTGTTTAAAAGAGTATGTCATTCAAACAGTCAACTCAGTTTCTTATCAATGCCGTAGTATTTATCCAAGGTACTTTTAACTTGTTATTTTTATTTTAGAGACTATAGATTTGAGGTTTGTAAGTGTTTTATGCAAAAATGTAATCATTTGGTTTTAGTAATTTTACTGTGCAGACCTCTTCAAAGAATACACAGCTGTCAAGAAATGTAAGGAATTTAGGGGATAATGGACAACATGTTAGTTAGTTCTCCTGTTGCTGTAATAATATACCTGACAAAAGCAATGGAAGGAAGGAGGAGATTATTTGGGCTTATCAGTTTTGGTTCAGCCTATCATGACGGGATGTCACAGAAGGAGAGCTTGAATCAGGGTGATGTCCTGGTCACCCACTAAGTTCAGTGAAAAGCAGAAGATAAGAATGTTCCTTCTTGGGCAGCTTCCTTCCATTTATGCAACCCAGCACTCAAGGCTAGGGAATGGTGCCTTCCTCAATTAGGCTAGATCTTCTCACCTCTTGACATGTCCAGAAGCCATCATTCCTGGTCATGCTATAGCCTGTCAAGTTGACAATAAATATTCACCACAGACATTTACTTACTTTTAAAAGGGGTGAAATCAGAGGTTTTTTTAGACATAGAAATGATAATTAAAAACAATTTATGTTCTACTTTTGTTTGCTTCCTTTTTGGGGACACATTTCAAACAAATAGTCTTATCTTAATTTTACTTCAATAAATTCATTTTATAATTAATGTTTATTCATACAATTTTCATTTCACATAACATAGATGTGTTTCCTTTTCATGTTAGTTTTCTGAATATATGAATTTTAACACAATCTCTTTGTTTATTATACTCTACTGGCTACATGAGCCTTTCAACTCCTATATGTAAATTTTCCTAAATTCCTATAATCTTTCCCTTTCTTCTTTTTTTGGTAGGAGATTTTTTTCCACTTCATTTTTTATTTGTTCTTTGAATTTATTCAAAATATTTTGGTTATATTCACACCCCCCACCTCTTCCCAGATCTACCCTGTCTTCTATCCTCATCCATCTTTGTACCATGTTGTTTAGAGGCATTACAAATAGATTTGAATCCCCACAGAAGTCTTGAATTGCTAAAGATTTGAAAAGCAAAATAGCAGATCTGTGGGTTGACAGGTCAGTCAGTAAAGGTATGATATGAGTATACTCAATTTTATGATTTAGAGAGATGGACAGATAACAGAAATCATATTAAACAATAATGATGTTCAGATGTAATACATGTCTACCAGGTCATCTGTGGTAAGACTTGCTTAAATTGTCCTAAGATTTTTTTCTTAACCTGTTAAAGGATAGTATTTTTACACACATATATTTTAGTGTCATTTTACTGTTGTTCCCATTCTCCAGGCTCACCCTGTGATCCCACCTTTATCCTGGGCTGTGCTCCCTGCAATGTCATCTGCTCCACTGTTTTCCAAAATCGTTTTGATTATAAAGATCAGGAATTTCTTACCTTCATTGGCATATTAAATGAAAATGTAGAGATTCTAAGTTCCCCTTGGATTCAGGTGAGCTCAACCTTCTTTCTTTAAAAGCAAAACATGAAACATGAATTCTAGTTGTTATTGAATGAAAACTCGAAGTCAGATATTGGGGCAAACACTGGGATATCAGAGAGTGGAAACATACCACAGTCAATTCTCACCCAGCTATCTTCCAGAGTTCCCAGCCTGGCTCATCGCTTCTACAGAATACCACACTGTCTACCTGTGACTCCTTAAATATCTTATTTGCCCAGTTATTTCACTTCTGGGTTCAACTCTGCATCATAATTCTAGAGTTAAAATGAAAAGTGTGAGCTACTACTGTTTGGTAGATAGGCCCTGAACTCACAGAAACACAGAAAGATCTCTGTCTCTGGAGTTATGGGATTAAGGGGGTAGGTCACCACTCAATCTTACCTGTGCTGGGATAAAATTGTGAGTTACTACTCTCTGACCCTCCTGGCTTGACTGTGAGTGGATCTGCTTTCTGATATTCCAGACTTATTTTATTGAATATAAAATATATCATCACAAAATCAAAAAACCAACAACACCCACAAAACACTTAGTAATATGTACTCCTTGAAATTTCAACTTATTTTTAGAAAAATGAAGGCTTAATGGGTAGAACTCTGTTCATTGACTTTTCATTAAACCTCACACCACTTCCTCTATACATCAGGTGAATGCTTATAAGATACATACATAACTCAGTGGACATTTATTTCATTTTTGAAATCTGTTAGCCACAAGGTTTATGCACCATTCAATACTTTAGACATCTTTTCATTAAAATACCTAGGAGAAATGTCATTTTCAATGAGAATTTTTTATTTTTTTCAAGTAGGGACAATGTTTGGAATCATTGAAACTGCCAGGACTCATAATATTTTATAAACAGTTGACATTCTAAGTAACAATATATCTGTCAAAGAAATGACAAAATGTTTGAGTGGTATCTGGATCCCATCATTTTTTTTTCCTGTGTTGAGCTGAGCTGAGATAGATAATTTGTCTTGAAGAAATGATCTTGAAGAAATCATCCATTTAATTTGCACAGGTTCATAGTTGTACTTCAAGAATTCTTAAGACTCTCACTGCTAAAATTCTTATTCTGTGTCTGAGAGTGGCTGACAGAAATTAAGTAGCAAAGATGATGTCTATGCTTCAAATCAGGGTACTCCAAGTCCCTTTAGCTCTGCTGCAGTCTACACAATGTAAATCACATAAATTAATTCCATTTGGTATTCAAGGTTGTAGTAAAGAGGTTGTGTAGAAAATAAATGAGCTGATATAAAATTTATATGTAAAATAAAGATTGTGAAAGTTTAAGCATGGTATAAGTGGTTGTACCATTTGAGATTGTTCAATATGTCCTCCTATCAACATCTCTACAAGCAAAGAGAATTTCTATATACACTATAAAATTCACTCATCAAGATGGATAACATGTATTATTTATTTTTTGTATTTATTCTTTCTGGCTGAGGTTCCTTATATATAAAACATATATACATCTTATGTTTCAAACTTTTATCATTTCTTTTGCAGATTTGCAATAATTTTCCTGCTATAATTGATTATCTACCAGGAAAACACAGAAAATTACTTAAAAATTTTACATTTTCAAAACAGTATTTTTTGGCAAAAATAATAGAGCACCAGGAATCACTGGATATTAACAATCCCCGGGACTTTATTGATTTTTTCCTGATCAAAATGGAGCAGGTAAAATTTTAATAAACCTCTAATTCAGTAATTTGATTGCTTGAGCATCTTTTGTTTCATAAATAGTTTCTGTTTTACATGGATATTTAAATGGTTCAGACCAGTAATGTTTGACAAGCACTTTGTGTTCCTACTATGCATAAAAATTTGCAGTAAATATCCCAGACAATATAAAGTTAAGTAATTGAATAAATTAACCCCAGTTTTTTAGACAAAAATAATGTAGCCGAAGAGTCATATAATTCAATGAGTCCATGGAATGGAAATATTTCCAAAACTCTCAGAGGAAAAACATGTTATATGATGAAATAAAGATGAATTTTGTCTTTGTAGAAAAGGTAGGGAAACCTAGAAAGGCAGCTCAAGTTAGCCAGACTTCCTACAGTGTCTGCAGATTGAACTAAATCTTAAAATAGTAAATAAGTCAGGGGATTTAAGGTAAATTATAAGATTCATGTTGTGGTGTGAGAAGGAATGATAAATGCCAAGGATGAAAGGTGCTTTGCCTGAGTGTGACTTCAAGTGGATTGGTTTGGATCTGGAATGAAAGATTGATATTCACTGACTGAGTATGACTTCAAGTTGATTGGTATGGTCGTGGAATTAAAGAATGATATCTATTGACTGAATATGACTTCAAGTGGATTGGTATTAACCTGGAATTAAAGATTGATATCTATCAGGCATCTATATAAATAAATGCTTCTGTTATGGTTCTATTTGTTGATAAGCCACTTATTTTTATTGGATACTGTTGGCACTCATCATAAACATAAGGTGTTTTTTGTTTTATGAGCTCTCCATTCTGCTCACCTGAACTGTACCCCTATGCTATATTCATTTTGGATTACTATTCTTACTTATTTATTTATCTAACTTTGTTTATAGACCAATCACAGTTCCCCCTCTTGCTCCCCCTCACTGCCAGGTCCCCCCACTGCCACTCCTCAGGAAGGGTAAGGCTTCCCAATGAGGAATCAACAAAGTCTACAAATCAAGTTGAGGTAGGAACAGGCCCCCCTCCCCTTCTCCTGTATCAAAGTTGAACAAAGTGTCCCTCTATATGAAATGGGCTCTAAAAAAACAGTGTATGTATGAGGGATTCCTGATCCCACTGCCAGAAGCTCCACAAACTGTCCCCCAAGCCACACAACTGGCACCCACATTCAGAGGGCCTAGTTCAGTTCCATGAATTTTCCCAGCTGTCATTCCAGAGTCAGCAGATGCTCCCAGTCACTTGGATCAGCTGTCTGTGTGGTTCCCCTTCATGATCTTGACCCCTTTGCTCATACAATCCTACTCCCTCTCTTTGACTAGACGGGGAATTCAGCCTAGCTTAGCTGTCTCTCTTCTGCATCTGCTTCCATCAGTTGCTGGATGATGGTTCTATGATGACAATTTGGGTGATTATCACTTTGATTACAGGGGAAGTTCAGTTCAGGATTTACCAACCTTCTTTAAGCAATATACTTTCTACATGAGAGTCACAGAGTAAAACATTAAAAAATGAAACGGGGCATTAATACTTTTTTTTATATCTCGTTGGAAGATAGTATACTATGGCTCACTGGGCCAAGGAATTCTTCAAATATATATTTTTAAGACAAGAGTGTAGGAAATGAAAATGAATCAGGGGTCTATTGTCTCTTGAACACATACCAGTTTCTTCTTCTGCTGCATTCTCCAGGGTCTGTCAAGTTAAATTCATCACACCTACGTCATTTTATTCACTGTAATAAGTATACTGACAAAGAATTTGCTGGCTAACACAGGCAAATTATTCCTAGGAAAAGCACAACCCAAAGACGGAGTTTACTTTTGAGAACTTGATCTTCTCAGCTTGTGACCTGTTTGCTGCCGGGACAGAGACAACAAGCACAACATTGAGGTACTCTCTGTTGCTCCTGCTCAAGTATCCAGACGTCACAGGTAAGAGCACAGGTAGGAAACAAGTGAGTTTCAGAAAGGAATTGGAAGACACCCCTGGAGTCCTTGATTTTGTTTGTTTCAGGAAGCCTTAAAATTTCATACTTGGTATTACTATAATCTTCTACACTTATCAGGAGGACTGAAGTGAGATGTCTTAACCCATAGCAGAGGAGGATGCTTCATAAAATGAAGAATTTAATTTTTCCAATGATGAATAAGAAATAATCATTACATATCAATATAAACATAAATTTCCGAGTAATTGCTATTATATGGCCATATTTGTGAAGAAAGGGGGTATTATATACCTTTGGAAACTACATAAAAACATACACAGAACCCCATCATAATTTATTTTTTAAATATACTGAATTGTTTTGGTACAAATAATGTTTGATCAATAGTTTTATTGAGTAAGAATTGATTTTCTTAACTTGATACTGTTCAGTTTATTATTTGAAAGTAATAATGCTGTTGATTTTTAAGAATGCTAAATGATATATAAGGGCAATGTATTGTGACATCTAATATATATGATATTAGTATTTATATCATAGAGACCATCACTTCACTTGCATATATTATGTTTTCATAAGGCTGCTTGGCATCTTCATTGTGCTACAAGTAATCCTGACTTGTGATCAATGTGCCACTTCCTTTTCTGTCATTTTTCACTGTGTTGAACCAGCCAAAGTCCAGGAAGAGATTGACCAAGTGATTGGTAGACACAGAAGCCCCTGCATGCAGGACAGGAGTCATATGCCCTACACTGATGCGGTATTGCATGAGATACAGAGATACATTGACCTCATTCCTACCAACCTGCCCCATGCTACGACTTGTGACATTAAATTCAGAAACTATCTCATTCCCAAGGTAAGTTTCCTTTGTCTACACTGCACCCTAATGCTCTTGATCCCAGATGAGTGAGTAAAATTAAACCATAAACCCAAGATACTGGGTCTTACAATTTCAGATTACTAATGTTGAAGAGAAAGTTATAAATACCTTCAGGGAGATTAAACCAACCAAGCCACATATAGTGTATTCACAATTAGACTGTATTAGAATTTTTAAGAATTTACAGCATGATTGGTCCCAATTTGCTGCCTCCACAAGTTAAGAAAAAACTTTAAATATGGAAGCTGGATGGGCTTTATGCTAGTTCCAGTAAGAGCTAATAAAATTGTAGGACAAATCTTGGTTTGTGGAACTACAGGTCTTCCAAATGTGCTCTTCATTTAAAGGCACTCTTTTTCAATTTTTTTTCCATACCCACCAGTGATCCCCTTCCCTCCCCTCCTCCCAGGCCTCTCTCAGCCCTCCCCACCCCATATGTCCATCCACTCCCCAGAGATGGCAAGGAATCCCAAGGTGAGTCAATTCAGTCTGGCATATCCAGGCAAGGTAGGACTGAGTCCCAGCCCACAGCATCAAATTAAGCCACTCTTGTCTATTTACACTTTCAAGTAAAACTTAAAGTTCAGATTGTCAATCTCTGAAAAGACTTCTAGGATTTTACCAAGATTCTAAGAAGTATACAGGACACATTTCGAGAATTCATATAATGACCCATGAAATCACTAGTTCACGTACCCAGTTTCAGGTTAGGTTATGTGCCATTGTCCCTTAGCAGTTTTCTTCTAGTTAAAACTTTGGGAGAAAAATGGACAGAGGCTATCCTATAGGTCTCACATATTTTAAGGTGGATTGTCATATGTTAACTATGCTGATAGAAATGCCTACTTCTTTCTGTCTTAAAACGATATTCAGATCTCTTCATTGTCAGAATTCTGTTCTTTTTGTAATTAATACAATCTCTGGTATTGCCCATTGCCACCTTATGAATATCCAGCTTAATGAGTCATCTGATCAGTTTCTCAGTTTCAATATTTATTCTCAAGTAAATTGATGACCCTGACTGGAATTCTTACAAAGTCAGGAGATTTCTAAGTTTGCCAATCCCTTTAATTTTTTCCAACTAGTCCCAAATGTAATAAATATCTTACCAATATTTTAAAATTAAGGCAAAAATAAACTGTGTCAGGGAAAAAACTGAACAATATTTTATTTGTTTTTGGCCATATTTTTCCAGAAGATATTGTTAATTTTTTCAGACACGTATATTCAACATTCCTATGAGTTTATACTTCTGGTGTTATACATAAAACCTTAAAATTGAAGTCACATTCCACATATGTATGATGAAATCACAGCAGTGGTAAAGTAGATCAGTAGGTAGTGAAAAACATCAGTCCTAAGCTTGTTGATAAATGAATATCCCATTACTTAGTACTTTGAAAGTCATTGGAGGACTCTATCAGGATTACTGCCACTGGATCCCAACTCATCCCTGTTCGTTACATGATCTTTTGGTTTAGATATGATTTCTTCAGAAGCTTTTACTATGCCACGCCAATTCTTTCTCTTACCTTTGCAACATTTATATAACTTGACTTCTCTATCTTTCTTGTTCCCAGGGTACCACTGTCATAACATCCTTGTCTTCTGTGCTACATAATGACAAAGAATTTCCCAAGCCAGAGAGGTTTGATCCTGGTCACTTTTTGGATGAGAATGGCAAGTTTAGGAAAAGTGACTACTTTTTACCCTTCTCAACAGGTAATTAAAATTCTTTACTAATCGTTTGTCTTTTATAATCCACCTCCTCTTTCCCAATGTTCCCTGTACCTTAGCTGCAGCAGTTGTATTGCAGATGTATCCATTGGAGCTAGGCACCCAATGATAAGCTGTTCTCTGCATTTTGATCAGTCGTGGTTTTCTACAATGTTCTCTTTTTATGGCAAAGAGAAGTTTCTTTTATAAATATGAGAGCTACACTTGTCTGTGGATATAAAGATAAGCAGATCTATGACTTCTCTAGCTCAGGAAAGCCAGGGAAGGTTTTAGTACCAGGCAAATCTTCTTCCTGTTGAAGGGCCTTCAAGATCATTTAGACAGCTATTCATTACCAAAAAGACTTTTTAATAGCTGTTTTTTTTAAATAATAAAAGTATTTTTTCCACGTATCCCCCTGCTACCCCTCCCTTCCCTCTCCCAATCCCTCCCAGTCAGCCTTCAGCCTTCCTCCTCCCCATCCCTTGATTCTCTCCCCCCAAAGAGCAAGAAGACCCAAGGTGGGTTCGCTCAGCCTGCCGAATCCACTCCAGGCAAGTTTGATTTCCCCATCCCAATATCAAGACTGGGTTAGGCACTCCTCTGCAGGGAATGGGCTCCAAGGTGCCAGCCCACACACAGGAACACAGTCTCCCACCTCTCGAGGCTCCACATACTGCCCATGCCAGTCAAGCACAGTTGCCTGTATTCTGGACATGACTATGGATCATAGGTATCACAACTAGGTTGGATATATTGGTTGCCTTCTCCCTTCTGTAATTATGTCTCCTAGAAATTGCAGGGAAACAACTATAACACCAATAGGTGTGCTAACACAGAAGGGGCAAACCTCAAGGGTTTTTCCCCTTAAACAAAGAACAACAGATAACTAAAGAATGCTAAGAGTGGGACAAATTTTCACCCTCTTGATGAGCCTTCTTGTTTGTTTTATAACGCATTACATACAAGCAGCACTAGTGGACTCAGCAGGTTGTATTTCTATATCTTCATATGTATATGTTACATATTCATTTAATGATATATATTCATATACAACTGCATGTTATATTTATATTTATTAATAACAAAAAAGAAGACCATGAATTTGAGAGAAAGCAAAGGGGCATATGGAAAAGGTTACATAAAGAAAAAGAAAGGGGAAATGTTGTAATTATATTTGAATCTTAAATAATTATTTCTAAGGTAGCAAAGTTACCTGTAGGTATCCCTTGAACATTCCCTTTTGTTTTCTCTTAGGGTGCTAGATTATATTTGATTTGATCACCATTCCTGATGTCCATGTACTTTTTATGAGATGAAACATATCTGCTGAGCCATATTAGCGGTACTTTAGAGTATTGACTCGTTCTTTCCAAATTTGCAATGCTAGACCACAATGTGGTTAGACTATGTGTGCAGATGTGTCACTGAGCTACTATTGATGTCTTCCTAGAGAATAAAACACCTTGAATTCTATGAAAAAGGCAGCTAGCTTCATGATAGCCCATTCCTTAGTACCAGCTTTCTGTATGTTACTTTTCTTGTTCTTGTGAAAAAATATTTGACAAGAAGCCATTTAAGAGCTTATTTTGGTTTAAAGTTTGAGGGCATATAGTGTATTATGGAGGAGGAAATGGGTTCCTCTATGGTGCCAAGAAAGAGCAGTTGAGATCCCTCATATTCTCACATTTTGGCTGAACACAAACATACAGTAGGTTGGAAGTGGGGAAGACTATAAACCTTCTAGATCCACATTAAGTGACTGACTTTCCATTGTGAGGCCCTATGTACTAAAATTTCCACAACATTGTAAAATAGCGTTTTTAACTGGGGTCTATGTATTTAAATATAAGATCCAATAAGGGACATTGTATATTCAATACACACCAAAGATTATTTTGTCAGCATCTGTTTCTGGTTGGCCACTGCATATCCAGTTATAGCTGTGGACTACCCATGGAAATTCTGTGATGATGTCAGGATTTTTAATCCCAAGAGTAGTTTAGTTTCTGCAGTTCAGAACCATTCTTAAGATGGCTTCTGGCTTTAGTACTCAGAGTAATTGCTGAGAGATATGTGAAGGTTTTCTTTAAAGCTTCTCTGCTGGGAAGGATCCTGGTTATCTGCTTATTTAAGCTATTTCTTTTCCTGGAGAACGAAGCCTTCTGTCTATGCTGTGACATGTTCTCTTTTGCCTTTTTTCCTCTTTCAATGGAGTCTCTTCCATTTTCTTGGTGTTTGGTTCCAAAGCAGTGGTATGGCCTCTTCCTCTGTGTTGTCTGTGTTCTCTGGAGTACACCAGCTCTACCTTTGTGCTTCATTAAATACAAATGCTCACTGTGCCCACTCACCTTATAAATAGTTAAATGAATGCTCCTTTGTTTTCATCCTGTGGATGAGAAGTCTAATATTCAATATTGCTATTCCACTCTCTAAATCTTTGTATCCATGTATTTTAATAGTGTGTTTCCTAATAGCAGACCCAGAGGAAAACTGTGTCTATTTATACATCCATCCATCCACCCATCCATCCACCCATCCATCCATCCATCCATCCATCCATCCACCCACCCATCCATCCATCCACCCATCCATCCATCCATCCATCCATCCATCCATCCATCCATCCATCCATCCATCCATCCATCCATCCACCCATCCATCCAGTCTATCAAAAAGTGACACAAACTCTTTTTTTATTATAGTTGCAAACACAGTTCTTGACTCAACAAAACACAAAAAGTTAATCATATTCTTTTTTTTTTATCTTCAGGAAAACGAATTTGTGTTGGAGAAGGCCTGGCTCGAATGGAGTTATTTTTATTCCTAACCAGCATTTTACAGAAATTTAACCTGAAATCTCCTGTTGACCCGAAAGACCTTGATATAACTGCTGTTTCCAATGGATTTGCTTCTGTACCACCCAGCTACCAGATCTGCTTCACTCCCATCTGAATGTATTTCCTTCTGAAGTCCCTTCCTCCAGGGCACTGCTGCCCTCTTCTGTGATACATGCCTCTCTGGCCTCCTGTCTCACATTGCTTCCTTTCTTCAAGGCCCAGGGAATGCCTATCTTCTATTTGGGGCACTTTCCAGGGTCACTGCAACATACCTATTATTCTTATGCCCTGTGATGACTCATTGACTTCTCCACTGCTAATTCTTATCTAATGCTATATGAATATATTATTGTGAAACTGAGAAATGTGACAGTTCAGCATCACTTAGCCCAGTGTGTTTTAAATAAAAGCATTATAATTCTGGTCTTTCTTCAAAGTTTTCTTTATTATTTTTGATATGATCTCATGTAGTTAGGCTGTCTCTAAACTTATTGTGCAGTTGAACATAACTTAAAATCTGCCTGTCCTACCACCTGAGTTGCAGATTTTGCATATATACCTGCACAACTTGATCCATTGCTATTTTTTTTTGTTCACAAGCAATGAGTAATTCTGTCCTAAGATGCTTTTTTTTCTGTAACATAATATATTCAAAGACAGTAAGAGTGAGTGGTAGAAAAGTTTTTTTTTTTTTTTTTTTTTTTTTTTAGCTAAGCTTCACTAATAATGACTGCAAGTTTGGATATGAATGAGTAAAACAATGCCATAAAAGGAAATACAGGAAAGGCTAGACACAGGGAGGATTCCTTACTAAGTGTTATGATTCCTGTCCTTGAGTTGGTGTTACTCTGAACATTAATACTTGACACAGTTTTTTATTTTATGATTCTTGCTTAGAACCAAATATGAATCCATGCTTCCACAGTGGAAACCCTGTGTTCTGTGTATTATCCTTCTCTCCCAGACAAGACCACATTTCTTCAAAAGTCTCATCAATTTTTAAAAATGTCCACACATTGCTTTACAACTTAAAGTATGATGGCAACTTGATGCCATGATTGTAAGGTTATTTGTCTTATTGGGTCATATATACACATATGAACACCTAATTATTGTTAATTTATTGTCAACATTTTCCTTTCTTTCAATTTTGCATCAGCCACCAACGTTTTCAATTTCATTTCTTAGAGGAAGCTACTTGCCACACTCTTTTTTACAGCTTCAAACACAGTGCTTGTCCCAGTAAAACACAAGGATTTAATTATACTCAGTTTTCTTGTAGA
This sequence comes from Phyllotis vaccarum, assembly GCA_033318265.1. Taxonomy (NCBI): domain Eukaryota; kingdom Metazoa; phylum Chordata; class Mammalia; order Rodentia; family Cricetidae; genus Phyllotis; species Phyllotis vaccarum. Next base: position 22,495,075 of record JARWLC010000004.1, on the reverse strand, counting down.
GGTTATCCTGTAGCCCCTAGAGCTTAGCACTATTACTGTCCTGTCACTTACTGGAATAAGCTGTGATGTGGGGCAGAGTCAGGCAGATTGAGCAAGCCACCCAAGGAGCAACATATAAGGAACACAGGTGATCCATGTGGCATGTGGCAGACAGATTAATAGAAATGGGTTGATTTAAGATGTAAGAGCTAGCTAGAAATGTGCCTGAGCCATAGGCTGAACAGCATAAAGTTAATATAAACATCTGAGTCATTTCTGGGGGCCTGAGCAGCAGTGGTTGCAGCTAAGGGGTCTGGTGTGGCAGGGTCTGGGCCTCTGGCTGCCAGGGACCAAGAAACCCCACTGCAATGAAACTGATCTGTTCTGTTCTCAGAACCTTTATTGGAACAAAGTACAAGCAACTGGGGAATCAGGAACTTAGCAGAGAACAAAGAAGTTGGCTAAGGTCAGGTGTTGCTTGTAAGCTGCAGAGGTTACTCAAGGTCGAAGGGCAACCCAAGTATATAAGGCTTTCCCTGAGCTCCAACAAATGGTATTCTTTCAAGAGTGACCCACGTCTGTCTGTCTTTCAATCTTCAGGCCTTTGCTTGAAGCTCACTCAGGTGATGCAGGTGTGACAGATAAAGGCTTCCAGCAAGATCAAGAATGAGGGGAACCTGAGAGATATCCCATGGAAGGCCGGCCAGCAGATGAGAAATTAATTGAGGAGGATGAATTTAATTGATTTGAAAAATCTCTAGAATTAGAATTTCTGAGAGGTCGACCTTGGAAATATAAGGGTAGGTTGAATTGAACATCTCTAGAACTAGACATTCTGACAGGTTACTTCAGAAATAGGGTGAATTGAAATATGGGAGCTGCAAGATCTGGGCAGATTTTAACTGAACAGCTGTCAGAATTATTTTTTAAAAATAAGAAGGAATAGAAAATAAAACTGCTGAAGAATTTGTTAAGATTATAGATTATACCAGTCCTTGGTTCCTGCAAGATGACACACTTAGCATTCAAGATTGGGAACAAATAAAACTTGATCTGTGAGAAAAGTTTTGCCTTCAAGGGCCAGAGGACTTTCCCATTGCTACATTATTGCTTTGGTGACTTGTGAAAGATGCCTTTCTTAGAAATAATATAAAGGTGAAAGAGCAATTGGCCGAGGCTGGGAGGATTCTCAATGATATTCAGGAACAGGAGTCTCAGGCTTTTTTGAATGACCTTAATATGATAGAAAAGCCTGCCTCTAAGACCCTTGAGGAAGAAGAACTAGAATTAGAGGAGCAGATACAAAAAAAAAATCCATGAATAGTTGGAAGACTCTCATAGTGAGAGCTTGGAGCCATTCTTTGGGAAATGCCTTATACACTCTGGGAGTTTCAACCCATTTACAGATACCTTGGCTCTGCCTGCCTTGGCTCCACTTAACTTAGAGGAAGAATTTAAAAGACTTAGAATTTAGGTAGAGCATTTAATGAGGTATGACCCTCAACAAGTGTTACCAGCAGTGAGATTTTGGACACACAGGGCAATAGGGTGTGACAGCACAATCCTCTAGCTTTCAAGGATATTAAGCAACTTAAAGAAGCAGTAATGTCCTATGGAATCCATGCTCCTTTTGCCATGGCTCTGATGGAACCCTACATGGACTGCAATATTACACCTAGTGATTGGATACAATTATGCAGGGCTTGCCTCTCAGGGGGAGACTACTTGTTATGGAGAGGGGAATATGAGGAGAATTGTACTGAAACTGCTTGGTGCAATGCCACTGTAGGCCATCCCCAAAGGAATGTAGAGGTGCTTACAGTGGCTAGTCCATATGCCACCCTAGGAGCCCAGATAGCTTATGACCCTTGAGTTTACACTCAGATAGCTGCTGCACCCAGCAAGGAAAGTATTGCCTAATAAAGGAACTGGGGAGCAATTATGTAAGTAATCCAGGGCCCCTCAGAGCCATGTTCTGAGTTTATAGACAGGCTGCTTTAGTTGGCAGGTCAAATTTTTGGGCATGTAGAAAGAGGTAGACCAGTAATTAAACAATTAACTTATGAAAAGGCTAACAAATGGTGTAAGGAGGCTATCCACCCACATAGAAGCAAGAATTTAAATGATTATATCAGGCTATGTAAAGATATCGATGGAACTCATGCCATGAGAGCTATCCAAGGCTGACAGACTGGGACTCACCCCAAGACTTGCTTTAGTTGTGGAAAAGCAGGTCACTTTAAAGGACAATGTCCTGGAATTCAAAGAAGCCCTAGGCCTATTCAGTCAGGAAACAGAGGGGGACTAGGCCTTTGTCCTTGATGCCAGAAAGGGGTTCATTGGATAAATGAATAGAGATCCAAACAGATGTTCTAGGAAACCCTCCCCCACTATTGGGAAATGGAGTGAGGGGACTGTTCAAGCCTGAAACCTCAAGTGTATGAGGCCATGACCTCAATCAGTGTACCAATAAGGTTTACTCCCCAGAGAAGCACACCATTCACGACCTTGTCCAAGTGCAGGATTGAACCTATGTTCCTCCTCTAGAGCAGTACTAACTTTCCACATGGGGATCCAAGTTTTGGGCACTGGACTGTATGGGCCTTTGCCTCCTGGAGCAGTAGGCATAATTTTAGGGAGAAGCAGTACCTCTGTGCAAGGAATAAGGGTTCTCCTTGGATCAGGACTGTGTAGGAGAAATTAAGGTAATGGTTGGAACTGAAAAGGGGGTTCTGTAGGGGATTGTGTTGCTTCATTGTAAATAATTATCCCACCTACTGGTTTAATGAAAGGCGTTGATTGGCCAAAGGCAGGCAGGAAGTGTGGGCGGGGCTACCAGACTAAGAAAAACTCTGAGTCCAGGAAGCACAAAGAATGCCAGAGAGAAGTCAGAGGAAGCAGTGGACAACCATGCTGCTGTGAGAAAATGTATTGAGCCCCATGGCTGAATAGGATGAGTCATGTGTTAGTTGAAGGGTAGAGAGCAAGCAAGTCATATGCCTGGGCCTGAGGCTGATCAGCCTAAAACTATTGGAAACATCTGTGTGTCTCTGTGTCTCTGTGGGTCTGCGGGTCTGAGGGTCTATGGGTCTAAACTTTGAGGTTAGGCCAGAAAGTCTGGACCAGAGAGCCAGAAACCTTATACTACAGGGTTCCAGTCATCCCCCAGGGAGCTTGCATTGCTCAGTTAGTACTTTTACCTTTGTTCCAGTCAAACAACCCTTCATGAAAGACATCCATGGCTCAGGGAGCTTTGGGTCCCACAGGTTCTGCTACTGCTTATTGGGTGACCATCTTAGAGCAGTGCCCCATGCTAATTTTAATTATTAGTGGCAAAAAAATTCTGGCCTCTCAGATATGGGGGTCGATTCATCAATTATCTCAAAAAGGCACTGGGCTTTGGTCTGGCCACTTCAGCCTGTCACAGCCATACTTCAAAGAGTAGGTGATGTGGGATGTCTTTCTATATGCTGTGAACATAAATCTTTAAATAAAGGACTATTCGGGCTATAGTAGGCACCACAGAGAAATTAGTTGGGGTAATCAGCATAGGTAGGAGGGCAGAGTAGCATACAGATTGAGCCAGAAGCCCAAACAAGTAACTTGTGAGGAACACAGGTGAGGCACAGGCCACATGGCAGGACAGATTTATGAAAATGGGTTGAGGTAAAATGAAGGAGCTAGCTAGCAATGTGCACAAGTCATTGGCCAAACAGCATGAAGTTAATATAAGTGTTTGAGTCATTTTGTGGGGTGTAAGCAGCAGTGGGTGGCCTGGCAGTCTGGGACTGCAGGTCTGTGGGTCTGGACCTTTGGCAGGACAGGGTCAGAAACCACATTGTAACAGATGGCTGAACACCCACATAAAGCCTGAGAAAGATTAAAAAGGGCCCTAGAGCATGGAAAAGGGAAGCCAGAAGCAGTTTCTAAATTGTGTCTTGGAAGCGGGTCATTGTACAGAGAAATTTTGACATCCACACAACAAACAAACTGGCAGCAGCATACTGGTGGCAGGCAGCCTAAGCTGCAACCAGGCCAGTTCCTGAAGTCTCACAGAGGACTCAGTAGCATGTGATTGATTTAAGATTTCTGTTTATAATGAACAAAAAAGAAACAGAGTCAAAAATGGTTTCTTATTAGCACCATTTCTTGGGTCTGCTCTGTCTGTTGGTGTCAATAGAGTCATGGACCCTTTAAGAGAACTTCCTGACTCATCATTATCTGCAAAAACTATGTGGCTCTTTAAGAGAGTGCTGGCATTTTAAAGCTTTTCTGGTTGCAAAATGATTAAGGATTCATAATAAAACAGATTTAGATAAAAAAAACCTGTAAATGGGTTACAATGTGTATAAAAGGTACATAGACTTCAGAGAGAAAAGAAGGAAGGTAAAGAAAGTCTTTAAAAGGAGAAATATAGTAGTAAAAATATAATAAGCTATGTAAAAATGAAAATAGACACAAAATATGGATTTTGGTTATTATTGTTTTCTTTTAATTGTTTAACTGTTAATGAGCTAACTGCAGAAAGACAATGGATTGCAAATGCAAAGGGTAAACAAGAATATATATTTTAAAGGTATTTTGATTTTGAAATTTGTGTCTAAGGATTTATTGCTTTGGAAGAGTTCTGCTTTTGTTTCCAGAACCTGTGGATTGCTTCCAGGCAAATATGGTTTTATCAACCAAGACCCCCTGAAAGAAACCTCTGATGCGAAGAGATGACCATATCAGCTTCAGGACTGCAGAGTTTGATCCAGTTTTAAGAATTCGTGAGATTTTCAACACTCCTTAATCAGCAGAAAGTAGTAATAGAAAACTACGCTCAAATTCCCAAAAATATTGCTTATAAATGTTTGTTTTCATTATAAATGGTTAATGGTCATAGTTAATCTCTTTCTAAGAAGAAAAAGGAGATATGTTATATGAATGAATTTTTTTAAAAAATTAGATTATTAAATTTACTTAGATCAAGAAATCAGCTGTTAATCTCAAAATGCTTTACATTGGTATAGATTTAGGTTTATTGATACAAACTTAAGGTCAATTCTCTTATGCTGTATGTATTTTTCTACTCTTGTTTAATATATGATGTTCATATAACTGTTTTAAAATTGTAATGTATAATTAAGAAATGCATGTTAGTTAGATTTTTAGGCATACAAAGATATAATTCAATTAGATAGGTACTCTTCAAACACTTCTAAGACCTATGAAATATGGCATTTAAAATATTTTAAACACTTAGACTTTTCTGGACAGTGAGACAGATTTACTCCTGGCAGCACCAATTTTCTTCAAGAGAAAAATGGGCATTGAAGAAACTCTATATGGAGTCTACTCTCTTTGTTGCAATGGTTAGCCACTGGACAAGAACATGTTCTTATATTGACTACTTGACAGTATGCTGTTTAAAGTTGACATGCAGGTTCCATAGGAAGATGAACTCTGAACTTTGGCAGAACAAGCAGAGATGGTCATTCATGTTCTTGCTTTACAGAGAAAACTGTCAGACATTCTTCAGGACTCAAGGAGAAGGGACTGATGAATGGGCAGAGCAGATTTCCTGCTTCATGAAATGAAAAGAGACTCTGGGCCGGTAGGCTAAAGATGGAGGCCCCAACTTTATAAAGGAACTTTGGGTGACTGTCCAGGCAGATAGGCATCATCTCTGACATTTCTAGATTTTAGAAGTTGCTTGCACTCCTGGTTTACTTGGGTAAATATATCCTTCTGTGGTCTTTGATGTAGTTGAAGATTAGATAGTTATAGGTACAGTTTTTCTTAGTCATTTGAAAAGTATATGGGATATGAAACTTTAGATTCATAAAGATAAGGTAGATGATGAGTATTTTTTTTAATTCTGGTAAATACAAATAGACTAGATATAACTGTAATTCTTGCTTGATGGCTATTTTGTTATATGTAATTTTTCATTGTTCAAATTGAAACCTTCCTTTTTGATTAGACAGAAAGGGGGAAGTGATGTGATAATGCCTTTCTGTATGCTGTGAATATCAATCTTTAAATAAAGGAGCTGTTTTGGGCCAGGACAGGCACATTAGAAGAAGTAGGAGGAGAAATGAGAGCATGGGTAGGAGAAGCAGGGCAGAGTCGGAGAGACCAAGCCAGCCTCCCAAAAAAGAAACATGTGAGGAACACAGGTGAGCCACAGGCCATGTGGCAGACAGATTAATGAGAATGGGTTGAGTTAAGATGTAAGAGCTAGCTAGCAATGTGCCTGAGCCATGGGCCAAAAAGCATGAACTTAATATAAATGTCTGAGTCATTTCTGGGGGCCTGATCAGCTGCAGGTGGCTAAGGGGTCTGGGGCAGCAGGTCTCTGTGTCTGCACCTCTGGGCACCAGGGACCAGAAACCTTAAAGTAACACCTTTCTGAACGAATCTCCCCAAATCAGCCTTGTACGAATAAAAGAAACTCAGAGTCAGATCTCAGGGAAAGGCTGAGATATCAAAGAGAGGAAACACCACAGTCAGATCTCACCCAGCTGTCTTCCAGCTTCATCAGCCTCACTCATCCTGGCCTCTTCTGCCTCCTCTGTCATTCTATTCCTGCCTTAAATACCCTCTTCACCCAGTTGTTTTACATCCAGGTTAAGTTGTAACCACTGCCTGGAACTCCCTCTGTAAACTAAGATGGCCTCAAATTCAAATCTGCTGGAATTAAGGCCATAGGTCACCACTCCTGCATATTCCCTGTGCCGGGATTAACACAGCTACCTGGACAATCACCTCTGGATTTGTGCGCCATTGGAGCATCTATCATATTGGCTACAGGCCTATGGTATCTGACAGATCTTTTCACAAGCAGGGCAATTTTTGAGGGACTTCTTATTCTCTCCAGGCATGTTTCATCAATTTCTATCCATCAACTTGTTCAACTTGGACACCATGTGTGTACTGTCAGAAATCAAGGTAAGGACAGTTCATTACCCAACCAGCCATTATCTACCAAAAGGACAAACTCCAAAGGAGCATCCTCAGTGCTCAACACCATCTTGGGAAAGGAGCAGTGACACCAGGAGTCATTGTGTCTCTCATGGCAAAATTTCAAATGTTAAATGCCATAATTTCTGGGTCTATGGAGTGGTTGAAGATTCCTGTCTATCTATGATATTCTAACCTGCATCTGAGATGACTGGGATATGGTACCTTAAGTAATGTTGACTGCAGTTTTTATCATCTTAAGGAATAAAACCTGCACTAAAAATTAGAATACCTGTATAAGGGGTGTATAATCTCTGAACAATGACTTTTAGTATGACTATCAAACATTAGCCAGGGGTATATTACCATGTAAAGTGGCCACAGCATTTTAGACATGTATATACATATATATCATCTAAACAGAGGTATATAAAACATCTTGTGCATATATCATAACTAGTGCAATCATACATTATATCTAGTATAGTTAAATGAAGGTAGTAATTGCATAGTGTACATGACAGTAATGTGCAAATATTATGAACAGAGGTAGATGAATACATAAAATATCACAATTACAGATTCAATTTTACATAATAGTTACAGATTCAGATTTATATTGAAGTACAAGTTGCTTTGGTCATATAAAGCAATATCAGTTTAAACTTTGTACCAATGCACAAATTATCACAATTAAACATATAAAATGATTTCACATTTGTATCAATATACAAATATCTATGCCAGTGCAAATTGTCTTTAGCTTAGCCCATATATTCATCTAGAATGGTGTATAGGTAGTAGAACAATCTACCTTTATCTATCCTATCGATCCTCTTTCTCTACTTCAAAAAAGATCTTCGATGCTATATTATAGTTCTATCCTTCACCCAGTTTTAACTTATAACTATTCTATTAGAGTAATAATTGCCCACAACCCTCAGAACACAAAACTTATTGGGAAAGGGGGCATGGTCTTTCATAAGGTTGCTTCCTGCTGACTTACGGGCAATGGAATTCTTTGGGATCTTGTAAAAGCCAAAACAATGGTTAGATCTTAATGGACTGACTATATACATCTATAACCATTCTCAGAATAGTGGTTAACTCCATCTGGAATTCTAATTAGAAGTGTGATCTGAAGGATAATAATAGAGAGCTATTTTGCAGCCATCTTTGAATAATCTATTTTCTGAAAACAATCATTGATTGTTGTGCACCAGGTTCTTGATTTTTCTATTTTTGCCTCTGTCTGCCTGTCTACCTGTCTCTTACTCTCTCTCTCATACTCTCTCTTTTATTCTTGTTTCACTAGTAGGAGTTGTTGTGGTGGGGGTGCCATCTTGGTTCCAGACTCTTTGTAGATAGCTGATTGGAGGAAATGTTATTTACAATGAAAAACTGAAGCATTGTTGATACTCAAAGATGATATTCATATCTTCTATGACTTCAGGAGATTGTATGCAGACAGGATGTTTGAAAGATACAGATACAGAGAGAAAGAAGGTTTAAGATGAAGTCACAACAATATTGGTCCCTAATCATTCTGTCTTCTGTCTCACACCAGGTGGCTTTTCTGATATGAGACAGAATTCTTCACATTTTTTTTTTACCAATATTCTTGGTTTTAGAGAGGGAGAAAGTCCCTTGCTCCCCATCCAAATCCAGCCCTATTAATAATCAAATCAAGACCCTGTTTTTTTTTTTGAGGTGTAGATGCAAGGTCTGAAGCAGTAAAAATTGAGAGATTACCCAGTAGTGCATATGTGTATCAGTTGGTCTCATAGTCTATTGTTTACATTCCTTCATCACTGATCTCTCCTCGATTGCAGGTGAGTAATTATTCAACGTCTAGTCAATGTCTTAAAAACAGTTGTATCCATTTTCTGGTAAAGACAAAATTGAGACCCTGCCCCAGGTTTGTTAAATGTGTTTTCCTTACCAAGTATCCATTTGTCATATCAGAGATGAGTAATTACTTCTCTGATGTGGGAATGCTTTTCTGTATGCTGTGAACAGCAATCTTTTAATAAAGGAGCTGTTTTGGCCCATGACAGGCACCATAGAAAAAGTAGGAGGAGGAATCAGAGTAGGTAGGAGAAGCAGGGCAGAGTCAGATAGAAGGAGCCAGAAGCCCAAAGGAGCAGCATGTAAGGAGAGATAGGAGGAGCCAGAAGCCCAAAGGATCAACATGTAAGGAGAGACAGACCAAGTCAGAAGCCCAAAGGAGCAACATGTAAGGAGAGACAGAAGGAGCCAGAGGCTCAAAGGAGTAACACGTAAGGAACACAGGTGAGCCATGGGCCATATGGCAAACAGATTAATGAAAATGTGTTGAGTTAAGATGTAAGAAGTAGATAACAATGTGCCTGAGCCATAGGCCAAACAGCATGAAGTTAATATGTGTCTGAGTTATTTTAGGGGGCCTGAACAGTGGCGGGCGGCTAAGAGATCTGGGGCTGTAGGTCTGTGGGTCTGGGCCTCTGGCCACCCGGGACCAAGAAACCACATTGTAATACTTCTGCTCCTCAGGAAGGGACTCCATTTCGAAGTGTACTTTTATTAGTTTTGTTGGATCCATATCTTCTCTTTCCCTGTTGAAACAAAAGCAAAACCCCTACCCCATCAAAGCACATATCCTGGTTTCCACTCTGAAGTCAACACATCTTTGAAGTAGATGGGTTGATTTATCTCAGAAGATTTCTCTATTACCCAATGTCTCTCAGCAGCTGATGTTCCTTTTTCATCAGCGTTAAGAAAATTTAAAGTCAATAAGGCACTGTGCAACCTCTCCCTGGGTTTTCTCATTTCTTTCTTCTGTTTATAAAGCATCTCTTTCAATGTGTGGTGAGATCTATCCACAACTGCCTGTCCTGTATGATTATGTGGTATCTCCGTAATATGCTTTATATTATATTATCCAAAAATCAGCTTCATTTTCCTGGTAACATAAACTGGAGCATTGTCAGTCTTAATCTGTGGGAATTCTCATTATGGCCATGGCTTCCAAAAGGTGAGTAAGTACAGCATCAGCATTTTCAGAACTCAGGGCAGTAGCCCATTGCATTCCAGAGTAAGTTTCGATAGTATGATGTACATATTTCATCTTTGTGAATTCTGGCAAGTGAAACACATCCATTTGCCAGATCTCATTTCTCTGTGTACCCTTAGGATTGCTTCCTGCAGGTAAAGATGGTTGGTAATAGAAAGAGGAAGTGTTACAAATAGTTCCTTACTATTTTATTTGCTTGATACCAAGTGATGGAAAAACTCTTCTTTAGTACATTGCTGTTAACATGATGTTTCTATGAAATTCTGTGGCCCTAGCATGTTTCCTATCAGCAACCAATCTATTTCCACCTTACCCTGTGCTAGAGGGTCTGGGAGACTCGTGTGTGCCCTGATATGTGTTATGTACATAGGATGTATCCTATCTCTGATGATATCTTGTAGTTGTATGAACAGTAAGGTCAAGTCTGTATCATCAGGAATTAAGTCAGCAGTTTCAATATATAAAACAACTCTTTCTGCATATTAAGAGTCAGTAATTACGCTGAGAGGCTCTGTGAAATCCAACAACACCATAATAATGACATATAGTTCTGACTTCTGAACAGAGTTATAAGGGCTCTGAGCCACCTTAATTAAGTTTTCAGACTTGTAGCCAGCTTTTCCTAAGTTGTTCACATCAGTATAAAATGTAGGGGCTCCAGAAATGGGTTTATCCAGTACCACATGAGGAAAGATCCAATGAGTTTCCTTTATGAATTGAATTCTCTTGTTTCGAGGATATTTATTATTAATCTCTCCTAAAAAGTCATTACAAGCCTTTTGCCAAGGTTCACTGTCTGCCCATAATTGATCAATTTCTTCATTAGTCAAAGGCACAACAATTTCTGCAGTGTCCTTTCCATTCAATTGGCGAAGTCTTAATTTACCTTTAAAAATCAGATCAGAAATTTTCTGATATATGGCTTCATCGTCTTGCTTGGCCTAGGTGGCAGAAATGTCCATTCTAATGTAATGCTTTCTCTTTACATTAAGATACCTGTTGGAGATTGTCTAGAGGGTAAAATAACAAGTATGCAATCTAGGTCTGGATCCACACGATCTACATTTGCTTCTTGACCTTTCTTTTCTACCAACTCTAATTCTTTCTTGGCCTCATCAGATAATTCTCTTGGACTATTTAAATCCTTTTCATTGTCCAAAGTCTTGAACCAATTAACTAGCTCATAGTTTTTTTTATACCAATCATGGGCTGTATATGAGCAATATCTCCTAGTAACTTTTGAAAATTGTTGAGTCTTCAATTTATCTCTATTTAATTTGACCTTTTGTGGCCTAATTTTTTGTAAACCTATTTTATATCCTAAATAATTGATAGAATCTCCCCTCTGTACTTTTTATGGAGCAATTTGTAGCCCCCAGTCAGGCAACATTTTCCTTAGTTCTTCAAACAATGTCTCTAATGTTTTTGGGTTTGGGTTTGCCAAGAAAATATCATCCATATAATGGTAAATTATAGATTTTGAGAAGCACTTGCATAGTCTTTCTAGTGGTTTTGTATAAAATATTAGCATAAGGTGGGACTATTCAACATTCCTTGGGGAAGGACTCTCCATTGGTACCTCTTAACTGGTCCTGAATTATTAAGAGTAGGCACTGAGAAAGCAAATTTCTCTTTGTCCTGTTCCTGCAAAGCTATGGTAAAAAAACAGTTCTTCAAATCAATAACTGGCCATCCCTTAGGTAGCAGAAAAGGCAGGGAAATACCAGATTGTAAAGAGCCCATAGGTTGAATCACCTTATTAATTGCTCTTAAATCCCTCACCATCCTTCATTCTTCAGATTTTTTCTTGACAACAAAAACAGGAGAATTCCATGGACTGGTTGATTCTTCGATATGCTGAGCCTGTAACTGCTCCTGAACCAAGTGTTCCAAAGCCTGAAGTTTTTCTCTCATCAAAGGCCATTGTTGAACCCAAATAGGCTTTTTCTGTTAACTAACTCAAAGGCAATGCTGTTAGTGTCCTTTTAGGTTCTGTGCTTATTGGGCAATTCTTTTGTACAACCTGAACGGCTGGTGAATTTTCTTCATAGTACCTTAAAGCATCATATTTGGAAACATAATTGAGTCTCTGGTTGATATCAGAACCAGGAGGGATTTTAATCTGGGTATTCCATTGCATTAGGAGGTCGCGACCCCACAGACTTACTGATATGTCAGCCATATATGGCTTCAACCGTCCTTTCTGACCTTCTGGTCCTATACATTCAAGCCATTTCACACTCTCTTTCAACTGAGATATTGTTCCAATACCCAGATATTGGATATCTACTGCCCATAACGGCCATCTTGGATGCCATGATTGTGGGGTTGTGAATGAAACATCAGCCCCCATGCTAACTAAAACCTGGATATAAATATTATCTGTCTGTATTTTCAATTTTGGTCTTTGTTCATTTATTGAGGTCTGCCAAAATATTTGTTTTGTGACTCTTTTTGGAACTTCTTATTTTTCTTTTGAATTTATATTATTATCTAATACTGTAGGATCTTCTAGATCAGGTATTATATGCCCTATTCATCCTGAGAATGCTGGTCTTCTACTATGACTGGATATGATCTTACCATCCTTGAATTTGGAGTCTGATTTTTGGGGCTTCTGGAGAAAGCCCCGAAAGGCGTTTCCCAATGGTAAAGGGTTGCCTTCTTTATCCCTGGTAGATCTACATTCATTGGTCCAATGCTGTCCCTTGCCACACCTTCTGCATAATCCAGAAGGCAATAGCCTTCTGTTCAAATTAAACATAGATTGGGTTTTTTTTCCAAGAGTACCTTGTGTCCAATTTCGTCTTATATGGCCTTGTTTACCCTAGTGAAAACAAGTGATGCTTTGGTTCCTCACCCTAATATTAGCAACGGCTTGGCCTACCGAATTCTTCTCATTGCAATGGCGAGATTCAGCATTGATTGCACATTGAATCCATTCTTTTATAGGTGCGGCTCTGATCTATAGGCATAAGCATTTTTCTACATTCCAGATTAGCATGATCAAAGGCCAGAGAAAGTATTAATTGCTTCCTAACTTCTGATTTATACATTTACATCTTAGTCTAGGTATATTGTATCTCAGGTAAATCAGATATTAACTACTTTTTTAGAATCAGAAGCAATTAATATAGGCTTCATTTTAATTTCTTCTGAGCTGCAGAACTATGTATTTCCCTTAGCACAGGTGTAATTTGTCTTTGTAGATCATTTCACCACAGAATAAATCCTATGATAATAGTATTATATCCTGATCAGAGGACACCTGTTCTTATTTTCTTGGATTATAGAGGTTTGAGAAAATGAACTGAGCAGTACAGGGATTATTCTAGGCCAATATATACAGTTTTAGGCAACAATGTTATGATTTATCATTTTCATTTATTAGTTGAAATGCCATAAAATTTTCATCAATTATTGTGTCTGATATAGCATGATATCAAAATTGTATTTTTATTTACTTAAAAGTTATTTGCTACATTGAGATCTTGTACAATATGATTTGATTGTGACCACTCACCATCTCCTCTGAGATACACCTCAACTTTCATACCTTCCCTACTTTATGTTGTCTCTTTATTTTTATCCACCAAACCTGATTTGTGCTTGATATATATTTTATATCATATTAAGAAGTTTTTTTTACTTGTTTAAAATGTTTTAATTGAAATAGAATCACATAATTCTCCACTTTTCTTCTTGTATCCCTTCCCAGATGCCTTCCCATATTTTTCTCTCATGTCCTTTTCACTTTCAAGTTGATAGCATCTTTATAAGTATTATTGAGTATATGTAAGTACATTCACACATGCATATACAACATCTTGAGTTGTCTTTGTTGTTGGATATGGTATATATGATTTCACAGCTGATCATTGTGCACTTGGATACTAAGAAGATGGCTTAACCTCACCCCATCAGTCATTAGTTGTTTGTAGTCTCCTGTCTAGGGATGGGGCTCTGTGAAAATTTTCCTTACCACAGTAGCACATCTACTGAGTGTGCCATTTTCTAGTTTTTTTTTTTTGCAGCTATTCCTAGGAGAGACTGTTTCATAGCAGACTTCTTGATATTCTGGTTTTTACAATCTTTTTACTTCCTCTTCTGTGATGGTTTCTGAGTCACAGATACCAGAGTTGCTGACACTTGTATCCCCACAATCTGTTGGTGTCTACATTATGTCCAATTGTGGCTTTCTGCAATGGTCTCAATTTGCTGTACAAAGAAACATCTTTAATAAGGAGAGGTAGCTACACTTACCTATGCATATAAGGATATGATTTTTAATGTAGTAAAGAATCATGCTCATCAAGCATAATTGATATTAGATTCTTTTTTCTAAGGCTCATAGCCTCACTAGCCTTACAAACTTGTCTCATTTTTGATCATATTCATACTTCTTTCTTCAGTTCTTTTCACATCTACCCACCTTTTCTCTTTCTAAATATTTTTTTAAAAATTTCTTTCTAAATATCAGTTTGTTCTTTTCAAATATTCTTGTTTGTGACCTTCCAATAAAGCATGGTCAATTTATCAGGTGCTATAGTCTTAGAGAAAATAATTTTTTTCCTTTTTCAGAAACTAATAATTGCCAATAACACCTCCCTTAGGGGTAGAACAAAACACCTACTTTCCATCTTCATGCAAAGATTTTCCTATCTTTGACTTGCACAGTTTTTATATGTTCTGTCACATTGTCTGTGAGTTCATATGTGCATCTACCCTGTTGTGCCCAGAAGACACCATTTCCTTTTAGCCATCTATCACCTTTGACTCTTGTACTCTTTCCACCCCCTCTTCTTCAATGATCCTTGAGTCTTTCAAAGAAAGAGTACTGTGCATAATTTATATTTAGGGACAAACACTTTTCAGTTTCTTATTCTTTGGATCTTTGCTGTTTGTAGCCTCTATGTTCATCATCATCTACTGTGAACAGAATCTTCTCTGATATTGGTTGAGATACGTTGTATGGGTGGTGTTCTTTTGGAATATTTTTGACTTTCTAGTATCTATACTCATAAAGAACTGACTCGCCTTTCCTCAAGAGCTGAGTAGTGCCAGTAGCTTCATGACTATTGCTGGAACTGTTACCCACTTCTCCTCTCCATACTGTGATTTGATCTGGCTGAAACTTACTTGAGTCTTGTGAATGATGTCAGAAGACATCAGTGATGTCACAATTGCTGTAAATTGTCATGTGTAGCTGCCTTGCTGTGCCAGGAGACACTATTTCCTTTTAGTCACCTATCATCTCAGCTTTTTTCTGTCTCCTCCTCCATAGTGGTCTCTAAGCCTTAGGAAGAGGCAGTGAGATATAGGTATCCCATTTATTGCTGAACATACAATAGTCTCTCTCATCTGTGCCTTGAGTAGTAGTGAGTCTCTGTGTTAATCATCATCTTCTGCAAAAAGGAGTTTCTTTGATATGGGTTGAGAGATTCATTAATCAATAGATATCATGTTAATATAATTGGAGTTGATTAATACTATGCCCATTTAGCAGAGTGGTAGTAGTAGATTCTCCCTCAAGGTTGATAATATGTCTAGGCACAGGGCCTTGACCTGGTAATAGTGATGAGTATGAGATTTATCTTATGGAACAGACCTTAAACCAACAAAATGTTGCTCACATAAATGAAACTCAGAGATAGATCTCTGAGAAAGTCAGAGATATTAGAGAGAATAAACACCACAGTCAGATCTTACCCAGCTGTCTTTCAGCTTCCTCAGCCTGGCTTCTCTTGGCTTCATTTCTCTTCTGCCTTTCTATGTCTGCCTTAAATATTCTCTTGATAAGTTAAAGTGTGGCCCCACCACTGCCTGCCTGGGAGCTTGGAACTCCTGTAAACTAAGATGACCTCGAACTCAGTTTGGATTAAGGGCATAGGTCACCACTCCCGGGATACTCCCTGTGTTTGGATTAAAGATGTGAATCACCACTCTCTGATTGTCCTAGACTGACTTATATTTCTTAAACTTTCAGAGCTTTTATTAAATCCCCAGAGAACAGACCTTAAGCCAACAAAGAATGCTGTTTGTATCTTCTTCCATGATGCTCATGCTTACTGTGGCATCTGTTGATGTTTTTCCAGGCAAGTTGTTATTGTAACCTGAAGAGTTTATATCTGAGAGATATTGATTATTCCTCTTCTCTTATGGTAGCTCACATAGCACTTTACAGTACTGTGAGACAGCCTATATAAAAATATTTAGAAATATAACATTAATAACTTAATATTGCATCTAAAAATTTTCAAAAGATAAACAAATAATAACGTAACAAGTAGGTAGAGCTCAAGAGTCAGAGACAAGTAGATATCTGTGAGTTCAAGAGCAGCCTGTATTACATAATAAATTTCTTGACAACCAGGGCTATTTTCTCAAAAATAAAGCAATAATAAAAAAGTAAACAGGAAGAAGTAATAAAAGTCAAGGCTGAAATAAATTAATGATGTAAAAAAACACACACACAAAAATGCAGAAAATCTTTGAGGTTTCCTTAGTACCAAGTCTCTTTCCAATCCTACATTGGCTTTCTCTATTGAGATCTCCATGTCTTTTTTTTCTCCCTCTTTGTTGCTCCTCTCACTCAATCATCTCCATCTTTCATGATTTGTTCCCAATTTTCTAGGTCTCCAACCAATGGTGGAGAGGGTGCCTAAACAGAACTTCCCTTATAATTAAATAAATAACCACTCTAAGTGTCATCACAGAGCCCATATCCAACAATGAATAGAGGTGGAGGCAGAGATTCATGGCTGAGCACTGGGCCGAGATCCTGGTCCAGCCAAGAGCAGGGGAGGAGAGTCTGCATGAGCAAGGGGATAGGGATTATGAGGAAAATTCCCACAGTGATTGCTAACTGGAGCTCTGGGGAGATTACTGAATCAAGAATACCCACTGGAGATCCATCCGGAAAAAGTTCAAGGCCTTCCAAGAGTAGACAATTGTCAATTGGCATGGGCAGTATGTGGTGCCTGGGGGTGGGGGGAGATTTGGATCAAACTGTGTTCCTGTGCCTGGGCTGGTACCATGGATTCCATTCTCCACAGTGCAGTAACCCAGTCTTGGCTTTGGAATGAGGAAATGATGTGCCACGGTGAGCTGACTCACCTTGGGACTTCTTGCCTTTTTGGGGTAGGGGATGTGGAAAGGGGGAGGCTGAAGGCTGACTGGGAGAAATTGGGAGGAAGAAAGGGAGGGGGAGCAGGGGGATACATGGATAAAATAATAAATGAAAAAATGCAGAGAATAAAGTTTTTCTTTCTTTTTCTTGTTTTAAAAATGGGAGCTTGAATGGGGTGTGGCCAGCCCCATTAAAAAGGTTAAGATCTTGAGCTGCACCTGTTTTGTTCCTGCTTTCTTGGAGACTGAATCAGCAACCCCATCATAAGACAATCCTAACTTCAAAAATTGCACTAAGGTTCAATTTATATCTGTAAGTGTTAAAATACCCTTTAACAAATATTAATCCTTTGTATAATATATCACAAATAAAAATTACTACAATAACATTGGAAAAGTATAAAACTGGTAAAATTAAACCAAAGAGTGAAATTTAGCAAACTGCTAAAACTGCAGATGATCTGGGAGATATTATAAAACATAAAGTGGAAATTCAGAATGTGTGTGTTATGGTTCCTTAGTAACACAGAATCTGTTATGTGATATTTAATTTGGCTGTTCTGGAGCTCACTCTGTAGACCAAGATGGCCTACCCACCACTGTTCTCCTCCCTTCCCTCTTTCCAATTCTCCCCACACCTCATCCCCCATCCATTCTTCAGAGAAGATAAGGATTTCCAGGGTCAGTGAATGTAGTCTGACATATACATTTGGGGTAGGACCAAAGCCTTCCCCACAGTATCAAGGGTGAAAACAGTGTTCCTCTGTAGAGAATGGTCTCCAGGAAGCCAGTTCGTGCACCAGGAATAAATTCTGATCTCACTGCAGAGGCCCCACAAACTTCCCACTCCATGCAACTGTCATCCATGTTCAGAGGGCCTAGTTTAGTCCTATGCAGGTTCCCCAGCTAGTGTAGAGTCAGTGTGCTCCTAATAGCTCATGTCAGCAGTCTCTGTGGGTTTTCTCATCATAATCTTGACCCTTTTGCTCATATAACCTCTCATCCCTCTCTTGGACTGGATTGGGAAATCAACCCAGTGCTTAGCTGTGGATCTCTGCATCTGTTTCCCTTAGTTACAATCTCAGAGTAAAGGGTTGGGAAAAGACTTTCTAATCAAATGAACCTAAGACACAAGTTGGTGTAGCTATCTTAATAGCTAACAGAATAGACTTCAAAATAAAATCAATCAAAAGAGATCTGGATGGTCATTACGTATTCATCTCAGGAAAAATCCATCAAGATGAAATCTCAATCCTGAATATTTATCCCCCAAATACAAGGGCATATGTAAAAAAGCATTATTAAAGATTAAATCACACATCAAACCCCATATACTAATAGTGGGAGACATCAACATCCGACTCTTACCAATCAATGGACAGGTCTGCCAGACAAAACCTTAACAGAGAAATAAGGGATCTAACACACATTATAACACAAATGGACATAAGTGGTATGTACAGAATTTTCCACCAAAAAACAAAGGAATATTCCTTATGTGTTTTTGACTTGTAATATCATACACATATGTGAGACACAAATTTTAATCACTATATTAGCATAGTAATTTGATAATGTTGATTTTGGGAAATGTTTACAAGTCTAAAAACCACACTTTTGCCCAAGTATGCTGTGTATGGTTTGAGCACAGCCATCATTTACATATTTAAAAAATAAATACATTGTGGCTAATCCTGTATATAGTTTGGGCTTTAGAAAGACATTCCACAGCAGTGTGACATGTGCTTTGAACATGCTCCCCCACCATCATCTTTCTGGCAACCCTATTCTCATTTTTTTCCTGTTGCATCTTCCCCAGGCCTCTTGGTTATACTTAAAAGGACTGCTTACTTTTATTTTATGTGTATAAATATTGGCCCACCTGTCCAGGTGTGCACTAGTGTATCACAGAACTATGGAGATGGTGTCAGATTCCCTTGAAACTGGGGTTACAGAAAGTTATGAGCCATGAAGAGGGTGCTGAGAACTGAACTTTGGCCTCCAAATCGGCAGCAAGTACTTTGAGTGCAGAGCTGTCCTTCCAGTACTGACCTTGCTTTACTTTGTGTCTACTTTTCAGTACTGCTTTTCCTTCCTGTGGAGCAAATGGCATTGTTTGAATAACTTCCCTCCTGTTGGTTCCCCCTCTTGGAAGTTAACTCTAAAATAAAGTTTTTATTCTATTTAGTAATGCAAACAAATCTACAGGGAAGTTTCCTGTTCTTGAGATCACACATTATGGTCATGTAACATAGAGAAATTCTCCCTATTCGTTTTCTTCTAAGACCAGAACTCACCTGTGGTGTTGCCATTTTCTCCTTCCTTGGATCAATATTCATTTCTCTGGCTACTCACTGTGGCTGCAGATATTTCAGTTGTATACCCCTTTATTTAAATCTGAGTTGTATATGGTAATTAGGTATTCCATTAAGCAAAAAATTCTGTTTTGAATACTAGAAATTTTAGGTTCATAAAATTTTTTGTTTTCTTTCAAGTACTAGATAGTCAAAAGTATAAAAATTAGTGTAACAGATAGAATCTGTTCTTATTTAACTAGTGAGGTTGAGATTGCCTCAAATTTAAGGTTAAAGTGGTTTGTTGATTCTGTATATATGGAATGCTTAGCTGTTAGAAAAATTGTAGATAGGATAGGGTTTAAAAATTTTTAAAGACTCTTTACCTACTAACAAAAGCAAAATGTCTTCTTTGTGTATTTTAATGTTAGTTTCAATTGTTTCTAATTCTTCAGGTTCACCCCGTGATCCCACGTTCATTTTGAGCTGTGCTCCATGCAATGTCGTCAGCTCCACTATTTTCCAGAATCATTTTGACTATAGAAATCAGGATTTTCTTAACTTTATGGAAAAAATAAATGAGAATGTCAGGATTCTGAGTTCCCTCTGGTTGCAGGTGATGTAAAATCTTTTCCTTCTGAGAACATACATATAGCCTTTCATTCTCATAGGTCAAATTTGATGTGGAGTGAGGTGACTAAACATGAGGGTTCTGAGCAACATGTTATGGGTAGAATATCTGGAAGGCAGGAATAAGGCCTTTGCCATACACATAGCAAATCTGAAAGGCAAATGCCAGGTTGGTTCAACTTAATAATTCTCTTGACACTGGTTTTCCAATTGATGTCCACAGAACTGTTTGTATAACATACTTCATTACAATCTAGAAGTGTGGCCAGCTGTTCACAGGACATTCTTTTTGCATAATTCTTATCCTCTTTTGATTATTAAACACCTCATCATAGTATCAGGCAGAAATATTTAGTTTAGAAAGAACGTTCTCTCAAAGAAGAAAGAATATTAATGGCTATGAAGTCTGCCAGGAACACTGAGTAGCTCCAGTGACTTAATGTGTCAGATGAAATTTTAGTTGACAAGATGACAGGAAGAAATGAGAAGTTGAGTGGCTTAATGCTGTGTGGCCCACAGACATATTCTCAGAGTTGTCCTACACTGAGCTGGCATCTCCATAGTGAATAAATGGTATAAGTTATCAGTCAATTTTCATAAATACCTTTATCCTAAAATGGATTCATGAATGTGAAAACTTATTTATAATCTTTGATCTTTTAGGCAGTAATTTCTCCTTCAGATCTCTTTACTATCCCAGAGAATTGCCACGTTTGAAACAAAACACCTCTTCCTTATGTTTGACTCATATTTGAACAAATAAACCCAAGTTTGTCTTGATTTATATTATGGATTTGTATAGTTCCTCATATATGCTAATTCTTGTGGCTCATTTCCATTTTGACTCAAAATCAGAGAATTTAAACTTGTTTTTCCCCTGAAATACTGAATAGGATGCATTGGGTTAAGGTATGGTTCCCAGGTGTCTTAACGTTTTAGGAGTTGAAGGAGTGTTTACACCTGTCTGTACTTGTCTCTACCCCTTGCTGGCATATGTGAAGTCCAAGAGAAATAAACCTGGGCTGTTATAGTACTTACTGACAGCTCCTGAATCTAAATTTTCTGTCTCTGTATAATTATTCCTCTGTTGGTAATTTCTAATCCACACTCTCCTAACATGTACTAAATGTCACATGGCCACTGACATTCTTGGCAAGGACTGAAGAGATAGATCAGTGGTTAAGAGTGTGTGTTGATATATTGAAGGGCTTCAATCCAATTTTCAGCAGCTATATTAGGTGTCTCAAAACCAGTAGCTCCAGTGAATTAGATGTTTGGCCTCCAAGGCACCCACACATAAATGGCACACACATGTAAGCATGCATATACACAACACACAATTAACCCCATGTCTTCATGTGATTTTGTAGGTCTGCAATAATTTCCCTTCACTACTTGACTATTGTCCAGGAAGCCATCAAACAGTACTGAAAAATTCTGATTATATCATAAGTTTCCTTAAAAAAAGTAAAAGAACATCAGGAATCATTGAATGTTGCAAATCCTTGGGACTTTATTGATTATTATATGATTAAACAAAAGCAGGTAAAATGTTAATATTAACTTTTTTTATTACTTCAGCATTTTGTAGTTTGTTGAATACTAAAACGTTTGTCAGAAATGGTTTAAGTCAGAATCATTTGAAAACAATTTTAGTATTTACTATGTATTGGATGTGCCATATGGAAACCGATAGCATAAAGGAAAATTTTAACTGTAGCACAATGCCCTGTGTTTTTTTAAAGCATAGCTGATGAGAAAAGCAATGCAAAGTGTAGGCAAGATGGGAAAATTTCTAATCAAGTAGAAAATAACCAGCTACGATGGCACTGTGAATATTGGTACCATAAATACATACAGTGTTTGGCCGGATTTCCTGTGTATCTAGTGAACTAAAATTGATCTGGCTATATTGTTTATTTTAAAATTATAGATATGGGTGTTAATTTCAGAAGAACTGAATGGTGTATGGAGAGGGATGTGGTGGCAAAGAGTAGGTGTATAGAAGAGTGAGTTTTGAATATAAGTTCAAACAAGTTTTCACCAAAGTGGTTAAGGATTGGTATTTCTTGCCTATTCAGCCAGCATGAAAACTGCATTGGTATTGTGTAGTTTATTCAAAAGACTATTTTCTATTGGATTTCCTTGGGGCTCTGCAAAAACCAGTTGACTATAGGTATTTGGGTTTGGATGTGGGCGTGGATTCTACTCCATTTTGTGAGTAGTCCTGTACCCTGAATTCTTCATTACTGCAACTGTGTAACAAATACTGAATATCCTGGTATCTGAGTTCTCAGAGCTGCTTTCTCTGCAGGTTATCACGTCTAGTTTGTGGCTTTAAAACCTGTACATTTGTAAGATATAGTAGACAAAGTCCACTGAATGTAAAGCGATATTTCAGGGCTGTAACAGTGTTTCAGTTTTATTATGGTAGTACTTTATGTGATTACAAAACACTGAAACTACCAGCTCCTTCTAGTTGGAAAGCATTCTGTTATTGTGCAAGAACACACCACATCCTCTACTGATCACTCCTTCCTCTGACATCATCATTAGAAGCTTTTAGTATGATTTCTGTATATTTAGATTGGCTATGATGACACAGAATACACTACCTCCAAGTGGACCAAGAGCCCAGATTGGACTGAGAGAGGCTTTTGGAGACACAGACACAGGCAGAACAAATTGCACCAAAATAAGCTCCCTGAGATATAGACATATCATGCATTGATCCAAGGAAGCAATGGGGAGAGGCCAGTGCAAAAATACATATAACAACACAAATAACAATATGACATCACCAGAATCTGGTGGTTCTACAAGGATAAAACCTGATCATGACAGTGTTGAAGTAGCATAAGGAAATGATCTTAAAAACATGAAGTTAATAGAAGCTTTAAGAGAGGAAATCAAAAAAAACTTCCTTAAAGATTTAGAGGAAAAGAGAAAAGAAAATTGGAAGAGATCAACAAATTCCTTTAAAAAAACCCAAGAAAAATATATGGTGAAGAAAACACTTTATGATTTAAAAATTTAAATAGGAGCAGTGAGGAAGACACAAACTTAGGCAATGCTGGAAAGAGAAAATCTGAAGAAATGATCTAGAAATTCAGATTCAAGCATAACCAACAGAATGCAAGAGATGGAAAAAAGAATCTCTAGTGTAGAAGATTTGATAGTGGAAATAGATACATTATTCAAAAAACCCCACTAAAACCAAAAAAGCCATAACACAAAACACTCTGGACATATGCCATACCATGTGAAGACCAAACCTAGTAATAATAGGAATAGAAGAAGAATACCTGCTCAAAGGCACAGAAAATATATTCACCTCAATCATAGAAGAAAACCTTCCTAATCTACAGAAATGCCTATAAAGATACAGGGAGCTTAAAGAACATCAAATTGATTAGACTTCTCAAAAAGTCTTCTCATCACTTAATCAAGCCACTAAACCTAAGGAACAAAGAAAGAATCGTAAGCGCTGCCAAAGAAAAAGGCTAAGTAACTTATAAAGGCAGACCCATCAGAATAATACTGGACTATTCAATGAAAACAATGAAAGCCAGAAGATACTGGTTAGATGTTATACAGACACTAAGAGACCATGGTTGCCAGCATAGACCATCATACCCAACAAAACTCAATCACAATAGATGGAGTAGAAAAGATATTTCATTAAAAAAAAACAGATTTAAACAATACTTATACACAAATACAGTCCTACAGAAACCACTAGAAAAAAAAACCTCCAACATAACAAAACTAGATATTATCATGAAGTCACAAGCACTATTTAGTTTCACAGAAGGAAAACCAATTTAAGGCAAATACACACACACACACACACACACACACACACACACACACACATCCCCATAATAACAGGAAATAGCAATTACTGGTCATTAATATCCTTTAATATCAATGAACTCAATTCACCTATAAAAAGACACAGGTTAACACAATGGATACAGAAACAGAATTTATCCTTTTCATGCACACACAAAAGATCTTCTGTGGTGATATATTTTATAGTTAATAAAACCAGTCTGGAATATGAGAGAACATATCCACTCACGGTCAATTAAGGAGTGTCAGAGAGTGGTAACTCATGCCTTTAATTCCAAAACAGGGAAAGACCAAATGGTTACCTAGGCCTTTAATCCCATAACTCCCAGAAACACATAACTTCAAAGACAGACACTGCCTCAGAATAAAGATTTGGGAAAAGTCTTTCCAGGCAAATAGAGTTAAGAAATAAGGTGATGTAACAATCCTAATATCTAACAAAACAGACTTCAAATTAAAATGAATCAAAAGAGATCAGGATGAACATTACTTATTCATCTCAGGAAAAAGATCCACCAAGATGAAATCTCAATTCTGAAGTTTAGGCCCTCAACAGAAGGACATCCATATATGTAAAAGAAACATTACTAAAGCATAAATCTCACACCAAACCCCACACATTGAGAGTGG
Organism: Phyllotis vaccarum; assembly: GCA_033318265.1. Classification (NCBI taxonomy): domain Eukaryota; kingdom Metazoa; phylum Chordata; class Mammalia; order Rodentia; family Cricetidae; genus Phyllotis; species Phyllotis vaccarum. Next base: position 22,470,562 of record JARWLC010000004.1, on the reverse strand, counting down.
AAGACTTCAATATCACACTTTCACCAATGGATAGGTCTACCAGACAGAAACTTAACAGAGAAATAATGGATCTAACAGATGTTATGACTCAATTTGTCTTAATAGACATATACAGGGCTTTCCATCAGGCCCCAAAATACCTACTCTAAGCACCCATGGAAAAATCTCCATGCTCTTGGATAGATAGGATCAACATAGTAAAAATGGCAATTTTACCAAAAGCAATATAAAGATTCAGTGAAATACCCATCAAAATCCCAACACAATATTTTACAGATCTTAAAAGAATAATACCTGTTTCTATATGGAATAAAAAGAAATCCAGGATTGCTAAAACAATCCTATTAAATAATAGAACTTATGAGGCATCACAGTTCCTGATTTCAAACTCTACTATAGAACTAAAATATAAAAACAGCTAGATATTTCCATAGAAATAGAGTTGTGTATCAATGTAATAGATTGAAAACCCTGGCATTAATTCACATAAACATGATCATCTGATTTTTTGACAAACTGGCCAAAAATATACAATGGAAAAAAAGAATTTTTAACAGAAGAACTTCAAATGGATGAAAGACACTTAAAGAATTGCTCAACATCTTTAGCCATCAGACAAATGCAAATCAAAACAACTCAGGTACCTTCTTACACCTGTCAGAATGGCTAGTATCAAAAAACAGATGGCAATCCATGCTGAAGGGGATGTGAAGCAAGGGGAATACTTCTCCATTGTTGCTGGAAATGTAAATTTGTTCAGCAACTTTGGAAAACATAGTAGTGGTTTCTCAGAAAACTGGGAATCAATCTACCCAATGACCCAGCAATAGCACTATTGGCCATATACCCAAGGGATTCACCTTCTTACCCTTAGGGCATTATGTCAACTATGGTTACAGCAGCATGATTTTTAATAACCAGAACTTAGAAACAATCTATATCCCTCACAACTGAAAAAGAGATAGAAAATTGTGGTACATTTAAACAATAGTGTACTACTTGGCAGAAAAACAAACCAACAAAAAACTACATCATAAAATTTATAGGCAAATGGCTGGATTTAGAGAGTATCATTCTTAGTGAGTTAATACAGACTCAGAAAGACAGACATGTTATATACTCACTCATAAGTGGATTTTAGACGTAAAGCAAAGGATAAGAAGCATGCAATCTATACCTTCTCCTTAAGGAGCTAGGTAACAGAAAAAAAGTTAGAAGAGAAATTCATAGATTCCCCTGGAAAGGGAAAATAAAGAAGATCTCCTGAAAAAAAATGTGATCATAGGTAGTGAAGCAAAGGGAGGCCAGGAGAGAACATGAAACAGGAGTAATCCCTGAAACTTTGTCATAACAAGAACAGATAATGTTTTAGGTTCCTTCTTTGCAGAGAAAACTACCAGACATTCAAGTACACAAGGAGAAGGGGCTGATGAACCTTGCCAAAAATTGGTAGAACAGTCTTTTAAATTTCCTGATTCACTGAGATCTCTACCAGAGACTCTAGGCCTATAGGTTAATATGGATGCCCCAATGTTACAAAATGGAATTTTGGTGACTTGTCCAGGTAGCCAGATGTGTTTGTCATTTCTAAAATTTGAAGGTTTCTTGCAATGCACTTCTTGTTTACTCAAATTGTATTATACTCTTCTGTGGTCTTTGATGGAGTTCAAGATTAAATAGGTATAATTATAAGTTCTTTATTTATAGTCAGAATAAGATTAATATAAAACTTGAGCCTCATAAAGTTAAAATAGATAAGGGAATATATTTTTAATTTTTATAAATTCAATAGACTAAATATTGTAATTATAATTCTTGCTTGATAACTGTTTTGCTATATGTAGTCATACTCTGGTAAAATTGAAATCTGCCTTTTGAAAAGAGAGAAAATGGGAAGTAATCTGTGTGGAGGGATTAAGGTGTCAGCCGATAAGATCCGAAGACACTTATCCATTAGCACGGGACCCTGAAGGGGGTGTGGCCAACCTGGAGGGGGTGTGGCCAACCCCATTGGTAAGTGGCTGCTGGGACACAAGGACGCTCTCTTCCTGGTTCCTGGCTGCTGGCTGTTGGAGAGACAGAAGTGGAATCCATCATCAGTCCATCACTAGTCCATCCCTCAGATACTCCAGTCCCTGTTCAGGTGCTACTGTAAGCTGTTACTAATATTGTGATTGTTGATTTATATTCTAATAAATATTCATCTTGGACTGGTGCCTTGTAAGTAAAACTCTGTCTACAAATATGAGATGTCTTTTAATACACTTTGAATATGCTTTATTATTAGTTAATATAGAAGCCATTTGGCCTATGGCAAGGCAGATTGGCTGCAGAATGGAAATCTAAGTAGAGATAAAGGAGAAGAAAGGTGTAGTCAAAGAAGTTCTACAGGCAGCTGCTAGAGATCAAGATCTAAACTTAGGTGAAGCCATGGAGTCTCATATAAATACATACATAGCATAATAAAAATGAGTTGAATTAAATTGTAAGTGTTAGCTGCTAATGTGCCTGAGCCATGACCAAACAGTTTGTAATTAATATAAGCCTTCATTTGATTATTTGGGACTAAGTACTGTGGGATGGAAGGTCTGGTTGGGGGTAGTCAATGTCAGAAGTTTCTGACTATAAGTGTTATTGTGGTATTGTTTAACATATTTGTGATATATGCCCCAAATTTGTAATCCTGGGTACTGAGGTAGGTTAATTCCCAATTTTCTTAGAAACAATTATATTGCTTTCCAGAGTGGTTTACAAATTTACTTTTCACACTATCAACATAAGGGTATTTTCTTTTCTCCACTGTTGTGCGGTTATACACTTGTACTGGATTATACTCCTTCTGGTTTAATAAAAACACTGATTGGGCAGAAAGCAAACAGGAAGTTTGGACAGGGCTATCATACTAAGAAAACTCTAGTAAGAAGAAGAGCAGAACAGAGATGCCAGGTGGCTGTAGAGAAAAATGCTGCTCTGAGAAAAGGTACTAAGCCACTTGGCTAATAATGGGTTAGTTAAAGAATTAAGAGTTAGGAGTATACCTGAGCCATAGGCAAAATAACATGTAATTAACATAAAGTTCTGTATGCTTTTTTGGAACTTTGGGACTGCTGGTCTGGATTTTGGGGCTAGCCTGGGACAGAAAATTCTTACTACAAATGGTACATGTGGGTCATATATATCCACATAAAGCCTTAGAAAGCATAAAATTATTCTAGAACACAGAAACAGAACCCTCAAGGTTTAGGCCCACAGACCCACAGACCTGCAGAGACACAAAGATGCTTACAATAGTTTTAGGCTTATAGGCGTAAGGCTCAGGCATATAACTTGCTAACTCTTTACCCTTAATCTAACCCGTGACTCTTATCCTATTCAGCCATGTGGCTTGGTATATTTTCTCAGAGGAGCATAGTTGTCCTCTGCATCTTCTGGCTTCTCTCTCGAATTCTGCTCTGTTCTGCGTGTTCCTAGAGTCTTCTTAGTATGGTAGCCCCACACACACTTACTGTTTCCCTTTGACCAATCAGCATTGTTTATTAAACCATTGGGTGGGACAATTATTTACAGTGGAACAACATAATCCCCCTACATACTATCCCCTTTTCTCTTTTAAAATAATAAGAACTCCAAATCTAATATTCTTCCCCCCCCAATATCTATAACAACTTATAAACAACACTGTAAATAAACATAAACATCCATAATCCATGTTTTGGGAATGTGGACATTGTTTTCTAGGCTACTTCCTGCTGCATAGGGGTGCTAGCAATCCCATGAGAATCAAAGAAAAATTTAGGATTATGGACAAGTCTTTAGTGGAGTAATTTGTAAGGCAGGGCCATCTCAGCCAGTCTCCTTGAAATTGTTCTGATACAGAGCTCAGGAAACTTCAACAAAAGTGCTCTGAAATGCTGAATCATCTGGGCCATTCATTTCCATTGAATATTTTTCAGGGGATCTTCCTCTAACAAACTTTATACTCTTTATCCATAGCCTCTCATTTTCTATGGAAATAAAAAGAAACCCTCTTCTCCTAAGTAGCGTATCTTTGCATTTCAATTTTAAAGTCAACATATTTAGGTTGAATTAATATATATATATATATATATACATATATATATATATATATATATAGGTTGAATTAATCCAACAGCATTTATAATCAACTGTCTTTTAGCAGCTTTTACTAAGTTATTTTCAGTCAAGAAGCTTAAAGGTAAGACAAAATATAGAGTATCCAGACATTCTTTGTATTTTCCATCTTTGTGTGGCTTATTTATTCATTTATTTATTCATTTTTTTTATTTTACTCTATTTCTTTTTTAAGGTCTTTCTCTAACTTTTTTTTAATTTTCTCTCTCTAAGCCTGTATATATATTTGTCCTTATGAACAGAAACCTTAAATAAATCATTTAAAAGTTTTTGCTTATATTGAGGGTCCTGTGAGACTTGAGGAATAAGACATTTTACACGTTAAGCTGCACTCCAAAAGCCCACCATTGTAGCTAAAACCCATGCGCCTCAGGCATCTCTGTACTATGGCTCACCTGAAAGACAGAACTCAGAAGCTGCTTTGGGCTCTAGACCATTTTTAAGCTTTTTTATGGCTTTATGTTGGTATATTTTACCCATGTTGGGCTGCTATTTGTAGTATGAGGTTTCTGGCCCAGACTTTTGAGCTTAGCCTCAAGGTTTAGACCCACAGACCCACAGACCTGCAGAGACACACAGATGTTTACAATAGCTTTAGGCTGATTGGCCTGAGGCGCAGTCATATAACTTGCTAACTGTTCACCCTTAATCTAACCCATGATTCTAATCCTGTTCAGCCATGGGGCTTGGTACCTTTTCTCAGAGCAGCATAGTTGTCCTCCACTTCTGTCTTCTCTCTGGCATTCTGCTCTGTTCTCCCTGTTCCTAGAGTCTTCTTAGTCTTGTAGCTCCACCCATACTTCCTGTCTGCCTTTGGCCAATCTGTGCTTTCTATTAAACCAGTGGGTAGGACAATTATTTACAATGGAACAACATAATCCTCTACAGCTAAACTCTCTATGAAGCTAAACTAAAAGCTTAGTGAAGTCAGCCAGCTGCCCTAGCCAAGCCTTTAGTCCAGATTAAAGGTGTTATCAGAAACAGAATGATGGGAAGCTGGTTTGAGTCAAGTGGCAAGCCAAGCCTTTAAACCTATCCACAACTTGGAAGATTAAAGGTGTGGTCAGAAACAGACAAAGGTAAGAGATATAGAATATACAATATACAGATTTAAAAAAAAACTTTACATAGTTTACAGTGTGTTTAAAAATATACATAGGCTTGAAAGAGAAAAGAAAAAAAGGATAAAGTCCTTAAAAAGAAATAGATTAAAAAATAATAAACCACATAAAGACAGAAATTATAAAGAGTATCTGGAAACTATATGTTATTACTGTCTTAAGTTTTTTGACTGAAAAGAAAGTTGTCAGAGCTGCTAAAAGACATTTGATTATACATGCTACTGGATTAATCCAATCTATATATTTTGTAAATGAATTGATTTTAAAATTTAAATAAAAAAGATATGCTACTATGGATAAGAGATTTTTTTTATTTACACAGCAAATGAGAGGTTTGGGATTTATTCCCAGTTAAAAAAAATAAGGTTTATCAAGAAAGATCCCCTGAAAAATCTGACAGGAAGAGAAAGACAGGGCTGTCATATAAAATGTTCCAAGCTCAGTATCCCCATAGGATTACAAACATCCCATTTAACAGAAAGTAGTCTAGAGAACTATGCCCACATTTATAAAAAATGAAGTATAGATGTTTGTCTTTGTTCATAGTGTTGCAAATTGTTATAGATAATAGTGAACAAAACTATACAAAGAAAATAAGATTTGATGTTTTTGTTTAAAAAAAAAGGGGGGAAATGCTGTAGAATAGAATTACACTCCACATTCTCTCCAACATAGGCTGTCATCAGTTTTTTTGATGTTATTCATTCGGACTAGTGTAATATGGTATCTTAATGTCATTCAGATTTGCATTTTACTGATGGCTAAGGTATGTAACACTTTTTTAAACATCTTTTGACCATTTTATATTCTTCTGTTAGGAATTCTCTGTTTGCATCTGTACCTCATTTTAAAATAGGTTTTTGGTTTTTTGATGTCTAGTTTCTTGAGTTCTTTATATGTTTTGAAGATCAGCCCTCTGACATAAGTGGAGTTGGTAAAATATTTTCCCATTCTGTAGGCTGCCATTTTGTCTTTTTGGCTGTGTCTTTTGCCTTACAGAAGCTTCCTAGTTTCAGAAGGCACCGTTTGTTAATTATTGCTCTTAGTGTCTGTGCTGTTTGTGGAGGTCTGAAGACAATGAGCATTGAATGATGTATCTTGACAAAGTGAGCTATCCTGGATTTAGGGAGAAACTTGGTTTTAGAGAAATTCACAGGAACCCACAAGCAGGTCCAAGCTAAGACACCTAGCAATGCTGAAGAGGGTGCCTGACCTAGTCTTCCACTGTAGTCAAATTGGTGATTTACTTACCTATAAGTCTTATGGGAACAGATGCAGGCACTCAAAGCTAAGTACTTGGTTGAAATCCTGGAGTTCAACTGAAGAGAGGGAAAATAGACAAAAGGAGCATGTTGAGATCAAGGGCATAATAGAGCAAGCTATAAGAAAAGCAAACCAGAACTAATGGGAACTTAGAGCCTCTTCACTGACAGCTGGAGAGCCTGCATAGGACCAAACTAAGTCTTCTGAATGAGAGTGAAAATTGCATTGATCTAACTGTTAGTGGCCCCTTGGCTATGATACTAGGATATATTCTGTGCTCAACCTTGATACAGAGAGGAAGAAATGGTGTGGTGGGATTCAGGTGTCAGCTGATAAGGTCCTAAGAGGCTTACCCAGGGTCCTAGGCTCCTGGAGGGGGTGTGGCCAACCTGGAGGGGGTCTCAATTTTGTCTTTATAGGAAAATGGATACAACTGTTTTTAAGACATTGACTAGACATTGAATAATTACTCACTTGCAATTGACGAGAGATCGATGATGAAGGAATGTAAATGACAGACTATGAGACCAACTGATATACATATGCACTACTGGGTAATATCTCAATTCTTACTGCTTCACATCTTGTATCTACATGAAAAAAAGTGGTCCTGATTTGACTATTAATAGGGCTGGATTTGGATTGGGAGCAAGTGGCTTTGTCCCTCTCTAAACCCAAGTATATTGGTAAAGAAAGTGTGAAGAATTCTGTCTTGTATCAGAAAAGACATCTGGTGTGAGACAGAAGACAGAATATTTAGGGATCAATATTATTGTGACTTCATCTTAAACCTTGTTTCTCTCTTTTCTGTACCTTTCAAACATCCTGTCTGTATACAATCTCCTGAAGTCATAGAAGATGTGAATATCTTCTTTGAGTATCAACAATGCTTAAGTTTTCCATTGTAAATAACTCCTCCTATCAGCTATATACAAAGAATCTGGAACTGATATGTGGCCCCCACCACAACAACTCCTACTAGTGAAACAAGAATAAAAAGGAGAGTATTAGAGAGAGAGTAAGAGACAGGTAGACAGAGAGACAGAGGCAAAAATAGAGAAATCAAGAACTTGGTGCGCAACAATCAATGATTTTTTTCCAGAAAATAGATTATTCAAAAATGGCTGCAAAATAATTCTTTATGATTATCCTTCAAATCACACTTCTAATTAGAATTCCAGATGGAGTTAACCACTATTCTGAGAATGGTTATAGATGTACATAGTCAGTCCATTAAGATCTATCCATTGTTTTAGCTTTTACAGGATCCCAAAGAGATGCCATCGCCCTTAAGTCAGCAGGAAGCAACCTTATGAAGATTATGCTCCCTTTCTCAATATGTTTTTTGCTCTGAGGGTTGTGGGTAATTATTATTCTAATAGAATATTTATAAGTTAAAATTGGGTGAAGGACAGAAATATAACATAGCATCAAAGATCTCTTTTGAAGGAGAGAAAGAGGATAGTTAGGAGAGATAAAGGTAGATTGTTCTACCTACCTATACACAATTCTAGCTGAATAAATGGGCTAAGCCAAAGCAATTTGCACTGGCATAGATATTTGTATATTGATACAAATGTGAAATCATTTTATTTGTTTAATTGTTATAATTTGTGCATTGGTACAAAGCTTAATCTGAAATTGCTTTTTATATCCAAAGCAACTTATACATCGATATAAATCTGAATCTGTAACTACAATGTAAAATTGAATCTGTAATTGCACTATTTTATATATGCTTCTATCTGTGTTTTAAAATATTTACACATTATTGTCATGTACACTATGCAATTACTACCTTCATTTATCTATACTAGATATAATGTATGATTGCACTAGTTATGATATATGCACAAGATGTTTTATATCCTTCTGTTTAGATGATATATATGTATATACATGTCTAAAATGCTGTGGCCACTTTACATGGTAATATACCCCTGGGTAATGTTTGATAGTCATACTAAAATTCATTGTTCAGAAATTATACACCCCTTATATACGTATTCTAATTTTTAGTACAGGGTTTATTCCTTAAGATGATAAAACTGCAGTCAACATTACTTAAGGTACCATATCCCAGTCATCTCAGATACAGGTTAGAATATCATAGATAGACAGGAATCTTCAACTACTCCATAGACCCAAAGAATACGGCATTTAACATTTGAAATTTGGCCACAAGAGACACGACGACTCCTGGTGTCACTGCTCCTTTCCTGAGATGGTGTTGAGCATCAAGGATACTACTTTGGAGTTTGTCCTTTTGGCAGAGAATGGCCAGTTGTGTAATGAATTGCCCTTACTTTGATTGCTGACAGTACACACATGGTGTCCAAGCTGGATGAACAAGTTGATGGATGGAGACTGATGAAACCTGCCTGGACAGGATAAGACAGTCACTCCAAAATTGCCCTGCTTGGGAAAAGATCTGTCAGACACCATATGCCTGTAGCCAATATGATAGATGCTTCAATGGCGCACAAAACCAGATGTGATTTTCCAGGTAGCTGTGTTGCTGTCCTCTCCCAAATTTTAGAAGCCACTACTTCTCTGTACTTCTGACTTTCAAGTGATACATCTTCCTTCTCAGGTCTTGAAGGGGTTGAAGAATAGGTATTTAAGGTTACTACCTCATAATAATTCCTATTGTACATAGTCTTAGTTTAGAACCTTCTCAGTTAGACAAATGGGGGAGATGTGGTGGGATTCAGGTGTCAGCTGATACGGTACTAAGACACTTATATAGGGTCCAGGGCTCCTGGAGGGTGTGTGGCCAACAGAAGTGGGTGTGGCCAACCTGGAAGGGGTGTGGCCAACCCCATTGATAAGGGGCTGCTTGGACCCTGGGAGGCTCCTGATCCTGGTTCCTGGCTGCTGGAGAGACAGTTTGAATCCATCGTTCGTCCATCGCTCATCCATCACTCGGATTCTCCAGTCCCTGTTCAGGTGCCACTATAAGCTGTTACCTGTATTGTGAGTGTTGATTTATAGTTTAATAAATATTAATCTTGGCATGGTGCCTTTTAAGTAAATCTTTGTCTATAGAATGGGGCCTGCCTGAAGTTGGTGTGTTAGCTGGTGTTGACTACCCAAAGGAGACCTTGACACTTTTGAAGTGTAGAGGGTATGAGGTGTGGGAATAGTAGAGGGAGGGGAAACAGTAAAAGATATGTAAAAGGAATTAATAGTTAAAAATCAATCAATCAATCAATCAATCAATCAATCACAACAACATTCATGGGCACACAAATTTAAATGTTTTTGGAATAAAGAATAGTTCTAGGAGAAGATGGTAATATATGATGAATATTGTCCATCTATGTATAAAAATTTAAAATGTCTTTTAAAAACAACAGTAGTCTGTAGTAGGAGGTTTCTGGCCCAGTCTAGCCCAAAGGTCTGGACATGCCTGTAGCTGCTTTTTCTTCCAAAATGACTCAGACACTTATATTAATTTCATGCTGTTCTGTCCATGGCTCAGGCATATTTCTAGCTAGATCTTGCATCTTAATTCAATCCATTTCCATTATTCTGTCTTGCCACAGGTCCCATGGCTTACTTGTGTTACTTTACATGTTGATTCCTGGGTAGCTGGATGGTGTCTTTCTTGACTCTGCCCTCCTTCCTCTATCCTCTTATTTCTCTGCCTATTTCTAGATGCCTGTCATATGCCAAAACAGTCTATTAAAGAATTATCCCACATCGGAAGTCTGTTCTCTGTGTTGGAATGGTCACCAATCTGAGATTAGACACTGTATGATTTTACCTGGTAATACTCACAATGTGTATGATGGGACCTGCTGTATCTGTTACAGGACCCAGACCTTAGCACTATTAATTTTATGATGTGAGTACCATTCAGGCAATAAAACCCAGCACACAGACAGCATCATTTGCCAAAATAAAAACAAAAACATAATTCATCAAAGTTTAGTTCTGGGAAAGTCCCTAAATGTACTAACTTTGCTTTTTGGCTTTTGTAGTTCTACTTCTTACTTTTTTTGTTAACTGAAATATTTCAACTGAAAATATGACTTTTCTGTCTAATAAACACACTCAAGAAAGGCATGGGGCTACCCAGGATTCCAAACACCCATTATAGTCATTGACTAATAAGGGATTCCTATTGGTTCAAACTCATGTAGAAGCAATCTTCTTTGGTTGATACCCTACAACAGTAATCCTTTATGTGACAACTTGGCACCCATTTCTCATTTTATTTTCTCTAAAGGCAATCATTCTGTTCATTTATGTTCCCCCCATTTGGGGTGGAATTGTGTGAGCAGCCCTGTGGACCAAATGTTGATTTCATACCCTATTCTGAACTCATAGCTCAGACTAGCTGTGAGACCAACTCAGTATTTGTGAAGGAACAAGGCCATGCTGCCTTTATACTGATTACCTCTGAGTTTGATGTGTAGTCAAGATTTGAGCAGTTAGGCACAGTGATTCTAGTATAAAATACAGCAGGATCAAGTGTATATATCTTTATTCCAAAGTCTCTGTCCTCATCTAGAAATGTGGACATATAAACAAACCATTAGGATTTTATGCAGTTAAGATTTACCAACTTTAAATATCAGTCTCAAAATAAAGTCCCATGCCTTCTGGACTTGCCTATGACAAGGATTATTCTTTTGTTTGTTTCTCTGTGAGTTTAGTTCAACATGAGTCAGACAACAAATTCTGCTTACTTTTCTTAAGATAACAGAACAAAGACTGTGCCACTAAAGTTCTAAAGATTATTAAAACCAAACTCTCCTGACTTCTGCGTCAAAAACTAGCTAATTATTAACTAGATTATAATGATCATTAAAATCAGACTTCTTTGACCTCCACATTAGAAAAGATTATCTAATTATTAACTAGATTCTAAAGGTTCATTAAATAAAACTTTTTTGACCTCCATATAAGAAAATGATGATGTAATTAGTAACTAAATTAGAAAGATTATTAAAATAAGACTTTTCTGACCTCCATGTAAAAATGACAATCTAATTATTAACTTGATTCTAACAACCAATAAAATCAAACTTTTCTGATCTGTATGTGAAAAGTTATTTTTAAATATTTTATTAACTTAAGTATTTTAGCAATTATACAAACTCATTTTTATTCAATAAACTCATGTTTGCTTTGAGTGTCACTGAGTAAGTTCAATGTATCACAGTACACAGTGAAGGCTGGCTGACGCAATAGTACTGAATGTTTTGTAGAGGGAAAACAGGATGCAGTCTCAAACCTTCATTCTACTTCTAGTATTCTCTGTGTGGCCAAAGCCCTGAACCTCCTGGTCATAGTTTTAAATCCCTGGAGGAATGATTTAGGCCTAGACAAAGAAAAATAGAATCATATAAATCAATGTGGGCTGAAGCTTGCAAGAAAATTTACAGATTTTGTGTAATATGATTTATGGAATATTGTATAATGTAGTTTTAAAAGCTATTTTACATGTTAAGAAAGCCTAGCAATAGTTGCTTAGTCATCTTGGAACATATATGAAGACATTTCTTCAAATCAAGCCTTTTTCTTGTGATTTGCTATTATAATTATAATGATACATATTATTTCACTAATATTTGAAACTTTTTGATGACTGTGTACTTGAATTTCATTATTTACAATCTGGTAAATTTATATTATGATTTAAAACTTCTTTAAGCATCCATAATTTATTAAAACCATATAAGTTAATCTGTATTCAACCTTCCTTCTTGTAGAGAAATTGTTTTCTTTTTTTTATTCTTTAAATTTAAGAATTGTAATGACTAGTTTTATGTCTGCTTGATACATTTTAGAGTTATCTGAAGCAGGGAAACTGAGTTAAAAATTGCCACCACAAGCCCTGGCTGTAGCCATATTTCAAATTAATGATTAATGTAGTATGTTTTAGTCCTTTATATATATTGCCATTTATGGGTTGGTTTTAGGTTCTATGAGAAAGCATCCTGAGGAAGGCATGATAAGAAAGCCAGTAAGTAGCACCTTTCTATGGCCTCTGTATGAGCTCCCACTTATAGAATTTTGCCCTTGCTGAGTTCCTATTCTGACTTCTTTAAATGATAAAAGTAGTGTAGCAGTGTAAATCAAGTAAACCCCTTTCTTTCCAATTTGCTTTGGTTATGGTATTTCATCAGAGCAATAGTAATGTTAACTAAGACAAGAATAAAACAACAGAACCAATTTTGAGCACCAGCAAGGGAGCTCGGACCATAACTAAACCCCAGGGTGCATTCCATGTTTCTCCCCATTTTATCCCAGCACCAGCGAGGCAGTTGGACCTTGTCTCCACATCTGGTGGAATTCCACTGCACTGCTGTAGTCTCAACCAGTCTAAAAGCAGGTGAGATACCTGTCTCCAGGCTGTATCCCCACTTTTGCCACCTGCTGGATGGTCTCTGGCCAAGACCCACTGAGCTGCCTAACCCCAAGTAGATGAACAGCCTCATTGTTGCCAGCCCACCACTGTAAACACAGCAGACCACATAGGCATAGGTAACAACCATACCAGTTGGAAAAACAGCAGTTTACATAGGCACGGGTTCAAACCATAACAGTTGGAATAGGCACAGGTGTAAGACACATCAGTGGGAAAAATACATGAGTAAACACCAGCATAATAATAATTTCCACAAAAGAAAGAAGAATATGGTACCACGAGAACCTAATGATCTTACAATAGCAAAACCTCAACATCCCAATGCAGCTGCAGCTGAAATATGATAAAATAAATATAGCACCACAAACATGATAGTTCTTAAAATGGAAATGAAAATTTCCTAAAATGAGTTGAGGAAAAGACAAACAAAATATTGGGAAAAGTTTTAAATCCCTTAATAAAGGCAAAGAAAGTCAAGGAAAAATCAACCAAGCAGGTGAAGGAAATAGTTCAGGACCTGAACACTGAAATAGAATATGATGTGTAAATGTCTTTCTGTATGCTGTGAATATCAATTTTTAAATAAAGGACTATTTTGGCCATGGCAGGCACCATAGAAGTAGGTGGAGAATCAGAATAGTTAGGAGAAGGAGGGCAGAGTCAGATCAGATCAAGCCAGATGACCAAAGAAAAAACATGTAAGGAACACAGGTGAGTCATGGGCACATAGCAGGACAGATTAATGGAAATGGGTTGAGTTAAGATGAAAGAGCAAGCTATCAAGGTACTTTAGACATAGGCCAAACAGCATAAAGTTAATATAAGCATCTGAATCATTTTCGGGGGACTAAGCAGCAGTGGGTGGCTAAGCAGTCTGATATAGATCTGTGGGTCTGGATCTCTGGCTGGCTGGGGTCAGAAAACTTCACTATAACAGATGGTGTCCAAAAATGGGCCAAACAGACACATAAATCCAGAGAAGGATTAGAAAGGGCTCTAGAGCACGAGCACAAAAACTGAGTCAAAGCAGATTCTAAATTTTGTATCAGAAGTGGGTCATTGTTCAGAGATAGTGAGGCTTTTGGGCCACATTGCAAATCGAAGTGGTGGACTGGAAGCAGGGAGCATAAGCTGTAACCAGGCCAGTTCCTGAAGTCACACAGAAGAATCAGTAGCATATGATTGATTTAAGGTTTCTGTTTATATTGAACAAAAAAGGAAACCAATTTGAAGACGGTTTCTTAGTAGCAGCATTTATTGGATCTTCTCTGTTTGCTGGTGGTGAACAGAGATGAGCTACTTTAAGAGAACTTGCTGATTCAGCTTTATCTCCAAAAACTATGTGGCTCTTTAAGAGAGTGTGAGTATTTTAAAAGCTCTTCTGGTTGGAAAATGATTAAGGATTCAGAATAAAATATATTCAGATGGAAAAAAATACCTGCAAATGGGTTACAAGGTATGTAAAAGGTACATAGACTTAGAGAGAAAAGAAAGAGGGCAAAGGAAGTCCCTAAAAAGAGAAATAAAGTAATAAAAATATAATAAGCCATGTAAAGATGGAAAACAGACACACATTCTGGATTACAGTTATTATTGTGTCTTTTAATGTTTTAAACTGTTAATGTGCTAACTGCAGAAAGACAATGAATTGCAAAAACTGCTAAGATAAAAAATTATACATATTTTAAAGGTATCTTGACTTTGAAATATCTATGGACATATTTCTTTGGACGGGTTCTGCTTTTGTTTCCATGGAGATGAGAAGCTGTGGATTGCTTACAGGCTCTTATGGTTTCAGCAAACAAGACCACCTGAAAATTCTCTTATTGGAAGAGATGGCCACATCAGCTTCAAGGCTACAGACTAAGATGATCCAGCCTCAGGACCCTCAAAAGATTACCAGAGCCCCTCAATCAGCAGGAAGTAGTAATGGAATTTATGCCCAAATTCCTAAAATATTGTTTATAAATGCTTGTTTTTATTATAAATGATTAATTTTCATAGTTAATCTCTTTCTAAGAAGAAAAACAGGATTTGGTGTAGTAAGAGATTTCTGGCCTGGACTTTTGGGCCTAATCTCAAGTTTTAGGCCCGCAGACCCACAGACCCACACAGATGTTTTCAATTGTTTTAGGCTGATTGGCCTCAGGCCCACGCATATAACTTGCTAGCTCTATACCCTTCATCTAACCCATGATTCTTCCTGTTCAGCCATGCACCTCGGTACCTTTCCTTAGAGCAGCATAGTTGTCCTCTGCTTCTTCCAACTTCTCTCTGGCATTCTCTCTGGCATTCTGCTCTGTGCTTCCTGTTCTCAGAGTTTTTAGTCTGGTAGCCCTGCTCACACTTTCTGCCTGCCTTTGGCCCATCAGCACTTTTTATTAAACCAGTGGGTGGGACAATTATTTACCATGAAACAACACAATACCCCTACAATATGGCATATGAGTGATTTGAAAAAAATAGATTATTGAATTTACTTTAATCCAAAAATCAGTTGTTAATCTCAAAATGTTTTACATTGCATGGATTTTGGTTTATTGATACAAATTTAAGTCAATTTTGTTATGCTGTATGTATTTTTATACTCTAGTTTAAAGTATGATGTTCATGTAACAGATTTAAAATTGTAATGTATAATTAAGAAATGCAGATTAGTAGTTACCTATGATAACTAAACTTATAGTCATGTTAGTCAGGATTTTTTAGGTATACAAAGATATATTTCAATTAGGTTGGTAATCTTCAAAAACTTCTACAACCTACAGAATATGGCATTTAAAATTATTTTAAGGACTTAAACTTTTCTGGACACTGTACAGATCTGTTCTTGGCAGCATCAATATACTTCAAGAGAAAAGTGGGCATCAAAGAAACTCCATGTGGAGTCTACTTTCTTTGTGGCATCAGTTAGCCACTGGACAAGAACTTGTTCTTGCATTGAGTGCTTGACAGTATGCTGTTTACAACGGGCATGCAGGTTCCATAGGAAAGTGACCTCTGAACTTTGGCAGAACAAGCTGAGAGGGTCCTTCAAGTTCCTGCATTGCAGAGAAAACTGTCAGACATTTCAGGACTCAAGGAGAAGCGACTTGTGAACTATACCAGAATGGGAAGAGCAGATTTTCTGCTTCACTGAGATGAAGAGACTCTGAGCCTTTAGGCTTAAAATGAATACCCCAAATTTATAAAGGAACTTTGGGTGACTGTCCAGGCAGATAGGTGTTATCTCTGTCATTTCTAGATTTTGGAAATTGCCTGCACTTCCTGTTTACTTGGGTAAATATTATATCTTTCTGTGGTCTTTGATATAGTTGAAGATTAGACTGTTAGAGGTATAGTTTTTCTAAGCTATTTTAAAAGGTATATTGGATATGAAACTTTAGATTCACAGGGCTAAGGTAGAGTATAGAGGATTTTCTTTAATTTTGCTAAATATAAATAGACTAGATATAATAATTTTAATTCTTGCTTGGTAGCTATTTTGTTATATGTAATTTTGTTTTGTTAAAATTGAAACCTTCATTTTTGATTAGACAGAAATGGGGATATTATGTGGGAATGTCTTTCTGTGTTCTGTGCAGATCAATCTTTAAATAAAGGACTGTTTTGGCTATGGCAGGCACCATAGAAGAAGTAGGTGGAGAATCAGCATAGTTAGGAGAATGAGGGCAGAGTCAGATCAGAATGAGCCAGGTGCCCAAAAAAGAAGCATGTAAGAAACACAGGTGAGCCATGGGTCACCTGCCTGACAGTTTAATGGAAATGGGTTGAGTCAAGATGAAAAAGCAAGATATCAAAGTACCTAAGCAATAGACCAAACAGCATGAAGTTAATATAAGCTTCTAAGTCGTTTTTGGGAGTAAAAGCAGCAGTGGGTGGCTAAGGGGTCTGGGGCAGCAGGTCTATGGGTCTGGGGCCAGAAAATCTTTTTGTAACAGAAATAAGAAAGAAAATAAAAACCAAGGGAACTCTGGAAATGGAGAAACTGGAGAAGCAAACAGGAAGTGCAGTTGCAAGCATCACCAACAAAATACAAGATATGGAAGAGAGAATCTCAGGTGTTGAAGATATGATACAGAAAATAGATTCTTCAGAAATATAAATGTTGAGTCCAATAAGTGTCTAAAACAAAACATCTAAGAAATCTGGGACACCATGAAAAGATCAAACCTAAGAATAATAGGAATAGGAGACAAATCCATAGGCACAGAAAACATTCAACAAAATCATAGAAGAAAACTTTTCCAACAAAAAGGACATACCTCTAAAGGTGAAGGAACCTTGCAGCACACAAAATAGGCTAGATGAAAAAAAATCCCTCACCACATAATATTCAAAACAGTAAAATACAGAATAAAGAATTTTAAGAGCTGCAAAAGCACATCTATCAGAATTATACTCAAATTCTAAATAGACACTCTAAAAGCCAGATGGCCCTAGACAGCCATTTTTCAGGCATGAATGGTCAATGTATACCAGCCCAGATCACTATACCTAGCAAAACATTCAATCAACGTAGAAGGATCCAGCAAAATATTTCATGACAAAACCAGATTTAAACAATACCTGTCCATTAAGCCCAGCACTACAGAAAGTATTAGAAGTTAAACTCCAACTCAAGGAACTCAGTTACATCTAAAAAAGTACAGGCAATAGACTTATAACAACTAAAAACCTGAGGGCATTTCAAAATATGTTAAAACAATTGGCATATTAGTGTACTCTTTTAGAATAGTTTCAAGACATACATAACTGAAGAAAACAACCTTGATTTTATATTACAGAAGGAGATGACTGCCTTGTCTAGCTGATATAGACTAACATAGAAAAAAATAGCAGTTGCTAATATAGAGAATTATTCAAATAACATCATTAAGGTTGATTGCACAGTAGCAGACATATCAATTTTTGAAATTAGGAAATACTTATGGCTGATATTTTAAATATCCATTGCTATATCCATGATGAAATCCCTATTGTATACTATCTTCTTAGTTTCATTCCTCAGCTTTGATAGTTGCATTATACTTACTATCTACTTTTTCCCATTTGAGCCATCAATGTGTCTGCATCCAGTCTTCATGACTTATTCTCTCCTAATTTGCATGTTCCATCTATCTATCCTTCCCTATCTAGACTATGTTGCTAGCTACTTCTCTTTTCAATGTGGCCAGGTCATCTCAACTTTGTGGGTCTATTCTTGTTCCCTATTCTTTTTTTAGATATTTATACTTTTGTTCTTTACACATTTTCAATTTCATTGTGACTCTGAAACAATACTGAGTCCATCACATTTTTCAACAAAGAAATTAATAGGAAAATATTGATATAGGCTTGTAATATCTAGCAGTGTCTTTACTCTTCTAATTTTATTTATTTAAATATAGTTATAAAGGTCCCAAAGAGAAAAATGAGGCTTTTATATTCCAGACCAACAAGTCTCATTGCAGACCAGTCATAGCATAACAGAGAAACTCCAAATTATTAGACTCAAATGTCTTTGCCTTTCTCACTATATTTAGCAATATGGACCTCTGTTTTTAATGAATGATCAAAAGTAATATCTTTACATCTTTTACAGTCTTAAATGCCCTCAGAGGATTCTATGAATACAAGATTTTAAACAAGCAAAAAATAATAAGGGTGTAGAAAATGAAATTTAGATCCTCTATACCAGTCTCTGCAGTGCTGCATTAATTTTTCCTGGAACTATACATTTAAGTACTGTCTTGGCAGCAATAGGAAATGGTATGATATCTACAGTCATTGTTATCTGTGGGGATTTAATAAAGTTTCAGAAGTTTTGGAGATATCACAGGGAATCTACCCACAGTCATTGTGGGGGGTTAGTAAAAGCTCCATAAGTCCCAGAGCTCTGACCATGTCAGTCTAGGAAAATCAGAGTGGTGATTCAAACCTTTAATCCCAGTACTGAGCATCCTGGGAGTGGTGATCTACACCCTTAATCCCAACTGAGTCAAGGTCACTTCAGATTATGCAAGAAATCCAGGCTCCCAAGCAGGTGTGGTGTGGCCAAGCCTTAATTACCAAAAGAGTACTTAAGACGGGATTGAAACACAGAGGGAACCATTCCAAGGGAATTGAGGCTGAGGAAGCTGGAAGACAGCTGGGTAAGCTTTGACTGTGGTGTTTATTTTCTCTAGTATCTCCAACTTCTTCAGAGATCTATTCCCCGAGTCTCATTCATTTGTGTGAGAATTGGCATCCAACTTTGGGGCACGAATTTCTCTCCTCCCTACCCAGAAAAACTGCACTTGCCAGCAAGAACAACACGTGGAGGAGTAATTACTAGTGGCTAGGCTTTCCTTTCCATGTTAGCTCCAGCTTTAGGCAGACTGGCCACACATGTTTCTGTTTCACCCTCATCTGGATAAGTCTTTCAGACAGTGGCCTCTTTATCCTGGTGGGTTTTTTTTCCTTTTGTGGACCCCTCCTTGGGTTGCTATCACACTAGGTAGTTGCCCCACTTCACAATAATCAATGGACAATAACAGTGACTCAATTTTTTTTAAAAAGAGGGAATTTGTTTAAAGCAATGGAGGGTGATTGGTAATACTGTAATCTCTCATTAAATGATTTGAAATTAAAACAAGTAAAGGAAAACATAGATAAGATAGATGGAAATATCACAATGTCTATCATACTATTTACTATGAATATTTATTGTTTTATATCACAGAAAAAGTTGACTAATGTAAATCCAAAGATAAAGGTCTTTAAAAAGCCTGTTGAGAGAGAACACAAAGATGCTCAAATTCAAACAGAGGAATATGAAGAACCAAATTCAGAAAGGTCATCTAAAATTAGACAAAACAGGCAACATTAATATACCCAGTAGCCTTTAAAAAAATGAAGGATGAAAAAGATGAAAGAGAAGCTAGCTGGGGACCACTAAAAATATTAGAATTACAGAGAGTAAAGGAAGCAATTGTATCATATGTTACAATTCATATGTTAAATTGTATCATATGTTAAAATTCACCATTTGTTAAGCAAATGCTGAACTCCTGGTTATGCTGTAACTGGGTCACCCCTATAGATTTGTTGGATATGGTTATAGCCCTTCTTGAGGCAGGGAAGCTCATGCAATTCAAGTCATTGCATAATAATAGAACAATAGAACAAAAAAAAACCCAGGTGTCTCAAGACCAACTCCTTGGGGAAGGAGATTATGCCAGTATTGAAAGGCAGTCATTATACAGTGACCATATTCTTGATTTATGTTTCATGGCAGCTTTAAATGCTTGGGACTGTATTGAAGAAATAGGAAAAAAAGTGAAACATTTACAAAAGTAATTCAAAGTCCCAAAGAAACTTTTACAGATTTTTTGCACAGATTAACCACAGCAGTAAACAGAATGGTACCGGACTCAGAAGCCAGGTGAATAATCATTGAATCACTGGTTTTTGAGAACGCCAATGCACAATGTAGAAAAATACTTAGACCTTTAAAAGCTAGGTCAGCACCTTTGGAGGATTGGATTTGTGAGACAATTAATATGGAGTCTTATGACAGTGATGATAACTGGGTAGGAGGGCTTATTTCAAGAGATATAAGAAAAAATAAAAATGCCAAATGTTATAATTGTGGAAGGGAAGGTCACATAAAAAGAGATTGTAAACAAGGCGTTCCCAGAAACAATGCTTTTGGTAGAAATAATCCCAAGAGAACACCCCTCCCTTCTGGAATATGCAGAAGGTGTGGAAAAGGAAGACATTGGACTAATGAATGCAGGTCAACAAGAGACAGACAAAGGAACTTTCTGCCCTTGAGAAATGCTCCTAGGGGGCTTTCAAAAACCCTTAGGTCAGGTAACTTTCTCCCCTGGGGAAACGCCCCAAGGGGGCTTTCAAAAGCCCCCATATCAAGTCTAATCCAGGCTTACCCTGCCACTGTGGAGGAAACACCTTCCCAGAACAATTAAAAAGGTTAAAACCTATTTTAAAAAGACACACTAACTGGAATAATAGAAAATTTACAGAAAAAGAAAAAAAAATCAGGAAAAAATATAAAGCAAATATTTTGGCAAACTTCTATCAATGAGCAAAGGCCAAAATTAAAAGTACAGATAAATGATGTTATTATTGAAGGCTTATTGGACAAGGGCGCAGATGTATCCATAATTTCACCTGAGTCATGGCATCCAAGTTGGCCCCTACAGGAGGTAAATGTTCAGTTTTTTTGGGTATTGGGTTGATATCCCAGGTAAAACAGAATGCAAGATGGCTTGAATGTATAGGACCAGAAGGACAGAGAGGAATATTAAAGCCATACGTTTCTGATATTGCTATAAATTTATGGAGAAGAGATTTACTGCAACAGTGGAACACACAGATTAATATTCCTTCAAATACAGAAATAAACCATTACCTAGCACATGGTTCCAGAAGAAATATCAGAAGATATTATTAGAAACAGTCACAGACCATTCAGGTTATAGAGAAAAAAGGCAAACAGCTGCTGATCTTTCAAAAACACCCACAGCACTACCTCTAAAATGGCTAACAGAGAAGCCTATATGGGTTCACCAATGGCCTCTAACAAAAGAGAAATTGCAGGCCTTAGAGCAGCTGGTACAGGAACAGTTAAATGCTCAGCATATAGAAGAATCAACCAGCCCTTGGAATTCTCCTGTATTTGTTATTAAAAAGAAATCTGGAAAGTGGAGAATAGTAACAGACCGAAGAGCAATAAACAAGGTGATCCAGCCAATGGGCTCTCTACAATCTGGGATTCCTTTGCCTTCTCTGTTACCTAAAGAATGGCCTATTATAGTTATTGATTTAAAAGACTATTTTTTTTTTACAATACCTCTACAAGAGCAAGACAAAGAAAAATTCACCTTTACAGTGCCCACTTATAATAATTCTTAGCCTGTAAAGAGATTCCAGTGGAGGGTCCTCCCTCAAGGAATGCTGAATAGTCCTACTCTGTGCCAATATTTTGTTCAAAAGCCAATAGAACAAATACACAAAAATTCCCATAATCTATAATTTATCATTACATGGATGACATCTTGTTGGCCAATTCAAATATTGATACATTGGAAAAACTTTTTGAAAAAGTGAGAAGAATTTTGCCTGCTTGGGGATTACAGATTGCCCTAGAAAATATAAAAAGAGGAGATTCCATTAATTATTTAGGATATAAAATAGGCCAATAAAAAATTAGACCACAAAAGGCACAGATCAGGAGAGATAGATTAAAGACACTTAATGATTTCCAAAGACTACTAGGAGACATTGCCAATTTATGACTGACTATTGGACTTAAAAATGATGAATTAGATAATCTGTTCAAAATGTTAAATGGTGACAAGGACTTAAATAGTCCAAGAGAATTGTCACCTGAGGCTGAAAAAGAACTGGCTTTGGTGGAAATAAAATTACAAGAGGCACATGTGGATTGTGTGGATCCAGACCTCAATTGTATTCTAGTTATCTTGCCCTCTAAGCATTCTCTTACAGGAATTTTAATGCAAAGGGAAAATGTTATATTGGAATGGATATTTCTTCCACATAAACCAAGCAAGAAGTTAAAGACATATGTGGAAAACATTTCTGAACTTATGTTTAAAGGAAAATTAAGATTTTGTCAATTGACAGGAATGGACACAGCAGAAATTGTACTTTTAACTAATGAAGAAATTGACCAATTATGGGTAGAAAGTGAACCTTGGCATAGAGCCTGCAGTAATTTTTTGGGAGATATTAACAACAAATATCCTAAAAGCAAAAGAATTGAATTTATAAAGAAAACTAATTGGATTCTCCCTTGTATTGTACTAGATAAACCAATTTCTGGAGCTCCTACATTTTATACCAATGCAAACAAATCAGGAAACGCTGATTACAAATCAGAATATCTAAGTAAAGTGACTCAAAGCCCTTATAATTCTGTTCAAAAGTCAGAATTATATACCATTGTGATGGTGTTAATGGACTTTACAGAACCACTTAACATAGTCACTGACTCTCAGTATGCAGAAAGAGTTGTTCTACATACTGAGACAGAAGATTTTATTAATGATGAATCAGAATTAACTTCATTATTTATTCAGTTATAAGGAATAATCAGAACTAGAAGTCATCCCTTCTATATAACACATATTCGATCCCATACAGGTCTGCCAGGTCCTTTAGCAAAAGGTAATGATGAAATTGATAAATTATTAATAGGAAATGTACTAGAGGCCTCAGAATTTCATAAAAAGCATCATATTAATTGCAAAGGATTAAAAAAAGATTTCTCTATCACTTGGGAACAAGCCAAAGAAATTTTAAAAAGGTTATCCACCT
This sequence comes from Phyllotis vaccarum, assembly GCA_033318265.1. Classification (NCBI taxonomy): domain Eukaryota; kingdom Metazoa; phylum Chordata; class Mammalia; order Rodentia; family Cricetidae; genus Phyllotis; species Phyllotis vaccarum. The sequence goes on along the minus strand of JARWLC010000004.1, from coordinate 22,447,321 downwards.
GTTCTTTCTATAACCAAACTCCATTACCAGCAGGAACTAATCCTAAAGGTATACATAGAAATGAAATCTGGCAGAAGGATGTATTTCATTATACAGAATTTGGGAAATTAAGATATGTCCATCATACAATAGATACATTCTCAGAATTTCAATGGGCAACTGCTTTGAGTTCAGAAAAGGCTGATTCTGTAATCACACATTTGCTAGAAGCTATGTCCATCATGGGAATACCTGCTCAAATAAAGACTGACAATGCTCCAGCATATGTCTCTACTAAGATGAAACAATTTTTTGCTTATTATAATATAAAGCATATTACAGGAATACCACACAATCCTACATGGAAAGCAGTCATAGAGAGATCAAATCGAACTTTAAAGGATATGTTAAATAAAAAGAAAGGAATAACAAAGACCCCCCAGAGATATAGTACATAGTGCTTTGTTAACTTTGAATTTTCTCAATGCTAATGACAAAGGAACAACAGCTGCTGAAAGGCATTGGACCATAGAAAAAACAGCTGAACTAAATCAGCCTATTTACTTCACAGACGTACTAACCTCTGAATGGAAGCCAGGGTATGTGCTCCCTTGGGGAAGGGGTTTTGCATTTATTTCTACAGGTGAGGAAAAGATATGGATACCATCAAAATTAATAAAGACTCGAACGGAACCAGAGACACTTCATGAAACTAAGAATTGATAGCTCATCAACCTATATTACAATTCTTTCAGTTGTAAATAAAAACAAAGGGTTGGAGCAGGTTTCTGTTCTTGTCTTTACAGGAAACTGGAAATACCCATCTTCAAGAAGTTAAAAGGCCTTGGACATACAGACATCTAAAGCAAAAAAAGAGGCTATCCAGGAAAATTTGCAAACAAAAGAATATGGTAACTATTGGTACCAGTATACTTGATAGGGTAAAATCTCATTACTTAACCTTTACACAATTTTTTATTAGTTAAAGTCCCAGTTTAATTATAATTTAAAGCTGGTTTTAGAGTTGGGTTGTGGCTCTCTCCTTCTCTAAACTCAAGCATACTTGTTAAAAAAAATTCTCTGTATCATATCAGAAGAGCCACCTGATATGAGACAGAAGAATAACAAAAATAAGGGACTATTCTATTGTTATTAATCCTATGCTCAATAAATTGTTATATGTTTAGTTTCCTGTACATTGTGTTGGTTTTTAGTCTCTTATCAGTTTTCTGCAGTGATCCAGGACAAGGCCTAATTGCGAACTGGAAATATCCAAAAGGAAGATGGGGCCCCACAACAATGGTTTCACATGAACTCTGACAAAGCCAGTAGGATGGCAAACACCAATCAAAGATCAGATTTGGACTACAAACTGCTCACGACAATTTTGTAGCAGCTCGATGAGATGAACCAGCTTCACAGGCTACTATGACCAGGACTTGAGACAAGCTATGTTTTCATGTTATGCAAGACTGGACAACAAATGACACAACTACTTATTTCAGGACTTGACATCTAACAAAACTTTTCTATTCAGGATACCCAAAAGATGCCTTCACCCCCAGTCAGCTGGAAGTAAACTTAAGAACACAGTGCCCACACTCCCAAGTGGTGAAGTGGGTTGGTTTTGGCTTTGAAGTGGTGGGGTGGTTTGGTGTTGGTTGTTCAATTGGTTATGGATGATTTTCATTGTTTAGGTTAATTGGTTAAAAATTGTTCATGGTTATGGTTAGAAAAAATTTAAACAAGAATGATTACATTCAAGATTTGTGTTTATAAAATATAAAGAAAAAGGGGATACAGATATATAGGATATAAGGATAGATTATGGAATCTTCTTTTAAAAGGATTTGCTAACTTTAAATATTTTACATTGCATTGGTTTTCTGTATACAAATTGTGCATTTTGAGATTAATTGTGTCATTGTACAAATATTACTATGCTTGTTTCAGGTAGTATACTTAATCAGTTTATCTAACATTGTAATCCAAATTGCTAGTCCGTGAAAGTTTTTATTAATTAAAATATAAAGCAATGCAAGTCAGTAGTTAGACATTACATTCAGACATAGTCATGTTAGATATGTTTTCAAGGTCAAACCAATATATTTTAGATAAACAGGTCTTCTTCAAAAATTTCAGATATCCATAGAAGATGGCATTTAAAATATTTTTAGAACTTAAAGACTTTTCTGGACAGTGAAACAGGTCTGCTCCTGGCAGCCCCAATATACTTCAAGAGAAAAAAGGGCATTGAAGAAACTCCATAAGGAATCTACTTTCCTTGTGGCAATGTTTAGTCATTGGACAAGAACCTGTCCCTGTATTGACTGTTTGACAGTGTGCTATTTGAACTGGACATGCAGGTTCCCTCAGAAAGTGACCTTTCAACTTTGACAGAACAAGCTGAGATGGTCCTTCAGGTTCCTATTTTTCAGAGAAAACTGTCAGAGATGGCTCGTGGATGGTGTGAGGTGGTAGCAGCCCCTGGCATGCTGGGCCTGGATCTTCCTAGAGTTGGGTTGCTTGGGAATGCAGTCAAAAGTGGTAGTAAACTTCATCTAAAGCTAAATACCGACACGAGACCAATAACCAGCAAGTACCGCAAGGGAAAGTTGAAAAGAACTTTGAAGAGTCTTTAATCTACAGGACATAAGGAGAAATGACTGAACTACACCAAAATGGACAGAGCATATTTCCTGCTTCACTGAGATGAAAAGAGACTCTGGGTCTGTAGGCTGAAGATGGATGCTCCAACTTTATAAAGGAACTTTGGGTGACTATCTAGGCAGATAGGTATCATCTTTGTCCTTTCTAGTTTTGGAAGTTGCTTGCACTTCCTAGTTATTTAGGTAAATATTATTCCCTTCTTGGGTCTCTGAGGTAGTTAAAGATGAGATAGTTACAATTTTCTAATAACAGTTTTAGAAAAAGAAAATTTGAAGGTAAAGCTTATAAGTTTTAGAGACATCAAAATAATAGCTTTTAGTTAGAAAGGAAATGAATTAGGTATAATCCTTTGGACTCATCAAAATAGGATAATTAATGAAATATTTTCTTGGAATTGTCAATTATTAATGGACTGGACATTACTCATTTATTGTTTGTATATATTGTATATAATTATTGTACCTATTGTATATTGTTTTTCTTATGTTAACTATCACCTTCTTTTTGTTTTAATTTGACACAAAAGGGGATATGTGGGGATTTAATAAAGTTTCAGAAGTTTTGTAGATATCAGAGGGAATCTACCCACAGTCTATGTGAGGGGTTAGTAAAAGCTCCAGAAGTCCCAGAACTCTAACCACAGTCAGTCTAGGAAAATCAGAGTGGTGATTTAAACCTTTAATCCCAGCACAGGGAGTATCCTGGTAGAGGTGACCTACACCCTTAATCCTAACTGAGTCAAGGTCACTTCAGATTATAGAAGGAATTCTAGGCTCCCAAGCAGGTATGGTGGGGCCACGCCTTAATTATTGAAAGAATACTTAAAATATGGAATTCAAACACAGAGAAAGCCATTCCAATGGAATCAAGGCTGAGGAAGCTAGAAGACAGCTGGGTAAGATTTAACTGTGGTGTTTATTCCCTCTAGTATCTCCAACTTCTTCAGAGATCTATCCCTGAGTCTCATTCTTTCATGCGACATATTATAATTTTAAATCAGTTACATAAACATCATACCTTAAACAAGAGTAGAAAAATACATACAGTATAGCAAAATTGACCTTAAACTTGTTTCAATAAACCAAAATCCATACCAATCTAAAATATTTTGAGATTAACAGCTGATTTTTGGATTAAAGTAAATTTAATAAACTATTTTTTTAAATGACTCAAATAGCATATCTCCTTTTTTCTTCTTAGAAAGAGACTGACTATGACCAGTAACCACTTATAGTGAAAGCAAACATTTATAAACAATATTTTGGGAATTTGGGTATAGTTTTCCATTACTACTTCCTGCTGATTAATGGGCACTGGCAATCTTACAGATTCTTGAGACTGGATCATCTTAGTCTGCAGCCCTGAAGCTGTTGTGACTATCTCTTCCCATTAGAGAATTTTCAGATGATCTTGGCTGATGAAACCATAAAAGACTGGAAGCAATCCACAGGTTCTTGTCTTCTGTGGGAACAAAAGCAGAACATCTCTTCCAAAGCAATATATCCTTAGACCCAAATTTCAAAGTCAAGATACCTATAAATATATATATTCTTGTTTAACTTAGCCACCATTGCAATCAATGTCTTTCTGCATTTAGCTCATTAACATTTAAAATTTTTAAATAAAATACAATAATAACCGTAATCCAGATTCTGTGTCTCATTTCCATTTTTATGTAACTTATCATATTTTTATACTCTATTGTAGTAGTGGGGTTTCTTGGTCCGGGGCAGCCAGAGGCCAAGACCCTGCCGCGCCACACCCCTTAGCCCCAGATGTTGCTGCTTAGGCCCCCAGAAATGATGCAGACACTTATATTAAGTTCATGCTGTTTGGCCCATGGCTCAGGCACATTGCTAGCTTGCTCTTACATCTCAAATTAACCCATTTCTATTAATCTGTCTGTCACATGGCCTGTGGATCATCTGTGTTTCTTATATGTTTCTTCTTGGGCGGCTTGCTCAATCTGTCTGACTCTGCTCTACTTCTCCTACCTATGCTCTGAGTTCTCCTCCTACTGCTTCTTTGGTGCCTGTCATGGCCCAAAACAGCTCCTTTATTTAAAGATTGATATTCACAGCATACAGAAAGGAATTCCCACATCTCTTCCCCCTTTATGTCTAATCAAAAAGGAAGGTTTCAATTTTAACATAGCAAAATTACATATAACAAAATAGCCATCAAGCAAGAATAACAGTTATATCTAGTCTATTTGTATTTAGCAAAATTAAAGAAAATACTCATCATCTACCTTATCTTTATGAATCTAAAGTTTCATATCTCACATATTTTTCAAATGACTAAGAAAAACTGTACCTATAATTATCTAATCTTCAACTACATCAAAGACCACAGAAGGATATATTTACCCAAGTAAACCAGAAGCGCAAGCAACTTCCAAAATCTAGAAATGACAATGATGATGCCTATCTGCCTGGACAGTCACCCAATGTTCCTTTATAAAGTTGGGGCCTCCATCTTTAGCCTACCAGCCCAGAATCTCTTTTCATTTCAATGAAGCAGGAAATCTGCTCTGCCCATTCATCAGTCCCTTCTCCTTGAGTCCTGAAGAATGTCTCACAGTTTTCTCTGCAAAGCAGGAACCTGAATGACCATCTCTGTTTGTTCTGCCAAAGTTCAGAGGTCACTTTCCTATGGAACCTGCATGTCCAGTCTAATCAGCATACTGTCAAGCAGTCAATATAAGAACATGTTCTTGTCCAGTGGCTAACCATTGCCACAAAGAGAGTAGACTCCATATGGAGTTACTTCAAAGCCCATTTTTCTCTTGAAGAAGATTGGTGCTGCCAGGAGCAAGTCTGTCTCACTGTCCAGAAAACTCTAAGTTCTTAAAATATGTTAAATGCCATATTCTGTAGGTCTTAGGAGTGTTTGAAGATTACTTGTCTAATTGAAATATATCTTTGTTTACCTAAAAATCTAACTAACATGCATTTCTTGATTATACATTACAATTTTAAATCAGTTACTTGAACATCATATCTTAAACAAGAGTAGAAAAATACACACAACATAACAGAATTGACCTAAAGTTTGTATCAACAAACCAAAATCTATATCAATGGAAAACATTTCAAGATTAACAGCTGATTTCATGATCTAAGTAAATTTAATAATCTAATTTTAAAAATCATTCATATACCATATACCCTTTTTCTTCTTAGAAAGAGATTAACTATGACCATTAACCATTTATAATGAAAACAAACATTTGTAGGCAATATTTTGGGAATTTGAGTGTAGTTTTCTATTACTATTTCCTGCTGATTAAGGAGTGTTGAAAATCTCACAAATTCTTGAAACTGGATGATAATCTGTAGCCCTGAAGCTGATATGGCCATCTCTTCCCATCAGAGGTATCTTTCAGGGGGTCTTGGTTGATAAAACCATTTTTGCCTGGAAGCAATCCACAGGTTCTCATCTTCTGTGGAAACAAAAGCAGAACTCTTCCAAAGCAATAAATCCTAACACACAAACTTCAAATCAAAATACCTTTAAAATATATATTCTTATTTAACTTAGTAGCCTTTGCATTTGCAACCCATTGTCTTTCTGCAGTTAGCTCATTAACAGTTAAACAATTAAAAGAAAACACAATAATAACCAAAATCCAGATTTTGTGTCTATTTTCATCTTTACATGGCTTATTATATTTTTATTACTCTATTTCTCCTTTTAAGAACTTTCTTTACCTTCTTTATTTTCTCTCTGAAGTCTATGTACCTTTTACACATTGTAACCCATTTACAGGTTTTTTTTTTATCTGAATCTGTTTTATTATGAATCCTTAATCATTTTGCAACCAGAAAAGCTTTAAAATGCCAGCACTCTCTTAAAGAGCCCCATAGTTTTTGCAGATAATGCTGAGTCAGGAAGTTCTCTTAAAGCGTCCATGACTCTGTTGATGCCAAAAGACAGAGCAGACCCAAGAAATGGTGCTACTAAGAAACCATTTTTGACTCTGTTTCCTTTTTGTTCAGTATAAGCAGAAACCTTAAATCAATCACATGCTACTGAATCCTCTGTGAGACTTCAGGAACTGGCCTGGTTGCAGCTTAGGCTGCATGCCACCAGTCTGCTGCTGCCAGTTTGTTTGTTGCATGGATGTCAAGATTTCTCTGTACAATGAGTTGCTTCCAAGACATAATTTAGAAGCTGCTTCTGACTCTCCTTTTCCATGCTCTGGGGCCCTTTTTAATCTTCCTCAGGCTTTATGTGGGTGTTCAGCCATCTGTTACAATGTGGTTTCTGACCCTGTCCTGCCAAAGGTCCAGACCCACAGACCTGCAGTCCCAGACTGCCAGGCCACCCACTGCTGCTTACACCCCACAAAATGACTCAAACACTTATATTAACTTCATGGTGTTTGGCCAATGACAATGCTAGCTCCTTCATCTTACCTGAACTCATTTTCATAAATCTGTCCTGCCATGTGGCCTGTGCCTCACCTGTGTTCCTTACATGTTAATTGTTTGGACTTTTGGCTCAATCTGTATGCTACTCTGCCCTCCTACCTATGCTGATTTCCCCAACTAATTTCTCTGTGGTACCTACTATAGCCCTAATAGTTCTTTATTTAAAGATTTATGTTCACAGCATACAGAAAGACATCCCACATCACCTACTCTTTGAAGTATGGCTGTGACAGGATGAAGTGGCCAGACCAAAGGCCAGTGCCTTTTTGAGATCACTGATGAATCCACCCCCATATCTGAGAGGCCAGAAATTTTTTTCCATTAATAATTAAAATTAGCATGGGGCACTTCTCTAAGCTGGTCACCCAATAAGCAATAGCAGAACCTGTGGACCCAAAGCTCCCTGAGCCATGGATGTCTTTCAGGAAAGGATTGTTTGACTGAAACAAAGGTAAAAGTACTAACTGAGCAATGCAAGCTCCCTGGGGGATGACTGGAACCCTGTAGTATAAGGTTTCTGGCTCTCTGGTCCAGACTTTCTGGCCTAACCTCAAGGTTTAGGCCCACAGACCTGCAGAACCGCAGACCCACAGACCCACAAAGACACACAGATGTTTCCAATAGTTTTAGGCTGATCAGCCTCAGGCCCAGGCACATAACTTGCTAGCTCTCTACCCTTCATCTAACCCATGACTCGTCCTGTTCAGCCATGGGGCTCAGTACCTTTTCTAACAGCAGCATGGTTGTCCTCTGCTTCTTCTGACTTCTCTCTGGCATTCTGCTCTGTGCTTCCTGGTCTCAGAGTTTTTCTTAGTCTGATAGCCCCGCCCACACTTCCTACCTGCCTTTGGCCAATCAACACCTTTTATTAAACCAGTGGGTGGGACAATTATTTACAATGAAGCAACACAATCCCCTACATATCCCTTTTTCTCTTTTTAAACAAAAAGAACTCCAAATCTAATATTCTTTTCCCCCTTTATCTATAAGAACTTATAAACAACACTGTAAATAAATACAAACATCCATAATCCATGATCTGGGAATGTGGGCACTGTTCTCTAGGCTAATCCTGCTGAATGGGGGTGCTGACAATCTCATGGGAATCTGAAAAAAAAAAGTAAGATTATACACAAGTCTTTAGTAGAGTAATCTGTAAGGCTTGGTCATCACAGCCAGTCTCCTTGAAACTGTTCTGGATACAGAGCTCTTGGAACTTTAACAAAGGTACTCTGAAATGCTGAATCATCTGGTGCATCCATTTCCAATGGAGATTTATCAGGGGGTCTTCCTCTATCAAACTTTCTGTTCTTAATCTAAGAATAAATCCACAGCCTCTCATTTTATGTGAAAATAAAACGAAAAACTCTTATCCAAAATAGCATATCCTTGCATTTCAATTTTAATTCAACTTATTTAAAAAAATATATAGGTTGAATTAAATCAACAGCATTCATAATCAATGTTTTTTTTTTTTTAGCAGCTTTTACTGTCATTTTCAGTCAAGAGGTTTAAAGATAAGACAATAAAATACAATATACAGACATTCTTCATATTTTCCATCTTTACATGGCTTATTTATTTATTTATTAATTATATTCTTCTTTAAGGGCTTTCTCTACCTCTTTTTTCTTTCTTTATGACTATGTATATATATTTTCAACACACTCTAAACCACTTTTACTTTTGTAAAAAACTGTCTTTACTGTATATTTATTTCTTAATGGGTTTTGTTTCTGGCCACACCTTTGCTTGTATAGGATGATTTACTCCACCCAGATTCTTCTATTTCTTTCTGTTTCTGAATACATCTTTAATCTGCCAAGGTTAAAGGTTGGTAGGATGGGTGGATGACTCCACCCAGCTCCTAGTCTAATTTCATGGAATTTATCTTTTTAACCCAGGTATTCTGGGAATTTCAGGGTATATATAATTACCAAGTAAAGCTTTGCCATCTGCTGCTCATTAACTCCATTTAAGTATTAGGCAGCAGGGCCTAAAACTCATAAGTAAAAAAACTCACAAATGTTTTGCTTCTAATGCTGAATCACGAAGCTTCTCTTAAAGCCAAGCCACAGTTTGCCTCTGGCAACCAGAGCTTATCCAAGAAAATATCACTACTAAAAAGCCATCTTTGACTCTGTTCTCTTTTTTTCTTTATGAACAGAAACCTTAATTACATCATTTACCACATTTTGCTTACATCTAGGCTCCTGTGAGACTTCAGGAACCAGCCATGTTATACCTTAAGCTGCACTCTAAAAGCCCACCATTGTAACCTAAGCCCACATGCCTCACCAAGGCATCTCAGTACCATGACTCACGTGGGAGACACAATTCAGAGGCTGCTTTGGAATCTAGACCATTTTTAAGCTTTCTATGTCTTTATGCGGGTATATTTGACCCACATTGGGCTGCCATTTGTAGTAAGAGGTTTCTGGCCCGAACTTTTGGGCCTATCCTCAAGGTTTAGGACCTGACTCTCAGTCCCACAGACCCACAGTCCCACAGTCCCACAGAGACATACAGATGCTTTCAATAGTTTTTGCCTGATCAGCCTCAGGCCCAGGCACACATCTTGCTAGCTCTCAACACTTCATCTAACCCATGACTCGTCCTGTTCAGCCATGGGGCTCAGTACCTTTTCTCACAGCAGCATGGTTGTCCTCTGCTTCTTCTGACTTCTCTCTGGCATTCTGCTCTGTGCTTCCTGGTCTCAGAGTTTTTCTTAGTCTGGTACCCCTGCCCACACTTCCTGCCTGCCGTTGGCCAATCAACACCTTTTATTAAACCAGTGGGTGGGATAATTATTTACAATGAAGCAACACAATCCCCTATAGAACCCCCTTTTCAGTTCCAACCATTACCTTAATTTCTCCTACACAGTCCTGATCCAAGGAGACCTCTTATTCCTTGCACAGAGGTATTGCTTCTCCCTAAAATTATGCCTACTGCTCCAGGAGGCAAAGGCCCATACAGTCCAGTGCCCAAAACTTGGATCCCCATCTGGGAAGTTAGTACTGCTCTGGAGGAGGAGCATAGGTTCAATCCTGCACTTGAACAAGGTCATGAATGGTGTGCTTCTCTGGGGAGTAAACCTTATTGGTACACTGATTGAGGTCATGACCTCATACACTTGAGGTTTCAGGCTTGAACAGGCCCCTCACTCCATTTCCCAATTATGGGAGAGGGTTTCTTAGAACATCTGTTTGGATCTCTATTCATTTATCCAATGAGCCCCTTTCTGACATCAAGGACAAAGCAAGCCCTGGTCTGTTTCCTGACTGAATAGGCCTAGGGCTTCTTTGAATGCCAGGACATTGTCCTTTAAAGTGACCTGCTTTTCCACAACTAAAGCAAGTCTTGGGGTGAGTCCCAGTCTGTCAGCCTTGGATAGCTCAATATCTTTACATAGCCTGATATAATCATTTAAATTCTTGCTTCTATGTGGGTGGATAGCCTCCTTACACCACTTGTTAGCCTTTTCATAAGTTAATTGTTTAATTACTGGTCTACCTCTTTCTACATGCCCAAAAATTTGACCTGCCAACTAAAGCAGCCTGTCTATAAACTCAGAACATGGCTCTGAGGGGCCCTGGATTACTTACATAATTGCTCCCCAGTTCCTTTATTAGGCAATACTTTCCTTGCTGGATGCAGCAGCTATCTGAGTGTAAACTCCAGGGTCATAAGCTATCTGGGCTCCTAGGGTGGCATAGAGACTAGCTCCTGTAAGCACCTCTACATTCCTTTGGGGATGACCTACAGTGGCATTGCACCAAGCAGTTTCAGTACAATTCTCCTGATATTCCCCTCTCTATAACAAGTAGTCTCCCCCTGAGAGGCAAGCCCTGCATAAAGTATCCAATCACTAGGTGTAATATTACAGTCCATGTAGGGTTCCATCAGAGCCATGGTAAAAGGAGCTTGGATTCCATAGGACATTACTGCTTCTTTACGTTGCCTAATATACTTGAAAGCTAGAGGATTGTGCTGTCACACCCTATTGCCCTGTGTGTCCAAGATCTCACTGCTGGTAACACTTGTTGAGGGTCATACCTCATTAAATGCTCTACCTAAATTCTAAGACTTTTAAATTCTTCCTCTAAGTTAAGTGGAGCCAAGGCAGGCAGAGCCAAGGTATCTGTAAATGGGTTGAAACACCAAGAGTGTATAAGGCATTTCCCAAAGAATGGCTCCAACCTCTCACTATCAGAGTCTTCCAACTATTCATGGATTTTTTTGTATCTGCTCCTCTAATTCTAGTTCTTCTTCCTCCAGGGTCTTAGAGGCAGGCTTTTCTATTATATTTAAGGTCATTCAAAAAAGCCCGAGACTCCTGTTCCTGAATTTCAGTGAGTATCCTCCCAGCCTCAGCCAATTGCTCTTTTACCTTTATATTATTTCTAAGAAAGGCATCTTTCACAAGTCACCAAAGCAATAATGTAGCAATGGGAAAGTCCTCTGGCCCTTGAAGGCAAAACTTTTCTCACAGATCAAGTTTTATTTGTTCCCAATCTTAAATGCTAAGTTTGTCAGCTTGCAGAAACGAAGGACTAGTATAATCTATAATCTTAACAAATTCTTCAGAAGTTTTATTTTCATTCGTCTTATTCTTAAAAAATAATTCTGATAGCTGTTCAGTTAAAATCTGCCCAGATCTTGCAGCTCCCATATTTCAATTCACCCTATTTCTGAAGTAACCTGTCAGAATGTCTAGTTCTAGAGATTTTCAATTCAACCCACCCTTATATTTCCAAGGTCGACCTCTCAGAAATTCTAATTCTAGAGATTTTCAAATCAATTCAATTCATCCTCCTCAATTAATTTCTCATCTGCTGGCGGGCCTTCCAAGGGCCATTTCTCAGGTTCCCCTCATTCTTGATCTTGCTGGAAGCCTTTATCTGTCACACCTGCATCACCTGAGTGAGCTTCAAGGAAAGGCCTGAAGATTGAAAGACAGATAGACGTGGGTCACTCTTGAAAGAATACCATTTGTTGGAGCTCAGGGAAAGCCTTATATACTTGGGTTGCCCTGAAACCTTGAGTAACCTCTGCAGCTTACAAGAAACACCTGACCTTAACCAACTTCTTTGTTCTCTGCTAAGTTCCCGATTCCCCAGTTGCTTGTACTTTGTTCTGAAAAAGGTTTTGAGAACAGAACAGATCAGCTTCATTGCAGTGGGGTTTCTTGGTCCCTGGCAGCCAGAGGCCCAGACCCTGCCATGTCAGACCCCTTAGCCATCACTACTGCTGCTCAGTCCCCCAGAAATGACTCAGATGTTTATATTAACTTTATGCTGTTTAGCCTATGGCTCAGGCACATTGCTAGCTAGCTCTTACATCTTAAATCAACCCATTTCTATTAATCTGTCTGCCACATGCCACATGGCTCTCCTGTGTTCCTTATATGTTGCTCCTTGGGTGGCTTGCTTGATCTGCCTGACTCTGCCCTGCTTCTCCTACCCATGCTCTCATTTCTCCTCCTACTTCTTCTAATGTGCCTGTCCTGGCCCAAAACAGCTCCTTTATTTAAAGATTGATATTCACAACATACAGAAAGGCATTTCCACATCACAGCTTAATCCAGTAAGTGACAGGACAGTAATAGTGCTAAGCTCTAGGGGCTACAGTATAACCTCTACAAGAAAACTGAGTATAATTAAATCCTTGTGTTTTACTGGGACAAGCACTGTGTTTGAAGCTGTAACAAAGAATGTGACAAGTAGCTTCCTCTAAGAAATGAACTTGAAAAGGTCGGTGGCTGATGTAAAATTGAAAGAAAGGAAAATGTTGACAATAATTTAATAATAATTAGGTGTTCATATGTGTATTTATGGCCCAATAAGACAAAAAACCTTACAATCATGGCATCAAGTTGCCATCATACTTTAAGTTGTAAAGCAATGTGTGGACATTTTTAAAAATTGATGAGACTTTTGAAGAAATATGTTCTTGTCTGGGAGAGAAGGATAATACACAGAACCCAGGGTTTCCAGTGTGGAAGCACGGATTCATATTTAGTTCTAGGTAAGAATCGTAAAATGAAAAACTGTGTCAAGTATTTATGTTCAACTCAAGGACAGGAATCATAACACTTAGTAAGGAATCCTCCCTGTGTCTAGCCTTTCCTGTATTTCCTTTTATGGCATTGTTTTTCTCATTCACATCCAAACTTGCAGTCATTATTAGTGAAGCTTAGCTAAAAAAAAAAAAACAATAAAAAAACAAAAAAAAAAACAAAAAAAAAACCAAGAAAAAAAACAAAGAAAACAAAAAAAAACCAAACTTTTCTACCACTCACTCTTACTGTCTTTGAATTTATTATGTTACAGAAACAAAAGCATCTTAGGACAGAATTACTCATTGCCTTGTGAACAAAAAAAATAGCAATGGATCAAGTTGTGCAGGTATATACATAAAATCTGCAACTCAGGTGGTAGGACAGGCAGATTTTAAGTTATGTTCAACTGCACAATAAGTTTAGAGACAGCCTAACTACATGAGATCATATCAAAAATAATAAAGAAAACTTTGAAAACAAACCAGAACTATAATGCTTTTATTTAAAACACACTGGGCTAAGTGATGCTGAACTGTAACATTTCTCAGTTTCACAGTAATATATTCATATAGCATTAGATAAGAATTAGCAATGGAGAAGTCAATGAATAATTACAGGGCATAAGAATTATAGGTGTGTTGCAGTGACCCTGGAAAGTGCCCCAAATAGAAGATAGGCATTCCCTGGGCCTTGAAGAAAGGAAGCAATGTGAAACATGAGGGCAGACAGGCATGCATCACAGAAGAGGGCAGCAGTGCCCTGGAGGAAGGGACTTCAGAAGGAAATACTTTCAGATGGGAGAGAAGCAGATCTGGTAGCTGGGTGGTACAGAAGCAAATCCATTGGAAACAGCAGTTATATCAAGGTCTTTTGGGTCAACTGGAGATTTCAGGTTAAAGTTCTGTAAAATGCTGGTTAGGAATAAAAATAACTCCATTCGAGCCAGGCCTTCTCCAACACAAATTCGTTTTCCTGAAGATAAAAAAAAAAAAAGAATATAATTAACTTCTTGTCTTTTGCTGAGACAAGAACTGTGTTTGCAACTATAATAAAAAAGAGTTTTTGTCATTTTTTGATAGACTGGATGGATGGGTGGATGGATGGATGGATGGATGGATGGATGGGTGGATGGGTGGATGGATGGGTGGATGGATGGGTGGATGGATGGATGGATGGATGGATGGATGGGTGGATGGATGGGTGGATGGATGGATGGATGGATGGATGGATGGGTGGATGGATGGATGGATGGATGTATAAATAGACACAGTTTTCCTCTGGGTCTGCTATTAGGAAACACACTATTAAAATACATGGATACAAAGATTTAGAGAGTGGAATAGCAATATTGAATATTAGACTTCTCATCCACAGGATGAAAACAAAGGAGCATTCATTTAACTATTTATGAAGGTGAGTGGGCACAGTGAGCATTTGTATTTAATGAAGCACAAAGGTAGAGCTGGTGTACTCCAGAGAACACAGACAACACAGAGGAAGAGGCCATACCACTGCTTTGGAACCAAACACCAAGAAAATGGAAGAGACTCCATTGAAAGAGGAAAAAAGGCAAAAGAGAACATGTCACAGCATAGACAGAAGGCTTCGTTCTCCAGGAAAAGAAATAGCTTAAATAAGCAGATAACCAGGATCCTTCCCAGCAGAGAAGCTTTAAAGAAAACCTTCACGTATCTCTCAGCAATTACTCTGAGTACTAAAGCCAGAAGCCATTTTAAGAATGGTTCTGAACTGTAGAAACTAAACTACTCTTGGGATTAAAAAACCTGACATCATCACAGAATTTCCATGGGTAGTCCACAGCTATAACTGGATATGCAGTGGCCAACCAGAAACAGATGCTGACAAAATAATCTTTGGTGTGTATTGAATATACAATGTCCCTTATTGGATCTTATATTTAAATACATAGACCCCAGTTAAAAACGCTATTTTACAATGTTGTGGAAATTTTAGTACATAGGGCCTCACAATGGAAAGTCAGTCACTGAATGTGGATCTAGAAGGTTTATAGTCTTCCCCACTTCCAACCTACTGTATGTTTGTGTTCAGCCAAAATGTGAGAATATGAGGGATCTCAACTGCTCTTTCTTGGCACCATAGAGGAACCCATTTCCTCCTCCATAATACACTATATGCCCTCAAACTTTAAACCAAAATAAGCTCTTAAATGGCTTCTTGTCAAATATTTTTTCACAAGAACAAGAAAAGTAACATACAGAAAGCTGGTACTAAGGAATGGGCTATCATGAAGCTAGCTGCCTTTTTCATAGAGTTCAAGGTGTTTTATTCTATAGGAAGACATCAATAGTAGCTCAGTGATACATCTGCACACACAGTCTAAGCACATTGTGGTCTAGCATTGTGATTTTGGAAAGAACGAGTCAATACTCTAAAGTACCACTAATATGGCTCAGCAGATATGTTTCATCTCATAAAAAGTACATGGACATCAGGAATGGTGATCAGATCAAATATAATCTAGCATCCTAAGAGAAAACAACAAGGAATGTTCAAGGGATACCTACAGGTAACTTTGCTACCTTAGAAATAATTATTTAAGATTCAAATATAATTACATTTCCCCTTTCTTTTTCTTTATGTAACCTTTTCCATATGCCCCTTTGCTTTCTCTCAAATTCACGGTCTTCTTTTTTTGTTATTATTGCATATAAATATAACATGCAGTTTATATGAATATATATCATTAAATGAATATGTAACATATACATATGTAGATATAGAAATACAACCTGCTGAGTCCACTAGTGTTGCTTGTATGTAATATGTTATAAAACAAACGAGAAACCTCATCAAGAGGGTAAAAATTTCTCCCACTCTTAGCATTCTTTAGTTATCTGTTGTTCTTTGTTTAAGGGGAAAAACCCTTGAGGTTTGCCCCTTCTGTGTTTGGTAAGAAGTTGCAGATAAAGTAATTTTATTATTCTAAAAGTCCATTTTCATGCAACTTCTACTGAGCACATTTCTCCAATTATACCAACAGTACTTTCTTTTACAAATAATGTTATTATAGAAATTTATTTTTTATTTTTACAGTATTTATTAAATTATGTTACATTTGTAAACATTTATTAAGTTGACATTTAAGAAATAGTGTATTACCTTTAATATCGAGATTTTTACTATGAAACTTATATGATCAGTTAGCTTCATATCACAGATTTTATGCTTTTCCCAGTATAACTGTATCTAGTACACTTAGAAGGAAGAAATCCAGCCTGGAAAATGGAACCAAGAAAATAACAAAGTAGGCACCCCTTGTTCTTACATTATTGTCACCAGAGTAAACAGCATTCATGATAGCTATCTTAATTTCTTTGAAAACAGAAGTGGTCCACATCTCTTTCTTCTTCAGTGGGAAGCAGGCCTTCAAGAGATGGAAACCAAAGAGAACAAGATGTAACGTTTTTAAAGACATTTAATGTTCTAGAGTATATAAAAATCACCTTTCACCAGTGTTCAATAAACATTAAAGTGAAAATAGCATAAACACTAATGACAGTTAATAACCAAATGGTAGAAGGACAGGATAATGGCAAACAGCTAAGAGTATTTACAGTAGTAAAATGAGGAAGGGAACATGACCCTGTAACATAGATATCAGATTAACTAAGAAAAATAAGCTATATTGCTAGAAGCATATTATGGGTCTCAATTTGAAAATGATAAAAATTCTAAGTAGAAAAATATGTTATAAGAAGAGACTGTGCTTACCAGGGTCCCTTCTTACCCTCACTCATCAGGTGACTGAATTTTCCTCACAGAAGGCAGATTTGCTCTCAAAAGAAACTGGGCATAAGAAGACCTATTGATGTGGCAATGTCTTTCTGTGTGCTGTGAATATCAATCTTTAAATAAAGGAGCTGCTTTGGCCCATGACAGGCACCACAGAAAAAGTAGGAGGGGAAATCACAACATAGGTAGGAGACGTAGGGCAGAGTCAGAGACTGACCAAGCCAGCTGCCCAAGAAGAAGCTTGTAAGGAACACAGGTGAGCCACAGGCCATGTTGCAGACAGATTAATGAGAATGGGTTGAGTTAAGATGTAAGAGCAAGCTAGCAATGTGCCTGAGTCATAGGCCAAACAGCATGAAGTTAATATAAGTGTCTGAATAATTTCTGGGGCCTGATCAGTGGCATGTGGCTAAGGGGTTTGGGGCTGCAGGTCTGTGGGTCTGGACCTCTGGCTGCCCAGGACCAAGAAATCTCACTGTAACATCCTATGTTCCGTGATCTGGAGTAGCTGACAGAGACACAGCAATGCACAGGGATGAAAGGGAGTTGTGACTGTTCCAGTCTTGAATTGAGACTATGAGAGCACTTTCTCCATCTTCTAAATTTCAGCAACAAGATCTATGTTTTAGATAGGATAGCAACTGTAAAGGTATCTACACTTTACCACTTTAATATAAAGTTCTAAGTACCCTCAGAATAGAGAGAATAAAATCTCCAACCCAAAAATGAGTCATGGGGTTTCAGAACATCAGGAGTGAAGAGAAAAACAAAATCCTTTAGGGAGATTCCTGAGTCACATGTGAATATTTGCATTGAGACTGCCCAGATGCTAAGCACAAATGTAGGGATAGACTTCAGTGATTATGTTCACTTTTTCTTCTTTCACAAAGTACTTGAGAGTATTTTTACATACATCTCTGGAGCAGATTCAAGGACATCATGAGCATCAGGGATTGAAAAGGACAGCATAGCAGAGGAGGGTGAGACTGTAGAATAGGTTTCTGGACACCAAACCAACAAACAGCTCTCAATTCTGTATTTACCATGTGTATGCTACAGGCATGAACAGAGATTATGGGACAAATAAGAATTAATGTATGGTCTGATCCCCTTTAACTGAGATTTTATTCCAGGAGCTAAAGCATCTATTTAAATCTTTAGAAGCAATTCTAACTCATGAAATAGAAAACTACAAACTTGGAAATGTATCAATCAAAATGAGTACTAATAATGGAAAATGATCATAGTTATTAAGTTAGAGAATAGTATTTATCTACCTTCAATGAACCTAACAATATGTATTCTAATAACTAAGGCTGAACTCTAACACTTATTGTTAATGAAGTTATAGAAAACATGTATGTATGTAATCTATTTGTAGATACCTTTTAGTATATGGAATATAACTGTAACTCAGATCTTTAATATTTCATAACAGAAAGGCAATATATATTTTATATAAGTGGGTATATAAGAAACATTTATATCTGCAAATATTACATTTCAGAAACAATTTAATTTTGAACTTGGCTAATTCTACTATTTCAAATTACACATATATGCACACTCACATACTAATGAATAATTTAAAAAAATATATAATGAGAAAATTCAACATTTGATTTCTAATTGTCCATCAGACTATTATATAATAATCAATTCTATTGTTTACTATTTGAAATATTTAATTATTCTCCTTTCATTTACTGTTATGATAAGTATATATAGTTGTATAAATTTTATAAAGCTAGACCACGAGCTGGGTGGAGTCATCCAGCCATACTAGCCAAGCCTTTAATCCTTAGCCACACCTTGGCAGATTAAAGGTGTGGTCAAAACCAGAAAGAAATGGATGGAGCTTGGTGGAGTACCCTAGCCAAGCAAAGGTGTGGTCAGAATTGGAAAAAGATAAGAAATAAGAGAGGTAAAGACAGGTAAGAAGAAGAATATAAATGGTTTAGTGTGTATTAAAAAATATATGTAGGCTTGAGAGAGAAAATAAAAAGGAAAAAGAATGAAGAAAGTCCTTAAAAAAGAAATAGGGTAAATAGAAATAGTAATAAGCCATGTAAAAATGTAAAATACAAAGAGTGTCTAGATACTGTGTTGTCAGCCAAAACAAAGAAGACCCCAGACCTAGATTTCTTGTAAGACAAAAAAAAATTTATTACATCCGCAAATGGGCTCAAGGCAAGAAGATAGCCAAGAGCCCAGAATGTTCTCATGGCAGAATTTTTATACAGTACTTTAGGTAGAGGACAGGGATATAGCACTCTGGTAAAGGGAAGGGGGTAGTTGCAATGGTTCTCATAGTTACTCAGGGTGGTCTCCTGTGCAGGTCAAGCTGACCAGGGGATGTGTCTCAGGAATGTAAGAAGCAAGCTTTGTTTAGACTACACATCCTGCATATATCTGGGAAATTCTGTAAACAAAAACCTTTCCCAAGGATGCAAGTCCTTGGTTACTGTGTCTCAGCCAAATTCAGTTAGTCTTAGGGGCCTTGGGGAGAGGTGGGGAGAGGCAGCTTGGTGGGCAAACAGCTATTGTGACAGTGGAAAGTCAAGTGAAACAGGATTTTTCTATTATTTTAGTGAGAAAGAGTCAAACAGTATTCTTCTATTATTTTACTCTTTCAACTGTTTCCTATTGTCTTGTCTTAAAGTGTTTTGACTGACAATGAAGCCGTTAAATCTTCTAAAATCCATTTGATTATAAATGCTGTTGGATTAATTCAACCTATACATTTTGTAAATTATTTGACTTTAAAATTGAAATCAAAAGATATACTACTTTGGAGAAGAGATTTTATTTCCACAGAAAATGTGAGGCTGTTTTATGGTTTTCTGAGAAAGGTACCGAGCTATATGCCTGGATAGGACAAGTATCATGGGTTAGTTTAAAAGCAAGAGCAAGGTAGCAATATGTTGGAGGCATAAGCTGGCTCATCAACATAAAATTGATACAAGCATCTGAATCACAGGACAGACAGGCCAGAAGCATAATACTACAAATGGTGCCCAGCATGGGGCTCACACCCATGACCCTGGGATTAAGTCTCATGCTCTATTGACTGAGTCAGCCAGCCATCCTAGCCAAGTCTTTAATCTTTAGCCACTCATTGGCAGTTTAAAGGTGTGGACAGAAAAAGAACTAGAGGAAGATGGGTGGAGTCAGACACCCTAGACAAGCAAAGTGTGGTCAGAAAAATAAAAGAAATGAGATATACAGTAAAGACAGATTCAAAAAAACTCTAAGTGGCTTAGAGTGTGTTAAAAATATACATATGCTTGAGGGAGAAAAGATAAAAGAAAAAGGATAAAGTTCTTAAAAAGAAATAGAGTAAAAAAAATCCATGTAAAGATGGAAATTACAAAGTATGTCTGAATACTGTATGTTATTGTATTGTCCTTAAGTATTTTTAAACTGAAAATTAAACAGTAAAAGCTACAAAAGACATTTGATTATAGATGCTGTTAGATTAATTCAATCTATATATTTTGTAAATGAGTTGACTTTAAAACTGAAATAAAAAGATATGTTACTTTGGAGAAGAGGTTTTATTTTTATGTCCACAGAATTTGAGAGGCTGTGGATTTATTCCTGGTTAAAGAAAATGAAGCCGGATAGAGGAAGACCCCCCCCTCAAAAGTCTACAATGAAAATGTATAGATGATTCAGCATTTCAGAGCACCTTGGTTGTACTTTCCTCTGAGATCTTCATCCAAAACAACTTTAAGAATACTGGTTGAGATGAACCAGCCTTAGAGACTACTTCTCTAAGGACTTGTCCATAATCCTAAAATTTTTTGGGTCCCCATGTAACTGCCAGCACCCTTGTTCAGCAGTAAGCCTGTAGAACTATGCCCACATACCCCATAAAATGGATTATGAATGTTTATGTTTGTTTATAATGTTGGTTATAAGTCATTATAAGTAATGGGAGAAAAAATGATATTAAATATCAGGTTCATTTTGTTTTAAAAAGAAAAAAAGCAAAAATGTAGTGGGATGGTGTTCTGTTCCATTGTTAATAATTGTCCCACCAATCGGTTTAATAAAAATGCTGATTTGCTAAAGCCAGACAGGAAGTGTGTGTAGGGCTACCAGACTAAGAAAACTCTAAGAACAGGAATATATACCACAGAGACTCCAGAGAGGTCAGCAGATGCAGAGGACAACTATGCTTCTCTGAAAAAAGATACTAAGCTGCATGGACGAACAGGATAAGAATCTAAGGGTAAAGAGCTAGCAAGTTATATGCCTGGGCCCCAGGTCAATCAGCATAAATTTAATATAAGTATCTGTGTGTTTCTGTGGGACTGATGGACTGGGCTAAGGGGCCAGACCAGAAATTCCAGGCCAGGAACTTAATAAACATGCTCCCCACCCCCTGGTATAAAGACTGAGCTAGGTATCTCTCTGCAGAGAATTGGCTCCAAAAAGCAAGTTCATGCATTAGGGATAAATCTTGGTCCCACTAACAGAGGCCCCAACAACTGCTCAAGTCAAACAACTATCATCCATATTCAGAGGGTCCAGTTCAGTCTCATGCAGATTCCCCAGCTGTCATCCAGTGTCAGTGAACTGACAGTAGCTTGGGTCAGCTGTCTCTGTGGCTTTCCCCATCATGATCTTGACCCTTTTGCTCATATGATCCCTCTTCCCTCTCTTCAAAAGTACTCCAGGACCTCTGCTCAGAGCTTAGCCATGGATTTCTGTCTCTGCATCTATTAATTTCTGAATGAAGGTTTATGATAACCATTAGGATGGTCATCAATTTGATTATAGAGGAATTTAAGTTTAGACACCTACTCCTCTACTATTGCTTAGAGTCTTAGCTGGAGTCATCATTGTGGATTCCGGGGATTCTAACACTCAGTTTCTCCCTAGTCCCCAAATGGTTTCCTTTGTCTAGATTTCCATTTTTCTTCCCCGACTTTAGCATCCTGTTTCCTCATATTCTATTCCCCCCTCCCCTTACCTGCCATGATCATAATTTACTAGATTTTACTTGTTTCTTCTTCCCAGGGGGATCCATGGATGTCTCTCTTAGGGTCGTCCTTGTTACCTAGCCTCCCTGGAATTGTGGATTATAGCCTGATTGTTCTTTGTTTTATGTCTAATATCCACTTATAAGTGAATGCATACTATTTTATCTTTCTGGGTCTGAGTTATCTCACTCAGAATGATTTTCCTTTTTCAGTACATTTGCAAGGATCTTTGAGTTTGGACCTCTGGCTGCCTAGGTCCGAGAAAGCCCTTTGTAATAGATGGAGTCCCTGTGTGGGCAAATATCCACTTAAAGCCTGAGAAAGTTTTAAAAAGGGTTTTAGCACAGAGACTGAGCCAAAGAAGATTCCAAATTATGTATATGAAACAGGTCATTGTACAAGGAAAGCGTGGTGTCCACATCACATTCAAAATGGTGCTGGCAGACTGGCAATAGGCAGTGTAATCTACAACCAGACTGGTTCTTAAAATCTCACAGAAGACTCAGTAGCATGTTACTGATTTAAGGTTTCTGTTTATTTTGACCAATAAGGAAACAAAGACGGATACTTAGTAGCAACATTTTCTTGGGTCTACTATGTTTGCTGGCCACAAACACACATGGTTCCTTTAAGAGAACATACTGCTTCAGATTTATTTGCAAAAATTATGCAGCTCTTTAAGAGAGTGTATTTTAAAAGCTCTTATGTTTGAAAGATGATTAAGGATTCACAATAAAACAGATTCAGATGAAAAGAAAAACCTGTAAATGGGTTACAATGTATGTAAAAGGTATATAGGCTTCAGAGGGGAAAAAAAGAAGATAAAGTCTTTAAAAAGAGAAATAGAGTAATAAAAATATAATAAACCATGGAACAATGAAAAATAGACATAAAATCTGGATTTTGGTTGTTTTTGTGCTTTCTTTTAATTTTTTAACTGTTAATTGGCTAACTGCAGAAAGACAATGGATTGCAAAGGCTGCTAAGTTAAACAAGAATATATATTTTAAAGGTATTTTGATTTTAACATTTGTGTCAAAAGATTTATTGCTTTGGAAAGGTTCTGCTTTTGTTTCCACATAAGATGAGAACCTGTGTATTGCTTCCAGGCAAATATAGTTTCATCAACCAAGACCCCCTGAAAAAATCACTGATGAGAACAGATGGCCATATCAGATACAGGGCTGCAGACTATGATCCAGTCTCCAGAACCCATGAGATTTTCAACACCCCTTAATCAACAAGAAGTAGTAATAAAAAACTATGCCCAAATTCCCAAAATATTGTTTATAAATGTTTGTTTTCATTATAAATGGTTAATGGTCATAATCTCTTTATAAGAAGAAAAGGGGGATATGGTATATGAATAATTTTTAAAAATTAGATTATTGAATTTAGTTAGATCAGAAAATCAGCTGTTAATCTCAAAGTGTTTTGCATTGGAATGGACTTTGGTCCATTTACAAATTTAAGGTCAATTTTGTTATGCTGAATGTATTTTTCTACTCTTGTTTACAGTATGATGTTCATGTAACTGATTTAAAATTTTAACGTATAATTAAGAAATGCAGGTTAATAGTCACTTTTAATAATCAAACTTATAGTTATGTTATTCATGATTTTTTGGTATACAAAGATATATTTCAATTAGATATTTAATCTTCAAATACTTCTAAGACCTACAAAATATGTCATTTAAAATGTTTTAAGAACTTAGACTTCTCTGGACAGTGAGACAGATCTGCTCCTGGCAGCACTAATTTACTTCAAGAGAAAAATGGACATCAAAGAAATTCCATATGGAGATTAGTTTCTTTGTGGCATCAGTTAGCCACTGGACATGAACCTGTTCTTATATTGACTGCTTGACAGTATGCTGTTGAAACTGGACATCTAGGTTCCATAGGAAGATGACCTCTGAACCTTGGCAGAACAAGCTGAGATGGTCATTCAGGTTCCTGCTTTACAGAGAAAACTGTCAGACATTCTTCAGGACTCGAGGAGAAGCAACTGATGAACTGTACCAGAATGGGCAGAGCAGATTTCCTGCTTCACTGAAATGAAAAGAGACTCTGGGCCTGTAGGCTGAAGATGGATCCCCCAACTTTATAAAGGAACTTTGGATGACTGTCCAGGCACATCTCTGTCATTTCTAGATTTTGGAAGTTGCTTGTATTTTCAGTTTACTTGAGTAAATATATCCTCTGTGGTCTTTGATGTAGTTGATGATTAGATAGTTATAAGTGTAGTAGTGGGGTTTCTAGGTCCTGGGTGGCCAGGGACCTGGACCCACAGACCTGCCGCCCGAAACCCCTTAGCCACCCAGCCGCTTGCTCAGACCCCCAGAAATGACTCAAATGCTTATATTAACTTCATGCTGTTTGGCCTATGGCTCAGGCACATTGCAAGCTAGCTCTTACATCTTAAATCAACCCATTTCCATTAATCTGTCTGCCACGTGCCCTGTGGCTCACCTGTGCTCCTTACATGTTGCTCCTTGGGCGGCTTGCTCGATCTGTCTCTAACTCCACCCTTCCTTTCCTACCTATTCTGATTCCTCCTCCTACTTCTTCTATGGTGCCTGTCATGGCCCAATACAGCTCCTTTATTTAAAGATTGAGATTTACAGCATACAGAAAGGCATTCCCACATCATATAGGTACAGTTTTTCTTAGCCATTTGAAAGGTATATCGAAGGTATATGTAAAACTTTAGATTCATAAAGATAAGGTTGATAAGAATATTTTCTTTAAGTTTGCTAAATACAAATAGAGTAGATATTATAACAGTAATTCTTGCAATTGTAGATTTCCATATGTTACCTCTTTCATCCTTCTCTTATTTTCAAACACAAAGTAGAGAAACAAGCCAAAAAATAGTATGACTGGGTTATTGAAGCCTTCAAGATATTCATTTAAAAATTTGTCAATCACCATGGAAAAATATGACCTGAAGTCATCAATAGAATAATTATCAGCCATTACCTCAATTCAGGTATGATGATGACGTTTAGTCCACAGGTGTCACAGTAGTGTTCAATGCCCTGCCCACTATATGGCAGATGCAGAGACTCTCAGCAGCAGGAGGCTACCTATTGACCCTATGTGGTTTTGAAGGGCCCCAGCAGGCAGAATACAATCCTTGGAAAAAGCAAATTCTCACAAATTAAGACAGGATGTCAATCAAAAAATAGAAGGGTTTTTCTTTCCTTTGTTCACTTGCGTGAGTAATTTACAGTTGCCCGGGTCACAATCTGTGACCACATGGGTTTGCTGGGGGTGGGGGGAGGGCATAACTGGCTATTGGGGCCAGATGGGCCAAGCCGCCACCTGAATTTATAGTTTCCCGGGTCACAATCAATGACCACGTGGGCTGGCTGGGGGAGGAAGGGCATGACTGGTGCTCTAAACTTGACCTGTTCTTCAAAACTTGACCCATGCATTCCAAGCCTGGCTGTTGAGCTCAGCTGTGGTGGGACCAGCATGCTCTAAGCTTCACCCAGGCTCCAAACTTGACCTGTGATCTATGCCTGGTCTTTGGGCTGAGCCACAACACAAATGGATACCTTATGCCCATGGGCACAGGCCCGGGGATGTTGGGTGCCAGATGTAGGCAGAGTTTTACTTACAAGGCACCAGTCCAAGATTAATATTTATTAAAATATAAATCAACACTCACGATATAGGTTACAGCTTACAGTGGAGCCTAAACAGGGACTGGAGTCTGGAACGATGGACCATGGATTCCAAACCCGTCTCTCCAGAAGCCAGGAACCAGGCAAAACAGGCTTTCCAGGGTCCCAGCAGCCCCTTATCAATGAGGTTGGCCACACCCCCTTCAGGGGCCAGGGATCCTGGTTAAGATCCTGGGATCTTATCAGCTGACACCTGAATCCCACTACACTGGTTAGGTTCAAAATACCTTGTTTACTTCAGTTCTTCTCAAAGGAACTCACCATATGATTTCCTGTGGTAACAGGTGCTATATTTAGTATGAATATGCATCTTCCACCCACCACCCAGCCCTGCTGTTGAAGAACTGCTGGTTCACCTGAAATTATAGTGTGGAATAGAAGAGTCTGCCTTTCTTTTTTTCTAATCCTTTTGAAAAGTTAAAAAAAATCATTGTGATTTTTGTTTTTAACTATATCTTTGTATTTTGTCCCAGGGAAAATTTTTTTGGCTGATTAATTGATAAAATAGTAATATTGAGTCCAGGTTTGTTTAATAAATGTTTGTATGTTTTAAGAGAAAAGAACTTTAGTGCTGTGAAGAGGCTAGTGTGTTCTAATTCTAGAGCCAAATGACCTCAGGCCATCTTACCTTCCATTTTAGTGACCCCCAACTTTCTATATGACCTATTATCTTTGTGACTATTAGCTAATCTTTTTGAGTATGTAGAGAAATCACAAACTTCTACCAATCAAAATTCTAATAATGTCATAAAATATCTAAGGTCTGTACCTGAGAGTTTTCCACATTGTATAATCACATTACTGTTGTGGGTCTATGCTTTTGTACATTGTAAATATTTGTCACTCCTATTTGTTTAATACAATTCCAATTGGTCAAGTAGCTAGACAGGAAGTATAAGAAGGGTTAGCAGACTAAGAGAATTCTGGAAAGCAGAAGAGCAGAACACAGCCTCCAGCAGATGCTGAGGAAAGGTGATGAGAATGCTTCTCTGATAATAGGTATCAACCCATGGGGCTAAACAAGGTAGGAATCATTGATTAGTTTAAGAGTTAGAAAGTAATAAGCCTTAGGCATAGACCCAAAACACTTGAAATTAATATAAACCTCTATATGTTTATTTGGGAATAAGTAGCTATTAGATTGCTGGGACTGCAGGTTTGGACGTTGGGTGTAAGCTGAGCATGAAACTTCCTATTACACCTTAGCTAATGCTTACATCAATACATTTGACAAAAGCCTTTGTTTATAGTTTTTTTTGGTAGATTGTTGCCATGTTAGAATAAGGTATTAGGGGAAATATTATTCCAGTTTTCTAAGCTATAGTCCCTCACAGTTGGCTTTAAAAGAAACTATTTTTTTTTTTTTGAGTGAGCGATATTTATGAGACACAGAGGAGGGACTATTTTAGAAGAGATAGATACTACTTGTCAGACTGAGGAGGATCCAATGTAGTAAAGATAGGATATTCATAATGTCACAGTCTTGATATAAATAAATACACTGGCATTATGAAGTCTATTCAATTGTATAATAAATAGGTACTAGTAATTTTTCATAAAAATACCAAAATACTTTAAAAATTATGTGATGCTGATGAAAGAACAGATAAGATAAAACATAAAATGTAAAATAAGGTCAATAAAACATTTTCCCAAGAATAAATTCATCTTTGATTGAATTATAGTGATGGATTATACTCTGAATCACCAACAGTTGTTAAGAAACAAAGCAAAATGCAGGACAGTTGAGTTCAGAGGCCCATCTCTCTTAAGTGTTCTTTTATTGTTATAAGCATTGTGCTGACTTATAAATGTGCTAGAACAAGTATCGCCCTGGCTATGAAGCCTATTGAGACTTTTTATTTAAATGTAGTTTTTTATTTGTATTTTCTAACATTATTACTTGTGAAATAAATTATTACTTACTTTGATGTTAAATAATGAGAATAACCATGACTTTGGGTTATTGAACTTTATCTTGGCTTCCTTTGTAGCTATTTTGTTATCTTTAAGCAACATTACAAAATTTGAGCAAACTTTGCTGACTTCCGTGTTAAAACAATGATGATATAATTATTAACTAGATTCATGATTACTGTGAATGTTGGTGATTATGATCACCATACCTTAGTGTATATTCCTAAACTGTGATAGAGATAATGAAAATAAATGCTTTTGTGCAGGGAGTGTGGCAAAATACAAGCAGTGTGGGTTACGTTAGAAATGTGTCCTTAGGCTCAGGTATTTGAATACTTGTTGACCCTTGGTGGTGCCCTTTGGGGAGGTTTAGGTCATATCAATCATTGTTACTATCTCTAGACAATTGTGCTTATCCAGTTTTACATATACACTAGTGGGATGAGGTGAATTCTAATACCTTTCTTTAAGACTCTATGGTATGTTCACTAGATAGTCACTTTGATTTCTAAATTCTTCCACTATGAGCTGTGGGATACTGACTGTTCTTTCTGTCCCATTCCTTTTAGAAAAAAATGTTTTTCATGGTTGAACTAGACAACATTAAAAAACAAACAACTTTCTTTAGTGAAAACTTAATATATATTTTATAATTCTAGATGTGTGATTGATAAGTATGCTTTGTTATCTTAGTTTTATAACTGACCAAAAGTGAAATAAGTAGCTTTAAGGTTTCAATTACTGCTAACAATATATCCAAGTGTTTAATATAGCAGAGAAATATTTTAAATATGCATAACTATGGTGGCACATAAAATGTTTATAGTCATTGGGAAAATGTGGCAGAAGAATTGTCAGTTTAAGGTCAACCTAACCTACATGGAAAGACTTTGTTAAAAAATAAATATATTTCATAGAATATACAAACAATTGAAGTCATAAATTTCTACATGGTCACTACTCTGAGAATGAAAAGATTGGGGATTTATCTATGATTTCAAAATTAATCTACTGATTCTTCGAAATAGTTGCACATTAGATCCTTGTTTGTTTTAATTAGCACTACCCCGACAGCAATCAGCATATTCAAATAAGTACCCTGTAAAGTATGACAAGGGTAAAGAACATCTTATTTTCTCTCTATCAAAAGAACAAAATCTGTTTGAGAGAGAGAGTGAGAGATTAAAGGTTATCTGATTAATCAATCGATGATGTTTCCAAAAAGAACATGATGATTCAGCAGGTAGTATTATAAAAGGTCCATGCTGGCTGATCACATCTGTGTCAGTGAGAAAGGTCTCCATGGATCCAGTCCTGGTCTTGGTTCTCAGTCTCTCCTGTCTGTTTCTTTTCTCAGTCTGGAGACAGAGATCTGAGAGAGCGAAGCTCCCTCCTGGCCCTACACCTCTTCCAATTATTGGAAATTTCCTCCAAATAGATGTGAAGAATTTCACCCAATCCTTGACCAATGTAAGTATTCTTTGTGCTTGATTAAGAAGATAAATTGAAAGCTGCTTTAAATAAAACTCTAGTATCAGAGGCAATGTTGTTATGAACTAGCATAAAGTCAAAAGTCTTGCAAAGTATTGTTTATCTTATGACTTTTGCAGATAGTCCTTGTCAGGAGTTCAGTAATGAGTGAGGTCCCAGGTGACAGTATATTTATGTCATTACCAGGAGGCAGGTGGATGGTCTACATGAAGTTCTGGTGGTCAGCATCTTGCTGAATGTTTTGTTGTGAAAATTCATTGTAACCTTTGTGTAATAGTTACCTGAGCTCTGAACCATTATATGGTTCACGGTAGGTGATCAATAACTGACAATCACCATGTGATATTGATATGCCTCAGAACCATTTGAAGCTGAGTTATGCCTGAACAAAAAATATTAAAATATTAAATACATTGAGTCATAATATTAATGTGATTGAGGTTGACTCCATGGAAACAAAAATACCATTTATTTATTTATTTATTTGTTTGTTTATTTATTTAGTCATTTATTTATTTATTTATTTATTTATTTATTTATTTATTTATTTATTTATTTATTTATTTATTTATTTCTAGCATTTAACTTTTTCTTTTCTGTTTCCAGTTCTCAAAAGTCTATGGCCCTGTGTTCACCCTGTACTTGGGTAGGAAGCCTGCTGTGGTGTTGCATGGGTATGAAGCAGTGAAGGAAGCTCTGATTGATCACGGGGAGGAGTTTTCTGGAAGAGGAAGCTTCCCAATGGGTGAAAGAATTAGTAAAGGCCTTGGTAAGTAAGTGTACATGTTCATATGAGTGCTGCACAGTGTTTAGAGTGGAAGTGGAGACTGAATGAGGGGCTGGACTTCTTCCTAAGGCACTGGTTGGCCCTCTTCATGGTTTCCACCCATGAGATTTCTCATCTGTTTCTTGAATTTATTTCTAGTGTTTTACCATTTCTTTAGGCATTGCTTTTAGCAATGGGAATATATGGAAAGAGATGAGGCGCTTCTCAGTCATGACTCTGCGGAATTTGGGCATGGGCAAAAGGAACATTGAGGACCGTGTTCAAGAGGAAGCACAATGCCTTGTGGAGGAACTGAGGAAAACCAAAGGTAAGTGCAGGTTTATACATTTACATCGTCATCTTGGTATATGTGTATGTCAGGTCGATCTTATCCTAACTTCTTTTTTTTAATCAGTAGCAATGAATATGGGCTTCATTCTAATTTTCTGCTGAGCTACAGAACTATGCATTTCCATTAGCACAGGTGAAATTAGTCTATGAGAATCATTTCACTACAGAATAAGTGCTATTGATAATGTTGAAAGATCCAGATCAGATGACATTTGTTTTCATTTTCTTGTTTTACAGAGGTTGAGCAAATTAACTGTGAAGTACAGGCATTCTTATAGGCCAACGTTTATACATAGACAACAATATTTCACTTTATGTTTTTTACTTTTCATTAATTATTATGTGTGCTAAAGCATAATATCAAAATCATATTATTTGTTTAAAAAATTGTTTACTACATTTGTATATTATACAATGCATTTTGATTGTGACCCACCACAAGCTACTCTGAGATACACTCCTCCTTTCCTATCTATTATACTTTCTGTTGCCTCTTTAATTAATACCCACAAAACTGATTTATGCCTGACATAAATAATTTTAAATACAATTTTTATTAGTACTTTGAGAATATTTTACTTATTTAAAAACATGTTTTAATTGAAATAAAATTGGATAATTCCTCCCTTTTCTACTTGTATCCCTTTTAAGGTGTTCTTCATTGTCCCCTTTTTGGGCTTTTCCACTCTCCAATTTGTAGCCTCCTTTTCTTCTATTATTGCAGACAATATCCTCATATTCAAGTTCTTGAGTTCACAGCCTAAATATTTGAAGGACTTTCTTCCTTCTACATATTTCCAAATATCTGAAGTTCTTCCTACCAAATAAAGTGTAAAGAAAGCCTGAAAATAAGAATTAATCTGTTAATTTAATGTATACACAGAAGAAATATCCCAATCATTTATTTTAAACTGTTTTTTTTTGTCTTAAATAAGACATTTTCTGTTAGCATAGAATATAATCATGTTTTTAAACCTTGGCATAGCCACAACAATACCAAGGGCTTTCCTGTTATTCACATGCTTAATAATTTATATAGAACCATGTTAGTTTATGTGATACTTATGTGGGGTCTTCAAATTTAAATTTAGAATTAGTTTAAGTGTAAAGTGTATGGATCATTTAATCAAAGAAAGTTTGCTATAGATGATAGTGCCCTGAGAGCTGGAGAGATGTCTTATCA
Organism: Phyllotis vaccarum; assembly: GCA_033318265.1. Lineage (NCBI taxonomy): Eukaryota > Metazoa > Chordata > Mammalia > Rodentia > Cricetidae > Phyllotis > Phyllotis vaccarum. Next base: position 22,416,005 of record JARWLC010000004.1, on the reverse strand, counting down.
CTTGAGAATGTGCCCTCAGAAGAGCAGCAAGGGAGTCTCAGGGCCCATGTTATGCAGCTCCATGAGATTCCACATGCTATCCTACCGTTCCTTAATATACCCCCCCCCCACACAGGTCATACATCATTGAATTCATGCACATAAATAAAAAAATCTAAAAATATAAATTTCCTTATGAGTTTTCACCTATAATATACATATATGTGAAACACAATATTTAACCACTATATCAGCATAAGAAATTGATGATGATGATTTTGGGAAATGTTTTCAAGTCTACAAACCACACTTTTGCTCAAATATGCTATATATAGTTTGATTAAGCATAATCATCATTTTTACTTCATTTGAAAAGTAAACCTTATTGTGGATAATTCTGTATTGCATATAGTGTGGGCTTTAGAAAGACATTTCACAGCAGTATGACACGTGCTTTGAACATCCTCCCATACCATCTCATTTCTGGCAACCCTATTCCCATTTTTTCCCCAGATCTCTTGATTATACTTAAAAGGACTGCTTATTTTTATTTTATGTGTAGAAATGTTGATCTGCACATCCATGTGTGCACTATTTGTGAGTCACAGAAGTCAGAAAATTATGTCAGATTCCCCTCAAACTGGGGTTAGAGAAAGTTATGATCCATGAAAAGAGTGCTCAGAACTCAACTTCAGCTTCTAAACCAGCAGCAAGTACTTTGAGTGCAGAGCTGTCCTTCTAGTTTTGACCTTGCTTTACCTTGTGTCCGCTTTTCAATACTGATTTTCCTTCCTGTGGAGCAAATGGCAGTATATTAAATAGTGCAATGAGAAGTTTCTATTACTTTCAGATGTTGTTTTCCTCTTTTAGAATTTAACTCTACAGTAAAGGCATTGGTTTTATTTAGTAATGCAAACAAATCTACAGGGAATTGGCTGTTCTTGAGATTATGCATCATTGTCATGACATGTAAGGAGGAGTCTCTCCATTATTTTTAAAACCAGAACTCAACAACTATAGTGTTGACATTTTCTTCTTCTTTAATAAATAGTTATTTAGTTACTCACTGTGGCTGCAGGCCTTCCAGGTGTACACTCCTTTATATAAATCCCAGATTTATATGATAATTAGACATTCTGATAAAAAATAATGCCGTTCTTAATACTAGAAATTTCAGGTTTATAAATCTTTCATTTCACTTCAAGTACTGGATAATTAAAAGTGTAAACATTAGTGCAATAGATAGAATCTGTTCTCATTTAATGAGTGAGGCCAAGCTCACCTCAAGTTTAAGGTGAAGGTGATATATTGATTCTATGCATAATGACTACTCAACTGTTAAAAAATTGTAGATAAGATATGGTTTAAAATTTCTAAAGAATATGTATCTGTTAACAAAACCAAAATCTTTGTTTATGTTAATGTTATTTATGATTGTTTCTAATTCTCCAGGTTCACCTTGTGACCCCACGTTCATCTTGAGCTGTGCTCCATGCAGTGTCATTAGCTCCATTATTTTTGAGAATCATTTTGATTATAAAGATCAGAATTTTCTTAACTTTATGGGAAAAATAAATGAGAATGTCAGGATTCTGAGCTCCCCCTGGTTGCAGGTGATGTAATATCTTTTGCTTCTGAGAACATATGTATATAATTTTTTATTTTCATAGGCCAAATTAAATATGGACCAAGAAGAGAAATGACCTGAAACTGTGTTTCTGAACAACATATTGTGGAAAGAATATCTGGAAAGCAGAAGTAAGCCCTTTGCTATACAAACAGAAAATCTGAAAGGCAAAAGTCAGGTTGGCTTAAAGCTACTTGGTCCCTATTCATTGATTTTCCATTTGATGTCCACAGAACTGTTTGTATGAAGTAAATTATATTTACATCTAGAAGTGTCACCAGTTGTTCACACAATATTATTCTATGTGTAATTCCTATCTTCTTTTTATTGTTAAACACATCCTCCTCACATTATTAGGCAGGGATATTTAAGTTTAGAAAAATATTCTCTTAAAGGAGAAAGAATATTAATGACAATGAAAACTGCCAGGAAACAGTAGTTTCAGAGCTTGAGTGTTAGTGAAAACCTAGTTGACAATAGAATAGGTTGAAATTGGAAGATGAATGGTTTAGTTCTCTGTGGTCCATACACATCTCAGAGATGGCTTAGGCTGAGCTGGCATCTCCTGAACTCTCAATAAAGAATAGCTGTGATCCAGGCTGCCCATACCAACAAGGCACAGGAAGTCAGGTACTACTATGATGAGCAAATGTGCAGAGAGAAAAAGAGAGAGAGAGAGAGAGAGAGAGAGAGAGAGAGAGAGAGAGAGAGAGAGAGAGAGAGAGAGAGAGAGAGAGAGAGAGAGAGAGAGAGAGAATAGTTCATGCATCCATGCATTGTGGACAGAGCCACATCTGAAGTGGTGAAGCTGTAAAGCTGTGAGAAGTGAACTTAGGTGGGTAGTAGGTGCATGGTTTGACTACCATCTGGGGCCAGATACCCAGGGCCATAGTGATGTTCATGCCTGTGTTTTAGCTATGGTCTGTATTGATGTCCATGCCCATGATACCACAGAAGGTCAAGAGGAAATGGCTGTACAGAGTTGGTTCTGCCTGTCCCAGGCTACAATATTAGGGATAGCAGTTCCTGTACTTCCTCTGACCATCACAGTGGAGCTGATCCTGTAGACCGAGATGTGGGGGAGCCATTCCCAAGAATGTGAGCTTGGGGGATCTGAGCCTGCCCTTCATGTTCCATATTCTGGCATCAATATGGGAGAAATGTCCTTCTCTCCTAAGACAGTAGTATGCTTTAGAGGAAGGCTCTTAGGTAATAGGAGTGAGACTGCTGCCCTTGCCCCATCAGCTGTAGAACTCAGGAGAGCAAACATGCACCATTTCTGGGCAGTGTAGTAGTGCCTTGAGATTGTGAGTGTGGGAAAGCAGCTCCACTACTTGTCTATCATGTGATAGTGTGGTTAAGGAAGAGATGTTCTCTGTACCCTTACCTGCTTGCTGCCTGAGGTAGATGAAGGAGCTGACCTTCCTCCTTCCCAGCTGCAGTACTCAAGAAAGCATGCCTGCTTCTAGCCTAAGATATACAGTAGAGTTGACCCTGTTAGCATAGGCATGTTTGAGTTGGTCCTGAGCTTGTGAGAATGGGATAGATGGCCACACCCCTTCATGTGGTGATAAGGGCAAGGGAGAAGATGCCCTCCCCTGTTGCTCCCACCACCTGTGGTTGGTGCAAATTTTTATATTTTATCTTAATTTTATTTTATTTTTTTTGTAGGGTAGGTTGTAAGGGCTGAGGTTGGATGTCAGAGCATGGGGGGATGAATGGGTTCAAGATGCATGGTTTGAGGCACACAATGAATAAATGAATAAAAGCAAGCTCAAAAATGAATGTAATCCTAGAGAAACCCTAAGGGCTGTGGCGCACTTTAGCTTTCAAAGCCTTTTGGAGCTGCACTGACTTCTGGTTATTCATTCCATATCAGGCTAGTTTGCAGGAGTTAAATATGCATGTGCTACTTATATGTTATGAATCAAATTTTATAATTCTCTTCAGTGTTCATATCAAATTGCACAACTTTCTTCACTATTCATATCTAAAAACTATAAATGATAATGATTTACCTCATATCATATTTCAGGGATATGTATTGTATGAAATGTATGATATAACCCATTAGTCAGTTTTCACATATATGATTTATACTAAAATTGATTTATGAATTAATGATATTTGATCATTTGGGCAGTAATTCCCCCCCCCAAATCTCTCTACTATCATAGAGAAATACTATATGTGTGAAATAAAACAGCCTTCCCTTATGTTGGACTCTATATTTCATTCATATCTGAATGTACAAACCAAGATGGTCTTGATATATATTATATATGTGTGTAGTTATTTATATCTATTTATTTAAATATTTTTTTGGCAAGGGATGGTAAGGAATATCATGGTTAAGTGTGTGAGCTTATCTTCCAAAGTACTTCCATCCAGTTTTCAACATCCATGTTAGGTGGCTTAGGACCACTAGTTTCTGGTGATCTAATTTGTTTGGCCTCCAAATAAATGTATGCGTGCATACACCACACACACACACACACACACACACACACACACACACACACACACACACACACACACACACACACACATATCTTATACATGTAAAACAATACATAGTAACAAAACACTTCATGTGATTTTATAGGTATGCAATAATTTCCCTACACTAACTGAGTATTGTCCAGGAAGTCATCACATGATATTTAAAAATATTGATTATATCAAAAGTTACATTTTGGAGAAAATAAAAGAACATCAGGAATCACTGAATGCTGAAAACCCTCGGGACTTTATTGATTATTATCTGATTAAACAAAAGCAGGTAAAATGTTATTATTAACTTATTTTATTACTTCAGAATTTTGTATTTTATTGAACACTAAAAAGTTTGTCAGAGATGGTTGAAGTCAGAATCATTTGAAAACAATTTTAGTATTTATTATGTGTTGGGATGTGTCATATGGCCACTGATAACATAAGGAAAATTTGTTAACTGGAGCATATTGATCCTGTTCTTTAAAGTGTAGTTGAGGAGAAAGAAAATACAAAGGGTCAGTAAGACAGGAATAATTCTAATAAAGTCGAAAAAAACCCAGATATTATGGCACTGTGAATATTCGGCCATAAAAGCACATGGTGTGTGGCTAGATTTCCTTGTGTCTAGTGGATTAAAATTCTCTTACTCTAATAGTGTCATCAAAATATGTGTTTTCCATCAAGTTCTGGAGAGGAGTAACCAAAAATATTGGCAGTAACCTGTGATACTTAAGGATGTATGTGACTCTATTGGCCAATAGCTCAAGCAGATACAATCATTTTTGGCTCCCAGGGCATACATATGAAGTATCTGTGTATGTATTTTTGAAGCTACTATAGTAGTAGTTTTCCATGTTTTTCAAGGGACCTTTAGTATAACTTATATGTCCTCATATTTCTTCTTTTACTTTGCCAATTCATATTTCCACTTTTTATTTGTGATTTTATTAATTTGGGTCTTTTCTTCTTTGGTTATTCTGGCTAAAGATTTGCCAATCTTGTTTACAAAGCTCTTACTGTTTGCTTCTTTTGTTTTCTATTTCATTACTTTCAGCCCTGACTTTGTTATTTCTTTCTCTTTAATATTTTTGGGTGTTGTTTGTTCTTCTTTATCCTAGGCCTTCACATGCACAATTAAATTGCTATTATGGGAAGTCTACCATTTTGTATAGATTTTAGTCCTGTAAATAACGTTCATAAGAGGATTTACATTGTGTCACATAGCTTTTAACATGTGGTATTTTAATTTTCATTCAAGTTTTGAAACATTTTAATTTCTTTCTTTATTTCTCAATGCAGTTTTCCACTAGTGTCCTGTGAAGCTTCCACAAGATTGAGTCTGTCCGTCATTTACATTGTTACTATGGTCTATTTTTATCTATTTCTAGTTAGATAATATACAGGATAAAATTTAAATTTTCTTAAATTCATCAATATCTGCTTTGTGTCCTGATATGTGGTTAATCCTGTAGAACATTCTATGGATTTGTTGGAAGAAAGTATAATCTTTAATTATTGCATGGATACGTCTGTGATATCTTTTAGACCCATTTAATTTAGAATGCCATTTAGCTCAATAGTTTCTTTAGTTTTTGTCTCTATGACCTATTTATTGACAGAAGTGAGGTATTTAAGTTACCTGCTATCATTACATTAGGATAAGTCTGCAATTTTATATCTAATAATGTTTATCTTATGAGACTGGGTGCCCATGCAGTTGGTGAATAAATGTTTAACATTGTAATAGGCCCTTGATGTGTGTTTTTTTTCTTTAGTAAGTATGGATGCTCTTACCCGTCATTTTAGATTAATTTTATTTTTGAATTTTGGGGTTAAGATCTTCCTCAAAGATTCAATTGAATTTGAAGATTTGTTTTCTCACGATAATTTCTGTGCAAATGAGTATGACTCACTAGATTTTTCTCAGGAATACTATTACCATTTTGCCACTGTTATGTCTTCTGATTCATGGATAGGAGAAGGTTTTTCATCTATTTATATATTCTTCATGCCTTTCATTATGCATTCCTGGACTCTCCCTTTTAAAGCTATTGTGAATGTGATTATTTCCCTGATTTTATTTCAGATTATTACTTTCTGCTGTATAGAGTTATAACTAGACTTAATTTTTCACCCTAAAATTGAACTAAAGTTGTTTATTAGGTTTGATTCATTTAACCAAACTCTGGCATACATGTAGTTTTCTCCGTATTTTGTCATAAATACTATTGTATTTTACATTTTTTTAGTTTTAATTCCCGTATTTCATTTTTTCCTTAATTTTTCAGATTAAGATTTCTAGTATTTTGTCAAATATTTCAGAAGTACACACTCTTAAATTTTGATTACATACTAAATTTAAAATATACTTTGGTGTTCTGTAACAGTATACTTTACATTTGTAATTTTTCTAGATGTTCTTCTTGTGGTACATATATTGTAGTCTATCCATACATTCTAAGTTTTATACCACAAAAGTTTATGTCAACAATTGTCAACTGCTTTTATGTGCCAATTGTAATGACTAGGTTCCCTTGTTTTTTTCCCCTAATAATGTGATAGATTAAGGTGACTGATTTTTTAAGTAGCCATATAATTTACTGTAATTACCACTTGATCTTAATTTGTAGTCCTTAAAGTATTTTATATTTTGCCAATTTTATATATATTTGTTAATCAATTCTAAAATTCACCAATAGTTCTAGATATTATCTTTTAAAGAATAAATTAAAATGACCAAGACAATCATGGATGACATTTTCCATAAGAAAAGACAAATGATATCACAATGCGATTTGATGGTACAATAGTAATTGTTGAATTTTTCAAGGAAAAAAGCTACTGGTGATAAAGTAAATGAGGTTCACACTAATATAATGTTGATGTTAGTGTCAATTGTTACAGCCATTGTAGAAAACAAATCAAGTGTCCTGTACAATCTCTATCTATATGTCTAAAATGAGACCCATGTGCTTTACTTCCGAGCTGATATCCAAAGAATAGCAACATATGAAAAAGGCACCAGTACATTTGGGCTTGTTCCCTACTGTATTCTTCAAAATGGCTAAGATAATAAATATAGAAATTATCAATTGATGGATGGATAAATAAGAAATATGGGATACAAATCTAAGATATGCTACTTTTTAAAGGTAGGAAATTTAGTTAATAATGCACTGACAGAATGAGTTTATTTAATGCAAGAACAAAGAATCTAATTACAGACCCAGGTTAGTTTAACAGAGAATTGCCCGAGGCAAAGTCAAATATCTTCGACTATTCCCCACCATATTGAGAACACAGACCTTTATTTTTATGTATAAATCTGAATATCCCAAGGTTAGTCCTACCACACATTCTTATTCATGTGGTTATGATGGGAGAAAAGATTTAATAAACAAAATATTTCATTTATATTTTGTAAAGGCATAAACGTACACAACTATATACATACTTATGCTGATAACCATATCAATGCCAGAGTTAAGCTAGCAAAGTATTATTGTAAAATCAAAAATTATAAAAATCTTTGCTATGTTCTTTGGAATTATATGTTAATTTCTTCTCTTCTCTACATTCCAGAATCTTTGTTGGCAACAATATAAAACAAAAATTTTGTAGAAGTCTTATCATAAAAACATTTGCAAATAAATAAAACATCATGTCAAATTACGTAGACTCTGAAGCTATACAACTCAGTCAATTTCTACACAGTTAGAATAACCATTTGGAATAAAAGAGATGGAGTTTTAGTTTAAACTTTAAACTTACTGTAACAAGTATATAAGCTTGTGTAGAACTGTAGAGTCATTGTAATGAGATGCATTTGTAAACAATTTATCAGATTATTGCACCAAATTATCTTTAGGCAAACCACAATCAGCAATCGGAATTTACACTTGAAAATCTGGTTATTACTGTGATTGATCTATTTACTGCTGGGACAGAGACAACAAGCACAACTCTGAGATATGCTCTCCTGCTCCTGCTGAAGCACCCACATGTCACAGGTGAGGACACAAGTGGTGACCCACAGCATTCCTTTAAGAAGCTGTAAAGACTCTGCTAATGTCCTGTGTGTTGTTATTCTTAGAGAAGTCTCAGCCCTTCACCTTCTGTGCCACTCACTGGCTCTGATGAACAGCATGACTAGGAGAAGCAGGCTCTGACATAAGAAAAGCAACCAAATTCTGGTCAGTGTCATTCTCTGGAAGGTAAACAGTGACAGGCAGGGCCAGGACATGATCCTCATGGATACATGTTCTTTTATTCATAGAAGTCATATTCTTAGATCACCTAATATATTCCAGTTTCCTCTTCTCATTCTTGTGAATCTAACTTGGAGTGGAGAAAACAAAACTCACCTCACTGAAGCATAAGCTTAGATTTTATTGAGTATAGATGAGATAATGTGCAGTTGAGAAGTATTCTAAAATATTTAGATTCTCTAGAAACATTTTCCACTGATTGGATAGTGTAGATTAAAGAATTTTACCACTTCAGAATTCTATTTTCTTAAATGTCTGTTGAACTGTCATAGTGGGGTTTCTCAGTCCTGGGTAGCCAGAGGTCCAGTCCCACAGACCTGTGCCCCAAGACTTCTTAGGAACCTGCCAGGCTCAGGCCCCCAGAAATGATTCAGACGCTTATATTAAGTTCACACTGTTTGGCCTATGGCTCAGGCACATTGCTAGCTTGCTCTTACATCTTAAATCAACCCATTTCTCTTAATCTGTCTGCCCCATGGCACGTGGCTCACCTATGCTCCTACATGTTGCTCCTGTGGGCTTCAGCTCGATCTGCCTCTGACTCCGCCCTTCCTTTCCTATCTATTCTGATTCCTCCTCTTACTTCTTCTATGGTGCCTGTCATGGCCCAAAACAGCTCCTTTATTTAAAGATTGAGATTTACAGCATACAGAAAGGCATTCCCACATCATTGAACAATGAATTTTTTCAACTGAACAAATAGCATTTTTGTTATTGTTTTCATTATAGTTCAAATCAGATCCAGTGGTTCACCACATAAAATCACACCCTTTCTCCAGTGTCCAATATATACTACATCATAAAAGCACAAATGTAAATCTATGCTTTTTAGGATAGGAAGAGATAATAATAAGCAGCTAAGGAGGCTGCACAGTACTGCTGAAATAATAGTCTGAGAAATTGAAAAATATAGAGCAGGAAATATGATGTTAGATGAACATCCAAGCAACAAGACAGACAAGCTGTGGATCTGTATCTACAGGTCTGTGAAGACTTCTGTTCCAAAGCACCAAAAATTTAAATAGAGAACAAAGCTTTATACAGGATGCTGCCCTGCTGAAGTTCCCTACCTATTCCTATTCAACAGTTGATCCCCACTACAGAAAACTAAAATTTTTATAAGAAACTGAGTCTAAGAAGCTCTTTACCTGAGACATTGATGACTGATATCCATTCACCTGAGAATTTCATGATCTTATTTTTTTAATGGCCGAGTAACATTTTGTTGTATAAATGCACCATATTAGAAATAAAAATCTATTCTTCTGTTTAGAGACAAGTATTTTTTTCCAATTTCTGTTTATTGTGAATAAAGAAGCAATGACATGGTTGAGCATGTGCTTTTGTTACAGGATGAAGCAACTTTTCAGTGTATGCCCAAGAGTGATATAGCTATTTCTTGAAGTAGATTGATTTCCTTCTTCCTGAAGTACTGTCATCCTGATATCCACAATCCCTGTACAGGTTTCCAATCCCTCTAAACAATGCATAAATATTCCCCTTGCTCCACATCTTTTTCAGCATGATCATCACTTAAAAAATTGATAGTCATCATTCTGATGGGTGTAATATAAAATTTCAAAGTATTTTTGATTTGCATTTCCTTGATGACTAACGTTTTTAAACATTTAAAAAAGTTTCTTTAAGTTTCTTCTCAGCCATTTGAGTTTCACAGTTTGAGAAATCTCTGCATACATCTGTACTCCATTCATTAATTGGTGTTTTTCTTGATATCTGATTTTTTAAAATTCTTAATTTATTTTGGATCTTATCTGTTTATTAGATGTGTAGTTTTTAGAGATCTTTTCCTATTTTGTAGCCTGCCATTTTGTCCCAACAATGACAACTTTTTCCATGCAGAAGCTTTACAGTTTCATTAAATTCCAAAATGATATTGTTAATCAATTAAAGGGAAATGGGATTTGTGTATTTGTGTGTGTTTAGCATGTATATGCTTATGTAGATGATATAGATATAACTGAAATTTCATATCCTATATCTGAACTTTATAAATGTGAATATGTGTACATATGAGAAACAGTCATTTACAAACATAAATATATTTCATAAGGAGCTGATTATGTGGAACTAGTTGATTTACTGGGTGTGGGAACAAAAGAGAAGAATCTTGTACACATATATTCATAAAGTTACATACATTAGAATGTGTATGTAAAAGAATATTGTATTTGAGTATAGATATAGTATCTGACTCTTCAATTCCCTCATTTTTCACTGTGACAAACAGCTAAAGTCCAGGAAGAGATTGATCATGTGGTTGGCAGACACCGCAGCCCTTGCATGCAGGACAGGAACCACATGCCCTACACAGAAGCCATGATTCACGAGGTCCAGAGGTTTATTGACCTTGTTCCTACCAGCCTGCCCCATGCAGTGACCTGTGACATTAAATTTAGGAACTATCTTATTCCCAAGGTAAGCTTTTCTCCTCTCTGCTTCCCATCTCACTCTCCTGATGTTTCCAGATCACAGTGGAGTTTCAGTCAACCAGTAATTGTTTATCCTGCTTCATGATCAGGAGGACAGCTCTACTGTGGAATAAATATATCTGGTTAGGATACCTTCACATTTGCTCTCTCTTTCAAATACTGTATCACAAAGCTTAGGTATTTCCTTTTGAATGTTCAAATATTTTGTCAAATTTTCAAAAGTCTTTTCTAAACTTTCATCATTATGAGAAAGACTCTCCAAATTGAAAAGAACTGTTATCCCGAATTCTTCAACTCGTTAATAAGATTATGCCATTCAATCATTTATTTGTAATGTTTGTTTTTCTGCAATGCTTCTTTTCAGTGATATAGCCTGTAACATTCTTTTTTAGAGGTTTCCTGAAAGGTGAATATCTTAATGTTATATTTCTCTAGTGCCTATGATATATTTTAATCTGTGTAATGGGAAAAATTTATGTAATAATTCCATGGTTCTTATTTTTATCTAAACATATGAATTTTATTATTTATTATGATGTGTCTGTAAATGTTTGTGGAATTTGAAGTGGTTTTTGTGTGCTAGTACTTTTCTATGTACTTTTTATCTTCATGTGTTCTTAGTTTCTCTTCAGTTTGATGAGTTGCAGCAATAGTGATGAACATACCTGGTTGCAGAGAGCATCACTTGTGTCGTTTCTGACTAGGATGAAGGATTGTAATCTCAATCTCTCCCTATCAAGTTTGATGTTCTAGGAATCCTCTGACAGATGTGTAGATCAGATGTAAATTTTTGGCCTGATTTATTTAAGGGAATAAGAGTTTATTGTGGAGCCAGTTATGTATGAGCATGACTCAGGAACACAGAGATTTACTTTGACATGAACTTTATTCACAAAACTCTGTATATTATTTTAAAAATTGTTCTCTGCACCCATTTAATGATTTTATGTATTGTTTACTCTTTGGTCACTGTCTGTATATGCTATAAACAAACATATACATTGGATTGTTTCTACCATACACTGCTTATTAGTTATATGCAATTTTTGTCCATAATTTTTCTACTTCAAACTTGTAGAGTGTTTATATTAAAACTGAACTTTTGGCCTAAACTAATTTAAAAATATTCCCTAATATGTTTCTGTTTGTATTTAACTCATTCCTCTGGCCACTTAATATTACCTTGAAGATGCCATGAACTTCTTATTGAGCACCAGAAACTATAGGTGAAAAATGTAGGATTTATAAAATAATATCTTGCTCTTTACTGGGCAGTCCTATATTTTTACGGGAGGTGCTGTGGGAAATTCTGGTAAGGTTCCAGTTCCTAATATTATGTGCAGATAATGGAAGTACCTTTGCCAGTGGCAATGGGTTTTGCTGGTTTAGAAATAAACATGACTTTTCAACTGATTCTACCTTTTCACAAATAAGATTTCTTTGATCAGACAGGAGCCAGTGATCTCAGAAATAAAAGGCTAATTAGGAATCAATGATCATTGTCATAATTGTTCTGGTAGATTTGACCTTCTAGGCTAAGAGAATTGAGCTGCTCCTTCAGAAACTCTGTCATTGTAGCAGAGAAGCAGCCATAGCAAAGTGTAAAAAAGTAGTTATGAATATAATATATTCAATGCCTATTGATATAACTTACTTTTCACATAATTTATGTATGCCATTAATATTTGTTTTAGTTTTAAAATTCAAGCATATTTTAGTAGGCTACATTATGTTATGGGCAACAGCCTTGTAAAAGCTTTGTTGATTATAGTCATCCTAGAACTTTGAAATGATAAGAGGTTAGTTGTATGTCTTGCCAGCACCAGTTCTGAGCAATTTGTGTATCTGCATAAGTTTTCTTTCTTTTGTTTTACCATTATGGTTTTTAGAGAGAGAGTTCCTCTGTGTATCTCTTGAGCTATACTGGAATTTGCTCTGTATAGCTTGTCAACCTCAAATTCACAGAGATCTGCCTGCTTCTGCCTACTGAGTCCTAGGATTAAATAGTGTGCCGCCACCACCTGGCTATAGAGTATTTTTATTGATTTAGCTACCACCAGATCCTTGTACCTTCAGTTTATTTTGATTTATTTTATTTTCTCCTTTTCCACTCCATTCTCTTTCTTCCTTTCCTTTTCCCAAAGAAGCCTCATCCTGGATTTCTGACATATATACATATATATGTATTTCTGTGTTTGTGTTTATACATTCATAAAGATAGATATATTATATACATGACTGTACGTATCTACTCTGGCACACAGCCCTGCATTTAATCTATAATATAAATGCAGGAATGTATAGACGAATTCTGTAAATGAGAACAAAGGAGTCGTATTTGTCTTTCCAAATCTTCTCTATTGTAATTAACAAATGGTCTACTATTCTGTTCAAAACACTGGATGAATTATTCCATCTTGAACATGATTCAAATGAAAGCTACAGAGATAGATGTGATGAGCTACAGCAGCCAGTGGTCAAAGAGGCCCGAGTTCAGTCTGAAGAAAAGCAAGAAGAGACACAAAAGGTTTAGTTCAAGTAATTATATAAAGTGTCACAGAACAGCTCTTCAGCCACACCTCTGTGTCTGAATTCAAACTTCTCCCTGCTTCTTATCTGCTCTGTGGGCTAAAATGCCCAATGCTGTTCTTTATATTTGACCCCCACTATGGAATAGGGAGTGAACTAGGCTGTTTTCCTAATGTATTTTAGTTCTATGATTTCTCTTATCAATATTAATTTTTTTAATTAAAAATGTCATTTTTATGTATGTATCACTATGCTCCCTCTCCCTTCCCTCTTCCCAATCTCTCCTAGTCATCCCTCAGCCTCGTCCCTCCCCATCCACCCTCTCCTCCCAAAAAAGGACAAGAAGTTCCAAGGTGGATTAGTTCAGTGTGGCACATCCACTCTAGGCAAGTCCGATTTACTCATCCCAAAGTCAAGGCTCGGTTAGGTGTTCCTCTGCAAAGAATGGGCTCCAAGGTGCCAGCCCCCACAGGAACACAGTCTGATCCCACTCCTCAAGGCTCCTCATACTGTTCATGCCTGTCTACAGTTGCCTACCATTGGAGGGCCTAACTCCTTTCCCTGATGGATCTGCAGTGGCTATTGTTGATTCAGTGAGGCCCCAGAATTCCTATGATTTCTTTGTAACTTGCGTTTTCTCTGTGTGTTGTTGTAGGGAACAACAGTAATCACATCACTATCCTCAGTGCTGCACGACAGCAAGGAATTTCCCAACCCCGAGATATTTGACCCTGGCCACTTTCTAGATGAGAATGGAAACTTTAAGAGAAGTGACTACTTCATGCCCTTTTCAGCAGGTAATAGAATCTGATTTCTGTGGTTCCAGTGATGTGAAGATTGTGGAGAATTACACAGTGGCTCCCTAAAAACAGTAAACTTGCAGTGATCAAGAGTATGCATGTACTGTCATGATAAAGAGATTTCTTCCCTGTTAGGCTATGAAAATGAAGGTTTGACTGTTCATTCATTGTTCAATATTGGGAAATCTAGAGTGTAGAGTGTTTGTATTCTTCTTTTAGCTATATCACATAGATACCAAAGAAAACAAATTTCATTTCTACTTTACTTATTCACCATCAAAAAGGAGACATAATTTACATTAACATCTTTTTTGCTGTGTTGTTCTGCTCCAAGTTCAACTATGGAATTACAAGAGTACAAAAAATATACAGAAAATTATCCAAGAGCCTTAAATGCACTTGATAAACACATGAATGAACAATACTTGTTAAAGTTTAGTTGGACTAGGGCAATAAGAAAAACTCCCATTCTCTGGGTTATTGGTGGATAAATCAGCAATTTATCTTTAAATCCTTATATATTATTGCCAAATAGAGCAACATTCTAATAAAGGACTTCTTATCTGTCTCAAAAGGCAAAAGAATTATAAGAAGAAATTATTTATCATTAAAAGAAGGCCATAAACCGTCATATAAGAACATTTATATTCAGTTTAAAATGTCAAAAACTTCAAGATCATCATAATATTGTGGAGACACTGTAGCTGTTGCAGGACACTGTGTATAGAAAATCAGAGGAAACCCTGTTTCTGCTCATTCCATAAGAGAGTAATAGATATTGAATTCATACCTGCAGTGTGTATCCTCCTTTTGGATATGCACTTTCTGTCCATCGTTGTTGGTGTTTTTGATAATGAATATAGAAACTCTTTCTCTTAGGCAGTGTCATTACAGACAGATGCAAACAACCACAACTAGCTACGAGTACTTTTGAACAATATATTTTTAATAGTATAGATAAATAGAGAAATGTATTCCAGGTTTTCCTGTTTGTGTAATTAGTTGTCCTCTCTTGCAGCCATCCATCTACTACCCAATCAATAAGTTACCCTTCATTCATAGTCATTTTTGTCAGTTACAGCATATTCATCCTCACATGTACAAATGAGAACAGTAATCTTCTTTGAATTTCCCCCCTAGGAAAACGTATTTGTGCAGGAGAGGGCCTGGCCCGCATGGAGCTGTTTCTATTCCTGACCACTATTTTGCAGAACTTTAAGCTGAAATCACTGGTTCACACCAAAGACATTAATACAACCCCAGTGGCCAACGGACTTAACTCTGTGCCACCCCACTACGAGCTCTGCTTCATTCCCATCTAAAAAAGATCAGACTTTCTGGCTCAGGCTGTGTTGTTTTCTGCAATCCTCTCTAGACCTTCATCTACCTCCTTCCCCATCTGGGACAATGTGTCTGTCCTTCCTCTCCTCTCATGTGTTTCCATGCTGTCAAGAAGCAGGAAACACACATTAGCCATTTTTTAATTTTTGTAATCGCTGCACAAGTGTATAGCTATTTTCTATTCTCTGCAACAATAATATTATCCATTGTGCTAATGTGTATCTGGTCTTGAGTTAACATAGAACTTCAGTGTAAAATAACAAATATAAGATAAGTCATGGTTATTTTTTCTTCTTCTTGCTTTCAATAATAAATATATTTGATCTGTGTACCTATTCTTAGACTTGCTTTCAATTCAGGTAAGAAACGAAAGAAAATAGAGTTGCCAACAAATCATTCTGGTCCACATATTGTGAAGTATAGAGAATGTAAGGGAACTAGAGAGACATTTCATTTTCTAAAGTTCTTGACACAGAAAACTAAAGATGTACATCCAATCTTTGGCATGTATGTATGGTCAGACATGGTGGTGTGTGCTTGTTATACCAACACTGGGAAGACTGAACAAGAGAACCTGGGAACCTGCTAACACCCAACTCAGCCTAATTAGTGAGCCTTGTGTCCCAGTGAGATATCCTTTCTCACAACAAGCTTGTCATTTTCTGAGAAACAACACTGAAGGTAAACAAACCTCTGATTATCACATATGTGCATGCATGTGTACATACATTCCTTCATATATGTATGTGATTATGCACACACATCTACACACCTAAATATATACATGTAAAATAGAATGTGAAGAAAATAGTTGTACCAAAGCTCTTTGGCTGAGCATCATTTAGAGTCACTGGAAGTATTTTTTGAAAATAATAAACAGTTTGGAGGAGTAGTGCAGTTATGTAGAGGAAAAGTAACTGCAGGAATATGCATACAGAGTCAGGTCATGTATGCTTTACTTTGTCAGTAATAGATTTTTCTTTTTTAAAATTTTTTTTTTTACTTAAAGAGATTTTTTTCCATGTATATTCCTGATAACGCCCCTTTCTTCCTTATAATCTTCCCTCAGACTCCTTGCACTCCATCTACCCATCCATTCCTCAAGGAGGGCAAGGAGTCCCAAGGTAGGTCAGGTCTGTCTGGTGTATGCATTTGAAGTATTTCCGATTCCCTTATCCTAATATTAGGGCTGGATTAGATGTTTCTCTACAGGAAATGGGCTCTAAGATGCCAGTTCATGCAAAGGAACAGAGTCTGATCCTATTCCATGAGGTTCTACATACTGCCCATGCCATTAGACAGCCATCTACCTTAGAGAACTTATTTCCTTTTCCTGAAGATACCCCAACAGATGTTTTTGATTCAGTGAGATTCCAAAAGCTCCAGCAAGCCATCTTGGTGAGGCTCTTCCTCAATAATCTCAATTCTTTGGTCATATACACTTTCCTCTCCCTTTCTTTAGCTAGACCAGTAGCTCAACGTGGTGCTTAGCTATGAATGTCTGTTTCTGCCTCTATTCATTGCTGGATGATGATTGTATAATGACACTTACGGTGGTCATTCATTTGATTATAGGGTGGGTCCTGTCTGGATACCCCCTCTGCTAAGGATGGAGTCCTAGCCAGGGACATTCTATGGGTTCTTGGAGGTTTTTCTAGCATCCAGCTGCTTTTCAACCCCACAGTGGCTCCCTCTATTGAGATATTCATCTCTTTTTTCACCCTTTGTTGCTCCTCTCACTCAAACTTTTCCTTCTCTCATGATTTGTTCCCACCTCTCCTTGGTTGTAACCCATTATGATCCCCATTTCCTCAGGAGACCTCTATTTTCCCTTCAGAGGGAGATCCTTGGATGTCTCTCTTAAGTTCCTTCTGATCCCAAGCTGTTCAGGGATTGTGGTTTGTAGCCTGTATATCTTTGCTTTTTTGTCTAAAATCCACTTATGAGTGTGTACATCCTATACCCATCTTTCTGGACCTGTGTTACCTCACTCAGAAGGATACTTTCAAAATCCATTAATTTGCCTGCAAATTTTAGGATGCCATTTTTTTTTTTCTGAGTAGTTCTCCAATGTGTAGATGTACCACAGTTTGTTAATCCATTCTTCAGTTGAGGGGCATCTAGGTTGTTTCCAGGCTCTTGCTATTACGAATAAAGTTGCTATGACCATAGTTGAATTAATGCCCTTTGGTATAGTGGTACTGCTGCATCATTGGGGAAATGATTCTCAGTTTTCTGAGTAACTGCCATATTGCATTCCAGAGTGACTGTACAAGTTTACACTCCCACTAATCATGGAGAAGTATTCCTTTTGTTCTGTATCCTCTCTATCATAAGCTGTCATTTGTGTTTTTGATCTTCGCCATTCTGACAGGTGCAAGATGATATCTCAAAGTTGTTTTATTTGCATTTCCCCAATGGCTAAAGATTTTGAGCAATTGTTTAAGTGCCTTTCAGCCATTTGTAGTTCTTCTGTTGAGAATATCCTTTTTATCTCTGAACCCCGTTTTTTAATTGTATTATTTGGGTTTGGGGGCTTTAGTTTTTTGAGTTCTCTGTATATTTTAGAAATCAGTCCTCTGTTAGATATAGGGTTGGTGAATATCTTTTCCAATAGTCTAGGCTGTCATTTTGTCTTATTGACTGTGTCCGTTGGCTTGAAAAAGCTTCTAAGTTTCAGAAGGTCCCACTTATAAATTGTTCTTTTTAGTGTCTGTACTACTAGTGTAATATTTAGGAAGTGGTGCCAATGCAGTAAAGGGTATTTCCCATTTTCTTTTCTATCAAGTCCAGTGCAGCTGTTTTATTTTTGTTTTTGTTAAGGAAGCCCATAGGCAGGACGTATGAGGAATATTGACCATAAATAACTGCTTCTGTCTACAATTCTGTGTGACACCATGATTCCCCTTTAGAATAGTCGTGGGACTTGTTCCAGAACTCATCGGGTATTTCCCTTTGGGGGCAGTGCTATTACTGTGTTCTAATACAAGGATACCTGATGTGGGAATGTCTTTCAGTTTGCTGTGAATAGCAATCTTTAAATAAAGAAGCTGGTTTGGCCCATGACAGGCACCATAGAAAAGGTAGAAGGAGAAATATGAACTTAGGTGGGAGAAGCAGGTAGGAGTCAGACAGACTGAGCCAGCCGCCCAAGAAGAAACATGTAAGGAACACAGGTAAGCCATGGGCCACGTGGCAGACAGATTAATAAATGGGTTGATTTAAGATGTAAGAGCAAGCCAGAAATGTGCCTGAGTCATAGACCAAACAACATGAAGTTATTATAAGCATCTGAATCATTTTGGGGGCTTGAGCAGTGGTGGGCGGCTAAGGGTGTGTGGGTCTGGGCCTTTGGCTGCCCAGGAGCAAGAAACCACACTACTACAGATACCTTCTTCATACCCTGTGTATCCTGGTAAGTAAAACAAACTCCCACAGTTGAGCTGCTGTTACACAATACAGAGAGAAACTTAGAAGCCTGCTCTCTATCATCTTCTTACAGAGAAATTTGGCTAGTTGAAGTGAAGTGTTTCTGTGGGTAGATCCTAAGCAGAAGTTTCACAGATTGCATTACAGGAAAATAATTATGAAGTGTCGGGCTTTGTTGATTCAAAGTCTGTTACAATGGGGGTTCTTGGTCCTGGGTGTCCAGAGGTCCAGACCTACAACCTGCAGCTCCAGACTCCTTAGATGCCTGCCACTGATTTGGCCCCCAGAAATTATTCAGACACTTATATTAAGTTCATGCTGTTTGGTCTATGGCTTAAGCACATTTCTAGCTAGCTCTTATATCTTAAATCAACCCATTCTTACTAATCTGTCTGCCATATGGCCTGTGACTCACATGTGTTCTTCATATGTTTCTTGTTTGGTGGCTGGCTCGGCCTGTCTCTGACTCCACCCTTCCTTTCCTACCTATTCTGATTCCCCACCTACTTTTTCTATGGTGCCTATCATGGGCCAAACCAGCTCCCTTATTTAAAGATTGATATTCACAGCATACAGAAATAAATTCCCATATCCCCTCCTCCTTTTTGTCTAATTAAAAAGGAAGGTGTCCATTTTAACACAGCAATAATTACACATAAAAAATAGCTATCAAGCAAGAATTACAGTTACAATAGATATTCTATTTGTATTTAGCAAAATTAAAGAAAATATTATCTACCTTATTCTTATGAATTTAAAGTTTCATATCAAATATACCTTTCAAATGGCTAAGGAAAACTATACCTATAACTATCTAATCTTCAACTACATCAAAGACCACAGAATGATATATTTACCTAAGTAAACCAGAAGTAGAAGTGACTTCTAAAATCTATAAATGACAGAGATGACACCTATCAGCCTGGACAGTCTCCCAAAGTTCTTTTATAAAGCTTGGGCATCCATATTCAGCCTATAGGCTCAGTGTCTCTTTTCATTTCAGTGAAGCAGGAAATCAGCTATGCCCATTCTGGACAGTTCATCAGTTGCTTCTCCTCGAGTCTTGAAGAGTATCTGACAGTCTTCTCTGCAAAGTAGGAACCTGAATGACCATCTCAGCTTGTACTGCCAGAATTCAGAGGTCATTTTCCTGTAGAACCTGCATGTCCACTTTAAACAGCATACTGTCAAACATTCAATGCAAGAACAGGTTCTTGTCCAGTGGCTAACTATTGCCACAAATAAACTAATCTCCATATGGAGTTTCTTTGATGCCCATTTTTTCTCTTGAAGTAACTTGGTGCTACCAGGAGCAGACATGTCTCACTTTCCAGAAAAGTCTAAGTTCTTAAAATATTTTAAATGCCATATTCTGTAGGTCTTAGAAGTGTTTGAAGATTACCTATCTAATTGAATTATATCTTTGTATCCCTAAATTTCTAACTAACATGCATTTCTTAAATATGCATTACAATTTTAAATCAGTTATGTAAACATCACATCTTAAACATACAGACAGCCTAAGAGAATTGACCTTAAATTTGTATCAATAAACCAAAATTCATACCAATGTAAAACATCTTGAGCTTAACAGCTGATTTCCTAATCTAAGTAAATTCAATTATTTAGTTTTTAGAAATCATTGATATAGCATATCCCCTTTTTCTTCTTAGAAAGATATTAACTATGACCATTAATAATAACATTTATAATGAAAACAAACATATTTTCAACAAAAAATATTATAAGCAATATTTTTGGAATTTGGGCATAGTTTTACCTTACTACTTCCTGCTGATTAAGGGGTGCTGGCAATCTCATGGTTTCTTGAGACTGGATCATAATCTGCAGCCCTGAAGCTGATATGACCATCTCTTACCATCAGAGGTTTTTTTCAGGGGGTATTGGTTGATGAAACAAAATTTGTCTGGAAGCATTCCACAGGTTCTCATCTTCTGTGGAAACAAAAGCAGAATTCTTCCAAAGTAATAAATCCTTAGACACAAATTTCAAAATCAAGATACTTTAAAATATATATTCTTGCTTAACTTAGTGGCCTTGTAATCCATTGTCATTCTATAGTTAGCTCATTAATAGTTAAAAAATTAAAAGAAAACACAATAATAACCAAAATCCAGATTTTGTGTCTATTTTCCATCTTTATGTGGCTTATTATTATATTTTATTACTCTATTTCTGTTTTAAAGACTTTCTCTAACTTCTTTCTTTTCTCTCTGAAGACTATGTATATTTCCACACATTGTTACCAGTTTACAGGTTTTTTTTTTCTGAATCTGTTTTATTGTGAATCCTTAATTACTTACCAACCAGAAAAGCTTTTAAAATACTCACACTCTATTAAAGAGCCACACTTTTTTTTTCAGATAAAGCCAAATTAGTAAGTTCTCTTAAAGGGAATGTGTTTCTCTTTGCCACCAGCAAATAGCAGATCCCAGAAAATGCTGCCTGGTTTCAGTTTATACTTTCTGCTGCTAATCCAGCACTGGCATTTTGAATGTGGCTAGATGCTGGGCTCTCTCTGTACAATGACCCACTTCAAATACACAATTTGGAAGCTACTTTGACTCAGTTTCTATGCTAAAACCCCTTTTTCAACTTTCTCAGGGTTTAAGTGGATATTCAACCCACATTGGGATGCCATCTGTTACAATGGGCCAAAAGAGCTCCTTTATTTAAAGATTGGTATTCACAGCATACAGAAAGACAGTCCAACATCAAAAGTCCTTCAGAGGAATAAATAATCTGTTATTGCCTGATTTCCCTCCAGCAGCTGATAATGAGACTTACAGCATTTACCTACTCTGAAAGTTTGTGCAAACATTCTTATATGAGTTCATAGATGAAGATTTTTAGCTATTTTTACTGTTTATTTTTAGTCCTAGATTGTATGTAGATAATATGCAATCATCAAACCATTGTAACTAAGTCTGGAAGGGATTCACCTTTATGTTCAGTTACCATGAGAAAAGGTTCTCCAGCTCTTCATAATCAGAAGACATTCAGACCCAGCTGGGAAGCATCTTCTCCCCATTCCAAGACTACCAATCAGCTAGCAGCTACCCACCTGACAGTGACAGTAATGTTACTCCAACTGTGACCATCACCTCCCAGCCTGATAACAATATTTTTATTGTCTTTGTTTGAGCTTTGTTTTAAAAGGCCCTGCTTTTGAAAAGGGAGGGACTCACTTCTACACTGGCACTGCTCTTGATTGTCAGAACTGAACTCAGCTGTACAGCTGTAATAAAACTTGTTTTGTAATAAACTCTACTTTATAATAAACCCCAAGGTGATTCTGGGGATCTTTCTGGGTGTCTCTTAGACTGGGAAGTAAATTTGGGTCCTGTCTGGGATCTGGATCCCCAGAGATACTCCCCCACAGGACTTCATGACACCAAGGTAAGATTGGCTTGGCCAGCCATTGTCTTTCTCTGTCTCTGTCCTTTCTCTCTCTGACTCTCCATGCTTTCACTCTCACTCTGAAGGGGTAAGCATGAATATGTGGTTGAGTCTTCAGCAAGAGTGAATGCACTCATACGGCAGTCTCAGGAGGGGCCAGGAGGCATCCTGGATTCTCCAAAGGGACGCCAGTACCACTCCGATGTGGAATCTGGGGACAGTCAGGGACCTCTTGCTCACTCCTGATGTGGAATCCTGGGAAGTGCAGGAGAAGGGGGATTGGGCAGCATTATTGATACTGTGCCGTCTCATCCATATGGTCTTTGGGATTCCGAGACCTTCTATTGACCACAGTCATCAGTTTCAGCATGGCCCTAATTCCTCTCATTCTAGCTTGTTCCCTTTGTCTGTTTAATGTTTGCCTGATGGTTACCTGACTGATGCAGGGAGAGGGGCAGCAGTGATATGTGGCTGGAGCAGTTGTGCAGAGGCAGGGAAAGTGCCCAGGTTAGAAAGAGCAGAGCTCATTCAGTCCTGGAAGCAGGACAGAAAAAGAGGTGGTCATCTAATGGAGAGATGAGACACATGTTCCACTGAAACTGCTGTGGGATTTAAAGGTTTAGAAGAGTTATAGCTGGATAGTGGAAAAAAGGAAATTATGGGAAAGTAAAGCTGGCTGTGGATGGTTGCAGGATCAGAGGCTAGAGCATTGAAATGAGAGACAAGGCAGAAGACAGGAAAGTCAGAAGGACAGACTGAAGGTGTATAGAATGTTGTAGAAGATCAGAGGTAATATGGACTATGTTTGCCACCTGCAGATTCTGAATTTAAAAAGTGTTGGTTCCTGGCATCAGGCTGGATTGCATGCATAGAATTGGGCCTGTGGAAAATTCCACCTTGGCCCTTGTGGCCCCCACCTCACTGAGAACTGAACCTCTTGATAGCTAGGGAGATAAACATAGTGTTTTATCTGCTTTGTGTTTTTCCTGTTATTGCTGCCAACCCCAGGTGGTATTAGTCATGGGACTTTCCACGACCTTGGGTGTGGGATGGCCAGGTGGAAGTATTTAGAGGTATAAAAGGGTGATGTGGGAATGTGTTTATGTATGCTGTTCATCTCAATCTTTAAATAAAGTAGCTGTTTTGGGCCATAGCAGGCACCATAGAAGAAGTAGGAGGAGAAATCAAAGCATAGGTAAGAGAAGCAAGGTGAAGTCAGGCAGACCGAGCTGGGTGGAGTTAGGCAGACCGAGCTGAAGCCTCCCAAGGAACAACATGTAGAAAATCAGGTGAGCCACGGGCCACTTGGCAGACAGATTAATAGAAATGTGTTGATTTAAGATATAAGAGCTAGCTAGCAATGTGCCTGGACCATAGGCCAAACACCATGAAGTTAATATAAGCATCTGAGTCATTAGATGGCACCCAAGGCGGACAGCAGGCCTGTGGGTCTTGGACCTCTGGCCACCTGGGACCTGAGAACTCTCCCACTACAGATGGCACCCAATGTGGGGCAATTATCCTCTTAGAGCCTGAGAAAGATTAGAGAGGGGCCTAGATCACAGAAACTGAGCCAAGGCAGCTGCCAAATCGTGTATACGAAGTGGGCCATTGTACAAAGAAAGTGTGGTGGCACTCAAAATGTTACTGGTGGACTGGCAGCAGGCAGTGTAAGCTGCAGCTGAAATCAGGCAGGTTCCTGAAGTCTCACAGAAGACTCGTTAGCATGTGATTGGTTTTAGATTTCTGCTTATTTTAACCAAAAAGGAAACAAAGAGGGTTTCTTAGTAGCAGCCTTTTCTTGGGCATGCTCTGTTTGCTGGCCACAAACAGAGACATGGTCCCTTTAAGAGAACTTATTGATTTGGCTTCCTGGGCAAAAACTATACAACTTTTTAAGAGAGTGTATTTTAAAAGCTCTTATGGTTAAAAGGTGATTAGGAATTCACAATAAAACAGATTCTGATGAAAAGAAAAAACCTGAAAATGGGTTACAATAGGTTTCATAGAGAATAGAAAGAGGATAAAGTCTTTAAAAAGAGAAATAGAGTAATAAAAATATAATAAGCCACGTAAAGATGGAAAATAGACACAAAATCTGTATTTTGGCTGTTATTGTGTTTTCCTCTAATTTTTTAACTGTTAATGAGCTAACTGCAGAAAGACAATAGATTGCAAATGCAGAGGCTACTAAGTTTAACAAGAATATATATTTTAAAGGTATTTTGATTTCAAAATTTGTGTCTAAGGATTTATTGCTTCGGAAGAGTTCTGCTTTTGTTTCCACAGAAGACGAGAACCTGTGGATTGCTTCCAGGCAAATATGGTTTCATCAACCAAGACCCACTGAAGAAAACCTCTGATGGGAAGAGATGGCCAAATCAACTTCATGGCTGTAGATTATGATCCAGTCTCAACAATCTGTCAGATTTTCAACGCCCTTTAATCAGCAGGAAAGAGTAATGGATAACTACACCCAAATCCCCCAAATATTGTTTCTAAATGTTCGTTTTCATTATAAATGGTTAATGGTCATAGTTAATCTCTTTCTAAGAAGAAAAAGGGGATATGGTATATAAATGATTTTAAAAAAAATTAGATTATTGAATTTATTTAGATCAGGAAATCAGCTGTTAATCTCAAAATGCTTTACCTTGGTATAGATTTTGGTTTATTGATACAAATTTAAGGTCAATTTTGTTATGCTGTATGTGTTTTTCTATTGTTTAAGGTATGATGTTCATGTAACTGTTTTAAAATTGTAGTGTATAATTAAGAAATGAAGGTTAATAGTCAACTTTGATAATCAAACTTATAGTTAGGTAAGTTAGGATATTTAGGTATACAAAGATATATTTCAATTAGGTAGGTAATCTTCAAATACTTCTAAGACCTACAGAATATGGCATTTAAAATGTTTAAGAACTTAGACTTTTCTGGACAGTGAGACAGATTTGCTCCTGGCAACACCAATCTTCTTCAAGAGAAAAATGGGCATCGAAGAAGCTCCATATGGAGTCTACTCTATTTGTGATAATGGTTAGCCACTGGAGAAGAACCTGTTCTTATATTGACTGTTTGACAGTATGCTGTTTAAACTGGACATGCATGTTCCATAAGAAGATGACCTCTGAACTTTGGCAGAAGAAGCCGAGATGGTCATTCAGGTTCCTGCTTTACAGAGAAAACTGTCAGACACTCTTCAAGACTCGAGGAGAAGCAACTGATGAACTGTGCCAGAATGGACAGAACAGATTTCCTGCTTAACTGAAATGAAAAGAGACACTGAGCCTATAGGCTGAATACGGATGCCCCCAGCTATATAAAAGAACTTTGGGTGACTGTCTAGGCAGATAGTTGTCATCTCTGTCCTTTCCAGATTTTAGAAGTCACTGACACTTCTGGTTTACTTGGGTAAATATATCCTTCTGTGGTCTTTGATGTAGTTGAAGATTAGATATTTATAGGTACAGTTTTTCTTAGTCATTTAAAAAGTATATGGGATATGAAACTTTAGATTCATAAAGATAAGATAGATGATTAAGAATATTTTCTTTAATTTTGCTAAATATGAGTAGACTAGATATTATAACTGTAATTCTTGCTTGATGGCTATTTTGTTATATTTAATTTTGCTATGTTAAAATTAAAACCTTCCTTTTTGATTAGACAGAAAGGGTGAAGTGATGTGGGAGTGCGTTTATGTATGCTGTGAATCTCAATCTTTAAATAAAGGAGCTGTTTTGGACCATGGCAGGCACCATAGAAGAAGTAGGAGGAGAAATCAAAGCATATGTAGGAGAAGCAGGGTGGAGTCAGGCAGACCCAGCTGAAGCTGCCCAAGGAGCAACATGTAGAAGCTCAGGTGAGCCATGGGCCACTTGGCCGACAGATTAAAAGAAATGGGTTGATTTAAGATATAAGAGCTAGCTAGCAATGTGCCTGGGCCATAGGCCAAACAGCATGAAGCTAATATAAGCGTCTGAGTCATTTTTGGGGGATTGGGCAGTGGGCCGCTAAGAGGTCTCGGGCAGCAGGTCTTTGGGTCTCAGAACTCTCACCGCCCAGGACCCGAGTACCCTCCTACTACAAAAGGGTGTGTTGAATAAAGCTCAGGTCGCTCTCTCTCTTTGTGATCCTGGATGATTGGAACCTGCCGACTCCTGAGTGCTGATTTAACCTCGATGTCCCTCACCGGACTTGGTCCACTTTAGCCAGATGCAGCAAGTGGAGGTCCCACTGAGACCCAGGGAAGAGGGAAGAATGAACGAGGCTCACTGGTAAGGACCAGGGGAGGATCTGGGAATACCCTTGGAAACTAGGTGCCTAAAAGATAAGAATAGAAAAATAAGAATAGAAATATAAGAATAGTAATATGGGAAACTCAACCTCGCATTTTCAGCTGGCTTCTGAACTTTGAGAGTTACTAAGGCAACAGGAAATTTCAATAAAAGCTCAGACCGCACTCCCGTTTGTGAAAACTATAGAGGAGATTAGTCCATGGTTCTTGACAGGAGGAGGCCTTAACGTTCCTGATTGGGAACATGTTAAGGTAGAATTACTAGACATTGAGAGATCAGGCTCCTGAGTCTCTCCCAGTATCTACCTTATCTCCTTGGAGATTAGTAATAGATGCACTGCTCTCTAATCAGGCTAAAATAAAAGAACACCTTGCTGACCAGGAAAGTGTGTTTGAAGAGGTGCAAGGGACAGAGACCCAGGAATCATTAAGGGAGGCCTCCAATTCAGAATTGTCTGATCTTGAATCAGGGAAGGGGGCTGCTGCTGCTGCCTCATCCAGTAAGGGTAAAGGAAATAGAAGGATGGCGGTGAGTAGTCGTGATTTGGAGCAAAGTAACAGTGAAGAGGAGAGAGATTTAGAGGAGCGCTCCCTTGTTAAAGACACTCATAAATTGACTCGAAAATTTGGAATTTAGAAGTGACTGAGGTGAAGGGGTCGGTCAGTCCTTCTGCACCTCTGCCATCCCCATATAATTGGGATAGACTGGAAAAGCGGCTGATGCGGTGGAGAGAAGATAGGGAAGAAGACAGTCCCCAGGGAATAGTCTTCCCAGAAATGCAAGCTTACCCAGTGACTGAGGTACAAGATGCCCAGGGTCAGACAATTCGGCAGCATGAGCCCCTCACCTTAAAGAACTGAAGCAGCTCAAAGAGGTTGTTTTCCAGTAACGGCCCTCGTGCACCTTTCACCCAATCTCTTTTTGAATCCTATCAAGCATCCTTTTTGACTCCTAGTGATTGGCAACAACTGATCAGGGATATTTTATCGTGTGGATATTATTTAATTTGGAAGGGGGAATTTCAGGAAAGGTGCATTGAAACTGCCCACTTAAATGCCCAGGCCAGAAGACACCAAGTCAATGTAGAGCTGCTGACTGGCACTGGAGCGCACGCTAGTCTACAAGCACAGATTCAGTATGATGCCAGCACCTATGCCCAGATTGCTGCTGCAGCGACCAGAGAATGGAAAGTCCTACCTAATGTTGCAGCTGGTCAACAATTAGCCAAGGTCTTAAAGGGTCCTTCAGAGTCCTATGCAGATCTTGTTTTTCGACTGTTGCAATTAGCAGGTAAATATTTGGGGATGTTGAAGCAGCTATGCCAGTAGTTAAACAACTGGTATTTGAAAATGCCAATAAGCATTGTAAGGAAGCCCTGCGACCTTATAAAGGAAAGAGTTTTGATTTTATGATTAAAGTCTGTAGAGATATTGATGCAAGTTTTGTGCAGGCTCAGGTTATGGCTGCCTCAATTAGTAAAGGGTTGAGGGCAGGAAGAACAGAAAATGACATGAGGGGAAGAGGCTGATTTCAGTGTGGACAGCCTGGACATTTAAAACATGATTGTCCATATGGTGCACCTGCTAAGGCAGGGCGTGCCCCTGGAATTTGTCCCCATTGTAGAAAAGGACAGCACTGGAGTAGTGAGTGTCGCTTGAAGTGGGAAAATCAGGGCAACCCCCATCCAGCCAGGAAACGGGGTGAGGGGGCTGCTCTGGGCCCTGAAAGCCAGTGCATACAGAGTTTTGAGAACCACAGCAGCACCCCTCCCAGGCAGTGGCAGACTGCATCACATCCCTATCAACAATCAGGCCAACAATCCCTTTCTATCAGAGACCTCTGCCAAGCAACCCCAGGCAGTGTGGGATTGGACCTCAGTGCCTCTGCCAGAACAATATTAACCCCCTCCATGGGGCCCCAGGTGGTATCCACAGGGATTTCTGGCCCACTCCCCTTGGGGTCAGTAGGACTATTGTTAGGAAGAAGTAGCATCATTATGCAAGGCATAACTGTACATCCTGGAGTGATTGACTCTGTTTATACTGGGGAGATAAAAATCATGATGGAATCCAAAAAGGGATTGGCAGTGATTGAGCAAGGACAAAGAGTGGCCCAGCTATTACTCCTTCCTTATTTGAATACTAATGCCTCCAGCAAGTAATAGGGGATTTGGCTCCTCAGGAGAGGCCCAAGTTTGTTGGGTGGCTCAGATGTCCTCAGGACCTCAGCTCACCCTAAAAGTAAATGGTAAAGTGTTCCTAGGAATTCTGGATTCTGGGGCTGACGTTTCTGTTATTTCCACCCTCTACTGCCCAAAAAATTGCCAAAGGATGAAGCTACCGCTATACTCCAAGGTTTGGGACAAGTAAGGCCAGTTTTCAGCTCCCAAATTCTTGATTGGAATGATGGAGAGCATACAGGAAAATTTCAACCTTATGTAGTTCCAGATTTGCCCACTAATTTATGGCACGAAATGTGCTAGCTACTATGGGGGCAGTACTTACTACTCAGACTATTGGGAGCAGTAACCCTTTTGTGGCCAATCGGAAGTTGGACATGGGATGGACACCAGGCAAAGGGCTTGGCCATTTACAACAGGGGTGCCCAAAACATTGCAACCTTGGGATGAAGTTAATAGAAAGCCTGGAGACAAAAGAGGGCTCAGAGAGGAACCTCTTTTCTAGGGGCCACTGTGATTTTGCCTGAACCCACACCTATAATATGGAAATCAGATTCCCCAGTGTGGGTGGAACAGTGTCCCTTGACTAGAGAATAATTACAGGCCACACAAAATCTTGTCAAGGAACAACTGTCAGTGGGACATAGAGTTCCTTCCATGTCACCTTGGAATACTCCCATATTTGTTATAAAAAAGAAGTCAGGAAAATGGAGGCTGATACAGGACCTTAGGGCAGTTAATGCCACCATGCAAGTTATGGGGGCACTGCTGCCTGGACTTCCTCATCCTGCTGTTATACCCAAAGATTGGTATTTGCTTGTTTTAGATTTAAAGAATTGCTTTTTTATCATTCCTCTTGCTCCTCAAGATTGCCAGCATTTTGCTTTTTCTGTCCCTTCACCTAACTATCAGGAACCCTACAAGAGATATCATTGGATAGTTTTATCCCAAGGCATGGCTAATAGCCCTACCTTGTGTCAAATGTATGTTTCTGTAGCCTTGGAGCCAATTAGAAGCCAATTTTTAAAGCCTATATAGTTCATTACATGGATGATTTACTTTTGGCACATTCTTCTCAAGAGGGATTGATGGAATTGTATGATAAATTGCAAAAAAGATTAAAATCAGTGGGTCATGTTATAGCTCCTGAAAAATTTCAATTGATACCTCCTTATAATTATTTGGGTTATGTTATTCAAAGAGTAGGCATTGCCCCTCAAAAGAAGGAGTTGGCCCCCTCCTAGTTAAAAACCTTGCATAAGTGGCAACAATTTCTAGGAGAAATACAATGGTTAAGGCCCTCTTTTTCAATTTCAACAGGAGAACTTAAGCCTCTTTTTGAACTTTTGAATGGAGATGTTGAGCCCACATCAATCTGGATTTTGACTACTGAGGCCAAGAAGGCTCTTGCTAAAATAGAACAGGCAATAGAAGATATGTCAGTACAGCAGATAGATTATGTTCAGCCTTTGCAATTTTTCGTTTTGGCCTCTAATTTTGTGCCTACTGGAGTTTTTTGGCAACAAGGCCCCATTTATTGGGTACATCTTTCTGTTTCCCCTGGGTACACAGTTATTCCTTATCCTGAATTAATAGTTCAATTGTTGTGGAAGGGTAGATGCTTAGGGCTGGCTTTATTTGCCAAAGATGCAGATATAATAGTTTTGCCCTATTCCCAAGAAATGGTTGCTAATTTGATTCAAAATGATGATTTTTGGTGTTTGTATTTGTGCACCTTTAAAGGGCAGATAGTTCAAGCTTATCCTAAACATAAAATCATTCAAAGTTTTAAATTATGCCCTTTTATCTTTCCAAAGATAATAAAGATGCAACCTGTAGCTAGGGCACGTCTACTTTTCACTGATGGCTCCAAGACTGGGAAAGCAGAAGTTGTGGATGAAGCTACCCAAATCATTTTTGCCTCTCTAGAATATGACCAGGCTCTACAATTACATAAAAAGTTTCATCTCAATGCTCAAACCTTAAGGCATCAGACACAATGCACCAAAACAGAGGCCCTTTCTATAGTTTCCAAATGTGCCACATGTGCTCCCATTATTCATGTTCCATCCTTTAGAGTAAATCCTAGAGGTCTTAGACCAAATGATGTATGGCAGGTGGATGTCACTCATGTTGATGGTTTGGGAACCAAACATTTCTTGCATGTGGCTGTACCTATTCAACAATGATCATGGCTACCTTACATTCAGGAGGGAAAACTAGACAAGTAATCAAACATTTATTAGCTTCTTTTGCTGTTATGGGAGTGCCTAAACAGATTAAAACTGATAATGGTCCAGCATATACTAGTAGACAATTTTCCCGGTTTTGTGAACTCTGGGATATTAAACACAGTACTGGTATCCCTTATAATCCACAAGGACAAGCTATTGTTGAGAGGACCCACCAGCACATCAAAACTTATTTGAAAAAATTAAAAGAAGGTGACATATATCAGGACTTTCAGGGCCCACAGACCCTTCTTTCTCTTACCTTATTTACTTTAAATTTTTTGCTGCTAGATTATGAAAGATATAGTGCCACCCAGTGACACTATTCTGTCCCTCCCTCCACAGAAGCTATGGTTCGATGGAAGGATTTATCCTCCGGACAGTGGCAACCACCAGCACCTGTGTTAGCCAGAGTTAGGGGGCCTGTTTGTGTTTATCTACCAGGTTCTGAGAAGTCAATTTGGATACCTGAGAGGTGTGTGTGGCCTGCTCAGCATGAAAAGATTGTGGTTCCTGATGCTGGGGCTCCTGATGGTAACAAGTTAAGAGACATGATGGAGTCTGGTAAAGAATCCTCTGATATTGATGCCAGTAAGTAAAGAAAGCCCTGTGTTTCCTGCTGTTTTTGCCTCCAATTGGACCACTGGCAAGGCTGCCAGTAAAGTGCCCATACAGGAAGCCTTTATAAATATGACTTTTGTTTTATCTTCATCCCTTTGCCTTTGCTGCATAGTTTTAGCCAACCTTACCACAGGAGATTTTGTGGGATATGATAGCCTCAGCAAGGTTATAGGACTAAAGGATATGTGGTATCCTATGAATACAGAAATTAATCCTGCCATGACCTCCTATCATTATAAAAATCCTACAATGCATAATCAACCTCAGATGTTAGATGGGGCTTTTTTGTGTGGCCTATGTGCCTGCTTAGACTTCCTCCCCTTTATGATGATTGGGGCAGTTTCCTTTAATGGCACTGCTAAAGGGAACACCAGCACTCATTTTGAAGGTGTGAATATAACTCTTGCAAAAATTTTTCTACTCCATGCCTCTTGGCCCCTTTCTTTCTGTCTTATGGAATAAGACCCAGAATCGGATCCTGGAGGGTGGGAAGGGTTTTTTAAGTTGTTCAGCTTTGAATTGCAGCCTAAGCAACTGTTGGGGTAAGGAACATTCCAATGCCCTGTTGGTACACGTTCCAGCTGCAGTGATGGTGCCAGTGGGCGTTTCACCAGACCAAGTTTCTTTTCCTTGTGTGTTTATACCAGCAAAAGAGAGACTTCGAAATAACTGCACAGTTGCACTTGCCGCCATTGGGGCTAAGGCCTTGGGAATTGCACGGAGCCAGACAGCCGAGTTGCATCCATCTTTTAATTTTGAGGTTGTAATTATTAATCATTTTCTCCTTACTCTCTCCCATTCAAAACCCTTCTATATACCCCTCCTTGCTCTCTTTCAAATTTATGGCCTCATTTTTTAGTACATGTGTGTGTCTCTGTGTGTATCTGTGTCTGTGTATGCCTATGTATATGTGTGTCTGTGTCTCTGTGTGATCCTGCATACCTACTTATAACCTTCTTGGTTTATGTGTGTTGCTTTAATACTAATTGGTCTTATAATAAAAACCTGGAGCCATATGTTGTGGCAAAGCTGAAAGACAGAGGAACAAGCCACAGCCATTTCTCACCTTGCCAACTCTACCGTCAAAAGAGGTAGATCCTATCTCCATGAATCCTCAGACTGAGCTTCTGAGTTCTCATCGAAAAGAGGGGAGAGACCTTCTGTAACCTCCAATTTTATGTTCTTTTCTCTGCACAGCCATATACATTCTTGCCTCAACCTTCCTAGTGCTGAGATTAAAGCCATGTGTGCTTCCCAAGTACTGAGAGCAGAGCCATGAAATCCCAAGAGCTGAACCCTATGGCTAGCTCTGTGGCTGGCCCTGCCCTCTGATCTTCAGGCAATTTATTTGTTAGATTATAAAAAATATATCACCACATTTCCCCTTTATTGTCAAAAATAAAAAGAAGTTTATAATTAATGTAAGAAAACTATATATAATAAGTACAATACCTATACACAATATATACAGGTAAAAATTATATCAATAATATATAGTCCATTAATGAATTCAGAGAAAATACTCCATTATTTATCCTACCTTGGTGAATACAAAGAAATGTGCCTAACATTTCTAATTTGCATTTTCAAAACTATCTTTTTGTGTCTCTCAACACTATATACTTTACACTTCTTAGTGAGTATGTGTTGTAAGAAGTTTCTGACCCTCCCAGTCCAAGGTTGGGGCCTGCCTATAGCCTCACTTCTGCTTAGTTCCAAATAATGACTCAGATGCTCATATTAACTTCATGCTCTTTAGCCTATGGCTTAGGCTTATTGCTTGCTAGTTGTTACATCTTAACCCATCTTATTTCTATTAATCTATCTTGCCACATGGCATGTGGCTTACCTGTATTTCATTACAAATTGTTTCTTGGGTGGCTGTATCACATCTCTTTGACCCCACCCTCCTTCCCCGTATCTATGCTTGGGTTTTCCACTTGCTTCTAAGATGCACTGCCATAGGCCAACAATCCTTTTGTTAACCAACAATATTCACAGCATAGAGAAAGACATCCCATACCAAGTTTCTTTTATGAATTTTTAAGTAAGAAAAACTATAACTATCTAGTCTTCAACTACCTTGGAGACCCAAGAAGAAAATAATATTAACTGAGTAAGCAGAAAGTGCAAGCAAATGACTCCAAAAAACATGAGAAATGACAGCCATTTGGCTGCCCGGACAAGATTTCTCTGCAATGTTGGAGTATTCACCTTTAACCTACAGGCCAAGAACATCTGACAGACTTATCTATAAAGCACCATTTTCTAAAGTGCTGTCTTACCTTGCCTTGGCAAATTTTGGCAGTCCTTTATTCTGAATCCTAATTGTTTATTTTGAAAACCATACTGTCAGCAGTCAAGGCAAGGTTCCCTTCTTGCCCATTGGCTAACTTTTGCCACAAAGAAGGTCAACTCAATACAGTGTTTCTTCAAGGCCCATCATCTTCTCTGAAGTAAATTGGTGCTGCCAGGAGCAGACATGTCTTATTCTCATAAAAATAAAAAGAAGACTTATGTTTTTAAAACATCTTAAATGACATATTATATAGATCTCTTAAGTATTTGAATATGACTTGTCTATCTCAAATATATATCTGGTAGACCTTAAAAATAGTCTAATATAACTAGAAGTTCAATTGTAATGACTATGAATTTGTATTATTTATATATTAATTACTTGGTAATAATAACTTAAAACTAGAAATTTGCATTATATTGTTAAATTAGCTGTATAGGTAAAAGGTTTTGAAGAAGAATAGAAATATATGTACAGTATTTTCTAACAAAAATAAACTTTGTATCAATATATGAAATTTGTATATAATATACAAAAATCTATTATAAAATCTATTATAAAATATTTAAAACTAGTAGTTTCTTTTTAAAAGTAGATTCAAGAATCTAACTCTTATCTTATTATATCTATATTGCCTTTTTATTTTCAGAGTTGATTCAATAATCTACACTTTTGCCCTATCATATTTATATTTTTATTTTTTTTTTCAAATGAGAACCCTCAATCTAATTTCTTCTGTTCAGCTTTTCTTACCGTTACCAACAAACTTGTAACTAACAGCCCTAAACAATGACAATTATCATAACCCATTGAAAGACCAAGAATCACCCAACCCAACTCTTGGAAATGTAGTTGTTTTGTTCTTAAAATTACTTCCTGTTGTCTGAGTGCAAAGGCAGCATTAGGAAATCCTGAAAAATATCAGATTGTCAAGTCCTGGAAGAGAGAGCTGTATTATTTATTTTCCATTCTCTGTGTAATAGGAAATTGCAGGGCTTGTCTCAAGGCTTGGCTAAAATAGTCTGTGAGGATGATTAATCTCAGCTAATTACCTCAAAATTGCCATGAGCAGTTTGTAGTTCAAAGATAATATTAAGTGATGTTTTTCAGTTTAATGGCATTATCATATTCCATGTGGAATCATCATTAAAGGTTTCAGTTTTTTTTTCTATTATTCAATGTCTTTCTCAACACTATACACTTCCTTTCTCATTTCTCATGTCATTCCTTTCTCATTAACAATCAGAAAATTCAAAGTTAATAAAACATTATGTAATCTATTTCTGGGAGTCTTTATTGTCCTTTCTGTTTATTTCCCATATGCTTTAGAGTTTGATTGGATCTTTCTATGACTGCCTTCCCTGTTGGATTGTGTAGTATGCCTGTAATAGGTTTAATGTCATAATAAAAAAACTGTTTTATTTTACTAGAGATGTATACTAGAGCATTGCCCATCTTAATTTTTTCAGGTATTTCCCATGATGGCTATAGTTTATATCAAATGTCTGATTACAAAATAAATCTTTACCAAACTAAAAGCAGTTATCTATTGAAATTCTGAAAACATCTATTGTATGGTATACATATTTTAATTTTCCAAATTCTGCAAAATGAAATGTGATCCATCTGCCAAATTTTATTTTAATGTAAACCTTTAGGATGACTTTCTGCCAATCATGAAGTTTCGTTATAGAAGAAACAGGTAAAACATTATTTTTTTTTCTTTACAATTTTTTTTGCTTATTGCCAATTGATGAAGAAACTTTTTTTAAAACCTTTGTTATTTACATGGTAGTTTCTTAATAAAACTCTGAGGCCTCCCACATATTTCTATATCAATAATTAATCTATTTTATTATTACCTTGTGCTAGACCTTGGCAAACCCATATCGGATATGCTGTGTTATATATAAAAGGTGATTCCTATAACTAATTATTTCTTGTAATTTTATAAGTAACAAAGTTATTTCTGACTTTTCCATAGTAAACTCAGCAGTTTCAATGTGTAAAGCATTTCTTTCTGCATCCTGAGAGTCAGTCTCTATATCAAGAGCTTCTGTAAATCCATTAATATTATCAGAATAGCGTGTTAATTCTGACTTCTAGAAAGAATTATAAGAGTTTTCAGCCACTTTATTTATATTTTCTGATTTTTAACCTGCCTTTCCTGATTTATTTTTATCAGTTTAAAATGTAGGGGCTTTAGAAATTTGTGTTCTTCATACAATATGAGGAATAATCCAGTTAGTTTTATTTTTAAAAATAAATTATTTTGCTTTGGAAAATCTCTTGTTAATCTCTCCAAAAAAGTTACTGCAAGCCCTTTGACAAGGCTTACTGTCTAGCCATAATTGGTCAATTTCTTCAATAATGAAAGATACAACAGTTTCTCCTGGGTCCATTCCTGTTAATTGCTGATGATTTGCTTTTTCTTTTAAAATCAGATCAAAAATATTGTCCACATGTGTCTTTAATTTATTACTTGATTTATGTGGTAGAAATATTCACCCCTATATAACATCTTCTCTTTGCATTAAAATTTCTGTAGGATAATGCTTAGAGAGTAGAGTAACCAGAATGTAATTAAGTTTTAGATCCACATGATTCATGTGTGCACCTGTAATATCTTTTCTACCAAAGCCTTTACTCTCTTAGTTTCAGGTGATAATTCTCTTGGACTATTTAAATCCTTGTCATCATCTAAGGTTCTGAACAAATTACCCAGTTCATAATTTTTTACCCCAATTGTGGATCATAAATTAAAAATGTCCCCTAGTAATCTTTGAAAATCATTAGAGTTTATAATTGATCTCTCCTAATTTGAAACTTTGGGGGTCTAATATTTTGTAGACCTATTTTATATCCTAAATAATTAATAGAATCCCCTTTTTTATATTTTAGGAACTATTTGTAATCTTCAACAAGGCAAACGTTTGTTTACTTTTTCAACATTCTTTTTAAAGTATCTATATTTGAATCAGCTAATAAAATGTCATCCATAAAGTGATGAATAGTAAATTGTGAAAATTGCTCAAGTATCTCTTCCAATGGCAGCTGTACAGAATATTTGCACAGGGTGGGGGATACTTTACATTCTCTATGGGAGAACATTTAATTGATATCTGAGAATTATTATAAGTAGGCACCATAAGGAATTTTTTTTTCTTTCTCATTAGGTAAAGGTAGAGTGAAAAAAGTCTTTTATATCCATAACTAGAAGAGGCCATTCTTTAGGTAAAAGAGTGGTCAAGAGATTCCATATTGGAGAGGGCCCATTGGCTGAATCAACTTGATTGCAGCTCTTATATCTGTTACCATTCTTTGTTTTCCAGATTTCTTTTTAATAACAAATATAGGAGAATTTCATGAGCTGGTTGATTCTTCCATATGCTGACCAATCATATGTTCCTATGCCAGCTGGTCTAGGCCTGTAATTTCTCATTGATAAAGGTCATTGGTGAACAGATACAGGCTAGTTTATTAACAATTTAAAGTCAGGGCTGTTGTTGCCTTTAAAAGAAGAAAACTCTTACGACTCATTTTTTTTGTTAAAGCTATATGCTTAGTGACTGTTTTTTATGCCTTTGAATATTTTTTGCCAGAATCATATGTTAACTCATGATTTGTTTCTGAAAATTGAAGAATGTCTATAAAACCTTCCATGACAACTTCATTTATTAGTATTTTTAATTTATGTCTTTGCTCATTTAGAGAAGCTAGTCAAAATATTTGTTTTATAGTTGTACCTAAAGTTTTTGTTCTTTCACCTTTAGCTGTTCTATCATCCAAAGTGGTGTGGTTTTCTACAATAGGCATTAGGTTCTTTAATTGCTCTGAAAGGTATTTCTTCCACAATGACAGAAAATGACTGAACAGAATTTGACATAGGGGCCTACAAGAGGCTCCTCGGGGTATTTTCAGATGGCAAAGGCAAAGGATTACCTTGTCTGTACCTTTTTGATCCACATTCATTAGTCTACTGTCTGACTTTGCGAAACCTTCTGCAGAATCCAGAAAGGAGGGGCATTCTGTTGCAATTATTCTTGCAAAAACACTGTTTAAAATGCCCTGTTTACATTCTCTTTTTAGATGTCATTGTTTATTGCAATTGAAATATTTGATATTTCAATTCTCTAAATTTCTGGAAATCACCTCTTCTACCCAATGATCATCATAGTTATGAGGTTCAATATTAATTGCATCTCAGATTTATTCCTCCAAGGATACTGATCTTGTCTTTAGCATCCTAATTACCCTTCTGCATTGTGCATTAGCTTTTTCAACATTCAAAGATTCAATTTTTTTTTAAGCTTCTGGATTTGGTATCATTCTATTTACTTCTGAAGTCAATCTTTGTAAAAAACCAGTAAAGGGTTTTTTTGGTCACTGTATAACTTTTGACTCAGTTTTCTTCCCTTCCTTTTCAATTCTGTCCCAAGCATTCAAAACTGCTGCATAGCACAAGCCTGGGTGTTATTATCATGTAAAGATTTCCTTTCTATGTTATTATAATCTCTCTCCAAGAAATTGGTCTTGGGAGATTTCAATACCTTTAGGACTACCTTGTTGTTCAATGGCTTTAGCCTCATCCTTCTACCAGGTCCTCCACTGTAATTGGGGACCAGCCTCCAGGACTGCTATGACCAAGTCTCTCCAGTCTTGAGGGGTACCTTTATTACAAATTGACCAAGAGTTTAACATCTGCTTCATAAAAGGTGGGTGTATGCCATATGAGACTATCATTTCTTTCAATCTCGTCAAATCTAACATTTTTGCAGGAGACCATTAATCTCTTACACAGTCTGGGGCATATGTGTCGTTTGTGAATTCCTGTAAGGTTACTAGATAAATAACTGTTTGAAAGTCTTAGGCTATTTCTCCATAACCGTATAATGCAATGCTGAGATTGATTCTCCTTAAATTATTCACTTTGGGTCTGAATATTTCTATGATCTGTTTTGACAAGTTTTTCTAAAACATTTATATTGGCACTTTTATAAACCAACTTTTTAAGAGATAAAACAAGAAGTTTCAAACAAATAAAATTTGTAATAGACATTAAATAAATCCCATCTATATTAATTATCACCTCATTTAATATTTAAATTTTCAACCTGCCTAATGTAGTATTAAATAGAGACCCAACTCCTTCTATTGTAATTGTGTTTCCTATTTTTTTTTTGGTGGAAAATACTCTCTATTTTTTTTTAAAACTTATTTCTGCCTTTAAGAAGTCCCAGTTGAATTACCATGTCTGACAATGACAGTTGAGATGAGGGTGGAGTGAGGCTACCTATTGTGGCAGCAGTCTGAGGAGGGGGTCCACTTAAAACCACAACCCACCAGGAGAAGGAACCCACTATCATGAACTTCTGCCTCTGCATCCTGAGTGCTAGACTTAAAGGTGTGTGTCACTACAATATGACCTTTAAAGCTAACTCAATGGTGATTACTGCCCTATGGTCTTTAGGCAATTCTTATTTGTTATATTACAAATAATATATATCACCACGTATACGTTACTTGAATGTATGCTCTCAGTCATAACCATGATATTATTGTATAGCCCAATGGTAGTCTTCCAACTGTAAAGGCTGTTTTCCCATTCTCAGCATTCTTTAGATGCATGAAGTTTTCTATGTAGGGTTGTGGATTCCTAGCTCTCCCTCATACATGCTAGTTTTTCTATTTGTATCATCCCCAAAGAAATATATCATTTTGAAAAGGTAACCCTGTTCTGTTCATGTGGGAATGTCTTTTTGTGTGCTGTGAATATCAATCCTTAAATAAAGGAGCTATTTTGGCCCTCGGTGACCTCCACAGAAGAAATATGTGGGGAATCAGAATAGATAGGAAAAGTAGGGCGGAGTCAGAGACAGAGTGAGCCAGACACCCAAAGGAGAAACATGTAAGGAACACAGGTGAGCCATGGACCACATGGCAGACATATTAATGGGAATGGGTTGAGTTAAGATGAAGGAGCTAGGTAGCAATATGCATAAGCCATAAGCTGAAGAGCCTGAAGTTAACATAAATGTCTGAGTCATTTGCAGGAGAGTAAGCAGTAGCAGGTGGCTAAGCAGTCTAAGTAGTCTGGGACTGCAGGTCTATGGGTCTGGACCTCTGGCGGGACAGGGTCAGATACCTTATTGTCATGTGATATCTTGTTGAGAAAGACACTACAGGCACCACTCATTGAAATCATGCGTCACTCACTCCTTTTTTCTGCCTTAACTGGTATCTCTAGTGGAGTCTGATCATGTTGGAATCCATAAATCATTAACTGGAAACAAATTAGGCCTATAAAAGCTAATTGCCCTCATTCCAGTGACTTTTGTGTAAATTGGTCATGTAATTTGAGGCTGTGAGCATCACCCAAATGCCTCTTTACTTTCAAAAATCCCCATGGTGAGTGATCTGGCTTTAGAGATATATTTAAGCGATTAGGGTAAAGAAGGGTTCGTTTCCCAAAAACATGGCGTAGGTCATGACAATCAAGCTATTGTGATGATGTTTTCTTGGGACAAAGCATTTGAAATAAAAGTGATATGGATTTCTGGGGGATATAAGGTAGGCATGCCCATATTTATGACCTACAGAAACTCAGAGGAAATGGTTATTCAGTTTGGCATCACTAAATTTAAAGCATTTTTTCCAAACATTTATTTACTTATCTAGTTAGTTAGTTGGGGCACATGCCACAGCATGCGGTGAAAGAAAGATGACAACTTATAGGAATCACTTATCTTCTTTCACTATATAGAGCACTCAGAATCCAGCCTAAGACATTTGATGACAAGGACCTTTACCAGCTCTGATGAACCATTTCACCATGTCTGGAGCAACTTCTAGCACAAGTATAGATAAGGAGTAATCTACTATCTTATTCCTTGTATGATTCTTCCTTTACCTGACTCAAGAGAATATCATTTGGTTCCAAATAAAGCTTTCCAGGGAAAGGGAAGTAAAATGAACATTTACTAGTTACCTACTAAAGCTTTAAACATCTTCCTTTGGTGATTTATTATTGTATGAATCATCCCCCAAAACATCTCTCTCTTTGTGCTCCAGTTGAGCAATGTGAACCCAACCTATTAATAAATCCTCAAACTCATAAAGTTGGTATCAAAACTGAAAGTAGGAAAATGCACCTTCCTGTCTATGAACATAATGCTCCATCAAACATACTGTGCCCAAAATGTCCCCATTCTATATCTGGGGAACTCTCATTTATTTAGTCAAGTTTACTATAGAAGGCAGGGTGACATATGGTACACATTGTGCTCTACTTTATAGTGAGAAGTTTCCCTGACCCACCTGACCTGCCCAACAGCCGTTTAGTCCCAAATAATCACACAAAGGCTTATATTAATTATAAACTGTTTGGCCTATGGCTCAGGCTTATCATTTGCTAACTCTTACTCTTGAACTAATCCATGATTCTTATCCATGTATAGTCATGTGGCTTCGCACCTTTTCTCAGTGTAGCATTCTCATCTTACTTCCCTTGCATCTGGCTGGCATCTACTCTGTTCTTCCTCCCAGTATTCTCTTTGTTTGGTCTCTCTGCTTATACTTCCTTCCCGACTAGCTTCTGGCCAATCAGCATTTTATTAAACCAATATTTACACAGGCAAATATTTACAGTATACAAGAGTATTTTCCCACAGCACTCCTTTAAACATGGAAAATAAGAGAAGGAAACTTTAGGGAAAAAATTAAAGGATTTAATTCCATATATTTCCCCACCTTTGCTTGGTCTCAAATTGAGAGTGATGAATGATATGATATGTAACATAAATTCTAGTTGTTATTAAATGAAAACTCAAAGCCAGATATTGAGGAAAAGGCTAGAATATCAGAGTAAACAGACCACAGTTGATTCTAGCCCAGCTATTTTCTGGAGTTATGGGATTAAAGGTGTAGGTCACTACTCCCAGTCTTTCTCATGCTGGGATTAAAGGGTGACTCACCACTCACTGACCCTTCTGGTTTGACTATGGGTGGAACTTTTCTCTGATATCCCAGAGTGGTTTTATTAAATATATCACCACAACCAGCTCTCCTTAGGACACTGGGTAGACACTAATATCATTAAGTCACTATTAAAAAACTGTTAAAATCATGATTGTGTCAGTGATAACTTCTTTAATGTATATTGTAGGTATTCAGTCTTATGCTCATGTTCTTAGGAAGAAAGACTTCAGGGCTGGGAAAGGCTTTCTAATTAAAAGCTGTTAGCTATGTCTTTTATACCCTGGCTGCCTTTCCTTGAGCAAAAACGATTATTAGTCAAATAGACAGCCAGACCACCACTTCACTTCTATCTGTCTGGGACACTCTGTGGGATGGCTACACCTCAGCCTACTGTCCCAGTTTCTGAAGGCATATGGGAGGTGTGTTTGAGATAGTTTGTGCCACACCTCTTTGCTATCACAAGCCTCCAGAAAGTATAAGAGACTTTGAAACCACATTTCCCTAGATAGGGAGACTGGTGTGTGTGTGTGTGTGTGTAAATATTATTCTTAGCACCTTTCTGCTAGAGAATCACCACACTTTCTCTAGCAGAAATGTGCTAAGAATTTACTTAGAGACAGGTACATGTTAGGAAAAAAGAAAAAAAAATGGCTGTGGCTGATTCAAGCATTCCTTCCCGAGCTGCACAGGCTGGCATATCAGACACTCATTGCAGTTCATCCAGAAGACACATTGCTCTGCAGTCCCTCCAGCCCAATGAAAGTCTTCCTTTGTTGATCTTGTCTTCTGTGCTCTTAGTAGCAGAGGTTGAGAGAGTAACATGAGTAAAAAAAGAAGAGGACACAATAGGGAGTGACAGCAGTCTCCTTAGCTTGCA
Organism: Phyllotis vaccarum; assembly: GCA_033318265.1. NCBI lineage: Eukaryota > Metazoa > Chordata > Mammalia > Rodentia > Cricetidae > Phyllotis > Phyllotis vaccarum. The sequence goes on along the minus strand of JARWLC010000004.1, from coordinate 22,373,181 downwards.
CAAGCACTGCTGGTATTTAAAAATGTGGTATTTCTGTCCTCTCAGAAATGTGTGCCATCAATGGAGAGCTGTACTGAATGACTACACAAACCCTCCAAAAATTTTTGAAAGGTAAAAGTATAATACATTTTGAAAAACTGAGCAGAGTTGGGGTCACCATTTATAAATGTAACTCTCAACACCACATTGACAACAGATCTAGGGAGATACACCACACAGATTTCTATTCTTTTGATTCGCATGCACACTTCCCTTCCATGACCTTATCCTGACAGAAGAAAGCACCATGATCAAGGTGGCTTAGACAGAGATATATGTCTAAATACTGAAAGCCCAATTACGATTATTATTTATTATTATTATTAATATAATAATATAATATTATATTATAATATTATATAATATAATATAATAAATAATATAATATAATATAATAATATAATATTAATATAATTAATAATAATTAATACTACTACTACTACTAATAATAATAGTAATAATAATTAGAGAAATTATTAAGGATGGTTCCCTCTAAGCAGCTCTGACAATACCCATGCTCCTCCTTTAGTTCTTTCTGCTTCATTGGCAGTCTTGCATAATCTCCACATTATGTTCTTGTTGTGTGTTTGTGTGTCTGAATTTCACGTAACTTTCACTCAGATGAGTGGCCCTACCTCATCTAGATTGGCCTCATCTTGCTTAATTAAGTCTCCCATGATTACATTTATAAGTAAGAATATATTTCATGTGCTTGTGTCAGGGCTTCCACATATGAGTTTGAGGAAGACATTGTCAGGGCATAAATCCCATCCCTACCCTCAAGCTCTGGCAACTATTAGTGATTTCTTAGTCTATGCAATTGTCACTTCAAGAATGCTGCATGGGTAAAATTTTATAGCAATGTTTTTGGGTACTCAATTTTCTCATTGAAAACATTTTTTCAAAGTTAATCCATGTGTATTGGTAGTTCATTCATTGCTCTTATTGAGAAATATAACCAGTATTCTAAGCATTTTATAATACCTCAAATTCTGTTTAATTTTCTCCTGCCAATAGACACCTTAACTATTGCAAATAAAGTAGATATGATGTTTCTTTATTATTAGGCATAGATTTTCATTTAAACATGCACTAGACATTTCATCTACCATATTAGAAACCTCTGGCACTATTTATATCTCTTATTTTGAGAGGTGTTGAGTTTGGCTTTATCCTTATTTCATATGTCTTGATTACATTTGTGGACTTTAGTTCTAGTGGAAGTTTCATTTTTGAGTGGTTGTGGCTTTATTTTGGTCATCTTAGTCAATAGTTGCCAGTTGACCTCCACTGGTTCGTGCTGACTTTGCCTGAGAATGAAATGAATTCCCTGAAACTCAACCACTGTGGACAGGAGACAATAGAGTAGCTGCAACCAGGTGAAGATACAAGTGGTGCTGTATTTTAAGATTGCTTTTATTAACATAAGGTTGATGTATGGATTATATTTTACTATATTACTCTCTCTCTCGTGTGTGTGTGTGTGTGTGTGTGTGTGTGTGTGTGTATGTGTGTGTTTGTGTATTTGGTATGCATCTGTGTTCAAATATGTGTAGGCACATATGCTTCATGTACACATGAACATATGAGAGCATGCACATGCTGAAGCCCAAAATTAACACTGGATATCTCTTATAATGAGGTTTTTTGGTCTCAGACAGAGGTGATGTGGGAATGTCTTTCTATATGCTGTAAATATCAATTTTTAATAAAAGATCTGTCAGACATAACAGACACCATAAAAAATTTAAAAAATCAGAACATAAATAAAAAACAAAATCAAAAACAAATAAAACCAAACACCCCCAAAAACATATAAAAAAGACAAGTGAACCACAAGTCACATACAAAGAAATTAATAAAAATAAATTAAATTAAAATATAAAAACTAACTTACAATATTCCTAAGCCATAAGCCAAACAACATAAAAATAATACAAATGTCTAAATCATTTCTGAAAACCTAATCAAGTACAAACAACTAACAAATCTAAGGTGGAAAGTCTATAAGTCTAGACCTCTGGTGTCTCCAAGCCAAAAAACCTCATCACTACAGATATCTACCTTAAGAGAACTTCAGTTCTCTTGCTGAACCCAATTTTTGCCAATTACAGCTTATTTAATTACCAAGAATATCCCAGGAACCCCCTGTCTCTGCCTCCCAAGTGCTGTAATTACAGAAAGCTCTAAGTCTGCCCATCATTATATGTGTGATGGTTACTATTATTTGTTACCATGATACCATCTGAAGTCCCTGGGAGGAGAGTTTCAATGGAGGACTGAACTCTCCCAGGGGTGGAGGAGAAATAAGATATTATTTCTAGAGCTCCTAGAAACTAGAGAAACATGGTTCTATAAATTAATAAAATATGACATTTAGATATATCATGACAATAGAACTCTAAATTTGACTATGGGACTTCTCATTTGAAAGCTTGTTTGGCCATGTTTTTCTCAAAGGTCTAGGATTATAATTTTCAATTATAAAGAGAATTCTGTTGGTCCATGTCTGTATCCTGTGTTGTCATCCTGCAATGGATGTCATATTGTTATCACAATCTGGTTTTGTAAAAACAGATGGAGAGAAAAACATAGGGTGCTTCGTCTGCTACCCCTGCTGTCTCAGGCAATATGAGCTATGCTCATTTTTAAACTTTTATTTTTGATATCTCCTTTGATTCTATTTCTTTTTTACTTCACTTTTTGATTGTTTTAACATCAATTCTTCATTTAAGTTCTTGAACAGATAGGTGATAACTTCATTAAAATAGTTTTCTAATTTCAAAATCTAAATTACTATTTGTTTTTTTAATCTTGTTTTCTGCTGCTTTTTCTCTTGACTATGGATCATGTTCATCTTTTTCTTTGGGTGTATAATAAATTTGTAATATATTAGAATTGTGTGTGCTACAGTCCCAGGACTGGATCTTGTAACTCTTCTGAGGAGTGTGAAATAAAAACCTGCTGCTGTCTTTATTCTGCAAAGGATTTCATTGATGGAGCCATTGCTTTTGATTTGCAAGTACCCTGGAGCAGTGGTGTAGTGAAATTCTGATAGAAAGCACATTTTGTTTTTACCATGTCCAACTAACTACAAGGGCTAATAACACCCTCCATTTTGTGTCTTCATCTTCAGAAAGATGTTTCTCAATCCCATCTAGTCACATGTTCTGGACGAATCTCACTCACCTGTGGACCCATAGGTGCTTATAAAATAATTACTCAGGGGCTTGTATTAAATACAAATGGTTTGGCCTATGATTCAGGCTCATTATGAACTTGCCCTTATAACTTAACTCAACCCATTTATAATCGTCTATGTCTTGCCACATGGTTCTGTTGTTATACCTATACTTTCACATCTTGCTTTCTTAGAGGCTCTCAGCATCTCCCTGATTCTGCCTTTCTTCTCCAAGTATCACTCTTGAATTCCTCACTTGGCTGCAATCTGACTTACCATAGGCCAAACATCTTTATTAATCAATGTTAGCAATGCATATCTGCAGCAAACAGAAGACCATTTCAGGGCACTCAGTAGCAGAAATTTAAAAGTTTCTACCTTTCAGCCTCTTTCATAAATAAGTAGATTACATTTAGCCAAGTTCAAGTCTCTCCTGTGTGTACATAGTTTAAAGTAAGTCATGGGTCTAAGCATAGGTTATATGTATATTTTGTGATTTCCTCCTCACCTTTCTAGAATATTGTCTCTTATTTCCCAGATTTTCCAACCTGCAAAAATATCAACCTTCAGCTGTCATGAAGTGATTTTTATGGCTAAGGCTGAAGCCCAAATAGAAAAATCATAGCTGTGTATTTCATCTCTTCCTCCCCCCTTTAAGAAAAATAAAATTGGATCCATTTGATTTCTGCTTAGTTTTGTTGTTCTTTTCTTTTTTATGTTTGGGCAAATGTTTGTTAATATTGTTAGAAGCATTAACTAGCATATTACAACTGGTTCAGAGGTCAAAATACATTGTGTGCATGTTTAAAATTCTCAAATAATAAAAATATGCTTAAAAATAAAATGGGAGTTAAATAATAAAAAATAGTTTCTCTGTTTCTCACCTTGGGCATATAGGACATGTTAAAAATTCACCAGTCCAGTAATCTGGAAGTAATCCTAATGTTAGCCAAATCTCCATGATAAAAATATTTAGTGTGGCAGATTATTATTTTTACACTTGATTATCTTTCACTAAAAATATCTATGTAGGATATATTTCTTAAGCAAAATATCCAAGAGAATTTTATATGTACCTTTATTAACATATCAAGTAACTAAAACGTTAGGGTAAATCAGAATTATTAAATTTCCATATGAGAACAAGACACCAACCACCATGTGACATTCAGGGACACCTTCAAGGCTCACAACTATACAAACATTTACAAAACTCTCCAAAAATCTTACCTAATGTCTTCAGTTCTGTCCACCAACCAACTGACCTAACAGAGACAAAACTGTTAAAACCCCAAAGCAGAGCTTCTCTGTTAAATTTAAATTAAGTACCCAGAAATTTTTTTCCCGCACATTCATGGCCTAGTTAGAAAGGTTTACTTTACTTCCTTTCAGGGAAATAATGTGCCTTTTAGGGACACAGTTAGAATACATTACTGTACTGGAGGTCAGCAATCACTATAGGGTTTCTGTCACACTAAATCCACATATAACATATCATTTTAATAATATGTTCTTCAAAAGTGAAATACAACCTCCTAAGAATTTAGAAATTTTTAATGCTATAATTGAGAATTTCTCTCATAATTATATTTTTGAAAGCTTCACAGTCACAATCATGTTATTTCTTGACTTGATTATATCTCAAAAATGATCTGATACCTATACTAAATATGTGAAGTTAATTAGACTAATAGAAGTCTTGAAGTCTAAGAATGAACAATTGTTCTCTGAAATGTGTAATAAGGAATTTACCAATGATGAATTGGCATGCAAAGTTTATTTTATGGAAATTGTTTAAGACAAACTTTCAGATAGCTCTTTCTCCTTGGACACAAATATTAGGATCTCACAAGAGAAGTGTAGATCTGTAGAACTCTATGTTAATGATGAGAATAAGAAACTTATTAATTTCATGGAATCATTAGAAAGAATGAGTATTCAAGAGATTCAGACATTGTAGAAATTTCAACAATGGGAGGACCACATTGCTACAATTGAGGATGTTAAGGCACAGTCACTTGGAACAGTTCACGACAAGCATAACTGATGTCTTATAGAGACAGGGATGATTTGTCTAAAGTAGCAAACATGAAGTGCATTCCTTTATCACCTCCTATGATCTATCCAGTTACTGTTCAGAAAAAGCTTATATATAACAAATTTCCAGGTTTTGTAAAATACAATATGAGGCTATACATATGAGAGATATAACGGACATCAAATAAGCCACATTACTCTATGGGATCAACTCTACATATGTAAAACAAATATTAAATTCATAGTCAACAGAATACAAAATGATGTCTAATGATTGGTTGCAGTTAACAGCAGCTGTATTTAACTATAGCCAACATTTACAATGGGAAGAGGCTAGGTTCATTAAACAAGAAAAAAATAGAGGTTTTGACATCTTTCAAAACCAGATCCTTGGTGAAGGCTCATTTGCTAATGTGAAGGTTCAGAATACTTATGATGAACATACATTGCTACTATGTTATAATGCTTGGATGCTTGGAATGCTTGGAAAAAGATTTTAGAGCCAGAACAGAAAATTAAGCTGTATACTAAAGTCAGACAAGGCTTAAAAGAAACATATACTAGCTTTCTGCAGAGATTAACCAAGGCAACACATAGAGCAGTATCAGATCCAAAAGTTAGAAAGCAACTAATACTTTATCTGGCTTATGACTATGCTAATTTAGAATGTAAAAGAATGCTTATGTTTTGAAGTTTAGATCTGTACACATAGAAGAATGGATCCAATATGCAATCAATTCTGAGTTTCTCAGTTATGATAAAGAGGATTAGGTAAGTCAATCCATTTCCAATATTAGAGCAAGGAATCAAGGTATTAAATGCTTTAATTGTGGTAAACCAAGACATATAAGAAGGAATTGTATGTAAGGCATTCCTAGAGTTAATTTTCCTCCTAGAAATGCACCAAACAGAAGATCCCTACCTTCTGGATTATACAGAAGATATGGTAAAGGCTGACATTGGACCAATGAGTGTAGATCTACAAGAACCATATAGCATTTGATAATAGAACAACTTTAAAGAAAGAATCAAAATGTCCAAGGAAAACCACAAAACAAATATTCTGGCAGACATCCATACATAAACAAAGACTAAAATTTAAAATAGGAATATATAATATTTTTATTTATTTAAGGCTTCATCAACACAGTGGCAGACATTTTGATCATAACCCCACAATCATGGCATCCAAAATGACCTCTAAAGAAGTTAGATGCTCAATTTCTGGGGATTGCCACTATATCTCGTGAAACAAAGTGTAAAATGGCTTGAATGGACAGGACCAGAAAGACAGAGAAGGCTGAAGTTATGTATGGCTAATATAGCAGTGCATCCATGCGAACATGACCTTCTACAACAATGGAATGCCCAGATTAAAATTCCTTCAGTAGCTGTAGTTTGACCTTATTTATGTCATTTGCCTTTTCCCTCTCCTGGACATTACCTTATAATTATTTCTACTGTATATAGTCTTTCATCTTAGCTTTAGAACTTTTTTATTTTGACAAAATGGGGAGATGTAGCAGGTTCAGGTGCTTTTTAGCAAGACCTAGGTGTGACTTTGAGGTTTTAAGGACCCCTGTAGGGGGTTTAGCATGCTTTCTTTGAAGAACAGTTGCATTCAGCCTGCCCTTCCTATTTTCTTCCTGCATACTCTGGGAGAGTATGACAAACCACTGCTTGAGACATTTCAACCCTCCAGGAAGTGCCCTAAAATCAATATTGTATCAGTGAGTGTTTATATAACCCCTTAATATATATTAGTTCCTTTATATAATCAATTGCCAGTGAATACTTTCTACAATAGGAGAAGTTGCCTAAACTGAGCTTTCCTTATAATCAAATTGATGACCACACTGTCATTATAGAATATTCATCCAGGAACTGATGGAAAGAGATGCGGAGATCCACAACTAAGAACAGTGTCAAGTTCATAGTTTAGTTGAAGAGAGGAAGGAAAGATTACTAAGCAAAGAGGTGAAGCTCATGATGAGGAAACCCATCGAGATATCTGACTGAGGTACTGGGAGCTCCCAGACTCTACACTGACAGTTGAACAACTCACATGAGTTGATCTAGACCCTCTGAACATGGATGACAGCTGCATGGTGTAGGCAGTGTATGGAGCCTCTGGCAGTGGGACCAGAATTTATTCCTAGTGCATAAACTAGTTTCTTGGAGCCCATTTTTTTTTACAGAGGAACATCTTGCATATCCTCCATACTGGGGGAGAGGTTTGGCCCTACCTCGTCTTGATATAGCAGACTGTATTAACTCACTTTGGGAGTCCTTATCCTCTTTGAGAAGTGCATGGGATAACAGGGTGGGAAGAAAGAAGAGCAATGACTGAGAAGAGGAGAGAGAGAGAGTAAAAATGGTAGTGGTTATGCTAAAATATTTGTAATAAAGCAGAAAGAAAAAGAGTAAAAACGGTAGTGGCTATGGTAAAAAAATTTTAAATAAAACAGGAAGAAAAAGAATTTAAGAGACTAGAGATCAAGACCCCAAATTAATCAATTAAAAATTGTACAGAGCTATATAGATAATTCTCAACAGTAGAATCTGAAAGTAGCTTAAAAGCACATAAGAATTGTTCAACAACCTTAGCCATCAAAGAAATGCAAATTAAAACAACTCTGAGATACCATCTTACTCCTGTGAAAATGGCTAAGGTAAAAAACACTGAAGGGGATGTAGAGTAAGTGGAACACTCCTCCTGTGCTGGTGGGAATGTACATTTACACAGCCACTTTCTCTATATTTTTAACATATTTTTATTGTTTATTTGGGAATTTTACCCAGTGCAAACTTATTACCACTACTTCCACATCCTCCTAAATCTACCCTACATTCTTGTAGCATCTCTCCTCAAAAGATAAAATATGTCCAACTTATACTGCCCATATAATCAATATTGTGAAACATGGTCAAACTTTGTGGCCAGCCCTTCATACAAAAGTGAGTCCTTTTCCACCACATTCTCACTATTAGCCATCTTTTTATATAGAGCTTTGCTTCCACACACTTGTCATAATTTTTAATAGTTCTTTTAGGTGGCTTCCTGCCTAGTTTGCTACATTTTTTTTTATGTTGGGAGTTAGGAGTTGTCACAGAGGCTTTCTATGTCTTTCTTTTTTCACTGATTCTATAGTCAGTGTTATCACTGCAGAAGATGTTTCTTTGTCCTTCATAGTCAGCAGAACACATTTAATAGACTTCTGCATGATTATCTGATGATAATGGTGTCTCAGTTGTTTCATGTTACTTGTAGGTGCTGCAGTAGAGGAAGAAACTCATTAAGATACTAAGCTTTTATTTTTCACAGGACCAGAAGTGTCCATCCTTTTTGGAAAAAGCTGACACTCAGCTAGGTCATTCTAGTTACCTCAAATATATACAAGATTAATTGGAGCTGGGAAACATTCCAACTACCAAAGTCTTATTGCCTGTGAGAACAGAAATTTCAGAAAGATCTCAGCCCCGTTTGACCATAGCTATCTATAATCAAAACTAAGATCTTCAGTTTTGTCAGGAGTGTCTTAAGAAAAAAGTTGGTGCACCTGTGAGCTCTCAGGTTTCACTGAGTCCAGACTATCCAGAGAGACATTTCTTTAGGCTACAAACTATCTCATAAAAATGTAGTCTTGAGAGGGAAAATAAAAAGGATATAAACAGTGTTTTAAAAAGTGAAATAAAGAAATAAAAATATAATATGCTGTAGGAAGATGGAAAAGACACAAAGAGTTGGGGTTATGTATATTATTGTATTTTATTTTTTTAACAGGTACTGAGCTAAGTGCAGAAAGGCATTTGTTTGTAAAGGCTACTGAGTTAAACCAACATACATATTTTAAAAGTATCTTGATTTTGAAATTTCGTTCAAGGGCATGGTATTTTGAAAAGAGGTTCTGCTTTTATTTCCATGGAAGATGTGAACTTGTGGATTGCTTCCAGGCTAATATGGTTTGATTGACCAAGAACCAGAAGGCAACTGGCTGAGACAATGTCGCCTTACAGACTATGGCAGACAAGATTTAATTATGATTTTAAATTTTCTCAGAATCCTCTAAGGTCGGCAGTGTTCCCAATTAGCAGGAAATAGTTTAGAAAGCTATGCCTAAATTCCCAAAATATTATTTACAAATGTTCGTTTTCATTATAAATGGTTGTCACAATTAAATTCTTTCTTTGGGAAAGGGGGATAAAGTATAGATATAATAAATTATATAATTTTCTTTGATCCAAAATACACCTGTTAATCTCAAAATATTCTGGTATAAATTTTCATTTACTGATACAAATTTAAGGTCAATAATTTTGTTATACTGTATGTATATTTCTATTCTTGTTTAGGATATATTTATGGAAAACTTTAAAAGTGTAATGCATAATTATGAAATGTAGAATAGTAGTCACCTATGATAATCAAACTCATGGTAATGTCAGTTAAGTGTTTCAGATATACAATGATATTTCAATTTGGTAATCTAAAACTTTGAAGACCTACAGAATATGGTATTTGAAATATTTTAGGAACTTCAGCACTTATTGGACAAAGAGGTGAGTGACATTTTTCCCAGTCAAGCAAGAAAGTCCTTTCTCCTTGACACAGGGCCTGGGGTACAGCTCTGGGGACCCTGTGTCTATTCACACATCCATTAAATCCAAGCCATCAGGAAAAAAATCTTTTAGCCCAGAAATACCCTGTAAAATAAAGTTTCTTGGACATTGCCATCCATAAATCCCACCTCAATTCCCAACTCATCCCATCACCAGTGTCTTCAGTGACTACCTGAGACTCACAGTTCCTCAACATCTATTTAATCAAGAGGTGTACCTGAGAACCACAATTTGCCAGCACATTTTAGATCAAGAGCTCCTATAGGATCAAGAGCACTTACTCGACCAAGATTAGTTCCCCAAACAGAGAATTAGCCAGCTCTTATTACTCCAAGAACATCTCACTGTAACACAGAATACACTACCTCCAAGTGGACCAAGAGCCCAGATTGGACCAAGAGAGGCTTTTGGAGACACAGACACAGGCAGAACAGATTGCACCAAATAAGCTGCCTGAGATATAGACATATCATACATTGACCCAAGGAAGCAATGGGGAGAGGTCAGTGCAAAAATACATATAACAACACAAATAACAATATGACATCACCAGAATCTGGTGGTTCTACAACAATAAGAGCTGATCATGACAATGTTGAAGTAGCAGAAGGAAATGACCTTCAAAAAAACTTTATAAAGATAATAGAAGCTTTTATAAAGGAAATAAAAAAAACTTCCTTAAAGATTTAGGGGAAAAGACAAAAGAAAATTGGAAGAGATCAACCAATTCCTTTAAAAACACCCAAGAAAAATAAATAGGTGAAGAAAACACTTTATGATTTAAAAATTTTAATAGGAGCAGTGAGGAAAACACAAACTTAGGCAATGCTGAAAAGAGAAAATATGAAGAAATAATCTAGAAATTCAAATGCAAGCATAACCAACAGAATGCAAGAGATGGAAAAAAGAATCTCTAGTGTAGAAGATTTGATAGTGGAAATAGATACATTATTCAAAAAACCCCACTAAAAGCAAAAAAGCCATAACACAAAACACTCTGGACATATGCCATACCATGTGAAGACCAAACCTAATAATAATAGGAATAGAAGAAGAATACCCGCTCAAAGGCACAGAAAATATATTCACCTCAATCATAGAAGAAAACCTTCCTAATCTACAGAAATGCCTATAAAGATACAGGGAGCTTATAGAACATCAAATTGACTAGACTTCTCAAAAAGTCTGCTCATCACCTAATCAAGCCACTAAACCTAGGGAATAAAGAAAGAATCTTAAGAGCTGACAAAGAAAAAGGCTAAGTAACTTATAAAGCAGACCCATCAGAATAATACTGGACTATTCAATGAAAACAATGAAAGCCAGAGGATACTGGTTAGATGTTATACAGACACTGAGACTATGGTTGCCAGCAAAGACCATCATACCCAGCAAAACTATCAATCACCATAGATGGAGTGGACAAGATATTTCACAAAAAGACAGATTAAAACAATACCTACCCACAAATACAGTCTTACAAATACCACTAGAAAAAAAAAACCCAACCTAAGGAAACTAGATATACTCATGAAGTCACAAGCACTATATAGCTTCACAGAAGGAAAACCTAAATAAGGCAAACACACACACACACACACACACACACACACACACACACACACACACACACACACACACAAAATAACAGGAAAAAACAGTTACTGGTCATTTATATCCTTTAATATCAATGAACTCAATTTACCTATACAAAGACACAGGTTAACATAATGGATACAAAAACAGAATCTATTGATGTGGGAATGCCTTTCTGCACCCCGAGAATCTCAATCTTTAAATAAAGGAGCTGTTTTGGGCCTTGACAGGCACCATAGAAGAAGTAGGAGGAGGAATCAGAATAGGTAAGAAAGGAAGGACAGAGTCAGTGGCAGACCGAGCTGAAGCCCATAGGAACAACATGTAAGGAGCACAGGTGAGCCACGGGCCACACTGAAGACAGCTTAATAGAAATGGGTTGATTTAAGATGTAAGAGCTAACAAGCAAAGTGTCTGAGCCATAGGCCAAACAGCATAAACTTATAATAAGCATCTGAGTCATTTCTGGGGGTCTGAGAGGTGGATGGGTGCCTAAGGTATCTAGCACACAGATCTGTGGGTCCAGGCCCCTGGCTGCCTGAGACCAAGAAACCCACACTACTACAATCTATCCTTTTCCTGCACACATAAGAGATCCTCTGTGGTGCTATATTTTATAGTTAATAAAACCAGTATGGAATATGAGAGAGAACAGATCCACTCACAGTCAATTCAGGAGTGTCAGAGAGTGGTAACTCATGCCTTTAATCCCAGAACAGGGAAAGACCAAATGGTTACCTAGGCCTTTAATCCCATAACTCACAGAAACACACAACTTCAAAGACAGACACTGCCTCAGAATAAAGATTCGGGAAAAGTCTTTCCAAGCAAATAGAGTTAAGAAACAAGGTGGTGTAACAATCCTAATATCTAACAAAACAGACTTCAAATTAAAATGAATCAAAAGAGATCATGATGAACATTACTTATTCATCTCATGAAAAAGATCCACCAAGGTGAAATCTCAATTCTGAACATTTAGGCCCCCAACAGAAGGACATCCATATATGTAAAAGAAACATTACTAAAGCACAAATCTCACACCAAACCCTGCACATTGAGAGTGGAAGACTTCAATACCACACTTTCACCAATGGATAGGTCTACCAGACAGAAACTTAACAGAGAAATAAGGGATCTAACAGATGTTATGACTCAATTGGTCTTAATAGACATATGCAGGACTTTCCATCAGGCCCCAAAATACCTACTTCTAAGCACCCAGGGAACAATCTCCATGCTCCTGGATGGGTAGGATCAACATAGTAAAAATGGCAATTTTACCAAAAGCAATATAAAGATTCACTGCAATACCCATAAAAATCCCAATACAATATTTTATAGATCTTAAGAGAATAATACTCATCTCTATATGGAATAACAAGAAACCCAGGATTCCCAAAAGAATCCTATTAAATAATAGAACTTTAGGAGGCATCACAGTTCCTGACTTCAAGCTCTACTATAGAGCTACAGTAATAAAAATAGCTTGATACTACCATACAAATAGACTTGTGTATCAATGGAATAGATTGAAGACCCTGGCATTAATTCACATACCCATGATCATCTGATTTTTGACAAAGTGGCCAAAAATATACAATGGAAAAAAGAATTTTTAACAGAAGAACTCCAATTGGATGAAAGACACTTGAACTGCTCAACATCCTTAGCCATCAGAGAAATACAAATCAAAACAACTCAGATACCTTCTTATGCCTGTCAAAATGGCTATTACAAAAAACACAGATGGCAATCCATGCTGAAGGGGATCATGGTTGATGATGGAAATGTAAACTTGTACAGCAACTTTGGAAAACATTACAGTGGTTCCTCAGAAAACTGGGAATCAATCTACCCAATGACCCAGCAATAACACTATTGGCCATATACCCAAGGGATTCACATTCTTACCCTTAGGGCATTAGGTCAACTATGGTTACAGCAGCATGATTTGTAATAACCAGAACCTAGAAACAATCTAGATGCCCCACAACTAAAAAATAGATTGAAAATTGTGGTACATTTACACAATAGTGTACTACTTGCAGAAAAACAAACAAAAAACTACATTCTAAAATTTGTAGGCAAATGGCTGGATTTAGAGAGTATCATTCTTAGTGAGTTAATACAGACTCAGAAAGACAGACATGTTATATACTCACTCATAAGTGGATTTTAGACATAAAGCAGAGGATAACCAGGATGCAACCTATACCTTCTCCTTCAGGAGCTAGGTAACAGAAAAAAGTTAGAAGAGAAATCCATAGGTTCCCCTGTAAAGGGGAAACAGTGAAGATCTCCTGGAAAAAATCATGATCATAGGTGTTGAGGCAAGGGGAGGTCAGGAGAGAACATGAAACAGGAGAAAATGGGATAATAGAACTGGAAGCAACAGAGAGCAAGATCAATGAAGTAGATATCCTGATAGAGTGAGTCATTGTGGAATTAGGGAGAAACTTGATACTAGTTAACACACAAGAACCCATAAGATGAACAAGGCATGAGTCCAAGCAATAGTTGAGAGCTTGCCTAAACTGGCATTTACCTATTTTCATATGAATGACCACCCTAATTTCCATTATAAAACAGAGCCTTCATCCAGAGGCTGATGGAGGCAGATGTGGAGATCCATATCTAAACTCATGGCTGAATTACTGGTTTAGCTGAAGAGCAGGAAGAGAGATTGTATGAGTGGAGGAATTGGGACCATGATGGGGATACCCATGGATTATGCAGTCTCATGCTTTTGGGAACTTACAGACCATGAAATAACAGCTGATGAAACTTCATAGAATGGAACTGGTACCTCTGAATATAGATGACAACCAAAATGTTTGGGTAGTTTCTGGAGATTCTTGCAATTGGACAAGAGTCTATCCCAGGTCCATGAACTTGATTCTTGAAGCCCATACATACTGAAAATCCATCTTCCTCAGTTTTAATACTTAGGGAAAGAATTCAGTCCTACCTCAACTGGATATGTCAGACCAAATGTACTCATCTTGGGATTCCTTGACTTCTCTGGGGTATGAAAGGGGTGTGGGGAGAAAGTGAGAGGATATGGGAGCACTGGGAGATGGAGGGTAAAAGGCTACAGTGTCAGGATTTAATAAAAGCTTCAGAAGTTTGGCGATATCAGAGGAGATCTACCCACAGTCTATGTGGTGATTTATTTAAAGTCCAGAAGTTCCAGAGCTCTAACCACAGTCAGTCTAGGAGAATCAGAAAGTGGTGATTCACACCTTTAATCCCATGACAGGGAGTAACCTGGGAGTGGTGACCTATGCCCTTAATCCCAACTAAGTCTGAGTTGAGGTCATTTTAGATTAGAATTTAGATAGAAACTGGGCATGCAGGACTCATTACAAAGTAATCCCTGAAACTTTGTCAGAACAAGAACAGATAATGCTTTAGGTTCCTTCTTTGCAGAGAAAACTGCCAGACATTCAAGGACACAAGGAGAAGGGACTGATGAACCTTGCCAAAATTGTTAGAAGAGCCATTCAAATTTCTTGATTCACTGAAATCTCTACCAGAGACTCTAGGCCTATAGGTTAATATGGATGCCCCAATGTTACAAAATGGAATTTTGGTGACTTGTCCAGGTAGCCAGATGTGTTTGTCATTTCTAAAATTTGAAGGTTTCTTGCAATGCACTTCTTGTTTACTCAAATTGTATTGTAGAACAGAAAAACAGAACCCCAAACATCTTCTGAATTGTGTCTCTTAACTGGGCCATGGTACAGATAAACCCTGGCATGGCATGTGGGCTTGAGCCACAAATTGTCAGGTTCTTGGAGTGCATCTCAAGCTGCAACAAGTATGGTTTCCTGATATTTCACAAGAACATTGGTTCAAGCATGAGCTTTATCACGAATTTTAGGTTTCTGTTTATATAGACAAAAGGGAACAGAGTCAAGGATGAATTCTTAGTGGCAATATTTTCTTGGCCCTACTATGTTTGCTAGAGGTGAGCAGAGGCACAGCTTTTTAAAGAGAGGCTTCCTGATTCAGTATTAGTGTGAAGACACTAGTGCATATTTTAAGAGGCCCTGCTGCCAAATACTTAGAGTTCATGAGCAGCAGGCTGTGGTTCTCTACTTGTCGGCAATGTGGATCCTAAAACTCTCAAGAACTGTAATTGTGGCTCCTTCCAGTACCTCTGCTGAAAAGCTAAATATAGTGTGAAGTTTCTGGTCCAGAATTTTGAGCTTAGCCTCAAGGTTTAGACCCGCAGATCCACAGACCTGAAGAGACACACAGATGTTTACAATAGTTTTAGGCTGATCGGCCTAAGGCCCAGACATATAACTTGATAACTCTTTACCCTTAATCTAACCCATGACTCTTATCCTGTTCAGTCATGGGACTATGCTTTTCTCAGAGCAGCATAGTTGTCCTCTGCACCTTCTGGCTTCTCTCTTGAGTTCTGCTCTCTTTTGCCTGTTCCTACAGTCTGCTTAGTCTGGTAGCCCCACCCATACTTCCTGCCTGCCTTTGGCCAATCTGTGCTTTTTATTAAACCAGTGGGAGGGACAATTATGTATAATGGAACAAAGTAATCTCCTTACAGCTAAACTCTATATGAAGATAAACTGAAAGCTGGGTGAAGTCAGCCAGTTGCCCTTGCCAAGCCTTTAGTCCAGATTAAAGATGTGATCAGAAACAGAATGAAAGGAAGCTGCATTGAGTCAACAGACAAGCCAAGCCTTTAAACCTATCCACACCTTGGAAAATTAAAGGTGTGGTCAGAAACAGACAAAGATAAGAGATATGCAATATACAATATAGAGATTAAAAAAAAACTCTATATAGTTTACAGTGTGTTTAAAAATATACATAGGCTTGAAAGAGAAAAGAAAAAAAGGATAAAGTCCTTAAAAAGATAGAATAAAAAATTGATTTAAAACATCTTTAAGAATCCATAATTTATTAAAGCCATACAAGTAAATCTGTATTCAACCTTAGTTCTTCAAACAATTTTTCTAACTCTTTTGGGCTTGGGTCTGCCAACAAAATATCATCCATATCATAGTAAATGATAGATTGTGGGAAGTACTTGTGCAGTATTTCTAGTGGTTGTTGTGCAAAATATTGGCATAAGGTGGGACTATTCAACATTCCTTGGGGAAGGATCCTCCATTAGTACCTCTTAAATGGTCCTGAATTATTAAGAGTAGGCACTGTGAAAGCAAATTTGTCTTTGTCCTGTTCCTGCAAAGGTATGGTTAAAAAACCATCCTTCAAATCAACAACTGTAATAGGCCATCCCTTAGGTAGCAGAGAAGGTAGGGGAATACCAGATTGTAAAGAGCCAATAGGTTGAATCACTTTATTAATTACTCTTAGATCCTTCATGATACTCCAATTTCCAGATTTTTTTCTTGACAACAAAAACAGGAGAATTCCATGGACTGGTTGATTCTTCGATATGCTGAGCCTGTAACTGCTCCTGTACCAACTGTTCCAAAGCCTGAAGTTTTTCTCTTGTCAAAGGCCATTGTTGAACCCAAATAAGCTTTTCTGTTAACTATTTCAAAAGCAGTGCTGTGAGTGTCCTTTTAGGTTCTGTGGTTATTGGGCAATCCTTTTGTACATCCTGAATGGCTGGTGAATTTTCTTCATAGTACCTTAAAGCATCACTTCCAGAAACATAATTGGGTCTCTGGTTGATATCATAACTGGGAGTTATTTTAATCTGGGCATTCCATTGCAGTAGATGGTTACGACTCCAGAGATTCACTGCTATGTCAGCCATATATAGCTTCAACCATCGTTTCTGACCTTCTGGTCCTCTGCATTGAAACCATCTAACACTCTGTTTCACCTGAGATATTGTCCCAATACCCAGAAATTGGATATCCGCTGCCCATAAAGGCCATCTTGGATGTGATGATTGTGGAGTAATGATAAAAACATCAGACTCCATGTCGACTAAACCCTGGATATAAATATTATCTACCCTTATTTTCAATTTTGGTTATTTTCATACATTGAAGTCTGCCAAAAAATTCATTTTGTGATTCTTCTTAGAACTTCTGATTTCTTTTTTGAATTTATTCTATTATCTAATACTGTATGATCTTCTAGATCAGGTGTTGGATGCCCTACTCATCCTGAGAATGCTGGTCTTCTACTGTGATTGGATATATCTTACCTTCCTCGAATTTAGAGTCTGGTTTCTGGGTGCTCCCGGGGGAAGCCCCAAAAGGTGTTTCCTGATGGTAAAGGATTGCCTTCTTTGTCCCTGGTAGATCTACATTCATTGGTCTAATGCTGTCCCTTGCCACACCTTCTCCATAATCCAGAAGCCTATGGCCTTCTGTTTGAATTAAACTTAGATCAGGTATTATTTCCAATAGTTCCTTGTGTACAATTCCTTCTTATATGGCCTTTTTTACCACAGTTGAAACTAGTGATGCCTTGGTACCTCACCCTAATATTAGCAATGGCTTGGCCTACCCAATTCTCCTCATCACAATGGAGAGATTCATCATTGATTGCATATTGAATCTACTCTTCTATAGGTGCGGCTCTGATCTTTAAAGGCATAAGCATTCTTCTGCATTACAGATTAGAATGGTCAAAGGTCAGAGAAAGTATTAATTGCTTCCTAACTTCTGGATCTGATATTGCTCTATGTACAGCCGTGGTAAGCCTCTGTAGAAAGTCGGTATAAAGCTCTTTTAAGCCTTGTTTGACTTTAGTATAACGCTCAATTTTTTGGCCTGGGTCCAAAATCTTTTTCCAAGCATTAAGTGCAGCAGTATGGCATAGCAATAAAGTATGCTTGTCATAAGTAGTTTGAGCCCACATCAGCCCAAAGATAACTTCATTAAGGATTTTGTTCTGAGAAGCAAAGAAACTCCTAATTTTTTCTTGTTGTTCTAAGGTCCTGGCCTCCTCTCTAAACAAGCTTCTCCACTGCAAATTCTGAATTTGGCCCAAGACAACACCTGTTAGCTGCATCCAATCCATGGGTTGGATCCGGTTTTTTGCTGACCATGAGTTTAAAAACTGCTTTATATAAGTAGAGTGTATACCGTTTAATGATATTGTCTCTTTAAAATCCTTGATGTCTCTCATATGTACTGGCTCATAGCTATATTCTACATATTCTGAAGATCTCCCAGATGCTTTCTTTGTATGAATAGTAGCTGGGAACAATAGTGGTGGTGAAGGGGGTAGCCCCGTCATGTTTACCACCTTAGGTAGAGTAGTAACTCTGGTACCATATCCCATTGGGGGTTGACCTGAACTGTTCTGAACATAAGATGCATCACTACCCCTTTCCAGTATTTCAATACAGTCATCCCATTCTTGAATTTTGGATACTACCTGTTCCCATTCTTGGATATTGTATACTACTGGTTCCCATTTATGGATTTTGGATACTAATGGCTTCCATTCCTGGAGTTTAGATACTATTGATATTTATAGAGCTTTATTTTCCTATGGAAGCAGTCCTTCCAAAGACCTCACTGAACCAACAATTTTTCAATTCCCAACATTAACATAATTAATGATTTTCATGTTTTCAACATTAATGCAGTCCACAATTTTCTTGTTTTCATCATTTACATAGAGCCTATATTTTTCTTGAACAGTGTTATCCATATTCAAAGAGGAAACCTTATCTGGAAGCTTGTTGTAACCAATTTCTGGAGTATCAATCTTATCTGCCATTTTAGTGTTAGAAATTTCCACATCACATATCCTGGACAGCAACTGTTGATTTACATTTTTTACCTCTTTAACCTCATTTCCTATTTTTGTGTTTGATATTTCCATATCACATATTTTGGACAGGATTTGTTGATTTCCATTCTTTACCTCTTTCGCCTCTTCTGCCACTGTAGCTTTTGAATTTTCCATATCACATAATCTGGACAGCAATTGTTGAATTCTGTATGTCACCTCTTTTATCATTCTCTTATTTTGAAACACAAAATAGACAAACAAGCTAAAAAATAGTAGGACTGTGGTATTGAAGCCTTCAAGATATTCAACCCGAAATTTGTCAATCACCATGGAAAAGTATGACCTGAAGTCATTAATAGAATAATTTTTAGCCAATGCATCAATTCAGGTGTAATGACAATGTTTGGTCCACATGTGTCACAGTAGTGTTCAATGCTCTGCTCACTATATGGCAGATGCAGAGACTCTCAGGAGCAGGAGGCTACCTACAGACCCGACCTAGTCTTGAAGGGCCCCAGCAGGAAGAATACAATCCTTGGAAAAAGCAAATTCTCACAAATTAAGACAGGATATCAATCACAAAATAGAAGGTTTTTTTGTATCCTTTGTTCACTTGAGAGTACACAGTAGAAATTACAGTTTCTCGGGTCACAATCAGCGACCATGAGGGCTGGCTGGGGCAGAGGGTCATGAACATACATTAAACTTGGCTACTCAGACTAGATGGGCGGAACCGCTGCACAGGCAGTCAGTGGCAGGCCCAGGGGACAGCAGACCATGAGAGCAGGGCAGAAAACTGTGCCTGAGTGCTGTGCTGACAGGCAGAGCGGGAATTTCAGGGCAAGTGATAGGGAGCTTTAAGTCCAGGCACTGGATTTCAGGCACCCAAAGCTGAACAGTCTGTATGTCCCCTTCCCTTTTACAGTGTTCAAAACACAAAGTGATCCCATATGCCCGAGGGCACAGGCCCGAGGACATTGGGTGCCAGATGTAGGCAGAGTTTTACTTACAAGGTACCAGTCCAAGATTAATATTAATTAAAATATAAACCAACACTCATGATACAGATAACAGCTTATAGTGGTGCCTAAATAGTAATGGACGATGGATTCCAAACTGGTCTTTCCAACAAACAGGAATCAGGAACAACAGTCCTCTCAGGTTCCCAGCAGCCCCTTATCAATGTGGTTGGTCACACCCCCTCCAGGATCCTGGGATCCTGAATAAGCATCTTCAGACCTTAGCAGCTGACACCTGAATCCCACCACATGTAATGTCTAGTTTTATGTCAGCTGGACACATTTTAGAGTTATCTGAAGCAGGGAAACTCAGCTGAAAATTGCCATCATAATCTCTGGCTGTAGCTATATTTTGAAATAATGATTAATGTAGAATATTTCAGTCCTTCATGTATATTGCCAATTTTAGGGCTGGTTCAAGGTTCTATGAGAACTCATCCTGAACAAGGCACGATAAGAAAGTCAGTAAGTAGCACCTTTCTATGGCCTCTGAATTATCTCCCACTTCTATAATTTTGCCTTTGCTGAGTTCCTGTTCTGACTTCTTTAAATGAAAAACAGTGACGTAGCAGTAAAAGTCAAGTAAATCCTTTCCTTTCCAATTTGCTTTGGTTAGAGTATTTCATCAGAGCAATAGTAATGCTAACTAAGACAAGACTAAAAACAACAGAACCACTTTTGAGCACCAGCAAGGGAGCTCAGACCATAACTAAACCTCAGGATACATTCCTTGTTTCTCCCCATTTTATCCCAGCACCAGTTAGGCAGCTGGACCTTGTCTCCACATCTGGTGGAATTCCACTGCACTGCTGTAGCCTCAACCATTCTACAAGCAGGTGAGATACCTGTCTACAGGCTGTATCCCCTCTTTTTCCACCCATTGGATGCTGTCTTGCCAAGACCCACTGAACATATTTTAGTTATGCAAAGATATATTTCAATTAGGTAGGTAATCTTCAAAAACTTCTAAGACCTATAGAATATGGCATTTAAAATTATTTTAAGTACTTAAACTTTTATGGACACTGTACAGGTATGTTCTTGGCAGCATCAATATACTTCAAGAGAAAAATAGGCACCAAAGAAACACCATGTAGAATCTACTTTCTTTGTGGCAACAGTTAGCCACTGGACAAGAGCCTGTTCTTGCATAGACTGCTAGACAGTATGGTGTTTACACTGTGCATGCAGGTTTCATAGAATAGTGACCTCTGAACTTTGGCAGAACAAGCTGAGAGGGTCCTTCAGGTTCCTGCTTTGCAGAGGAAACTGTCAGATATTTTTCAGGACTCAAGGAGAAGCAACTTGTGAACTATACCAGAATGGGCAGAGCAGATTTTCTGCTTCACTGAGATGAAAAGAGACTCTGAGCCTGTAGGCTGAAGATGGATGCCCCATCTTTATAAAGGAACTTTGGGTGACTGTCCAGGCAGATAGGTGTTATCTCTGTCATTTCAAGACTTTGGAAGTTCCTTGCACTTCCTGTTTACCTGGGTAAATATTATATCTTTCTATGGATTTTGATGTAGTTGAAGATTAGACAGTTACAGGTATAGTTTTTCTTAGCTATTTTAAAAGTTATATTGGATATGAAACTTTAGATTCACAGGGATAAGGTAGATGATAGAGTATTTTCTTTAATTTTGCTAAATTCAAATAGACTAGATATAATAATTTTAATTCTTTCTTGGTAGCTATTTTATTATATGTAATTTTGTAATGTTAAAATTTAAACCTTCGTTTTTGATTAGACAGAAATGGGGAGATGATGTGGGAATGTCTTTTTGTATGCTGTGCACATTAATCTTTAAATAAAGGACTGTTTTGTCTATGGCAGGAACCATAGAAGAAGTATTTGGAGATTCTGAATAGTTAGGAGAATGAGGGCAGAGTCAGATCAGATCAAGTCAGGCACCCAAAGAAGAAGCCCTTAAGAAACACAGGTAAGCCATGGGCTATGTGGCTGACAGTTTAATGGAAATGGGTTGAGTCAAGATGAAAGTGCAAGCTATCAAGGTACCTAAGACGTAGACCAAACAGCATGAAGTTTATATAAGCTTCTAAGTCATTTTTGGGAGGAAAAGCAGCGGTGGGTAGCTAAGGGTTCTGGGGCAGCAGGACTATGGGTCTGGGACCAGAAAATCTTATTGTAACAGAAATTAGAAAGAAATAAAAACCAAGGGAATTCTGGAAATGGAGAAATTGGAGAAGCAAACAGGAACTGCAGATGCAAGCATCACCAACAAAATAGAAGATGTGGAGGAGAGAATCTCAGGTGTTGAAGATATAATACAGAAAGTAGATTCTTCAGAAATATAAATGTTAAGTCCAATAAGTATCTAACACAAAACATCTAAGAAGTCTGGGACACCATGAAAAGATCAATCCTAAGAATAATAGGAATAGGA
The DNA here is from genome assembly GCA_033318265.1 of Phyllotis vaccarum. NCBI lineage: Eukaryota > Metazoa > Chordata > Mammalia > Rodentia > Cricetidae > Phyllotis > Phyllotis vaccarum. The sequence continues at coordinate 22,350,577 of JARWLC010000004.1, read as the reverse complement.
GACAAATCCATAGGCACAGAAAACATTCAACAAAACCATAGAAGAAAGCTTTTCCAACAAAAAGGACACACCTAAAAGGTGAAGGAAGCTACAAGACACAAAATAGGCTAGATTCATTTATATTTGCATTTTGCTGATGGCAACTTTAATATCAGTCTGAAAATAAAGTCCTGTGCCTTCTGGACTTGCCTATGACAAGGATTATTCTTTTGTTTGTTTCTTTGTGAGTTTAGGTCAACATGAGTCACACAACAAATTCTACTTACTTTTCTCAAGAAAAGAGTACAAAGACTGTGCCACTAAAGTTCTAAAGATTATTAAAACCAAACTCTCCTGACTTCCACATCAAAAACTATCTAATTATTAACAAGATTCTAATGATCAGTAAAGTTAGACTTCTTTGACCTCCACATTAGAAAAGATTATCTAATTATTAACTAGATTCTAAAGGTTCATTAAATAAAACTCTTTTGGCCTCCATATAAGAAAATGATTATGTAATTAGCAACTAAACTAGAAAGATATTAAAATTAGACTTTTATGACCTACATATTAAAAATGACAATCTAATTATTAAGTAGATTCTAACAATCAATATAATCAAACTTTTCTGATCTCCATGTGAAAAGTTATTTTTAAATATTTTATTAATTTAAGTATTTTAGCAGTTATCCAAACTCATTTTTATTAAATATACTCATGTTTGCTTTGGGTGTCACCAAGTAAGGTTGATGTATCACACTACACAGTGAAGGCTGGTGACTCAGTAGGACTGAATGTTTTGTAGAGGGAAAACGGGATGTAGTCTCAAACCTTCATTTACTGCTAGTATTCTCTAAGTGGCCAAAGCCCTGAAACTCCTGGGCACAGCTTTATATCCCTGGAGGAAGGACTTAGGCCTAGACAAAGAAAAGTAGAATCATATAATTCAATATGGGCTGAAGCTTTGCAAGAAAATTAATAGATTTTGTGTAATATTTTTTATGGAATATTTTATAATGTAGTTTTAAAAGGTATTGTACATGTCAAGAAAGCCTAGAAATAGTTGCTTAGACATTTTAAAACATATATGAAGACATTTCTACAAATCAAGCCTTTTGCTTGTGATTTGCCATTATAATTATAATGATACATATTATTTAACTAATATTTGAGTCTTTATGATGACTGTATACTTGAATTTTATTACTTACCATCAGTAAATTTGTATTATGATTTAAACATCTTTAAGCATCCATAATTTATTAAGCCATACAAGTTAATCTGTATTCAACCTTCCTTCTTGTAGAGAAATTATTTTCTTTTATTATTCTAAAAATTAGAGAATTGTAATTGCAGGCTGAGTTTTACTTACAAGGCACCAGTCCCAGATTAATATTTATTAAAACATAAACCAACACTCACGATACAGGTAACAGCTTATAGTGGCACCTAAACAAGGACTGGAGTATCTGAGCAATGGATGATGGATTCCAAACCAGTCTCTCCAGCAGCCAGGAACCAGGAACAACAGTCCTCCCAGGGTCCCAGCAGCCCCTTATCAATGGGGTTGGCCAAACCCCCTTCAGGAGCCTGGGACCCTGGATAAACTTCTTCGGACCTTATCAGCTGACACCTGAATCCAACTACATCTCCCCCTTTTGTCTAACTACGAAGGTTCTAAACTAAGACTATGTACAATATGAGTTATTATGAGGTAGTATCTAGGAGAGGATAAGGTACAAATTACAACCAAAATCTAACACATATAAAGTACATCATATCTTTTTAGAATATTGGTAGATGGTAGGGTGTATAAATTACTTCAAAAGGTTCATCTGGGAAAGTGAAAATTCAAAGCCCGAATGTTCCTTCTAAGGGATACTAGGGTAGTAACCTTAAATACCTATTCTTCAACCCCTTCAAGACCTGAGAAGGATGATGCATCACCTGAAAGTCAGCAGTATGTGGAAGTAGAAGTTTCCAAAATTTGGGAGAGGAGAGCATCATAGCTACCTGGACAATCACCTCTGGTTTGTATGCCATTGGAGCATCTATCATATTGGCTACAGGCCTATGGTATCTGACAGGTCTTTTAAGAAGCAGGGCAATTTTGGAGGGACTGTCTGATCCTGTCCAGGCAGATTTTTTCAGTTTCCATCCATCAACTTGTTCATCCAGCTTGGACATCATGTGTGTACTGTCAGCAATCAAGGTAAGGGTAGTTCTTTACACAACCGGCCATTCTCTGCCAAAAGGACAAACTCCAAAGGAGTATCCTCGATGCTCAACACCATCTCGGGAAAGGGGCATTGACACCAGGAGTCGTCATGTCTCTCGTGGCAGAATTCCAAATGTTCAATGCAATATTCTCTGGGTCTATGAAATGGTTGAAGATTCCTGTCTATCTATAATATTCTAACCTGTATCTGAGATGACTGTGATATGGTACTGGAAGTAATGTTGACTACAGTTTTTATCATCTTAAGGATTAAACCCTGTACTAAAATTAGAATACCTGTATAAGGGTGTATGATCTCTGAACAATGACGTTTAGCATGACTATCAAAGATTAGGCATGGGTATATATGCCATGTAAAGTGGCCGCAGCATTTTAGACATGTTTATACATATATATCATCTAAACAGAGGTATATAAAACATCTTGTGCATATATCATAACTAGTGCAACCATACATTATATCTAGTATAGTTAAATGAAGGTAGTAATGGCATAGTGGACATGACAATAATATGCAAATATTTTAAACAGAGGTATAAGCATATATAAAATATAGCAATTACAGATTGAATTTTACATAATAGTTACAGATTCAGATTTATATCGATGAATATGTTGTTTTGGTGATATAAAGCAATTTCAGATTAAACTTTGTACCAAAGTACAAATTATCTCAATTAAACATATAAAATAATTTCACATTTGTATCAATGTACAAATATCTGTCTCTAGCTTAGCCCATATATTCAGCTAAAATTTTGTATAGGTAGGTAGAACAATCTACCTTTATCTATCTTATCTATCCCCTTTCTCTTCTTCAAAAGAGGTCTTTGATGCTATATTCAGTACTGTTCTTCACCCAAATTTAACCTATAACTATTCTATTAAAATAATAATTACCCATAACCCTCAGAACACAAAACTTATTGGCAAAGGGGGTGTAGTCTTTCATAAGGTTGCTTCCTGCTAACTTAAGGGTGATGGCATCACTTTGGGTTCCTGTAAAAGCTAAAACAATGGTTAGATCTTAATGGACTGAATTTATACATCTATAACCATTCTCAGAATAGTGGTTAACTTCATCTGGAATTTTAATTAGAAGTATGATCTGAAGGATAATCATAGAGTGCTATCTTGCATCCATTTGTGAATAATCTATTTTCTGAAAACAATCATTGATTAGTGCGCACCAGGTTCTTGATTTCTCTATTTTTGTCTCTGTCTGTCTGTCTGTCTGTCTGTCTGTCTTTCTACCTGTCTCTTACTCTCTCTCTCTCTCTCTCTAATACTCTCCCTTTTATTCTTGTTTCATTAGTAGGAGTTGTTTGGGTGGGGGCCCCTCTCAGTTCCAGATTCTTTGTAGATAGATGATAGGGGTAAAGGTTATTTACAATGGAAAATTTAAGCACTGTTGAGACTCAAAGAAGATATTCATATCCTCTATGACTTTAGGAGATTTATGCAGACAGGATGTTTGAAAGGTACAGATATAGAAAGAAACAAGTTTTAAGATGAAGTCACAATAATATTGGTCCCTAAACATTCTGTCTTCTGTCTCACACCAGGTGGCTTTTCTGATATGAGACTGAATTCTTCACATTTTCTTTACCAATATGCTTGGGTTTAGAGAGGGAGAAAGCCACTTGCTCCCAATCCAAATCCAGCACTAGTAATAGTCAAATCAGGACCCTGTTTTTTTTTTGGTTTTTTTTGAGGTATAGATGCAAAATGAAAAGCAGTAAGAATTGAGAGATTACCCAATAGTGCATATGTGTATCAGTTGGTCTCATAGTCCATTGTTAACATTCCTACATAATCGATCACTCCTCAATTGCAGGTGAGTAATTATTCAATTTCTAGTCAATGTCTTAAAAACAGTTGTATCCATTTTCCTGTAAAGACAAAATTGAGACCCTGCCCCAGGTTTGTTAAATGTGTTTTCCTTACCAAGTATCCATTTGTCATATCAGGGATGAGCAATTACTTCTCCTCCTCAGGAAGGGAATCCTTTCTGAAGAGGACTTTTATTAGTTTTTTTGTACCCATATCTTCTCTTTCCCTGTTGAAACAAAAGCAAAACCTCTACCCCATCAAAGCACATATCCTGGATTCCACTCTGAAGTCAACACATGTTTGAAGTAGATGGGGTGATTCATCTCGGAAGATTTCTTTATTACCCAATGTCTCTCAGCAGCTGATGTTCCCTTTTCATCAACATTAAGAAAATTCAAAGTCAATAAAGCACTGTGCAACCTCTCCCTGGGTTTACTTATTTCTTTCTTCTGTTTATAAAGCATCTCTTTCAATGTGTGGTGAGATATCTCCACAACTGCCTGTCCTGTAGGATGGTGTGGTACCCCCGTTATATGTTTTATATTATAGTATCCAAAAATCAGCTCTACTGTAAACACAGCAGACCACATAGGCACAGTTAACAACCACACCTGGTGGAAAAATCGCAGTATACATAGGCACAAGTTCAAACCATAACAGTTGGAATAGGCACAGGCACAAAACACATCAATGGGAAAAATACATGAGTAAACACTAGCATAATAATAATTTACACAAAAGAAAGAACAATATGGTACCACCAGAACCTAAGGATCTTACAATACCAAAACCTCAACATTCCAATGCAGCTGAAGTATGATAAAATAAACTTAAATATATCACCACAAAGATGATAGAGGCTCTTAACACGGAATTGAAAATTTCCTAAAGTGAGTTGAGGAAAAGACAAGGAAAATATTGGGAAAAATTTTAAATCCCTTAAAAACGGCAAAGAAAGTCAAGGAAAAAAATCAACCAAGCAGCTGAAGGAAATAGTTCAGGACCTGAACACTGAAATAGAATATGATGTGGGAATGTCTTTCTGTATGCTGTGACTATAAATTTTGAAATAAAGGACTATTTTGGCCATGGCTGGCACCATAGAAGTAGTAGGTGGAGAATCAGAATAGTTAGGAGAAGGAGAGTAGAGTCAGATCAGATCGAGCCAGGTAACAAAAGAAGAAACATATAAGGAATACAGGCGAGCCATGGGTCACGAGGCAGCACAGATTAATGGAAATGGGATGAGTTAAGATGAATGAGAAAGTTAGCAAGGCACCTGAGACATAGGCCAAACAGCATGAAGTTAATATAAGTATCTAAATTATTTATGGGGGACTAAGCAGCAGTAGGCAGATAAGCGGTCTGACACAGATCTGTGGGTCTGGACCTCTGGCCGGCTGGGGTCAGAAAACTTGACTGTAACAGATGGTATCCCAACATGGGCCAAACACCCACATAAATCCAGAGATGGATTAGAAAGGGCTCTAGAGCACAAGCACAGAAACTGAGTCAAAGCAGATTCTAAATTGTATATCTGAAGTAAGTCATTGTTCAGAGATCGTGTGGCTTTTGGGCCACACTGAAAATCGAAGTGGTGGACTGGAAGCAGGGAGCATAAGCTGCAACCAGGTCAGTACCTGAAGTCACACAGAAGACTCAGTAGCATATGATAGATTTAAGGTTTCTGTTTATATTGAACAAAAAAGGAAACCAATTTGAAGACTGTTTCTTAGTAGCAGCATTTTCTTGGATCTTCTCTGTCTGCTAGTGGTGAACAGAGATGAACTCCTTTAAGAGAACTTGCTGATTCAGCTTTATCTCCAAAAACTATGTGGCTCTTTAAGAGAGTGTGAGTATTTTAAATGCTCTTCTGTGTAGACGGAGTTTTACTTTCAAGGAGCCAGTCCAAAATTAATATTTATTAGAATATAAATTAACACTCACAATATTAGTAACAGCTTATGGTGGCATCTGAACAAGGACTGAATAGTAAGGTCAAATCTGAATCATCAGGAATGAAGTCAGCAGTTTCAATATGTAAAACAACTCTTTCTGCATATTGAGAGTCAGTAATTACATTGAGAGGCTCTGTGAAATCCAACAACACCATAATAATTGCATATAGTTCTGACTTCTGGACAGAGTTATAAGGGCTCTGAGCCACCTTAATTAAGTCTTCAGACTTGTAGCCAGCCTTTCCTAAATTGTTCACATCAGTATAAAAGGTGAGGGCTCCAGAAATGGGTTTATCATGAACCACATGAGGAAAGATCCAATTAGTTTCCTTTATGAATTGAGTTCTCTTGTTTCAAGGATATTTATTATTAATCTTTCCTAAAAAGTCACTACAAGCCTTTTGCCAAGGTTCACTGTCTGTCCATAATCATTCAATTTCTTCATTAATCAAAGGCACAAAAATTTCTGCAGGGTCCTTTCCAGACAATTGGCGAAGTCTTAATTTACCTTTAAAAATCAGATGAGCAAATTTTTTGATATATGTCTTCATCTCCTTGCTTGGCCTATGTGGCAGAAATATCCATTCTAATATAATGCTTTCTCTTTGCATTAAGATTCCTGTTGGAGATTGTATAGAGGGTAAAATAACAAGCATGCAATCCAGGTCTGGATCCACATGATCCACATGTGCTTCTTGAAGTTTCTTGTCCACCAACCCTAATTCTTTCTCAGTCTCATCAGATAATTCTATTGAACTATTTAAATCTTTGTCACCATCCAAAGTCTTGAACAAATTAACTAGCTCATAGTTTTTTATACCAATCATGAACCGTATATGTGGGATATCTCCTAGTAACTTTTGAAAATCGTTAAGAGTCTTCAATTTATCTCTATTTAATTTTACTTTTTGTGGCCTAATTTTTTGTAAACCTATTTTATATCCTAAATAATTGATAGAATCTCCCCTCTGTACTTTTTCTGGAGCAATTTGTAGTCCCCAATCAGGCAATATTTTCTTTAGTTCTTCAAACAATGTTTCTAATGTCTTTGGGTTCGGGTCTGCCAACAAAATATTATCCATATAATGGTAAATGATAGATTGAGGGAAGCACTTGCATAGTATTTCTAGTGGTTGTTGTACAAAATATTGGCATATGGTGGGACTATTCAACATTCCTTGGGGAAGGACTCTCCATTGGTACCTCTTAACTGGTCCTGAATTATTAAGAGTAGGCACTGTAAAAGCAAATTTGTCTTTGACCTGTTCCTGTAAAGGTATGGTAAAAAAACAATCCTTCAAGTCAATAACTGCAATAGGCCATCCTTTAGGTAGCAGAGAAGGCAGGGGAATACCAGATTGTAAAGAGCCAATAGATTGAATCACCTTATTAATTGCTCTTAAATCAGTTACCATCCTCCATTTTCCAGATTTTTTCTTGACAACAAAAACAGGAGAATTCCATGGACTGGTTGCTTCTTCGATATGCTGAGCCTGTAACTGCTCCTGTACCAACTGTTCCAAAGCCTGAAGTTTTTCTCTTGTCAAAGGCCATTGTTGAACCCAAATAGGCTTTTCTGTTAACCATTTCAAAGGCAATGCTGTGAGTGTCCTTTTAGGTTCTGTGGTTATTGGGCAATTCTTTTGTACAACCTGAATGGCTGGTGAATTTTTTTCATAGTACCTTAGAGCGTCATTTTTGGAAACATAATTGAGTCTCTGGTTGATATCAGAACCAGGAGGGATACTAATCTGGGTATTCCATTGCATTAGAAGGTCGCGACCCCACAGAATTCACTGCTATGTCAGCCATATATGGCTTCAACTGTCCTTTCTGACCTTCTGGTCCTATGCATTCAAGCCATCTCACACTCTGTTTTACTTGAGATATTGTTCCAATACCCAGAAACTGGATATCTACTGCCCGTAAAGGCCATCTGCGGTGCCCTGATTGTGGGGTTATGATTGAAACATCAGCCCCTGTGTCGACAAAACCCTGGTTATAAATATTATTTATCCGTATCCCCAATTTTGGTTTTTGTTCATTTATTGAAGTCTGCCAAAATATTCGTTTTGTGATTCTTTTTGGAATTTCTGAATTTTCTTTTGAATTTATGTTATTATCTAATATCATATGGTTTTGTAGATCAGGTTTTGGATGCTCTATTCATCCTGAGAATGCTGGCCTTCTCCTATGACCAGATATGATCTCACCATCCTTGAATTTTTAGTCTGATTTTTGGGGGCTTCCCGGGGGAAGCCCCGAAAGGCGTTTCCCGATGGCAGAGGGTTGCCTTCTTTATCCCTGGCAGATCTACATTCATTGGTCCAATGCCGTCCCTTGCCATACCTTCTGCATAATCCAGAAGGCAATGGCCTTCTGTTTGAATTAAACCTAGATCGGGTATTCCAAGGGTACCTTGTGCACAGTTCTGTCTTATAAGGCCTTGTTTACCACAGTTGAAACAAGTAATGTCTTGGTTCCTCACCCTAACATTAGCAACAGCTTGGCCTACCCAATTCTCCTCATTGCCATGGAGACATTCAGCATTTATTACATATGAATCCATTCTTCTACAGGTGCAGCTCTGATCTTTAACGACATAAGCATTCTTCTACATTCTGTATTAGCAAGATCAAAGGCCAGAGAAAGTATTAATTGCTCCTAACTTCTGGATCTGATATTGCTCTATGAACAGCTGTGGTGAGCCTCTGTATAAAGTAGGTATAAGGCTCTTTTAAGCCTTGTTTGACCTTAGTATAATGCTCAATTTTTTGACCTGGGTTCAAAATCTTTTCCCAAGCATTCAGTGCAGCAGTATGGCATAGCAATAAAGTATGCTCATCATAAGTAGATTGAGTCCTCACATCAGCAAACATGCCTTCACCAAGGATTTGGTCCTGAGAAGCAAAGAAACCCCTAATTTTTCCTTGTTGTTCCAAGGTCTTGGCCTCCTCTAAACCAGCCTCTCCACTGTAAATTCTGACTTTGGTCCAAAACAGCAGCTGTTAGCTGCATCCAATCAGTTGGTGGAATCCGGTTTTTGCTGACCATGAATTTAGAAGCTGCTTCACATAAGTAGAGTATATACCATGCATTGATATTGCCTCTTTAAAATCCTTGATGTCTCTCATATGTACTGGCTCATAGGTATACTCTACATATTCTGAGGATCCCTCAGGTGTTATCTTTGTCTGAATAGTAGCTGGGAACAATAGTGGTGCGGAAGGGGGTAGCCTTGTTATGTTTACCACCTTGGGTAGAGTATCTCCAGTACCATAATATCCCATTGGGGGTTGACCTGAACTGTTCTGAGCATAAGATGCATTACTACCCTTTTCCAGTATTTCAATGCGGTCCTCCCATTCTTGAATTTTGATTATTACAGGTTCCCATTCCTGGATTTTGGATATTACCGGTTTCCACTCTTGAAGTTTAGATAATATTGAATTTTCTAGCGCTTGAGTGTCCTGATGAAGCAGTCCTTCCAAAGACCTCACCAAGTCAGCAATTTTTCGATCGCCATCATTAACGTACTTAATGATTTTCTTGTTCTTGTCATTAATGTAGTCAACAAGTTTCTTGTTTTCATCATTTACTTAGAGCCTATATTTCTCTTGTACAGTGTTATCCTTATCTACAGAGGAAGCCTTATCTGAAAGCTTGTTGTAACCAATTTCCAGAGTATCCATCCTTTTGGCCATTTTAGTGTTTGACAGTTCCATCTCATATACCTTGGACAGCAATTGTCGATTTGCATTTTGCACCTGTTTAACCTCATCTGCCACTATAGAGTTCGATACTTCCATAATACATAATCTGGACAGTAATTGTTGGTTTCCATTTGACAACTCTGTCATCATCCTCTTATTTTGAAATATAAAATAGAGAAATAAGCCAAAAAATAGTAGGACTGCGGTATTGAATCCTTCAAGATATTCATTTAAAAATTTATCAACCACCACGGCAAAATATGACCTAAACTCTTCAAAAGAATAATAGTCCGCCATTGAATCAATTCAGATGTAATTATGTCGTTTAGTACACAGGTGTCACAGAAGCATTCAATTCCCTGCCCACTGTATGGTAGATGCAGAGACTCTCAGCAGCAGGAAGCTGTGGGCTAAAAACCGAGTGCTGGAGCGGGATGAAAACTGAGCAGTGCAGCGGGGTGAAAGCAGAGCCAGGTGCTATGGCAGGCCGGCAAGTTGAAAACCGTGCCTGCATACTGAGCTGAAATCTCGCGTTTGTGCACTGAGCTGAAATCTTGCGTTTGTCTACTCAGCTGAAATCTAGCACTTGCGCACTGAGCCAAACACCTGCACTTGTGCACTGAGCCGAAAACTCGTGTTTGTGCACTGAGCTGAAAACCCTGTGCCCAGGCACTGAGCCGAAAACCCTTGCCTACATGGCTAGCGAGAGGGAGCTTTAAGCCCAAGTGAACAGTCTGTATGTCCCCTGGCTTCTTACAGTTTAGGGCACAGGGCCGAGGACGTTGGGTGCCAGATGTAGACAGAGTTTTACTTTCAAGGCGCCAGTCCAAAATTAATATTTATTAGAATATAAATTAACAATCACAATATTAGTAACAGCTTATGGTGGCACCTGAACAAGGACTGGTGTATCCAAGCAATGGACGAGCGATAGATACACGATGGAAGAATGATGGATTCTGATTCTCTCTGTCCAGCAGCCAGCAGCCAGGAATCAGGAAGAGAGCTCCTTGTGTCCCAGCAGCCACTTATCAATGGGGTTGGCCACGCCCCCTCCAGGGTCCTGGAAGTGTCTTCTGACCTTATCTGCTGACACCTTAATCCCGCCACACTTGTTATTGGGAGTTATTCTTGTGTGTGTGTGTGTGTGTGTGTGTGTATATTTGCCTGGTGTGAGATCATTATTTTCTATGTTTTTATGGATATAGTTAACTACATTTTGTTAGTTTTTGGTCTGATTTTTTTTATGATATTTTATGTATGTAGATGCTTTATGTTTATATTTGTCTGCATATAGGAAGTGGGAATTGAATTTCATAGGTCTAAACTTATAGACAGTTGGAAACTCCATGTAGATACTAGAATTGAAATTGGGTTCTCTGGAAGAGTAGCCGGTGTTCTTAACTATTTATTGAATCTTCGCCCAATCTTCTAGTCTAGTATTTAAAATTGTTAGCACCTACATCCATATTTATACCTCTACATAATGAACACATAGGCAAATGTTCACACTTTTAATGAAATATATACACAAAGATAATATGTAATAAAACATGGTTCTTTATAAAGTTGAACTCAAATACTTATATATTGAACAACTAGCTACTTCTTTTTACTAAAACATAATCTAGAAAAGATCCCCTAATAACCAAACATGGGATATGATTATTTTATTTTTGATTCAAGGTTTAAGTTGATTAATACACTCTGAGAGTCATAGGGCAATCAAAAATCCCACAGCAGCACAGAGAAAGATAAGGGAGTTTTAAAACCCCCTATTCTGATCTGAGGAAGCCTTAGAGAAAAACCAAAAGGTTTTACTTTTCTGGTCCAAATTCCAAATAATCACACAGCGTCCTTCCTACATTTTCTCATAGAATATTGTCTTGATCAGTGTTCTATGACTGCAAAGAGACTCCATGACCAAGGCAACTCTTAGGGAAAAAAAAGTGTTGAATTGAAGCCTCTTTAGTTTCAGAGATTTAGTCCACTATTATCATCACAAGTAACATGGCAATGTTCTGACAAGCACAGTGCTGGAGAAGTAGCTCAGAGTTCCTCATCCAGATCTGTAGGCAGCAGGAAGAGAGAGTTTGGCCTTAGAATAGGCTTTTTGAAGCTGCAAAGCCCACCTCTAGTGTCTCACTTCCTCCAACAAAGCTCTATCTCCTAATTTATTCAAATGAAGCCAATTCTAAGAATTAGGTATTCAAATCTATGGGGCCTCTGGGGGTGCATTATCATTCAAGCCATCATATTTTCTTCCTGATCTCCACAGGTTTGTAGCCATATCACAATGCAAGATGCATTTCACCTAACTTTGAAAGACATCTATTACCATCTCAGCTCCTCAGCTCCATTTAAAAGTCCAAGTAAATTGTCTTTTCAACTCAATGCAATCTCTTACATGTAGCCCCTGTAAAATCAAAACCCAAAATCAGATCACATATTTCCAACATACAGTGACACAAGATATACATTATCATTCCAAAATGGGGGTCGGGGGAGGAGCACAGTGAGGGAATACTTGACCAAAGCAAGACTTAAAACCAGCTGGGCAAACTTCAAGTTCTATATCTTATGTGTGATGTCAAAGATCTCTTCAGATCTTCATCTTCTTTCAGTTTTGTTGACTGAAGGATACTTCTTTTTCATCTGATTTGACTCCCTGCTCTTCTTGGCAGGTTTACTATAACTCTGACATCTTCAACATCTTGAATTCACCAATAAATCTAGGCTTCAGTTTCACAGCTTTATGTAATGGCCTTGCTGAGCCTCCTAGTAGGGATACCCTTGACACATGCTTGACCTCAGTAGCATTTTTAGCTGCAGAGACATATTCTTGGGCTGATCTCCCTCAGTCAAGTTGAAGACAGAGAGGATGGATTATATAAATAAGATAGGTTCAAGACAGTAATGGGGAAAATCACAAAGAAAGCTGACCCAAGCTAGTGGGAGATCAAAGACTCTGGACTGTTACCTGGGAAGTCTGCACTGAACGGAACTATGCTCTATGAATGAGGATGACAGTTATGTGACTTGATCTGTTTGTGGGGCCCTTGGCAGTGAGACCAAGATTTATCCTGGTCTATGAACTGGTTTTACTTTGGAACACATTACCCATAGTGGAATACCTTGCTCAGCCTTGATGAGGAAGGGGGTTGTGCTAGCCAAAACTTGACATGCCAGACTTGGTTGTCTTTCCAAGAGAGGCCTCATCTTCTCTGAGGAATGGATTTGGGTGGGTTGGGGGTAGTGGAAGAAGGAGAAGGAAGGAGAACTAAGTTTGGTATGTGAAATGAAACAAAATAAGTAAAAAGGAAATGATAAAGCAGTGAAAAAAAAACATTGAAAACAGAATGCTGCTGAAAGTGTGTTTGAATGAGGGGGACATATTATAGTGAACAAGTACCAGAAATTGCAGTTTCAAGCACATGGTTCCAATTTCAGAGACAAAGATAAAAGAAAGAGGTTTTTATTTTAAAATTAAATTTAAATTGATGTATAACAAAAAAATTGGTAGAGAGGACAATTAAGAAGAGCTGGTGCAAAGTACTTGGGTTTGGTTCTGTGCAGCCACAGTTGTCTATAACTCTTATTCCAAGGAACCCAACACCTTCTTCTGGCCTGTGATAACATTGCAAGAACATACAGACAAGTAGGCAAACACACAGACACATAAATACAATAGTTGAAACATCCATTTCATGTTTAGTATTTATTTACAGTGGAACAGTGAAAAATGTTTATTCTTGTTTTGTAATTATACAATATACTTTACCAAAAACATGAGGACCTCTTATTTGGCAATAAGTATTAACTTTTCCCATAGCCCTCTACCCTCTATAAAACTTCAATTAACTATCCTTTCACTCTAAGTTTCTATTAACATCAATATAAAAAATACTTTTACAATTTTAATATTAGAATACAATTACATCATTTTCCCCTTTCCCCTACTCTCTGTAAAGTCTCCAATGTATGTCCATGTAAACTCATCTACTCTCTTTCAACTTTACATTCTACAGGAGAGCAGATGTGGAACTTATCTTTCTGTGCCTGGTTTCCTTCCTTCAGCACGACACTCCCCACTTCCATACATAACACAAGTAAGATTAAATTTGAATGACATCACAGCATTCTATCCCATGGACAACAGTGTCTTTAGCTGTCAATAATAGTAGAGTCTTAGGGTAGTTTGTCTTCTTGGGTTGTAATAGTCCCACACATATTTCTCAGCTGCAGACTTGTAATCAGACACTGTAGGATTCTGCCTGGCTTCTGGCAGAATAACCATGAAGAGATAACTAGTAGGCATTTATACTGCAACCTGTTGCCATCTGCTATTTCTTTCTGCACAAAGGATGGTTGTATTAAATTGTGCTTCCTTGCTTTGGGGCTGGACTGGTGTGGGAAGTCCTGTGGACAGTCTATTCTCCCTCAAGACACCACTCAGACATATTGTGGTTTTGTAGTCACAAGAAAGTTGCCAGTAATGTGACGTGTGCCTGTTCTCTGACTGCACAGGTTTCCACATGATACAGCAGCAATTCTAGAGGCTCCATTTGTGTGCTTTAACCTAAGAGCAGGGACATCAGTCTCTGCCTGTTGTATCTCATTGAATTGGAGCAAACATGGAGACCAACACAAGATTCTCTGCCTACTCCATCCAACAGGTGCATTCTTACTCTTTCTTCAGGTGACATGGTTTGGGGAAGGATACTGTTGGCAGTTCATGGCTGGCAGGTTAATGTCATTCCAGAAGGTTAATATGCAGACATGCAAAGGATTTGGGGCAATGAAATGTTATCACGATTGCCTCAGTCCTGGTTTAGGGCTCAAGGTATTGACTTTCCACTTCATAATGTATTCACTGCTCTTGGCTAACTACAGAAAAGTAGATATAAATAAGCCTTGGTTCTTACAGTTTTGAGTGTAATTTTTATTTGATTATATTAAAGTGGGACATTATAGATTCACATTTGGTTTTCTTAGTGTTTTTTTTTTTTTTAGCTTAGTTTAAGAATATCTGCTAGAGTAGTCTATCTGTGGGAATATGACCAATAAGGGACCTTATTTATCAGTCTTTGAAAAGTCATTTGAAGAAGTCAAGAGAACTCAAACCATAGTAACACAGATCCATAAAAATATAATTTTAATTAAAAACATTAAAAGCATGGAAACACACCCAATTCATAACACACCTATGAAATATTTGGCCAAGTTTATGTGTCTGTTCTACTCTTCCCTCTACTTTTCATTTTTAAAATGTTGGATTCAAGTTTCTCTATGGGTTAAGGCAATGTAGATACTTATGACTCTGGTAATACAATTATTTTCTTTATTTTAGTTGTCAGTGTTTACCATATCAAATGTTCCTTCTCTATAGAAAGATGTTCTCATGAATGCTACTTCCCTGAAAAGAGATAAACATGAAGTCTGACTGTTTAAAGCTGACATGCTCCCATAAAATCTCTTTTGCAAACCTCACAGTCTTGCATACCACTGCATGCTGTCATTTTAGGGTGGATGAAAGGTTTGCTCTGGTTGATTATGTAAGATGCCATTGCTTGTGTGACTTAGGGGAGTGAGCAAGAGCCTCTGTGGCACTCCTAGTCCTCACTGGTTAGGTTCCAAACACCTTGTATACTTCAGTTCTTTTCAAAGCAAGTCACCATATGATTTCATGTGGTAACAGGTGCTATATGTAGTATGAATATGCATCTTTCACCCACCACGGCTGTTGAAGACCTGCTGGTTCACCTGAAATTATAGTGTGGAGTAGAAAAGTCTGCCTTTTTTTCTAATCTTTTTGAAATCATTGTGAATTTTGTTTTTAACTATATCTTTATATATTTGTCCCAGGGAAAATATTTTTGGCTGCCTAATTGATAAAATAGTAATATTGAGTCCAGGCTTGTATAATAAATATTTGTATGTTTTAAGATAAAAGAACTTTAGTGCTGTGAAGAGCTAGTGTGTTCTAATTCTAGAGCCAAATGGCCTCAGGCCATCTTACCTTCCATTTTATTGACCCCCAACTTCCTATATGACCTATTATCTTTGTGACTATTTGCTAATCTTTTTGAATATGTAGAGAAATCACAAATTTCTACCAATTAAAATTCTAGTAATGTCATATAATATCTAAGGTCTGTACCTGAGAGTTTTCCACATCGTATAATCACATTACTGTTGTGGGTCTATGCTTTTGTACATTGTAAATATTTGTCACTTCTATTTGTTTAATACAATTCCAATTGGTCAAGTAGCTAGACAGGAAGTATAAGAAGGGTTAAAAGACTAGGAGAATTCTGGAAAGCAGAAGAGCAGAACACAGCCTCCAGCAGATGCTGATGAAAGGTGATGAGAATGCTGCTCTGAGAAAAGGTAACAACCCATGGGGCTAAACATGATAAGAATCATGGATTAGTTTAAGAGTTAGCAAGTAATAAGCCTTAGTCATAGACCCCAAACACTTGAAATTAATATAAACCTCTGTATGTTTGGGAATAAGTAGCAATCAGATTGCTGGGACTGCAGGTATGGACCTTGGGTCTAGACTGGGCTAGAAGCTTCCTATTACACCTTAGCTTATGCTTACATCAATAAATTTGACAAAGGCCTTTGTTTACATTTTTTTGGTAAATTGGTGCCATGTTAGAATAAGGTATTAGGTGAAACTTTATTCCAGTATTCTAAGCTATAGTCCCTCACAGTTGGCTTTAAAAGAAACTATTTTTTTTTTGAGTGAGAGATATTTCTGAGACACAGAGGAGGGACTATTTTAGAAGAGATAGATACTAGGAGTCAGACTCAGGAGGAAACAATGTAGTAAAGAAAGGGTATTCATAATGTCACAGTCTTGATATAAATAAATACACTGGCATTATGAAGTCTATTCAATTGTGTAATAAATAGGCACCAGTAATTTTTCATAAAAGTACCAAAATACACTAAATATTATGTGATGCTGATGAAAGAACAGATAAGCTAAAACACAAAATGTAAAATGAGGTCAATAAAAAGTTTTCCCAAGAATCAATTCATCTTTAAATTATAGTGATGGATTATACTCTGAATCACCAACAGTTCTTAAGAAACAATCAAAATATAGGACAGTTTAGTTCAGAGGCCCATCTCTCTTAACTGTTCTTTTATTGTTATAAGTATTGTGCTGCCTTATAAATGTGCTAGAAAAAGTATCGCCCTGGCTATGAAGCCTATTGACATTTTTTATTTAAATGTAGATTTTTTATTGGGATTTTAGAACAATATTCCTTGCAAAACAAATCATTGTTGCAGTGGGTTTTCTCGGGTCCCAGACAGCCAGAGGTCCCGGCCCACAGACCTGCCGCCGGAACTGCTTATCCGCCCGCCGCCCGGGTCCCCAGAAAGGACTCAGATGCTTCTATTTACTTCATGTTGTTTGGCCTATGGCTCAGGCACATTGCTAGCTAGCTCTTACATCTTAAATCAACCCATTTCTATTAATCTGCGCGCCACATGGCGGCCCGTAGCTCACCCGTGCTCCTTACATGCTGTTCTTTCGGCAGCTTCAGCTCGGTCTGCCTGACTCCACCCTGCTTCTCCCACCTAAGCTCTGACTCTCCTCCCACTTCCTCTATGGTGCCCGCCATGACCCATAACAGCTACTTTATTTAAAGATACAGCACACACAAATGCATTCCCACATCACTTCCCCCTTTCTCTCTAATCAAAAAGGAAGGTTTCAATTTTAACATAGCAAAATTATATATAACAAATAGCTATCAAGCAAGAATTACAGTTATAATATCTAGTCTATTTGTATTTAGCAAAATTAAAGAAAATATTCTATCATCTACCTTATCTTTATGAATCTAAAGTTTCATATCTAATATACTTTTTAAATGACTAAGAAAAACTGTACATATAACTATCTAATCTTCAACTACATCAAAGACCACAGAAGGATATAATATTTACCCAAGTAAACCAGAAGTGCAAAAGACTTCTAAAATCTAGAAAGGACAGAGATGACACCTATCTGCCTGGACAGTCACCCAAAGTTCCTTTATAAAGTTGGGGCAACCATCTTCAGCCTATAGGCCTGGAGTCTCTTTTCATTTTAGTGAAGCAGGAAATCCGCTCTGCCCATTCTGGCACAGTTCATCCGTTGCTTCTCCTTGAGTCATGAAGAATGTCTGACAGTTTTCTCTGTAAAGCAGGAACCTGAATGACCATCTAGGCTTGTTCTGCCAAAGTTCAGAGGTCATCTTTTTATGGAACATGCATGTCCAGTTTAAACATCATACTGTCAAGCAGTCAATATAAAAACAGTTTCTTCTCTAGTGGCTTACCATTACCACAAATAGATGAGACTCTATATGGAGTTTCTTCAATGCCCATTTTCCTGTTGAAGTAAATTAGTGCTGCCAGGAACAGACCTGTCTCACTGTCCAGAAAAGTCTAAGCTCTTAAAACATTTTAAATGCCATATTCTGTAGGTCTTAGAAGTATTTGAAGATTATCTATTTAATTGAAATATATCTTTGTGTACCTAAAAATCTTAACTAACCTAACTATAAGTTTGATTATCAAAAGTGACTATTAACCTTTATTTCTTAATTATACACTACAATTTTAAAACAGTTACATGAACATCATACCTTAAACAAGAATAGAAAAACACATACAGCATAATAAAATTGACTTTAAATTTGTATCAATAAACCAAAATCTATACCAATGTAAAGCAGTTTGAGATTAACAGCTGATTACCTGTAAATTTAATAATCTAATTTTTTAAAAAAGCATTCACATACCATATCCCCCGTTTCTTCTTAGAAAGAGATTGACTATGACCATTAACCATTTATAATGAAAACAAACATTTAGAAACAATATTTGGGGAATTTGGGCGAAGTTATCCATTACTACTTCCTGCTGATTAAGGGGCATTGAAAATCTCACGGATTGTTGAGGATGAATCAGTCTGCAGCTCTGAAGCTGATATGGCCATCTCTTCTCATCAGAGGTTTTTTCAGGGGGTCTTGGTTGATGAAACCATATTTGCCTGGAAGCAATCCACAGGTTCTCATCTGTGGAAACAGAAACAGAACTCTTCCAAAGCAATAAATCCTTAGACACAAATTTCAAAATCAAAATACCTTTAAAATATATATTCTTGTTTAACTTAGTAGCCTTTGCAATCCATTGTCTTTTTGCAGTTAGCTCATTAACAGTTAAAAAATTAAAAGAAAACACAATAACAACCAAAATCCAGATTTTGTGTCTATTTTCCATCTTTACATGGCTTATTATATTTTTATTACTTTATTTTTTGCTTTAAAAACTTTTTCTAACCTCTTTCTTTTTTTCTCTGAAGCCTATGTACCTTTTACAAACATTGTAACCCGTTTACAGGTTTTCTTTTTATCTGAATCTGTTTTATTGTGAATCCTTAATCATCTTTCAACCTTAAGAGCTTTTAAAATACATTCTCCAAAAAGAAGCACAGTTTTTGCAAATTAGGCTGAATCACTAAGTTTTCTTAAACGGACCGTAAACAGAGCACACCTAAGAAAAGGCTGCCATGAAGAAAATTTGTTTCTCTTTTGTTCAAAATAAGCAGAAATCTAAAATCAATCACGTTACTGAGTCTTTTGTTAGTTTTTAGGAACCCACCTGATTGTAGCTCACACTGCCTGTCGCCAGCCCGCCGCTGGTGCCATTTTGACCATGCTTTCTTTGTACAAAGACCCGATTTACATATACAATTTGGAAGCTGCCTTTGCTCAGTTTCTGCGATCTAGAACCCTTTCTAATCTTTCTCAGGCTTTAAGTGGATAATCGCCCCACGTTGGATGCGCCATCTGTTGTAGCGGGTTCTCTCTGGTCCCAGACAGCCAGAGATCCCGGACCCACAGACCTGTCCAGGACTGCTTATCTGCGCACCGCCGCCTAGGCCCACAGAAACGACTCAGACACTTTTATTTACTTCATGCTGTTTGGCCTATGGCTCAGGCACATTGCTAGCTAGCTCTTACATCTTAAATCAACCCATTTTTATTAATCCGTGGCCCACGTGGGCCCGGCCCGTAGCTCACCCGTGTTCTTTACATGTTGTTCTCTCGGCGGCTTCAGCTCGGTCTGCCTGACTCCACCCTGCTTCTCCCACCTAAGCTCTGATTCTCCTCCCACTTTTTCTATGGTGCCCGCCATGACCCAACACAGCACTTTTATTTAAAGATACAGCACACACAAATGCATTCCCACATCAAATCATTGCTTACTTTGAGGTTAAATAATGAGAATAACCATGAATTTGGGTTATTGAACTTTATCTTGGCTTCCTTTGTAGCTATTTTGTGATCTTTAAGCAACATTACAAAATTTGAGCAAACTTTTCTGACTTCTGTATTAAAACAATGATGATATAATTATTAACTAGATTCGTGATTACTGTGAACGTTGGTGATTATAATCACCATACCATAATGTATAGTCCTAAACTGTGATAGAGATAGTTAAACTAAATGCTTTTGTGCAGGGAATGTGGCAATTTATACAAGCAGTGTGGGGTAAGTTAGACATGTCCACTTAGGCTCAAGTAGTTGAGTACTTGGTGACCCTTGGTGGTGCCCTTTGTGGAGGTTTAGGTCATATCAATCATTGTTACTATCTCTAGACAATTGTGCTTATCCAGTTTTACATCTGCCCTAGTGGGATGAGGTGAATTCTAATACCTTTCTTTAAGACTCTATGGTATGTTCACTAGATAGTCACTTTGATTTCTAAATTCTTCCACTATGAGCAAAGGGATACTGACTGTTCTTTCTGTCCCATTACCTTTAGAAAACAAATGTCTTTCATGGTTGAACTAGACAACATTAAAAAACAAACAACTTTCTTTAGTGAAAACGTAATATATATTTTATAATTCCACATGTGTGATTGATAAGTATGCCTTGTTATCTTAGTTTTATAACTGACCAAAAGTAAAATAAGTAGCTCTAAGGCTTCAATTACTGCTAACAATATATCCAAGTGTTTAATATAGCAGAGAAATATTTTAAATATGCATAACAACGGTGGCACATAAAATGTTTCTAGTCATAGGGACAATGTAACAAAAGAATTGTCAGTCTGAGGTCAACCTAAACTACATGGAAAGACTTTGTTAAAAAAAATAAATACATTTCACAGAATATCCAAACTATTGAAAAGTCATAAATTTCTACATGGTCACTACTCTAAGAATGTAATGGTTGGGGAATTATTTATGATCTCAAAGTTAATATATTGATTTTCATAAATAGTTGCACATTAGATCCTTGTTTGTTTTTATTAGCACTACTTGAACAGCAATCAGCATATTCAAATAGGTACCCTGAAAAGTATGACAAGTGTAAAGAACATCTTATTTTCTCTCTATCAAAAGGACAAAATCTGCTTGAGAGAGAGTGAGAGATTAAAGGTTATCTGATTAATCAATCGATGATATTTCCAAAAAGAACATGATGATTCAGCAGGTAGTATTATAAAAGGTCCATGCTGGCTGATCACATCTGCGTCAGTGAGAAAGGTCTCCATGGATCCAGTCCTGGTCTTGGTGCTCAGTCTCTCCTGTCTGCTTTTCTTCTCAGTCTGGAGACAGAGATCTGAGAGAGCGAAGCTCCCTCCTGGCCCTACACCTCTTCCAATTATTGGAAATTTCCTCCAAATAGATGTGAAGAATTTCACCCAATCCTTGACCAATGTAAGTATTCTTTGTGCTCCTCCAATACTTGATTAAGAAGATAAATTGAAAGCTGCTTTAAATAAAACTCTAGTGTCAGAGGCAATGTTGTTATAAACTAGTATAAAGTCAAAAGACTTGCAAAGTAATGTTTACTTTATGACTTTTACAGATAGTCCTTGTCAGGAATTTAGTAATGAGTGAGGTCCCAGGTGACAGGATATTTATGCCATTACCAGGAGGCAGGTGGGTGGTCTACATGAAGTTCTGGTGGTCAGCATCTTGTTGAATGTTTTATTGTGAAAATTCATTGTAATCTTTGTGTAACAGTTACCTGAGCCCTGAACCATTACTTGGCTCACTGTAGGTGATCAATAACTGACAATCACCATGTGATATTGATATGCCTCAGAATCATTTGAAGCTGAGTTTTGCCTGAGTGAAAAATATTAAAATATTAAATACATTGAGTCATAATATTAATGTGAATGAGGTTGACTCCATGGAAACAAAAATACCTTTTATTTATTTATTTATTTATTTATTTATTTATTTATTTATTTACTTACTTACTTACTTACTTACTTATATATTTATTGCTAGCATTTAACTTTTTCTTTTCTGTTTCCAGTTCTCAAAAGTCTATGGCCCTGTGTTCACCCTGTACTTGGGCTGGAGGCCCACGGTGGTGTTGCATGGGTATGAAGCAGTGAAGGAAGCTCTGATTGATCATGGGGAGGAGTTTTCTGGAAGAGGAAGCTTCCCAATGGGTGAAAGAATTAGTAAAGGCCTTGGTGAGTAAGTGTACATGTTCATATAAGTGCTGCACAGCGTTTAGACTGGAAGTGAAGACTGAATTGGGGGGTTGGACTTCTTCCTAAGGCACTGGTTGGACCTCTTCGTGGTTTCCTCCCATCAGAATTCTCATCTGTTTTTTGAATTTATTTCTAGTGTTTTACTATTTCTTTAGGCATTGTTTTTAGCAATGGGAATACATGGAAAGAGACAAGGCGCTTCTCACTCATGACTCTGCGGAATTTGGGCGTGGGCAAAAGGAACATTGAGGACCGTGTTCAAGAGGAAGCACAATGCCTTGTGGAGGAACTGAGGAAAACCAATGGTAAGTGCAGGTTTATACATTTATATCTTCATCTAGGTATATGTGTATGTCAGGTCAATCATATCTTAACTTCTTTTTTTTTTAAATCAGTAGCAATGAATATGGGCTTCATTCTAATTTTCTGCTGAGCTACAGAACTATGCATTTCCATTGGCGCAGGTGAAATTAGTCTATGAGAATCATTTCACTACATAATAAGTGCTATTGACAATGTTGAAAGATACAGATCAGATGACATTTGTTTTCATTTTCTTGTTTTACTGAGGTTTGACCAAATTAACTGTGAAGTACAGGCATTCTTCTAGGCCAACGTTTATACATAGATAACAATTTTTCACTTTATGGCTTTTACTTTTCATCAATTATTATGTGTCCTAAAGTATAATATCAAAATCATATTATTTGTTTAAAATTGTTTACTACATTTGTATATTATACAATGCATTTTGATTGTGACCCACCACATGCTACTCTGAGACACATTCTTACTTTTTTATTTATTATACTTTGTATTGTCTCTTTATTTAATACCCACAAAATTGATTTATGCCTGACATAAATAATTTTAAATACAATTTTTATTAGTATTTTGGACAATTTTTTTCTTGTTTAAAAACATGTTTTAATTGAAATAAAATTAGACAATTCCTCCCTTTTCTGCTTACATCTCTTTTCAGGTGTCCTGTCTTGTCCCCCTTTTGGGCTTTTTCCACTCTCCAATTTGTAGCCTCCTTTTCTTCTATTGTTGCAGACAATATCCTCATATTCAAGTCCTTTAGTTAATCCCCTAAATATTTGAAGGACTTTCTTCCTTCTACATTTTTCTAAGTATCTGAAGTTCTTTCTACCAAATAAAGTGAAAAGAAAGCCTGAAAATCAGATTTAATCTGTTAATTGCGTATATACACAGAAGGAATGTCCCAATCAGCTATTTTAAACTGTTTTTTTTTTGTCTTAAATAAGACATTTTCTGATAGCACAGAATATAATCATGTTTTTAAATCTTGGCATAACCACAACAATACTAAGGACTGTCCTGTTATTCACATGTTTATAAATTATTTAGAACTACGTTAGTTTATGTGATACTTACGTGGAGTCCACAAATTTAAATTTCTACTTAGCTTAAGTGTAAAGTGTATGGATCATTTAATCAAAGAAAGTTTGCTCTAGATGATAGTGCCCTGAGAGCTGGAGAGATGTCTTTTCACTTGAGAATGTGTCCTCAGAAGAGCAGCAATGTGTTCTCAGGCCCCATGTTATGCAGCTCCATGAGATTCCACATGCTATATTACCCTTTCTAAATATACCCTCCCCACACAGAGTCACACATCAGTGAATTCATGCACATAAATAAAAATAAATATAAAAATATAAATTTACTTATGAGTTTTCACCTGTAATATACATATATGTGAAACACAAAATTTAACCATTATATCAGCATAATAAATTGATAATGATGATTTTGGGAAATGTTTACAAGTCTATAAACCACAGTTTTTCTCAAATATGCTATATATAGTTTGATTAAGCATAATCATCATTTACTTCATTTGAAAAGTAAACCTTATTGTGGATAATCCTGTATATAGTGTGGGCTTTAGAAAGACATTTCACAGCAGTGTGACATGTGCTTTGAACATGCTCCCCTACCATCACATTTTTGGCAATCCTATTCCCATTTTTTCCTGTTGCATCTTCCCCAGGCCTCTTGTGTATACTTAAAAGGACTACTTATTTTTATTTTATGTGTATAAATGTTGGCCCACCTGTCCAGGTGTGCACTAGTGTATCACAGAACTATGGAGATGGTGTCAGATTCCCTTGAAACTGGGGTTACAGAAAGTTATGATCCATGAAGATGGTCCTGAGAACTCAACTTCAGCTTCTAAACCAGCAGCAAGTACTTTGAGTGCAGAGCTCTCCTTCTAGTTCTGACCTTGCTTTACTTTGTGTCTACTTTTCAATACTACTTTTCCTTCCTGTGGAGCAAATGTCAGTATATTAAATGATGAAATGAGAATTTTCTTTTACTTTCAGCATGTTGTTTTCCTCTTTTAGAATTTAACTCGACATTAAAGGTATTTTTTTCATTTAGTAATGCAAACAAATGTACAGGGAATTGGCTGTTCTTGAGATTATGCATCATTGTCATGTCATGTAAGGAGAAGGAAGAATCTGTATCTGTTAACAAAACCAAAATCTTTGTTTATGTTACTCTTATTTATGATTGTTTCTAATTCTCCAGGTTCACCTTGTGACCCTAAATTTATCTTGAGCTGTGCTCCA
Organism: Phyllotis vaccarum; assembly: GCA_033318265.1. Taxonomy (NCBI): domain Eukaryota; kingdom Metazoa; phylum Chordata; class Mammalia; order Rodentia; family Cricetidae; genus Phyllotis; species Phyllotis vaccarum. The sequence continues at coordinate 22,325,718 of JARWLC010000004.1, read as the reverse complement.
TGCAATGTCATCAGCTCCATTATTTTCGAGAATCGTTTTGATTATAAAGATCAGAATTTTCTTAACTTTATGGAAAAAATAAATGAGAATGTCAGGATTCTGAGCTCCCCCTGGTTGCAGGTGATGTAAAATCTTTTCCTTCTGAGAACATATATATATATATATATTTAATTTCATAGGTCAAATTAAGTATGAACCAAGAAGCAAAATGACCTGAAACTGTGGTTCTGAATGAAATATTGTGGAAATAATATCTGGAAGGCAGAACTAAGCCCTTTGGTATACAAACAGAAAATCTGAAAGGCAAAAGTCAGGTTGGCATAAAACTACTTGGTCCCTATTCATTGATTTTCCATTTGATGTACACAGAACTGTTTGTATGAAGTAAATTACATTTACATCTAGAAGTGTCACCAGTTGTTCACACAATATTCTTCTATGTGTAATTCTTATCTTCTTTTTATTATTAAACACATCCTCGTCCCATTATTAGGCAGGGATATTTTAGTTTAGAAAAATATTCTCTTAAAGGAAAAAGAATACTAATGACAATGAAATCTGCCAGGAAACTGTAGTTTCAGAGGTTTAGTGTTAGTGAAAACCTAGTTGACAAAACAACAGGTTGAAATTGGAAGATGAATGGTGCAGTGCTCTGTGGTCAACACACATCTCAGAGATGGCTTAGGCTGAGCTGGCATCTCCTAAACTCTCAATAAAGAATGGCTGTTGTCCAGACTTCCCATTACAACAAAGCACATGAAGTCAGGCACTACTATGATGAGCAAATGTGCAGAGAGAGGGGGAGGAGGAGGGAGGGAGGAAGGGAGAGAGGGAGAGAATAGTTCGGGCACTGTGGAGAGAGCCACATCTGAAGTGGTGAAGCTGTGAAGCTTTGAGAAGTGAACTTAGGTGGGTAGTAGGTGGGTGGTTTGATTACCACCTGGGGCCAGATACCCAGGGCCATAGTGATGTTTATACCCATGTTTTAGCTATGGTCTGTATTGATGTCCATGCCCCCGACACCACAGAAGGTCAAGAGGAAATGGCTGTACAGAGTTCGTTCTGCCTGTCCCAGGCTACAACATTAGGGATAGGAGGTCCTGTACTTCCTCTGACCATCACAGTGGAGCTGATCCTGTAGACAGGGATGTCGGGGAGCCAGTCCCAAGAATGGGAACCTGAGGGATCTGATACTGCCCTTCATCTTCCATATGATGACACCAATATGGGAGAAATGTCCTTCTCTCCTGAGACAGTAGTATGCTTTAGAAGAAGGCTCTTAGGTAATAGGAGTGAGACCGTTGCCCTTGCCCCCATCAGCTGTAGAACTCAGGATTGCAGACCTGCACCTTTTCTGGGCAGTTTGGTAGTGCCTTGAGATTGTGAGTGTGGGAAAGAAGCTCTGCTGCTTGTTTATCATGTGATGGTGTGGTTAAGGAAGAGATTTACTCTGTACCCTTAACTGCTTGCTGCCTGAGGTACATGAAGGAGCTGACCTTCCTCCTTACCAGCTACATCACTCAAGAAAGCATGCCTGCTTCTAGCCTGGGATGTACAGTAGAGTTTACCCTTTTAGCTAGCATAGCATGTTTCAGCTGGCCCTGAGCTTGTGAGTATGGGATAGCTGGCCACACCCCTTCATGTGGTGATAAGGGCAAAAGAACAGATGCCCTCCTTGTTGCCCCCACCACCTGTGGTTGGTGAGAATTTTTATATTTTATCTTAATTTAATTTTATTTTTTGTAGTGTAAGTTGAAAGGGCTGACAGTAGATGGGTAGATGGATGGGTTTGAGATGCATGGCTTGAGGCACACAACAAATGAATAAAAGCAAGCTCAAAAATGACTGTAATCCTAGAGAAACCCTAAGGGCCATGGAGCACTTTTGCGTTCAAAGCCTCTTGGAGTCACACTGACTTCTGGTTATCTATTCCATATCATAAGTCAGTTTGCACATGCTACTTATATGTTATGAATCAAATTTTATAATTCTCTTCAGTGTTCATATCAAACTGCACAACTTTCTTCACTATTCATATCTAAAAACTATAAATGACAATGATTTATCTCATATCATTTTCAGGGATATGTATTGTATGAAATGTATGATATAAGCCATTAGTCAGTTTTCATGTATATGCTTTATACTAAAATGGATTTATGGATTTATGATCTTTGATTATTTGGGCAGGAATTCCCCCCCTAATCTCTCTACTATCATAGAGAAATACTATATATATGAAATAAAACAGCCTTCCCTTATGTTGGACTCTATATTTCATTCATATCTGAATGTACAAACCAATTGGTCTTGATATATATTATATATGTGTGTAGTTCTTTATGTCTATCTATTTAAATACTTTTTTGGCCATGGTTGGTAAGAAATATCATGGTTTAGTGTGTGCACCTATCTTCTAAAGTACTTCCATCCAATTTTCATCATCATGTTAGGTGGCTTAGGACCACTAGTTTCTGGTGATCTAATTTGTTTGTCCTCCAATGTATATGGCACATACATGTATGCGTGCATACACCACACACACACACACACACACACACACACACCTTACACATGTAAAACAATACATACTAACAATACACTTCATGTGATTTTATAGGTATGCAATAATTTCCCTACACTAATTGAGTATTGTCCTGGAAGTCATCACACGATATTGAAAAATACTGATTATATCAAAAGTCACTTTTTGGAGAAAATAAAAGAACATCAGGAATCACTGAATGCTGAAAACCCTCGGGACTTTATTGATTATTATCTGATTAAACAAAAGCAGGTAAAATGTTATTATTAACTTATTTTATTACTTCAGAATTTTGTATTTGTTGAACACTCAAAAGTTTGTCAGAGATGGTTGAAGTCAGAATCGTTTGAAAACAATTTTAGTATTTATTATGTGTTGGGATGTGTCATATGGCCACTGATAACATAAGGAAAATTTGATAACTGGAGCACATTGATCCTGTTCTTTAAAGTGTAGTTGAGGAGAAAGAAAATACCAAGTTTCGGTAAGATGGGAACAATTCTAATCAAGTAGGAAAAAACCAGATATTATGGCACTGTGGATATTGGCCCATAAATGCACATGGTGTGTGGCTAGATTTCCTTGTGTCTAGTGGATTAAAATTCTCTGACTCAAATACATAGTGTCATCAAAATAGGTGTTTTCCATCAAGTTCTGGAGAGGAGTAACCAAGAATATTGGCAGTAACTTTTGACACTTAAGAATGTATGTGACTCTATTGGCCAATAGCTCAAGCAGTTGCAATCTTTTCTGGTATGAAGTATCTGTGTATGTATTTTTGAAGCTACTATAGTAGTATTTTTCCATGTTTTTCAAGGGACCTTTAGTATAACTTATATGTCCTCATATTTCTTCTTTTACTTTGCCAATTCATATTTCCACTTTTTATCTGTGTTTTTATTAATTTGAGTCTTTTGTTCTTTGGTTATTCCGGTTAAAGTTTTGCCAATCTTGTTTACAAAGCTCTTACTGTTTGCTTCTTTTGTTTTCTATTTCATTACTTTCAGCCCTGATTTTGTTATTTCTTTCTCTTTAATATTTTTGGGTGTTGTTTGTTCTTCTTTATCCTAGGCCTTCACATGCACAATTAAATTGCTATTATGGGAAGTCTACCATTTTGTGTAGATTTTAGTCCTGTAAATAATGTTCATAAAAGGATTTACATTGTGTCATATAGATTTTAACATGTGGTATTTTAATTTTCATTCAAGTTTTGGAACATTTTAATTTCCTTCCTTATTTCTCTCTTAATGCAGTTTTCCACTAGTGTCCTGTGAAGCTTCCGTGAGTTTCAGTCTGTCTGTCATTTACATTGTTACTACAGTCTATTTTTATCTATTTCTAATCTGATATTATACAGGATATGATTTCAATTTTCTTAAATTCATCAAGATTTGCTTTGTGTTCTGATATGTAGTTAACTCTGTAGAACATTCTATGGATTTGTGAAAAGAAATTGTAATCTTTAATTCTTGCATGGAAAGGTCTGTGATATCTTTTATTTCCATTTAATTTATAATGTCATTTAGCTCAATAGTTTCTTTATTTTTTGGTCTGGATGACCTATCTATTGACAGAAGTGAGGTATTTAAGTCACCTGCTGTCATTACATTAGGATAAGTCTGCAATTTTATACCTAATAATATTTGTCTTATGAGATTGGGTGCCCATGCAAATTGGTGAATAAATGTTTAACATTGTAATAGGCCCTTAATATGTTTTTCCTTTAGTAAGTATGGATGTTCTTACCCATCATTTTAGATTAATTTTATTTTTGAAATTTGGGGGTTAAGCTCTTCCTCAAAGTTCCAATTGAATTTGAAGATTTGTTTTCTCATGAGAATTTCTGTGCAAATGAAAATGACTCTCTCAATTCTTCTCAGGAATATTATTACCATTTTGCCACTATTATGTCTTCTGACTCTTGGATATGAGGAGGTTTTCCATCTATTTACATATTCTTCATGCCTTTGATTATGCATTCCTAGGCTTTTCCCCTTTAAAGTTATTGTGAATGTGATTATTTCCCTGATTTTATTTCAGATTATTACTTTCTACTGTAGAGTCATAACTAGACTTAACTTTTCACCCTAAAATTGAACTAAAGTTGTTTATTAGGTTTGATTCATTTAACCCAACGCTGGCATACATGTAGTTTTCTCCGTATTTTGTCATAAATACTATTGTACTTTGTTTTTTCGTTTTAATTCCTGTATTTCATTTTTCCTTAATTTTTCAGATTAAGATTTCTAGTATTTTATCAAATAGTTCAGAAGTACACACTCTTAAATTTTGATTCCATACTAAATTTAAAATATACCTTGTTGTTCTGTAACAGTATACTTTACATTTGTAATTTTTCTAGATGTTCTTCTTTTGGTACATATATTGTATTCTATCCATACATTCTAAGTTTTATACCACAAAAGTTTATGTCAACAATTGTCAACTGCTTTTATGTGTTAACTGTAATGACTGGGTTCCCTTGTTTTTTTCCCTAATAATGTGATAGATTAAGGTGTTGATTTTTTTAAATACCCATATAATTTATTGTAATTACCACTTGATCTTATTTTGCAGTCCTTAAAGTATTTTCCATTTTTTTTATATATTTTATAATCAATTCTAAAATCCAATAGTTCTAGATACCATCTATTAAAGAATAAATTAAAATGACCAAGACAATCATGATGCCATTTTCCATAAGAAAAGACAAATGATATCACAATGAGATTTGATGCTACAATAGTAATTGTTGAATTTTTCAAGGAAAAAAGTTACTGGTGATAAAGTAAATGAGGTTCACACTAATATAATGTTGATGTTACTGTCAATTGTTACAGTTGTTGTAGAAAATAAATTAAGTGTCCTCTAGAATGTCTCTCTATATGTCTATCATGAGACCCATGTGCTTTACTTCTGAGTTTATAGCCAAAGAATAGCAACATATGGAAAAGCCAACAGTACATTTGTGCTTGTTCCCTACTGTATTGTTCAAAGTGGCTAAGATAATAAATATAGAAATTATCAATTGATGGATGAATAAATAAGAAATATGGGATACATATTTAGGATATGTTGCTTTTTAAAGGTAGGAAACTTAGTTAATAATGCCCTGACAGAATGAGTTTATTTAATGCAAGAACAAAGAATATAATTACAGACCCAGGTTCATTTAACAGAGAATTGTCTGATGCAGAGTCAAATATCTTTGACTATTCCCCACCGTATTGATAACACCCACCTTTATTTTTATGTATAATACTGAATATCCCAAGATTAGTCCTACCACACATTCTTGTCCATGTGGTTATGATGAGAGAAAAGAGTTAATAAACAAAACATTTCATTTATATATTTTTTAAAGGCATAATAGTACAAAACTATACACATATTTATGCTGATAACCATATTAATGCAAGAGTTAAGCTAGCTAGGAATTAGTGCAAAAATCAAAATTTATAAAAATCTTTGCTAAATTATATGTTAATTTCTTCTCTTCTCTACATTCCAGGATCTTTGTTGGCAACAATATAAAACAAAAATTTTGTAGAAGTCTTATCACACAAAAAATTGCAAATAAATAAAACATCATGTCAAATTACGTAGACTCCGAGGCTATACAACTTAGTCAATTTCTACACAGTTAGAATAAACATTTGGAATAAAAGTGATGGAGTTTTAGTTTAAATTTTAAACTTACTGTATCAAATATATAAGCTTGTGTAAAACTATAGAGTCACTGTTATCAGATATATTTATAAACAATTCATGAGATTATTGTACCAAATTATCCTTAGGCAAACCACAACCAGCAATCAGAATTTACCCTTGAAAATCTGGCTACTATTGTGATTGACCTATTTGGTGCTGGGACAGAGACAACAAGCACAACTCTGAGATATGCTCTCCTGCTCTTGCTGAAGTACCCACATGTCACAGGTAAGGACACAGGTATTGACCCACAGTGTTCCTTTAAGAACTTGTAAAGACTCTGCTAGTGTCCTGTGTGTTGTTATTCTTAGAGAAGTCTCAGTGCTTCACTAACTGGCTGTGATGAACAGCATGACTTGGAGAATTAGGCTCTGACATAAGAAAAGCAACCAAGTTCTGGTCAGTGTCAGTTCTCTGGAAGGTAAACAGTGATAGGCAGGACCAGGACATGATCCTCATGGATACATGTTCTTTTATTCATAGAAGTCATATTCTTAGATCACTTAATATATTCCACTTTCCTCTTCTCATTCTCATGAATCTAACTTGAAGTGGAGAAAATAAAACTCACCTTACTGAAGCATAAGCCTAGAATTTATTGAGTATAGATGAGATAATGTGTGGTTGAGAAGTATTCTAAAATATTTAGATCCTCTAGAAACATTTTCCACCAATCAGAAAGTGTAGATTAAAGAATTTTACCTCTTCAGAATTCTATTTTCTTAAACATCTGTTGAACAATGAGGTTTTTTTTTTTCAAGTTAACAAATAGCATTTTTGTTATTGTTATTTTTGTTGTAGTTTAAAATAAAGCAGCAATGACATGGTTGAACGTGTGTTTTTGTGTCAGGATGAAACAACTTCTCAGTGTATGCCCAAGAGTGATAAAGCTGTTTCTTGAAGTATATTGTTTTCCTTCTTCCTGAAGTACTGTCTTCCTGATATCCACAATCCCTGTACAGGTTTCCAACCTCTAAACAATGCATAAATATCCACCTTGCTTCACATATTTGTCAACATGATCATCACTTAAAAAATTGATAGTCATCATTCTGATGGGTGTAAGATAAAATTTCAAAGTAGTTGTGATTTGTATTTCCCTGATAACTAAAGTTTTTAAACATTTAAAAAAAGTTTCTTTAAGTTTATTCTCAGCCATGTGAATTTCACAGTTTGAGAATTATCTGCATACATCTGTACTCCATACATTAATTGGGTTTTTTCTTGATATCTGATTTTTAAAAATCCTTAATTTATTTTGGATCTTATCTGTTTATTAGGTGTGTAGTTTTTAGAAATCTTTTTCTATTTTGTAGCCTGCAATTTTGTCCCAACAATGATAACTTTGTCCATGCAGAAGCTTTTCAGTTTCATGAAATTCCAAAATGATATTGTTAATCAATTAAAGGGAAATGGGAATTGTGTATTTGTGTGTGTGTTTAGCCTGTATATGCTTATATAGATGATGTAGTTATAACTGAAATGTCATTTCCTATATCTGAATTTTATAAATGTGAGTATCTGTGCATATAAGAAATAGTCATTTACAAACATAAACATATTTCAGAAGGAGCTGAAAATGTGGAACTAGTTCATTTACTGTGTGTGGGAACAAAAGAGAGGAATCTTTCAAATTGTACACATATATTCATAAAGATACATACATTAGAATGTGTTTGTAAAAAATATGGTATTTGAGAAAAGATATAGTATCTGATTCTAATGTCATTTTCTTCAATTCCTTCATTTTTCACTGTGACAAACAGCTAAAGTTCAGGAAGAGATTGATCGTGTGGTTGGCAGACACCGCAGCCCTTGCATGAAGGACAGGAGCCACATGCCCTACACAGATGCCATGATTCATGAGGTCCAGAGGTTTATTGACCTTGTTCCCACCAACCTGCCCCATGCAGTGACCTGTGACATTAAATTTAGGAACTATCTTATTCCCAAGGTAAGTTTTCTTCTCTCTGCTTCCCATCTTACTCTCCTGATGCTTGCAGATCACAGTGGAGGTTCAGTCAACCAGTAATGGTTTATCCTGCTTCATAATCAGAACAGCTCTACTGTGGGAATAAATATATCTGGTTAGGATACCTTCACATTTGCTCTCTATTTCAAATACTGTATCACAAAGCTTAGGTATTTCCTTTTGTATGTTCAAATATTTTGTCAAATTTTCAAAAGTCTTTTCTACACTTTTATCGTTATGAGAAAGACTCTCCAAATTGGAAAGAACTGTTATCCTGAATTCTTCAACTCGTTAATAAGATTATGCCATTCAATCATTTATTTGTAATGTTATTTTTCTGCAATGCTTCTTTTCAGTGATATAGCCTGTAACATTCTTTTTTAGAGGTTTCCTGAAAGGTGAATATCTTAATGTTATATTTCTCCACTGCCTATGATATTTTTTTAATCTGTGTAATGGAAACAATTTATGTAATCATTCCATGGGTCTTATTTTTATCTAAACATATGAATTTTATTATTTATAATGTTGTGTCTGTACATGTATGTGGATTTTGAAGTGGTTTTGTGGTCTAGTACTTTTCTATGTCCTTTTCCTCTTTGTGTATCCTTAGTTTCTCTTCAGTTTGATGAGTTGCAGCAACGATGATGAACATACCTGGTTGCAGAGAGCATCACTTGTGTCGTTTCTGACTAGGATAAAGGATTGTAATCTCAATCTCTCCTTATCAAGTTTGATGATCTAGGAATCCTCTGACAGTTGTGTAGATCAGATGTAAATTTTGGCCTGATTTACTTAAGGGAATAAGAGTTTATTGTGGAGCTAGTTATGTATGAGCATGACCCAGGAACACAGAGATTTACTTTGATATAAATTTTATTCACAAAACTCTACATTATTTTAAAAATTGTTCTCTGCACCCATTTAATGATTTTATGTATTGGTTACTCTTTGGTCACTGTCTGTATATGCTATAAACAAACATATACATTGGATTGTTTCTACCACACAGTGATTATTAGTTCTATGTAAAGTAATTTTTGTCCATAATTTTTCTACTTCAAACTTGTAGAGTGTTTATATTAAAACTGAACTTTTGGCCTAAACTAAGTTAAAAATATTCCCTAATATGTTTCTTTTTGTATTTAGCTCATTCCTCTGGCCACTTAATTTTACCTTGAAGATGCCATGAACTTCTTATTGAGCACCAGAAACTACAGATAAAAAATGTAAAATTTATAAAATAATATCTTGCTCTTTACTGGGCAGTCCTATATTTTTTACGGGAGGTGCTGTGTGAAATTTTGGTAAGGTTCCAGTTCCTAATATTATGTTCAGATAATGGAAGTACCTTTGCCAGTGGCAATGGGTTTTGCTGGTTTAGAAATAAACATGACTTTTCAACTGATTCTACCTTCTCACAAATAAGATTTCTTTGATCAGACAGGAGCCAGTGATCTCAGATATAAAAGGCTAATTAGGAATCAATGATCATTGTCATAATTGTTCTGGTAGATTTGACCTTCTAGGCTAAGAGAATTGTGCTGCTCCTTCAGAAACTCTGTCATTGTAGCAGAGAAGCAGTCATAGCAAAGTGTAAATAAGTAGTTATGGATATAATATATTCAATACCTATTGATATAACTTATTTTTCACATAATTTATGTATGCCATTAATATTCATTTTATTTTTAAAAATTCAAGCATATTTCAGTAGGCTACATCATGTTATGGGCAACAGCCTTGTAAAAGCTTTCTAGATTACATTCATCCTAGAACTTTGAAATCATAAGAGGTTAGTTGTATATCTTGCCAGCACCAGCTCTGAGCAATTTGTGTATCTGCATAAGTTTTCTTTCTATGTTTTACCATTATGGTTTTTAGAGAGAGAGTTTCTCTGTGTATCTCTTGAGCTATACTGGAATTTCCTCTGTATAGCTTGTTAAGCTCAAATTCACAGAGATCTGCCTGCCTCTGCCTACTGAGTCCTGGGATTAAATAGTGTGCTGCCACCACCTGGCTCTAGAGTATTTTTATTGATTTAGCTGCCACCAGATCCTTGTACCTTCAGTTTATTTTGATTTATTTTATTTTCTCCTTTTCCACTCCATTCTCTTTCTTCCTTTCCTTTTCCCAAAGAAGCCTCATCCTGGATTTCTGACATACATACATATATATGTATTTCAGTGTTTGTGTTTATACATTCATAAAGATAGATATATTATATACATGACTGTACATATCTACTCTGGCACACAGCCCTGCATTTAATCTATAATATAAATGCAGGAATGTATAGATGAATTCTGTAAATGAGAACAAAGGAGTCGTATTTGTCTTTCCAAATCTTCTCTGTTGTAATTAACAAATGGTCTACTATTCTGTTCAAAACACTGGATGAATTATTCCATCTTGAACATGATTTAAATTAAAGGTATAGAGATAGATGTGATGCGCTACAGCAGCCAGTGGTCAAAGAGGCCCGAGTTCAGTCTGAAGAAAAGCAAGAAGAGACACAAAAGCTTTAGTTCAAGTAATTATATAAAGTGTCACAGAACAGCTCTTCAGCCACACCTCTGTGTATGAATTCAAACTTCTCCCTGCTTCTTATCTGCTCTGTGGGCTAAAATGCCCAATGCTGTTCTTTATATTTGACCCCCACTATGGAATAGGGAGTGAACTAGGCTGTTTTCCTAATGTATTTTAGTTCTATGATTTCTCTTATCAATATCAATTTTTTAATTAAAAATGTCATTTTTATGTATGTATCACTATGCTCCCTCTCCCTTCCCTCTTTCCAATCTCTCCCAGTCATCCCTCAGCCTCATCCCTTCCTATCCACCCTCTCCTCCCAAAAAAGGACAAGAAGTTCCAAGGTGGATTAGTTCAGTGTGGCACATCCACTCTAGGCAAGTCCGATTTACTCATCCCAAAGTCAAGGCTCAGTTAGGTGTTCCTCTGCAACGAATGGGCTCCAAGGTGCCAGCCCACACAGGAACACAGTCTGATCCCACTCCTCAAGGCTCCTCATACTGTTCATGCCCGTCTACAGTTGCCTACCATTGGAGGGCCTAACTCCTTTCCCTGATGGATCTGCAGTGGCTATTGTTGATTCAGTGCGGCCCCCAGAATTCCTACGATTTCTTTGTAACTTGACTTTTCTCTGTGTGTTGTTGTAGGGAACAACAGTAATCACATCACTATCGTCAGTGCTGCGCGACAGCAAGGAATTTCCCAACCCCGAGATATTTGACCCTGGCCACTTTCTAGATGAGAATGGAAACTTTAAGAAAAGTGACTACTTCATGCCCTTCTCAGCAGGTAATAAAGACTCATTTCTGTGGTTCCAGTGATGTGAAGATTGTGGAGAATTACACAGTGGCTCCCTAAAAACAGTAAACTTGCAGTGATCAAGAGTATGCATGTACTGTCATGATAAAGAGATTTCTTTCCTGTTAGGCTATGAAAATGAAGGTTTGACTGTTCATTCATTGTTCAATATTGGGAAATCTAGAGTGTAGAGTGTTTGTATTCTTCTTTTAGCTATATCACATAGATACCAAAGAAAGAAAACTTCATTTCTACTTTACTTATTCACCATCAAAAAGGAGACATAATTTACATTCACGTCTTTTTTTGCTGTGTTGTTCTGCTCCAAGTTCAACTATGGAATTACAAGAGTACAAAAAATATACAGAAAATTATCCAAGAGCCTTAAATGCACTTGGTAAACACATGAATGAACAATACTTGTTAAATTTTGGTTGGACTAGGGCAATAAGAAAAACTCCCATTCTCTGGGTTATTGGTGGATAAATCAGCAATTTATCTTTAAATCCTTATATATTATTGCCAAATAGAGCAACATTCTAATAAAGGACTTCTTATCTGTCTCAAAAGGCAAAAGAATTATAAGAAGAAATTATGTATCATTAAAAAAAGTCCATAAACCATCAGATAAAAACATTTATACTCAGTTGAAAATGTCAAAAACTTCTAGATCATCATAAGATGGTGGAGATACTGTAGCTGTTGCAGGACACTGTGTATAGAAGATCAGAGGAAACCCTGTTTCTGCTCATTCCATAAGGGAGTAATAGATAGTGAATTCATACCTGCAGTGTGTATCCTCCTTTTGGATATGCACTTTCTGTCCATCGTTGTTGGTGTTTTTGATAATGAATATAGAAACTCTTTCTCTTAGGCAGTGTCATTACAGACAGATGCAAACAACCACAACTAGCTACGAGTACTTTTGAACAATATATTTTTAATAGTATAGATAAATAGAGAAATGTATTCCAGGTTTTCCTGTTTGTGTAATTAGTTGTCCTCTCTTGCAGCCATCCATCTACTACCCAATCAATAAGTTACCCTTCATTCATAGTCATTTTTGTCAGTTACAGCATATTCATCCTCACATGTACAAATGAGAACAGTAATCTTCTTTGAATTTCCCCCCTAGGAAAACGTATTTGTGCAGGAGAGGGCCTGGCCCGCATGGAGCTGTTTCTATTCCTGACCACTATTTTGCAGAACTTTAAGCTGAAATCACTGGTTCACACCAAAGACATTAATACAACCCCAGTGGCCAACGGACTTAACTCTGTGCCACCCCACTACGAGCTCTGCTTCATTCCCATCTAAAAAAGATCAGACTTTCTGGCTCAGGCTGTGTTGTTTTCTGCAATCCTCTCTAGACCTTCATCTACCTCCTTCCCCATCTGGGACAATGTGTCTGTCCTTCCTCTCCTCTCATGTGTTTCCATGCTGTCAAGAAGCAGGAAACACACATCAGCCATTTTTTAATTTTTGTAATCGCTGCACAAGTGTATAGCTATTTTCTATTCTCTGCAACAATAATATTATCCATTGTGCTAATGTGTATCTGGTCTTGAGTTAACATAGAACTTCAGTGTAAAATAACAAATATAAGATAAGTCATGGTTATTTTTTCTTCTTCTTGCTTTCAATAATAAATATATTTGATCTGTGTACCTATTCTTAGACTTGCTTTCAATTCAGGTAAGAAACGAAAGAAAATAGAGTTGCCAACAAATTCTGGTCCACATATTGTGAAGTATAGAGAATGTAAGGGAACTAGAGAGACATTTCATTTTCTAAAGTTCTTGCCACAGAAAACTAAAGACGTACATCCAATCTTTGGCATGTATGTATAATGGCCAGACATGGTGGTGTGTGCTTGTTATACCAACACTGGGAAGACTGAACAAGAGAACCTGGGAACCTGCTAACACCCAACTCAGCCTAATTAGTGAGCCTTGTGTCCCAGTGAGATATCATTTCTCACAACAAGCTTGTCATTTTCTGAGAAACAACACTGAAGGTAAACAAACCTCTGATTACCACATATGTGCATGCATGTGTACATACATTCCTTCATATATGTACGCGATTATGCACACACATCTACACACCTACATATATACATGTAAAATAGAATGTGAAGAAAAAAGTTGTACCAAAGCTCTTTGGCTGAGCATCATTTAGAGTCACTGGAAGTATTTTTTGAAAATAATAAACAATTTGGAAGAATAGTGCAATTATGTAGAGGAAAAGTAACTGGAGGGATATGCATGTAGCGTCAGGTCATGTATGCTTTACTTTGTCAGTAATAGATTTTTTTCTTTTCTAAAATATATATTTTTTTTACTTGAAGAGACTTTTTCCATGTTTATTCCTGATAACGCCCCTTTCTTCCTTATAATCTTCCCTCAGGCTCCTTGCACTCCATCTACCCATCCATTCCTCAAGGAGGGCAAGGAGTCTCAAGGTAGGTCAGGTCTGCCTGATGTATGCATTTGAGGTATGTCCGATTCCCTTATCCTAATATTAGGGCTGGATTAGATGTTTCTCTACAGGAAATGGGCTCTAAGATGCCAGTTCATGCAAAGGAACAGAGTCTGATCCTATTCCATGAGGTTCTACATACTGCCCATGCCATTAGACAGTCATCTACCTTAGAGAACTTATTTCCTTCTCCTGAAGATTCCCCAACAGATGTTTTTGATTCAGTTAGATCCCAAAAGCTCCAGCAAGCCATCTCAGTGAGGCTCTTCCTCAATAATCTCAATTCTTTGGTCATATACACTTTCCTCTCCCTTTCTTTAGCTAGACCAGTAGCTCATCCTGGTGCTTAGCTATGAATGTCTGTTTCTGCCTCTATTCATTGCTGGATGATGATTCTATAATGACACTTATGGTGGTCATTCATTTGATTATAGGGTGGTTCCTGTCTGGACACCCCCTCTGCTAAGGATGGAGTCCTAGCCAGGGACATTCTGTGGGTTCTTGGAGGTTTTTCTAGCATCCAGCTGCTTTTCAACCCCACAGTGGCTTCCTCTATTGAGATATTCCTCTCTTTTTTCACCCTTTGTTGCTCCTCTTACTCTAACTTCTCCTCTCATGATTTGTTCCCACCTCTCCTTGGTTGTAACCCATTATGATCCCCATTTCCTCAGGAGACCTCTACTTTCCCTTCACAGGGAGATCCTAGGATGTCTCTCTTAAGTTCCTTCTGATCCCAAGCTGTTCAGGGATTGTGGTTTGTAGCCTGTATATCTTTGCTTTTTTGTCTAAAATCCACTTATGAGTGTGTACATCCTATACCCATCTTTCTGGACCTGTGTTACCTCACTCAGAAGGATACTTTCAAAATCCATTAATTTGCCTGCAAATTTTAGGATGCCATTTTTTTTTCTGAGTAGTTCTCCAATGTGTAGATGTACCACAGTTTGTTAATCCATTCTTCAGTTGAGGGGCATCTAGGTTGTTTCCAGGCTCTTGCTATTACGAATAAAGTTGCTATGACCATAGTTGAATTAATGCCCTTTGGTATAGTGGTACTGCTGCATCATTGGGGAAATGATTCCCAGTTTTCTGAGTAACTGCCATATGCATTCCAGAGTGACTGTACAAGTTTACACTCCCACTAATCATGGAGAAGTATTCCTTTTGTTCTGTATCTTCTCTATCATAAGCTGTCATTTGTGTTTTTGATCTTCGCCATTCTGACAGGTGCAAGATGATATCTCAAAGTTGTTTTGATTTGCATTTCTCTAATGGCTAAAGATTTTGAGCAATTCTTTAAGTGCCTTTCAGCCATTTGTAGTTCTTCTGTTGAGAATATCCTTTTTATCTCTGAACCCCATTTTTTAATTGGATTATTTGGGTTTGGGGACTTTAGTTTTTTGAGTTCTCTGTATATTTTAGAAATCAGTCCTCTGTTAGATATAGGATTGGTGAATATCTTTTCCAATAGTCTAGGCTGTCATTTTGTCTTATTGACTATGTCCGTTGGCTTGCAAAAGCTTCTAAGTTTCAGAAGGTCCCACTTATAAATTGTTCTTCTTAGTGTCTGTACTACTGGTGTAATATTTAGGAAGTGGTGCCAATGCAGTAAAGGGTATTTCCCATTTTCTTTTCTATCAAGTTCAGTGCAGCTGTTTTATTTTTTGTTAAGGAAGCCCATAGGCAGGACGTATGAGGAATATTGACCATAAATAACTGCTTCTGTCTACAATTCTGTGTGACATCATGATTCCCCTTTAGAATAGTCGTGGGACTTGTTCCAGAACTCATCGGGTATTTCCCTTTGGGGGCAGTGCTATTACTGTGTTCTAATACAAAGATACCTGATGTGGGAATGTCTTTCAGTTTGCTGTGAATCTCAATCTTTAAATAAAGAAGCTGGTTTGGCCCATGACAGGCACCATAGAAAAGGTAGAAGGAGAAATATGAACTTAGGTGGGAGAAGCAGGTAGGAGTCAGACAGACTGAGCCAGCCGCCCAAGAAGAAACATGTAAGGAACACAGGTAAGCCATGGGCCACGTGGCAGACAGGTTAATAAATGGGTTGATTTAAGATGTAAGAGCAAGCCAGAAATGTGCCTGAGTCATAGACCAAACAACATGAAGTTATTATTAGCATCTGAATCATTTTGGGGGCTTGAGCAGTGGTGGGTGGCTAAGGGTGTGTGGGTCTGGGCCTTTGGCTGCCCAGGAGCAAGAAACCACACTACTACAGATACCTTCTTCATACACTGTGTATCCTGGTAAGTAAAACAAACTCCCATAGTTGAGCTGCTGTTACACATTACAGAGAGAAACTTAGAAGCCTGTTCTCTATCATCTTCTTACAGAGAAATTTGGCTAGTTGAAGTGAAGTGTTTCTGTGGGTAGATCCTAAGCAGAAGTTTCACAGATTGCATTACAGGAAAATAATTATGAAGTGTCTGGCTTTGTTGATTCAAAGTCTTTTACAATGGGGGTTCTTTGTCCTGGGTGTCCAGAGGTCCAGACCCACGACCTGCAGCTCCAGACTCCTTAGATGCCTGCCACTGATTTGGCCCCCAGAAATTATTCAGACACTATATTAAGTTCATGCTGTTTGGTTTATGGCTTAAGAACATTGCTAGCTAGCTCTTATATCTTAAATCAACCCATTCTTATTAATTTGTCTGCCATATGGCCTGTGACTCACCTGTGTTACTCATATGTTTCTTTTTTGGCGGCTGGCTCAGTCTGTCCCTGACTACACCCTTCCTTTCCTACCTATTCTGACTCCCCACCTACTTTTTCTGTGGTGCCTATCATGGGCCAAACCAGCTCCCTTATTTAAAGGTTGGTATTCACAGCATACAGAAAGACATTCCCATATCCCCTCCTCCTTTTTGTCTAATTAAAAAGGAAGGTTTCAATTTTAACACAGCAAAAATTACACATAAAGAATAGCTATCAAGCAAGAATTACAGTTACAATAGATATTCTATTTGTATTTAGCAAAATTAAAGAAAATATTATCTACCTTATTCTTATGAATCTAAAGTTTCATATCAAATATACCTTTCAAATGGCTAAGGAAAACTATACCTATAACTATCTAATCTTCAACTACATCAAAGACCACAGAAAAATATATTTACCTAAGTAAACCAGAAGTGGAAGTGACTTCTAAAATCTATACATGACAGAGATGACACCTATCAGCCTGGACAGTCACCCAAAGTTCTTTTATAAAGCTGGGGCATCCATATTCTGCCTATAGGCTCTGTGTCTCTTTTCATTTCAGTGAAGCAGGAAATCTGCTCTGCCCATTCTGGTACAGTTCATCAGTTGCTTCTCCTTGAGTCCTGAAGAATGTCTGACAGTTTTCTCTGCAAAGCAGGAACCTGAATGACCATCTCAGCTTGTACTGCCAGAATTCAGAGGTCATTTTCCTGTGGAACCTGCATGTCCACTTTAAACAGCATACTGTCAAACATTCAATGCAAGAACAGGTTCTTGTCCAGTGGCTAACTATTGCCACAAAGAAACTAATCTCCATATGGAGTTTCTTTGATGCCCATTTTTTCTCTTGAAGTAAATTGGTGCTACCAGGAGCAGACATGTCTCACTGTCCAGAAAAGTCTAAGTTCTTAAAATATTTTAAATGCCATATTCTGTAGGTCTTAGAAGTGTTTGAAGATTACGTATCTAATTGAATTATATCTTTGTATCCCTAAATTTCTAACTAACATGCATTTCTTAATTATACATTACAATTTTAAATCAGTTATGTAAAAATCATATCTTAAACATACAGACAGAATAAGAGAATTGACCTTAAATTTATATTAATAAACCAAAATTCATACCAGTGTAAAACATCTTGAGCTTAACAGCTGATTTCCTGATCTAAGTAAATTCAATTATCTAGTTTTTAGAAAATCATTCATATACCATATCCCCTTTTTCTTCTTAGAAAAAGATATTAACTATGACCATTAGTAATAACATTTATAATGAAAACAAACAATATTTTCAACAAAAAAATATTATAAACAATATTTTTGGAATTTGGGCATAGTTTTACCTTACTACTTCCTGCTGATTAAGGGGTGCTGGCAACCTCATGGTTTCTTGAGACTGGATCATAATCTGCAGCCCTGAAGCTGATATGACCATCTCTTACCATCAGAGGTTTTTTTCATGGGGTATTGGTTGATGAAACAAAATTTGCCTGGAAGCAATCCACAGGTTCTCATCTTCTGTGGAAACAAAAGCAGAATTCTTCCAAAGCAATAAATCCTTAGACACAAATTTCAAAATCAAGATACTTTAAAATATATATTCTTGCTTAACTTAGTGGCCTTGTAATCCATTGTCGTTCTATAGTTCGCTCATTAATAGTTAAAAAATTAAAAGAAAACACAATAATAACCAAAATCCAGATTTTGTGTCTATTTTACATCTTTATGTGGCTTATTATTATATTTTATTACTCTATTTCTTTTTTAAAGACTTTCTCTAATTTCTTTCTTTTCTCCCTGAAGACTTTATATTTCCACACATTGTTACCAGTTTACATGTTTTTTTTTTTCTGAATCTGTTTTATTGTGAATCCTTAATTACTTTCAAACCAGAAAAGCTTTGAAAATACTCACACTCTATTAAAGAGCCACACATATTTTTTTTTTTGCAGATAAAGCCAAATTAGTAAGTTCTCTTAAAGGGAACGTGTTTCTCCTTGCCACCAGCAAATAGCAGGTCCCAGAAAATGCTGCCTGGTTTCAGTTTATACTTTCTGGTGCTAATCCAGCACTGGCATTTTGAATGTGGCTAGATGCCAGGCTCTCTCTGTACAATGACCCACTTCAAATACACAATTTGGAAGCTGCTTTGGCTCAGTTTCTATGGTAAAACCCCTTTTTCAACTTTCTCAGGGTTTAAGTGGATATTCAACCCACATTGGGATGCCATCTGTTACAATGGGCCAAAAGAGCTCCTTTATTTAAAGATTGGTTTCACAGCATACAGAAAGACAGTCCAACATCAAAAGTCCTTCAGAGGAATAAGTAATCTGTTATTGCCTTATTTCCCTCCA
Source organism: Phyllotis vaccarum (assembly GCA_033318265.1). Lineage (NCBI taxonomy): Eukaryota > Metazoa > Chordata > Mammalia > Rodentia > Cricetidae > Phyllotis > Phyllotis vaccarum. Next base: position 22,306,602 of record JARWLC010000004.1, on the reverse strand, counting down.
GCAGCTGATAATGAGACTTACAGCATTTACCTACTCTGACACTTTGTGCAAACATTCTTATGTTAGTTTATAGATGAAGATTTTTAGCTCTTTTTACTGTTTATTTTTAGTCCTAGATTTTATGTAGATAATATGCAACCATCAAATCATTGTAACTAAGCCTGGAAGGGATTCACCTTTATGTTCAGTTACCATGAGAAAAGGTTCTCCAGCTCTTCATAATCAGAAGACATTCAGGCCCAGCTGGGAAGCATCTTCTCCCCATTCCAAGACTACCAATCAGCTAGCAGCTACCCACCTGACAGCAACAGTAAAGTTACTTCCACTGTGACCATCACCTCCCAGCCTGATAACAATATTTTTATTGTCTTTGTTTGAGCTTTGTTTTAAAAGGCCCTGCTTTTGAGAAGGGAGGGACTCACTTCTACACTGGCACTGCTCTTGATTGTCAGAACTGAACTCAGCTGTACAGCTGTAATAACACTTGTTTTGTAATAAACTCTACTTTATAATAAACCCCAAGGTGATTCTGGGTATCTTTCTGGGTGTCACTGACTGGGCAGTCAATTTGGGTCTTGTCTGGGATCTGGATCCCCAGAGATACTCCCCCACAGGACTTCATGACACCGAGGTAAGATTGGCTTGGCCAGCCATTGTCTTTCTCTGTCTCTGTCCTTTCTCTGTCTCTCCATGCTTTCACTCTTACTCTGAAGGGGCAAGCATGAATATGTGGTTGAGTCTTCAGCAGGAGTGGATGCACTCATATGGTAGTCTCAGGAGGGGCCAGGAGGCATCCTGGATTCTCCAAAGGGAAGCCTATACCACTCTGATGTGGAATCTGGGGAAATTCAGGGACCTCTTGCTCACTCCTGATGTGGAATCCTGGGAAGTGGAGGAGGGGGATCGGGCAGCATTATTGATACTGTGCCTTCTCATCAATGGTCTTTGGGATTCTGAGACCTTCTATTGAACAGGGCCCTAATTCCTCTCATTCTAGCTTGCTCCCTTTGCCTGTTTAATGTTTGTCTGATGGTTACCTGACTGATGCAGGGAGAGGGGCAGCAGCGATATGAGGCTGGAGCAGTTGTGCAGAGGCACGGAAAGTGCCCAGGTTAGAAAGAGCAGAGCTCATTCAGTCTTGGAAGCAGGACAGAAAAAGGGGTGGCCATCTAATGGAGAGATGGGACTCATGTTCCACTGAAACTGCTGTGTGATTTAAAGGTTTAGAAGAGTTATAGCTGGATATTGGTAAAAAGGAAATTATGGGAAAGTAAAGCTGGCTGTGGATGGTTGCAGGATCAGAGGCTAGAGCATCGAAATGAGAGAGAAGGCAGAAGACAGGAAAGTCAGAAGGATAGACTGAAGGTGTATAGAATGTTGTAGAAGATCAGAGGTAATATGGACTATGTTTGCCACCTGCAGATTCTGAACTTAAAAAGTGTTGGTTCCTGGCATCAGGCTGGATTGTATGCATAGAATTGTGCCTGTCGAAAATTCCACCTTGGCCCTTGTGGCCCCCTCCTCCCTGAGAACTGAACCTCGTGATAGCTAGGGGGATAAACATAGTGTTTTATCTGCTTTGCATTTTTCCTGTTATTGCTCCCAACCCCAGGTGGTATTAGTCACAGGACTTTCCACGACCTTGAGTGTGGGATGTCCAGGTGGAAGTATTTAGAGGTATAAAAGGGTTTGTTGAATAAAGCTCGGGTCACTCTCTCTCTTTGTGATCCTGGATGATTGGAACCTGATGACTCCTGAGTGCTGATTTAACTTCGATGTCCCTCACCGGACTTGGTCCACTTTAGCCAGATGCAGCAAGTGGAGGTCCCACTGAGACCCAGGGAAGAGGGAAGAATGAACGAAGCTCACAGGTAAGGACCAGGGGAGGATCTGGGAATACCCAGGAAACTAGGTGCCTAAAAGCTAAGAATAGAAATATAAGAATAGAAATATGGGAAACTCAACCTTGCAGTTTTTGCTTGCTTCTGAAATTCGAGAGTTACTAAGGCAACAGGAAATTTCAATAAAAGCTCAGACCGCACTCGCGTTTGTGAAAACTATAGGGGAGATTAGTCCATGGTTCTTGACAGGAGGAGGCCATAATGTTCCAGATTGGGAACAAGTTAAGGTAGAATTACTAAAGACATTGAGAGATCAGGGTCCAGAATCTCTCCCAGTATCTACCTTCTCTCTTTGGAGATTAGTAAAAGATGCACTGCTCTCTAATCAGGCTAAAATAAAAGAACACCTTGCTGACCAGGAGCGTGTGTTTGAAGAGGTGCAAGGGGCAGAGACCCAGGAATCATTAAGGGAGGCCTCCAATTCAGAATTGTCTGATCTTGAATCAGGGAAGAGGGCTGCTGCTGCTGCCTCATCCAGTAAGGGTAAAGGAAAAAGAGGGATGGCAGTGAGTAGTTGTGATTTGGAGCAAAGTGACAGTGAAGAGGAGAGAGATTTAGAAGAGCGCTCCCTTGTTAAAGACACTCATAAATTCACTCAAAAATTAGGAATTTAGAAGTGACTGAGGTGAAGGGGTCGGTCAGTCCTTCTGCACCTCTGCCATCCCCATATAATTGGGATAGACTGGAAAAGCGGCTGATGCGGTGGAGAGAAGATAGGGAAGAAGACAGTCCCCAGGGAGTAGTCTTCCCAGAACTGCAAGCTTACCCGGTGACTGAGGTACAAGATGCCCAGGGTCAGACAATTCGGCAGCATGAGCCCCTCACCTTTAAAGAACTGAAGCAGCTCAAAGAGGCTGTTTTCCAGTAACGGCCCTCGTGCACCTTTCACCCAATCTCTTTTTGAATCCTATCAAGCATCCTTTTTGACTCCTAGTGATTGGCAACAACTGATCAGGGATGTTTTATCGTGTGGAGATTATTTAATTTGGAAGGGGGAATTTCAGGATAGGTGCATTGAAACTGCCCACTTAAATGCCCAGGCCAGAAGACACCAAGTCAATGTAGAGCTGCTGACTAGCACTGGAGCACATGCTAGTCTACAAGCACAGATTCAGGATGATGCCAGCACCTATGCCCAGATTGCTGGGGCAGCAACCAGAGAATGGAAATCCCTACCTAATGTTGCAGCTGGTCAACAATTAGCCAAGGTCTTAAAGGGTCCTTCAGAGTCCTATGCAGATCTTGTTTTTTGACTGTTGCAATTAGCAGGGAAAATATTTGGGGATGTTGAAGCGGCTATGCCAGTAGTTAAACAACTGGTATTTGAAAATGCCAATAAGCATTGTAAGGAAGCCCTGCGACCTTATAAAGGAAAGAGCCTTGATTTTATGATTAAAGTCTGTAGAGATATTGATGCAAGTTTGTGCAGGCACAGGTTATGGCTGCCTCAATTAGTAAAGGGTTGAGGGCAGGAAGAACAGAAAATGACATGAGGGGAAGAGGCTGATTTCAGTGTGGACAGCCTGGACATTTAAAACATGATTGTCCAAATGGTGCACCTGCTAAGGCAGGGCGTGCCCCTGGAATTTGTCCCTCCATGGGGCCCCAGGTGGTATCCACAGGGATTTCTGGCCCACTCCCCTTGGGGTCAGTAGGACTATTAGGAAGAAATAGCATCATTATGCAAGGCATAACTGTACATCCTGGAGTGATTGACTCTGTTTATACTGGGGAGATAAAAATCATGATGGAATCCAAAAAGGGATTGGCAGTGATTGAGCAAGGACAAAGAGTGGCCCAGCTATTACTCCTTCCTTATTTGAATACTAATGCCTCCAGCAAGTAATAGGGGATTTGGCTCCTCAGGAGAGGCCCAAGTTTGTTGGGTGGCTCAGATGTCCTCAGGACCTCAGCTCACCCTAAAAGTAAATGGTAAAGTGTTCCTAGGAATTCTGGATTCTGGGGCTGACGTTTCTGTTATTTCCACCCTCTACTGGCCCAAAAAATGCCCAAAGAATGAAGCTACCGCTATACTCCAAGGTTTAGGACAAGTAAGGCCAGTTTTCAGCTCCCAAATTCTTGATTGGAATGATGGAGAGCATACAGGAAAATTTCAACCTTATGTAGTTCCAGATTTGCCCACTAATTTATGGCACGAGATGTGCTAGCTACTATGGGGGCAGTACTTACTACTCAGGCTATTGGGAGCAGTAACCCTTTTGTGACCAATAGGATGTTGGACATGGGATGGACACCAGGCAAATGGCTTGGCCATTTACAACAGGGATGCCCAAAACATTGCAACCTTGGGATGAAGAAGGCCTGGAGACAAAGGAGGACTCAGAGAGGAACCTTTTTTCTAGGGGCCACTGTGATTAGGCCTGAACCCACACCTATAATATGGAAATCAGATTCCCCAGTGTGGGTGGAACAGTGTCCCTTGACTAGAGAAAAATTACAGTCCACACAGAATCTTGTCAAGGAACAACTGTCGGTGGGACATATAGTTCCTTCCACGTCACCTTGGAATACTCCCATATTTGCTATAAAAAAGAAGTCAGGAAAATGGAGGCTGCTACAGGACCTTAGGGCAGTTAATGCCACCATGGAAGTTATGGGGGCACTGCTGCCTGGACTTCCTCATCCTGCTGCTATACCCAAAGATTGGCATTTGCTTGTTTTAGATTTAAAGAATTGCTTTTTTACCATTCCTCTTGCTTCTCAAGATTGCCAGCGTTTTGCTTTTTCTGTCCCTTCACCAAACTATCAGGAACCCTACAAGAGATATCATTGGATAATTTTATCCCAAGGCATGGCTAATAGCCCTACCTTGTGTCAAATGTATGTTTATGCAGCCTTGGAGCCAATTAGAAGCCAATTTCCCAAAGCCTATATAGTTCATTACGTGGATGATTTACTTTTGGCACATTCTTCTCAAAAGGGATTGATGGAATTGTATGATAAATTGCAAAAAAGATTAAAATCAGTGGGTCTTGTTATAGCTCCTGAAAAGGTTCAATTGGTACCTCCTTATAATTATTTGGGTTATGTTATTCAAAGAGTAGGCATTGCCCCTCAAAAGACAGATTGGCCACCTCCCAGTTAAAAACCTTGCATCAGTGGCAACAATTTCTAGGAGAAATACAATGGTTAAGGCCCTCTTTTTCAATTTCAACAGGAGACCTTAAGCCTCTTTTTGAACTTTTGAAGGGAGATGTTGAGCCCACATCAATCCGGATTTTGACTACTGAGGCCAAGAAGGCTCTTGCTAAAATAGAACAGGCAATAGAAGATATGTCAGTACAGCAGATAGATTATGTTCAGCCTTTGCAATTTTTAGTTTTGGCCTCTAATTTTGTGCCTACTGGAGTTTTTTGGCAACAAGGCCCCATTTATTGGGTACATCTTTCTGTGTCCCCTGGGTACACAGTTATTCTTTATCCTGAATTAATAGTTCAATTGTTGTGGAAGGGTAGATGCTTGGGGCTGGCTTTATTTGCCAAAGATGCAGATATAATAGTTTTGCCCTTTTCCCAAGAAATGGTTGCTAATTTGATTCAAAATGATGATTCTTGGTGTTTGTTTTTGTGCACCTTTAAAGGGCAGATAGTTCAAGCTTATCCTAAACATAAAATCATTCAAAGTTTTAAATTATGCCCTTTTATCTTTCCAAAGATAATAAAGATGCAACCTATAGCTGGGGCATGTCTACTTTTCACTGATGGGTCCAAGACTGGGAAAGCAGTATGCCCCGACCCACGGGACTCATAATTTTGTGCGTCTCGAGGGGGTTCCACCGGAAATATCAATGGGGGGGGGATGAGAGAGAGACGAAGACCAAGCAAAGAATGACAGAGTCAGTCTGGATTTTGTCAAGGTCTCCGTTTATTGAGTTGTAAGCTGTAACATATATACTCTTCAGGGAAAGGGAGTGAGGAGGGTAATAGTGGAGGGCAAATAGCAGCTATGGGGGAAGGGTAAATGGCATGTCTGTGGGCTCAGCACTACCCCACCCACTCTGGAAAGGCGGGAAAGCAGACAAAGGAATATTCTGTGGTTTTATTAAGGGCTATTCCTGCAATTAGTTACTAAGAGCTATTCTAGCAATCAGAGAAAACACCTTATCATCAGGAAACTTATGGCCTTGGGTTTCACAAGGCTTATGAAAAGGACAAAGTCCTCAGTCTCCAACAATTCCTCCCTTTCTCTTTAAAGAGAGAGAGGATGGATAGGGCCCCTGTCTTAGGCTATATGGAGTGCATCCTGTTCTGTGGCAACATGCCTTTTTGAGCCAGTCTTGACGACCTCTTTATGTTGTGCATCCAGAGCAGGCTCCATACTATTCCCGTCATTGGGTACCCTCTAGCCATCAGAATCGTCTCGGGGTTAGAGTGCATTGAAATGAAGCCTTTTGGTAGGCTCTGTTTGCTGAAACCGGCCTGAGACAGATGTCTCCTGATTGCTTTCTAATGAATCTGTTCGGTGATAATGGACACAAAGTGATTTTTTTGAAAAAGCCGAATCAACCTGGCCTTTTATGAAATGGGTGAGGCGCTGAAGAGCCCAAGAGCCAAAGGTAAGAAGTAACAGAAACATAATCAGGGGTCCTGCAAGTGTGGGAATTAGGGTGGAGGGCCAAGAGGTTCTTGTAAAAAACTCATCAAACCATCTTTGCTCGTCTTCATATTCTTTCTTGCGCTGAGCTAGTCTTTTCCATAGACTCTCTAATCCCTCTTATATTATCAGCGTAAAAACAACATTCTTCTTTTAAAGCTGCACAAAGCCTTCCCTCTTTTAAAAATAAGAGGTCTAATCCTCTATGATTCTGCAAAACTACCTCAGAAAGGGAGGTTAGCGATTTCTCAAGGGCACTAATAGAGCTCTCTACAGCCTCTAGATCAGAGGTCATGGCCATATGTAGATGGGTCAGATGATTTGCTTTGAGCAAGCCAGGGGTCCCGGTACCAATACCGGTGGCTAAACCGCCAACCCCTAGCAGTATGGCCAAGGTTAGGGACACGGGTTCTCTAATAAATCTGTGCCACTGTTCATACAAATCAATCAGGGTATTTCCCTCATGGTATATAAACCTTGGCCAAAGTTATATGAGGACACGGAATTCATGGGAAGCATTAAAAATATTGGTGGAAATGCATGGCATCAGGTCAGTATTGCAAGCCCAAATGGTCCCATTCGGGGCCTCTAGATAGCTATTTCCTGTGGGTTTGATGGTGGTATTGCAAAGCAGGGAATAGGGGCCCTATGGTGAACCTAAGCAAAGCCCTTTTCCTGTGACCTCAGAGTGTCAACCGGTGTAAGGAAGTTGAACACTTCGTACTAGGGGTCATGGAATTAACATATCTTATATCTAGGGCTAGCCCTTCATAGTAGGGTGGATTAAAGGTAAGGCAGAGCCAACAGTCCTGAGTCTTATTTGGGTAGGTGGCATTGAGGGTCAAGAATGTCCCTTCGACCAGGCCATATAGGTGGTCAACAGTCCCTTCCCCTGACAACAAATGTTGTGAGGAGCTTGCAAAGGCCATCCCTTGGGTACCAGAGGTCGAGGGCAAGCTAGGTATAGTGGTAGGTTTGATGGGAGTGTTCGAACCCTTTAGATTAGGGAGGACGGGGTTAGGCCCTATGGGGAGAGAAAGAGCATTTTCTATTTTGAGTTTGATCTTAAAAATAACTCCCCTATCTCTCCCTTCCATATACCACCTTAGGCCCCAGGTCCTCCCAGTAGTCCAATCAGAAAACTGTTTTCCTCTAGTAGTAAAAGAAATCTTTAAGGGCAAGGACAGTCCCCATTTTAGGGGTTCTGGAATATTATGTGCATGGCAAGCACCATAACCATACCACCCATTGGGCTTAGGTGTAGGAGAGCGTGTGACCGTAATAAGGTCCCAAGAGGAGCTGGGTCTCCAATACGCATCTCCAGTGGTTTCACATCCCCAGGCAGCACAAAAATATTCTTCATATCCCCCACATCTATAAGCTGTTCCAGGGTCTCTTCCATCTTTTGGGCATACATAGAACTCAGTCTTTGCCAGTCCACAGCGACCCAGGGTGGTCCGGCATCCCAGTGCAGAGTTCACAACTACTGGGGCACCTTGAACAGCCACTATAATTCTGCAACGTATGGCAAGAAGTAAAAGTAATAAATCCTAAATCTATGTCATGACTATTATTCTGATAATGTCCCTGAAAGCAAAAGAGGAATTGAATCTAATTGGTTGGACTCTAAAGGGAGTGCTAAAACTGCAGTTTTTACTAGTAGTGGATTGGTTGCTGGGAATAGCAAGTGGCATGGGTGTTCCCATAATCATATATATCCAACAGTTATCAGGTAGGTTAGGGTTAGATGTATTGAGGGTCCTAAGAGTGGCTTGTAAAATATCCCAAGTCTGAGCATTCATTTCTATTCCTCTGGACTTGGGCAAAAATAATGGGTGGTAGTCTATTTTTGGTTCCAGCGGTTTTATATAGGTTTCTATAACATTTTTAACATGAGCTTCTCTAATCATATCTGTGGGACCTCCTCCATCTGAAACATGAGCTGGGGACCTTTTGTTCCAGCAAACAGGCTGTCCCACGGTGCCTGAGCATGAAGCTTGGGCATAATTTTGACTTTTGTCTGTTAATTGGACTTGATTACTCTACTCTCCTCTCCTGGACCCAGCATAATTTCTTTGAAGAATAGCTGTGAAATATATCTGGTTATCTGTCCCTGTGCACTCTTGCACAACATTATAACAAGTGGAATGCATCTGATCCTTAAATGATGTACATTCCTTGGGACAGGGTCCTGGTTTATTGCTCACAGCTGGAATAATCTGAGGTTTTTTAAGGCATTGACACTGTTGTTTACTGCCTCCTCTCATGCTTGTATAAAAGGTAAGGTAAGTAGTCTTATCACCACAATCAGTGCTCTGAGTAAAGGTGCCAATTGTAGGAGTGATTCGAATGTTTCCTCCATGGCATTCACAGGGTGGGCCATAAAGAATTAACAAAACCTTTTGTGGGTTAGGTGGTTTCAGGCCACAATTTTTCACTGGAATCATTGTCAACACCAGTCTCAGTGCTATGAGGATAATTTTTATTTTCTGCAAAACAAAAAGAAAGAACTTCCTCAGGGCCTTCAAACCTGGCTTGTTTTGATTGATTATTTACAATTTCATGTTCTTGATTTATCTGCTTAACTAATCTTTCAGGAAGCCACCTGGCAGATTTCATTTCTTTAGAATAAATACAAACTGACCCTCTCCCCCAAATGAGAACTGGATCTGGTCCATGCCAAGTGTTGTCCATGGGATCTTTCCAAAGGACTGTTGCAAAATGATTTTTTGTCTCAGTGTGCCGAAAACAAGTAGCTGCAGATTGTCCTTTAGCATCCAAATTTAAAAAATTGAGAACAAGGCATGATGTAAGATATTTTTGGGTGGCCCCTTAGTGGGATACCATTCCCCCTTTTTAATTTTGTTAATAGTAAGTTTAAGAGACAAATGAGCTTTTTCAACAATGCCTTGTCCTTGAGGATTATAGGGAATTCCAGTAACATGTTAGATGTTAAGACATGTGCAAAATTGGGCAAAACCTGAACTAGTATAACCAGGGCCATTGCCTGTTTTTATTTGTTGTGGACAGCCTAATACTGACATTGCTGTTAACAGATGACTTATAACATGTTTAGTTGCTTCCCCAGTTTGCAACTAAACCACTGCAAGTATCTATAATAACATGAACATACTTTAGGTTGCCAAATTCAGGAATATGAGTTACATCCATCTGCCACAAAGCATTGGGAATTAATCCTCTTGGGTGTGCACCAAGGTGAGGAACTGGCAAGTGAATAGCACATGAACAACAGTCTTTTATAATTTGTCTGGCTTGTTCTCTGGTAATCTTATGTAGTAGACATAAAGTTCTAGCATTTAAGTGATGTAATTTGTGGCTATTTTGAGCAACAAGAACATTGTCAGTATTTACAGTCAAGACCATATATGTGTCAGGAAAGTTGGGACGAGTAGCCAAGTCAGCCAATTCATTTCCTTTGGTCAGAGGTCCAGGAAGGCCAGAGCGAGCTCTAAGGTGTCCTAAGAAAAATGGACAGCTATGTTGGCAAATAAGGTGCTGTAGCTGTGTAAATAATTTTCCAGCCTCAGAGGTACTCTTTATTGATACTGCTGTTTCCAAAAGAGGCACAGAATAAGTTATATAGGCACCATCTGTATAAAGATTCAGAGGTTGGCATGGGAAAGCAGAAAGAACTGCAATAACTGCTTGCAACTCAGTTAACTGAGTGGAGGAGGAGGAAGTCTGAAAGAGAACAGTGGCATCATTATAGACATAAGCAGCCATTCCTGTTGATGATCCATCTGTAAAGACTACTAAGGCATTCTCTATAGGAGAAAAGGATATTATCTTTGGAAATACAAAATCATGCTTGTTTGCAAAGTCAAGAAGTTTATCTGGTGGATAATGGTTATCTATAATACTTGTATAAGAAGCAATAGCTATGGGCCAGAATTCAGTGGCTTGCATAAGCCAATTAATCTGTTCTTGAGTATAAGGCTGAATAATAATATCAGGTTTTTTACCAAAATATTGTTTTCCTAATTTTCTACCCATTATAATGAGGTCTGACACAGCTTTATAGTATGTACCTATAACTTGTCTTGGTGTGGAATGCAAATGTGTCCACATAAGTGGAGCAGTTTGCCAAAAAACTGCAATAGGTGAAAAGGCTGTTTTACAAATAATAAGTTTTAAAGGTTGATCATAATCTATAAAAGTAATAACGGATTGAACCCAATAAGCATCAGAGGAACCAAGAGAGGTTGTTCCTTTCAAACTGGCAGCAAAGGAGGAAATCAAAGGCAAGGTGCTTAAGAAAGATACTTTCAGGTTTTTTGTTTGTTTGTTTGTTTGTTTGTTTTTTGCCCCAAAAGCCTCTCTGCAGCTAGACTGAGCTGCGAGATAAAGATGTCTTTACTAAGCCTTTCTGAGGTAGGCATAAGTAAGCAAGAGAGTCTAGTATTCTGGACCTTTGCCAGGAGTCCAGAACAAACCCTGCCTGTGTCTCATTCTTATCAAATGGCAGGCTGCCCTGGAGGCTTTTCAAAGACCATGTCCTTGAAGAGGGTTTCTTTGCTTTTTTTCTGAGCAATTTCTCTGAAATTTTTAAAGATCTACTCTCCTGTCCTGTTCATGAATCATTCTCCACCACTCTTCTTTCTTATTCTTTTTCCCCTGTCTCTGTTTCATCTCTCCTAGATGATGTGGACTGGGAGGATCCACCTGTCTGGCCCCTGTTACTGGGAACAAGGACTGGGTTGAGTTTTTAGTTTTGTTTTCTGGATTGTGTTTGTCTTTTCTTTTAGGGTAAGGCTGCTCTATAGTAGAAGCTGGAAGTCTACTCCTGAGGGGCAGCTAGTCAGGGTTATGATAACATGCTGCCCTCTCCTCCAGAGCCTCCTCTGCCAGAGTTAACTGTTCATTATCACCAGAGCCTCCTCTGCCAGAGTTAACTGTTCATTATCATTAAAACAGAAAAAAGATAGATCTGTGACTGCCTAGAGTTAAGTTATTCTGCTTATCCCATTTTCAGGACAGAGGTTTTTTGTTTTTGTTTTTTTTGTGTGTGGAAGGGTGACTGTCTGGCATATTGATAGTCACAGAGGCACAGACTGAGGGGAGCCTGGAAGTTTGCTTCATAGCTTGTTCTCCCTAGGTTATGATCTTAAGCACATTAATATCTTTGCCAACTTTCATCCAAGTTAAGGGATATATGTTGTCTCGTTAAAACGAGCCAGGGACATTTCTCTTCAATAAAACAAAAAATTTCACTAAGTCTTTTTAACTCTTATCCCCCTCTCCCTGAAATTAGTCTTTATCTCTTTTATAAACATTACTTCTTTTGACAAAATCTTCCCCATAATTTCTTGGATGACTTACCTCCTCTGGACTCTCCCAGTAGCACCAGCAATGCAGTCAGGCGTCCATACCAAAGTTTCTTGGGGTCCTCTTACTTATCCGTCATCCGGTGGTTGGCCGTACCTCGAGCCCCACGTTGCGGCACCACTTGCCCCGACCCACGGGACTCGTAATTTTGTGGGTCTCGAGGGGGTTCTACCTGGAATATCAATGGGGGGGGAGGTGAGAGAGATGAAGACCAAGCAAAGAATGACAGAGTCAGTCTGGATTTTGTCAAGGTCTCCGTTTATTGAGCTGTAAGCTGTAACATATATACTCTTCAGGGAAGGGGAGTGAGGAGGGGGATAGTGGAGGGCAAATAGCAGCTGTGGGGGAAGGGTAAATGGCATGTCCGTGGGCTCAGCACCACCCCACCCACTCTGGAAAGGCAGGAAAGCAGACAAAGGAATATTCTGTGGTTTTATTAAGGGCTATTCCTGCAATTAGTTACTAAGAGCTATTCTAGCAATCAGTTACTAAGAGCTATTCTAGCAATCAGTTACTAAGAGCTATTCTAGCAATCAGAGAAAACACCTTATTATCAGGAAACTTATGGCCTTGGGTTTCACAAGGCTTATGAAAAGGACCAAGTCCTCAGTCTCCAACAGCAGTAGTTGTGGATGGAGATCATATAGAAAGCATTATAGTGCCCCAGGCCTCTGCTCAGTTGATAGAAGTTACTGCTATGATACTTGCCTTTCAATTATATCCTGAAGAGCCCCTTAATATTTATACTGATAGTGTATATGTGGCCAATATTATGCCTCAACTAGAAGTGGCCCCTCATGTGGGGGAATCATCAAAGATTGTTAGCCAATTGCAAAGCCTGCAGATTTTGATATGGTCCAGAAAGCAATCTGTGTTTGTAGGACATATTAGAGGACATTCCAAAGGCAATGCACGGGCAGATGAAGCTACCCGAATCATTTTTGCCTCTCTAGAATATGACCGGGCTCTATAATTACATAAAGAATTTCATCTCAATGCTCAAACCTTAAGGCATCAGACACAATGCACCAAAACAGAGGCCCTTTCTATAGTTTCCACATGTGCCACTTGTGCTCCCTTTATTCATGTTCCATCCTTTAGAGTAAATCCTAGAGGTCTTAGACCAAATGATGTATGGCAGGTGGATGTCACTCATGTTGATGGGAACCAAACATTTTTTGCATGTGGCTGTACCTATTCAAAAATGATCATGGCTATCTTACATTCAGGAGAGAAAACTAGACAAGTAATCGAACATTTATTAGCTTCTTTTGCTGTTATGGGAGTGCCTAAACAGATTAAAACTGATAATGGTCCAGCATATACTAGCAGACAATTTTCCTGGTTTTGTGAACTCTGGGATATTAAACACAGTACTGGTATCCCTTATAATCCACAAGGACAAGCTATTGTTGAGAGGACCCACCAGCACATCAAAACTTATTTGAAAAAATTAAAAGAGGGTGACATATACCAGGACTTTCAGGGCCCACAGATCCTTCTTTCTCTTACCTTATTTACTTTAAATTTTTCACTGCTAGATTATGAAGGATATAGTGCCACCCAGCGACACTATTCTGTCCCTCCCTCCATAGAAGCTATGGTTCGATGGAAGGATTTGTCCTCCGGACAGTGGCAACCGCCAGCACCTGTGTTGGCCAGAGTTAGGGGGGCTGTTTGTGTTTATCCACCAGGTTCTGAGAAGTCAATTTGGATACCTGAGAGGTGTGTGCTGCCTGTTCAGCATGAAAAGATTGTGGTTCCTGATGCTGGGGCTCCTGATGGTGACAAGTTAAGAGACACATTGGAGTCTGGTAAAGAATCCTCCGATATTGATGCCAGTAAGTAAAGAAAGCCCTGTGTTTCCTGCTGTTTTTGCCTCCAATTGGACCACTGGCAAGGCTGCCAGTAAAGTGACCATACAGGAAGCCTTTATAAATATGACTTTTGTTTTATCTTCATCCCTTTGCCTTTGCTGCATAGTTTTAGCCAACCTTACCACAGGAGATTTTGTGGGATATGATAGCCTCAGCAAGGTTATAGGATTAAAGGATATATGGTATCCTATGAATACAGAAATTAATCCTGCCATGACCTCCTATCATTATAAAAATCCTACAATGCATAATCAACCTCAGTTGTTAGATGGGGCTTTTTTGTGTGGCCTATGTGCCTGCTTAGACTTCTCCCCTTTATGATGATTGGGGCAGTTTCCTTTAATGGCACTGCTAAGTGAAACGCCAGCACTCATTTTGAAGGTTCAGTGAATATAACTCTTGCAAAAATTTTTCTACTCCATGCCTCTTGGCCCCTTTCTTTCTGTCTTATGGAATGAGACCCAGAATCGGACCCTGGAGGGTGGGAAGGGTTTTTTAAGTTGTTCAGCTTTGAATTGCAGCCTAAACAACTGTTGGGGTAAGGAACATTCCAATGCCCTGTTGGTACACGTTCCAGCTGCAGTGATGATGCCAGTGGACGTTTCACTAGACCAAGATTCTTTTCCTTGTGTGTTTATACCAGCAAAAGAGAGACTTCGAAATAACTGCACAGTTGCACTTGCCGCCATTGGGGCTACGGCCTTGGGAATTGCATTGAGCCAGACAGCCCGAGCTGCATCCGTGGTGAACCAACTATCAGCCACGGTGGCGGCTGCCTTTGAAATTCAGGAGACTTTTAATGGACAAATACATTTTGGGTTTTTATCCCTCAACCAACAAACTGCCCTGCTACAAGAGCAAATTGATGTTTTGCATGTGCAGTAATGGCTATTGTGTAACCTTGGATATTTTGATATTTGTGTTACCTCAAGTAAGATAGAAAATGTTAGTCAGTAATTGCATATGTTAATACAGTATATTCGGGGCCCCTGGAATGCAAGATTTTTAATTTACCTTGCAGTTAGCAAACACCACTACCTTGATTAATAATACCCGAGTAGCACCCCTTGAGACTAGTGATTTATGGAATACCCTGGCTAAGGCGGCTGGGTGGATGACCCAATGGTCTGGATTTATTTCCCTTTTAATATTATGCCTTGGAGGGTTGGCATGCTGGTTTTTTTCATTCTGGTACGCTGCTGTAGGCAGCAATGCCATCAGCAGGCAGTTATATAGCAGGCTTTCCTGGCCTTGCGACCCCCTACTGATACTGGAAGGATTTTCCCAATGACAGGCAACTTCCCCACCTGCTACATCTACCTAAGACAGGAGTTGGCACATCCAATGACAGGTTCTGTAGCAGGGGCTAGTGGTCGACCTAAGACAGGGGTTTCCTTCCATTTTTTAAAATAAAAGGGAGTGAGAAGTTGGTTCCTGGGATCAGGCTGGATTGTATGAATAGAATTGTGCCTGTGGAAAATTCCACCTTGGCCCTCGTGGCCCCCTCTTCCCTCAGCTCGGGTCACTCTCTCTCTTTGTGATCCTGGATGATTGGAACCTGATGACACCTGAGTGCTGATTTAACCTCTAAGTCCCTCTCCTGGCTTGGTACACTTCCTCCGGATGTGGCAAAAAAGAAACTGTAAAGTAAGTTGAAAGCTTTTCCATACTAGGTTAATTTTGTTTGGTTTTCTTTATTTTAAAATTGCTGCTTATTCACTGCAAGATGTTTATGATATATGTATGGTTATATACACACACATGATATAGGTTTAACGCTATATGTGAATATAAACTAGCTTTAACTCTGTATATATATATATGTATATATATATATAAAACTTGGGTCTAACTCTATGTATATGTGAATATACCTATTGCTTAGAAAAACATGTTTAAATTAAAGAGTATATTTCCAATGAGCTCTCTGTTCCTTGTTTCTCCATCTAGACTAAGGAAGCAATGAGCCTCAAGTATTTTGGATTGAAAACAATGCTTGTCTAATAAGACATTAGAGTTTCACCTTTCTCTGACAGCTGAACTTTAGAATTTAAGAGTCAGCCAGGTCATAATGGTTTTAAAGACATGAAGAACTTAGAGCAGTATCATAGCCCATGAATGTCTACCCTTTTGAAGTTAAAACAAAATAAACCAAAAATATTTTTATACGGGTAACCTAGGACAATATTCATGTCATATGTTTGCATTGAAATTTATAGCAATGGTAAAACTGCACTTATGAAGTGGCAATGAAAAAATTTATAATGTAGGTCACTATTAAATAAAAAACTGTACTGAAACATCAAAGCACTGGGAAAGTTGAAAACCAGTGTTTTAGAAAATGTCTCCCCCTGTTCAAGGTCTACTTAGGCTTAAGGATATGTGTCTACACCTTGTCTTACTAAATTTTTTAGCCTTAAGATATTTGAATGAACTGAGTTATGTAAAGGTTTTTTATTGTTGCTACTAGGAGAAGTTTCAATTCAATACCATTATTTTTAGGTCAAACTTTGACAGAAATGAATTGTAAAGTCTGTCTTATAAAGGCTGCTTATATAATAAAGGCTGTTAGGATACGCAAGTGGTCAGTAAACTTTAAATAATCAAAGTCTTTTTAACTGTAGCTATGCTAAATACTGATATAATTAATTGTAGGGTTGAGCTTTATTTAGTCCCATGTATATGTTTTCAGAGCTGAGCTTACAAAAAGCAACTAGAAAGTTTTTCTATTCAGATATACCCATACTTTAGAGATCTGCAGAATATGTCATTTAAATGTTTATTTAAAAGCTTATTATATTAGGCAGAGACTCCCATATCTTAAGATGATACTTTTTTTCTCTTGGTTTGGGGAGTCCTGCCCTTCCCAATTATTAGGACTGGGACCAAAATGTACAAATATGTACATAAAGTCTAACTTTTGTTATTAATTTTAACATGTCTCACCAGATTTACACTTGGCTGGCATATTCAACTTGCTTCAAGGAAATACAAGCTCTGGACTTTCTGAAAGCTCATGTTGACCAGTCCAACCAACATGGGTTGTTTCTTGTCTTCACAACTGGGTCAGATAACTATATGACCACATGCCTTTGCAGATGTCCACTGCCCTGCCCTTTACTAGCCTTTCAGGTTTTTTGGTCCCTGACAACAATGTCCAGTGTCATCTTGAAGCAGTAACAGAAGAGAACACATGACCCCCTGTTCAATGTTAGGTTGAAATGCTGAATTAAAAGGAAATCTTCTGGCATAGAAAACAAGGGGCTATGTGAAGCTTTGGGAGAGGAATGCTCTTTCTATATAAACAATTTGGAGGTAGTTAAAGACACCATGACAAAAGTCTGGAAGGGTTTAGCTAAAAAAGAGAAAGAATGTGAGGAAAACAAGGTATGGCTTAAAAGCTAGTACTCCCAATCACCATGGCTCACAACTCTCCTTTCCAGCATAATGGGACCCTTTGTTATTGTAATTCTTCTGTTCATCTTTGGGCCGTGCATTCTGAACAGACTGGTACAATTTATAAAGGCCATGTTAGGGACAGTTCAGCTCATGGTCCAAAAAGCCCACTACACCCCAGTGGCTATGATGAATGAAATTCTGAACACTGGTCCCTGATTGAGCCAGTTACATAAATTTGAGTGGGGGGATTGTAGAAACTATTGTCCCTCCACTTTGAGGCATGGAGCTCTTTTGGGAGCTGAGAAGTTTCTAGTCTCCCATCCTGAGAAGTTTCTAAACCCTCAAGGCTGAGTAACCCAGGTCAAGTTCCCAAGTTCTGGGGTAATCAGAGGACATTTTGGCCAGCTGTGAAGTACCTTCTCCCCACCCTAAGACAACCAATCATCCAGCAGCTTCCCATCTGATAGCAATAGTAAAGAAATTTCCTCTGGGACCCTCACCTCCCAGCCTGATAATGGCATTTCTATGGTCTTTGATTGATTTTTGTTTTAAAAGGCCCTGCTTTTGAGTAGGGAGGGATTCACTTCTCCACTGGCACTGTTGTGTGATAGTCAGAAGCTGAGCTCAGCTTTTCAGATTTAGTAAAACTCTCTTTTCATTTGCATTTGGAGAGCTGGTATGATTCTGGGGATCTTTCTGGAGGTCACTAAGACTGGTCAGTACATTCATAACTGTGGGGAGATTTCCCAGTCTCTCAATGTTGTCAGCATGTTTGTTCAGATATGATATGTATTTTACATGATGTGGCTGGCAGATTGATATGAATAGAGGCTTCTTGCACCATGTGGTGGGAGTCAAGTTGGGAGGAGACAGGGCAGTATCACTGCAGGACACCTTATAAGCAACTTTCAAGTTTCTAGAAAAAATAGAGACATCTGCCTGTGTGGACAGTCACCAAAAACTCCCCTGCAACTTTGGGGCTTCTATCTTCAGCCTACGAGCTACAGTCCCAGGTATACCTTTTAGTGAAGCTGGAAAATTGAAGGATTGTTCTGTACATTCTGGCAAAGTCCATCAGTTATTTCTGCCTCTGTCCTGCAGAATATCTGGCAGTCTCTTATGCAAAGTAGAAACCTGAAGGTCCATCACACCTTGATTTGGCAAATTTCAATGGTCATTTCTCTATGAGACTTGCATATCCATTTTATATAGTATACTGTTAAGCAGTCCAGGCAAGAGCAATTCTTTTTTTGCCCAGTGACTAACTTTATCCATAAAGAAAGTAAACTCTATATGGAGTTACTTTGATACTTCACAGCATATAGAAAGACATTCCCACATCATCCTACAATTAATATTTTTATGCCATCTTTGACTATAGATCATAAACTATGGAACGGTGAAGCTATAAAAGGAAGACTGATATAGAGTGAAAATAATTCAAATTGTCTTTTGGTAACCTTTGCTATTGTTTTAAATTTTATACAGTAGTCGGGAGATGGCTTAGTGGGTAATGGTGCCTGCTGCAGAAACCTGACAACCTGAATGCATAATGAAAGGAGAAAACACAACCCTGAAAAGTTGTCCTCTGACCTTCACATATACACTCAAGCTTACTGAGATACACATCACACACACACACACATAACAACATGTACACACATACACACACACAATAAAATAATAAAGTTTTTATAAACAACGCTTTTATTACCAGTGCCTCCCTATCTTTCCATCTACCTCATTTCACATACATACTTAGCAGATACTATCAGCTTATAAAAATTAAATGTCTAAAATCGCACAGCCTTTGTGTACTAGACACAAATCCCAAGTTATATGTTCTTGGTGTTAAAGAAGATTATAGTATGAAGTAGGCCCATAACTATGTTTGATACTTCTCAGTTCACTGATGTATTAGAATCACTTTAGGAAGATTTAAATCCATCACCAACACAAATTTAGTCAGAATGCTAGGGGGTGAAAATTTGCATCCATACTTTAAAGTTCACTTTATTTATTCTAATGTACACTCAGAATAAAATTCATTATTGAGCTAGTAGTATGTAATCTTGAAATTATTTTTTATATTACAAAACAGTCTCCAGGTACAGGTCCTATTTAGAGATATTCAGATGACTGAGTTACCTCCTGCACCTGTGTGTCTGAATTATAGCCCCAGAATGCAAGGCAAAACCTCAAGTGTCTGGGAACATAGTGAGTGAGACAATTCCATGCACCAAGCAGTCCCTCATGGTAAGAAGCCATTTCTGGCTCCTAAATGCAAATATAAAATGTTAGAATACTAAGAAATGTCAAAATAGAAATAGGACATAGAGTTCTTTCTTCTTAAGACTGAGAACTGCCTGTTTGCATGAGTTTACTAGTGTGTCTCTACAGGATCATTCTAGGCCACACTAGTAAGACTATAACAGATTCCAGGACTAGAAAATTCTCCTAGCCTCCCACTATATTCACATCAGATGTTGCAGCATCCTGGATGCTAATATGACCTTTAAACAATTAACTTCATTCAAAGAAGGCAAATTGTGACCACTCATGCAGACCATCAAGCAGATGGACCAGACAAAACTGGGATTCATAGTCATTAAGAAATTTTCAAAGGAAGGTGTTGTAGTAGGGTTTCTCTGGGTCCCGGGCGGCCAGAGATCCGAGACCCACAGACCTGCCGTGCCAGACCCCTCAGCTGCCCAGCCGCCCAGGTCCCCAAAAATAACTCAGAGGCTTACATTAAGTCCATGCTGTTTGGCCTATGGCTCAGGCACATTGCTAGCTAGCTCCTACATCTTAAATCAACCCATTTCTATTAATCTGTTGGCCACGTGTTTCGTGGCTCACCCGTGTCTCCTTACATGTTGCTCCTTGGGCGGCTTCTGCGCGGTCTGCCTCTAACTCCGCCCTGCTTCTCTTACCTAAGCTCTGATTTCTCCTCCTACCTATTCTACGTACCTGCCATGGCCCAAACCAGCTCCTTTATTTAAAGATACAGCACTCACAAATGCATTCCCACATTTCCCCCTTTTTCTCTAATCAAAAAGGAAGGTTTTAATTTTAACATAGCAAAATTACATATAACAAAATAGCTATCAAGCAAGAATTATAGTTATAATATCTAGTCTATTTGTATTTAGTAAAATTAAAGAAAATACTCTATCATCTATCTTATCTTTATGAATCTAAAGTTTTATATCTAATATATTTTTCAAATGACTAAGAAAAACTGTACATATAACTATCTAATCTTCAACTACATCAAAGACCACAGAAGGATATAATATTTACCCAAGTAAACCAGAAGTGCAAACGACTTCTAAAATCTAGAAAGGACAGAGATGACACCTATCTGCCTGGACAGTCACCCAAAGTTCTTTTATAAAGTTGGGGCAACCATCTTTAGCCTATAGGCCTGGAGTCTCTTTTCATTTTAGTGAAGCAGGAAATCTGCTCTGCCCATTCTGGCACAGTTCATCCGTTGCTTCTCCTTGAGTCCTGAAGAATGTCTGACAGTTTTCTCTGTAAAGCAGGAACCTGAATGATGATCTTGGCTTGTTCTGCCAAAGTCTAGAGGTCGTCTTCTTATGGAACCTGCATGTCCAGTTTAAACAGCATACTGTCAAGCAGTCAATATAAAAACAGTTTCTTCTCCAGTGGCTCACCATCACCACAAATAGATGAGACTCCATATGGAGTTTCTTCAATGCCCACCTTCCTGTTGAAGTAAATTAGTGCTGCCAGGAACAGACCTGTCTCACTGTCCAGAAAAGTCTAAGCTCTTAAAACATTTTAAATGCCATATTCTGTAGGTCTTAGAAGTATTTGAAGATTATCTATTTAATTGAAATATATCTTTGTATACTTAAAAATCTTAACTAACCTAACTATAAGTTTGATTATCAAAAGTGACTATTAACCTTTATTTCTTAATTATACACTACAATTTTAAAACAGTTACATGAACATCATACCTTAAACAAGAATAGAAAAACACATACAGCATAACAAAATTGACCTTAAATTTGTATCAATAAACCAAAATTTATACTAATGTAAAGCATTTTGAGATTAACAGCTGATTTCCCGATCTAAGTAAATTCAATAATCTAATTTTTAAAAAAGCATTTATATACCATATCCCCCTTTTCTTCTTAGAAAGAGATTGAGTATGACCATTAACCATTTATAATGAAAACTAACATTTAGAAACAATATTTGGGGAATTTGGGCGTTGTTTTCCATTACTACTTCCTGCTGATTAAGGGGCGTTGAAAATCTCACGGTTGTTGAGACTGGGTTATAATCTGCAGCTGTGAAGCTGATCTGGCCATCTCTTCTCATCAGAGGTTTTTTCAGGTGGTCTTGGTTGATGAAACCATATTTGCCTGGAAGCAATCCACAGGTTCTCATCTGTGGAAACAGAAACAGAACTCTTCCAAAGCAATAAATCCTTAGACACAAATTTCAAAATCAAAATACCTCTAAAATATACATTCTTGTTTAACTTAGTAGCCTTTGCAATCCATTGTCTTTTTGTAGTTAGCTCATTAACAGTTAAAAAATTAAAAGAAAACACAATAACAACCAAAATCCAGATTTTGTGTCTATTTTCCATCTTTACGTGGCTTATTATAATTTTATTACTCTATTTCTCACTTTAAAAACTTTTTCTAACCTCTTTCTTTTTTCTCTGAAGCCTATGTACCTTTTACAAACATTGTAACCCATTTACAGGTTTTCTTTTTATCTGAATTTGTTTTATTGTGAATCCTTATTCATCTTCTAACCTTAAGAGCTTTTAAAATACATTCTCCAAAAAGAAGCACAGTTTTTGCAAATTAGGCTGAATCACTAAATTTTCTTAAACGGACCGTAAACAGAGCACACCTAAGAAAATGCTGCCACGAAGAAAATTTGTTTCTCTTTTGTTCAAAATAAGCAGAAATCTAAAATCAATCACATTACTGAGTCTTTTGTTAGTTTTCAGGAACCCGCCTGATTGTAGCTCACACTGCCTGTCGCCAGCCCGCCGCTGGCGCCATTTTGAGTGTGACCCGGACCATGCTTTGTTTGTACAAAGACCCGCTCCACACACACAATTTGGAAGCTGCCCTGGCTCAATTTATGTGATCTAGAACCCTTTGTAATCTTTCTCAGGCTCTAAGTGGATAATCGGCCCACGTTGGATGCGCCATCTGTTGTAGTAGGGTTTCTCTGGGTCCCGGGCGGCCAGAGATCCGAGACCCACAGACCTGCCGTGCCAGACCCCTCAGCTGCCCAGCCGCCCAGGTCCCCAAAAATAACTCAGAGGCTTACATTAAGTCCATGCTGTTTGGCCTATGGCTCAGGCACATTGCTAGCTAGCTCCTACATCTTAAATCAACCCATTTCTATTAATCTGTTGGCCACGTGGCTCGTGGCTCACCCGTGTCTCCTTACATGTTGCTCCTTGGGCGGCTTCTGCGCGGTCTGCCTCTAACTCCGCCCTGCTTCTCTTACCTAAGCTCTGATTTCTCCTCCTACCTATTCTACGTACCTGCCATGGCCCAAACCAGCTCCTTTATTTAAAGATACAGCACTCACAAATGCATTCCCACATTTCTATTCTTGTTTAAGGTATGATGTTCATGTAACTGTTTTAAAATTGTAGTGTATAATTAAGAAATAAAGGTTAATAGTCACTTTTGATAATCAAACTTATAGTTAGGTTAGTTAAGATTTTTAAGTATACAAAGATATATTTCAATTAAATAGATAATCTTCAAATACTTCTAAGACCTACAGAATATGGCATTTAAAATGTTTTAAGAGCTTAGACTTTTCTGGACAGTGAGACAGGTCTGTTCCTGGCAGCACTAATTTACTTCAACAGGAAGGTGGGCATTGAAGAAACTCCATATGGAGTCTCATCTATTTGTGGTGATGGTGAGCCACTGGAGAAGAAACTGTTTTTATATTGACTGCTTGACAGTATGCTGTTTAAACTGGACATGCAGGTTCCATAAGAAGATGACCTCTAGACTTTGGCAGAACAAGCCAAGATCATCATTCAGGTTCCTGCTTTACAGAGAAAACTGTCAGACATTCTTCAGGACTCAAGGAGAAGCAACGGATGAACTGTGCCAGAATGGGCAGAGCAGATTTCCTGCTTCACTAAAATGAAAAGAGACTCCAGGCCTATAGGCTAAAGATGGTTGCCCCAACTTTATAAAAGAACTTTGGGTGACTGTCCAGGCAGATAGGTGTCATCTCTGTCCTTTCTAGATTTTAGAAGTCGTTTGCACTTCTGGTTTACTTGGGTAAATATTATATCCTTCTGTGGTCTTTGATGTAGTTGAAGATTAGATAGTTATATGTACAGTTTTTCTTAGTCATTTGAAAAATATATTAGATATAAAACTTTAGATTCATAAAGATAAGATAGATGATAGAGTATTTTCTTTAATTTTACTAAATACAAATAGACTAGATATTATAACTATAATTCTTGCTTGATAGCTATTTTGTTATATGTAATTTTGCTATGTTAAAATTAAAACCTTCCTTTTTGATTAGAGAAAAAGGGGGAAATGTGGGAATGCATTTGTGAGTGCTGTATCTTTAAATAAAGGAGCTGGTTTGGGCCATGGCAGGTACGTAGAATAGGTAGGAGGAGAAATCAGAGCTTAGGTAAGAGAAGCAGGGCGGAGTTAGAGGCAGACCGCGCAGAAGCCGCCCAAGGAGCAACATGTAAGGAGACACGGGTGAGCCACGAGCCACGTGGCCAACAGATTAATAGAAATGGGTTGATTTAAGATGTAGGAGCTAGCTAGCAATGTGCCTGAGCCATAGGTCAAACAGCATGGACTTAATGTAAACCTCTGAGTTATTTTTGGGGACCTGGGCGGCTGGGCAGCTGAGGGGTCTGGCACGGCAGGTCTGTGGGTCTCGGATCTCTGGCCGCCCAGGAACCAGAGAAACATAATACAACAGGAATGTACTTTAAATTTCTAAGTTCCTCATAGTTCATCAATTCAGGGTCCTCTGGGATGAAGAGAGTAACATTTCCAAAGCTTTCACAGTAGAGTTTTAATAGTCCTAGCTTGGTTTTCAAAGTAGTCAAGGCTTGGGCTATGGTTTAATAGAAAAACTCTAAAATATTATGAGGTCCCTTTGAGCTCCCCCACCTTATCCAGTGCCTGAAGTCTTACCAATAAAATGATGCCCCTTCAAGGCAGGCAAGCATAGTCCATGAGCTCAAAGCACAGCCATAGTTGAATGTCCCCACACCCTATGTAGATAAGTCCATGAATAGAGCATATAAAGGAACAACTGAATCTAGACACCTCATGGAGACAGATGTGGACTTTGAACTCATGCTACATGGAATCCAATTCTTGACTCTGCTGTTTAACCAGATCTGACTGCTTGAATCCGTAAAACTTTTCCCAAACTCAACAGCTTTATCTGTAAACTAGGAAATAAAACACATTCTTTGTGCTTACAGGAATGGAGGGTCTTGTTAAACCTGGGCATTTTTGTCTGATATTCCTCATCCTGTCTTTGATCTGACTGGTATGACAGGAAGCTGAAGCCTATTCACTATTCTCAGATAACCTCTACATAGGCTGGCCATTAAAAGATGACTCAGGGAGCTGGGAGGTAGGAAAAGGAAAAACCAGACTAGCATCTAATCTCTGAGTCAGTAGTATAACCACAGTATCTTCTTTGTTACATTCCATGCTTCCATTTGACAGCACCACTATGAATGCATCTTCTTTACATAGCCTCTAGCCAATGACCCCGTTACCTTGTCATGGTGGAGGTGAACTGCAACCTGGCTCCTCTGGACTGTATCTTACTCTGAGTCACCTCATCTATGCCCCTACCCCCAAGTGCCATGCTTCTTTCCCCCTCTCTCAAGTACTTCAATGACTCTTTTTAAATTTATTCCTCCTAGATTGTGTCATTATATGCTCTAAGTATAAGGCTTCATGGTATTTATATTCAATAAACTGGAACTATTGTGATTATATATAATATTACAAGCCACTTCCTGCTCCCTGGATGTCCCCTAAATAGTCTTCTGTATGAGTACTCAGGGGTAATGTGACTTAATGGAGCAAAATTTGCTTTATCAGCTTTCCCAGACTTGAAAAAGTAATGACAATCAACACATTTCTAAGAATTTCTCTGCACCAGGCATGGTTCTTCTTGTGATTTTGCTTAAATTAACTCATTTACTCTTGAACACAATTCTATGAGGCAGACACACTGTGATTCTCAGGAAGAAGACAGAATGAAACTGAGTTACCTGATCAAGGTAATAGAGCTTTTGGCTACAGAATCAATATTTAGTCCTTTAGAATTAGACCTAAGAATTGTGGTGGCTGGATAAACAGCTCAGTTGTTAAGAACATGTGATGGTATTTCAGAGGGCCCAGGTTCAATTCTCAGCACTCACACTGGGAAAAACACAGCCACCTTCAATTCCAGTTTTAGGGGAGCTAACAGCATCTGCTGGTCACCATGGATATCTGTATATAAGTGATGTACACATATACACTCAGGGACACACACATTCAGATGCACACACACACACATACACAAACACACATAAAGTAAATCCTTAAGAGATGAACAGCAGTGATGTGCTGCACAAACCCCACTTAATATAACCATTACAGCAATTGCCTCAACACCCCATTTTCATCTTCAAAACCAATGGTCACTCAATTTTAATGTTTTCATGTGAAACAGACTTAATTTCTCATACCTTCAAATGCACACAACTACAACATTACTTTCAAAATTTTTTCTTTTAATTTTTGAGGTTATAAGTATTAATCATTTTCTCCTTACTCTCTCCCCTTCAAAACCCTTCTGTATACTCCTCCTTGTTCTCTTTCAAATTTATGGCCTCATTTTTTAGTTCATGTGTGTGTCTCTGTGTGTATCTGTGTCTGTGTATGCCTATGTATATGTGTGTCTGTGTCTCTGTGTGATCCTACATATATACTTACAACCTTCTTGGTTTATGTGTGTTGCTTTAATACTAATTGGTCTTATAATAAAAACCTGGAGCCATATGTTGTGGCAAAGCTGAAAGACAGAGGAACAAGCCACAGCCATTTCTCACCTTGCCAACTCTACCGTCAAAAGAGGTAGATCCTGTCTCCATGAATCCTCAGACTGAGCTTCTGAGTTCTCATCGAAAAGAGGGGAGAGACCTTCTGTAACCTCCAATTTTATGTTCTTTTCTCTGCACAGCTATATACATTCTTGCCTCAACCTTCCTAGTGCTGAGATTAAAGCCATGTGTGCTTCCCAAGTACTGAGAGCAGAGCCATGAAATCCCAAGAGCTAAACCCTATGGCTAACACTGTGGCTGGCCCTGCCCTCTGATCTTCAGGCAATTTATTTGTTAGATTATAAAAAATATATCAGCACATTTCCCCTTTTTTGTCAAAAATAAAAAGAAGTTTATAATTAATGTAAGAAAACTATATATAATAAGTACAATACCTATATACAATATATACAGGTAAAAATTATATCAATAATATCTAGTCCATTAATGAATTCAGAGAAAATACTCCATTATTTATCCTACCTTGGTGAATACAAAGAAATGTGCCTAACATTTCTAATTTGCATTATCAAAACTATCTTTTTGTGTCTCTCAACACTATATACTTTACTCTTCTTAGTGAGTATGTGTTGTAAGAAGTTTCTGACCCTCCCATTCCAAGGTTGGGGCCTGCCTATAGCCTCACTTCTGCTTAGTTCCAAATAATGACTCAGATCTTATATTAACTTCATGCTCTTTAGCCTATGGCTTAGGCTTATTGCTTGCTAGTTGTTACATCTTAACCCATCTTATTTCTATTAATCTATCTTGCCACATGGCATGTGGCTTACCTGTATTTCATTACAAATTGTTTCTTGGGTGGCTGTATTACATCTCTTTGACCCCACCCTCCTTCCCTGTATCTATGCTTGGGTTTTCCACTTGCTTCTAAGATGCACTGCCATAGGCCAAACAATCCTTTTGTTAACCAACGATATTCACAGCATAGAGAAAGACATCCCATACCAAGTTTCTTTTATGAATTTTTAAGTAAGAAAAACTATAACTATCTAGTCTTCAACTACCTTGGAGACCCAAGAAGAAAATAATATTAACTGAGTAAGCAGAAAGTGCAAGCAAATGACTCCAAAGAACATGAGAAATGACAGCCATTTGGTTGCCCGGACAGTCACCCAAGATTTCTCTGCAATGTTGGAGTATTTACCTTTAACCTAAAGGCCAAGAACATCTGACAGACTTATCTATAAAGCAGCATTTTCTAAAGTGCTGTCTTACCTTGCCTTGGCAATGTTTGGCAGTCCTTTATTCTGAATCCTAATTGTTTATTTTGAAAAGCATACTGTCAGCAGTCAAGGCAAGGTTCCCTTCTTGCCCATTGGCTAACTTTTGCCACAAAGAAGGTCAACTCCATACAGTGTTTCTTCAAGGCCCATCATCTTCTCTGAAGTAAATTGGTGCTGCCAGGAGCAGACATGTCTTATTCTCATAAAAATAAAAAAAGACTTATGTTATTAAAACATCTTAAATGACATATTATATAGATCTCTTAAGTATTTGAATATGACTTGTCTATCTCAAATATATATTTGGTAGACCTTAAAAATAGTCTAATATAACTAGAAGTTCAATTGTAATGACTATGAATTTGTATTATTTATATATTAATTACTTGGTAATAATAACTTAAAACTAGAAATTTGCATTATATTGTTAAATTAGCTGTATAGGTAAAAGGTTTTGAAGAAGAATAGAAATATATGTACAGTATTTTCTAACAAAAATAAACTTTGTATCAATATATGAAATTTGTATATAATATACAAAAATCTATTATAAAATCTATTATAAAATATTTAAAACTAGTAGTTTCTTTTTAAAAGTAGATTCAAGAATCTACCTCTTATCATATTTATATTGCCTTTTTATTTTCAGAGTTGATTCAATAATCTACCCTTTTGCCCTATCATATTTATATTTTTATTTTTTTTTCAAATGAGAATCCTCAATCTAATTTCTTCTGTTCAGCTTTTCTTACCGTTACCAACAAACTTGTAACTAACAGCCCTAAACAATGACAATTATCATAACCCATTGAAAGACCAAGAATCACCCAACCCAACTCTTGGAAATGTAGTTGTTGTGTTCTTAAAATTACTTCCTGTTGTCTGAGTACAAAGGCAGCATTAGGAAATCCTGAAAAATATCAGATTGTCAAGTCCTGGAAGAGAGAGCTGTATTATTTATTTTCCATTCTCTGTGTAATGGGAAATTGCAGGGCTTGTCTCAAGGCTTGGCTAAAATAGTCTGTGAGGATGATTAATCTCAGCTAACCACCTCAAAATTGCCATGAGCAGTTTGTAGTTCAAAGATAATTTTAAGAGATGTTTTTCAGCTTAATGGCATTATCATAGTCCATGTGGAATCATTATTAAAGGTTTCAGTAGCCATGGTCATAGTTCACTACAAAAAAACTGATGGAGCCATAAACCTGAAATCATGTACATTAGGCTAACTGAAGCCTTTTTTTTCTAGAATAAGTTAGTACTCTATATAACCATTAGTATCATGATAAAAATAACATATATTTATAAATTTGAGATAATATTTATACATTTAGAACAGTTTTAAAGAGTCAAAATAAAACCAAAGATCATGAAAACAGTAGCAATAGAACAGTCCTATAATTTTGGTTTTTCTTCTGTCTCATATCAGGTGGCTCTTCTGGTATGATACAAAGTTTGGGTTTACAGGAGAAGTAACACTCCAACTCCAAAATCAGATTTAATTTTCAATTGAACTGAGACTACAAGAAGACCACTTACATTATATGTCTGTAGAGAACAGCAGAAACATTTAGGTAGATTCAGAAAATTGTATCCTGTTGGAGATGTGATGATATACGAATAGGCTAATTCACTCCTTTTCTTCTGGCATTTTCCCTAAATGATTTGTCCCTTTTCTTCAGATGTCTGATTTGCCCAATAGTCTTCAGATTCCTTAGCTGTATGCCTTTATTCTCCTAAAAAACAAAACCCAAACCCCTCCCCATTTCTAACTTCTGGGAGGTTCCCTTTTGCCAAGTTATATTTGATCAAATGAAAAGCATTTGTTAATCATATTACCTCTTTTAATCAAGAGGTATTATTTAATTGAACCTTTATCAATTTTGATGGTATGCCTAGGTTTTTTTTCCCAAAAGAAACAAAACAAAACCTCTTCCTAGATGCCACTATGTGGTCAGCATATCTTTGAAGTATATAGTCTGATTTAACTCAGTAGATTTTTTTCTATTATTCAATGTCTTTCTCAACACTGTACACTTCGTTTCTCATTTCTCATGACATTCCTTTCTCATTAACATTCAGAAAATTCAAAGTTAATAAAACATTATGAAATCTATTTCTGGGAGTCTTTATTGCCCTTTCTGTTTATTTCCCATATGCTTTAGAGTTTGATTGGATCTTTCTATGACTGCCTTCCCTGTTGGGTTGTGTAGTATACCTGTCATAGGTTTTATGTTATAATAAACAAAAAAACTGTTTTATTTTACTAGAGATGTATACTAGAGCATTGCCAGATTTAATTTGTGCATGTATTTCCCATGATGCCTATAGCTTCTATCAAATGTCTGATTACAAAATAAATCTTTACCAAACTAAAAGCAGTTACCTATTGAAATTCTGAAAACATCTTTGTATGGTATACGTATTTTAATTTTTCAAATTCTGCTTAATGAAATGTGATCCATCTGCCAAATTTTATTTTTATGTAAACCTTTAGGATGACTTTCTGCCAATAATGAAGTTTGGTTATAGAAGAAACAGTTAAAACATTATTTTTTTTTTTTACAATTTTTTTGGCTTATTGCCACTTGATGAAGAAACTTTTTTTAAACCTTTGTTATTTACATGGTAGTTTCTTAATAAAACTCTGAGGCCTCCACATATTTCTATATCAATAATTAATCTATTTGATCATTACCTTGTGCTAGACCTTGGCAAACCCATATGGGATATTCTGTGTTATATATAAATGGTGATTCCTATAACTAATTATTTCTTGTAATTTTATAAGTAACAAAGTTATTTCCGACTTGTCCATAGTAAACTCAGCCATTTCAATGTGTAAAGCAATTCTTTCTGCATCCTGAGAGTCAGTCACTATATAAAGAGCTTCTGTAAAATCCATTAATATTATCAGAATAGCATATAATTCTAACTTCTACAAAGAATTATAAGAGTTTTCAGACACTTTATTTATATTTTCTGATTTTTAACCTGCCTTTCCTAATTTATTTTTATCAGGTTTAAATGTAGGGGCTTTAGAAATTTGTGTTCTTCATACAATATGAGGAATAATCCAGTTAGTTTTATTTTTAAAAATAAATTATTTTGCTTTGGAAAATCTGTTGTTAATCTCTCCAAAAAAGTTACTGCAAGCCCTTTGACAAGGCTTACTGTCTAGCCATAATTGGTCAATTTCTTCAATAATGAAAGATACAACAGTTTCTCCTGGGTCCATTCCTGTTAATTGCTGATGCTTTACTTTTTCTTTTAAAATCAGATCAAAAATATTGTCCACATATGTCTTTAATTTATTACTTGATTTATGTGGTAGAAATATTCACCCCAATATAACATCTTCCCTTTGCATTAAAATTTCTGTAGGATAATGCTTAGAGAGTAGAGTAACCAGAATGTAATTAAGTTTTAGATCCACATGATTCATTTGTGCATCTCTAATATCTTTTCTACCAAAGCCTTTACTCTCTCAGTTTCAGGTGATAATTCTCTTGGACTATTTAAATCCTTGTCATCATCTAAGGTTCTAAACAAATTACCCAGTTCATGATTTTTTTACCCCAATTGTGGATCATAAATTAAAAATGTCCCCTAGTAATCTTTGAAAATCATTAGACTTTGTAATTGATCTCTCCTAATTTAAAACTTTGGGGGTCTAATATTTTGTAGACCTATTTTATATCCTAAATAATTAATAGAATCTCCTCTTTTTATATTTTAGGAACTATTTGTAATCTTCAACAAGGCAAAAGTTTGTTTACTTTTTCAACATTCTTTTAAAAGTATTTATATTTGAATCAGCTAATAAAATGTCATCCATAAAGTGATGAATAGTAAATTGTGAAAATTGCTCAAGTATCACTTCCAATGGCAGCTGTACAGAATATTTGCACAGGGTGGGGGATACTTTACATTCTCTATGGGAGAACATTTAATTGATATCTGAGAATTATTATAAGTAGGCACCATAAAGAAATTTTATTTCTGTCTTATTAGGTAAAAGTAGAGTGAAAAAAGTCTTTTATATCCATAACTAGAAGAGACCATCCTTTAGGTAAAAGAATGGTTAACAGATTCCATATTGGAGAGGGCCCATTGGCTGAATCAACTTGGTAACAGATCTTAGATCTGTTACCATTCTTTGTTTTCCAGATTTCTTTTTAATAACAAATATAGGAGAATTTCAAGGGCTGGTTGATTCTTCCATATGCTGACCAATCATATGTTCCTATGCCAGCTGGTCTAGGCCTGTAATTTCTCATTGATAAAGGTCATTGGTGAACAGATACAGGCTTGTTTATTAACAATTTAAAGTCAGGGCTGTTGTTGCCTTTAAAAGATGAAAACTCTTATGCCTTGTTTTTTGTTAAAGCTATATGCTTAGTGACTGTTTTTTTAATGCCTTTGAATATTTTTTACCAGAATCATATGTTAATTCATGATTTGTTTCTGAAAATTGAAGAATGTCTATAAAACCTTCAATGACAACTTCATTTATTAGTATTTTTAATTTATGTCTTTGTTCATTTACAGAAGTTAGTCAAAATATTTGTTTTATAGTTTTACCTAAAGTTTTTGTTCTTTCACCTTTAGCTGTTCTATCATCCAAAGTGGTGTGGTTTTCTACAATAGGCATTAGGTTCTTTAATTGCTCTGAAAGGTATTTCTTCCACAATGACAGAAAATGACTGAACAGAATTTGACATAGGGACCTACAAGAGGCCCCTCGGGGTATTTTCAGATGGCAAAGGCAAAGGATTACCTTGTCTGTACCTTTTTGATCCACATTCATTAGTCTACTGTCTGACTTTGCGAAACCTTCTGCAGAATCCAGAAAGGAGGGGCATTCTGTTGCAATTATTCTTGCAAAAACATTATTTAAAATGTGCTGTTTACATTCTCTTTTTAGGTGTCATTGTTTATTGCAATTGAAATATTTGATATTTAAATTCTCTAAATTTCTGGAAATCACCTCTTATACCCAATCATCATCATAGTTATGAGATTCAATATTAATTGTATCTCAGATTTATTCCTCCAAGTATATTGATCTTGTCTTTAGCATCCTAATTACCCTTCTGCATTGTGCATTAGCTTTTTCAAAATTCAAAGATTCAATTATTGTTTGTGAAGCTTCTGGATTTGGTATCATTCTATTTACTTCTGAAGTCAATCTTTGTAAGAAATCAGTAAAGGGTTTTTTTTGGTCACTGTACAACTTTTAACTCAATTTTCTTCCCTTCATTTTCAATTCTGTCCCAAGCACTGCTGCATAGTACAAGCCTGCGTGTTGTTATCATGTAAAGATTTCCTTGCTATGTTACTATAATCTCTCTCCAAGAAGTTGGTCTTTGGAGATTTCAATACCTTTAGGACTACCTTGTTGTTCAATGGCCTTAGCCTCATCCTTCCACCAGGTCCTCCACTGTAATTGGGGACCAGCCTCCAGGACTGCTATGACCAAGTCTCTCCAGTCTTGAGGGGTACCTTTATTACAAATTGACCAAGAGTTTAACATCTGCTTCATAAAAGGTGAGTGTATGCCATATGAGACTATCATTTCTTTCAATCTCGTCAAATCAAACATTTTTGCAGGACACTATTAATCTCTTACACAGTCTGGGGCATATGTGTCATTTGTGAATTCCTGTAAGGTTACTAGATAAATTACTGTTTAAAAGTCTTAGGCTATTTCTCCATAACCATATATTGCAATTCTGAGATTGATTCTCCTTAATTTCTTCACTTTGGGTCTGAATATTTCTATGATCTGTTTTGACAAGTTTTTCTAAAACATTTATATTGGCACTTTTATAAACCAACTTTTTAAGAGATAAAACAAGAAGTTTCAAACAAAAATTTGTAATAGACATTAAATAAATCCCATCTACATTAATTATCATCTCATTTAAGATTTAAATTTTCAACTTGCCTAATGTAGTATTAAACAGAGACCCAACTCTTTCTACTGTAATTGTGTTTCCCATTTTTTTTTAATGTGGAAAATACTCTATATTTTTTAAAAACTTATTTCTGCCTTTAAGAAGTCCCAGTTGAATTACCATGTCTGATAATGACAATTCAGATGAAGGTGGGGTAAGGCTACCTATTGTGGCACCAGTCTGAGGAGGGGGTCCAGTTAAAACCACAACCCACCAAGAGAAGGAACCCACTATCATGAACTTCTGCCTCTGCATCCTGAGTGCTAGACCTAAAGGTGTATGTCACTACAATCTGACCTTTCAGGCTTACTCAATGGTGATTACTGCCCTATGATCTTTAGGCAATTCTTATTTGTTATATTCCAAATAATATATATCACCACATATATGTTACTTGAATGTATGCTCTCAATCCTAACCATATTATTGTATAGCCCAATGGTAGTCTTCCAACTGTAAAGGCTTTTTTCCCATTCTCAGCATTCTTTAGATGCATGAAGTTTTCTATGTAGGGTTGTGGATTCATAGCTCTCCCCCATACATGCTAGTTTTTCTATTTGTATCATCCCCAAAGAAATATATCATTTTGAAAAGGTATCCCTGTTTTGTTCATGTGGGAATGTCTTTCTGTGTGCTGTGAATATCAATCCTTAAATAAAGGAGCTATTTTGGCCCTTGGTGACCTCCATAGAAGAAGTATGTGGGGAATCAGAATAGATAGGAAAAGTAGAGCGGAGTCAGAGACAGAGTGAGCCAGACACCCAAAGGAGAAACATGTACGGAACACAGGTGGGCCATGGACCACATGGCAGACATATTAATGGGAATGGGTTGAGTTAAGATGAAGGAGCTAGGTAGCAATATGCCTAAGCCATAAGCTGAAGAGCCCGAAGTTACCATAAATGTCTGAGTCATTTGCAGGAGAGTAAGCAGTAGCAAGTGGCTAAGCAGTCTAAGTAGTCTGGGACTGCAGGTCTATGGGTCTGGACCTCTGGTCGGACAGGGTCAGATACCTTATTGTCATGTGATATCTTATTGAGAAAGACCCTACCGGCACCACTCACCAAGATTATGCGTCACTCACTCCTTTTTTCTGCCTTAACTGGTATCTCTAGTGGAGTCTGATCATGTTGGAACCCATAAATCATTAACTGGAAATAAATTAGGCCTATAATAGCTAATTGCTCTCATTCCAGTGACTTTTGTGTAAATTGGTCATGTAATTTGAGGCTGTGAGCATCACCCAAATGCCTCTTTACTTCCACAAATTCCCATGGTGAGTGATCTGGCTTTAGAGATATATTTAAGCAATCAGGGTAAAGAAGGGTTCGTTTCCCAAAAACATGGCATAGGTCATGACAATCAAGCTACTGTGATGATGTTTTCTCGGGACAAAGCATTTGAAATAAAAGTGATGTGGATTTCTGGGGGATATAAGGTAGGCATGCCCATATTTATGACCTACAGAAACTCAGAGGCAATGGTTATTCAGTTTGGCATCACTAAGTTTAAAGCATTTTTTCCGAACATTTATTTACTTATATAGTTAGTTAGTTGGGGCACATGCCACAGCATGCCTGTGAAAGAAAGATGATAACTTATAGGAATCACTTATCTTCTTTCACTATATAGAGCCATCATAATCCAGCCTAAGACATTTGATGACAAGGACCTTTACTAGCTCTGATGAACCATTTCACCATGTCTGGAGCAACTTCTAGCACAAGTATAGATAAGGAGTAATCTACTATCTTATTCCTTCTATGATTCTTCCTTTACCTGGCTCAAGAGAGTATCATTTGGCTCCAAATAAAGCTTTCCAGGGAAAGGGAAGGAAAATGAACATTTACTAGTTACCTACTAAAGCTTTAAACATCTTCCTTTGGTGATTTATTATTGTATGAATCATCCCCCAAAACATCTCTATCTTTGTGCTCCAGTTGAGCAATGTGAACCCAACCTAGTAATAAATCCCCAAACTCATAAAGTTGGTATCAAAACTGAAAATAGGAAAATGCACCTTCCTGTCTATGAACCTAATGCTCCATCAAACATACTGTGCCCAAAATGTACCCATTTTATATCTGGTGAACTCTCATTTATTTAGTCAAGTTTACTATAGAAGGCAGGGTGACATACGGTACACATTGTGCTCTACTTTATAGTGAGAAGTTTCCCTGACCCACCTGACCCGCCCAACAGCCGTTTAGTCCAAAATAATCACACAAAGGCTTATATTAATTATAAACTGTTTGGCCTATGGCTCAGGCTTATCATTTGCTAACTCTTACTCTTAAACTAACCCATGATTCTTATCCATGTATAGTCATGTGGCTTTGCACCTTTTCTCAGTGCATCATTCTCATTTTACTTCCCTTGCATCTGGCTGGCATCTACTCTGTTCTTCCTCCCAGTATTCTCCTTGTTTGGTCTCTCTGCTTATACGTCCCATCCGACTAGCTTCTGGCCAATCAGCATTTTATTAAACCAATATTTACAGAGGCAAATATTTACAGTATACAAGAGCATTTTCCCACAGCACTCCTTTAAACATGGAAAATAAGAGAAGGAAACTTTAGGGAAAAAAATGAAAGGATTTAATTCCATATATTTCCCCACCTTTGCTTGGTCTCAAATTGAGAGTGATGAATGATATTATATGTAACATAAATTCTAGTTATTATTAAATGAAAACTCAAAGGCAGATATTGAGGAAAAGGCTAGAATATCAGACAGAGGAAAAAGACCACAGTTGATTGTCGCCCAACAATTTTCTGGAGTTATGGGATTAAAGGTGTAGGTCACTACTCCCAGTCTTTCCCATGCTGGGATTAAAGGGTGACTCACCACTCTGACCCTTCTGGCTTGACTGTGGGTGGATCTGTTCTCTGATATCCCAGAGTGGTTTTGTTAAATATATCACCACAACCAGCTCTCCTTAGGACACTGTGTAGACACTAATATCATTAAGTCACTATTAAAAAACTGTTAAAATCATGATTGTGTCAGTGATAACTTCTTTAATTGTATATTGTAGGTATTCAGTCTTAACTCATGTTCCTATGAACAAAGACTTCAGGGCTGGGAAAGGCTTTCTAATTAAAAGCTGCTAGCTATGTCTTTTATACCCTGGCTGCCTTTCCTTGAGCAAAAACGATTATTAGTCAAATAGACAGCCAGACCACCACTTCACCTCTGTCCATCTGGAACACTCTGTGGGATGGCCACATCTCAGCCTACTGTCCCAGTTTCTGAAGGCATATGGGAGGTGTGTTTGAGATACTTTGTGCCACACCTCTTTGCTATCACAAGCCTCCAGAAAGTATAAGTGACTTTGAAACCACATTTCCCTAGATAGGGAGACGTGTGTGTGTGTGTGTGTGTGTGTGTGTGTGTGTGTGTGTGTGTGTAATTCTTATTCTTAGCACCTTTCTGCTAGAGAATCACCACACTTTCTCTAGCAGAAAGGTGCTAAGAATTTACTTAAAGACAGGTACATGTTAGGAAAAAAGAAAAAGAAAATGGCTGTGGTTGATTCAAGCATTCCTTCCTGAGCTGCACAGGCTGACATATCAGACTCTCATCTGCAGTCCCTCCAGCCCAATGAAAGTCTTTCTTTGTTGATCTTGTCTTCTGTGCTCTTAGTAGCAGAGGTTGAGAGAGTAACATGAATAAAAAAAGAAGAGGACACAATAGGGAGTGACAGCAGTTTCCTTAACTTGCACAAGCACTGCTGATATTTAAAAATGTGGTATTTCTGTCCTCTCAGAAATGTGTGCCATCAATGGAGATCTGTACTGAATGACTACACAAACCCTTCAAAAATTTTTGAAAGGTAACAGTATAATAAATTTTGAAAAACTGAGCAGAGTTGGGGTTACCATTTATAAATTTCACTCTCAACACCACATTGACAACAGATCTAGGGAGATACTCCAGATAGATTTCTATTCTTTTGATTTGCATGCACACTTCCCTTCCATGACCTTATCCTGACAGAAGAAAGCACCATGGACAAGGTGGCTTAGACAGAGATACATGTCTAAATACTGAAAGCCCAATTATGATTATTATTTATTATTATTATTATTAATTAGAGAAATTATTAAGGATGGTTCCCTCTAAGGCAGCTTTGACAATACCCATGCTCCTCCTTTAGTTCTTTCTGCTTCATTGGCCGTCTTGCATAATCTCCACATTATGTTCTTGTTGTGTGTTTGTGTGTCTGAATTTCACTGAACTTTCACTCAGATGAGTGGCCCTACCTCATCCTGATTGGCCTCATCTTGCTTAATTAAGTCTCCCATGATTCCATTTATAAGTAAGAATATATTTCATGTGCTTGTGTCAGGGCTTCCACATATGAGTTTGAGGAAGACATTGTCAGGGCATAATACCCATCCCTACCCTCAAGCTCTGGCAACTATTAGTGACTTCTTAGTCTATGCTATTGCCACTTCAAGAATGCTGCATGGGTAAAATTTTATAGCAATGTTTTTGGATACTAAATTTTCTCATTGAAAACATTTTTTCAAAGTTAATCCATGTGTATTGGTAGTTCATTCATTGCTCTTATTGAGAAATATAACCAGTATTCTAAGCATTTTATAATACCTCACATTCTGTTTAATTTTCTCCTGCCAATAGACACCTTAACTATTGCAAATAAAGTAGATATGATGTTTCTGTATTATTAGGCATAGATTTTCATTTAAACATGCACTAGACATTTCATCTACCATTTTAGAAAATTCTGGCACTATTTAAATCTCTTATTTTGAGAGGTGTTGAGTTTGGCTTTATATCTCTTATTTTGAGAGGTGTTGAGTTTGGCTTTATACTTATTTTATATGTCTTGATTACATTTGTGGACTTTAGTTCTAGTGGGGGTTTCATTTTCGAGTGGTTGTGGCTTTATTTTGGTCATCTTAGTTGATAGCTGCAAGTTGACCTCCACTGGTTCGTGCTGACTTTGCCTGAGAATGAAATGAATTCCCTGAAACTCAACCACTGTGGACAGGAGACAATAGAGTAGCTGCCACCAGGTGAAGATACAAGTGGTGCTGTATTTTAAGATTGCTTTTATTAACATAAGATTGATGTATGGATTATATTTTACTATATTACTCTCCCTCTCATGTGTGTGTGTGTATGTATGTGTTTGTGTATGTGGTATGCATCTGTGTTCAAATATGTGTAGGCACATATGTTTCATGTACACATGAACATATGAGAGCATGCATGCTGAAGACCAAAATTAACACTGGATATCTATTATAATGAGGTTTTTTGGTCTCAGACAGAGGTGATGTGGGAATGTCTTTCTATATGCTGTGAATATCAATTTTTAATAAAAGATCTGTCAGACATAACAGACACCATAAAAAATTTAAAAAATCAAAACATAAAAAACAAAATCAAAAACAAATAAAACCAAACACCCCCCCAAAAACATATAAAAAACACAAGTGAACCACAAGTCACATACAAAGAAATTAATAAAAATAAATTAAATTAAAATATAAAAACTAACTAACAATATTCCTAAGCCATAAGCCAAACAAGATAAAAATAATACAAATGTCTAAATCATTTCTGAAAACCTAATCAAGTCCAAACAACTAACAAATCTAAGGTGGAAGGTCTATAAGTCTAGACCTCTGGTGTCTCCATGCCAAAAAACCCCACCACTACAGATATCTACCTTAACAGAACTTCTGTTCTCTTGCTGAACCCAATTTTTGCCAATTCCAGCTTATTTAGTTACCTAGAATATCCCAGGAAACTCTTGTCTCTGTCTCCCAAGTGCTGTAATTACAGAAAGCTCTAAGTCTGCCCATCATTATGTGTGTGATGGTTACTATTATTTGTTACCATGATACCATCTAAATCCCTTGGAGGAGAGTTTCAATGGAGGACTGAACTCTCCCAGGGGTGGAGGAGAAATAAGATATTATTTCTAGAGCTCCTAGAAACTAGAGAAACATGGTTCTATAAATTAATAAAATATGGCATTTAGATATATCATGACAATAGAATTCTAAATTTGACATGGGACTTCTCATTTGAAAGCTTGTTTGGCCATGTTTTTCTCAAAGGTCTAGGATTATAATTTTCAATTATAAAGAGAATTCTGTTGGTCCATGTTTGTATCCTGTGTTGTCATCCTGCAATGGATGTCACATTGTTATCACAATCTGGTTTTGTTAAAAACAGATGGAGAGAAATCATAGGATGCTTCTTCTGCTACCCCTGCTGTCTCAGGCAATATGAACTATGCTCATTTTTAAACTTTTATTTTTGATATCTCCTTTGATTCTATTTCTTTTTTACTTCACTTTTTGATTGTTTTAACATCAATTCTTCATTTAAGTTCTTGAACAGATAGATGCTAACTTCATTAAAATAGTTTTCTAATTTCAAAATCTAAATTACTATTTGGTTTTTAAATCTTGTTTTCTGCTGCTTTTTTTCTTGACTGTGGATCGTGTTCATCTTTTTCTTTGGGTATATAATAAATTTGTAATATATTAGAATTGTGTGTGCTACAGTCCCAGGACTGGATCTTGTAACTCTTCTGAGGAGTGTGAAATAAAAACCTGCTGCTTTCTTTATTCTGCAAAGGATTTCATTGATGGAGCCATTGCTTTTCATTTGCAGCAAGTACCCTGGAGCAGTGGTGTAGTGAAATTCTGATAGAAAGCACATTTTGTTTTTACCATGTCCAACTAACTACAAGGGCTAATAACACCCTCCATTCTGTGTCTTCATCTTCAGAAAGATGTTTCTCAATCCCATCTAGTCACATGGTCTGGACGAATCTCACTCACCTGTGGACCCATAGGTGCTTATAAAATAATTACTCATGGGCTTGTATTAAATACAAATGGTTTGGCCTATGATTCAGGCTCATTATGAACTTGCCCTTATAATTTAACTCAACCCATTTATAATCATCTATGTCTTGCCACATGGCTCTGTTGTTATACCTATACTTTAACATCTTGCTTTCTTAGAGGCTCTCAACATCTCCCTGATTCTGCCTTTATTCTCCAAGTATCACTCTTGAATTCCTCACTTGGCTGCAATCTGACTTACCATAGGCAAAACATCTTTATTAATCAATGTTAGCAATGCATATCTGCAGCAAACAGAAGACCATTTCAGG
The DNA here is from genome assembly GCA_033318265.1 of Phyllotis vaccarum. Lineage (NCBI taxonomy): Eukaryota > Metazoa > Chordata > Mammalia > Rodentia > Cricetidae > Phyllotis > Phyllotis vaccarum. The sequence continues at coordinate 22,265,969 of JARWLC010000004.1, read as the reverse complement.
GCACTCAGTAGCAGAAATTTAAAAGTTTCTACCTTTCAGCCTCTTTCATAAATAAGTAGATTACATTTAGCCAAGTTCAAATCTCTCCTGTGTGTACATAGTTTAAAGTAAGTCATGGGTCTAAGCATAGGTTATATGTATATTTTGTGATTTCCTCCTCACCTTTCTAGAATATTGTCTCTTATTTCCCAGATTTTCCCAACCTGCAAAAATATCAACCTTCAGCTGTCATGAAGTTTTTTTTTATGTCTAAGGCTGAGGCCCAAATAGAAAAATCATAGCTGTGTATTTCATCTGTTCCTCCCCCCTTTAAAAAAATAAAATTGGATCCATTTGATTTCTGCTTAGTTTTGTCATTCTTTTCTTTTTTATGTTTAGGAAAATGTTTGTTAATATTGTTGGAAGCATTAACTAGCATATTACAACTGGTTCAGAGGTCAAAATACATTGTGTGCATGTTTAAAATTCTCAAATAATAAAAATATGCTTAAAAATAAAATGGGATTTAAATAATAAAAAATAGTTTCTCTGTTTCTCACCTTGGGCATATAGGGCATGTTAAAAATTCACCAGTCCAGTAATCTGGAAGTAATCCTAATGTTAGCCAAATCTCCATGATAAAAATATTTAGTGTGGCAGATTATTATTTTTATACTCTTGATTATCTTTCACTAAAAATATCTACGTAGGATATATTTCTTAAGCAAAATATCCAAGAGAATTTTATATGTACCTTTATTAACATATCAAGTAACTAAAACTTTAGGGTAAATCAGAATTATTAAATTTCCATATGAGAACAAGACACCAACCACCATGTGACATTCAGGGACACCTTCAAGGCTCACAACTGTACAAACATTTACCAAACTCTCCAAAAATCTTACCTAGTTTCTTCAGATCTGTCCACCCACCATGCTGACCTAACAGAGACAAAACTGTTAAAACCCCAAAGCAGAGCTTCTCTGTTAAATTTAAATTAAGTCCTCAGAAATTTTTTTCACTGACATTCATGGCCTAGTTAGAAAGGTTTACTTTACTTCCTTTCAGGGAAATAATATGCCTTTTAGGGACACATTTAGGATACATTAATGTACTGGAGGTCAGCAATCACTATAGGGTTTCTGTCACACTAAATCCACATATAACATATCATTTTAATAATATGTTCTTCAAAAGTGAAATACAACCTCCTAAGAATTTAGAATTTTTTTAATGCTATAATTGATAATTTCTCTCATAATTATATTTTTGAAAGCTTCACAGTCACAATCATGTTATTTCTTGACTTCATTATATCTCAAAAATGGTCTGATACCTATACTAAATATGTGAAGTTAATTAGACTAATTGAAGTCTTGAAGTCTAAGAATGAACAATTGTTCTCTGAAATGTGTAATAAGGAATTTACCAATGATGAATTGGCATGAAAAGTTAATTTTATGGAAATTGTTTAAGACAAACTTTCAGATAGCTCTTTCTCCTTGGACACAAATATTAGGATCTCACAAGAGAAGTGTAGATCTGTAGAACTCTATGTTAATGACGAGAATAAGAAACTTATTAATTTCATGGAATCATTAGAAAGAATGACTATTCAAGAGATTCAGACATTGTAGAAATTTCAACAATGGGAGGACCACATTGCTACAATTGAGGATGTTAAGGCACAATCACTTGGAACAGTTCAGGACAAGCATAACTGATGTCTTATAGAGACAGGGATGATTTGCCTAAAGTAGCAAACATGAAGTGTATTCCTTTATCACCTCCTATGATCTATCCAGTTACTGTTCAGAAAAAGGTTATATATAACAAATTTCCAGGTTTTGTAAAATACAATATGAGGCTATACATATGAGAGATATAAAGGACATCAAAGAAGCCACATTACTCTATGGGATCAACTCTACATATGTAAAACAAATATTAAATTCATAGCCAACAAAATACAAAATGATGTCTAATGATTGGTTGCAGTTAACAGCAGCTGTATTTAACTATAGCCAACATTTACAATGGGAAGAGACTAGGTTCATTAAACAAGAAAAAATTAGAGGTTTTGACATCTTTCAAAACCAAATCCTTGGTGAAGGCTCATTTGCTAATGTGAAGGTTCAGAATACTTATGATGAACATACATTGCTACTATGTTATAATGCTTGGATGCTTGGAATGCTTGGAAAAAGATTTTAGAGCCAGAACAGAAAATTAAGCTGTATACTAAAGTCAGACAAGGCTTAAAAGAAACATATACTAGCTTTCTGCAGAGATTAACCAGGGCAACACATAGAGCAGTATCAGATCCAAAAGTTAAAAAGCAACTAATAAATTCTCTGGCTTTTGACTGTGCTAATTTAGAATGTAAAAGAATGCTTATGTTATTGAAGTTTTGATCTTTACACATAGAAGAATGGATCCAATATGCAATCAATTCTGAGTTTCTCAGTTATGATAAAGAGGATTAGGTAAGTCAATCCATTTCCAATGTTAGAGCAAGGAATCAAGGTATCAAATGCTTTAATTGTGGTAAACCAAGACATATAAGAAGGAATTGATGTAAGGCATTCCTAGAGTTAATTTTCCTCCTAGAAATGCACCAAACAGAAGATCCCTACCTTCTAGATTATACAGAAGATATGGTAAAGGCTGACATTGGACCAATGAGTGTAGATCTACAAGAACCATATAGCATTTGATAATAGAACAACTTTAAAGAAAGAATCAAAATGTCCAAGAAAAACCACAAAACAAATATTCTGGCAGACATCCATACATAAACAAAGACTAAAATTTAAAATATGAATATATAATATTTTTATTTATTTAAGGTTTCATCAACACAGTGGCAGACCTTTTGATCATAACCCCACAATCATGGCATCGAAAATGACCTCTAAAGAAGGTAGATGCTCAATTTCTGGGGATTGCCACTGTATCTCGTGAAACAAAGTGTAAAATGGCTTGAATGCACAGGACCAGAAAGACAGAGAAGGCTGAAGTTATGTATGGCTAATATAGCAGTGAATCCATGCGAACATGACCTTCTACACCAATGGAATGCCCAGATTAAAATTCCTTCAGTAGTTGTAGTTTGACCTTGTTTATGTCATTTGCCTTTTCCCTCTCCTGGACATTACCTTATAATTATTTCTACTGTATATAGTCTTTCATCTTAGGTTTAGAACTTTTTTTATTTTGACAAAATGGGGAGATGTAGCAGGTTCAGGTGCTTTTGAGCAAGACCTAGGTGTGACTTTGAGGTTTTAAGTACCCCTGAAGGGGGTTTAGCATGCTTTCTTTGAAGATCAGTTGCATACAGCCTGCCCTTCCAGTTTTCTTCCTGCATACTCTGGGAGAGTATGACAAACCCCTGCTTGAGACATTTCAACCCTCCAGGAAGTGCCCTAAAATCAATATTGTATCAGTGAGTGTTTATATAACCCCTTAATATATATTAATTCCTTTATATAATCAATTGCCAGTGAATACTTTCTACAATAGGACAAGTTGCCTAAACTGAGCTTTCCTTATAATCAAATTGATGACCACACTGTCATTATAGAACATTCATCCAGGAACTGATGGAAGAGATGTGGAGATCCACAACTAAGAACAGTGTCAAGTTCATAGTTTAGGTGAAGAGAGGAAGGAAAAATTACTAAGCAAAGAGGTGAAGCTCATGATGAGGAAACCCATCGAGATATCTGACTGAGGTACTGGGAGCTCCCTGAATCTACAATGACAGTTGAAGAACTCACATGAGTTGATCTAGACCCTCTGAACATGGATGACAGCTGCATGGTGTAGGCAGTGTATGGAGCCTCTGGCAGTGGGACCAGAATTTATTCCTAGTGCATAAACTAGTTTCTTGGAGCCCATTTTTTTTTTTTACAGAGGAACGTCTTGCACATCCTCCATACTGGGGGAGGGGTTTGGCCCTACCTCATCTTGATATAGCAGACTGCACTAACTCACTTTGGGAGTCCTTATCCTCTTTGAGAAGTGCATGGGATAACAGGGTGGGAAGAAAGCAGGGCAATGACTGAGAAGAGGAGAGAGAGTAAAAATGGTAGTGGTTATGCTAAAATATTTGTAATAAAGCAGAAAGAAAAAGAGTAAAAATGGTAGTGGCTATGCTAAAAAATTTTTAAAATAAAACAGGAAGAAAAAGAATTTAAGAAACTAGAGATCAAGACCCCAAATTAATCAATTAAAAATGGAGTACAGAGCTATATAGATAATTCTCAACAGTAGAATCTGAAAGTAGCTGAAAGCACATAAGAATTGTTCAACAACCTTAGCCATCAATGAAATGCAAATTACAACAACTCTGAGATACCATCTTACTCCTGTGAAAATGGCTAAGGTAAAAAACACTGAAGGGGATGTAGAGTAAGTGGAACACTCCTCCTGTGCTGGTGGGAATGTACATTTACACAGCCACTTTCTCTATATTTCTAACATATTTTTATTGTTTATTTGGGAATTTTACCCAGTGCACACTTTTTATTACCACTACTTCCACATCCTCCTAAGTCTACCCTACATTCTTGTAGCATCTCCCCTCAAAAGATAAAATATGTCCAACTTATACTGCCCATATAATCAATATTGTGAAACATGGTCAAACTTTGTGGCCAGCCCTTCATACAAAAGTGAGTCCTTTTCCACCACATTCTCACTATTAGCCATCTTTTTATAAAGAGCTTTGCTTCCACACACTTGTCATAATTTTTAATAGTTCTTTTAGGTGGCTTCCTGCCTAGTTTGCTACATTTTTTTTTATGTTGGGAGTTAGGAGTTGGCACAGAGGCTTTCTATGTCTTTATTTTTTCACTATGATTCCATAGTCAGTGTTATCACTGCAGAAGATGCTTCTTTGTCCTTCATAGTCAGCAGAACACATTTAATAGACTTCTGCATGGTTATCTGATGATAATGGTGTCTCTGTTGTTTCATGTTACTTGTAGGTGCTGCAGAGAGTAAGAAACTCATTAAGATACTAAGCTTTTATTTTTCACAGGACCAGAAATGTTCAGCCTGTTTGGAAAAAGCTGACACTCAGCTAGGTCATTATAGTTACCTCAAATATATACGAGATTAATTGGAGCTGGGAAACATTCCAACTACCAAAGTCTTACTGCCTGTGAGAACAGAAATTTCAGAAAAATCTCAGCCCCGTTTGACCATAGCTATCTATCATCAAAGCTAAGACCTTCAGTTTTGTCAGGAGTGTCTTAGGAAAAAAGTTGGTGCACCTGTGAGCTCTCAAGTTGCACTGAGTCCAGACTCTCCAAAGAGACAATTCTTTAGGCGACAAACTATCTCATAAAAATGTAGTCTTGAGAGGGAAACTAAAAAGGGTATAAACAGTGTTTTAAAAAGTGAAATAAAGAAATAAAAATATAATATGCCATAGGAAGATGGAAAAGACACAAAGAGTTGGGGTTATATATATTATTGTATTTTATTTTTTTAACTGGTACTGAGCTAAGTGCAGAAAGGCATTTGTTTGTAAAGGCTACTGAGTTAAACCAACATACATATTTTAAAAGTATCTTGATTTTGAAATTTCGTTCAAGGGCATGGTATTTTGAAAAGAGGTTCTGCTTTTATTTCCATGGGAGATGTGAACTTGTGGATTGTTTCCAGGCTAATATGGTTTGATTGACCAAGACCCAGAAGGCAACTGGCTGAGACAACGTAGCCTTACAGACTATGGCAGACGAGATTTAATTATGATTTTAAATTTTCTCAGAATACTCTAAGGTCGGCAGTGTTCCCAATTAGCAGGAAGTAGTTTAGAAAGCTATGCCTAAATTCCCAAAATATTATTTACAAATGTTCGTTTTCATTATAAATGGTTGTCACAATTAAATTCTTTCTTTGGGAAAAGGGGATAAAGTATAGATATAATAAATTATATAATTTTCTTTGATCCAAAATATACCTGTTAATCTCAAAATACTCTGGTATAAATTTTCATTTACTGATACAAATTTAAGGTCAATATTTTTGTTATACTGTATGTATATTTTTATTCTTGTTTAGGTTATATTTATGGAAAACTTTAAAAGTGTAATGCATAATTATGAAATGTAGAATAGTAGTCACCTATGATAACCAAACTCATGGTAATGTCAGTTAAGTGTTTCAGATATACAATGATATTTCAATTTGGTAATCTAAAACTTTGAAGACCTACAGAATATGGTATTTGAAATATTTTAGGAACTTCAGCACTTATTGGACAAAGAGGTGAGTGACATTTTACCCAGTCAAGCAAGAAAGTCCTGTCTCCTTGACACAGGGCCTGGGGTACAGTTCTGGGGACCCTGTGTCTATTCACACATCCATTAAATCCAAGCCATCAGGAAAAAAATCTTTTAGGCCAGAACTCCCCTGTAAAATAAAGTTTCTTGGACATTTTATATCAAAAGCTCCTATAGGATCAAGAGCACTTACTCGACCAAGATTACTTCCCAAAACAGATAATTAGCCAGCTCTCATTGCTCCAGGAACAGCTCACTGTGACACAGAATACACTACCTCCAAGTGGACCAAGAGCCCAGATTGGACCAAGAGAGGCTTTTGGAGACACAGACACAGGCAGAACAGATTGCACCAAATAAGCTGCCTGAGATATAGACATATCATACATTGACCCAAGGAAGCAATGGGGAGAGGTCAGTGCAAAAATACATATAACAACACAAATAACAATATGACATCACCAGAATCTGGTGGTTCTACAACAATAAGAGCTGATCATGACAATGTTGAAGTAGCAGAAGGAAATGACCTTCAAAAAAACTTTATAAAGATAATAGAAGCTTTTATAAAGGAAATAAAAAAAAACTTCCTTAAAGATTTAGGGGAAAAGACAAAAGAAAATTGGAAGAGATCAACCAATTCCTTTAAAAACACCCAAGAAAAATAAATAGGTGAAGAAAACACTTTATGATTTAAAAATTTTAATACGAGCAGTGAGGAAGACACAAACTTAGGCAATGCTGAAAAGAGAAAATATGAAGAAATAATCTAGAAATTCAAATGCAAGCATAACCAACAGAATGCAAGAGATGGAAAAAAGAATCTCTAGTGTAGAAGATTTGATAGTGGAAATAGATACATTATTCAAAAAACCCCAGTAAAACCAAAAAATCCATAACACAAAACACTCTGGACATATGCATACCATGTGAAGACCAAACCTAATAATAGTAGGAATAGAAGAATACCCGCTCAAAGGCACAGAAAATATATTCACCTCAATCATAGAAGAAAACCTTCCTAATCTACAGAAATGCCTATAAAGATACAGGGAGCTTATAGAACATCAAATTGACTAGACTTCTCAAAAAGTCTGCTCATCACCTAATGAAGCCACTAAACCTAGGGAATAAAGAAAGAATCTTAAGAGCTGACAAAGAAAAAGGCTAAGTAACTTATAAAGCAGACCCATCAGAATAATACTGGACTATTCAATGAAAACAATGAAAGCCAGAAGATACTGGTTAGATGTTATACAGACACTGAGACCATGGTTGCCAGCAAAGACCATCATACCCAGCAAAACTATCAATCACCACAGATGGAGTAGACAAGATATTTCACAAAAAGACAGATTAAAACAATACCTACCCACAAATACAGTCTTACAAATACCACTAGAAAAAAAAAATAACCCCAACCTAAGGAAACTAGATATACTCATGAAGTCACAAGCACTATATAGCTTCACAGAAGGAAAACCTAAATAAGGCACACACACACACACACACACACACACACACACACACACACACACACACACACACACACACAAACAGGAAATAACAGTTACTGGTCATTTATATCCTTTAATATCAATGAACTCAATTCACCTATAAAAAGACACAGGTTAACACAATGGATACAAAAAACAGAATCTATTGATGTGGGAATGCTTTTCTGCACCCCGAGAATCTCAATCTTTAAATAAAGGGCTGTTTTGGGCCTTGACAGGCACCATAGAAGAAGTAGGAGGAGGAATCAGAATAGGTAAGAAAGGAAGGACAGAGTCAGTGGCAGACCGAGCTGAAGCCCATAGGAGCAAAATGTAAGGAGCTCAGGTGAGCCATGGGCCACATTGCAGACAGCTTAATAGAAATGGGTTGATTTAAGATGTAAGAGCTAACAAGCAAAGTGTCTGAGCCATAGGCCAAACAGCATAAACTTATAATAAGCATCTGAGTCATTTCTAGGGGTCTGAGAGGTGGACGGGTGCCTAAGGTATCTAGCACACAGATCTGTGGGTCCAGGCCCCTGGCTGCCTGAGACCAAGAAACCCACACTACTACAATCTATCCTTTTCCTGCACACATAAGGGATCCTCTGTGGTGATATATTTTATAGTTAATAAAACCAGTATGGAACATGAGAGAGAACAGATCCACTCACAGTCAATTCAGGAGTGTCAGAGAGTGGTAACTCATGCCTTTAATCCCAGAACAGGGAAAGACCAAATGGTTACCTAGGCCTTTAATCCCATAACTCACAGAAACACACAACTTCAAAGACAGACACTGCCTCAGAATAAAGATTCGGGAAAAGTCTTTCCAAGCAAATAGAGTTAAGAAACAAGGTGGTGTAACAATCCTAATATCTAACAAAACAGACTTCAAATTAAAATGAATCAAAAGAGATCATGATGAACATTACTTATTCATCTCATGAAAAAGATCCACCAAGGTGAAATCTCAATTCTGAACATTTAGGCCCCCAACAGAAGGACATCCATATATGTAAAAGAAACATTACTAAAGCACAAATCTCACACCAAACCCCACACATTGAGAGTGGAAGACTTCAATACACACTTTCACCAATGGATAGGTCTACCAGACAGAAACTTAACAGAGAAATAAGGGATCTAACAAATGTTATGACTCAATTGGTCTTAATAGACATATACAGGACTTTCCATCAGGCCCCAAAATACCTACTTCTAAGCACCCAGGGAACAATCTCCATGATCCTGGATAGGTAGGATCAACATAGTAAAAATGGCAGTTATACCAAAAGCAATATAAAGATTCACTGCAATACCCATAAAAATCCCAATACAATATTTTATAGATCTTAAGAGAATAATACTCATCTCTATATGGAATAACAAGAAACCCAGGATTCCCAAAAGAATCCTATTAAATAATAGAACTTTAGGAGGCATCACAGTTCCTGACTTCAAGCACTACTATAGAGCTACAGTAATAAAAATAGCTTGATACTACCATACAAATAGACTTGTGTATCAATGGAATAGATTGAAGACCCTGGCATTAATTCACATACCCATGATCATCTGATTTTTGACAATGTGGCCAAAAATATACAATGGAAAAAAGAATTTTTAACAGAAGAAATCCAATTGGATGAAAGACACTTGAACTGCTCAACATCCTTAGCCATCAGAGAAATGCAAATCAAAACAACTCAGATACCTTCTTATGCCTGTCAAAATGGCTATAACCAAAAACACATATGTCAATCCATGCTGAAGGGGATCATGGTTGACGATGGAAATGTAAACTTGTACAGCAACTTTGGAAAACATTACAGTGGTTCCTTAGAAAACTGGGAATCAATCTACCCAATGACCCAGCAATAACACTATTGGCCATATACCAAAGGGATTCACATTCTTACCCTTAGGGCATTAGGTCAACTATGGTTACAGCAGCATGATTTGTAATAACCAGAACCTAGAAACAATCTAGATGCCCCACAACTAAAATATAGATTGAAAATTGTGGTACATTTACACAATAGTGTACTACTTGGCAGAAAAACAAACAAAAAACTACATTCTAAAATTTGTAGGCAAATGGCTGGATTTAGAGAGTATCATTCTTAGTGAGTTAATACAGACTCAGAAAGACAGACATGTTATATACTCACTCATAAGTGGATTTTAGACATAAAGCAAAGGATAACCAGGATGCAACCTATACCTTCTCCTTCAGGAGCTAGGTAACAGAAAAAAGTTAGAAGAGAAATCCATAGGTTCCCCTGTAAAAGGGAAACAGTGAAGATCTCCTGGAAAAAATCATGATCATAGGTGTTGAGGCAAAGGGAGGTCAGGAGAGAACATGAAACAGGAGAAAATGGGATAATAGAACTGGAAGCAACAGAGAGCAAGATCAATGAAGTAGCTATCCTGATAGAGTGAGTCATTGTGGAATTAGGGAGAAACTTGATACTAGTTAACACACAAGAACCCATAAGATGAACAAGGCATGAGTCCAAGCAATAGTTGAGAGCTTGCCTAAACTGGCATTTACCTATTTTCATATGAATGACCACCCTAATTTCCATTATAAAACAGAGCCTTCATCCAGAGGCTGATGGAGGCAGATGTGGAGATCCATAGCTAAACTCAGGGCTGAATTACTGGTTTAGCTGAAGAGCAGGAAGAGAGATTGTATGAGTGGAGGAATTGGGACCATGATGGGGATACCCATGGATTATGCAGTCTCATGCTTTTGGGAACTTACAGACCATGAAATAACAGCTGATGAAACTTCATAGAATGGAACTGGTACCTCTGAATATAGATGACAATCAAAATGTTTGGGTAGTTTCTGGAGATTCTTGCAATTGGACAAGAGTCTATCCCAGGTCCATGAACTTGATTCTTGAAGCCCATACATACTGAAAATCCATCTTCCTCAGTTTTAATACTTAGGGAAAGAATTCAGTCCTACCTCAACTGGATATGTCAGACCAAATATACTCAGCTTGGGATTCCTTGACTTCTCTGGGGTATGAAAGGGGTGTGGGGAGAAAGTGAGAGGATATGGGAGCACTGGGAGATGGAGGGTAAAAGGCTACAGTGTCGGGATTTAATAAAAGCTTCAGAAGTTTGGCGATATCGGAGATCTACCCACAGTCTATGTGGTGATTTATTTAAAGTCCAGAAGTTCCAGAGCTCTAACCACAGTCAGTCTAGGAGAATCAGAAAGTGGTGATTCACACCTTTAATCCCATGACAGGGAGTAACCTGGGAGTGGTGACCTATGCCCTTAATCCCAACTGAGTCTCAGTTGAGGCCATTTTAGATTAGAATTTAGATAGAAACTGGGCATGCAGGACTCATAACAAAGTAATCCCTGAAACTTTGTCAGAAAAAGAACAGATAATGCTTTAGGTTCCTGCTTTGCAGAGAAAACTGCCAGACATTCAAGGACACAAGGAGAAGGGACTGATGAACCTTGCCAAAATTGTTAGAAGAGCCATTCAAATTTCTTGATTCACTGAAATCTCTACCAGAGACGCTAGGCCTATAGGTTAATATGGATGCCCCAATGTTACAAAATGGAATTTTGGTGACTTGTTCAGGTAGCCAGATGTGTTTGTCATTTCTAAAATTTGAAGGTTTCTTGCAATGCACTTCTTGTTTACTCAAATTGTATTATACTCTTCTGTGGTCATTGATGGAGTTGAAGATCAAATATGTATAATTAGAAGTTCTGTATTTATAGTCAGAATAAGTGTGCTATAAATCTTGAGCCTCATAAAGTTAAAATAGATAAGGTAATATATTTTTATTTTTTCTAAATACAAATAGACTAAATATTGTACTTATAATTCTTGTTTGATAACTGTTTTGCTATATGTAGTCATACTCTGGTAAAATTGAAACCTGCATTTTGAAAAGACAGAAAATGGGAAGTAATATGGGATGTCTTTCAATACACTTTGAATGTGCTTTATTATTGGGTAATAAAGAAACTGTTTGGCCTATGGAAAGGCAGCTTTTAAGCAGAACGGAAATCTAAGTAGAGATAAAGGATAAGAATGGTGGAGTCAAAGAAGTTCTACAGGCAGCTGCTAGAGATCAAGATGTAAACTTAGGTAAAGCCATGGAGTCTCATATAAATACATAAATAGCATAATAAGAATGGGTTGAATTAAATTGTAAGTGCTAGCTGCTAATGTGCCTGAGCTATGACCAAACAGTTTCTAATTAATATAGGCCTTCATTTGATTATTTGGGACTAAGTACTGTGGAATGGAAGGTCTGGTTGGGGGTAGTCAATGTCAGAAATTTCTGAGTATAAATGTTATTGTGATACTGTTTAACATATTTGGGGTATATGCCCCAAATTGGTAAACCTGAGTACTGAGGTAGGCTAATTCCCAATTTTCTTAGAAACAATTATATTGCTTTCCAGAGTGGCTTACAAATTTACATTTCACACTATCAACATGAGTGTATTCATTTCTCCACTGTTGTGGGGTTATACTCTTGTACTGGATTATACTCCTTCTGGTTTAATCAAAACACTGATTGGGCAGAAAGCAAACAGGAAGTTTGGGCAGGGATACCGTACTAAGAAAACTCTGGTAAGAAGAGGAGTAGAACAGAGATGCCAGGTAGCTCTAGAGGAAAATGCTGCTCTGAGAAAAGGTACTAAGCCACTTGGCTCATAATAGGCTAGTCTAAGAATTAAGAGTTAGGAGTATACCTGAGCCATAGGCAAAATAACATGTAATTAACATAAAGTTCTGTGTGCTTCTTTGGAACTTTGGTTCTGCTGGTCTGGATTTTGCGGCTAGTGTGGAACAGAAAATTCTTACTACAAATGGTACTACAATGTGGGTCATATATATCCACATAAAGCCTTAGAAAGCATAAAAAGTATTGTAGAACACAAAAACAGAACCCCAAACATCTTCTGAATTGTGTCTCTTAACTGGGCCATGGTACAGATAAACCCTGGCATGGCATGTGGGCTTGAGCCACAAAATGTCAGGTTCTTGGAGTGCATCTCAAGCTGCAACAAGTATGGTTTCCTGATATCTCACAAGAACCTTGGTTCAAGCATGAGCTGTATCACAAATTTTAGGTTTCTGTTTATATAGACAAAAGGGAACAGAGTCAAGGATGAATTCTTAGTGGCAATATTTTCTTGGGCCTACTATGTTTGCTAGAGGTGAGCAGAGGCACAGCTTTTTAAAGAGAGGCTTCCTGATTCAGTATTAGTGTGAAGACACTAGTGCATATTTTAAGAGGCCCTGCTGCCAAATACTTAAATAGAGTTCATGAGCAGCAGGCTGTGGTTCTCTACTTGTCGGCAATGTGGATCCTAAAACTCCCAAGAAGTGTAATTGTGGCTCCTTCAAGTACCTCTGCTGAAAAGCTAAATATAGTGTGAAGTTTCTGGCCCAGAATTTTGAGCTTAGCCTCAAGGTTTAGACCCGCAGATCCACAGACCTGAAGAGACACACAGATGTTTACAATAGTTTTAGGCTGATTGGCCTAAGGCCCAGACATATAACTTGACAACTCTTTACCCTTAATCTAACCCATGACTCTTATCCTGTTCAGCCATGGGACTCAGTACCTTTTCTCAGAGCAGCATAGTTGTCCTATGCACCTTCTGGCTTCTCTCTTGAGTTCTGTTCTCTTTTGCCTGTTCCTACAGTCTGCTTAGTCTGGTAGCCCCACCCATACTTCCTGTCTGCCTTTGGCCAATCTGTGCTTTTTATTAAACCAGTGGGAGGGACAATTATGTATAATGGAACAAAGTAATCTTCTTACAGCTAATCTCTATATGAAGATAAACTGAAAGCTGGGTGAAGTCAGCCAGTTGCCCTTGCCAAGCCTTTAGTTCAGATTAAAGGTGTGATCAGAAACAGAATGAAAGGAAGCTGTATTGAGTCAACAGACAAGCCAAGCCTTTAAACCTATCCACACCTTGGAAAATTAAAGGTGTGGTCAGAAACAGACAAAGATAAGAGATATGCAATATACAATATAGAGATTAAAAAAAACTCTACATAGTTTACAGTGTGTTTAAAATATACATAGGCTTGAAAGAGAAAAGAAAAAAAGAATAAAGTCCTTAAAAAGATAAAGTAAAAAATTGATTTAAAACATCTTTAAGCATCCATAATTTATTAAAGCCATACAAGTAAATCTGTATTCAACCTTTCTTCTTGTAGAGAAATTATTTTCTTTTATTATTCTTAAAATTAGAGAATTGTAATTGCAGGCTGAGTTTTACTTACAAGGCACCAGTCCCAGATTAATATTTATTAAAACATAAACCAACACTCACGATACAGGAAACAGCTTATAGTGGCACCTAAACAAGGACTGGAGTATCTGAGCAATGGATGATGGATTCCAAACCAGTCTCTCCAGCAGCCAGGAACCAGGAACAACAGTCCTCCCAGGGTCCCAGCAGCCCCTTATCAATGGGGTTGGCCACACCCCCTTCAGGAGCCTGGGACCCTGGATAAACTTCTTCGGACCTTATCAGCTGACACCTGAATCCAACTACATCTCCCCCTTTTGTCTAACTAAGAAGGTTCTAAACTAAGACTATGTACAATATGAGTTATTATGAGGTAGTATCTAGGAGAGGATAAGGTACAAATTACAACCAAAATCTAACACATTTATGTGTACATCATATCTTTTTAGAATATTGTAGATGGTAGGGTGTATAAATTACTTCAAAAGGTTCATCTGGGAAAGTGAAAATTCAAAGCCCGAATGTTCCTTCTAAGGGATACTAGGGTAGTAACCTTAAATACCTATTCTTCAACCCCTTCAAGACCCGAGAAGGATGATACATCACCTGAAAGTCAGCAGTATGTGGAAGTAGAAGTTTCCAAAATTTGGGAGAGGAGAGCATCACAGCTACCTGGACAATCACCTCTGGTTTGTATGCCATTGGAGCATCTATCATATTGGCTACAGGCCTATGGTATCTGACAGGTCTTTTAAGAAGCAGGGCAATTTTGGAGGGACTGTCTGATCCTGTCCAGGCAGATTTTTTCAGTTTCCATCTATCAACTTGTTCATCCAGCTTGGACATCATGTGTGTACTGTCAGCAATCAAGGTAAGGGCAGTTCTTTACACAACCGGCCATTCTCTGCCAAAAGGACAAACTCCAAAGGAGTATCCTCGATGCTCAACACCATCTCGGGAAAGGGGCATTGACACCAGGAGTCGTCATGTCTCTCATGGCAGAATTCCAAATGTTCAATGCAATATTCTCTGGGTCTATGAAATGGTTGAAGATTCCTGTCTATCTATAATATTCTAACCTGTATCTGAGATGACTGTGATATGGTACTGACAGTTTTTATCATCTTAAGGATTAAACCCTGCACTAAAATTAGAATACCTGTATAAGGGTGTATGATCTCTGAACAATGACTTTTAGCATGACTATCAAAGATTAGGCATGGATATATATGCCATGTAAAGTGGCCACAGCATTTTAGACATGTTTATACATATATATCATCTAAACAGAGGTATATAAAACATCTTGTGCATATATCATAACTAGTGCAACTATACATTATATCTAGTATAGTTATATGAAGGTAGTAATGGCATAGTGGACATGACAATAATATGCAAATATTTTAAACAGAGGTATAAGCATATATAAAATATAGCAATTACAGATTGAATTTTACATAATAGTTACAGATTCAGATTTATATCGATGAATAAGTTGATTTGGTTATATAAAGCAATTTCAGATTAAACTTTGTACCAAAGTACAAATTATCTCAATTAAACATATAAAATGATTTCACATTTGTATCAATGTACAAATATCTGTCTCTAGCATAGCCCATATATTCAGCTAAAACTGTGTATAGGTAGGTAGAACAATCTACCTTTATCTATCTTATCTATCCCCTTTCTCTTCTTCAAAAGAGGTCTTTGATGCTATATTATAGTACTGTTCTTCACAGAAATTTAACCTATAACTATTCTATTAAAATAATAATTACCCATAACCCTCAGAATACAAACCTTATTGGGAAAGGGGTGTAGTCTTTCATAAGGTTGCTTCCTGCTGACTTAAGGGCGATGGCATCACTTTGGGATCCTGTAAAAGCTAAAACAATGGTTAGATCTTAATGGACTGACTTTATACATCTATAACCATTCTCAGAATAGTGGTTAACACTGGAATTTTAATTAGAAGTGTGATCTGAAGGATAATCATAGAGTGCTATCTTGCATCCATTTTTGAATAATCTATTTTCTGAAAACAATCATTGATTAATGCGCACCAGGTTCTTTATTTCTCTATTTTTGCCTCTGTCTGTCTGTCTACCTGTCTCTTACTCTCTCTCTCTCTCTCTCTCTCTCTCTCTCTCTCTCTCTCTCTCTCTCTCTCTCACTCTCTCATACTCTCGCTTTTATTCTTGTTTCATTTGTAGGAGTTGTTGTGGTGGGGGTCCCGTCTCAGTTCCAGATTCTTTGTAGATAGCTGAGAGGAGTGAAGGTTATTTACAATGGAAAATTTAAGCAATGTTGAAACTCAAAGAAGATATTCATATCCTCTATGACTTTAGGAGATTTATGCAGACAGGATGTTTGAAAGGTACAGATATAGAAAGAAACAAGGTTTAAGATGAAGTCACAATAATATTGGTCTCTAAACATTCTGTCTTCTTTCTCACACCAGATGGCTTTTCTGATAGGAGACAGAATTCTTCACATTTTTTTTTTAACCAATATGCTTGGGTTTAGAGAGGGAGAAAGCCACTTGCTCCCAATCCAAATCCAGCACTAGTAATAGTCAAATCAGGACCCTGGTTTTCCTTTCTTTCTTTTTTTTTTTTTTGAGGTGTAGATCCAAGATGTAAAGCAGTAAGAATTGAGAGATTACCAAGTAGTGCATATGTGTATCAGTTGGTCTCATAGTCCATCGTTTACATTCCTACATCATCGATCACTCCTCAATTGCAGGTGAGTAATTATTCAATTTCTAGTGAACGTCTTAAAAACAGTTGTATCCATTTTCCTGTAAAGACAAAATTGAGACCCTGCCCCAGGTTTGTTAAATGTGTTTTCCTTACCAAGTATCCATTTGTCATATCAGGGATGAGCAATTACTTCTCCTCCTCAGGAAGGGAATCCTTTCTGAAGAGGACTTTTATTGTTTTGTCGGTACTCATATCTTTTCTTTCCCTCTTGAAATAAAAGCAAAACCCCTACCCCATTAAAGCACATATCCTGTCTTCCACTCTGAAGTCAACAATCTTTGAAGTAGATGGGGTGATTTATCTTGGAAGATTTCTTTATTACCCAATGTCTCTTAGCAGCTGATGGTCCCTTTTCATCAATGTTAAAAAAATTTATAGTCAATAAGGCACTGTGCAACCTCTCCCTGGGTTTACTCATTTCATTCTTCTTTTTATAAAGCATCTCTTTCAATGTGTGGTGAGACATCTCCACAACTGCCTGTCCTGTAGGATGGTGTGGTATCCCCATTATATGTTTTATATTATAGTATCCAAAAATCAGCTTCATTTTTTGGGAAACGTAAGCTGGAGCATTGTCAGTCTTAATCTAAGCGGGAATTCCCATTATGGCCATGGCTTCCAGAAGGTGAGTAAGTAAACCATTAGCCTTTTCAGAACTCAGGGAAGTGGCCCATTGCATTCCAGAGTAACTATCAATAGTATGATGTATATATTTCATCTTTCTGAATTCTTGGAAGGGAAACACATCCATTTGCCAGATCTCCTTTCTCTGTGTACCCTTAGGATTACTTCCTGCAGGTAATGACAGTTGGTTATAGAAAGAGCAAGTGTTACAATTCCTTACTATTTCATTTGCTTGATGCCAAGTGATGGAAAAATTCTTCTTTAGTCCTTTGCTGTTAACATGATGTTTCTCATGAAATTCTGTGGACTCTAGCACATTTCCTATGAGCAACTGATCTGTTTCATCATTACCCTGTGACAGAGGGCCAGGGAGACCTATGTATGCCCTGGTATGTGTTATGTACATAGGATGTATCATATCTCTGATGATATCTTGTACTTGTATGAACAGTAATGTCAGGTCTGTATCATCAGGAATGAAGTCCACAGTTTCAATATGTAAAACAACTCTTTCTGCATATTGAGAGTCAGTAATTACGTTGAGAGACTCTGTGAAATCTAACAACACCATAATAATTGCATATAGTTCTGACTTCTGAACAGAGTTATAAGGACTCTGAGCTACCTTAATTAAGTTTTCAGACTTGTAGCTAGCCTTTCCTAAATTGTTTGCATCAGTATAAAATATAGGGGCTTCAGAAATTGGTTTATCCTGTACCACATGAGGAAAGATCCAATTAGTTTCCTTTATGAATTGAATTCTCTTTTTTCAAGGATATTTATTATTAATCTCTCCTAAAAAGTCACTACAAGCCTTTTGCCAAGGTTCACTATCTGCTCATAATTGATCAATTTCTTCGTTAGTCAAAGGCACAACAATTTCTGCAGGGTCCTTTCCAGTCAATTGGCCAAGTCTTAATTTACCTTTAAAAATCAGATCAGAAATATTTTTGATATATGTTTTCAGCTTCTTGATTGGCTTATGCGGCAGAAATATCCATTATAACATAATGTTTTCCCTTCTCATTAAAATTCCTATTGGAGATTGTCTAGAGGGTAAAATAACAAGTATACAATCCATGTCTGGATCCACATGATCTTCATGTGCTTTTTGCAATTTCTTTTCCACCGACTCTAATTCTCTCTTCAGCCTCATCAGATAATTCCCTTGGACTATTTGAATCCTTTTCACTGTCCAAAGTCTTGAACATAGTCTTAACTAGCTCATAGTTTTTATACCGATAATGGGCTGTATATGAACAATATCTCCTTGTAACTTTTGATAATCGTTAAGAGTCTTAAATTTCCCCTTATTTAATTTTACCTTTTGTGACTTAATTTTTTGTGAACCTATTTTATATCCTAAATAATTGATAGAATCTCCCCTCTGTAATTTCTCTGAAGCAATTTGTAGTCCCCAATCAGGCAATATTTTCTTTAGTTCTTCAAACAATGTTTCTAGTTCTTTTGGGCTTGGGTCTGCCAACAAAATACCATCCATATAATAGTAAATGATAGATTGTGGGAAGTACTTGTGCAGTATTTCTAGTGGTTGTTGTGCAAAATATTGGCATAAGGTGGGACTATTCAACGTTCCTTGGGGAAGGATCCTCCATTAGTACCTCTTAAATGGTCCTGAATTATTAAGAGTAGGCACTGTGAAAGCAAATTTGTCTTTGTCCTGTTCCTGCAAAGGTATGGTTAAAAAACCATCCTTCAAATCAACAACTGTAATAGGCCATCCCTTAGGTAGCAGAGAAGGTAGGGGAATACCAGATTGTAAAGAGCCAATAGGTTGAATCACTTTATTAATTACTCTTAGATCCTTCACGATCCTCCAATTTCCAGATTTTTTTCTTGACAACAAAAACAGGAGAATTCCATGGACTGGTTGATTCTTCGATATGCTGAGCCTGTAACTGCTCCTGTACCAACTGTTCCAAAGCCTGAAGTTTTTCTCTTGTCAAAGGCCATTGTTGAACCCAAATAAGCTTTTCTGTTAACTATTTCAAAAGCAGTGCTGTGAGTGTCCTTTTAGGTTCTGTGGTTATTGGGCAATCCTTTTGTACATCCTGAATGGCTGGTGAATTTTCTTCATAGCACCTTAAAGCATCACTTCCAGAAACATAATTGGGTCTCTGGTTGATATCATAACTGGGAGTTATTTTAATCTGGGCATTCCATTGCAGTAGATGGTTACGACCCCAGATATTCACTGCTATGTCAGCCATATATAGCTTCAACCATCGTTTCTGACCTTCTGGTCCTCTGCATTGAAACCATCTAACACTCTGTTTCACCTGAGATATTGTCCCAATACCCAGAAATTGGATATCCGCTGCCCATAAAGGCCATCTTGGATGTGATGATTGTGGAGTTATGATAAAAACATCAGACTCCATGTTGACTAAACCCTGGATATAAATATTATCTACCCTTATTTTCAATTTTGGTTATTTTCATACATTGAAGTCTGCCAAAAAATTCATTTTGTGATTCTTCTTAGAACTTCTGATTTCTTTTTTGAATTTATTCTATTATCTAATACTGTATGATCTTCTAGATCAGGTGTTGGATGCCCTACTCATCCTGAGAATGCTGGTCTTCTACTGTGATTGGATATGATCTTACCTTCCTCGAATTTGGAGTCTGGTTTCTGGGTGCTCCCGGGGGAAGCCCCAAAAGGTGTTTCCTGATGGTAAAGGATTGCCTTCTTTGTCCCTGGTAGATCTACATTCATTGGTCCAATGCTGTCCCTTGCCACACCTTCTCCATAATCCAGAAGCCTATGGCCTTCTGTTTGAATTAAACTTAGATCGGGTATTATTTCCAATAGTTCCTTGTGTACAATTCCTTCTTATATAGCCTTTTTTACCACAGTTGAAACTAGTGATGCCTTGGTACCTCACCCTAATATTAGCAATGGCTTGGCCTACCCAATTCTCCTCATCACAATGGAGAGATTCATCATTGATTGCATATTGAATCCACTCTTCTATAGGCGCGGCTCTGATCTTTAAAGGCATAAGCATTCTTCTGCATTACAGATTAGAATGGTCAAAGGTCAGAGAAAGTATTAATTGCTTCCTAACTTCTGGATCTGATATTGCTCTATGTACAGCCGTGGTAAGCCTCTGTAGAAAGTTGGTATAAAGCTCTTTTAAGCCTTGTTTGACTTTAGTATAACGCTCAATTTTTTGGCCTGGGTCCAAAATCTTTTTCCAAGCATTAAGTGCAGCAGTATGGCATAGCAATAAAGTATGCTTGTCATAAGTAGTTTGAGCCCACATCAGCCCAAAGATAACTTCATTAAGGATTTTGTTCTGAGAAGCAAAGAAACTCCTAATTTTTCCTTGTTGTTCTAAGGTCCTGGCCTCCTCTCTAAACAAGCTTCTCCACTGCAAATTCTGAATTTGGTCCAAGACAACACCTGTTAGCTGCATCCAATCCATTGGTTGGATCCGGTTTTTTGCTGACCATGAGTTTAAAAACTGCTTTATATAAGTACAGTGTATACCATTTAATGATATTGTCTCTTTAAAATCCTTGATGTCTCTCATATGTACTGGCTCATAGCTATATTCTACATATTCTGAAGATCCCCCAGATGCTTTCTTTGTATGAATAGTAGCTGGGAACAATAGTAATGGTGAAGGGGGTAGCCCCGTCATGTTTACCACCTTAGGTAGAGTAGTAACTCTGGTACCATATCCCATTGGGGGTTGACCTAAACTGTTCTGAACATAAGATGCATCACTACCCCTTTCCAGTATTTCAATACAGTCATCTCATTCTTGAATTTTGGATACTACCTGTTCCCATTCTTGGATATTGTATACTACTGGTTCCCATTTATGGATTTTGGATACTAAATGGCTTCCATTCCTGGAGTTTAGATACTATTGATATTTATAGAGCTTTATTTTCCTGTGGAAGCAGTCCTTCCAAAGACCTCACTGAACCAGCAATTTTTCAATTCCCAATATTAACATAATTAATGATTTTCATGTTTTCATCATTAATTCAGTCCACAATTTTCTTGTTTTCATTATTTACATAGAGCCTATATTTTTCTTGTACAGTGTTATCCATATTCAAAGAGGAAGCCTTATCTGGAAGCTTGTTGTAACCAATTTCTGGAGTATCAATCTTATCTGCCATTTTAGTGTTAGAAATTTCCACATCACATATCCTGGACAGCAACTGTTGATTTACATTTTTTACCTCTTTAACCTCATTTCCTATTTTTGTGTTTGATATTTCCATATCACATATTTTGGACAGGATTTGTTGATTTCCATTCTTTACCTCTTTCGCCTCTTCTGCCACTGTAGCTTTTGAATTTTCCATATCACATAATCTGGACAGCAATTGTTGAATTCCGTATGTCACCTCTTTTATCATTCTCTTATTTTGAAACACAAAATAGAAAAACAAGCTAAAAAATAGTAGGACTGTGGTATTGAAGCCTTCAAGATATTCAACCCGAAATTTGTCAATCACCATGGAAAAGTATGACCTGAAGTCATTAATAGAATAATTTTTAGCCAATGCATCAATTCAGGTGTAATGACAATGTTTGGTCCACATGTGTCACAGTAGTGTTCAATGCTCTGCTAACTATATGGCAGATGCCGAGACTCTCAGGAGCAGGAGGCTACCTACAGACCCGACCTGGTCTTGAAGGGCCCCAGCAGGAAGAATACAATCCTTGGAAAAAGCAAATTCTCACAAATTAAGACAGGATATCAATCACAAAATAGAAGGTTTTTTGTTTCCTTTGTTCACTTGAGAGTACACAGTAGAAATTACAGTTTCTCGGGTCACAATCAGCGACCATGAGGGCTGGCTGGGGCAGAGGGTCATGAACATACATTAAACTTGGCTACTCAGACTAGATGGGCAGAGCCGCTGCACAGGCAGTCAGTAGCAGGCCCAGGGGACAGCAGACCATGCGAGCAGGGCGGAAAACTGTGCCTGAGTGCTGTGCTGACAGGCAGAGCAGGAATTTCAGGGCAAGTGATAGGGAGCTTTAAGTCCAGGTACTGGATTTCAGGCACCCAAAGCTGAACAGTCTGTATGTCCCCTTCCCTTTTACAGTGTTCAAAACACAAAGGGACCCCATATGCCCGAGGGCACAGGCCCGAGGACATTGGGTGCCAGATGTAGGCAGAGTTTTACTTACAAGGTACCAGTCCAAGATTAATATTAATTAAAATATAAACCAATACTCATGATACAGATAACAGCTTATAGTGGTGCCTAAATAGCAATGGACGATGGATTCCAAACTGGTCTTTCCAACAACCAGGAATCAGGAACAACAGTCCCCCCAGGTTCTCAGCAGCCCCTTATCAATGTGGTTGGCCACACCCCCTCCAGAATCCTGGGATCCTGAATAAGCATCTTCAGACCTTAGCAGCTGACACCTGAATCCCACCACATGTAATGACTAGTTTTATGACAGCTGGACACATTTTAGAGTTATCTGAAGCAGGGAAACTCAGCTGAAAATTGCCATCATAATCTCTGGCTGTAGCTATATTTTGAAATAATGATTAATGTAGAATATTTCAGTCCTTTATGTATATTGCCATTTAAGGGCTGGTTCAAGGTTCTATGAGAACTCATCCTGAGCAAGGCACGATAAGAAAGTCTGTAAGTAGCACCTCTCTATGGCCTCTGAATTATCTCCTACTTCTATAATTTTGCCTTTGCTGAGTTCCTGTTCTGACTTCTTTAAATGAAAAACAGTGACGTAGCAGTAAAAGTCAAGTAAATCCTTTCCTTTCCAATTTGCTTTGGTTAGAGTATTTCATCAGAGCAATAGTAATGCTAACTAAGACAAGACTAAAAACAACAGAACCACTTTTGAGCACCAGCAAGGGAGCTCAGACTATAACTAAACCTCAGGATACATTCCTTGTTTCTCCCCATTTTATCCCAGCACCAGCTAGGCAGCTGGACCTTGTCTCCACATCTGGTGGAATTCCACTGCACTGCTGTAGCCTTAACCAGTCTACAAGCAGGTGAGATACCTGACTCCAGGCTGTATCCCCTCTTTTTCCACCCATTGGATGCTGTCTTGCCAAGACCCACTGAACATATTTTAGTTATGCAAAGATATATTTCAATTAGGTAGGTAATCTTCAAAAACTTCTAAGACCTATAGAATATGGCATTTAAAATTATTTTAAGGACTTAAACTTTTATGGACACTGTACAGGTCTGTTCTTGGCAGCATCAATATACTTCAAGAGAAAAATGGGCACCAAAGAAACTCCATGTAGAGTCTACTTTCTTTGTGGCAACAGTTAGCCACTGGACAAGAGCCTGTTCTTGCATAGACTGCTAGACAGTATGGTGTTTACACTGTGCATGCAGGTTTCATAGGAAAGTGACCTCTGAACTTTGGCAGAACAAGCTGAGAGGGTCCTTCAGGTTCCTGCTTTGCAGAGAAAACTGTCAGACATTTTTCAGGACTCAAGGAGAAGCAACTTGTGAACTATACCAGAATGGGCAGAGCAGATTTTCTACTTCACTGAGATGAAAAGAGACTCTGGAGCCTGTAGGCTGAAGATGGATGCCCCATCTTTATAAAGGAACTTTGGGTGACTGTCCAGGCAGATAGGTGTTATCTCTGTCATTTCAAGATTTTGGAAGTTCCTTGCACTTCCTGTTTACCTGGGTAAATATTATATCTTTCTATGGATTTTGATGTAGTTGAAGATTAGACAGTTACAGGTATAGTTTTTCTTAGCTATTTTAAAAGTTATATTGGATATGAAACTTTAGATTCACAGGGATAAGGTAGATGATAGAGTATTTTCTTTAATTTTGCTAAATTCAAATAGACTAGATATAATAATTTTAATTCTTTCTTGGTAGCTATTTTGTTATATGTAATTTTGTAATGTTAAAATTTAAACCTTCGTTTTTGATTAGACAGAAATGGGGAGATGATGTGGGAATGTCTTTTTGTATGCTGTGCACATTAATCTATAAATAAAGGACTGTTTTTTCTATGGCAGGAACCATAGAAGAAGTATGTGGCGATTCTGAATAGGTAGGAGAATGAGGGCAGAGTCAGATCAGATCGAGTCAGGCACCCAAAGAAAAAGCCCTTAAGAAACACAGGTAAGCCATGGGCTATGTGGCTGACAGTTTAATGGAAATGGATTGAGTCAAGATGAAAGTGCAAGCTATCAAGGTACCTAAGACATAGACCAAACAGCATGAAGTTTATATAAGCTTCTAAGTCATTTTTGGGAGGAAAAGCAGCGGTGGGTAGCTAAGGGTTCTGGGGCAGCAGGACTATGGGTCTGGGACCAGAAAATCTTATTGTAACAGAAATTAGAAAGAAATAAAAACCAAGGGAATTCTGGAAATGGAGAAATTGGAGAAGCAAACAGGAACTGCAGATGCAAGCATCACCAACAAAATAGAAGATGTGGAGGAGAGAATCTCAGGTGTTGAAGATATAATACAGAAAGTAGATTCTTCAGAAATATAAATGTTAAGTCCAATAAGTATCTAACACAAAACATCTAAGAAGTCTGGGACACCATGAAAAGATCAATCCTAAGAATAATAGGAATAGGAGACAAATCCATAGGCACAGAAAACATTCAACAAAACCATAGAAGAAAGCTTTTCCAACAAAAAGGACACACCTAAAAGGTGAAGGAAGCTTACAAGACACAAAATAGGCTAGATTCATTTATATTTGCATTTTGCTGATGGCAACTTTAATATCATTCTGAAAATAAAGTCCTGTGCCTTCTGGACTTGCCTATGACAAGGATTATTCTTTTGTTTCTTTGTGAGTTTAGGTCAACATGAGTCTCACAACAAATTCTACTTACTTTTCTCAAGATAACAGAACAAAGACTGTGCCACTAAAGTTCTAAAGATTATTAAAACCAAACTCTCCTGACTTCCACATCAAAAACTATCTAATTATTAACAAGATTCTAATGATCAGTAAAGTCAGACTTCTTTGACCTCCACATTAGAAAAGATTATCTAATTATTAACTAGATTCTAAAGGTTCATTAAATAAAACTCTTTTGGCCTCCATATAAGAAAATGATTATGTAATTAGCAACTAAACTAGAAAGATATTAAAATTAGACTTTTATGACCTACATATTAAAAATGACAATCTAATTATTAAGTAGATTCTAACAATCAATATAATCAAACTTTTCTGATCTCCATGTGAAAAGTTATTTTTAAATATTTTATTAATTTAAGTATTTTAGCAGTTATCCAAAATCATTTTTATTAAATATACTCATGTTTGCTTTGAGTGTCACCAAGTAAGGTTGATGTATCACACTACACAGTGAAGGCTAGTGACTCAGTAGGACTGAATGTTTTGTAGAGGGAAAACGGGATGTAGTCTCAAACCTTCATTTACTGCTAGTATTCTCTGTGTGGCCAAAGCCCTGAAACTCCTGGGCACAGCTTTATATCCCTGGAGGAATGACTTAGGCCTAGACAAAGAAAAGTAGAATTATATAAATCAATATGGGCTGAAGCTTTGCAAGAAAATTAATAGATTTTTTGTAATATTTTTTATGGAATATTTTATAATGTAGTTTTAAAAGCTATTGTACATGTCAAGAAAGCCAAGAAATAGTTGCTTAGACATTTTAAAACATATATGAAGACATTTCTACAAATCAAGCCTTTTGCTTGTGATTTGCCATTATAATTATGATACATATTATTTCACTAATATGTTAGTCTTTATGATGACTGTCTACTTGAATTTTATTACTTACCATCAGTAAATTTGTATTATGATTTAAAACATCTTTAAGCATCCATAATTTATTAAAGCCATACAAGTAAATCTGTATTCAACCTTCCTTCTTGTAGAGAAATTATTTTCTTTTATTATTCTAAAAATTAGAGAATTGTAATTGCAGGCTGAGTTTTACTTACAAGGCACCAGTCCCAGATTAATATTTATTAAAACATAAACCAACACTCACGATACAGGTAACAGCTTATAGTGGCACCTAAACAAGGACTGGAGTATCTGAGCAATGGATGATGGATTCCAAACCAGTCTCTCCAGCAGCCAGGAACCAGGAACAACAGTCCTCCCAGGGTCCCAGCAGCCCCTTATCAATGGGGTTGGCCACACCCCCTTCAGGAGCCTGGGACCCTGGATAAACTTCTTCGGACCTTATCAGCTGACACCTGAATCCAACTACATCTCCCCCTTTTGTCTAACTACGAAGGTTCTAAACTAAGACTATGTACAATATGAGTTATTATGAGGTAGTATCTAGGAGAGGATAAGGTACAAATTACAACCAAAATCTAACACATTTATATGTACATCATATCTTTTTAGAATATTGTAGATGGTAGGGTGTATAAATTACTTCAAAAGGTTCATCTGGGAAAGTGAAAATTCAAAGCCCGAATGTTCCTTCTAAGGGATACTAGGGTAGTAACCTTAAATACCTATTCTTCAACCCCTTCAAGACCTGAGAAGGATGATGCATCACCTGAAAGTCAGCAGTATGTGGAAGTAGAAGTTTCCAAAATTTGGGAGAGGAGAGTATCACAGCTACCTGGACAATCACCTCTGGTTTGTATGCCATTGGAGCATCTATCATATTGGCTACAGGCCTATGGTTTCTGACAGGTCTTTTAAGAAGCAGGGCAATTTTGGAGGGACTGTCTGATCCTGTCCAGGCAGATTTTTTCAGTTTCCATCTATCAACTTGTTCATCCAGCTTGGACATCATGTGTGTACTGTCAGCAATCAAGGTAAGGGCAGTTCTTTACACAACCGGCCATTCTCTGCCAAAAGGACAAACTCCAAAGGAGTATCCTCGATGCTCAACACCATCTCGGGAAAGGGGCATTGACACCAGGAGTCGTCATGTCTCTCGTGGCAGAATTCCAAATGTTCAATGCAATATTCTCTGGGTCTATGAAATGGTTGAAGATTCCTGTCTATCTATAATATTCTAACCTGTATCTGAGATGACTGTGATATGGTACTGGAAGTAATGTTGACTACAGTTTTTATCATCTTAAGGATTAAACCCTGCACTAAAATTAGAATACCTGTATAAGGGTGTATGATCTCTGAACAATGACTTTTAGCATGACTATCAATGATTAGGCATGGGTATATATGCCATGTAAAGTGGCCACAGCATTTTAGACATGTTTATACATATATATCATCTAAAAAGAGGTATATAAAACATCTTGTGCATATATCATAACTAGTGCAACCATACATTATATCTAGTATAGTTAAATGAAGGTAATAATGGCATAGTGGACATGACAATAATATGCAAATATTTTAAACAGAGGTATAAGCATATATAAAATATAGCAATTACAGATTGAATTTTACATAATAGTTACAGATTCAGATTTATATCGATGAATATGTTGTTTTGGTGATATAAAGCAATTTCAGATTAAACTTTGTACCAAAGTACAAATTATCTCAATTAAACATATAAAATAATTTCACATTTGTATCAATGTACAAATATCTGTCTCTAGCTTAGCCCATATATTCAGCTAAAATTTTGTATAGGTAGGTAGAACAATCTACCTTTATCTATCTTATCTATCCCCTTTCTCTTCTTCAAAAGAGGTCTTTGATGCTATATTCAGTACTGTTCTTCACCCAAATTTAACCTATAACTATTCTATTAAAATAATAATTACCCATAACCCTCAGAACACAAAACTTATTGGCAAAGGGGGTGTAGTCTTTCATAAGGTTGCTTCCTGCTAACTTAAGGGTGATGGCATCACTTTGGGTTCCTGTAAAAGCTAAAACAATGGTTAGATCTTAATGGACTGAATTTATACATCTATAACCATTCTCAGAATAGTGGTTAACTTCATCTGGAATTTTAATTAGAAGTATGATCTGAAGGATAATCATAGAGTGCTATCTTGCATCCATTTGTGAATAATCTATTTTCTGAAAACAATCATTGATTAGTGCGCACCAGGTTCTTGATTTCTCTATTTTTGTCTCTGTCTGTCTGTCTGTCTGTCTGTCTGTCTTTCTACCTGTCTCTTACTCTCTCTCTCTCTCTCTCTCTAATACTCTCCCTTTTATTCTTGTTTCATTAGTAGGAGTTGTTTGGGTGGGGGCCCCTCTCAGTTCCAGATTCTTTGTAGATAGATGATAGGGGTAAAGGTTATTTACAATGGAAAATTTAAGCACTGTTGAGACTCAAAGAAGATATTCATATCCTCTATGACTTTAGGAGATTTATGCAGACAGGATGTTTGAAAGGTACAGATATAGAAAGAAACAAGTTTTAAGATGAAGTCACAATAATATTGGTCCCTAAACATTCTGTCTTCTGTCTCACACCAGGTGGCTTTTCTGATATGAGACTGAATTCTTCACATTTTCTTTACCAATATGCTTGGGTTTAGAGAGGGAGAAAGCCACTTGCTCCCAATCCAAATCCAGCACTAGTAATAGTCAAATCAGGACCCTGTTTTTTTTTGGTTTTTTTTGAGGTATAGATGCAAAATGAAAAGCAGTAAGAATTGAGAGATTACCCAATAGTGCATATGTGTATCAGTTGGTCTCATAGTCCATTGTTGACATTCCTACATCATCGATCACTCCTCAATTGCAGGTGAGTAATTATTCAATTTCTAGTCAATGTCTTAAAAACAGTTGTATCCATTTTCCTGTAAAGACAAAATTGAGACCCTGCCCCAGGTTTGTTAAATGTGTTTTCCTTACCAAGTATCCATTTGTCATATCAGGGATGAGCAATTACTTCTCCTCCTCAGGAAGGGAATCCTTTCTGAAGAGGACTTTTATTAGTTTTTTTGTACCCATATCTTCTCTTTCCCTGTTGAAACAAAAGCAAAACCTCTACCCCATCAAAGCACATATCCTGGATTCCACTCTGAAGTCAACACATGTTTGAAGTAGATGGGGTGATTCATCTCGGAAGATTTCTTTATTACCCAATGTCTCTCAGCAGCTGATGTTCCCTTTTCATCAACATTAAGAAAATTAAAAGTCAATAAAGCACTGTGCAACCTCTCCCTGAGTTTACTTATTTCATTCTTCTGTTTATAAAGCATCTCTTTCAATGTGTGGTGAGATATCTCCACAACTGCCTGTCCTGTAGTATGGTGTGGTACCCCCGTTATATGTTTTATATTATAGTATCCAAAAATCAGCTCTACTGTAAACACAGCAGACCACATAGGCACAGTTAACAACCACACCTGGTGGAAAAATCGCAGTATAGATAGGCACAAGTTCAAACCATAACAGTTGGAATAGGCACAGGCACAAAACACATCAATTGGAAAAATACATGAGTAAACACTAGCATAATAATAATTTACACAAAAGAAAGAACAATATGGTACCACCAGAACCTAAGGATCTTACAATACCAAAACCTCAACATTCCAATGCAGCTGAAGTATGATAAAATAAACTTAAATATATCACCACAAAGATGATAGAGGCTCTTAACATGGAATTGAAAATTTCCTAAAGTGAGTTGAGGAAAAGACAAGCAAAATATTGGGAAAAATTTTAAATCCCTTAAAAAAGGCAAAGAAAGTCAAGGAAAAAAATCAACCAAGCAGCTGAAGGAAATAGTTCAGGACCTGAACACTGAAATAGAATATGATGTGTAAATGTCTTTCTGTATGCTGTGACTATCAATTTTGAAATAAAGGACTATTTTGGCTATGGCTGGCACCATAGAAGTAGTAGGTGGAGAATCAGAATAGTTAGGAGAAGGAGAGTAGAGTCAGATCAGATCGAGCCAGGTAACTAAAGAAGAAACATATAAGGAACACAGGCGAGCCATGGGTCACGAGGCAGCACAGATTAATGGAAATGGGATGAGTTAAGATGAATGAGAAAGTTAGCAAGGCACCTGAGACATAGGCCAAACAGCATGAAGTTAATATAAGTATCTAAATTATTTATGGGGGACTAAGCAGCAGTAGGCAGATAAGCGGTCTGACACAGATCTGTGGGTCTGGACCTCTGGCCGGCTGGGGTCAGAAAACTTGACTGTAACAGATGGTATCCCAACATGGGCCAAACACCCACATAAATCCAGAGATGGATTAGAAAGGGCTCTAGAGCACAAGCACAGAAACTGAGTCAAAGCAGATTCTAAATTGTATATCTGAAGTAAGTCATTGTTCAGAGATCGTGTGGCTTTTGGGCCACACTGAAAATCGAAGTGGTGGACTGGAAGCAGGGAGCATAAGCTGCAACCAGGCCAGTACCTGAAGTCACACAGAAGACTCAGTAGCATATGATAGATTTAAGGTTTCTGTTTATATTGAACAAAAAAGGAAACCAATTTGAAGACTGTTTCTTAGTAGCAGCATTTTCTTGGATCTTCTCTGTCTGCTAGTGGTGAACAGAGATGAACTCCTTTAAGAGAACTTGCTGATTCAGCTTTATCTCCAAAAACTATGTGGCTCTTTAAGAGAGTGTGAGTATTTTAAATGCTCTTCTGTGTAGACGGAGTTTTACTTTCAAGGAGCCAGTCCAAAATTAATATTTATTAGAATATAAATTAACACTCACAATATTAGTAAGGTCAAATCTGAATCATTAGGAATGAAGTCAGCAGTTTCAATATGTAAAACAACTCTTTCTGCATATTGAGAGTCAGTGATTACATTGAGAAGCTCTGTGAAATCCAACAACACCATAATAATTGCATATAGTTCTGACTTCTGGACAGAGTTATAAGGGCTCTGAGCCACCTTAATTAAGTCTTCAGACTTGTAGCCAGCCTTTCCTAAATTGTTCACATCAGTATAAAAGGTGAGGGCTCCAGAAATGGGTTTATCATGAACCACATGAGGAAAGATCCAATTACTTTCCTTTATGAATTGAATTCTCTTGTTTCAAGGATATTTATTATTAATCTCTCCTAAAAAGTCACTACAAGCCTTTTGCCAAGGTTCACTGTCTGTCCATAATCGTTCAATTTCTTCATTAATCAAAGACACAAAAATTTCTGCAGGGTCCTTTCCAGACAATTGGCCAACTCTTAATTTACCTTTAAAGATCAGATCAGCAATATTTTTGATATATGTCTTCATCTTCTTGCTTGGCCTATGTGGCAGAAATATCCATTCTAATATAATGCTTTCTCTTTGCATTAAGATTCCTGTTGGAGATTGTATAGAGGGTAAAGTAACAAGCATGCAATCCAGGTCTGGATCCACACGATCCACATGTGCTTCTTGAAGTTTCTTTTCCACCAACGATAATTCTTTCTCAATCTCATCAGATAATTCTATTGAACTATTTAAATCTTTGTCACCATCCAAAGTCTTGAACAAATTAACTAGCTCATAGTTTTTTATACCAATCATGGGCCGTATATGTGTGATATCTCCCAGTAACTTTTGAAAATCATTAAGAGTCTTCAATTTATCTCTATTTAATTTTACTTTTTGTGGCCTAATTTTTTGTAAACCTATTTTATATCCTAAATAATTGATAGAATCTCCCCTCTGTACTTTTTATGGAGCAATTTGTAGTCCCCAATCAGGCAATATTTTCTTTAGTTCTTCAAAGAATGTTTCTAATGTCTTTGGGTTTGGGTCTGCCAACAAAATATTATCCATATAATGGTAAATGATAGATTGAGGGAAGCGCTTGCGTAGTATTTCTAGTGGTTGTTGTACAAAATATTGGCATAAGGTGGGACTATTCAACATTCCTTGGGGAAGGACTCTCCATTGGTACCTCTTAACTGGTCCTGAATTATTAAGAGTAGGCACTGTAAAAGCAAATTTGTCTTTGACCTGTTCCTGTAAAGGTATGGTAAAAAAACAATCCTTCAAGTCAATAACTGCAATAGGCCATCCCTTAGGTAGCAGAGAAGGCAGGGGAATACCAGATTGTAAAGAGCCAATAGATTGAATCACCTTATTAATTGCTCTTAAATCCATTACCATCCTCCATTTTCCAGATTTTTTCTTGACAACAAAAACAGGAGAATTCCATGGACTGGTTGCTTCTTCGATATGCTGAGCCTGTAACTGCTCCTGTACCAACTGTTCCAAAGCCTGAAGTTTTTCTCTCATCAAAGGTCATTGTTGAACCCAAATAGGCTTTTCTGTTAACCATTTCAAAGGCAATGCTGTGAGTGTCCTTTTAGGTTCTCTGGTTATTGGGCAATTCTTTTGTACAACCTGAATGGCTGGTGAATTTTTTTCATAGTACCTTAGAGCGTCATTTTTGGAAACATAATTGAGTCTCTGGTTGATATCAGAACCAGGAGGGATACTAATCTGGGTATTCCATTGCATTAGAAGGTCACGATCCTACGGAATTCACTGCTATGTCAGCCATATATGGCTTCAACCGTCCTTTCTGAACTTCTGGTCCTATGCATTCAAGCCATCTCACACTCTGTTTTACTTGAGATATTGTTCCAATACCCAGAAACTGGATATCTACTGCCCGTAAAGGCCATCTGGGGTGCCCTGATTGTGGGGTTATGATTGAAACATCAGCCCCTGTGTCGACAAAACCCTGGTTATAAATATTATCTATCCGTATCCCCAATTTTGGTTTTTGTTCATTTATTGAAGTCTGCCAAAATATTCGTTTTGTGAATCTTTTTGGAATTTCTGAATTTTCTTTTGAATTTATGTTATTATCTAATATCATATGGTTTTCTAGATCAGGTTTTGGATGCTCTATTCATCCTGAGAATGCTGGCCTTCTCCTATGACCGGATATGATCTCACCATCTTTGAATTTTTAGTCTGATTTTTGGGGGCTTCCCGGGGGAAGCCCCGAAAGGCGTTTCCCGATGGCAGAGGGTAGCCTTCTGTATCCCTGGTAGATCTACATTCATTGTTCCAATGCCGTCCCTTGCCACACCTTCTGCATAATCCAGAAGGCAATGGCCTTCTGTTTGAATTAAACCTAGATCGGGTATCATTTCCAAGAGTACCTTGTGTACAGTTCTGTCTTATATGGCCTTGTTTACCACAGTTGAAACAAGTGATGTCTTGGTTCCTCACCCTAACATTAGCAACAGCTTGGCCTACCGAATTCTCCTCATTGCCATGGAGACATTCAGCATTGATTACATATGAATCCATTCTTCTACAGGTGCAGCTCTGATCTTTAAAGGCATTAGTATTCTTCTACATTCTGTATTAGCATTATCAAAGGCCAGAGAAAGTATTAATTGCTTCCTAACTTCTGTATCTGATATTGCTCTATGAACAGCTGTGGTGAGCCTCTGTATAAAGTCGGTATAAGGCTCTTTTAAGCCTTGTTTGACCTTAGTATAATGCTCAATTTTTTGACCTGGGTCCAAAATCTTTTCCCAAGCATTCAGTGCAGCAGTATGGCATAGCAATAAAGTATGCTCATCATAAGTAGATTGAGTCCTCACATCAGCAAACATGCCTTCACCAAGGATTTGGTCCTGAGAAGCAAAGAAACCCCTAATTTTTCCTTGTTGTTCCAAGGTCTTGGCCTCCTCTAAACCAGCCTCTCCACTGTAAATTCTGACTTTGGTCCAAAACAGCAGCTGTTAGCTGCATCCAATCAGTTGGTGGAATCCGGTTTTTGCTGACCATGAATTTAGAAGCTGCTTCACATAAGTAGAGTGTATACCATGCATTGATATTGCCTCTTTAAAATCCTTGATATCTCTCATATGTACTGGCTCATAGGTATACTCTACATATTCTGAGGATCCCCCAGGTGTTATCTTTGTCTGAATACTTGGGTAGAGTATCTCTAGTACCATAATATCCCATTGGGGGCTGACCTGAACTGTTCTGAGCATAAGATGCATCACTACCCTTTTCCAGTATTGCAATGCGTTCCTCCCATTCTTGAATTTTGGATATTACGGGGTCCCATTCCTGGATTTTGGATATTACTGGTTTCCACTCTTGAATTTTAGATAATATTGAATTTTCTAGAGCTTGAGTGTCCTGATGAAGCAGTCCTTCCAAAGACCTCACCAAGTCAGCAATTTTTCGATCCCCATCATTTACATAATTAATGATTTTCTTGTTCTTGTCATTAATGTAATCAACAAGTTTCTTGTTTTCATCATTTACATAGAGCCTATATTTCTCTTGTACAGTGTTATCCTTATCTACAGAGGAAGACTTATCTGAAAGCTTGTTGTAACCAGTTTCCAGAGTATCCATCCTTTTGGCCATTTTAGTGTTTGACAGTTCTATTTCATATACCTTGGACAGCAATTGTCGATTTACATTTTGCACCTGTTTAACCTCATCTGCCACTGTAGAGTTCAATAGTTCCATAATACATAATCTGGACAGTAATTGTTGGTTTCCATTTGACAACTCTGTCATCATCCTCTTATTTTGAAATATAAAATAGAGAAATAAGCCAAAAAATAGTAGGATTGCGGTATTGAATCCTTCAAGATATTCATTTAAAAATGTATCAACCACCACAGCAAAATATGACCTAAACTCTTCAAAAGAATAATAGTCCACCATTGCATCAATTCAGATGTAATTACACCATTTAGTACACAGGTGTCACAGTAGCGTTCAATTCCTTGCCCACTGTATGGTAGATGCAGAGACTCTCAGCAGCGGGAAGCTGTGGGCTGAAAACTGAGTGCTGGAGCGGGATGAAAACTGAGCGCTGCAGCGGGGTGAAAGCAGAGCCAGGTGCTATGGCAGGCCGGCGAGTTGAAAACCATGCCTGCATACTGAGCTGAAATCTCGTGTTTGTGCACTGAGCTGAAATCTTGTGTTTGTCTACTCAGCTGAAATCTAGCACTTGGTAGAGAGGACAATTAAGAAGAGCTGCTGCAAAGTACTTGGGTTTGGTTCTCTGCAGCCACAGTTGTCTATAACTCTTATTACAAGGAACCCAACACCTCCTTCTGGCCTCCGATTACATTGCAAGAACATACAGACAAGTAGGCAAACACACAGACACATAAATACAATAGTTGAAATATCCATTTCATGTTTAGTATTTATTTACAGTGGAACAGTGAAAAATGTTTATTCTTGTTTTGTAATTATACAATATACTTTACCAAAAACATGAGGACCTCTTATTTGGCACTAAGTATCAACTTTTCCCATAGCCCTCTCCCCTCCATAAAAATTAAATTAACTATCCTTTTACTCTAAATTTCTATTAACATCAATATAAAAAATACTTTTCAAATTTTAATATTAGAATACAATTACATCATTTTCCCCTTTCACCTACTCTCTGTAAACTCTCCAATGTTTGTCCATGTCAAATCATCTACTCTCTTTCAACTTTACATTCTACAGGAGAGTAGATGTGGAACTTGTCTTTCTGTGCCTGGTTTCTTTCCTTCAGCATGACACTCCTCACTTCCATACATAACACAAGTAAGATTAAATTTGAATGACATCACAGAATTCTATCACATGGACAACAGTGTCTTTAGCTGTCAATAATAGTAGAGTCTTAGGGTAGTTTGTCTTCTGGGGTTGTAATAGTCCCACACATATTTCTCAGCTGAAGACTTATAATCAGACACTGTAGGATTCTGCATGGCTTCTGGCAGAATAACCATGAAGAGATAACTAGTAGGCATTTATAGTGCAACCTGTTGCCATCTGCTATTTCTTTCTCCACAAAGGATGGTTGTATTAAATTGTGCTTCCTTGCTTTGGGGCTGGACTGGTGTGGAAAGTCCTGTGAAGGGTCTATTCTCCCTCAAGACACAACTCAGACATATTGTGGTTTTGTAGTCACAAGAAAGCTGCCAGTAATGTGAAGTGTGCCTGTTCTCTGACTGCACAGGTTTCCACATGACACAGCAGCAATTCTAGAGGCTCCATTTGTGTGCTTTAACCTAAGAGCAGGGACATCAGTCTCTGCCTGTTGTATCTCATTGAATTGGAGCAAACATGGAGACCAATACAAGATTCTCTGCCTACTCCATCCAACAGGTGCCTAATTGATAAAATAGTAATATCAAGTCCAGCCTTGTTTAATAAATGTTTGTATGTTTTAAGATAAAAGAACTTTAGTGCTGGGAAGAGAAAGTGTGTTCTAATTCTAGAGCCAAATGGCCTCAGGCCATCTTACCTTCCATTTTAGTGACCCCCAACTTTCTATATGACCTATTATCTTTGTGACTATTAGCTAATCTTTCTGAGTATGTGGAGAAATCACAAACTTCTACCAATCAAAATTCTAGTAATGTCATAAAATATCTAAGGTCTGTACCTGAGAGTTTTCCACATGGTATAATCACATTACTGTTGTGGGTCTATGCTTTTGTACATTGTAAACATTTGTCACTCCTATTTGTTTAATACAATTCCAATTGGTCAAGTAGCTAGACAGGAAGTATAAGAAGGGATAGCAGACTAGGAGAATTCTGGAAAGCAGAAGAGCAGAACACAGCCTCCAGCAGATGCTGAGGAAAGGTGATGAGAATGCTACTCTGAGAAGAGGTATCAACCCATGGGGCTAAACAAGGTAAGAATCATGGATTAGTTTAAGAGTTAGCAAGTAATAAGCCTTAGGCATAGACCCAAAACACTTGAAATTAATATAAACCTCTGTATGTTTGTTTGCGAATAAGTAGCTATTAGATTTCTGGGACTGCAGGTATGGACCTTGGGTCTAGACTGGGCTAGAAACTTCCTATTACACCTTAGCTAATGCTTACATCGATAAATTTGAAAAAGGCCTTTGTTTACATTTTTTTTTTTGGTAGATTGTTGCCATGTTAGAATAAGGTATTACGGGAAACATTATTCAAGTTTTCTAAGCTATAGTCCCTCACAGTTGGCTTTAAGAGAAACTATTTTTTTTGAGTGAGTGATATTTCTGAGACACAGAGGAGGGACTATTTTAGAAGAGATAGATACTAGGTGTCAGACTGAGGAGGAAACAATGTAGTAAAGAAAGGGTATTCATAATGTCACAGTCTTGAGATAAATAAGTACACTGGCATTATGAAGTCTATTCAATTGTGTAATAATAGGCACTAGTAATTTTTCATAAAAGTACCAAAATACACTAAATATTATGTGATGCTGATGAAAGAACAGATAAGCTAAAACACAAAATGTAAAATAAGGTCAATAAAAAGTTTTCCCAAGAATCAATTCATCTTTAAATTATAGTGATGGATTATACTCTGAATCACCAACAGTTCTTAAGAAAGAATCAAATATAGGACAGTTTAGTTCAGAGGCCCATCTCTCTTAAGTGTACTTTTATTGTTATAAGCATTGTGCTGCCTTATAAATGTGCTAGAAAAAGTATCGCCCTGGCTATGAAGCTTATTGACATTTTTCATTTAAATGTAGATTTTTTTATTTGGATTTTAGAACAATATTCCTAGCAAAACAGAACATTGCTTACTTTCATGTTAAATAATGAGAATAACCATAACTTTGGGTTATTGAACTTTATCTTGGCTTCCTTTGTAGCTATTTTGTGATCTTTATACAACATTACAAAATTTGAGCAAACTTTTCTGACTTCTGTATTAAAACAATGATGATATGATTATTAACTAGATTCATGATTACTGTGAACGTTGGTGATTATAATCATCATACCATAGTGTATAGTCCAAAACTGTGATAGAGATAGTTAAACTAAATGCTTTTGTGCAGGGAATGTGGCAATTTATAAAGCAGTGTAGGTTAAGTTAGACATGTCCACTTAGGCTCAAGTAGTTGAATACTTGGTGACCCTTAGTGGTGCCCTTTGTGGAGGTTTAGGTCATATCAATCATTGTTATTATCTCTAGACAATTGTGCTTATCCAGTTTTACATATGCACTAGTGGGATGAGGTGAATTCTAATACCTTTCTTTAAGACTCTATGGTATGTTCACTAGATAGTCACTTTGATTTCTAAATTCTTCCACTATGAGCTGTGGGATACTGATTGTTCTTTCTGTCCCATTACCTTTAGAAAACAAATGTCTTTCATGGTTGAACTAGACAACATTAAAAAACAAACAACTTTCTTTAGTGAAAACTTAATATATATTTTATAATTCCACATGTGTGATTGATAAGTATGCCTTGTTATCTTAGTTTTATAACTGACCAAAAGTAAAATAAGTAGCTCTAAGGGTTCAATTACTGTTAACAATATATCCAAGTGTTTAATATAGCAGAGAAATATTTTAAATATGCATAACAACGGTGGCACATAAAATGTTTCTAGTCATAGGGACAATGTAGCAAAAGAATTGTCAGTCTGAGGTCAACCTAAACTACATGGAAAGATTTTGTTAAAAAATAAATACATTTCACAGAATATCCAAACTATTGAAAAGTCATAAATTTCTACATGGTCACTACTCTAAGAATGTAATGGTTGGGAAATTATTTATGATCTCAAAGTTAATCTACTGATTCTTCGAAATAGTTGCACATTAGATCTTTGTTTGTTTTTATTAGCACTACTTGAACAGCAATCAGCATATTCAAATAGGTACCCTGTAAAGTATGACAAAGGTAAAGAACATCTTATTTTCTCTCTATCAAAAGAACAAAATCTGCTTGAGAGAGAGTGAGAGATTAAAGGTTATCTGATTAATCAATCGATGATGTTTCCAAAAAGAACATGATGATTCAGCAGGTAGTATTATAAAAGGTCCATGCTGGCTGATCACATCTGTGTTAGTGAGAAAGGTCTCCATGGATCCAGTCCTGGTCTTGGTGCTCAGTCTCTCCTGTCTGCTTCTCTTCTCAGTCTGGAGACAGAGATCTGAGAGAGCGAAGCTCCCTCCTGGCCCTACACCTCTTCCAATTATTGGAAATTTCCTCCAAATAGATGTGAAGAATTTCACCCAATCCTTGACCAATGTAAGTATTCTTTGTGCTCCTCCAATACTTGATTAAGAAGATAAATTGAAAGCTGCTTTAAATAAAACTGTAGTGTTAGAGGCAATGTTGTTATAAACTAGCATAAAGTCAAAAGACTTGCAAAGTAATGTTTACTTTATGACTTTTACAGATAGTCCTTGTCAGGAATTTAGTAATGAGTGAGGTCCCAGGTGACAGGATATTTATGTCATTACCAGGAGGCAGGTGGGTGGTCTACATAAAGTTCTGGTGGTTAGCATCTTGCTGAATGTTTTATTGTGAAAATTCATTGTAATCTCTGTGTAACAGTTACCTGAGCCCTGAACCATTACATGGTTCAGTGTAGGTGATCAATAACTGACAATCACCATGTGATATTGATATGCCTCAAAATCATTTGAAGCTGAGTTTTGCCTGAGTGAAAAATATTAAAATAGTAAATACATTGAGTCATAATATTAATGTGAATGAGGTTGACTCCATGGAAACAAAAATACCTCTTATTTATTTATTTATTTATTTGTTCGTTCATTCGTTCATCCATTTATTTATTTATTTATTTATTTATTTATTAATTTATTTATAGCTAGCATTTAACTTTTTCTTTTCTGTTTCCAGTTCTCAAAAGTCTATGGCCCTGTGTTCACCCTATTCTTGGGCTGGAGGCCCACGGTGGTGTTGCATGGGTATGAAGCAGTGAAGGAAGCTCTGATTGATCATGGGGAGGAGTTTTCTCGAAGAGGAAGCTTCCCAATGGGTGAAAGAATTAGTAAAGGCCTTGGTAAGTAAGTGTACAAGTACATATGAGTGCTGCACAGTGTTTAGACTGGAAGTGAAGACTGAATGGGGTTTGGACTTTGTCCTAAGGCACTGGTTGGACCTCTTCGTGGTTTCCACCCATCAGAATTCTCATCTGATTTTTGAATTTATTTCTAGTGTTTTACTATTTCTTTAGGCATTGTTTTTAGCAATGGGAATACATGGAAAGAGACAAGGCGCTTCTCACTTATGACTCTGCGGAATTTGGGCATGGGCAAAAGGAACATTGAGGACCGTGTTCAAGAGGAAGCACAATGCCTTGTGGAGGAACTGAGGAAAACCAATGGTAAGTGCAGGTTTTATATATTTATATCTTCATCTAGGTATATGTGTATGTCAGGTCAATCATATCTTAACTTCTTTTTTTAAATCAGTAGCAATGAATATGGGCTTCATTCTAATTTTCTGCTGAGCTACAGAACTATGCATTTCCATTAGCGCAGGTGAAATTAGTCTATGAGAATAATTTCACTACATAATAAGTGCTATTGATAATGTTGAAAGATACAGATCAGATGACATTTGTTTGCATTTTCTTATTTTACAGAGGTTTGAGCAAATTAACTATGAAGGACTGGTATTCTTATAGGCCAACGTTTACACATAGGCAACAATATTTCACTTTATGGCTTTTACTTTTCATCAATTATTATGTGTGCTAAAGTATAATATCAAAATCATATTATTTGTTTAAAAAATTGTTTACTACATTTGTATATTATAAAGTGCATTTTGATTGTGAACCCACCACAAGCTACTCTGAGACACATTCCTACTTTCCTATCTATTAAACTTTGTATTGCCTCTTTATTTAATATCCACAAAACTGATTAATGCCTGACATAAATAATTTTAAATACAATTTTTGTTAGTACTTTGAGAATTTTTTACTTGTTTAAAAATATGTTTTAATTGAAATAAAATTAGATAATTCCTACCTTTTCTGCTTGTGTCCCTTTTCAGGTGTCCTGTCTTGTCCCGTTTGTGGGCTCTTTCTACTCTCCAATTAGTAGCCTCATTTTCTTCTATTATTGCAGACAATATCCTCATATTCAAGTTCTTGAGTTAATCCCCTAAATATTTGAAGGACTTTGTTCCTTCCTCATTTTTCTAAGTATCTGAGGTTCTTTCTACCAAATAAAGTGAAAAGAAAGCCAGAAAATCAGATTTAATCTGTTAATTGCATGTATACACAGAAGGAATGTCCCAATCAGTTATTTTAAACTGGTTTTTTTTTTGTCTTAAATAAGACATTTTCTGATAGCACAGAATATAAACATGTTTTTAAACCTTGGCATAGCCACAACAATACTAAGGACTGTCCTGTTATTCACATGTTTAATAAATTATTTAGAACTATGTTAGTTTATGTGATACTTACGTGGGGTCCACATATTTAAATTTTGAATTAGCTTAAGTGTAAAGTGTATGGATCATTTAATCAAAGAAAGTTTGCTCTAGATGATAGTGCCCTGAGAACTGGAGAGATGTCTTTTCACTTGAGAATGTGTCCTCAGAAGAGCAGCAATGTGTTCTCAGGCCCCATGTTATGCAGCTCCATGAGATTCCACATGCTATCCTACCCTTCCTAAATATACCCTCCCCACACAGAGGCACACATCAGTGAATACATGCACATAAATAAAAATAAATAAAAAATATAAATTTCCTTATGAGTTTTCACCTGTAATATACATATATGTGAAACACAAAATTTAACCATTATATCAGCATAATAAATTGATAATGATTATTTTCGGAAATATTTACAAGTCTACAAATCACATTTTTGCTCACATATGCTATATATAGTTTGATTAAGCATAATCATCATTTACTTCATTTGAAAAGTAAACCTTATTGTGGATAATCCTGTATATAGTGTGGGCTTTAGAAAGACATTCCACAGCAGTGTGACATGTGCTTTGAACATGCTCCCCTACCATCACCTTTCTGGCAACCCTATTCTCATTTTTTTCCTGTTGCATCTTCCCCACGCCTCTTGTGTATACTTAAACAGACTACTTATTTTTATTTTATGTGTATAAATATTGGCCCACCTGTCCAGGTGTGCACTAGTGTATCACAGAACTATGGAGATGGTGTCATATTCCCCTGAAACTGGGGTTACAGAAAGTTATGAGCCATGAAGAGAGTGCTCAGAGCTCAACTTCAGCTTCTAAACCAGCAGCAAGTACTCTGAGTGCAGAACTCTCCTTCTAGTTTTGACCTTGCTTTACCTTGTGTCTACTTTTCAATACTGCATTTCCTTCCTGTGGAGCAAATGGCAGTATATTAAATAGTGCAATGAGAATTTTCTTTTACTTTCAGCATGTTGTTTTCCTCTTTTAGAATTGAACTCTACAGTAAAGGCATTGGTTTTATTTAGTAATGCAAACAAATCTACAGGGAATTGGCTGTTCTTGAGATTATGCATCATTGTCATGGCATGTAAGGAGAAGGAAGAATCTGTATCTGTTAACAAAACCAAAATCTTTGTCTTTGTTACTGTTATTTATGATTGTTTCTAATTCTCCAGGTTTACCTTGTGACCCTAAATTTATCTTGAGCTGTGCTCCATGCAATGTCATCAGCTCCATTATTTTCGAGAATCGTTTTGATTATAAAGATCAGAATTTTCTTAACTTTATGGAAAAAATAAATGAGAATGTCAGGATTCTGAGCTCCCCCTGGTTGCAGGTGATGTAAAATCTTTTCCTTCTGAGAACATATATATATGTATTTAATTTCATAGGCCAAATTAAATATGGACCAAGAAGCAAAATGACCTGAAACTGTGTTTCTGAACAACATATT
Source organism: Phyllotis vaccarum (assembly GCA_033318265.1). Taxonomy (NCBI): domain Eukaryota; kingdom Metazoa; phylum Chordata; class Mammalia; order Rodentia; family Cricetidae; genus Phyllotis; species Phyllotis vaccarum. The sequence continues at coordinate 22,223,035 of JARWLC010000004.1, read as the reverse complement.
GTGGAAAGAATATCTGGAAGGCAGAATTAAGCCCTTTGCTATAGAAACAGAAAATCTGAAAGGCAAAAGTCAGGCTGGCTTAGAACTACTTGGTCCCTACTCGTTGATTTTCCATTTGATGTACACAGAACTGTTTGTATGAAGTAAATTACATTTACATCTAGAAGTGTCACCAGTTGTTCATACAATATTCTTCTATGTGTAATTCCTATCTTCTTTTTATTGTTAAACACATCCTCCTCACATTATTAGGCAGGGATATTTAAGTTTAGAAAAATATTCTCTTAAAGGAGAAAGAGTATTAATACAATGAAATCTGCCAGGAAACAGTAGTTTCAGAGTTTTAGTGTTAGTGGAAACCTAGTTGACAATACAACAGGTTGAAATTGGAGGATGAATGGTGCAGTGCTCTATGGTACACACACATCTCAGAGATGGCTTTTGCTGGGCTGGCATCTCTTGAATTCTTAATACAGAATGGCTGTGGTCCAGAATGCCCATTACAACAAGGCACATGAAGTCAGGCACTATTATGATGAGCAAACGTGCAGAGAGAGGGGGAGGAGGAGGGAGGGAGGCAGGCAGGCAGGGAGGGAGGGATTAGTTCAGGCACTGTGGACAGAGCCACATCTGAAGTGGTGAAGCTGTGAAGCTTTGAGAAGTGAACTTAGGTGGGTAGTAGGTGGGTGGTTTGATCACCACCTGGGGCCAGATACCCAGGGCCATAGTGATGTTCATACCCATGTTTTAGCTATGGTCTGTATTGATGTCCATGCCCCCGACACCACAGAAGGTCAAGAGGAAATGGCTGTACAGAGTTGGTTCTGCCTTTCCCAGGCTACAACATTAGGGATAGGAGGTCCTGTACTTCCTCTGACCATCACAGTGGAGCTGATCCTGTAGACAGGGATGTGGGGGAGCCAGTCCCAAGAATGTGAGCTTAAGGGATCTGATCCTGCCCTTCATCTTCCATATGCTGGCATCAATATGGGAGAAATGTCCTTCTCTCCTAAGACAGTAGTATGCTTTAGAGGAAGGCACTTGGTAATAGGAGTGAGACTGCTGTCCTTGCCCCCATCAGCTATAGAACTCAGGATTGCAGACCTGCACCTTTTCTGGGCAGTGTAGTAGTGCCTTGAGATTGTGAGTGTGGGAAAGCAGCTCTGCTGCTTGTTTATCATGTGATGGTGGGGTTAAGGAAGAGATTTACTTTGTACCCTTAACTGCTTGCTGCCTGAGGTAGATGAAGGAGCTGACCTTCCTCCTTACCAGCTACAGCACTCAAGAAAGCATGCATGCTTCTAGCCTGGGATGTACAGTAGAGTTGACCTTGTTAGCTAGCATAGTCATGTTTCAGCTGGCCCTGAGCTTGTGAGTATGGGATAGCTGGCCACACCCCTTCATGTGGTGATAAGGGCAAGGGAAAAGATGCCCTCTCCTATTGCCCCCACCACCTGAGGTTGGTGAGAATTTTTATATTTTATCTTAATTTTATTTTATTTTTTGTAGTGTAAGTTGTAAGGGCTGATGGTAGATGAGGCGATGGATGGGTTCAAGATGCATGGCTTGAGGCACACAACAAATGAATAAAAGCAAGCTCAAAAATGACTGTAATCCTAGAGAAACCCTAAGGGCCATGGAGCACTTTTGCGTTCAAAGCCTCTTGGAGCCGCACCAACTTCTGTTATCTATTTGATATGATAGGTTAGTTTGCAGGAGTTAAATATGCACATGATAATTATATGTTATAAATCAAATTTTATAATTCTCTTCAGTGTTCATATCAAACTGCACAACTTTCTTCACTGTTCTTATCTAAAACCTATAAATGACAATGATTTACCTCATATCATATTTCAGGAATATGTATTGTATGAAATGTATGATATAAGCCATTAGTCAGTTTTCATGTATATGCTTTATACTAAAATGGATTTATGGATTTATGATCTTTGATCATTTGGGCAGGAATCCCCCCCCAATCTCTCTACTATCATAGAGAAATACTATATATATGAAATAAAACAGCCTTCCCTTATGTTGGACTCTATATTTCATTCATATCTGAATGTACAAACCAAGTTAGCCTTGATATATATTATATATGTGTGTAGTTCTTTATGTCTATCTATTTAAATACTTTTTTGGCAATGGCTGGTAAGAAATATCATGGTTAAGTGTGTGCACTTATCTTCCAAAGTACTTCCATCCAATTTTCATCATCCATGTTAGGTGGCTTAGGACCACTAGTTTCTGGTGATCTAATTTGTTTGTCCTCCAATGTATATGGCACATACATGTATGCGTGCATACACCACACACACACACACACACACACACACTCACACACACACACCTTACACATGTAAAACAATACATACTAACAAAACATTTCATGTGATTTTATAGGTATGCAATAATTTCCCTACACTAATTGAGTATTGTCCAGGAAGTCATCACACGATATTGAAAAATATTGATTATATCAAAAGTCACTTTTTGGAGAAAATAAAAGAACATGAGGAATCACTGAATGCTGAAAACCCTCGGGACTTTATTGATTATTATCTGATTAAACAACAGCAGGTAAAATGTTGTTATTAACTTATTTTATTACTTCAGAATTTTGTATTTGTTGAACACTCAAAAGTTTGTCAGAGATGGTTGAAGTCATAATCATTTGAAAACAATTTTAGTATTTATTATGTGTTGGGATGTGTCATATGGCCACTGATAACATAAGGAAAATTTGATAACTGGAGCACATTGATCCTGTTCTTTAAAGTGTAGTTGAGGATAAAGAAAATACCAAGTGTCAGTAAGACAGGAACAATTCTAATCAAGTAGTAAAAAACCAGATATTATGGCACTGTGAATATTGGCTCATAAATGCACATGGTATGTGGTTAGATTTCCTTGTGTCTAGTGGATTAAAATTCTCTGACTCAAATACATAGTGTCATCAAAATAGGTGTTTTCCATCAAGTTCTGGAGAGAAGTAACCAAGAATATTGGCAGTAACCTGTGACACTTAAGAATGTATGTGACTCTATTGGCCAATAGCTCAAACAGATGCAATCTTTTCTGGTATGAAGTATCTGTGTAGGTATTTTTGAAGCTACTATAGTAGTAGTTTTCCATGTTTTTCAAGGGACCTTTAGTATAACTTATATGTCCTCATACTTCTTTTACTTTGCCAATTCATATTTCCACTTTTTATCTGTGATTTTATTAATTTGAGTCTTTTCTTCTTTGGGTATTCTGGTTAAAGATTTGCCAATCATGTTTATAAATTTCTTACTGTTTGCTTCTTTTGTTTTCTATTTCATTACTTTCAGCCCTGACTTTGTTATTTTTTCTCTTTAAAATTATTGGGTGTTGTTTGTTCTTCTTTATCCTAGGCCTTCACATGCACAATTAAATTGCTATTATGGGAAGTCTACCATTTTGTGTAGATTTTAGTCCTGTAAATAACGTGCATAAGAGGATTTACACTGTGTCACATAGCTTTTAACATGTGGTATTTTAATTTTCATTCAAATTTTGGAACATTTTAATTTCCTTCCTTATTTCTCTCTTAATGCAGTTTTCCACTAGTGTCCTGTGAAGCTTCTGTGAGTTTCAGTCTGTCTGTCATTTACATTGTTACTACAGTCTATTTTTATCTATTTCTAATCTGATAATATACAGGATATGATTTCAATTTTCTTAAATTCATCAAGATTTGCTTTGTGTTCTGATATGTAGTTAACTCTGTAGAACGTTCTATGGATTTGTGAGAAGAAATTATAATATTTAATTATTGTATGGAAATGTCTGTGATATCTTTTATGTCCATTTAATTTATAATGTTATTTTGCTCATTAGTTTCTTTAGTTTTTGTCTTGATGACATATCTATTGACAGAAGTGAGGTGTTTAAGTCACCTGCTGTTATTACATTAGGATAAGTCTGCAATTTTATATCTAATAACATTTGTCTTATGAGACTGGGTACCCATGCAGTTGGTGAATAAATGTTTAACATTGTAATAGGCCCTTAATATGTTTTTCCTTTAGTAAGTATGGATGTTCTTACCCATCATTTTAGATTAATTTTATTTGTGAAGTTTGAGGGTTAAGATCTTCCTCAAAGTTCCAATTGAATTTGAAGATTTGTTTTCTCATGAGAATTTCTGTGCAAATGAAAATGACTCAGTCAATTCTTCTCAGGAATATTATTACCATTTTGCCACTATTATGTGAAGGGGTATTGTGTTGTTTCATGGTAAATAATTGTCCCACCCACTGGTTTAATAAATAGAGCTGATTGGCCAAAGGCAGGCAGTAAGTATAGGCGGGGCTACCAGACTAAGAAAAACTCTGAGAGCAGAATGCCAGAGAGAGCACCAGAGAGAATCCAGAGGAAGCTGAGAACAACCATGCTGCTCTAAGAAAAGGTACCGAGCCCCATGGCTGAACAAGAGACATGGGTTAGATGAAGGGTAGAGAGCTAGCAAGTGATATGCCTGGGCCTTAGGCCGAGCAGCCTAAAATTATAGTAAGCCTCTGAGTGTCTCTGTGGGACTTAGGGACTGCAGGTCTGCAGGTCTGCGGGTCTGTGGGCCTAGACCTTGAGGTTAGGCTGGAAAGTCCAGGCCAGACCACTTACTACAAATGGAAGCCCAACGTGGGTCAAATATATCCACAAAAAGCCATAGAAAGCTTAAAAAATGGTCTAGAGCCCAAAGCAGCCTCTGAATTGTGTCTCCCATGTGAGCCGTGGTATAGAGACACCCTGCTGAAGCACATAGGCTTGAGCTACAATGGCGGCCTTTTGGTGTGGAGCTTAAGGTGTAAAATGGTTGGTTCCTCAAGTCTCACAGGAGCCTCAATATAAGCAAAAGGTTATAAATGATTTATTTAAGGTTTACCTTCATAAGGAGAAAAGGGGAACAGAATCAAAGATGGCTTCCTAGTTTCAATGTTTTCATGGATCAGCTCTGTTTGCCTGAGGCAAACTGAAGCTTGACTTTTTTAAGAGAAGCTTCCTGATTCAGCTTTAAAGGCAAAATACTTGTGAGTCTTTTAAAAGGCCCTGCTGCCTAATACTTAAATAGAGTTAATGAGCAGCAGATGGCAGTTTGACTTGGTCATTATATGGACCCTAAAATTCCCCAGAGTACCTGGGTTAAAAAGATAAATTCTGTGAAATTAGACTAGGAGCTGGGTGGAGCCATCCACCTATCATACCAGCCTTTAATCCTGGCAGATTAAATGTGTGTTTAGAAACAGAAAGAATTAGAAGAATCTGGGTGGAGTCAATCACCCTAGACAAAAGCCCTTAAAGAAATAGAATAAATAAATAAATAAATAAATAAATAAATAAATAAATAAATAAATAAATAAAAAGCCAAGTAAAGATGGAAAATACAAAGAATGTGAAAGAATGAAATGATAGAAAAATCCTGTTTGACTCTTTCCCCCTTAACTCTGTAGTGTCATGATAGCTGTTTGCCCATCAAGCCAAAACCCTCCCTCACCCCTCCGATGCTCCTGAAGCTGACCAAAGTTGGCAGAGTTTCACTGACTGTCTGCTCAAGGACTCAGAGTTTTGTTTATAGGATTTCTCAGCTGCATGTAGGATGTCCAGTCTAAACAAAGCTTGCTTCTTGCACTCTTGAGACACATTGCCCTGTCAGCCTGATCTGCATGTAGTGACTCAGGCAAGACCACCCAGAGTAACCATGAGAACTCCCCGTCCCCTTACCAGAGTGTTGTATCCCCCTCCCCTACCTAAAGTGCTGTATAAAAATTCTACCCTGAGAACATTCAGGGCTCTTGACTATCTTCTTGCCTTGAGCCCATTTGCGAATGTAATAATTTTTTTTTTTTTAATCTTGCAAGAAATCTGGGTCTGGGGTCTTCTTTGTTTTGGCTGATAACATTTGGATACTGTATATTACTGTCTTATCTTTAAGCTTCTTGACTAAAAATGACTTAGTAAAAGCTGCTAAAAGACAATTGATTATAAATGTTGGAGTAATTCATCCTATATATTTTGTAAATGAGTTTACTTTAAAATTGAAATGCAAAGATACGCTAATTTGGAGAAGAGGTTTTCCTTTTATTTTCACAGAAAATGAAAGACTGTGGATTTCTTCCTGGATAAAGAACATAAAGTTTGATAGAGGAAGACCCCCTGAAAAGATGATTCAGCATTTTAGAGCACCTCTGTTGAAGTTCCAGAGCTCTGAATCCAAAACAATTTCAAGGAGACTGGCTGAGATGACCCAGCCTTAGAGACTACTCCACTAAAGACTTGTCCATAATCCCACATTTTTCTTTGGATTCCCCAGAGATTGTCCTGTCCCCATTCAGCAGGAAGTAGCCTAGAGAATGATGCCCACATTCCCAAAACATGGATTATGGATGTTTGTGTTTATTTACAGTGTTGCTTATAAGCTGTTATAGATAAGGGGGGAAAGAATTTTAGAATTGGAGTTCCTTTTGTTTTAAAGAGAAAAGGGGATATGTAGGGGTATTGTGTTGTTTTATGGTAAATAATTGTCCCACCCACTGGTTTTATAAAAAGAGCTGATTGGCCAAAGGCAGGCAGTAAGTATAGGCGGGGCTACCAGACTAAGAAAATCTCTGAGAGCAGAATGCCAGAGAGAGCACCAGAGAGAATCCAGAGGAAGCTGAGAACAACCATGCTGCTCTAAGAAAAGGTACCGAGCCCCATGGCTGAACAAGAGACATGGGTTAGATGAAGGGTAGAAAGCTAGCAAGTGATATGCCTGGACCTTAGGCCGATCAGCCTAAAATTAGAGTAAGCCTCTATGTGTCTCTGTGGGACTTAGGGACTGCAGGTCTGCAGGTCTGCGGGTCTGTGGGCCTAGACCTTGAGGTTAGGCTGGAAAGTCCAGGCCAGATCTCTTACTACAATTATGTCTTCTGACTCTTGGATATGAGGAGGTTTTCCATCTATTTAGATATTCTTCATGCCTTTGATTATGCATTCCTAGGCTTTTCCCCTTTAAAGTTATTGTGAATGTGATTATTTCCATGATTTTATTTCAGATTATTACTTTCTACTGTAGAATCATAACTAGACTTAACTTTTACCCTAAAATTGAACTAACCTTGTTTATTAGGTTTGATTGATTTAACCCAACTCTGGGAAACATGTAGTTTTCTCCGTATTTTGTTATAAATGCTAATGTATTTTATGTTTTCTAGTTTTAATTCCCATACTTCATTTTCCCTTAATTTTTCAGATTAAGATTTCTAGTATTTTTCAAATAGTTCAGAAGTACACTGTCTTAAATTTTAATTCCATACTAAATTTAAAATATACTTTGGTGTTCTGTAATACTATACTTTACATTTGTAATTTTTCTAGATGTTCTTCTTGTGGTACGTATATTGTATTCTATCCATACATTCTAAGTTTTATACCACAAAACTTTATGTCAACAATTGTCAACTGCTTTTATGTGTCTACTGTAATGACTGGGTTCCCTTGTTTTTTTCCCTAATAATGTGATAGCTTAAGGTGTTGATTTTTTTAAGTACCCATATAATTTATTGTAATTACCACTTGATCTTAATTTGCAGTCCTTAAATTTTTTTACATTTTTCCATTTTTATATATATTTGATAATCAATTCTAAAATTCACCAATAGTTCTAGATACTATCTATTAAAGAATAAATTAAAATGACCAAGACAATCATGATGCTTTTTTCCATAAGAAAAGACAAATGATATCACAATGAGATTTGATGCTACAATAGTAATTGTTGAATTTTTCAAGGAAAAAAGTTACTGGTGATAAAGTAAATGAGGTTCACACTAATATAATGTTGATGTTAGTGTCAATTGTTACAGTTGTTGAAGAAAACAAATCAAGTGTCCTCTAGAATGTCTCTCTATATGTCTATCATGAGACCCATGTGCTTTACTTCTGAGTTTATAGCCAAAGAATAGCAACATATGGAAAAGGCAACAGTACATTTGTGCTTGTTCCCTACTGTATTGTTCAAAGTGGCTAAGATAATAAATATAGAAATTATCAATTAATGGATGAATAAATGAGAAATATGGGATACATATTTAGGATATGTTGCTTTTTAGAGGTAGGAAACTTAGTTAATAATGCCCTGACAGAATGAGTTTATTTAATGCAAGAACAAAGAATATCATTACAGACCCAGGTTCATTTAACAGAGAATTGTCTGATGCAGAGTCAAATATCTTTGACTATTCCCCACCGTATTGATAACACAGACCTTTATTTTTATGTATAATACTGAATATCCCAAGATTAGTCCTACCACACATTCTTGTCCATGTGGTTATGATGAGAGAAAAGAGTTAATAAACAAAACATTTCATTTATATTTTGTTAAGGCATAATAGTACACAACTATCCACATATTTATGCTGATAACCATATCAATGCAAGAGTTAAGCTAGCTAGGAATTAGTGTAAAAATCAAAAATTATAAAAATCTTTGATATGTTCTTTGAAATTATTTGTTAATTTCTACTCTTCTCTACATTCCAGGATCTTTGTTGGCAACAATATAAAACAAAAATTTTGTAGAAGTCTTATCATACAAAAATTTGCAAATAAATAAAACATCATGTCAAATTACGTAGACTCTGATGCTATACAACTTAGACAATTTCTACACAGTTAGAATAACCATTTGGAATAAAAGTGATGGAGTTTTAGTTTAAACTTTAAACTTACTGTAACAAATATATAAGCTTGTGTAAAACTATAGAGTCACTGTAATCAGATATATTTGTAGACAATTTATCAGATTATTGCACCAAATTATCCTTAGGCAAACCACAACCAGCAATCAGAATTTACACTTGAAAATCTGGCTACTACTGTGATTGACCTATTTGGTGCTGGGACAGAGACAACAAGCACAACTCTGAGATATGCTCTCCTGCTCTTGCTGAAGTACCCACATGTCACAGGTGAGGGCACAGGTATTGACCCACAGTGTTCCTTTAAGAACTTGTAAAACTCTGCTAGTGTCCTGTTGTTATTCTTAGAGAAGTCTCAGTGCTTCACTAACTGGCTGTGATGAACAGCATGACTAGGAGAATTAGGCTCTGACATAAGAAAAGCAACCAAGTTCTGGTCAGTGTCAGTTCTCTGGAAGGTAAACAGTGATAGGCAGGACCAGGACATGATCCTCATGGATACATGTTCTTTTATTCATAGAAGTCATATTCTTAGATCACTTAATATATTACAGTTTCCTCTTCTCATTCTCATGAACCTAACTTGAAGTAGAGAAAATAAAACTCACCTCACAGAAGCATAAGCATAGAATTTATTGAGTATAGATGAGATAATGTGTGGTTGAGAAGTATTCTAAAATATTTAGATCCTCTAGAAACATTTTCTACCAATCAGAAAATGTAGATTAAAGAATTTTACCTCTTCAGAATTCTATTTTCTTAAACATCTGTTGAACAATGAGGTTTTTTTTTCAACTTAACAAGTAGCATTTTTGTTATTGTTGTTTTCGTTGTAGTTTAAAACAGATCCAGTGGTTCACCACATAAAATCACACCCTTTCTCCTGTGCCCAATATATACTACATCATAAAAGCACACATGTAAATCTATGCTTTCTAGGATAGGAAGAGATAACAATAAACAGCTAAGGAGGCTGCACAAAATTACTGAAACAATAGTCTGAGAAATAAGAAAAATATAGAGCAGGAAAGATGATGTGAGATGAACATCCATGCAGCAAGACAGACAAGCTGTGGATCTGTATCTACAGGTCTGTGAAGACTTCTGTTCCAAAGCCCCAGAAATTTAAATAGAGAACAAAGCTTTATACAGGATTGTAACAGTGGGGTTTCTGGGTCCTGGGCAGCCAGAGATCTAGACCCACAGACCTGTCGCCTGAGACTGCTTAGCTGCCTGCGACCCAGGCCCCCTAAAATGACTCAGACGCTTATATTAACTTCATGCTGTTTGGCCTATGGCTCAGGCACATTACTAACCATCTCTTACATCTTAAATCAACCCATTTCTATTAATCTGTCTGCCATGTGTCCCGTGGCTCACCTGTGTTTCTTACATGTTTCTTCTTTGGGCTTCACCTCGATCTGCCTCTGACTCTGCCCTGCTTCTCCTACCTAAACTCTTATTTCTCCTCCTACTTCTTCTATGGTGCCTGCCATGGGCCAAAACAGCTCCTTTATTTAAAGATTGATATTCACAGCATGCAGAAAGACATTCCCACATCACTTCCCCCTTTCTGTCTAATCAAAAGAAGGTTTCAATTTTAACATAGAAAAATTACATAGAACAAAATAGCTATCAAGCAAGAATTACAGTTACAATATCTAGTCTATTTGTATTTAGCAAAATTAAAGAAAATATTCTATCATCTACCTTATCTTTATGAGTCTAAAGATTTATATCTAATATACTTTATAAATGACTAAGAAAAACTGTACCTATAACTATCTAATTGGGCACCAGATGTAGGCAGAGCTTACTTAGAAGGCACCAATAATAGATGGATATTTATTAAAATATAAACCAACACTCACAGTACAGGTAAGAGATTACAGTAGCACCTGAACAGGGATGGAGTCTGGAATGGTGGACAAGTGATGGACGGACAATGGATTCCAATCCTCTTTCCAATAACCAGGAACCAGGAATAGAGCATCTTGTGTTCCAGAAGCCCCTTTTCAATGGGCTTTCACTGCCCCCTTCAAGGGCCCTGGGCCCTGGATAGGTGTATTTTGACCTTATCAGCTGACACCTGATTCCCACAACACAGGATGCTGCCCTGCTGAAGTTCCCTACCTATTCCTATTCAACAGTTGATCCCCACTACAGAAAACTAAAATTTTTATAAGAAACTGAGTCTAAGAAGCTCTTTACCTGAGACATCGATGACTGATATCAATTCACCTGAGAATTTCATGATGTTATTTTTTATTGGCTGAGTAACACTTTGTTGTATAAATGCACCACATTAGAAAAAAATCTATTCTTCTGTTTAGAGACAAGTATTTTTTTCCAATTTCTGTTTATTGTGAATAAAGCAGCAATGACATGGTTGAGCATGTGTTTTTGTTTCAGGATGAAACAACTGCTCAGTGTATGCCCAAGAGTGATATAGCTATTTCTTAAAGTAGATTGTTTTCCTTCTTCCTGAAGTATTGTCTTCCTGATATCCACAATTCATGTACAGGTGTCCAATCCCTATAAACAATGCATAAATGTCCCCCTTGCTCCACTTCTTTATCAGCATGATCATCACTTTAAAAATTGATAGTCATCATTCTGATGGGTGTAAGATAAAGTTTCAAAGTAGTTTTGATTTGCATTTCCCTGATGACTGAAGTTTTTAAACATTTTAAAAAAGTTTCTTTAAGTTTCTTCTTAGCCATTTGAATTTCACAGTTTGAGAATTCTCTGCATACATCTGTACTCCATTCATTAATTGGGGTTTTTCTTGATATCTGATTTTTAAAAATTCTTAATTTATTTGGGATCTTATCTGTTTATTAGGTATGTAGTTTTTATAAATCTTTTTCTATTTTGTATCCTGCCATTTTGTCCCAACAATGATAACTTTTTCCATGCAGAAGATTTTCAGTTTCATGAAATTCCAAAATGATATTGTTAATCAATTAAAGGGAAATGGGAATTGTGTATTTGTGTGTGTGTGTTTAGCATGTATATGCTTATATAGATGATGTAGATATAACTGGAATTTCATTTCCTATATCTGAACTTTATAAATGTATGTGTGCATATAAGAAATAGTCATTTACAAATATAAATATATTTCAGAAGGAGCTGAAAATCTGGAACTAGTTCATTTACTGTGTGTGGGAACAAAAGAGAAGAATCCTTCAAATTGTACACATATATTTATAAAGATACATACATTAGAATGTGTTTGTAAAAGAATATTGTATTTGAGTAAAGATATAGTATCTGACTTCTAATGTCACTTTTCTTCAATTCCCTCATTTTTCACTGTGACAAAAAGCTAAAGTCCAGGAAGAGATTGATCATGTGGTTGGCAGACACCGCAGCCCTTGCATGAAGGACAGGAGCCACATGCCCTACACAGATGCCATGATTCATGAGGTCCAGAGGTTTATTGACCTTGTTCCCATCACCCTGCCCCGTACGGTGACCTGTGACATTAAATTTAGGAACTATCTTATTCCCAAGGTAACATTTTCTTCTCTCTGCTTCCCTTCTCACTCTACTGATGTTTCCAGATCACAGTGGAGTTTCAGTCAACCAGTAATTGTTTATCCTGCTTCATGATCAGGAGGACAGCTCTACTGTGGGAATAAATATATCTGGTTACGATACTTTTACATTTGCTCTTTCTTTCAAATACTATATCACAAAGCTTAGGTATTTCCCTTTGAATGTTCAAATATTTTGTCAAATTTTCAAAAGTCTTTTCTACACTTTTATCATTATGAGAAAGACTCTCCAAATTGGAAGGAACTGTTATCCTTAATTCTTCAACTCATTAATAAGATTATGCCATTCAATCATTTATTTGTAATGTTTATTTTTCTGCAATGCTTCTTTTCAGTGATATAGCCTGTAACATTCTTTTTTAGAGGTTTCCTGAAAGGTGAATATCTTAATGTTATATTTCTCCACTGCTTATTATAATTTTTTAATCTGTGTAATGGAAACAATTTATGTAATCATTCCATGGGTCTTATTTTATCTAAACATATAAATTTTATTATTTATTATGATGTGTCTGTAAATGTATGTGGAATTTGAAGTGGTTTTGTGGGCTAGTACTTTTCTTTGTACTTTCTCTCTTCGTATGTTCTTAGTTTCTCTTCAGTTTGATGAGTTGCAGCAATAATGATGAACATAACTGGTTGCAGAGAGCATCACTTGTGTCGTTTCTGACTAGGATGAAGGATTGTAATCTCAATCTCTCCCTAACAAGTTTGATGTTCTACGAATCCTCTGACAGATGTGTTGATCAGATGTAAATTTTTGGTCTGATTTATTTAAGGGAATAAGAGTTTATTGTGGAGCCAGTTATGTATGAGCATGACCCAGGAACACAGAGATTTACTTTGACATGAATTTTATTCACAAAACTCTGTACATTATTTTAAAAATTGTTCTCTGCACCCATTTAATGATTTTATGTATTGTTCACTGTCTGTATATGCTATAAACAATCATATACATTGGATTGTTTCTACCACACAGTGATTATTAGTTCTATGTAAAGTAATTTTTGTCCATAATTTTTTCTACTTCAAACTTGTTAGAGTGTTTATGTTAAAACTGAACTTTTGGCCTAAACTACGTTAAAAATATTCCCTAATATGTTTCTGTTTGTATTTAACTCATTCCTCTGGCCACTTAATATTACTTTGAAGATTCCATAAACTTCTTATTGAGCACCAGAAACTATAGATGAAAAATGTAGAATTTATAAAATAATATCTTGCTCTTTACTGGGCAGTCCTATATTTTTACGGGAGGTGCTGTGGGAAATTTTGGTAAGGTTCCAGTTCCTAATTATGTGCAGATAATGGAAGTGCCTTTGCCAGTGGCAATGGGTTTTGCTGGTTTAGAAATAAACATGACTTTTCAACTGATTCTACCTTCTCACAAATAAGATTTCTTTGATCAGACAGAAGGCAGTGATCTCAGAAATAAACGGATAGGAAAGAATCAATGATCATCGCCATAATTGTTCTGGTAGATTTGACCTTATAGGCTATGAGAATTGAGCTGCTCCTTCAGATACACTGTCATTGTAGCAGAGAAGCAGTCATAGCAAAGTGTAAAAAAGTAGTATGGATGTAATACATTCAATGCCTATTTATATAACTTATTTTTTCACATAATTTATATATGCCATTAATATTCTTTTTAGCTTTAAAAATTCAAACATATTTCAGTAGACTACATTATAATATGGGCAACAGACTTGTAAAAGCTTTCTAGATTACATTCATCCTAGAACTTTGAAATGATAAGAGGTTAGTTGTATATCTTGCCAGCACCAGTTCTGAGCAATTTGTGTATCTGCATAAGTTTTCTTTCTTTTGTTTTACCATTTTGGTTTTTAGAGAGTTTCTCTATATCTCCTGAGCTGTACTGGAATTAGCTCTGTATAGCCTGTTAACCTCAAACTCACAGAGATCTGCTTGTCTCTGCTTACTGAGTCCTGGGAATAAGTAGTGTGCCTCCATCACCTGGCTTTAAAGAATTTTTATTGCTTTAGCCACCAGATCCTTGTACCTTCAGTTTATTTTGATTTATTTTATTTTCTCCTTTTCCACTCCATTCTCTTTCTTCCTTTCCTTTTCCCAAAGAAGCCTCATCCTGGATTTCTGACATATATACATATATATGTATTTCTGTGTTTGCATTTAAACATTCATAAAGATAGATATATTATACACATGAATGCACATATCTACTCTGGCACACAGCCCTGCAATTAATCTATAATATAAATGCAGGAATGTATAGACGAATTCTGTAAATGAGAACAAAGGAGTCGTATTTGTCTTTCCAAATCTTCTCTATTGTAATTAACAAATGGTCTACTATTCTGTTCAAAACACTGGATGAATTATTCCATCTTGAACATGATTCAAATGAAAGCTACAGAGATAGATGTGATGCGCTACAGCAGCCAGTGGTCAAAGAGGCCCGAGTTCAGTCTGAAGAAAAGCAAGAAGAGACACAGAAGGTTTAGTTCAAGTAATTATATAAAATGTCACAGAACAGCTCTTCAGCCACACCTTTGTGTCTGAATTCAAACTTCTCCCTGCTTCTTATCTGCTCTGTGGGCTAAAATGCCCAATGCTGTTCTTTATATTTGACCCCCACTATGGAACAGAGGGTGAACTAGGCTGTTTTCCTAATGTATTTTAGTTCTATGATTTCTCTTATCAATATAAATTTTTTAATTAAAAATGTCATTTTTATGTATGTATCACTATGCTCCCTCTCCCTTTCCTCTTTCCAATCTCTCCCAGTCATCCCTCAGCCTCATCCCTTCCTATCCACCCTCTCCTCCCAAAAAAGGACAAGAAGTTCCAAAGTGGATCAGTTCAGTGTGGCACATCCACTCTAGGCAAGTCCGATTTACTCATCCCAAAGTCAAGGCTCAGTTAGGTGTTCCTCTGCAAAGAATGGGCTCCAAGGTGCCAGCCCACACAGGAACACAGTCTGATCCCACTCCTCAAGGCTCCTCATACTGTTCATGCCCGTCTACAGTTGCCTACCATTGGAGGGCCTAACTCCTTTCCCTGATGGATCTGCAGTGGCTATTGTTGATTCAGTGAGGCCCCCAGAATTCCTATGAATTCTTTGTAACTTGCGTTTTCTCTGTGTGTTGCTGTAGGGAACAACAGTAATCACATCACTATCCTCAGTGCTGCGCGACAGCAAGGAATTTCCCAACCCCGAGATATTTGACCCTGGCCACTTTCTAGATGAGAATGGAAACTTTAAGAAAAGTGACTACTTCATGCCCTTCTCAGCAGGTAATACTCATTTCTGTGGATACAGTGACATGAGAATCTGTGCAGACTTACACAGTGGCTCCCTAAAAACAGTAAACTTGCAGTGATCACGAGTATGCATGTACTGTCATGATAAAGAGATTTCTTTCCTGTTAGGCTATGAAAATGAAGGTTTGACTGTTCATTCATTGTTCAATATTGGGAAATCTAGAGTGTAGAGTGTTTGTATTCTTCTTTTAGCTATATCACATAGATACCAAATAAAGCAAACTTCATTTTTACTTTACTTATTCACCATCAAAAAGGAGACATAATTTACATTCACATCTTTTTTGCTGTGTTGTTCTGCTCCAAGTTCAACTATGGAATTACAAGAGTACAAAAAAAATACAGAAAATTATCCAAGAGCCTTAAATGCACTTGGTAAACACGTGAATGAACAATACTTGTTAAATTTTGGTTGGACTAGGGCAATAAGAAAAACTCCTATTCTCTGGGTTATTGGTGGATAAATCAGCAATTTATCTTTAAATCCTTATATATTATTGCCAAATAGAGCAACATTCTAATAAAGGACTTCTTATCTGTCTCAAAAGGCAAAAGAATTATAAGAAGAAATTATGTATCATTAAAAAAAGTCCATAAACCATCAGATAAAAACATTTATACTCAGTTGAAAATGTCAAAAACTTCTAGATCATCATAAGATGGTGGAGATACTGTAGCTGTTGCAGGACACTGTGTATAGAAGATCAGAGGAAACCCTGTTTCTGCTCATTCCATAAGGGAGTAATAGATAGTGAATTCATACCTGCAGTGTGTATCCTCCTTTTGGATATGCACTTTCTGTCCATCGTTGTTGGTGTTTTTGATAATGAATATAGAAACTCTTTCTCTTAGGCAGTGTCATTACAGACAGATGCAAACAACCACAACTAGCTACGAGTACTTTTGAACAATATATTTTTAATAGTATAGATAAATAGAGAAATGTATTCCAGGTTTTCCTGTTTGTGTAATTAGTTGTCCTCTCTTGCAGCCATCCATCTACTACCCAATCAATAAGTTACCCTTCATTCATAGTCATTTTTGTCAGTTACAGCGTATTCATCCTCACATGTACAAATGAGAACAGTAATCTTCTTTGAATTTCCCCCCTAGGAAAACGTATTTGTGCAGGAGAGGGCCTGGCCCGCATGGAGCTGTTTCTATTCCTGACCACTATTTTACAGAACTTTAAGCTGAAATCACTGGTTCACACCAAAGACATTAATACAACCCCAGTGGCCAACGGACTTAACTCTGTGCCACCCCACTACGAGCTCTGCTTCATTCCCATCTAAAAAAGATCAGACTTTCTGGCTCAGGCTGTGTTGCTTTCTGCAATCCTCTCTAGACCTTCATCTACCTCCTTCCCCATCTGGGACAATGTGTCTGTCCTTCCTCTCCTCTCATGTGTTTCCATGCTGTCAAGAAGCAGGAAACACACATCAGCCATTTTTTAATTTTTGTAATCGCTGCATAAGTGTATAGCTATTTTCTATTCTCTGCAACAATAATATTATCCATTGTGCTAATGTGTATCTGGTCTTGAGTTAACATAGAACTTCAGTGTAAAATAACAAATATAAGATAAGTCATGGTTATTTTTTCTTCTTCTTGCTTTCAATAATAAATATATTTGATCTGTGTACCTATTCTTAGACTTGCTTTCAATTCAGGAAAGAAACGAAAGAAAATAGAGTTGCCAACAAATCATTCTGGCCCACATATTGTGAAGTATAGAGAATGTAAGGGAACTAGAGAGACATTTCATTTTCTAAAGTTCTTGCCACAGAAAACTAAAGACGTACATCCAATCTTTGGCATGTATGTATAATGGTCAGACATGGTGGTGTGTGCTTGTTATACCAACACTGGGAAGACTGAACAAGAGAACCTGGGAACCTGCTAACACCCAACTCAGCCTAATTAGTGAGCCTTGTGTCCCAGTGAGATATCCTTTCTCACAACAAGCTTGTCATTTTCTGAGAAACAACACTGAAGGTAAACAAACCTCTGATTATCACATATGTGCATGCATGTGTACATACATTCCTTCATATATGTACGTGATTATGCACACACATCTACACACCTACATATATACATGTAAAATAGAATGTGAAGAAAAAAGTTGTACCAAAGCTCTTTGGCTGAGCATCATTTAGAGTCACTGGAAGTATTTTTTGAAAATAATAAACAGTTTGGAGGAGTAGTGCAGTTATGTAGAGGAAAAGTAACTGCAGGAATATGCATGCAGAGTCAGGTCATGTATGCTTTACTTTGTCAGTAATAGATTTTTCTTTTTTAAAATATTTTTTTTACTTAAAGAGATTTTTTTCTATGTATATTCCCGATAACGCCCTTTTATTCCTTATAATCTTCCCTCAGACTCCTTGCACTCCATCTACCCATCCATTCCTCAAGGAGGGCAAGGAGTCCCAAGGTAGGTCAGGTCTGTCTGGTGTATGCATTTGAAGTATTTCCGATTCCCTTATCCTAATATTAGGGCTGGATTAGATGTTTCTCTACAGGAAATGGGCTCTAAGATGCCAGTTCATGCAAAGGAACAGAGTCTGATCCTATTCCATGAGGTTCTACATACTGCCCATGCCATTAGACAGCCATCTACCTTAGAGAACTTATTTCCTTTTCCTGAAGATACCCCAAGGGATGTTTTTGATTCAGTGAGATTCCAAAAGCTCCAGCAAGCCATCTTGGTGAGGCTCTTCCTCAATAATCTCAATTCTTTGGTCATATACACTTTCCTCTCCCTTTCTTTAGCTAGACCAGTAGCTCAACGTGGTGCTTAGCTATGAATGTCTGTTTCTGCCTCTATTCATTGCTAGATGATGATTGTATAATGACACTTACGGTGGTCATTCATTTGATTATAGGGTGGGTCCTGTCTGGATACCCCCTCTGCTAAGGATGCAGTCGTAGCCAGGGACATTCTGTGGGTTCTTGGAGGTTTTTCTAGCATCCAGCTGCTTTTCATCCCCACAGTGGCTTCCTCTATTGAGATATTCATCTCTTTTTTCACCCTTTGTTGCTCCTCTCATTCAAACTTCTCCTTCTCTCATGATTTGTTCCCACCTCTCCTTGGTTGTAACCCATTATGATCCCCATTTCCTCAGGAGACCTCTATTTTCCCTTCAGAGGGAGATCCTAGGATGTCTCTCTTAAGTTCCTTCTGATCCCAAGCTGTTCAGGGATTGTGGTTTGTAGCCTGTATATCTTTGCTTTTTTGTCTAAAATCCACTTATGAGTGTGTACATCCTATACCCATCTTTCTGGACCTGTGTTACCTCACTCAGAAGGATACTTTCAAAATCCATTAATTTGCCTGCAAATTTTAGGATGCCATTTTTTTTTTCTGAGTAGTTCTCCAATGTGTAGATGTACCACAGTTTGTTAATCCATTCTTCAGTTGAGGGGCATCTAGGTTGTTTCCAGGCTCTTGCTATTACGAATAAAGTTGCTATGACCATAGTTGAATTAACGTCCTTTGGTATAGTGGTACTGCTGCATCACTGGGGAAATGATTCCCAGTTTTCTGAGTAACTGCCATATGCATTCCAGAGTGACTGTACAAGTTTACACTCCCACTAATCATGGAGAAGTATTCCTTTTGTTCTGTATCTTCTCTAGCATAAGCTGTCATTTGTGTTTTTGATCTTCGCCATTCTGACAGGTGCAAGATGATATCTCAAAGTTGTTTTGATTTGCATTTCCCCAATGGCTAAAGATTTTGAGCAATTCTTTAAGTGCCTTTCAGCCATTTGTAGTTCTTCTGTTGAGAATATCCTTTTTATCTCTGAACCCCATTTTTAATTGTATTATTTGGGTTTGGGGACTTTAGTTTTTTGAGTTCTCTGTATATTTTAGAAATCAGTCCTCTGTTAGATATAGGATTGGTGAATATCTTTTCCAATACTCTAGGCTGTCATTTTGTCTTATTGACTGTGTCCGTTGGCTTGCAAAAAGCTTCTAAGTTTCAGAAGGTCCCACTTATAAATTGTTCTTCTTAGTGTCTGTACTACTGGTGTAATATTTAGGAAGTGGTGCCAATGCAGTAAAGGGTATTTCCCATTTTCTTTTCTATCAAGTTCAGTGCAGCTGTTTTATTTTTTGTTAAGGAAGCCCATAGGCAGGACGTATGAGGAATATTGACCATAAATAACTGCTTCTGTCTACAATTCTGTGTGACATCATGATTCCCCTTTAGAATAGTCGTGGGACTTGTTCCAGAACTCATCGGGTATTTCCCTTTGGGGGCAGTGCTATTACTGTGTTCTAATACAAAGATACCTGATGTGGGAATGTCTTTCAGTATGCTGTGAATAGCAATCTTTAAATAAAGAAGCTGGTTTGGCCCATGACAGGCACCATAGAAAAGGTAGAAGGAGAAATATGAACTTAGGTGGGAGAAGCAGGTAGGAGTCAGACAGACTGAGCCAGCCGCCCAAGAAGAAACATGTAAGGAACACAGGTAAGCCATGAGCCACGTGGCAGACAGGTTAATAAATGGGTTGATTTAAGATGTAAGAGCAAGCCAGAAATGTGCCTGAGTCATAGACCAAACAACATGCAGTTATTATAAGCATCTGAATCATTTTGGGGGCTTGAGCAGTGGTGGGTGGCTAAGGGTGTGTGGGTCTGGGCCTTTGGCTGCCCAGGAGCAAGAAACCACACTACTACAGATACCTTCTTCATACACTGTGTATCCTGGTAAGTAAAACAAACTCCCATAGTTGAGCTGCTGTTACACAATACAGAGAGAAACTTAGAAGCCTGTTCTCTATCATCTTCTTACAGAGAAATTTGGCTAGTTGAGGTGAAGTGTTTCTGTGGGTAGATCCTAAGCAGAAGTTTCACAGATTGCATTACAGGAAAATAATTATGAAGTGTCTGGCTTTGTTGATTCAAAGTCTGTTACAATGGGGGTTCTTTGTCCTGGGTGTCCAGAGGTCCAGACCTACAACCTGTTGCTCTAGCCTCCTTAGATGCCTGCCACTGTTTTGGCCCCCAGAAATTATTCAGACACTATATTAAGTTCATGCTGTTTGGTCTATGGCTTAAGCACATTTCTAGCTAGCTCTTATATCTTAAATCAACCCATTCTTATTAATCTGTCTGCCATATGGCCTGTGACTCACATGTGTTCTTCATATGTTTCTTGTTTGGTGGCTGGCTCGGCCTGTCTCTGACTCCACCCTTCCTTTCCTACCTATTCTGATTCCTCACCTACTTTTTCTATGGTGCCTATCATGGGCCAAACCAGCTCCCATATTTAAAGATTGATATTCACAGCATACAGAAATAAATTCCCATATCCCCTCCTCCTTTTTGTCTAATTAAAAAGGAAGGTTTCCATTTTAACACAGCAATAATTACACATAAAAAATAGCTATCAAGCAAGAATTACAGTTACAATAGATATTCTATTTGTATTTAGCAAAATTAAAGAAAATATTATCTACCTTATTCTTATGAATCTAAAGTTTCATATCAAATATACCTTTCAAATGGCTAAGGAAAACTATACCTATAACTATCTAATCTTCAACTACATCAAAGACCACAGAAAGATATATTTACCTAAGTAAATCAGAAGTAGAAGTGACTTCTAAAATCTATAAATGACAGAGATGACACCTATCAGCCTGGACAGTCTCCCAAAGTTCTTTTATAAAGCTTGGGCATCCATATTCAGCCTATAGGCTCAGTGTCTCTTTTCATTTCAGTGAAGCAGGAAATCAGCTATGCCCATTCTGGACAGTTCATCAGTTGCTTCTCCTCGAGTCTTGAAGAGTGTCTGACAGTCTTCTCTGCAAAGCAGGAACCTGAATGACCATCTCAGCTTGTACTGCCAGAATTCAGAGGTCATTTTATGTGGAACCTGCATGTCCACTTTAAACAGCATACTGTCAAACACTCAAAGCAAGAACAGGTTCTTGTCCAGTGGCTAACTATTGCCACAAAGAAACTAATCTCCATATAGAGTTTCTTTGATGCCCATTTTTCTCTTGAAGTAAGTTGGTGCTACCAGGAGCAGACATGTCTCACTGTCCAGAAAAGTCTAAGTTCTTAAAATATTTTAAATGCCATATTCTGTAGGTCTTAGAAGTGTTTGAAGATTACCTATCTAATTGAATTATATCTTTGTATCCCTAAATTTCTAACTTACATGCATTTCTTAATTATACATTACAATTTTAAATCAGTTATGTAAACATCACATCTTAAACATACAGAAAGCATAAGAGAATTGACCTTAAATTTGTATCAATAAACCAAAATTCATACCAATGTAAAACATCTTGAGCTTAACAGCTGATTTCCTAATCTAAGTAAATTCAATTATTTAGTTTTTAGAAAATCATTCATATACCATATCCCCTTTTTCTTCTTAGAAAGATATTAACTATGACCATTAATAATAACATTTATAATGAAAACAAACAAAATTTTCAACAAAAAATATTATAAACAATATTTTTGGAATTTGGGCATAGTTTTACCTTACTACTTCCTGCTGATTAAGGGGTGCTGGCAATCTCATAGTTTCTTGAGACTGGATCATAATCTGCAGCCCTGAAGCTGATATGACCGTCTCTTACCATCAGAGGTTTTTTTCAGGGGGTATTGGTTGATGAAACAAAATTTGTCTGGAAGCATTCCACAGGTTCTCATCTTCTGTGGAAACAAAAGCAGAATTCTTCCAAAGTATTAAATCCTTAGATACAAATTTCAAAATCAAGATACTTTAAAATATATATTCTTGCTTAACTTAGTGGCCTTGTAATCCATTGTCGTTCTATAGTTAGCTCATTAATAGTTAAAAAATTAAAAGAAAACACAATAATAACCAAAATCCAGATTTTGTGTCTATTTTCCATCTTTATGTGGCTTATTATTATATTTTATTACTCTATTTCTTTTTTAAAGACTTTCTCTAACTTCTTTCTTTTCTCTCTGAAGACTATGTATATTTCCACATATTGTTACCAGTTTACAGGTTTTTTTTTTCTGAATCTGTTTTATTGTGAATCCTTAATTACTTACCAACCAGAAAAGCTTTTAAAATACTCACACTCTATTAAAGAGCCACACTTTTTTTTTCAGATAAAGCCAAATTAGTAAGTTCTCTTAAAGGGAACGCGTTTCTCTTTGCCAGCAGCAAATAGCAGATCCCAGAAAATGCTGCCTGGTTTCAGTTTATACTTTCTGCTGCTAATCCAGCACTGTCATTTTGAATGTGGCTAGATGCTGGGCTCTCTCTGTACAATGACCCACTTCAAATACACAATTTGGAAGCTACTTTGACTCAGTTTCTATGCTAAAACCCCTTTTTCAACTTTCTCAGGGTTTAAGTGGATATTCAACCCACATTGGGATGCCATCTGTTACAATGGGCCAAAAGAGCTCCTTTATTTAAAGATTGGTATTCACAGCATACAGAAAGACAGTCCAACATCAAAAGTCCTTCAGAGGAATAAGTAATCTGTTATTGCCTGATTTCCCTCCAGCAGCTGATAATGAGACTTACAGCATTTACCTACTCTGACACTTTGTGCAAACATTCTTATATGAGTTTATAGATGAAGATTTTTAGCCATTTTTACTGTTTATTTGTAGTCCTAGATTGTATGTAGATAATATGCAACCATCAAACCATTGTAACTAAGTCTGGAAGGGATTCACCTTTATGTTCAGTTACCATGAGAAAAGGTTCTCCAGCTCTTCATAATCAGAAGACATTCAGACCCAGCTGGGAAGCATCTTCTCCCCATTCCAAGACTATCAATCAGCTAGCAGCTACCCACCTGACAGTGACAGTAATGTTACTCCAACTGTGACCATCACCTCCCAGCCTGATAACAATATTTTTATTGTCTTTGTTTGAGCTTTGTTTTAAAAGGCCCTGCTTTTGAAAAGGGAGGGACTCACTTCTACACTGGCACTGCTCTTGATTGTCAGAACTGAACTCAGCTGTACAGCTGTAATAAAACTTGTTTTGTAATAAACTCTACTTTATAATAAACCCCAAGGTGATTCTGGGGATCTTTCTGGGTGTCACTTAGACTGGGCCGTCAATTTGGGTCTTGTCTGGGATCTGGATCCCCAGAGATACTCCCCCACAGGACTTCATGACACCAAGGTAAGATTGGCTTGGCCAGCCATTGTTTTTCTCTGTCTCTGTCCTTTCTCTCTCTGACTCTCCATGCTTTCACTCTCACTCTGAAGGGGTAAGCATGAATATGTGGTTGAGTCTTCAGCAAGAGTGGATGCATTCATACGGCAGTCTCAGGAGGGGCCAGGAGGCATCCTGGATTCTCCAAAGGGACGCCAGTACCACTCCGATGTGGAATCTGGGGACAGTCAGGGACCTCTTGCTCACTCCTGATGTGGAATCCTGGGAAGTGGAGGAGAAGGGGGATTGGGTAGCATTATTGATACTGTGCCATCTCATCCATATGGTCTTTGGGATTCTGAGACCTTCTATTGACCACAGTCATCAGTTTCAGCATGGCCCTAATTCCTCTCATTCTAGCTTGTTCCCTTTGCCTGTTTAATGTTTGCCTGATGGTTACCTGACTGATGCAGGGAGAGGGGCAGCAGTGATATGAGGCTGGAGCAGTTGTGCAGAGGCAGGGAAAGTGCCCAGGTTAGAAAGAGCAGAGCTCATTCAGTCCTGGAAGCAGGACAGAAAAAGAGGTGGTCATCTAATGGAGAGATGGGACACATGTTCCACTGAAACTGCTGTGGGATTTAAAGGTTTAGAAGAGTTGTAGCTGGATAGTGGAAGAAAGGAAATTATGGGAAAGTAAAGCTGGCTGTGGATGGTTGCAAGATCAGAGGCTAGAGCATTGAAATGAGAGAGAAGGCAGAAGACAGGAAAGTCAGAAGGATAGACTGAAGGTGTATAGAATGTTGTAGAAGATCAGAGGTAATATGGACTATGTTTGCCACCTGCAGATTCTGAATTTAAAAAGTGTTGGTTCCTGGCATCAGGCTGGATTGCATGCATAGAATTGGGCCTGTGGAAAATTCCACCTTGGCCCTTGTGGCCCCCACCTCCCTGAGACCTGAACCTCTTGATAGCTAGGGAGATAAACATAGTGTTTTATCTGCTTTGTGTTTTTCCTGTTATTGCTGCCAACCCCAGGTGGTATTAGTCATGGGACTTTCCAGGACCTTGGGTGTGGGATGGCCAGGTGGAAGTATTTAGAGGTATAAAAGGGTGATGTGGGAATGCGTTTATGTATGCTGTGCATCTCAATCTTTAAATAAAGTAGCTGTTTTGGGCCATAGCAGGCACCATAGAAGAAGTAGGAGGAGAAATCAAAGCATAGGTAAGAGAAGCAAGGTGAAGTCAGGCAGACCGAGCTGGGTGGAGTTAGGCAGACCGAGCTGAAGCCTCCCAAGGAGCAACATGTAGAAACTCAGGTGAGCCACGGGCCACTTGGCCAACAGATTAATAGAAATGGGTTGATTTAAGATATAAGAGCTAGCTAGCAATGTGCCTGGACCATAGGCCAAACAGCATGAAGTTAATATAAGCATCTGAGTCATTAGATGGCACCCAACGTGGACAGCAGGCCTGTGGGTCTTGGACCTCTGGCCACCTGGGACCCGAGAACTCTCCCACTACAGATGGCACCCAATGTGGGGCAATTCTCCTCTTAGAGCCTGAGAAAGATTAGAGAGGGGCCTAGATCACAGAAACTGAGCCAAGGCAGCTGCCAAATCGTGTATACGAAGTGGGCCATTGTACAAAGAAAGTGTGGTGGCACTCAAAATGGGGCCGGTGGACTGGCAGCAGGCAGTGTAAGCTGCAGCTGAAATCAGGCAGGTTCCTGAAGTCTCACAGAAGACTCGTTAGCATGTGATTGATTTTAGATTTCTGCTTATTTTAACCAAAAAGAAAACAAAGACGGTTTCTTAGTAGCAGCCTTTTCTTGGGCATGCTCTGTTTGCTGGCCACAAACAGAGACACAGTCCCTTTAAGATAACTTACTGACTTGGCTTCCTGGGCAAAAACTATACAACTTTTTAAGAGAGTGTATTTTAAAAGCTCTTATGGTTAAAAGGTGATTAGGAATTAACAATAAAACAGATTCAGATCAAAAGAAAAAACCTGAAAATGGGTTACAATAGGTTTCATAGAGAATAGAAAGAAGATAAAGTCTTTAAAAAGAGAAATAGAGTAATAAGAATATAATAAGCCATGTAAAGATGGAAAATAGACACAAAATCTGTATTTTGGCTGTTATTGTGTTTTCCTCTAATTTTTTAACTGTTAATGAGCTAACTGCAGAAAGACAATAGATTGCAAATGCAGAGGCTACTAAGTTTAACAAGAATATATATTTTAAAGGTATTTTGATTTCAAAATTTGTGTCTAAGGATTTATTGCTTCGGAAGAGTTCTGCTTTTGTTTCCACAGAAGATGAGAACCTGTGGATTGCTTCCAGGCAAATATGGTTTCATCAACCAAGACCCACTGAAGAAAACCTCTGATGGGAAGAGATGGCCAAATCAACTTCATGGCTGCAGATTATGATCCAGTCTCAACAATCTGTGAGATTTTCAACGCCCTTTAATCAGCAGGAAGGAGTAATGGATAACTACACCCAAATCCCCCAAATATTATTTCTAAATGTTCGTTTTCATTATAAATGGTTAATGGTCATAGTTAATCTCTTTCTAAGAAGAAAAAGGGGATATGGTATATAAATGATTTTTAAAAAAATTAGATTATTGAATTTATTTAGATCAGGAAATCAGCTGTTAATCTCAAAATGCTTTACCTTGGTATAGATTTTGGTTTATTGATACAAATTTAAGGTCAATTTTGTTATGCTGTATGTGTTTTTCTATTGTTTAAGGTATGATGTTCATGTAACTGTTTTAAAATTGTAGTGTATAATTAAGAAATGAAGGTTAATAGTCAACTTTGATAATCAAACTTATAGTTAGGTAAGTTAGGATTTTTAGGTATACAAAGATATATTTCAATTAGGTAGGTAATCTTCAAATACTTCTAAGACCTACAGAATATGGCATTTAAAATGTTTAAGAACTTAGACTTTTCTGGACAGTGAGACAGATTTGCTCCTGGCAACACCAATCTTCTTCAAGAGAAAAATGGGCATCGAAGAAGCTCCATATGGAGTCTACTCTATTTGTGATAATGGTTAGCCACTGGAGAAGAACCTGTTCTTATATTGACTGTTTGACAGTATGCTGTTTAAACTGGACATGCAGGTTCCATAAGAAGATGACCTCTGAACTTTGGCAGAAGAAGCCGAGATGGTCATTCAGGTTCCTGCTTTACAGAGAAAACTGTCAGACACTCTTCAAGACTCGAGGAGAAGCAACTGATGAACTGTGCCAGAATGGGCAGAACAGATTTCCTGCTTCACTGAAATGAAAAGAGACACTGAGCCTATAGGCTGAATACGGATGCCCCCAGCTTTATAAAAGAACTTTGGGTGACTGTCTAGGCAGATAGTTGTCATCTCTGTCCTTTCCAGATTTTAGAAGTCACTGACACTTCTGGTTTACTTGGGTAAATATATCCTTCTGTGGTATTTGATGTAGTTGAAGATTAGATATTTATAGGTACAGTTTTTCTTAGTCATTTAAAAAGTATATGGGATATGAAACTTTAGATTCATAAAGATAAGATAGATGATTAAGAATATTTTCTTTAATTTCACTAAATACGAATAGACTAGATATTATAACTGTAATTCTTGCTTGATGGCTATTTTGTTATATTTAATTTTGCTATGTTAAAATTAAAACCTTCCTTTTTGATTAGACAGAAAGGGGGAAGTGATGTGGGAGTGCGTTTATGTATGCTGTGAATCTAAATCTTTAAATAAAGGAGCTGTTTTGGGCCATGGCAGGCACCATAGAAGAAGTAGGAGGAGAAATCAAAGCATAGGTAGGAGAAGCAGGGTGGAGTCAGGCAGACCCAGCTGAAGCTGCCCAAGGAGCAACATGTAGAAGCTTAGGTGAGCCATGGGCCACTTGGCCGACAGATTAAAAGAAATGGGTTGATTTAAGATATAAGAGCTAGCTAGCAATGTGCCTGGGCCATAGGCCAAACAGCATGAAGCTAATATAAGCGTCTGAGTCATTTTTGGGGGATTGGGCAGTGGGCCGCTAAGAGGTCTCGGGCAGCAGGTCTTTGGGTCTCAGAACTCTCACCGCCCAGGACCCGAGTACCCTCCTACTACAAAAGGGTGTGTTGAATAAAGCTCAGGTTGCTCTCTCTCTTTGTGATCCTGGATGATTGGAACCTGCCGACTCCTGAGTGCTGATTTAACCTCGATGTCCCTCACCGGACTTGGTCCACTTTAGCCAGATGCAGCAAGTGGAGGTCCCACTGAGACCCAGGGAAGAGGGAAGAATGAACGAGGCTCACTGGTAAGGACCAGGGGAGGATCTGGGAATACCCAGGAAACTAGGTGCCTAAAAGATAAGAATAGAAAAATAAGAATAGAAATATAAGAATAGAAATATGGGAAACTCAACCTCGCATTTTCAGCTGGCTTCTGAACTTTGAGAGTTACTAAGGCAACAGGAAATTTCAATAAAAGCTCAGACCGCACTCCCTTTTGTGAAAACTATAAAGGAGATTAATCCATGGTTCTTGACAGGAGGAGGCCTTAACGTTCCTGATTGGGAACATGTTAAGGTAGAATTACTAGACATTGAGAGATCAGGCTCCTGAGTCTCTCCCAGTATCTACCTTATCTCCTTGGAGATTAGTAATAGATGCACTGCTCTCTAATCAGGCTAAAATAAAAGAACACCTTGCTGACCAGGAGCGTGTGTTTGAAGAGGTGCAAGGGACAGAGACCCAGGAATCATTAAGGGAGGCCTCCAATTCAGAATTGTCTGATCTTGAATCAGGGAAGGGGGCTGCTGCTGCTGCCTCATCCAGTAAGGGTAAAGGAAATAGAAGGATGGCGGTGAGTAGTCGTGATTTGGAGCAAAGTGACAGTGAAGAGGAGAGAGATTTAGAGGAGCGCTCCCTTGTTAAAGACACTCATAAACTGACTCGAAAATTTGGAATTTAGAAGTGACTGAGGTGAAGGGGTCGGTCAGTCCTTCTGCACCTCTGCCATCCCCATATAATTGGGATAGACTGGAAAAGCGGCTGATGCGGTGGAGAGAAGATAGGGAAGAAGACAGTCCCCAGGGAGTAGTCTTCCCAGAACTGCAAGCTTACCCGGTGACTGAGGTACAAGATGCCCAGGGTCAGACAATTCGGCAGCATGAGCCCCTCACCTTAAAGAACTGAAGCAGCTCAAAGAGGTTGTTTTCCAGTAACGGCCCTCGTGCACCTTTCACCCAATCTCTTTTTGAATCCTATCAAGCATCCTTTTTGACTCCTAGTGATTGGCAACAACTGATCAGGGATATTTTATCGTGTGGATATTATTTAATTTGGAAGGGGGAATTTCAGGAAAGGTGCATTGAAACTGCCCACTTAAATGCCCAGGCCAGAAGACACCAAGTCAATGTAGAGCTGCTGACTGGCACTGGAGCGCACGCTAGTCTACAAGCACAGATTCAGGATGATGCCAGCACCTATACCCAGATTGCTGCTGCAGCGACCAGAGAATGGAAAGTCCTACCTAATGTTGCAGCTGGTCAACAATTAGCCAAGGTCTTAAAGGGTCCTTCAGAGTCCTATGCAGATCTTGTTTTTCGACTGTTGCAATTAGCAGGGAAAATACTTGGGGATGTTGAAGCAGCTATGCCAGTAGTTAAACAACTGGTATTTGAAAATGCCAATAAGCATTGTAAGGAAGCCCTGCGACCTTATAAAGGAAAGAGTCTTGGTTTTATGATTAAAGTCTGTAGAGATATTGATGCAAGTTTTGTGCAGGCTCAGGTTATGGCTGCCTCAATTAGTAAAGGGTTGAGGGCAGGAAGAACAGAAAATGACATGAGGGGAAGAGGCTGATTTCAGTGTGGACAGCCTGGACATTTAAAACATGATTGTCCATATGGTGCACCTGCTAAGGCAGGGCATGCCCCTGGAATTTGTCCCCATTATAGAAAAGGACAGCACTGGAGTAGTGAGTGTCACTTGAAGTGGGACAATCAGGGCAACCCCATCCAGCCAGGAAACGGGGTGAGGGGGCTGCTCTGGGCCCTGAAAGCCAGTGCATAGAGATTTTTGAGAACCACAGCAGCACCCCTCCCAGGCAGTGGCAGACTGCATCACATCCCTATCAACAATCAGGCCAACAATTCCTTTCTATCAGAGACCTCTGCCAAGCAACACCAGGCAGTGTGGGATTGGACCTCAGTGCCTCTGCCAGAACAATATAAACCCCCTCCATGGGGCCCCAGGTGGTATCCACAGGGATTTCTGGCCCACTCCCCTTGGGGTCAGTAGGACTATTAGGAAGAAATAGCATCATTATGCAAGGCATAACTGTACATCCTGGAGTGATTGACTCTGTTTATACTGGGGAGATAAAAATCATGATGGAATCCAAAAAGGGATTGGCAGTGATTGAGCAAGGACAAAGAGTGGCCCAGCTATTACTCCTTCCTTATTTGAATACTAATGCCTCCAGCAAGTAATAGGGGATTTGGCTCCTCAGGAGAGGCCCAAGTTTGTTGGGTGGCTCAGATGTCCTCAGGACCTCAGCTCACCCTAAAAGTAAATGGTAAAGTGTTCCTAGGAATTCTGGATTCTGGGGCTGACGTTTCTGTTATTTCCACCCTCTACTGGCCCAAAAAATTGCCAAAGGATGAAGCTACCGCTATACTCCATGGTTTGGGACAAGTAAGGCCAGTTTGCAGCTCCCAAATTCTTGATTGGAATGATGGAGAGCATACAGGAAAATCTCAACCTTATGTAGTTCCAGATTTGCCCACTAATTTATGGCACGAAATGTGCTAGCTACTATGGGGGCAGTACTTACTACTCAGGCTATTGGGAGCAGTAACCCTTTTGTGACCAATAGGAAGTTGGACATGGGATGGACACCAGGCAAAGGGCTTGGCCATTTACAACAGGGATGCCCAAAACATTGCAACCTTGGGATGAAGTTAATAGAAGGCCTGGAGACAAAAGAGGGCTCAGAGAGGAACCTTTTTTCTAGGGCCACTGTGATTTTGCCTGAACCCACACCTATAATATGGAAATCAGATTCCCCAGTGTGAGTGGAACAGTGTCCCTTGACTAGAGAAATATTACAGGCCACACAAAATCTTTTCAAGGAACAACTGTCAGTGGGACATAGAGTTCCTTCCATGTCACCTTGGAATACTCCCATATTTGCTATAAAAAAGAAGTCAGGAAAATGGAGGCTGCTACAGGACCTTAGGGCAGTTAATGCCGCCATGCAAGTTATGGGGGCACTGCTGCCTGGACTTCCTCATCCTGCTGTTATACCCAAAGATTGGCATTTGCTTGTTTTAGATTTAAAGAATTGCTTTTTTACCATTCCTCTTGCTCCTCAAGATTGCCAGCATTTTGCTTTTTCTGTCCCTTCACCAAACTATCAGGAACCCTACAAGAGATATCATTGGATAATTTTATCCCAAGGCATGGCTAATAGCCCTACCTTGTGTCAAATGTATGTTTCTGCAGCCTTGGAGCCAATTAGAAGCCAATTTCCCAAAGCCTATATAGTTCATTACGTGGATATTTACTTTTGGCACATTCTTCTCAAGAGGGATTGATGGAATTGTATGATAAATTGCAAAAAAGATTAAAATCAGTGGGTCATGTTATAGCTCCTGAAAAGGTTCAACTGATACCTCCTCCTTATAATTATTTGGGTTATGTTATTCAAAGAGTAGGCATTTCCCCTCAAAAGACAGAGTTGGCCACCTCCCAGTTAAAAACCTTGCATCAGTGGCAACAATTTCTAGGAGAAATACAATGGTTAAGGCCCTCTTTTTCAATTTCAACAGGAGAACTTAAGCCTCTTTTTGAACTTTTGAAGGGAGATACTGAGCCCACATCAATCCGGATTTTGACTACTGAGGCCAAGAAGGCTCTTGCTAAAATAGAACAGGCAATAGAAGATATGTCAGTACAGCAGATAGATTATGTTCAGCCTTTGCAATTTTTCGTTTTGGCCTCTAATTTTGTGCCTACTGGAGTTTTTTGGCAACAAGGCCCCATTTATTGGGTACATCTTTCTGTTTCCCCTGGGTACACAGTTATTCTTTATCCTGAATTAATAGTTCAATTGTTGTGGAAGGGTAGATGCTTGGGGCTGGCTTTATTTGCCAAAGATGCAGATATAATGGTTTTGCCCTATTCCCAAGAAATGGTTGCTTATTTGATTCAAAAAAGGGCAGATAGTTCAAGCTTATCCTAAACATAAAATCATTCAAAGTTTTAAATTATGCCCTTTTATCTTTCCAAAGATAATAAAGATGCAACCTATAGCTGGGGCACGTCTACTTTTCACTGATGGCTCCAAGACTGGGAAAGCAGTAGTTGTGGATGAAGCTACCCAAATCATTTTTGCCTCTCTAGAATATGACCAGGCTCTACAATTACGTAAAAAGTTTCATCTCAATGCTCAAACCTTAAGGCATCAGACACAATGCACCAAAACAGAGGCCCTTTCTATAGTTTCCTCATGTGCCACTTGTGCTCCCATTATTCATGTTCCATCCTTTAGAGTAAATCCTAGAGGTCTTAGACCAAATGATGTATGGCAGGTGGATGTCACTCATGTTGATGGTTTGGGAACCAAACATTTCTTGCATGTGGCTGTACCTATTCAAAAATGATCATGGCTACCTTACATTCAGGAGGGAAAACTAGACAAGTAATCAAACATTTATTAGCTTCTTTTGCTGTTATGGGAGTGCCAAAACATATTAAAACTGATAATGGTCCAGCATATACTAGCAGACAATTTTCCCGGTTTTGTGAACTCTGGGATATTAAACACAGTACTGGTATCCCTTATAATCCACAAGGACAAGCTATTGTTGAGAGGACTCACCAGCACATCAAAACTTATTTGAAAAAATTAAAAGAGGGTGACATATACCAGGACTTTCAGGGCCCACAGACCCTTCTTTCTCTTACCTTATTTACTTTAAATTTTTCACTGCTAGATTATGAAGGATATAGTGCCACCCAGTGACACTATTCTGTCCCTCCCTCCACAGAAGCTATGGTTCGATGGAAGGATTTATCCTCCGGACAGTGGCAACCTCCAGCACCTGTGTTAGCCAGAGTTAGGGGGCCTGTTTGTGTTTATCCACCAGGTTCTGAGAAGTCAATTTGGATACCTGAGAGGTGTGTGTGGCCTGTTCAGCATGAAAAGATTGTGGTTCCTGATGCTGGGGCTCCTGATGGTGACAAGTTAAGAGACATGTTGGAGTCTGGGAAAGAATCCTCTGATATTGATGCCAGTAAGTAAAGAAAGCCCTGTGTTTCCTGCTGTTTTTGCCTCCAATTGGACCACTGGCAAGGCTGCCAGTAAAGTGACCATACAGGAAGCCTTTATAAATATGACTTTTGTTTTATCTTCATCCCTTTGCCTTTCTAGAAATAAAATGTTTAATAAAAATAGTACCCCTTTTAATTCACATGGCTGCATAGTTTTAGCCAACCTTACCACAGGAGATTTTGTGGGATATGATAGCCTCAGCAAGGTTATAGGACTAAAGGATATGTGGTATCCTATGAATACAGAAATTAATCCTGCCATGACCTCCTATCATTATAAAAATCCTACAATGCATAATCAACCTCAGATGTTAGATGGGGCTTTTTTGTGTGGCCTACGTGCCTGCTTAGACTTCCTCCCCTTTATGATGATTGGGGCAGTTTCCTTTAATGGCACTGCTAAATGGAACGCCAGCACTCATTTTGAAGGTGTGAATATAACTCTTGCAAAAATTTTTCTACTCCATGCCTCTTGGCCCCTTTCTTTCTGTCTTATGGAATGAGACCCAGAATCGGATCCTGGAGGGTGGGAAGGGTTTTTTAAGTTGTTCAGCTTTGAATTGCAGCCTAAGCAACTGTTGGGGTAAGGAACATTCCAATGCCCTGTTGGTACACGTTCCAGCTGCAGTGATGGTGCCAGTGGGCGTTTCACCAGACCAAGTTTCTTTTCCTTGTGCGTTTATACCAGCAAAAGAGAGACTTCGAAATAACTGCACAGTTGCACTTGCCGCCATTGGGGCTAAGGCCTTGGGAATTGCACTGAGCCAGACAGCCCGAGTTGCATCCATGGTGAACCAACTATCAGCCATGGTGGTAGCTGCCTTTGGAATTCAGGAGACTTTTAATGGACAAATACATTTTGGGATTTTATCCCTCAACCAACAAACTGCCCTGCTACAAGAGCAAATTGATGTTTTGCATGTGCAGTAACAGCTATTGTGTAACTTTGAATATTTTGATATTTGTGTTACCTCAAGTAAGATAGAAAATGTTAGTCAGTAATTGCATATGTTAATACAGTATATTCAGGGCTCCTGGAATGCAAACTTTTTAATTTACCTTGCAGTTAGCAAACACCACTACCTTGATTAATAATACCCGAGTAGCGCCCCTTGAGACTAGTGATTTATGGAATACCCTGGCTAAGGCGGCTGGGTGGATGACCCAATATTCCGGATTTATTTCCCTTTTAATATTATTCCTTGGAGGGTTGGCATGCTGGTTTTTTTCATTCTGGTACGCTGCTGTAGGCAGCAATGCCATCAGCAGGCAGTTATATAGCAGGCTTTCCTGGCCTTGCGACCCCCTACTGATGCTGGAAGGATTTTCCCAATGACAGGCAACTTCCCCACCTGCTACATCTACCTAAGATAGGAGTTGGCACATCCAATGACAGGTTCTGTAGCAGGGGCTAGTGGTCGACCTAAGACAGGGGTTTCCTTCCATTTTTTAAAATAAAAGGGAGTGAGATGTTGGTTCCTGGGATCAGGCTGGATTGTATGAATAGAATTGTGCCTGTGGAAAATTCCACCTTGGCCCTCGTGGCCCCCTCCTCCCTCAGCTAGGGTCACTCTCTCTCTTTGTGATCCTGGATGATCGGAACATGATGACACCTGAGTGCTGATTTAACCTCGAAGTCCCTCTCCTGGCTTGGTACACTTCCTCCGGATGCGGCAAAAAAGAAACTGTAAAGTAAGTTAAAAGCTTTTCCATATTAGGTTAATTTTGTTTGGTTTTCTTTATTTTAAAATTGCTGCTTATTCACTGCAAGATGTTCATGATATATGTATGGTTATATACACACATACATGAAATAGGTTTAACTCTATATGTGAATATAAACTAGTTTTAACTCTGTATATGTATATGCATATGCATATGCATATTTATATGTATATGTATA
Source organism: Phyllotis vaccarum (assembly GCA_033318265.1). NCBI lineage: Eukaryota > Metazoa > Chordata > Mammalia > Rodentia > Cricetidae > Phyllotis > Phyllotis vaccarum. The sequence goes on along the minus strand of JARWLC010000004.1, from coordinate 22,188,091 downwards.
TATAAAAAACTTGGGTCTAACTCTATGTATATGTGAATATAACTATTGCTTAGAATAACATGTTTAAATTAAAGAGTATATTTCCAATGAGCTCTCTGTTACTTGTTTCTCCATCTAGACTAAGGACGCAATGAGCCTCAAGTATTTTGGATTGAAAACAATGCTTGTTTAATAAGACATTAGAGTTTCAACTTTCTCTGACAGCTGAACTTTAGAATTTAAGAGTCAGCCAGGTGATAATGGTTTTAAAGACCTGAAGAACTTAGAGCAGTATCATAGCCCATGAATTTCTGCCCTTTTGAGGTTAAAACAAAACAAACCAAAAATATTTTTATACGGATAACCTAGGACAATATTCATGTCATATGTTTGCATTGAAATTTATAGCAACTGTAAAACTGCACTTATGAAGTGGCAATGAAAAAATTTATAATGTAGGTCACTATTAAGTAAAAAACTGTACTGAAACATCAAAGCACTGGGAAAGTTGAAAACCAGTGTTTTAGAAAATGTCTCCCCATGTTCAAGGTCTACTTAGGCTTAAAGATATGTGTCTACTACTTGTCTTACTAAATTTTTTAGCCTTAAGGTATTTGGATGAACTGAGTTATGTAAAGGTTTTTTATTGTTGCTACTAGGAGAAGTTTCAATTCAATACCATTATTTTTAGGTCTAACTTTGACAGAAATGAATTGTAAAGTCTGTCTTATAAAGGCTGCTTATATAATAAAGGCTGTTAGGATATGCAAATGGTCAGTAAACTTTAAATAATCAAAGTCTTTTTACCTGTATCCATGCTAAATACTGATATAATTAATTGTAGGGTTGAGCTTTATTTAGTTCCATGTATGTGTTTTCAGAGCTGAGCTTACAAAAAGCAACTAGAAAGAAAGTTTTTCTATTCAGATATACCCATACTTTAGAGATCTGCAGAATATGTCATTTAAATGTTTATTTAAAGGCTTATTATATTAGAGAGAGACTCCCATATCCTATGATGATACTTTTTTTCTCTTGGTTTGGGGACTCCTGCCCTTCCCAATTATTAGGACTGGGACCAAAATGTACAAATATGTACATAAAGTCTAAATTTTGTTAAAATTTTAACATGTCTCACCAGATTTACACTTGGCTGGAATATTCAACTTGCTTCAAGGGAATACAAGCTCTGGACTTTCTGAAAGCTCATGTTGACCAGTCCAACCAACATGGGTTGTTTCTTGTCTTCACAACTGGGTCAGATAACTAAATGACCACATGCCTTTACAGATGTCCACTGCCCTGCCCTTTACTAGCCTTTCAGTTTTTTTGGTCCCTGAAAACAATGTCCAGTGTCATCTTGAAGCAGTAACAGAAGAGAACACATGACCCCCTGTTCAATGTTAGGTTGAAATGCTGAATTGAAAGGAAATCTTCTGGCATAGAAAACAAGGGGCTATGTGAAGCTTTGTGAGAGGAATGCTGTTTCTATATAAACAATTTGGAGGTAGTTAAAGATACCATGGCAAAAGTCTGGAAGGGTTTAGCTAAAAAAGAGAAAGAATGTGAGGAAAACAAAGTATGGCTTAAAAGCTAGTACTCCCAATCACCTTGGCTCACAACTCTTCTTTCCAGCATAATGAGACCCTTTGTTATTGTAATTCTTCTGTTCATCTTTGGGCCATGCATTCTGAACAGACTGGTACAATTTATAAAGGCCATGTTAGGGACAGATCAGCTCATGGTCCAAAAAGCCCACTACACCCCAGTGGCTATGATGAATGAAATTCTGAACACTGGTCCCTGAATGAGCCAGTTACATAAATTTGAGTGGGGGGATTGTAGAAACTAAAGTCCCTCCACCTTGAGGCCTGGAGCTATTTTGGGAGCTGAGAAGTTTCTAGTCTCCCATCCTGAGAAGTTTCTAAACCCTCAAGGCTGAGTAACCCAGGTCAAGTTCCCAAGTTCTGGGGTAATCAGAGGACATTTTGGCCAGCTGTGAAGTACCTTCTCCCCACCCTAAGACAACCAATCATCCAGCAGCTTCCCATCTGATAGCAATAGTAAAGAAATTTCCTCTGGGACCCTTACCTCCCAGCCTGATAATGGCATTTCTATGGTCTTTGATTGTTTTTTGTTTTAAAAGGCCCTGCTTTTGAGTAGGGAGGGATTCACTTCTCCACTGGCACTGCTGTGTGATAGTCAGAAGCTGAGCTCAGCTTTTCAGATTTAGTAAAACTCTCTTTTCATTTGCATTTGGAGAGCTGGTGTGATTCTGGGGATCTTTCTGGAGGTCACTAAGACTGGTCAGTACATTCATAACTGTGGGGAGATTTCCCAGTCTCTCAATGTTGTCAGCATGTTTGCTCAGATATGATATGTATTTTACTTGATGTGATTGGCAGATGGATATTAATAGAGGCTTCTTGCACCATGTGGTGGGAGTCAAGTTAGGAGGAGGCAGGGCAGTATCACTGAAGGACACCTTATAAGCAACTTTCAAGTTTCTAGAAATAACAGAGACATCTGCCTGTGTGGACAGTTACCAAAAACTCCCCTGCAAATTTGGGGCTTCTATCTTCAGCCTACGAGCTACAGTCCCAGGTATACCTTTTAGTGAAGCTGGAAAATTGAAGGATTGTTCTGCACATTCTGCAAAGTCCATCAGTTATTTCTGCCTCTGTCATGCATAATATCTGGCAGTCTCTTATGCAAAGTAGAATCCTTAAGGTCCATCACGCCTTGATTTGGCAAATTTCAATGGTCATTTCTCTATGAGACTTGCATGTCCAATTTATATAGTATACTGTCAAGCAGTCCAGCAAGAGCAATTGTTTTTTTTTCCCAGTGACTAACTTTATCCATAAAGAAAGTAAACTCTACATGGAGTTACTTTGATACTTCACAGCATATAGAAAGATATTCCCACATCATCCTACACTTAATATTTTTATGCCATCTTTGACTGTAGATCGTAAATTATGGAAAGGTGAAGCTATAAAAGAAAGACTGATATAGAGTGAAAACAATTCAAATTGGTTTTTAGTAAACTTTGCTATTGTTTTAAATTTTATACAGTAGTCGGGAGATGGCTTAGTGGGTAATGGTGCCTGCTGCAGAAACCTGACAACCTGAATGCATAATGAAAGGAGAAAACACAACCCTGAAAAGTTGTCCTCTGACCTTCACATATACACTCAAGCTTACTGAGATACACATCACACACACACACATAACAACATGTACACACATACACACACACAATAAAAAACAAATAATAAAGTTTTTATAAACAATGCTTTTATTACCAATGCCACCCTATCTTTCCATCTGCCTCATTTCACATACATACTTAGCAGATACTATCAGCTTATAAAAATTAAATGTCTAAAATTGCACAGCCTTTGTGTACTAGACACAAATCCCAAGTTATATGTTCTTGGTGTTAAAGAAGATTATAGTATGAAGTAGGCCCATAACTATGTTTGATACTTCTCAGTTCACTGATGTATTAGAATCACTTTAGGAATATTTAAATCCATCACCAACACAAATTTATTCAGAATGCTAGGGAGTGAAAATTTGCATCCATACTTTAAAGTTCACTTCATTTATTCTAATGTAAACTCAGAATAAAATTCATTATTGAGCTAGTAGTATGTAATCTTGAAATTATTTTTTATATTACAAAACAGTCTCCAGGTACAGGTTCTATTTAGAGATATTCAGATGACTGAGTTTCCTCCTGCACCTGTGTTTCTGAATTATAGCCCCAGAATGCAAGGCAAAACCTCAAGTGTCTGGGAACATAGTGAGTGAGACAATTCCATGCACTAAGCAGTCCCTCATGGTAAGAAGCCTTTTCTGGCTCGTAAATGCAAATATAAAATGTTAGAAGACTAAGAAATGTCAAAATAGAAATAGGACATAGAGTTCTTTCTTCTTAAGACTGAGAACTGCCTGTTTGCATAAGAGTTTACTAGTGTGTCTCTACAGGATCATTCTAGGCCATACTAGTGAGACTATAACAGATTCCAGGACTAGAAAATTCTCCTAGCCTCCCACTATATTCACATCAGATGTTGCAGCATCCTGGATGCTAATATGACCTTTAAACAATTAACTTCATTCAAAGAAGGCAAATTGTGACCACCCATGCAGACCATCAAGCAGATGGACCAGACAGAGCTGGGATTCATAGTCATTAAGAAAATTCAGAGGAAGGTACTTTAAATTTCTAAGTTCCTCATAGTTCATTAATTCAGGGTCCCCTGGGATGAAGAGAGTAACATTTCCAAAGCTTTCACAGCAGAGTTTTAATAGTCCTAGCTTGGTTTTCAAAGTAATCAAGGCTTGGGCTATGGTTTAATAGAAAAACTCTAAAATATTATGAGGTCCCTTTGAGCTCCCCCACCTTATCCAGTGCCTGAAGTCTTACCAATAAAATGATGCCCCTTCAAGGCAGGCAAGCATAGTCCATGAGCTCAAAGCACAGCCATAGTTGAAGTTCCCCACACCCCATGTAGATAAGTCCATGAATAGAGCATATAAAGGAACAACTGAATCTAGACACCTCATGGAGACAGATGTGGACTTTGAATTCATGCTACATGGAATCCAATTCTTGACTCTGCTGTTTAACCAGATCTGACTGCTTGAATCTGTAAAACTTTTCCCAACCTCAACAGCTTTATCTGTAAACTAGGAAATAAAACACATTCTTTGTGCTTACAGCAATGGAGGGTCTTGTTAAACCAGGTCATTTTTGTCTGATGTTCCTCATCCTGTCTTTGATCTGCCTGGTATGACAGGAATCTGAAGCCTATTCACTATTCTCAGATAACCTCTACATAGGCTGGCCAGCAAAAGATGACTCAGGGAGCTGGGAGGTAGGAAAAGGAAAAACCAGACTAGCATCTAATCTCTGAGTCAGTAGTATAACCACAGTATCTTCTTTGTTACATTCCATGCTTCCATTTGACAGCACCACTATGAATGCATCTTCTTTACATAGCCTCTAGCCAATGACCCCATTACCTTGTCATGGTGGAGGTGAACTGCAACCTGGCTCCTCTGGACTGTATCTTACTCTGAGTCACCTCATCTATGCCCCTACCCCCAAGTGCCATGCTTCTTTCCCCCTCTCTCAAGTACTTCAATGACTCTTTTTAAATTTATTCCTCCTAGATTGTGTCATTATATGCTCTAAGTATAAGGCTTCATGGTATTTATATTCAATAAACTGGAACTATTGTGATTATATATAATATAGCAAGCCACTTCCTGCTCCCTGGGTGTCCCCTGAACAGTCTTCTGTATGAGTACTCAGGGGTAATGTGACTTAATGGAGCAAAATTTGCTTTATCAGCTTTCCCAGACTTGAAAAAGTAATGACAATCAACACATTTCTAAGAATTTCTCTGCACCAGGCATGGTTCTTCTTGTGATTTTGCTTAAATTAACTCATTTACTCTTGAACACAATTCTATGAGGCAGACACACTGTGATTCTCAGGAAGAAGACACAATGAAACTGAGTTACCTGATCAAGGTAATAGAGCTTTTGGCTACAGAATCAATATTTAGTCCTTTAGAATTAGACCTAAGAATTGTGGTGGCTGGATAAACAGCTCAGTTGTTAAGAACATGTGATGGTATTTCAGAGGGCCCAGGTTCAATTCTCAGCACTCACACTGGGAAAAACACAGCCACCCTCAATTCCAGTTTTAGGGGAGCTAACAGCATCTGCTGGTCACCACGGATATCTGTATATAAGTGATGTACACAAATACACTCAGGGACACACACATTCAGATACACACACACATACACAAACACACATAAAGTAAATCCTTAAGAGATGAACAGCAGTGATGTGCTGCACAAACCCCACTTAATATAAACATTACAGCAACTGCCTCAACACCCCATTAGTCAAAATATTTGTTTTATAGTTGTACCTAAAGTTTTTGTTTTTTCACCTTTAGCTGTTCTATCATCCAAAGTGGTGTGGTTTTCTACAATAGGCATTAGGTTCTTTAATTGCTCTGAAAGGTATTTCTTCCACAATGACAGAAAATGACTGAACAGAATTTGACATAGGGACCTACAAGAGGCCCCTCGGGGTATTTTCAGATGGCAAAGGCAAAGGATTACCTTGTGTGTACCTTTTTGATCCACATTCATTAGTCTACTGTCTGACTTTGCGAAACCTTCTGCAAAATCCAGAAAGGAGGGGCATTCTGTTGCAATTATTCTTGCAAAAACATTTTTTAAAATGTGCTTTTTACATTCTCTTTTTAGGTGTCATTGTTTATTGCAATTGAAATATTTGATATTTCAATTCTCTAAATTTCTGGAAATCACCTCTTCTACCCAATCATCATCATAGTTATGAGATTCAATATTAATTGTATCTCAGATTTATTCCTCCAAGGATATTGATCTTATCTTTAGCATCCTAATTACCCTTCTGCATTGTGCATTAGCTTTTTCAAAATTCAAAGATTCAATTATTGTTTGTGAAGCTTCTGGATTTGGTATCATTCTATTTACTTCTGAAGTCAATCTTTGTAAGAAATCAGTAAAGGGGTTTTTTTTTTTTGGTCACTGTACAACTTTTAACTCAATTTTCTTCCCTTCGTTTTCAATTCTGTCCCAAGCATTCAAAACTGCTGCATAGCACAAGCCTGGGTGTTGTTATCATGTAAAGATTTCCTTGCTATGTTATTATAATCTCTCTCCAAGAAGTTGGTCTTTGGAGATTTCAATACCTTTAGGACTACCTTGTTGTTCAATGGCCTTAGCCTCATCCTTCCACCAGGTCCTCCATTGTAATTGCGGATCAGCCTCCAGGACTGCTATGACCAAGTCTCTCCAGTCTTGAGGGGTACCTTTATTACAAATTGACCAAGAGTTTAACATCTGCTTCATAAAAGGTGAGTGTATGCCATATGAGACTATCATTTCTTTCAATCTCGTCAAATCAAACATTTTTGCAGGACACTATTAATCTCTTACACAGTCTGGGGCATATGTGTCATTTGTGAATTCCTGTAAGGTTACTAGATAAATTACTGTTTGAAAGTCTTAGGCTATTTCTCCATAACCATATATTGCAATTCTGAGATTGATTCTCCTTAATTTCTTCACTTTGGGTCTGAATATTTCTATGATCTGTTTTGACAAGTTTTTCTAAAACATTTATATTGGCACTTTTATAAACCAACTTTTTAAGAGATAAAGCAAGAAGTTTCAAACAAAAATTTGTAATAGATATTAAATAAATCCCATCTACATTAATTATCATCTCATTTAAGATTTAAATTTTCAACCTGCCTAATGTAGTATTAAACAGAGACCCAACTCCTTCTATTGTAATTGTGTTTCCTAATTTTTTTTTGGTGGAAAATATTCTATATTTTTTTTAAAACTTATTTCTGCCTTTAAGAAGTCCCAGTTGAATTACCATATCTGACAATGACAATTCAGATGAGGGTGGAGTGAGGCTACCTATTGTGGCACCAGTCTGAGGAGGGGGTCCAGTTAAAACCACAACCCACCAGGAGAAGGAACCCACTATCATGAACTTCTGCCTCTGCATCCTGAGTGCTAGACTTAAAGGTGTGTGTCACTACAATCTGACCTTTAAAGCTAACTCAATGGTGATTACTGCCCTATGGTCTTTAGGCAATTCTTATTTGTTATATTACAAATAATATATATCACCACGTATACGTTACTTGAATGTATGCTCTCAGTCCTAACCATGATATTATTGTATAGCCCAATGGTAGTCTTCCAACTGTAAAGGCTGTTTTCCCATTCTCAGCATTCTTTAGATGCATGAAGTTTTCTATGTAGGGTTGTGGATTCCTAGCTCTCCGCCATACATGCTAGTTTTTCTATTTGTATCATCCTCAAAGAAATATATCATTTTGAAAAGGTAACCCTGTTCTGTTCATGTGGGAATGTCTTTTTGTGTGCTGTGAATATCAATCCTTAAATAAAGGAGCTATTTTGGCCCTCGGTGACCTCCATAGAAGAAGTAGGTGGGTAATCAGAATAGATAGGAAAAGTAGGGCGGAGTCAGAGACAGAGTGAGCCAGACACCCAAAGGAGAAACATGTAAGGAACACAGGTGAGCCATGGACCACATGGCAGACATAGTAATGGGAATGGGTTGAGTTAAGATGAAGGAGCTAGCTAACAATATGCCTAAGCCATAAGCTGAAGAGCCTGAAGTTAACACAAGTGTCTGAGTCATTTGCAGGAGAGTAAGCAGTAGCAGGTGGCTAAGCAGTCTAAGTAGTCTGGGACTGCAGGTCTATGGGTATGGACCTCTGGCAGGACAGGGTCAGATACCTTATTGTCAAGTGATATCTTATTGAGAAAGACCCTACAGGCACCACTCACTGCAATCATGCATCACTCACTCATTTTTTCTGCCTTAACTGGGATCTCTAGTGGAGTCTGATCATGTTGGAATCCATAAATCATTAACTGGAAAAAAATTAGGCCTATAAAAGCTAATTGCTCTCATTCCAGTGACTTTTGTGTAAATTGGTCATGTAATTTGAGGCTGTGAGCATCACCCAAATGCCTCTTTACTTTCACAAATCCCCATGGTGAGTGATCTGGCCTTATAGATATATTTAAGCAATTAGGGTAAAGAAGGGTTCGTTTCCCAAAAACATGGCATAGGTCATGACGATCAAGCTATTGTGATGATGTTTTCTTTGGACAAAGCATTTGAAATAAAAGTGATGTGGATTTCTGGGGGATATAAGGTAGGAATGCCCATATTTATGACCTACAAAAACTCAGAGGCAATGGTTATTCAGTTTGGCATCACTAATTTTAAAGCATATTTTCCAAATATTTATTTACTTATCTAGTTAGTTAGTTGGGGCACATGCCACAGCATGCCTGTGAAAGAAAGATGACAACTTATAGGAATCACTTAACTTCTTTCACTATATAGAGCCCTCAAAATCCAGCCTAAGACATTTGATGACAAGGACCTTTCCCAGCTCTGATGAACCATTTCACCATGTCTGGAGCAACTTCTAGCACAAGTATAGATAAGGAGTAATATCTACTATCTTATTCCTTCTATGATTCTTCCTTTACCTGGCTCAAGAGAGTATCATTTGGCTCCAAATAAAGCTTTCCAGGGAAAGGGAAGGAAAATGAACATTTACTAGTTACCTACTAAAGCTTTAAACATCTTCCTTTGGTGATATATTATTGTATGAATCATCCCCCAAAACATCTCTATCTTTGTGCTCCAGTTGAGCAATGTGAACCCAACCTAGTAATAAATCCCCAAACTCATAAAGTTGGTATCAAAACTGAAATTAGGAAAATTCACCTTCCTGTCTATGAACCTAATGCTCCATCAAACATACTGTGCCCAAAATGTACCCATTCTATATCTGGGGTACTCATTTATTTAGTCAAGTTTACTATAGAAGGCAGGATGACATACGATACACATTATGCTCTACTTTATAGTGAGAAGTTTCCCTGACCCACCTGACCTGCCCAACAGCCGTTTAGTCCCAAATAATCACACAAAGGCTTATATTAATTATAAACTGTTTGGCCTATGGCTCAGGCTTATCATTTGCTAACTCTTACTCTTAAACTAACCCATGATTCTTATCCATGTATAGTCATGTGGCTTCGCACCTTTTCTCAGTGTAGCATTCTCATCTTACTTCCCTTGCATCTGGCTGGCATCTACTCTGTTCTTCCTCCCAGTATTCTCCTTGTTTGGTCTCTCTGCTTATACTTCCTGTCCGACTAGTTTCTGGCCAATCAGCATTTTATTAAACCAATATTTACAGAGGCAAATATTTACAGTATACAAGAGCATTTTCCCACAGCATTGCTTTAAACATGGAAAATAAGAGAAGGAAACTTTAGGTAAGAAAATGAAAGGATTTAATTCTATATATTTCCCCACCTTTGCTTAGTCTCAAATTGAGAGTGATGAATGATATGATATGTAACAAAAATTCTAGTTGTTATTAAATGAAAACTCAAAGGCAGATATTGAGGAAAAGGCTAGAATATCAGACAGAGGAAACAGACCACAGTTGATTGTCGCCCAACAATTTTCTGGAGTTATGGGATTAAAGGTGTAGGTCACTACTCTCAGTCTTTCTCATGCTGGGATTAAAGGGTGACTCACCACTCTCTGACCCTTCTGGTTTGACTATGGGTGGATCTGTTTTCTGATATTCCAGAGTGGTTTTATTAAATATATCACCACAACCAGCTTTCCCTAGGACACTGGGTATACACTAATATCATTAAGTCACTATTAAAAAACTGTTAAAATCATGATTGTGTCAGTGATAACTTCTTTAATTGTATATTGTAGGTATTCAGTCTTATGCTCATGTTCCTATGAACAAAAACTTCAGGGCTGGGAAAGGCTTTCTAATTAAAAGCTGTTAGCTATGTCTTTTATATCCTGGCTGCCTTTCCTTGAGCAAAAATGATTATTAGTCAAATAGACAACCAGAACACCACTTCACCTCTATCAGTCCGGGACACTCTGTGGCATGGCCACATCTCAGCCTACTGTCCCAGTTTCTGAAGGCATATGGGAGTTGTGTTTGAGATAGTTTGTGCCATACCTCTTTGCTATCACAAACCTCCATAAAGTATAAGTGACTTTGAAACCACATTTCCCTAGATAGAGAGACTGGTGTGTGTGTGTGTGTGTGTGTGTGTAAGTGTGTGTGTGTGTGTGATTCTTATTCTTAGCACCTTTCTGCTAGAGAATCACCACACTTTCTCTAGCACAAAGGTGCTAAGAATTTACTTAGAGACAGGTACATGTTAGGAAAAAAGAAAAAGAAAATGGCTGTGGTTGATTCAAGCATTCCTTCCCGAGCAGCAGAGGCTGGCATATCAGACACTCATTGCAGTTCATCCAGAAGACACATTGCTCTGCAGTCCCTCCAGCCCAGTGAAAGTCTTCCTTTGTTGATCTTGTCTTCTGTGCTCTTAGTAGCAGAGGTTGAGAGAGTAACATGAGTAAAAAAAGAAGAGGACACAACAGGGAGTGACAGCAGTCTCCTTAACTTGCACAAGCACTGCTGGTATTTAAAAATGTGGTATTTCTGTCCTCTCAGAAATCTGTGTCATCAATGGAGATCTGTACTTAATGACTACACAAACCCTCCAAAAATTTTTGAAAGCTAAAAGTATACTACATTTTGAAAAACTGAGCAGAGTTGGGGGTCACCATTTATAAATGTAACTCTCAACACCACATTGACAACAGATCTAGGGAGATACACCACATAGATTTCTATTCTTTTGATTTGCATGCACACTTCCCTTCCATGACCTTATCCTGACAGAAGAAAGCACCATGGACAAGGTGGCTTAGACAGAGATATATGTCTAAATACTGAAAGCCCAATTATGATTATTATTTATTAATAATAATAATAATAATTAGAGAAATTATTAAGCATGGTTCCTTCTAAGCAGCCCTGACAATACCCATGCTCCTCCTTTAGTTATTTCTGCTTCATTGGCAGTCTTGCATAATCTCCACATTATGTTCTTGTTGTGTGTTTGTGTGTCTGAATTTCTCTGAACTTTCACTCAGATGAGTGGCCCTACCTCATCCTGATTGGCCTCATCTTGCTTAATTAAGTCTCCCATGATTCCATTTATAAGTAAGAATATATTTCATGTGCTTGTGTCAGGGCTTCCACATATGAGTTTGAGGAAGACATTGTCAGGGCATAATACCCATCCCTACCCTCAAGCTCTGGCAACTATTAGTGACTTCTTAGTCTATGCTACTATCATTTCAAGAATGCTGCATGGGTAAAATTTTATAACAATGTTTTTGTGTACTCAATTTTCTTATTGAAAACATTTTTTCAAAGTTAATCCATGTGTATTGGTAGTTCATTCATTGCTCTTATTGAGAAATATAACCAGTATTCTAAGCATTTTATAATACTTCACATTCTGTTTAATTTTCTCCTGCCAATAGACACCTTAACTATTGCAAATAAAGTAGATATGATGTTTCTGTATTATTAGGCATAGATTTTCATTTAAACATGCACTAGACATTTCATCTACCATTTTAGAAAACTCTGGCACTATTTAAATCTCTTATTTTGAGAGGTGTTGAGTTTGGCTTTATATCTCTTATTTTGAGAGGTGTTGAGTTTGGCTTTATACTTATTTCATATGTCTTGATTACATTTGTGGACTTTAGTTCTAGTGGGAGTTTCATTTTTGAGTGGTTGTGGCTTTATTTTGGTCATGTTAGTTGATAGTTGCCAGTTGACCTCCACTGGTTCATGCTGACTTTGCCTGAGAATGAAATAAACTCCCTGAAACTCAACCACTGTGGACAGGAGACAATAGAGTACCTGCAACCAGGTGAAGATACAAGTGGTGCTGTATTTTAACATTGCTTTTATTAACATAAAATTGATGTATGGATTATATTTTACTATATTACTCTCTCTCTCATGTGTGTGTGTGTGTGTATGTGGTATGCATCTGTGTTCAAATATGTGTAGGCACATATGTTTCATGTACACATGAACATATGAGAGCATGCATGCTGAAGACCAAAATTAACACTGGATGTCTACTATAATGAGGTTTTGTGGTCTCAGACAGAGGTAATGTGGGAATGTCTTTCTATATGCTGTAAATATCAATTTTTAATAAAAGATCTGTCAGACATAACAGACACCATAAAAAATTTAAAAAATCAGAACATAAATAAAAAACAAAATCAAAAACAAATAAAACCAAACACCCCCCAAAAACATATAAAAAAGACAAGTGAACCACAAGTCACATACAAAGAAATTAATAAAAATAAATTAAATTAAAATATAAAAACTAACAATATTCCTAAGCCATAAGCCAAACAACATAAAAATAATACAAATGTCTAAATCATTTCTGAAAACCTAATCAAGTCCAAACAACTAACAAATCTAAGGTGGAACGTCTATATGTCTAGACCTCTGGTGTCTCCAAGCCAAAAAAACATCATCACTACAGATATCTACCTTAAGAGAACTTTGGTTCTCTTGCTGAACCCAATTTTTGCCAATTCCAGCTTATTTAATTACCAAGAATATCCCAGGAACCCCCTGTCTCAGCCTCCCAAGTGCTGAAATTACAGAAAGGTCTAAGTCTGCCCATCATTACGTGTGTGATGGTTACTATTATTTGTTACCATGATACCATCTGAAGTCCCTGGGAGGAGAGTTTCAATGGAGGACTGAACTCTCCCAGGGGTGGAGGAGAAATAAGATATTATTTCTAGAGCTCCTAGAAACTAGAGAAACATGGTTCTATAAAGTAATAAAATATGACATTTAGATATATCATGACAATAGAACTCTAAATTTGACTATGGAACTTCTCATTTGAAATCTTGTTTGGCCATGTTTTTCTCAAAGGTCTAGGATTATAATTTTCAATTATAAAGAGAATTCTGTTGGTCCATGTCTGTATCCTGTGTTGTCATCCTGCAATGGATGTCATATTGTTATCACAATCTGGTTTTGTAAAAACAGATGGAGAGAAAACATAGGGTGCTTCGTCTGCTATCCCTGCTGTCTCAGGCAATATGAGCTATGCTCATTTTCAAGCTTTTATTTTTGATAGCTCCTTTGATTCTATTTTTTTTAACATCAATTCTTCATTTAAGTTCTTGAACAGATAGGTGCTAACTTCATTAAAATAGTTTTCCAATTTCAAAATCTAAATTACTATTTGGTTTTTAATCTTGTTTTCTGCTGCTTTTTCTCTTGACTATGGATCATGTTCATCTTTTTCTTTGGGTGTATAATAAATTTGTAATATATTAGAATTGTGTGTGCTACAGTCCCAGGACTGGATCTTGTAACTCTTCTGAGGAGTGTGAAATAAAAACCTGCTGCTGTCTTTATTCTGCAAAGGATTTCATTGATGGAGCCATTGCTTTTGATTTGCAGCAAGTACCCTGGAGCAGTGGTGTAGTGAAATTCTGATAGAAAGCACATTTTGTTTTTACCATGTCCAACTAACTACAAGGGCTAATAACACCCTCCATTCTGTGTCTTCATCTTCAGAAAGATGTTTCTCAATCCCATCTAGTCACATGGTCTGGACAAATCTCACTCACCTGTGGACCCATAGGTGCTTATAAAATAATTACTCAGGGGCTTATATTAAATACAAATGGTTTGGCCTATGACTCAGGCTCATTATGAACTTGCCGTTATAACAACTCAACCCATTTATAATCATCTATTTCTTGTCACATGGCTCTGTTGTTTTACCTATACATTCACATCTTGCTTTTTTAGAGGCTCTCAGCATCTCCCTGATTCTGCCTTTCTTCTCCAAGTATCACTCTTGAATTCCTCACTTGGCTGCAATCTGACTTACCATAGGCCAAACATCTTTATTAATCAATGTTAGCAATGCATATCTGCAGCAAACAGAAGACCATTTCAGGGCACTCAGTAGCAGAAATTTAAAAGTTTCTACCTTTCAGCCTCTTTCATAAATAAGTAGATTACATTTAGCCAAGTTCAAATCTCTCCTGTGTGTACATAGTTTAAAGTAAGTCATGGGTCTAAGCATAGGTTATATGTATATTTTGTGATTTCCTTCTCAACTTTCTAGAATATTGTCTCTTATTTCCCAGATTTTCCCAACCTGCAAAAATATCAACCTTCAGCTGTCATGAAGTGATTTTTATGGCTAAGGCTGAGGCCCAAATAGAAAAGTCATAGCTGTGTATTTCATCTGTTCCTCCCCCCTTAAAAAAAATAAAATTGGATCCATTTGATTTCTGCTTAGTTTTGTCAACTTTTCTTTTTTATGTTTGGGCAAATGTTTGTTAATATTGTTGGAAGCATTAACTAGCATATTACAACTGGTGCAGAGGTCAAAATACATTGTGTGCATGTTTAAAATTCTCAAATAATAAAAATATGCTTAAAAAATAAAATGAGATTTAAATAATAAAAAATAGTTTCTCTGTTTCTCACCTTGGGCATATAGGACATGTTAAAAATTCACCAGTCCAGTAATCTGGAAGTAATCCTAATGTTAGCCAAATCTCCACGATGAAAATATTTAGTGTGGCAGATTATTATTTTTATACTCTTGATTATCTTTCACTAAAAATATCTACGTAGGATATATTTCTCAAGCAAAATATCCAAGAGAATTTTATATGTACCTTTATTAACATATCAAGTAACTAAAACTTTAGGGTAAATCAGAATTATTAAATTTCCATATGAGAGCAAGACACCAACCACCATGTGACATTCAGGGACAACTTCAAGGCTCACAACTGTACAAACATTTACAAAACTCTCCAAAAATCTTACCTAGTGTCTTCAGTTCTGTCCACCCACCATGCTGACCTAACAGAGACAAAACTGTTAAAACCCCAAAGCAGAGCTTCTCTGTTAAATGTAAATTAAGTCCCCAGAAATTTTTTTCACTGACATTCATGGCCTAGTTAGAAAGGTTTACTTTACTTCCTTTCAGGGAAATAATATGCCTTTTAGGGACACATTTAGGATACATTAATGTATTGGAGGTCAGCAATCACTATAGGGTTTCTGTCACACTAAATCCACATATAACATATCATTTTAATAATATGTTCTTCAAAAGTGAAATACAACCTCCTAAGAATTTAGAATTTTTTTAATGCTATAATTGAGAATTTCTTGCATAATTATATTTTTGAAAGCTTCACAGTCACAATCATGTTATTTCTTGACTTATTATATCTCAAAATGGTCTGATACCTATACTAAATATGTGAAGTTAATTAGACTAATAGAAGTCTTGAAGTCTAAGAATGAACAATTGTTCTCTGAAATGTGTAATAAGGAATTTACCAATGATGAATTGGCATGCAAAGTTAATTTTATCGAAATTGTTTAAGACAAACTTTCAGATAGCTCTTTCTCCTTGGACACAAATATTAGGATCTCACAAGAGAAGTGTAGATCTGTAGAACTCTATGTTAATGACGAGAATAAGAAACTTATTAATTTCATGGAATCATTAGAAAGAATGACTATTCAAGAGATTCAGACACTGTAGAAATTTCAACAATGGGAGGACCACATTGCTACAATTGAGGATGTTAAGGCACAATCACTTGGATCAGTTCAGGACAAGCATAACTGATGTCTTATAGAGACAGGGATGATTTGCCTAAAGTAGCAAACATGAAGTGTATTCCTTTATCACCTCCTATGATCTATCCAGTTACTGTTTAGAAAAAGCTTATATATAACAAATTTCCAGGTTTTGTAAAATACAATATGATGCTATACATATGAGAGATATAAAGGACATCAAAGAAGCCACATTACTCTATGGGATCAACTCTACATATGTAAAACAAATATTAAATTCATAGTCAACAAAATACAAAATGATGTCTAATGATTGGTTGCTGTTAACAGCAACTGTATTTAACTATAGCCAACATTTACAATGGGAAGAGACTAGGTTCATTAAACAAGAAAAAATTAGAGGTTTTGACATCTTTCAAAACCAAATCCTTGGTGAAGGCTCATTTGCTAATGTGAAGGTTCAGAATACTTATGATGAACATACATTGCTACTATGTTATAATGCTTGGATGCTTGGAATGCTTGGGAAAAGATTTTAGAGCCAGAACAGAAAATTAAGCTGTATACTAAAGTCAGACAAGGCTTAAAAGAAACATATACTAGCTTTCTGCAGAGATTAACCAAGGCAACACATAGAGCAGTATCAGATCCAAAAGTTAGAAAGCAACTAATAAATTGTCTGGCTTTTGACTGTGCTAATTTAGAATGTAAAAGAATGCTTATGTTATTGAAGTTTTGATCTTTACACATAGAAGAATGGATCCAATATGCAATCAATTCTGAGTTTCTCAGTTATGATAAAGAGGATTAGGTAAGTCAATCCATTTCCAATGTTAGAGCAAGGAATCAAGGTATCAAATGCTTTAATTGTGGTAAACCAAGACATATAAGAAGGAATTGTATGTAAGGCATTCCTAGAGTTAATTTTCCTCCTAGAAATGCACCAAACAGAAGATCCCTACCTTCTGGATTATACAGAAGATATGGTAAAGGCTGACATTGGACCAATGAGTGTAGATCTACAAGAACCATATAGCATTTGATAATAGAACAACTTTAAAGAAAGAATCAAAGTGTCCAAGAAAAACCACAAAACAAATATTCTGGCAGACATCCATACATAAACAAAGACTAAAATTTAAAATATGAATATATAATATTTTTATTTATTTAAGGTTTCATCAACACAGTGGCAGATATTTTGATCATAACCCCACAATCATGGCGTCCAAAATGACCTCTAAAGAAGGGAGATGCTCAATTTCTGGAGATTGCCACTATATCTCGTGAAACAAAGTGTAAAATGGCTTGAATGCACAGGACCAGAAAGACAGAGAAGGCTGAAGTTATGTATGGCTAATATAGCAGTGAATCCATGTGAACATGACCTTCTACAACAATGGAATGCCCAGATTAAAATTCCTTCAGTAGCTGTAGTTTGACCTTATTTATGTCATTTGCCTTTTCCCTCTCCTGGACATTACCTTATAATTATTTCTACTGTATATAGTCTTTCATCTTAGGTCTAGAACTTTTTTTATTTTGACAAAATGGGGAGATGTAGCAGGTTCAGGTGCTTTTGAGCAAGACCTAGGTGTGACTTTGAGGTTTTAAGGACCCCTGTAGGGGGTTTAGCATGCTTTCTATGAAGACCAGTTGCATACAGCCTGCCCTTCCTGTTTTCTTCCTGCATACTCTGGGAGAGTATGACAAACCACTGCTTGAGACATTTCAACCCTCCAGGAAGTGCCCTAAAATCAATATTGTATCAGTGAGTGTTTATATAACCCCTTAATATATATTAATTCCTTTATATAATCAATTGCCAGTGAATACTTTCTACAATAGGACAAGTTGCCTAAACTGAGCTTTCCTTATAATCAAATTGATGACCACACTGTCATTATAGAACATTCATCCAGGAACTGATGGAAAGAGATGCGGAGATCCACAACTAAGAACAGTGTCAAGTTCGTAGTTTAGATGAAGAGAGGAAGGAAAGATTACTAAGCAAAGAGGTGAAGCTCATGATGAGGAAACCCATCAAGATATCTGACTGAGGTACTGGGAGCTCCCTGAATCTACACTGACAGTTGAAGAACTCACATGAGATGATCTAGGCCCTCTGAATATGGATGACAGCTGCATGGTGTAGGCAGTGTATGGAGCCTCTGTCAGTGGGACCAGAATTTATTCCTAGTGCATAAACTAGTTTCTTAGAGCCCATTTTTTTTTTTTTTACAGAGGAACGTCTTGCACATCCTCCATACTGGGGGAGGGGTTTGGCCCTACCTCGTCTTGATATAGCAGACTGCACTAACTCACTTTGGGAGTCCTTATCCTCTTTGAGAAGTGCATGGGATAACAGGGTGGGAAGAAAGCAGGGCAATGACTGAGAAGAGGAGAGAGAGTAAAAATGGTAGTGGTTATGCTAAAATATTTGTAATAAAGCAGAAAGAAAAAGAGTAAAAATGGTAGTGGCTATGCTAAAAATTTTTTAAATAAAACAGGAAGAAAAAGAATTTAAGAGACTAGAGATCACGACCCCAAATTGAAAACTGGGAATCAATCTACCCAATGACCCAGCAATAACACTATTGGCCATATACCCAAGGGATTCACATTCTTACCCTTAGGGCATTAGGTCAACTATGGTTACAGCAGCATGATTTGTAATAACCAGAACCTAGAAACAATCTAGATGCCCCACAACTAAAATATAGATTGAAAATTGTGGTACATTTACACAATAGTGTACTACTTGGCAGAAAAACAAACAAAAAACTACATTCTAAAATTTGTAGGCAAATGGCTGGATTTAGAGAGTATCATTCTTAGTGAGTTAATACAGACTCAGAAAGACAGACATGTTATATACTCACTCATAAGTGGATTTTAGACATAAAGCAAAGGATAACCAGGATGCGACCTATACCTTCTCCTTCAGGAGCTAGGTAACAGAAAAAAGTTAGAAGAGAAATCCATAGGTTCCCTTGTAAAGGGGAAATAGTGAAGATCTCCTGGAAAAAATCATGATCATAGGTGTTGAGGCATGGGGAGGTCAGGAGAGAACATGAAACAGGAGAAAATGGGATAATAGAACTGGAAGCAACAGAGAGCAAGATCAATGAAGTAGATATCCTGATAGAGTGAGTCATTGTGGAATTAGGGAGAAACTTGATACTAGTTAACACCCAAGAACTCATAAGATGAACAAGGCATGAGTCCAAGCAATAGTTGAGAGCTTGCCTAAACTGGCATTTACCTATTTTCATATAAATGACCACCCTAATTTCCATTATAAAACAGAACCTTCATCCAGAGGCTGATGGAGGCAGATATAGAGATCCATAGCTAAACTCAGGGCTGAATTACTGTTTTAGCTGAAGAGCAGGAAGGGAGATTGTATGAGTGGACGAATTGGGACCATGATGGGGATACCCATGGATTATGCAGTCTCATGCTTTTGGGAACTTACAGACTATGAAATAACAGCTGATGAAACTTCATAGAATGGAACTGGTACCTCTGAATATAGATGACAATCAAAATGTGTGGGTAGTTTCTGGAGATTCTTGCAATTGGACAAGAGTCTATCCCAGGTCCATGAACTTGATTCTTGAAGCCCATACATACTGAAAATCCATCTTCCTCAGTTTTAATACTTAGGGAAGGAATTCGGTCCTACCTTAACTGGATATGTCAGACCAAATGTACTCAGCTTGGGATTCCTTGACTTCTCTGGGGTATGAAAGGGGTGTGGGGAGAAAGTGAGAGGATATGGGAGCACTGGGAGATGGAGGTTAAAAGGCTACAGTGTCGGGATT
This sequence comes from Phyllotis vaccarum, assembly GCA_033318265.1. NCBI lineage: Eukaryota > Metazoa > Chordata > Mammalia > Rodentia > Cricetidae > Phyllotis > Phyllotis vaccarum. The sequence goes on along the minus strand of JARWLC010000004.1, from coordinate 22,168,117 downwards.
TAATAAAAGCTTCAGAAGTTAGGCGATATCAGAGGAGATCTACCCACAGTCTATGTGGTGATTTATTAAAACTCCAGAAGTTCCAGAGCTCTAACCACAGTCAGTCTAGGAGAATCAGAAAGTGGTGATTCACACCTTTAATCTCATGACAGGGAGTAACCTGGGAGTGGTGACCTATACCCTTAATCCCAACTGAGTCTGAGTTGAGGTCATTTTAGATTATAGAAGCAATTCCAGGCTGTCAAGCAGGCAGTGATGGGGCCAAACCTTAATTTACCAAAAGGGTATTTATGATGAGGATAGAAAGACAGGAGAGGATGCCAAGGGAAGTGAGGCTGAGGAAGATGAAAGACAGCTGGGTAAGATCTGACTGTGGTGTGTATTCTCTCTGATATCTCCCACATCCTCAGAGATCTAACCCTGAGTGCAACATTGCAGTAGTGAGTATGAAAAATTTTTTAAGATAAAATTTTAGAAGAAATTACTCATTTTAAAAAGAACTTGGACTCTTCAAGAAAGTGAAACATGTCTGTTACTGGCAGCACCAATCTCCTTTGGGAGGATAATGTGTATCCGAGAATCTCCATGTGGAGTTTTTTTTCTCTGTGGTTGACCATGTGCCAAGAGATTGTTTTTATCTTGAATTCTTGACAGCATGCTCTAGAAACTGGGCATGCAGGACTCATAACAAAGTAATCCCTGAAACTTTGTCAGAAGAAGAACAGATAATGCTTTAGGTTCCTTCTTTGCAGAGAAAACTGCCAGACATTCAAGGACACAAGGAGAAGGGACTGATGAGCCTCACCAAAATTGGTAGAAGAGTCGTTCAAATTTCTTGATTCACTGAAATCTCTACCAGAGACTCTAGGTCTATAGGTTAATATGGATGCCCCAATGTTACAAAATGGAATTTTGGTGACTTGTCCAGGTAGCCAGATGTGTTTGTCATTTCTAAAATTTGAAGGTTTCTTGCAATGCACTTCTTGTTTACTCAAATTGTATTATACTCTTCTGTGGTCTTTGATGGAGTTGAAGATCAAATATGTATAATTAGAAGTTCTGTATTTATAGTCAGAATAAGTTTGCTATAAAACTTAGCCTCATAAAGTTAAAATAGATAAGGTAATATATTTTTAATTTTTCTAAATACAAATAGACTAAATATTGTAATTAAAATTCTTGTTTGATAACTGTTTTGCTATATGTAGTCATACTCTGGTAAAATTGAAACCTGCCTTTTGAAAAGACAGAAAATGGGAAGTAATATGGGATGTCTTTCAATACACTTTGAATGTGCTTTATTATTGGGTAATAAAGAAACTGTTTGGCCTATGGCAAGGCAGCTTGGAAGCAGAACGGAAATCTAAGTAGAGATAAAGGATAAGAAAGGTGGAGTTAAAGAAGTTCTACAGGCAGCTGCTAGAGATCAAGATGTAAACTTAGGTAAAGCCATGGAGTCTCATATAAATACATAAATAGCATAATAAGAATAGATTGAATTAAATTGTAAGTGCTAGCTGCTAATGTGCCTGAGCTATGACCAAACAGTTTCTAATTAATATAGGCCTTCATTTGATTATTTGGGACTAAGTACTGTGGGATGGAAGGTCTGGTTGGGGGTAGTCAATGTCAGAAGTTTCTGACTATAAGTTTTATAGTGATATTGTTTAACATATTTGGGGTATATGCCCCAAATTGGTAATCCTGAGTACTGAGGTAGGCTAATTCCTAATTTTCTTAGAAACAATTATATTGCTTTCCAGAATGGCTTACAAATTTACATTTCACGCTATCAACATGAGTGTTTTCTCCACTGTTGTGGGGTTATACTCTTATACTGGATTATACTCCTTCTGGTTTAATCAAAACACTGGGCAGAAAGCTGACAGGAAGTTTGGGCAGGGCTACCATACTAAGAAAACTCTGGTAAGAAGAAAAGCAGAACAGAGATGCCAGGTAGCTGTAGAGGAAAATGCTGCTCTGAGAAAACGTACTAAGCCACTTGGCTCATAATGGGCTAGTCTAAGAATTAAGAGTTAGGAGTATACCTGAGCCATAGGCAAAATAACATGTAATTAACATAAAGTTCTGTGTGCTTCTTTGGAACTTTGGTTCTGCTGGTCTGGATTTTGCGGCTAGTGTGGGACAGAAAATTCTTACTACAAATGGTACTACAATGTGGGTCATATATATCCACATAAAGCCTTAGAAAGCATAAAAAGTATTGTAGAACACAAAAACAGAACCCCAAACATCTTCTGAATTGTGTCTCTTAACTGGGCCATGGTACAGATAAACCCTGGCATGGCATGTGGGCTTGAGCCCCAAAATGTCAGGTTCTTGGAGTGCATCTCAAGCTGCAACAAGTATGGTTTCCTGATATCTCACAAGAACATTGGTTCAAGCATGAGCTTTATCACAAATTTTAGGTTTCTGTTTATATAGACAAAAGGGAACAGAGTCAAGGATGAATTCTTAGTGGCAATATTTTCTTGGACCTACTATGTTTGCTAGAGGTGAGCAGAGGCACAGCTTTTTAAAGAGAGGCTTCCTGATTCAGTATTAGTGTGAAGACACTAGTGCATATTTTAAGAGGCCCTGCTTGCCAAATACTTAAATAGAGTTCATGAGCAGCAGGCTGTGGTTCTCTACTTGTCGGCAATGTGGATCCTAAAACTCCCAAGAACTGTAATTGTGGCTCCTTCCAATACCTCTGTTGAAAAGCTAAATATAGTGTGAAGTTTCTGGCCCAGAATTTTGAGCTTAGCCTCAAGGTTTATACCCGCAGATCCACAGACCTGCAGAGACACACAGATGTTTACAATAGTTTTAGGCTGATTAGCCTAAGTCCCAGACATATAACTTGATAACTCTTTACCCTTAATCTAACCCATGACTCTTATCCTGTTCAGCCATGGGACACAGTACCTTTTCTCAGAGCAGCATAGTTGTCCTCTGCACCTTCTGGCTTCTCTCTTGAGTTCTGCTCTCTTTTGTCTGTTCCTAGAGTCTTCTTAGTCTGGTAGCCCCACCCATACTTCCTGTCTGCCTTTGGCCAATCTGTGCTTTTTATTAAACCAGTGGGAGGGACAATTATTTATAATGGAACAAAGTAATCTCCTTACAGCTAAACTCTATATGAATATAAACTGAAAGATGGGTGAAGTCAGCCAGCTGCCCTGCCAAGCCTTTAGTCCAGATTAAAGATGTGATCAGAAACAGAATGAAAGGAAGCTGCATTGAGTCAACTGACAAGCCAAGCCTTTAAACCTATCCACACCTTGGAAAATTAAAGGTGTGGTCAGAAACAGACAAAGATAAAAGATATGCAATATACAATATAGAGATTTAAAAAAAAACTCTACATAGTTTACAGTGTGTTTAAAAATATACATAGGCTTGAAAGAGAAAAGAAAAAAAGGATAAAGTCCTTAAAAAGATAGAGTAAAAAAAATACCACATAAAGACAGAAATTATAAAGAGTATCTGGAAACTATATGTTAATACTTGTCTTTAAGTTTTTTGACTGCAAAGAAAGTTGTAAGAGCTGCTAAAAGAAGTTTGACTATGCATGCTACTGGATTAATCCAACCTATAAATTTTGTAAATGAATTTATTTTAAAATTTAAATAAAAGATATGCTACTTTGGAGAAGAAGTTTTCCTTTTATTTACACAGCAAATGAGAGGTTTGGGATTTATTCCCAGTTAAAGAAAATAAGGTATTTATCAAGAAAGATTCCCTGAAAAACCTAACTGAAAGATATAGTTATATCAGCTTCAAGGCTGTCAGCTAAGATCATCCAAGCTCAGGATTCCCATAGGATTTCAAGGACCCCATTCAGCAGGAAGTAGTCTAGAGAACTATGCCCACATTTATAAAAAATGAATTATAGATGTTTGTCTTTGTAGCATTGATTACAAGTTGTTATAGATAATAGTGAACTAAACTATACAAAGAAAATAAGATTTGATCCTTTTGTTTTAAAAAGGAAAAATGGGAAATGCTGTTGAATAGAATCACACTCTACATCCTCTCCAACATAGGCTGTCATGAGGGTTTTTTGTTTTTTTATCTTATTCGATTGGACTGGTGTAATATGGTATCTTAAAGTCAATCAGATTTGCATTTTGCTGATGGCAACTTTAAATATCAGTCTCACAATAAAGTCCTGTGCCTTCTGGACTTGCCTATAACAAGGATTATTCTTTTGTTTGTTTCTTTGTGAGTTTAGGTCAACATGAGTCACACAACAAATTCTACTTACTTTTCTCAAGATAACAGAACAAAGACTGTGCCACTAAATTTCTAAATATTACTAAAACCAAACTCTCCTGACTTCCACATCAAAAACTATCTAATTATTAACAAGATTCTAATGATCAGTAAAGTCAGACTTCTTTGACCTCCACATTAGAAAAGATTATCTAATTATTAACTAGATTCTAAAGGTTCATTAAATAAAACTCTTTTGGCCTCTATATAAGAAAATGATTATGTAATTAGTAAATAAACTAGAAAGATATTAAAATTAGACTTTTATGACCTACATATTAAAAATGACAGTCTAATTATTAACAAGATTCTAACAATCAATATAATCAAACTTTTGTGATCTCCATGTGAAAAGTTATTTTTAAATATTTTATTAACTTAAGTATTTTAGCAATTATCCAAACTCATTTTTATTAAATATACTCATGTTTGCTTTGAGTGTCACCAAGTAAGGTTGATGTATCACACTACACAGTGAAGGCTGGTGACTCAGTAGGACTGAATGTTTTGAAGAGGGAAAACGGGATGCAGTCTCAAACCTTCATTCTACTGCTAGTATTCTCTGTGTGGCCAAAGCCCTGAAACTCCTGGGCATAGCTTTATATCCCTGGAGGAATGACTTAGTCCTAGACAAAGAAAAGTAGAATCATATAAATCAATATAGGCTGAAGCTTTGCAAGAAAATTAATATGTGTAATATGACTTACAGAATATTGTATAATGTAGTTTTAAAAGCTATTGTACATGTTAAGAAAGCCTAGAAATAGTTGCTTAGTCATTTTAGAACATATATGAAGACATTTCTTCAAATCAAGCCTTTTGCTTGTGATTTGACATTATAATTATAATGATACATATTATTTCACTAATATTTGAGTCTTTATAATGACTGTATACTTGAATTTCATTACTTACAATCAGTAAATTTGTATTGTAATTTAAAACATCTTTAAGCATCCATAATTTATTAAAGACATACAAGTAAATCTGTATTCAACCTTCCTTCTTGTAGAGAAATTATTTTTTTTATTATTCTAAAAATTAGAGAATTGTAATTGCAGGCTGAGTTTTACTTACAAGGCACCAGTCCCAGATTAATATTTATTAAAATATAAACCAACACTCACGATACAGGTAACAGCTTATAGTGGCACCTAAACAAGGACTGGAGTATCTGAGCAATGGATGATGGATTCCAAACCAGTCTCTCTAGCAGCCAGGAACCAGGAACAACAGTCCTCCCAGGGTCCCAGCAGCCCCTTATCAATGGGGTTGGCCACACCCCCTTCAGGAGCCTGGAACCCTGGATAAACTTCTTTGGACCTTATCAGCTGACACCTGAATCCCACCACATCTCCCCCTTTTGTCTAACTAAGAAGGTTCTAAACTAAGACTATGTACAATAGGAATTATTATGAGGGAGTATCTAGGAGAGGATAAGGTACAAATTACAACCAAAATCTAACACATATAAAGTACATCATATCTTTTTAGAATATTGGTAGATGGTAGGGTGTATAAATTACTTCAAAAGATTCATCTGGGAAAGTGAAAATTCAATACCTGAATGTTCCTTTCTAAGGGATACTAGGGTAGTAACCTTAAATACCTATTCTTCAACCCCTTCAAGACCTGAGAAGGATGATGCATCACCTGAAAGTCAGCAGTATGTGGAAGTAGAAGTTTCCAAAATTTGGGAGAAGAGAGCAACACTGCTACCTGGACAATCACCTCTGGTTTGTGTGCCATTGGAGCATCTATCATATTGGCTACAGGCCTATGGTATCTGACAGGTCTTTTAACAAGCAGGGCAATTTTGGAGGGACTGTCTGATCCTGTCCAGGCAGATTTTGTCAGTTTCCATTTACCAACTTGTTCATCCAGCTTGGACATCATGTATGTACTGTCAGCAATCAAGTTAAGGGCAGTTCTTTACACAACCGGCCATTCTCTGCCAAAAGGACAAACTCCAAAGGAGTATCCTCGATGCTCAACACCATCTCGGGAAAGGAGCATTGACACCAGGAGTTGTCGTGTCTCTCGTGGCAGAATTCCAAATGTTCAATGCAATATTCTCTGGGCCTATGAAATGGTTGAAGATTCCTGTCTATCTATAATATTCTAACCTGTATCTGAGATGACTGTGATATGGTACTGGAAGTAATGTTGACTACAGTTTCTATCATCTTAAGGATTAAACCCTGTACTAAAATTAGAATACCTGTATAAGGGTGTATGATCTCTGAACAATGACTTTTAGCATGACTATCAAACATTAGGCATGGGTATATATACCATGTAAAGTGGCCACAGCATTTTAGACATGTATATACATATATATCATCTAAACAGAGGTATATATAAAACATCTTGTGCATATATCATAACCTGTGCAACCATACACTATATCTAGTATAGTTAAATGAAGGTAGTAATGGCATAGTGGACATTACAATAATATGCAAATATTTTAAACAGAGGTATAAGCATATATAAAATATAGCAATTACAGATTCAGTTTTACATAGTAGTTACAGATTCAGATATATATCGATGTATAAGTTGTTTTGGTTATATAAAGCAATTTCAGATTGAACTTTGTACCAAAGTACAAACTATCTCAATTAAACATATAAAATGATTTCACATTTGTATCAATGTACAAATATCTGTCTCTAGCTTAGTCTATATATTCAGCTAAAATTGTGTATATGTTGGTAGAACATTCTACCTTTATCATTCTTATCTATCCCCTTTCTCTTCTTCAAAAGAGGTCTTTGATGCTATATTATAGTACTGTTCTTCACCCAAATTTAACCTATAACTATTCTATTAAAATAATAATTACCCATAACCCTCAGAAAACAAACCTTATTGGGAAAGGGGGTATAGTCTTTCATAAGGTTGCTTCCTGCTGACTTTAAGGCGATGGCATCACTTTGGGATCCTGTAAAAGCTAAAACAATGGTTAGATCTTAAGGGACTGACTATACATCTATAAGCATTCTCAGAATAGTGGTTAACTTCATCTGGAATTCTAATTAGAAGTGTGATCTGAAGGATAATCATAGAGTGCTATCTTGCATCCATTTGTGAATAATCTATTTTCTGAAAACAATCATTGATTAGTGCACAACAAGTTCTTTATTTCTCTATTTTTGCCTCTGTCTGTCTGTCTACCTGTCTCTTACTCTCTCTCTCTCTCACTCTCTCATACTCTCCCTTTTATTCTTGTTTCATTAGTAGGACTTGTTGTGGTGGGGGTCCCGTCTCAGTTCCAGATTCTTTATAGATAGCTGAGAGGAGTAAAGGTTATTTACAATGGAAAATTTAAGCACTGTTGAAACTTAAAGAAGATATTCCTATCCTCTATAACTTTAGGAGATTTATGCAGACAGGATGTTTGAAAGGTACAGATATAGAAAGAAACAAGGTTTAAGATGAAGTCACAATAATATTGGTCTCTAAACATTCTGTCTTCTTTCTCACACCAGATGGCTTTTCTGATACGAGATAGAATTCTTCACATTATTTTTTTACCAATATGCTTTGGTTTAGAGAGGGAGAAAGCCACTTGCTCCCAATCCAAATCCAGCGCTAGTAATAGTCAAATCAGAACCCTGGTTTGTTTTTTTTTGTTTTTGTTTTTGTTTTTTTTGAGGTGTAGATGCAAAATGAAAAGCAGTAAGAATTGAGAGATTACATAGTAGTGCATATGTGTATCAGTTGGTCTCATAGTCCATCGTTTACATTCCTACATCATTGATCACTCCTCAATTGCAGGTGAGTAAGTATTCAATTTCTAGTCAATGTCTTAAAAACAGTTGTATCCATTTTCATGTAAAGACAAAATTGAGACCCTGCCCCAGGTTCGTTAAATGTGTTTTCCTTACCAAGTATTCATTTGTCATATCAGGGATGAGCAATTACTTCTCCTCCTCCGGAAGGGAATCTTTTCCGAAGAGGACTTTCATCAGTTTTGTTGGACCTATATCTTCTCTTTCCCTGTTGAAACAAAAGCAAAACCCCTACCCCATCAAAGCACATATCCTGGATTCCACTCTGAAGTCAACACATGTTTGAAGTAGATGAGGTGATTCATCTCGGAAGATTTCTTTATTACTCAATTTCTCTCAGCAGCTGATGTTCCCTTTTCATCAACATTAAGAAAATTCAAAGTCAATAAAGCACTGTGCAACCTCTCCCTCGGTTTACTTATTTCATTCTTCTGTTTATAAAGCATCTCTGTAGTAGTGGGTTTTCTCGGGTCCCAGACAGCCAGAGATCCGGGACCCACAGGCCCGCTGCCGGGCGGCTAAGCCCGGCACCACCGCCCGGGTCCCCAGAAACGACTCAGACGCTTTTATTAACTTCATGCTGTTTGGCCTATGGCTCAGGCACATTGCTAGCTAGCTCTTATATCTTAAATCAACCCATTTCTATTAATCTGATGGCCACGTGGCTCGTGGCTCACCCGTGTCTCCTTACATGTTGTTCCTTCGGTGGCTTCAGCTCGGTCTGCCTGACTCCACCCTGCTTCTCCCACCTAAGCTTTGATTTCTCCTCCTACCTATTCTACGGTACCCGCCATGGCCCAAAACAGCTCCTTTATTCAAAGATTGAGATTCACAGCATAAAGAAGGGCATTCCCACATCACTTCCCCCTTTCTCTCTAATCAAAAAGGAAGGTTTCAATTTTAACATAGCAAAATTACATATAACAAACAAAATAGCTATCAAGCAAGAATTACAGTTACAATATCTAGTCTATTTGTATTTAGCAAAATTAAAGAAAATATTCTATCATCTACTTTATCTTTATGAATATAAAGTTTCATATCTAATATACCTTTCAAATGACTAAGAAAAACTGTACATATAGCTATCTAATCTTCAACTACATCAAAGACCACAGAAGGATATAATATTTACCCAAGTAAACCAGAAGTGCAAACGACTTCTAAAATCTAGAAAGGACAGAGATGACACCTATCCGCCTGGACAGTCACCCAAAGTTCCTTTATAAAGTTGGGGCATCCATCTTCAGCCTATAGGCCTGGAGTCTCTTTTCATTTCAGTGAAGCAGGAAATCTGCTCTGCCCATTCTGGCACAGTTCATCCGTTGCTTCTCCTTGAGTCCTGAAGAATGTCTGACAGTTTTCTCTGTAAAGCAGGAACCTGAATGATGATCTTGGCTTGTTCTGCCAAAGTTCAGAGGTCATCTTCTTATGGAACCTGCATGTCCAGTTTAAACAGCATACTGTCAAGCAGGCAATGCAAGAACAGGTTCTTGTCCAGTGGCTAACCATTGCCACAAAGAAAGTAGACTTCACATGGAGTTTTTTCAATGACCATTTTTCTCTTGAAGTATGTCGGTGCTGCCAGGAGCAGACCTGTCTCACTGTCCAGAAAAGTCTAAGCTCTTAAAACATTTTAAATGCCATATTCTGTAGGTCTTAGAAGTATTTGAAGATTATCTATCTAATTGAAATATATCTTTGTATACCTAAAAATCTTAACTAACCTAACTATAAGTTTGATTATCAAAAGTGACTATTAACCTTCATTTCTTAATTATACACTACAATTTTAAAACAGTTACATGAACATCATACCTTAAAGAAGAATAGAAAAACACATACAGCATAACAAAATTGACCTTAAATTTGTATCAATAAACCAAAATCTATACTAATGTAAAGCATTTTGAGATTAACAGCTGATTTCCTGATCTAAGTAAATTCAATAATCTAATTTTTAAAAAAGCATTTACATACCATATCCCCCTTTTCTTCTTAGAAAGAGATTGAGTATGACCATTAACCATTTATAATGAAAACAAACATTTAGAAACAATATTTGGGGAATTTGGGCGTTGTTTTCCATTACTACTTCCTGCTGATTAAGGGGTGTTGAAAATCTCACGGTTGTTGAGACTGGGTCATAATCTGCAGCTGTGAAGCTGATCTGGCCATCTCTTCTCATCAGAGGTTTTCTTTGGGGGGTCTTGGTTGATGAAACCATATTTGCCTGGAAGCAATCCACAGGTTCTCATCTGTGGAAATAAAAACAGAACTCTTCCAAAGCAATAAATCCTTAGACACAAATTTCAAAATCAAAATACCTTTAAAATATACATTCTTGTTTAACTTAGTAGCCTTTGCAATCCATTGTCTTTTTGCAGTTAGCTCATTAACAGTTAAAAAATTAAAAGAAAACACAATAACAACCAAAATCCAGATTTTGTGTTTATTTTCCATCTTTACGTGGCTTATTATATTTTTATTACTCTATTTCTCGCTTTAAAAACTTTTTCTAACCTCTTTATTTTCTCTCTGAAGCCTATGTACCTTTTATAAACATTGTAACCCGTTTACAGGTTTTCTTTTTATCTGAATCTGTTTTATTGTGAATCCTTAATCATCTTTTAACCTTAAGAGCTTTTAAAATACATTCTCCAAAAAGAAACACAGTTTTTGCAAATTAGGCTGAATCACTAAGTTTTCTTCAACGGACCCCGTGTATTTATTCGTGGCCAGTAAACAGAGCACACCCCGAAAAATATTGCTATTAAAAACCGTCTTTGTTTCTTTTTTGTTCAAAATAGGCAGAAATCTAAAATCGATCACATGTTACTGAGTCTTTTGTGAGACTGGTTGCAGCTGCAGCTTACACTGACTGCCGACAGCCCGCCGGCGCCATTTTGAATGTGACCCTGACCATGCTTTCTTTGTACAAAGACCTGATTCACATACACAATTTGGAAGCTGCCTTTGCTCAGTTTCTGCTAAAACCCTTTTTAAACTTTCTCAGGCATTAAGTGGATAATCGACCCATGTTGGATGCGCCATCTGTAGTAGTGGGTTTTCTCGGGTCCCAGACAGCCAGAGATCCGGGACCCACAGGCCCGCTGCCGGGTGGCTAAGCCCGGCACCGCCGCCCGGGTCCCCAGAAACGACTCAGACGCTTTTATTAACTTCATGCTGTTTGGCCTATGGCTCAGGCACATTGCTAGCTAGCTCTTATATCTTAAATCAACCCATTTCTATTAATCTGATGGCCAAGTGGCTCGTGGCTCACCCGTGTCTCCTTACATGTTGTTCCTTCGGCGGCTTCAGCTCGGTCTGCCTGACTCCACCCTGCTTCTCCCACCTAAGCTTTGATTTCTCCTCCTACCTATTCTACGGTACCCGCCATGGCCCAAAACAGCTCCTTTATTCAAAGATTGAGATTCACAGCATAAAGAAGGGCATTCCCACATCACATCTCTTTCAATGCGTGGTGAGATATCTCCACAACTGCCTGTCCTGTAGGATGGTGTGGTACCCCATTATATGTTTTATATTATAGTATCTAAAAATCAGCTCTACTGTAAACAGAGCAGACCACATAGGCACAGTTAACAACCACACCAGGTGGAAAAACAGCAGTATACATAGGCACAAGTTCAAACCATAATAGTTGGAATAGGCACAGGCACAAAACACATCAGTGGGAAAAATACATGAGTAAACACCAGCATAATAATAATTTACACAAAAGAAGGAACAATATGGTACCACCAGAACCTAAGGATCTTACAATACCAAAACCTCAACATTCCAATGCAGCTGAAGTATGATAAAATAATCTTAAATATATCACCACAAAGATGATAGAGGCTCTTAACATGGAAATGAAAATTTCCTAAAATGAGTTGAGGAAAAGACAAGGAAAATATTGGGAAAAATTTTAAATCCCTTAAAAAAGGCAAAGAAATTCAAGGAAAAAAATCAACCAAGCAGCTGAAGGAAATAGTTCAGGACCTGAACACTGAAATAGAATATGATGTGGGAATGTCTTTCTGTATGCTGTGCATATCAATTTTGAAATAAAGGACTATTTTGGCCATGGCTGGCACCCTAGAAGTAGTAGGTGGAGAATCAGAATAGTTAGAAGAAGGAGGGTAGAGTCAGATCAGATCAGATCGAGCCAGGTAACAAAAGAAGAAACATATAAGGAAGACAGGTGAGCCATGGGTCACGAGGCAGCACACAATAATGGAAATGGGATGAGTTAAGATGAATGAGCAAGTTAGCAAGGCACCTGAGACATAGGCCAAACAGCATGAAGTTAATATAAGTATCTAAATTATTTATGGGGGACTAAGCAGCAGTGGGCGGCTAAGCGGTCTGAGACAGATCTGTGGGTCTGGACCTCTGGCCGGCTGGGGTCAGAAAACTTGACTATAACAGATGGTGTCCCAGCATGGGCCAAACACCCACATAAATCCAGAGATGGATTAGAAAGGGCTCTAGAGCACAAGCACAGAAACTGAGTCAAAGCAGATTCTAAATTTTATATCTGAAGTGAGTCATTGTTCAGAGATAGTGTGGCTTTTGGGCCACATTGAAAATCGAAGTGGTGGACTAGAAGCAGGGAGCATACATCTTAATTTACCTTTAAAAATCAGATCAGCAATTTTTTCAATATATGTCTTCATCTTCTTGCTTGGCCTATGTGGCATAAATATCCATTCTAATATAATGCTTTCTCTTTGCATTAAGATTCCTGATGGAGAATGTCTAGAGGGTAAAATAACAAGCATGCAATCCAGGTCTGGATCCACAGAATCTACATGTGCTTCTTGAGGTAGCCCCGCCTACACTTCCTGCCTGCCTTTGGCCAATCAGCTCTTTTTATTAAACCAGTGGTTGGGACAATTATTTAAAATGAAACAACACAACCTCCCACAAACTACCTTTTGTTAGTTTTTGGTCTGATTTTTTCATGATATTTTATGTATGTAGATGTTTTATTTTTATATTTGTCTGCATATAGGAAGTGGGAATTGAATTTCATAGGTCTAAAATTATAGACAGCTGGAAACTCCATGTAGATACTAGAATTGAAATTGGGTTTTCTGGAAGAGTAGCGGGTGTTCTTAACTATTTATTGAGTCTTCGCCCAATCTTCTAGTCTAGTATTTAAAATTGTTAGCACCTACATCCATATTTATATCTCTACATAATGAACACATAGGCAAATGTTCACACTTTTAATGAAATATATATACACAAAGATAATATGTAATAAAACATGGTTCTTTATAAAGTTGAACTCAAAATACTTATATATTGAACAACTAGCTACTTCTTTTTACTAAAACATAATCTAGAAAAGATCCCAAAATAACCAAACATGGGATATGATTATTTTATTTTTGATTCAAGGTTTAAGTTTATTAATACACTCTGAGAGTCATAGGGCAATCAAAAATCCCACAGCAGCACAGAGAAAGATAAGGGAGTTTTAAAACCCCCTATTCTGATCTGAGGAAGCCTCAGAGAAAAACCAAAAGGTTTTACTTTTCTCGTCCAAATTCCAAATAATCACACAGCGTACTTCCTACATTTTCTCATAGAATATTGTCTTGATCAGTGTTCTATGACTACAAAGAGACTCCATGACCAAGGCAACTCTTAGGGAAAAAAAAGTGTTGAATTGAAGCCTCTTTAGTTTCAGAGATTTAGTCCACTATTATCATAACAAGTAACATGGCAATGTTCTGACAGGCACAGTGCTGGAGAAGTAGCTCAGAGTTCCTCATCCAGATCTGTAGGCAGCAGGAAGAGAGAGTTTGGCCTTAGAATAGGCTTTTTGAAGCTGCAAAGCCCACCTCTAGTGTCTCACTTCCTCCAAAAAAGCTCTATCTCCTAATTTATTCAAATGAAGCCATTTCTAAGAATTAGGTATTCAAATCTATGGGGCCTCTGGGGAGTGCATTATCATTCAAGCCATCATATTTTCTTTCTGATCTCCACAGGTTTGTAGCCATATCACAATGCAAGATGCATTTCACCTAACTTCAAAAGACATCTATTATCATCTCAGCTCCTCAGCTCCATTTAAAAGTCCAAGTAAATTGTCTTTTCAGACTCAATGCAATCTCTTACATGTAGCCCCTGTAAAATCAAAACCCAAAATCAGGTCACATATTTCCAACATACAGTGACACAAGATATACATTATCATTCCAAAATGGGGCTCGGGGGAGGATCACAGTGAGGAAATACTTGACCAAAGCAAGACTGAAAACCAGCTGGGCAAACTTCAAGTTCTATATCTTATGGGTGATGTCAAAGACCTCTTCAGATCTTCATCTTCTTTCAGTTTTGTTGACTGAAAGATACTTCTTTTTCATCTGATTTGACTCCCTGCTCTTCTTGGCAGGTTTACTACAACTCTGACATCTTCAACATCTTGAATTCACCAATAAATCTAGGCTTCAGTTTCAAAGCTTTATGTAATGGCCTTGTTGAGCCTCCTAGTAGGGATACCCTTGACACATGCTTGACCTCAGTAGCATTTCTTAGCTGCAGAGACATATTCTTGGGCTGATCTCCCTCAGTCAAGTTGAAGACAGAGAGGATGGATTACATAAATACCATAGGTTCAAGACAGTAATGGGGAAAACCACAAAGAAAACTGACCCAAGCTAGTGGGAGATCAAAGACTCTGGACTGTTACCTGGGAAGTCTGCACTGAACGGAACTATACTCTATGAATGAGGATGACAGTTATGTGACTTGATCTGTTTGTGGGGCCCTTGGCAGTGAGACCAAGATTTATCCTGGTCTATGAACTGGTTTTATTTTGGAACACATTACCCATAGTTGAATACCTTGCTCAGCCTTGATTAGGAAGGGGGTTGTGCTAGCCAAAACTTGATATGCCAGACTTTGTTGTCTTTCCAAGAGAGGCCTCATCTTCTCTGAGGAATGGATTTGGGTGGGTTGAAGGTAGTGGAAGAAGGAGAAGAAAGGAGAACTAAGTTTGGTATGTGAAATGAAACAAAATAAGTAAAAATGAAATGATAAAGCAGTGAAGAAAACCATTGAAAACAGAAAGTTGCTGAAAATGTGTTTGAATGAGGGAGACATATTATAGTGAACAAGTACCAGAAATTGCAGTTTCAACCACATGGTTCTAATTTCAGAGGCAAAGATAAAAGAAAGAAGTTTTTTATTTTAAAATTCAATTCAAATTGATGTATAACAAAAAATTGGTAGAGAGGACAATTAAGAAGAGCTGCTGCAAAGTACTTGGGTTTGGTTCTCTGCAGCCACAGTTGTCTATAACTCTTATTCCAAGGAACCCAACACCTCCTTCTGGCCTCCGATTACATTGCAAGAACATACAGACAAGTAGGCAAACACACAGACACATAAATTCAATAGTTGAAATATCCATTTCATGTTTAGTATTTATTTACAGTGGAACAGTGAAAAATGTTTATTCTTGTTTTGTAATTATACAATATACTTTACCAAAAACATGAGGACCTCTTATTTGGCACTAAGTATCAACTTTTCCCATAGCCCTCTACCCTCTATAAAACTTCAATTAACTATCCTTTCACTCTAAATTTCTATTAACATCAATATAAAAAATACTTTTCCAATTTTAATATTAGAATACAATTACATCATTTTCCCATTTCCCCTACTCTCTGTAAACTCTCCAATGTATGTCCATGTAAACTCATCTACTCTCTTTCAACTTTACATTCTACAGGAGAGTAGATGTGGAACTTATCTTTCTGTGCCTGGTTTCTTTCCTTCAGCACGACACTCCCCACTTCCATACATAACACAAGTAAGATTAAATTTGAATGACATCACAGCATTCTATCACATGGACAACAGTGTCTTTAGCTGTCAATAATAGTATAGTCTTAGGGTAGTTTGTCTTCTGGGGTTGTAATAGTCCCACACATATTTCTCAGCTGCAGACTTGTAATCAGGCACTGTAGGATTCTGCCTGGCTTCTGGCAGAATAACCATGAAGAGATAACTAGTAGGCATTTATACTGCAACCTGTTGCCATCTGCTATTTCTTTCTCCACAAAGGATGGTTGTATTAAATTGTGCTTCCTTGCTTTGGGGCTGGACTGGTGTGGGAAGTCCTGTGGAGAGTCTATTCTCCCTCAAGACACCACTCAGACATATTTTGGTTTTGTAGTCACAAGAAAGCTGCCAGTAATGTGAAGTGTGCCTGTTCTCTGACTGCACAGGTTTCCACATGGCACAGCAGCAGTTCTAGAGGCTCCATTTGTGTGCTTTAACCTAAGAGCAGGGACATCAGTCTCTGCCTGTTGTATCTCATTGAATTGGAGCAAACATGGAGACCAACACAAGATTCTCTGCCTACTCCATCCAACAGGTGCAGTCTTAGTCTTTCTTCAGGTGACATGGTTTGGGGAAGGATACTGTTGTTAGTTCATGGCTGGCAGGTTAATGTCATTCCAGAAGGTTAATATGCAGACATGCAAAGGTAATGGGGCAATTAAATGTTATCACGATTAGCTCAGTCCTGGTTTAGGGCTCAAGGTATTGACTTTCCACTTCATAATGTATTCACTGCTCTTGGCTAACTACAGAAAAGTAGATGTGACAGATATAAATAAGCCTTGGTTCTTACAGTTTTGAGTGTAATTTTTATTTGATCATATTAAAGTGGGACATTATAGATTCACATTTGGTTTTCTTAGTTTTTTTTTTTTTGTTTTTTTTTGCTTAGTTGAAGAATATCTGCTCAAGTAGTCTATCTGTGGGAATATGACCAATAAGGGACCTTATTTATCAGTCTTTGAAAAGTCATTTGAGGAAGGCAAGAGAACTCAAACCATAGTAACACAGATCCATAAAAATATACTTTTAATTAAAAACATTAAAAGCATGGAAACACACCCAATTCATAACACACCTATGAAATATTTGGCCAAGTTAATATGTCTGTTCTACTCTTCCCTCTACTTTTCATTTTTAAAATGTTGGATTCTAGTTTCTCTATGGGGTAAATCAAGGTAGATACTTATGACTCTGGTAATACAATTATTTTCTATATTTTAGTTGTCAGTGTCTACCATATCAAATGTTCCTTCTTCATAGAAAGATGTTCTCATGAATGCTGCTTCCCTGAAAAGAGATAAACATGAAGTCTGACTGTTTAAAGCTGACATGCTCCCATAAAATCTCTTTTGCAAACCTCACAGTCTTGCATACCACTGCTGTCATTTTAGGGTGGATGAAAGGTTTGCTCTGGTTGGCTATGTAAGATTCCATTGCTTGTGTGACTTAGGGGAGTGAGCAAGAGCCTCTGTGGCACTCCTAGTCCTCACTGGTTAGGTTCAAAACACCTGGTGTACTTCAGTTCTTTTCAAAGCAAATCACCATATGATTTCCTGTGGTAACAGGTTCAATATGTAGTATGAATATGCATCTTCCACCAACCCCTGCTGTTGAAAACCTGCTGGTTCACCTGAAATTATAGTGTGGAATAGAAAAGTCTGCCTTTCTTTTTTTCTAATTCTTTTGAAAAGTTAAAAAAAAATCATTGTGATTTTTGTTTTTAACTATATCTTTATATATTTGTCCCAGGGAAAATAGTTTTGGCTGCCTAATTGATAAAATAGTAATATCAAGTCCAGGCTTGTTTAATTAGTGTTTGTATGTTTTAAGATAAAAGAACTTTAATGCCGTGAAGAGCTAGTGTGTTCTAATTCTAGAGCCAAATGGCCTCAGGCCATCTTACCTTCCATTTTATTGACCCCCAACTTTCTATATGACCTATTATCTTTGTGACTATTAGCTAATCTTTTTGAGTATGTGGAGAAATCATGAACTTCTACCAATCAAAATTCTAATAATGTCATAAAATATCTAAGGTCTGTACCTGAGAGTTTTCAACATCCTATAATCACATTACTGTTGTGGGTCTATGTTTTTGTACATTGTAAACATTTGTCACTCCTATATGTTTAATACAATTCCAATTGGTCAAGTAGCTAGAGAGGAAGTATAAGAAGGGTTAGCAGACTAGGAGAATTCTGGAAAGCAGAAGAGAAGAACACAGCCTCCACCAGATGCTGAGGAAAGGTGTTGAGAATGCTGATCTGAGAAGAGGTATCAACCCATGGGGATAAACAAGGTAAGAATCATGGATTAGTTTAAGAGTTAGAAAGTAATAAGCCTTAGGCATAGACCCAAAACACTTGAAATTAATATAAACCTCTGTATGTTTGTTTGCGAATAATAGCTATTAGATTTCTGGGACTGCAGGTATGGACCTTGGGTCTAGACTGGGCTAGAAATTTCCTGTTACACCTTAGCTAATGCTTACATCAATAAATTTGACAAAGGCCTTTGTTACATTTTTTTTTTGGTAAATTGTTGCCATGTTAGAAGAAGGTATTACGGGAAACATTATTCCAGTTTTCTAAGCTATAGTCTCTCACAGTTGGCTTTAAAAGAAAATATTTTTTTTTTGAGTGAGAGATATTTCTGAGACACAGAGGAGGGACTATTTTAGAAGAGATAGATACTAGGAGTCAGACTCAGGAGGAAACAATGTAGTAAAGAAAGGGTATTCATAATGTCATAGTCTTGATATAAATAAATACACTGGCATTATGGAGTCTATTCAATTGTGTAATAAATAGGCACCAGTAATTTTTTATAAAAGTACCAAAATACACTAAATATTATGTGATGCTGATGAAAGAACAGATAAGCTAAAACACCAAATGTAAAATAAGGTCAATAAAAAGTTTTCCCAAGAATCAATTCATCTTTAAATTATAGTGATGGATTATACTCTGAATCACCAACAGTTCTTAAGAAAGAATCAAAATATAGGACAGTTTAGTTCAGAGGCCCATCTCTCTTAAGTGTTCTTTTATTGTTGTAAGCATTGTGCTGCTGTATAAATGTGCTAGAAAAAGTATCACCCTGGCTATGAAGCTTATTGACATTTTTTATTTAAATTTAGATTTTTTTATTTGGATTTTAGAACAATATTCCTTGCAAAACAAATCATTTCTTACTTTGAGGTTAAATAATGAAAATAACCATAACTTTTGGTTATTGAACTTTATCTTGGCTTCCTTTGTAGCTATTTTGTGATCTTTAAGCAACATTACAAAATTTGAGCAAACTTTTCTGACTTCTCTATTAAAACAATGATGATATAATTATTAACTAGATTCGTGATTACTGTGAACGTTGGTGATTATAATCACCATACCATAATGTATAGTCCTAAACTGTGATAGAGATAGTTAAACTAAATGCTTTTGTGCAGGGAATGTGGCAATTTATACAAGCAGTGTGGGTTAAGTTAGACATGTCCACTTAGGCTCAAGTAGTTGAATATTTGGTGACCCTTAGTGGTGCCCTTTGTGGAGGTTTAGGTCATATCAATCATTGTTACTATCTCTAGACAATTGTGCTTATCCAGGTTTACATCTGCACTAGTGGGATGAGGTGAATTCTAACATCTTTCTTTAAGACTCTATGGTATGTTCCCTAGATAGTCACTTTGATTTCTAAATTCTTCCACTATGAGCTGTGGGATATTGACTGTTCTTTCTGTCCCATTACCTTTAGAAAACAAATGTCTTTCATGGTTGAACTAGACAACATTAAAAAACAAACAACTTTCTTTAGTGAAAACATAATATATATTTTATAATTCCACATGTGTGATTGATAAGTACGCCTTGTTATCTTAGTTTTATAATTGACCAAAAGTAAAATAAGTAGCTCTAAGGCTTTAATTACTGTTAACAATATATCCAAGTGTTTAATATAGCAGAGAAATATTTTTAAATATGCATAACAATGGTGGCACATAAAATGTTTCTAGTCATAGGGACAATGTAGCAAAAGAATTGTCAGTTTGAGGTCAACCTAAACTACATGGAAAGACTTTGTTAAAAAATAAATACATTTCACAGAATACCCAAACTATTGAATAGTCATAAATTACTACATGGTCACTACTCTAAGAATGTAATGGTTGGGGAATTATTTATGATCTTAAAGTCAATTTATTGATTCTTATAAATAGTTGCACATTAGATCCTTGTTTGTTTTTATTAGCACTACTTTGACAGCAATCAGCATATTCAAATAAGTACCCTGTAAAGTATGACAAAGGTAAAGAACATCTTATTTTCTCTCTATCAAAAGAACAAAATCTGCTTGAGAGAGAGTGAGAGATTAAAGGTTATCTGATTAATCAATCGATGATGTTTCCAAAAAGAACATGATGATTCAGCAGGTAGTATTATAAAAGGTCCATGCTGGCTGATCACATCTGTGTTAGTGAGAAAGGTCTCCATGGATCCAGTCCTGGTCTTGGTGCTCAGTCTCTCCTGTCTGCTTCTCTTCTCAGTCTGGAGACAGAGATCTGAGAGAGCGAAGCTCCCTCCTGGCCCTACACCTCTTCCAATTATTGGAAATTTCCTCCAAATAGATGTGAAGAATTTCACCCAATCCTTGACCAATGTAAGTATTCTTTGTGCTCCTCCAATACTTGATTAAGAAGATAAATTGAAAGCTGCTTTAAATAAAACTGTAGTGTCAGAGGCAATGTTGTTATAAACTAGCATAAAGTCAAAAGACTTGCAAAGTAATGTTTACTTTATGACTTTTACAGATAGTCCTTGTCAGGAATTTAGTAATGAGTGAGGTCCCAGGTGACAGGATATTTATGTCATTACCAGGAGGCAGGTGGGTGGTCTACATAAAGTTCTGGTGGTCAGCATCTTGCTGAATGTTTTATTGTGAAAATTCATTGTAATCTCTGTGTAACAGTTACCTGAGCCCTGAACCATTACAGGGTTCACTGTAGGTGATCAATAACTGACAATCACCATGTGATATTGATATGCCTCAAAATCATTTAAAGCTGAGTTTTGCCTGAGTGAAAAATATTAAAATATTAGATACATTGAGTCATAATATTAATGTGAATGAGGTTGACTCCATGGAAACAAAAATACCTCTTGTTTATTTATTTATTTATTTGTTTGTTTATTCATTTATTCATTCATTCATTCATTTATTTATTTATTTCTTTATTTTTTTATACCTAGCATTTAACTTTTTCTTTTCTGTTTCCAGTTCTCAAAAGTCTATGGCCCTGTGTTCACCCTATACTTGGGCTGGAGGCCCACGGTGGTGTTGCATGGGTATGAAGCAGTGAAGGAAGCTCTGATTGATCATGGGGAGGAGTTTTCTGGAAGAGGAAGCTTCCCAATGGGTGAAAGAGTTAGTAAAGGCCTTGGTAAGTAAGTGTACATGTTTATATGAGTGCTGCACAGTGTTTAGACTGGAAGTGAAGACTGAATGGGGTTTGGACTTCTTCCTAAGGCACTGGTTGGACCTCTTCGTGGTTTCCACCCATCAGATTTCTCATCTGTTTTTTTAACTTATTTCTAGTGTTTTACTATTTCTTTAGGCATTGTTTTTAGCAATGGGAATACATGGAAAGAGACAAGGCGCTTCTCACTCATGACTCTGCGGAATTTGGGCATGGGCAAAAGGAACATTGAGGACCGTGTTCAAGAGGAAGCACAATGCCTTGTGGAGGAACTGAGGAAAACCAATGGTAAGTGCAGGTTTACATATTTATATCTTCATCTAGGTATATGTGTATGTCAGGTCAATCATATCTTAACTTCTTTTTTTAAATCAATAGCAATGAATATGGGCTTCATTCTAATTTTCTGCTGAGCTACAGAACTATGCATTTCCATTGGCGCAGGTGAAATTAGTCTATGAGAATCATTTCACTACATAATAAGTGCTATTGATAATGTTGAAAGATCCAGATCAGATGACATTTGTTTGCATTTTCTGGTTTTACAGAGGTTTGAGCAAATTAACTGTGAAGTACAGGCATTCTTATAGGCCAACGTTTATACATGGATAATAATATTTCACTTTATGGCCTTTACTTTTCATCAATTATTATGTGTGCTAAAGCATAATCTCAAAATCATATTGTTTGTTTAAAAATTGTTTACTACATTTGTATATTATACAATACATTTTGATTGTGACCCACCACATGCTACTCTGAGACACATTCTTACTTTCTTATCTATTATACTTTGCATTGCCTCTTTATTTAATACCCACAGAACTGATTTATGCCAGACATAAATAATTTTAAATACAATTTTTATTAGTACTTTGAGAATTTTTTACTTGTTTAAAAACATGTTTTAATTGAAATAAAATTAGATAATTCCTCCCTTTTCTTCTTGTGTCTCTTTTCAGGTGTTCTTCCTTGTCCCCTTTCTGTGCTTTTTCCACTCTCCAATTGGTAGCCTCCTTTTCTTCTATTGTTGCAGACAATATCTTCATATTCAAGTTCTTAAGTTAATTCCCTAAATATTTGAAGGACTTTCTTCCTTCTACATTTTTCTAAGTATCTAAAGTTCTTTCTACCAAGTACAGTGAAAAGAAAGCCTGAAAATAAGATTTAATCTGTTAATTGTGTGTATACACAGAAGAAACCTCCCAATCAGTTATTTTAAATTGTTTTTTTTGTCTTAAATAAGACATTTTCTGATAGCACAGAATATAATCATGTTTTTAAACCTTAGCATAGCCACAACAATACTAAGGATTGTCCTGTTATTCACATGTTTAATAAATTATTTAGAACTATGTTAGTTTATGTGATACTTACGTGGGGTCCACATATTTAAATTTTGAATTAGTTTAAGTGTAAAGTGTATGTATGGATCATTTAATCAAAGAAAGTTTGCTCTAGATGATAGTGCCCTAGAACTGGAGAGATGTCTTTTCACTTGAAAATGTGTCCTCAGAAGAGCAGCAATGTGTTCTCAGGCCCCATGTTATGCAGCTCCATGAGATTCCACATGCTATCCTACTCTTCCTAGATATACCTCCCCACACACACAGAGTCACACATCAGTGAATTCATGCACATAAATAAAAATATAAATTTCCTTATGAGTTTTCACCTGTAATATACATATATGTGAAACACAAAATTTAACCATTATATCAGCATAATAAATTGATAATGATGATTTTGCAAAATGTTTACAAGTCTACAAATTACATTTTTGCTCACTTATGCTATATATCAGTTGATTAAGCATAATCATCATTTACTTCATTTGAAAAGTAAACCTTATTGTGGATAATCCTGTATATAGTGTGGGCTTTAGAAAGACATTCCACAGCAGTGTGACATGTGCTTTGAACATGCTTCCCCACCATCACCTTTCTGGCAACCCTATTCTCATTTTTTCCTGTTGCATCTTCCTCCAGGCCTCTTGTGTATACTTAAAAGGACTGTTTTTTTTATTTTATGTATATAAATATTGGCCCACCTGTCCAGGTGTGCACTAGTGTATCACAGAACTATGGAGATGGTGTCAGATTCCCTTGAAACTGGGGTTACAGAAAGTTATGAGCCATGAAGAGAGTGCTCAGAACTCAACTTCAGCTTCTAAACCAGCAGCAAGTACTTTGAGTGCAAAGCTGTCCTTCTAGTTCTGACCTTGCTTTACTTTGTGTCTACTTTTCAATACTGCTTTTCCTTCCTGTGGAGCAAATGTCAGTATATTAAATGATGAAATGAGAATTTTCTTTTACTTTCAGCATATTGTTTTCCTCTTTTAGAATTTAACTCTACATTAAACGTATTTTTTTAATTGCTAATGCAAACAAATCTACTGGGAATTGGCTGTTCTTGAGATTATGCATCATTGTCATGTCATGTAAAGAGAAGGAAGAATCTGTATCTGTTAACAAAACCAAAATCTTTGTTTATGTTACTGTTATTTATGATTGTTTCTAATTCTCCAGGTTCACCTTGTGACCCTACATTTATCTTTAGCTGTGCTCCATGCAATGTCATCAGCTCCATTATTTTCGAGAATCGTTTTGATTATAAAGATCAGAATTTTCTTAACTTTATGGAAAAAATAAATGAGAATGTCAGGATTCTGAGCTCCCCCTGGTTGCAGGTGATGTAAAATCTTTTCCTTCTGAGAACATATATATATATATTTAATTTCATAGGCCAAATTAAGTATGGACCAAGAAGCAAAATGACCTGAAACTGTGGTTCTGAACAACATATTGTGGAAAGAATATCTGGAAGGCAGAACTAAGCCCTTTGCTATAGAAACAGAAAATCTGAAAGGCAAAAGTCAGGTTGGCTTAGAACTACTTGGTCCCTACTCATTGATTTTCCATTTGATGTCCACAGAATTGTTTGTATGAAGTAAATTACAATTACATCTAGAAGTGTCGCCAGTTGTTCACACAATATTCTTCTATGCGTAATTCTTATCTTATTTTTATTATTAAACATCCTGCTCACATTATTAGGCAGGGATATTTTAGTTCAAAAAAATATTCTCTTAAAGGAGAAAGAGTATTAATACAATGAAATCTGCCAGGAAACAGTAGTTTCAGAGTTTTAATGTTAGTGGAAACCTAGTTGACAATACAACAGGTTGAAATTGGAGGATGAATGGTGCAGTGCTCTGTGGTACACACACATCTCAGAGATGGCTTAGGCTGGGCTGGCATCTCTTGAACTCTCAATACAGAATGGCTGTGGTCCAGACTGCCCATTATAACAAGGCACATGAAGTCAGGCACTATTATGATGAGCAAATGTGCAGTGAGAGGGGGAGGAGGAGGGAGGGAGGGAGGCAGGCAGGGAGGGAGGCAGGCAGGGAGGGAGGGAGGGATTAGTTCAGGCACTGTGGAGAGAGCCACATCTGAAGTGGTGAAGCTGTGAAGCTTTGAGAAGTGAACTTAGGTGGGTAGTAGGTGGGTGGTTTGATCACCACCTGGGGCCAGATACCCAGGGCCATAGTGATGTTCATACCCATGTTTTAGCTATGGTCTGTATTGATGTCCATGCCCCCGACACCACAGAAGGTCAAGAGGAAAGGGCTGTACAGAGTTCATTCTGCCTGTCCCAGGCTACAACATTAGGGATAGGTGGTCCTGTACTTCCTCTGACCATCACAGTGGAGCTGATCCTGTAGACTGAGATGTGGGGGAGCCGTTCCCAAGAATGTGAGCTTAAGGGATCCGATCCCGCCCTTCATCTTCCATATGCTGGCAACAATATGGGAGAAATGTCCTTCTCTCCTAAGACAGTAGTATGCTTTAGAGGAAGGCTCTTGGTAATAGGAGTGAGACTGCTGCCCTTGCCCCCATCAGCTGTAGAACTCAGGATTGCAGACCTGCACCTTTTCTGGGCTGTGTAGTAGTGCCTTGAGATTGTGAGTGTGGGAAAGCAGCTCTGCTGCTTGTTTATCATGTGATGGTGTGGTTAAGGAAGAGATTTACTTTGTACCCTTAACTGCTTGCTGCCTGAGGTAGATGAAGGAGCTGACCTCCTTACCAGCTACAGCACTCAAGAAAGCATGCATGCTTCTAGCCTGGGATGTACAGTAGAGTTGACCTTGTTAGCTAGCATAGGCATGTTTCAGCTGGCCCTGAGCTTGTGAGTATGGGATAGCTGGCCTCACCCCTTCATGTGGTGATAAGGACAAGGGAAAAGATGCCCTCTCCTGTTGCCCCCACCACCTGAGGTTGGTGCGAATTTTTATATTTTACCTTAATTTAATTTTATTTATTGTAGCGTAAGTTGTAAGGGCTGATGGTAGATGAGGCGATGGATGGGTTCAAGATGCATGGCTTGAGGCACACAAGGAATGAATAAAAGCAAGCTCAAAAATGACTGTAATCCTAGAGAAACCCTAAGGGCTCTGGCGCACTTTTGCGTTCCAAGCCTCTTGGAGCCGCCCTGACTTCTGTTATCTATTCCATATGATAGGTTAGTTTGCAGGAGTTAAATATGCACATGCTACTTATATGTTATAAATCAAATTTTATATTTCTCTTCAGTGTTCATATCAAACTATAAATGACAATGATTTACCTCACATCATATTTCAGGGATATGTATTGTATGAAATGTATGATATAAGCCATTAGTCAGTTTTCATGTATATGCTTTATACTAAAATGGATTTATGGATTTATGATCTTTGATCATTTGGGCAGGAATCCCCCCCCAATCTCTCTACTATCATAGAGAAATACTATATATATGAAATAAAACAGCCTTCCCTTATGTTGGACTCTATATTTCATTCATATCTGAATGTACAAACCAAGTTGGTCTTGATGTATATTATATATGTGTGTAGTTCTTTATGTCTATCTATTTAAATACTTTTTTGGCAATGGCTGGTAAGAAATATCATGGTTAAGTGTGTGCACTTATCTTCCAAAGTACTTCCACCCAATTTTCATCATCCATGTTAGGTGGCTTAGGAACACTATTTTCTGGTGATCTAATTTGTTTGCCTTCCAATGTATATGGCACATACATGTATGCATGCACTAACCACACACACACACACACACACACACACACACACACACACACACCTTACACATGTAAAACAATACATACTAACAAAACACTTCATGTGATTTTATAGGTATGCAATAATTTCCCTACACTAACTGAGTATTGTCCAGGAAGTCATCACACGATATTGAAAAATATTGATTATATCAAAAGTCACTTTTTGGAGAAAATAAAAGAACATCAGGAATCACTGAATGCTGAAAACCCTCGGGACTTTATTGATTATTATCTGATTAAACAAAAGCAGGTAAAATGTTATTATTAACTTATTTTATTACTTCAGAATTTTGTATTTGTTGAACACTCAAAAGTTTGTGAGAGATGGTTGAAGTCAGAATCATTTGAAAACAATTTTAGTATTTATTATGTGTTGGGATGTGTCACATGGCCACTGATAACATAAGAAAAATTTGATAACTGGAGCACATTGATCCTGTTCTTTAAAGTGTAGTTGAGGAGAAAGAAAATACAAAGTGTCGGTAAGATGGGAACAATTCTAATCAAGTAGGAAAAAACAAGATATTATGGCACTGTGAATATTGGCCCATAAATGCACATGGTATGTGGTTAGATTTCCTTGTGTCCAGTGGATTAAAATTCTCTGACTCAAATACATAGTGTCATCAAAATAGGTGTTTTCCATCAAGTTCTGGAGAGGAGTAACAAAGAATATTGGCAGTAACCTGTGACACTTAAGAATGTATGTGACTCTATTGACCAATAGCTCAAGCAGATGCAATCTTTTCTGGTATGAAGTATCTGTGTATGTATTTTTGAAGCTACTATAGTAGTAGTTTTCCATGTTTTTCAAGGGATCTTTAGTATAACTTATATGTCCTCATATTTCTTCTTTTCTTCTTTTACTTTGCCAAATCATATTTCCACTTTTTATCTGTGATTTTATTAATTTGAGTCTTTTCTTCTTTGGTTATTCTGGTTAAAGATTTGCCAATCATGTTTACAAATTTCTTACTGTTTGCTTCTTTTGTTTTCTATTTCATTACTTTCAGCCCTGACTTTGTTATTTTTTTCTCCTTAATATTATTGGGTGTTGGAACATTTTAATTTCCTCCCTTATTTCTCTCTTAATGCAGTTTTCCACTAGTGTCCTGTGAAGCTTCCATGAGTTTCAGTCTGTCTGTCATTTACATTGTTACTACAGTCTATTTTTATCTATTTCTAATCTGATAATATACAGGATACAATTTCAATTTTCTTAAATTCTTCAAGATTTGCTTTGTGTTCTGATATGTAGTTAACTCTGTAGAACGTTCTATGGATTTGTGAGAAGAAATTATAATATTTAATTATTGCATGGAAAAGTCTGTGATATCTTTTATGTCCATTTAATTTATAATGTTATTTTGCTCATTAGTTTCTTTAGTTTTTGTCTTGATGACCTATCTATTGACAGAAGTGAGGTGTTTAAGTCACCTGCTGTCATTACATTAGGATAAGTCTGCAATTTTATATCTAATAACATTTGTCTTATGAGACTGAGTGTCCATGCAGTTGGTGAATAAATATTTTACATTGTAATAGGCCCTTAATATGTTTTTCCTTTAGTAAGTATGGATGTTCTTACCCATCATTTTAGATTAATTTTATTTGTGAAATTTGGGGGTTAAAATCTTCCTCAAAGTTCCAATTGAATTTGATTTGTTTTCTCATGAGAATTTCTGTGCAAATGAAAATGACTCTCAATTCTTCTCAGGAATATTATTACCATTTTGTCACTATTATGTCTTCTGACTCTTGGGTATGAGGAGGTTTTCCATCTATTTACATATTCTTCATGCCTTTGATTATGCATTCCTATGCTTTTCCACTTTAAAGTTATTGCGAATGTGATTATTTCCCTGATTTTATTTCAGATTATTACTTTCTACTGTAGAATCATAACTAGACTTAACTTTTACCCTAAAATTGATCTAACGTTGGTTATTAGGTTTGATTGATTTAACCCAACTCTGGGAAACATGTAGTTTTCTCTGTATTTTGTTATAAATACTATTGTATTTTATGTTTTCTAGTTTTAATTCCCATATTTCATTTTTCCTTAATTTTTCAGATTAAGATTTCTAGTATTTTTCAAATAGTTCAGAAGTAAACTCTCTTAAATTTTAATTCCATACTAAATTTAAAATATACTTTGGTGTTCTGTAACAGTATACTTTACATTTGTAATTTTTCTAGATGTTCTTCTTGTGGTACATATATTGTATTCTATCCATACATCCTAAGTTTTATACCACAAAAGTTTATGTCAACAATTGTCAACTGCTTTTATGTATCAATTGTAATGACTGGGTTCCCTTGTTTTTTTTCCTAATAATGTGATAAATTAAGTGTTGATTTTTTTAAGTACCTATAATTTATTGTAATTATCACTTGATTTTAATTTGCAGTCCTTAAAGTATTTTACATTTTTCCATTTTTATATATATTTGATAATCAATTCTAAAATTCACCAATAATTCTAGATATTATCTATTAAAGAATAAACTAAAATGACCAAGACAATCATGATGCCATTTTCCATAAGAAAAGACAAATGATATCACAATGAGATTTGATGCTACAATAGTAATTGTTGAATTTTTCAAGGAAAAAAGTTACTGGTGATAAAGTAAATGAGTTTCACACTAATATAATGTTGATGTTAGTATCAATTGTTACAGTTGTTGAAGAAAACAAATCAAGTGTCCTCTAGAATGTCTCTCTATATGTCTATCATGAGACCCATGTGCTTTACTTCTGAGTTTATAGCCAAAGAATAGCAACATATGGAAAAGGCAACAGTACATTTGTGCTTGTTCCCTACTGTATTGTTCAAAGTGGCTAAGATAATAAATATAGAAATTATCAATTGATGGATGAATAAATAAGAAATATGGGATAGATATTTAGGATATGTTGCTTTTTAAAGGTAGGAAACTTAGTTAATAATGCCCTGACAGAATGAGTTTATTTAATGCAAGAACAAAGAATATAATTACAGACCCAGGTTAGTTTAACAGAGAATTGTCTGATGCAGAGTCAAATATCTTTGACTATTCCCCACCGTATTGATAACACAGACCTTTATTTTTATGTATAATACTGAATATCCCAAGATTAGTCCTACCACACATTCTTGTCCGTGTGGTTATGATGAGAGAAAAGAGTTAATAAACAAAACATTTCATTTATATTTTGTAAAGGCATAATAGTACAAAACTATACACATATTTATGCTGATAACCATATTAATGCAAGAGTTAAGCTAGCTAGGAATTAGTGTAAAAATTAAAATTTATAAAAATCTTTGCTCTGTTCTTTGAAATTATATGTTAATTTCTTCTCTTCTCTACATTCCAGGATCTTTGTTGGCAACAATATAAAACAAAAATTTTGTAGAAGTCTTATCATACAAAAATTGCAAATAAATAAAACATCATGTCAAATTCCGTAGACTCCGAGGCTATACAACTTAGTCAATTTCTACACAGTTAGAATAACCATTTGGAATAAAAGTGATGGAGTTTTAGTTTAAACTTTAAACTTAGTGTAACAAATATATAAGCTTGTGTAAACCTATAGAGTCACTGTAATCAGAAATATTTGTAGACAATTTATCAGATTATTGCACCAAATTATCCCTAGGCAAACCACAACCAGCAATCAGAATTTACACTTGAAAATCTGGCTACTACTGTGATTGACCTATTTGGTGCTGGGACAGAGACAACAAGCACAACTCTGAGATATGCTATCCTGCTCTTGCTGAAGTACCCACATGTCACAGGTAAGGACACAGGTATTGACCCACAGTGTTCCTTTAAGAACTTGTAAAACTCTGCTAGTGTCCTGTGTGGTGTTATTCTTAGAGAAGTCTCAGTGCTTCACTTACTGGCTGTGATGAACAGCATGACTAGGAGAATTAGGCTCTGACATAAGAAAAGCAACCAAGTTCTGGTCAGTGTCAGTTCTCTGGAAGGTAAACGGTGATAGGCAGGACAAGGACATGATCCTCATGGATACATGTTCTTTTATTCATAGAAGTCATATTCTTAGATCACTTAATATATTCCAGTTTCCTCTTCTCATTCTCATGAATCTAACTTGAAGTGGAGAAAATAAAACTCACCTCACTGAAGCATAAGCCTAGAATTTATTGAGTATAGATGAGATAATGTGCGGTTGAGAAGTATTCTAAAATATTTATATCCTCTTGAAACATTTTCCACCAATCAGAAAATGTAGATTAAAGAATTTTACCTCTTCAGAATTCTATTTTCTTAAACATCTGTTGAACAATGAGGTTTTTTTTTCAAGTTAACAAATAGCATTTTTGTTATTGTTGTTTTCATTGTAGTTTAAAATATGTCCAGTGGTTCACCACATAAAATCACACCCTTTTCCTGTGCCCAATATATACTACATCATAAAAACACACATGTAAATCTATGCTTTCTAGGATAGGAAGAGATAACAATAAGCAGCTAAGGAGGCTGCACAAAATTACTGAAACAATAGTCTGAGGAATAAGAAAAATATAGAGCAGGAAAGATGATGTTAGATGAACATCCATGCAACAAGACAGACAAGCTGTGGATCTGTATCTACAGGTCTGTGAAGACTTCTGTTCCAAAGCCCCAGAAATTTAAATAGAGAACAAAGCTTTATACAGGATTGTAACAGTGGGGTTTCTGGGTCCTGGGCAGCCAGAGATCTAGACCCACAGACCTGTCACCCAAGACCGCTTAGCTGCCCGCCGCCCAGGCCCCCAAAATTGACTCAGACGCTTATATTAACTTCATGCTGTTTGGCCTATGGCTCAGGCACATTGCTAGCTATCTCTTACATCTTAAATCAACCCATTTCTATTAATCTGTCTGCCATGTGTCCCATGGCTCACCTGTGTTTCTTACATGTTTCTTCTTTGGGCTTCACCTCGATCTGCCTCTGACTCTGCCCTGCTTCTCCTACCTAAATTCTGATTTCTCCTCCTACTTCTTCTATGGTGCCTGACATGGGCCAAAACAGCTCCTTTATTTAAAGATTGATATTCACAGCATGCAGAAAGACATTCCCACATCACTTCCCCCTTTCTGTCTAATCAAAAGAAGGTTTCAATTTTAACATAGCAAAATTACATATAACAAAATAACTATCAAGCAAGAATTATAGTTACAATATCTAGTCTATTTGTATTTAGCAAAATTAAAGAAAATATTCTATCATCTACCTTATCTTTATGAGTCTAAAGATTTATATCTAATATACTTTATAAATGACTATGAAAAACTGTACCTATAACTATCTAATTAGGCGCCAAATGTAGGCAGAGCTTACTTAGAAGTCACCAATACCAGATAGATATTTATTAAAATATAAACCAACACTCACAGTACAGGTAAGAGATTACAGTAGCACCTGAACAGGGACTGGAGTCTGGAATGGTGGACAAGTGATGGACGGACAATGGATTCCAATCCTCTTTCCAACAACCAGAAACCAGGAAGAGAGCATCTCGTGTTCCAGAAGCCCCATTTCAATGGGCTTTCCCTGCCCCCTTCAAGGGCCCTGGGCCCTGGATAGGTGTATTTTGACCTTATCAGGTGACACCTGAATCCCACAACAGGATGCTGCCCTGCTGAAGTTCCCTACCTATTCCTATTCAACAGTTGATCCCCACTACAGAAAACTAAAATTTTTATAAGAAACTGAGTCTAAGAAGCTCTTTACCTGAGACATCGATGACTGATATAAATTCACCTGAGAATTTCATGATGTTATTTTTTGTTGGCTGAGTAACACTTTGTTGTATAAATGCAGCACATTAGAAAAAAATTTATTCTTATGTTTAGAGACAAGTATTTTTTTTTAATTTCTGTTTATTGTGAATAAAGCAGCAATGACATGGTTGAGCATGTGTTTTTGTGTCAGGATGAAACAACTGCTCAGTGTATGCCCAAGAGTGATATAGCTATTTCTTGAAGTAGATTGTTTTCCTTCTTCCTGAAGTATTGTCTTCCTGATATCCACAATTCATGTACAGGTGTCCAATCCCTATAAACAATGCATACATGTCCCCCTTGCTCCACATCTTTGTCAGCATGATCATCACTTTAAAAATTGATAGTCATCATTCTGATGGGTGTAAGATAAAGTTTCAAAGTAGTTTTGATTTGCATTTCCCTGATGACTAAAGTTTTTAAACATTTAAAAAAAGTTTCTTTAAGTTTATTCTCAGCCATTTGAATTTCACAGTTTAAGAATTCTCTGCATACATCTGTACTCCATTCATTAATTGGGGTTTTTCTTGATATTTGATTCTTAAAAATCCTTAATTTATTTTGGATCTTATCTGTTTATTAGGTGTGTAGTTTTTAGAAATCTTTTTCTATTTTGTATCCTGCCATTTTGTCCCAACAATGATAACTTTTTCCATGCAGAAGATTTTCAGTTTCATGAAATTCCAAAATGATATTGTTAATCAATTAAAGGGAAATGGGAATTGTGTATTTGTGTGTGTGTTTAGCATGTATATGCTTATATAGATGATGTAGATATAACTGGAATTTCATTTCCTATATCTGAACTTTATAAATGTATGTGTGCATATAAGAAATAGTCATTTACAAATATAAATATATTTCAGAGGAGCTGAAAATATGGAACTAGTTCATTTACTGTGTGTGGGAACAAAAGAGAAGAATCCTTCAAATTGTACACGTATATTTATAAAGATACATACATTAGAATGTGTTTGTAAAAGAATATTGTATTTGAGTAAAGATATAGTATCTGACTTCTAATGTCACTTTTCTTCAATTCCCTCATTTTTCACTGTGACAAAAAGCTAAAGTCCAGGAAGAGATTGATCATGTGGTTGGCAGACACCGCAGCCCTTGCATGAAGGACAGGAGCCACATGCCCTACACAGATGCCATGATTCATGAGGTCCAGAGGTTTATTGACCTCGTTCCCACCAACCTGCCCCATGCGGTGACCTGTGACATTAAATTTAGGAACTACCTTATTCCCAAGGTAAGCTTTTCTTCTCTCTGCTTCTCATCTCACTCTCCTGATGTTTCCAGATCACAGTGGAGTTTCAGTCAACCAGTAATTGTTTATCCTGCTTCATGATCAGGAGGACAGCTCTACTGTGGGAATGAATATATCTGGTTAGGATACCTTCACATTTTCTCTCTCTTTCAAATACTGTATCACAAATCTTAGGTATTTTCTTTTGAATGTTCAAATATTTTGTCAAATTTTCAAAAGTCTTTTCTACACTTTTATCATTATGAGAAAGACTCTCCAAATTGGAAAGAACTGTTGTTCTGATTCTTCAACTCATTAATAAGATTATGCCATTCAATCATTTATTTGTAATGTTTATTTTTCTGCAATGCTTCTTTTCAGTGATAGAACCTGTAACATTCTTTTTTAGATGTTTCCTGAATGGTGAATATCTTAATGTTATATTTCTCTAGTGCCTATGATATTTTTTTAGTCTGTGTAATGGAAACAATTTATGTAATAATTCCATGGGTCTTATTTTTATCTAAACATATGAATTTTATTATTTATAATGATGTGTCTGTAAATGTATGTGGAATTTGAAATGGTTTTGTGGGATAGTACTTTTCTATGTACTTTTCCTCTTCGTGTTTTCTTAGTTTCTCTTCAGTTTGATGAGTTGCAGCAATAGTGATGAACATACCTGGTTCAGAGAGCATCACTTGTGTCATTTCTGACTAGGATGAAGGATTGTAATCTCAATCTCTCCCTATCAAGTTTGATGTTCTAGGAATCCTCTGACAGATGTGTAGATCCCATGTAAATTTTTGGCCTGATTTATTTAAGGGAATAAGAGTTTATTGTGAAGCCATTTATGTATGAGCGTGACCTAGGAAAACAGAGATTTACTTTGACATGAACTTTATTCACAAAACTCTGTATATTATTTTAAAAATTGTTCTCTGCACCCATTTAATGATTTTATGTATTGTTTACTCTTTGTTCACTGTCTGTATATGCTATAAACAATCATACACATTGGACTGTTTCTACCACACAGTGCTTATTATTTCTATGTAAAGTAATTTTTGTCCATAATTTTTTCTACTTCAAACTTGTTAGGGTGTTTATGTTAAAACTGAACTTTTGGCCTAAACTACGTTTAAAATATTCCCTAATATGTTTCTGTTTGTACTTAGCTCATTCCTCTGGCCACTTAATATTACTTTGAAGATTCCATAAACTTCTTATTGAGCACCAGAAACTATAGATGAAAAATGTAAAATTTATAAAATAATATCTTGCTCTTTACTAGGTACTCCTTTATTTTTACGGGAGGTGCTGTGGGAAATTTTGGTAAGGTTCCAGTTCCTAATATTATGTGCAGATAATGGAAGTGCCTTTGCCAGTGGCAATGGGTTTTGCTGGTTTAGAAATAAACATGACTTTTCAACTGATTCTACCTTCTTACAAATAAGATTTCTTTGATCAGACAGAAGCCAGTGATCTCAGAAATAAACGGATAGGAAGGAATCAATGATCATTGTCATAATTGTTCTGGTAGATTTGACCTTCTAGGCTATGAGAATTGTACTGCTCCTTCAGATACACTGTCATTGTAGCAGAGAACCAGTCATAGCAAAGTGTAAAAAATTAGTATGGATATAATACATTCAATGCCTATTTATATAACTTATTTTTCACATAATTTATATATGCCATTAATATTCTTTTTAGTTTTAAAAATTCAAACATATTTCAGTAGGCTACATTATAATATGGGCAACAGACTTGTAAAAGCTTTCTAGATTACATTCATCCTAGAACTTTGAAATGATAAGAGGTTAGTTGTATATCTTGCCAGCACCAGTTCTGAGCAATTTGTGTATCTGCATAAGTTTTCTTTCTTTTCTTTTACCACTTTGGTTTTTAGAGAGTTTCTCTATGTCTCCTGAGCTGTACTGGAATTTTCTCTGTATAGCCTGTTAACCTCGAACTCACAGAGATCTGCCTGCCTCTGCCTACTGAGTCCTGGGATTAAATAGTGTGCCTCCACCACCTGGCTTTAAAGAATTTTTATTGCTTTAGCCACCAGATCCTTGTATCTTCAGTTTATTTTGATTTATTTTATTTTATCCTTTTCCACTCAATTCTCTTTCTTCCTTTCCTTTTCCCAAAGAAGCCTCATCCTGGATTTCTGACACACACACACACACACACA
Source organism: Phyllotis vaccarum (assembly GCA_033318265.1). Classification (NCBI taxonomy): domain Eukaryota; kingdom Metazoa; phylum Chordata; class Mammalia; order Rodentia; family Cricetidae; genus Phyllotis; species Phyllotis vaccarum. The sequence continues at coordinate 22,132,335 of JARWLC010000004.1, read as the reverse complement.
CACACACACACACACACACACACACACATATATGTATTTATGTGTTTGCATTTAAACATTCATAAAGATAGATATATTATATGCATGATTGCATACCTCTACTCTGGCACACAGCCCTGCTTTTAATCTATAATATAAATGCAGAAATGTATAGATAAATTCTGTAAATGAGAACAAAGGAGTCGTATTTGTCTTTCCAAATCTTCTCTATTGTAATTAACAAATGGTCTACTATACTGTACAAAATACTGAATGAATTATTCCATCTTGAACATGATTTAAATGATAGGTACAGAGATAGATGTGATGAGCTAGAGCATCCAGTGGTCAGAGAAGCCCGAGTTCAGTCTGAAGAAAAGCAAGAAGAAACGCAGAAGCTTTAGTTCAAGTAATTATATAAAATGTCACAGAACAGCTCTTCAACCACACCTCTGTGTATGAATTCAAAATGCTCCCTGCTTCTTATTTGCTCTGTGGGCTAAAATGCCCAATGTTGTTCTTTATATTTGACCCCCACTATTGAACAGAGGGTGAACTAGGCTATTTTCCTAATGTATTTTAGTTCTATGATTTCTTTTATCAATATTAATTTTTTAATTAAAAATGCCATTTTTATGTATGTATCACTATGCGTCCCCTCCCTTCCTTCTTCCCAATCTCTCCCAGTCATCCCTCAGCCTCATTCCTTCCCATCCACCCTCTCCTCCCAAAAAAGGACAAGAAGTTCCAAGGTGGATTAGTTCAGTGTGGCACATCCACTCTAGGCAAGTCCGATTTACTCATCCCAAAGTCAAGGCTCGGTTAGGTGTTCCTCTGCAAAGAATGGGCTCCAAGGTGCCAGCCCCCACAGGAACACAGTCTGATCCCATTCCTCAAGGCTCCTCATACTGCTCATGCCTGTCGACAGTTGCCTACCATTGGAGGGCCTAACTCCTTTCCCTGATGGATCTGCAGTGGCTGTTGTTGATTCAGTGAGCCCCCAGAATTCCTATGAATTCTTTGTAACTTGCGTTTTCTCTGTGTGTTGTTGTAGGGAACAACAGTAATCACATCACTATCCTCAGTGCTGCACGACAGCAAGGAATTCCCCAACCCCGAGATATTTGACCCTGGCCACTTTCTAGACGAGAATGGAAACTTTAAGAAAAGTGACTACTTCATGCCCTTCTCAGCAGGTAATAGAAACTGATTTCTATGGTTCCAGTGATGTGAAGATTGTGGAGAATTACACAGTGTCTCCCTAAAAACAGTAAACTTGCAGTGATCAAGAGTATGCATGTACTGCCATGATAGAGATTTCTTCCCTGTTAGGCTATGAAAATGAAGCTTTGACTGTTCATACATTGTCCAAGATTGACAAAGCCAGAGCATAGGGTGTTTGTATCCTTAGCTATATCATACAGATACCAAAGAAAGAAAATTCATTTATACTTTACTCAGTCACCATTAAAAAGGACACATAATTTACATTCATGTTTTTTTGCTGTGTTGCTCAGCTCCAAGCTCAACTATGAAATTACATGTCTCCAAAAAAATACAGAAAATTATCCAAGAGCCTTGAATGCACTTGTTAAACAAATGAATGAACAATACTACTTAAAGTTTAGTTGGATTAGGGCAATAAGAAAAACTCCCATTCTCTGGGTTATTGGGGGGATAAATCAGCAATTTATCTTTCAATCCTTATATATTATTGCCAAATGGAGCAACATTCTAATAAAGGACTTCTTATCTGTCTAAAAGGCAAAAGAATTATAAGAAGAAATTGTGTATCATTAAAAGAAGGCCATGAACCATCAGATAAAATCATTTATACTCAGGTTAAAATGTCAAAAACTTCAAGATCATCATAAGATGGTGGAGTCACTGTATCTGTTGCAGGACACTGTGTATAGAAAATCAGAGGAAACCCTGTTTCATTCCATAAGAGAGTAATAGATATTGAATTTCATACCTGCAGTGTGTATCCTCCTTTTGGGTATGCACTTTCTGTCCTTGGTTTTCGGTGCTGTTGATAATGAATATAGAAACTCTTTCTCTTAGGCAGTGTCATTACAGGCAGATGCAAACAACCACACCTAGCTAAGAGTACTTTTGAACAATGTATTTTTAATAGTATAGATAAATAGAGAAATTTGTTCCATGTTTTCCTGTTTGTGAAATTAGTTGTCCTCTCTTGCAGCCATCCATCTACCACCCATCAAATAACTTACCCTTTATTCATAGTCATTTGTGTCAGTTATAGCATATTCATTCTCACATGTACAAATGAGAGTAGTAATCTTCTTTAAATATCCCCTCCTAGGAAAACGGATTTGTGCAGGAGAGGGCCTGGCCCGCATGGAGCTGTTTCTATTCCTGACCACTATTTTACAGAATTTTAAGCTGAAATCAGTGGTTCACACTAAGGACATTGATACAACCCCAGTGGTCAATGGATTTGCTTCTCTACCACCCTTCTACCAGCTCTGCTTCATTCCTGTCTAAAGAAGATCAATCAGACTTTGTTTTCTTCAATCCTCTCTAGACCTTCATCCACCTCCTTCCCTATCAGGGACAAGATGTCTGTCCTTCCTCTCCTCTCATGTATTCCCATTCTGCCGAGATGGGAAATATTTTGATGTGGGAATGTCTTTCTGTATGCTGTAAATGTCAGTTTTAAATAAAGGAGCTGTTTGGGCCTATATAGGCACCATAGAAAAAGTAGGTGGGGGAATCAGAATAGGTAGGAAAGGAAGGGCGGTGCCACATGACAGATAGATTAATGAAAATGGGTTGAGTTAAGATGCAAGAGCAAGCTAGCAATGTGCCTAAGCCATAGACCAAAGAGCATGAGTTAATTTAAACATATGAATCACTTTTGGGGGTCTGATCAGTTGTGGGTGGCTAAGGGGTCTGGGACTGCAGGTCTGTAGGTCTGGACATCTGGCTGCCTGGAACCAAGAAACCTCTTTACAACAATACTTGTCAACCATTTTCAATTTTTTTGTAATCATGGCACAAATACATTGCTAATTTCTATTCTCTGAAATAGTACTGTTATCCCTTTGCTAATCTGTATCTGGTCTTGATTTAACATATAACTTCAGTGTATAATAAATATAATCATGGTCACTTTTCTTCTGCATGCTTTCAATAGTAAATATATTTGATCTCCGTACCTGTACCTGGGAGGTTGTGCTGTTTCATTTTAAATAATAGTCCCACCCACTGGTTTAATAAAAAGAGCTGATTGGCCAAAGGCAGGCAGGAAGTGTAGGCGGGGCTACCAGACTAGGAAAAATCCCTGAGAGCAGAATGCCAGACAGAGCACCAGAGAGAAGCTGCAGGATGCAGAGGATACCGTGCAGCTCTAAAGAAAGGTACTGAGCCGCCTGGCTGAACAAGAGGCATGGGTTATATGAAGGGTAGAGAGCTAGCAAGTGATATGCCTGGGCCTGAGGCTGATCAGCCAAAAACTAATGAAAGCATCTGTGTGTCTCTGTGGGACTGCGGGACTGCGGGTCTATGGGCCTAGACCTTGAGGTTAGGCCAGAAAGTCCGGGCCAGAAACCTCATACTACATACCAACACTGGCCAGGCAGAACAAAAGATCTTGGGAACTTCCTAGATATCCAACTCAGCCTAATTAGTGATCCTTATGTTCAAATGAGATACCCTATCTCAAACAATCTTGACATCTCCCAAGAAACTACACCCAAGTTTCACTTCTGATTTCCACATATTTGTACGTACGTGTACAGATATTCCTTCACTTATATGCACCAATTTTGTACACATATCCACACACCTACATTCATATATATAAAACAGAATGTGAAGAGGAAGGTGCTATCAGATTTCTTTGGCTGAGTATCTCTTAGAGTCACTGGAAGTATTTGTCTTTGAAACAAATATACAGTATCTAGAGTATCTCCAAACTGTAGAGTACTAGTCACTGGAAGAATAAACATGCAGGATCAGGTCCTGCTCTGCTTTGCTGTTATTTTAAATAAAAGGTAAATTTTTAAACATGTTTTTAACCTGATGTTGTCAGGATAGAATTGAGCATGCAGTTTGCTTTTCTATTGCTTACCATATGGTCTTCATGGTGAGACACTCATAAGCCTACTTTTTCTCATATGCTAACTGACAGGGCAATTTGATCAGACAAAGTGGAGTGTCTCTGTGGATAGATTCCAAGTAGGACTTTTACAGATTATACTCGAAGAAACAATTATAAAATATCTGGCTTTGTTGAATCAAAGACTTTCAGAGAATAGCAACCTAATATGCCCTGATTTTCCTGCTGTCAGTTGATAATGAGGCTTACAACATTCACTGGCTCTGACCCTTTAGCAAGTAACACTCTATTTAATTAACACTCAATTAATTGACACTCTAATATTAGTTTATGGTACAAATTTTAAGCTTTTTTTTTGGAAAAGAGTTTTAACCCTTTAGCAATGAACACTATTTAATTAACACTCAATTAATTGACACTCTAATGCTAGTTTTTTTTTTTTTAATGTGACGAACAAGCAATGAACTAGCCAATCAATGTAACCTAGTCTGGAAGGGATTCATCTTTATGCTCAGTTACCATGGGAAATTGCTCTATAAATGGTCACAACTGTGGGGAGATTCCCTGGTCTTCCCTGCTCTCTCAGCTTTGAACAAAAAGTTTTGAGGTTTTCTCCTTATGTTCTGATACTATACAAATTATATAGAAAATTCATTTTTAGACCTGAAACAAACCAGCACTGTTTCCCTTTCCTTTTGCTTTGCATCCATTTGTCATTGTTTTTGTTTTTTTTTTTGTTTTTTTTTTGATTATCTTTTCTGTTACTTCCTGAAGGTAGTGGGGTTTCATTATAAAATGAACAAGTAAAAATTTTAAATCTATCATTTGAGGTGTGATTCAAATCATCTTAACAATGAAAGCCCAGAGTCAGAAACCAGGAGTAAAAGATAAATGTTAAAGAAGCAGAGTAGCCAGACAACAGTGACTTCTTACCTGGAACCAAAGGCATGAGCTTCCCAGGTGCTGGGATTAAAAGTGTGCACCATTACCACCTGGACAACCACTACAGGCAAATCTGATTTTCTCATCCCAATGGCAAGGCTTGGTTAGGTGTTCCAAGGTGCCAGCCCATGCACAGGAACAAAATCTGATTCTACTCCTAAAGTCTCCTTATACTGCTCATGCCACTAGACAGTTGCCTACCTTTGGAGGGCCTAACTCCTTGAGTCTCTTGCTTCTGGGATATTTGTTGAAAATATCTTCCAAAAAATACTTTAAGCTTTGTTCAATGTTTATTTTCTGCTCATAAGATAAAATAAAGATAAAATTTTGGCATTAATAAAAGATATAATTTCTGTTGAATATATTACTGATAATTGATTAAGTGTTAATTTTCCTTTTAGAATCAACTCAGAAACTTTTTCTGCATAGGTCTTTAATTTCTTACTTTGTTTGTGTGGCAAAAATATTCATTCTAAAATATTATCTTTTCTCTGCATTAAAATTCCTACAAATGAATGTGTAGAAGGTAAAATAACCAGAGTACAATCAAGCTTTAGAGCTATACAATCTATATGTGAATCCTGTTATTTCTTTTTCACCAGAACCAGTTCTCTCTCGGCTGATAACTTTCTTGGATTATTTAAATCTTTGTCACCTTGTTTGAAACAAATTACTCAGTTTTTGGTTTGTTAATGCAATTGTGGGTCATAGACAGCTAATATCTACCAGCTATACTTGAAAGTCATTAAGATCCCACAATTGATCTCTCTTGATTTGTACATTTTAGGGTAGACATTTTTGTAAACCCATTTTATATCCTAGGTAATTAATAGAAACTCTTTGTATTTTTTTCAAGAGCAATTTGTAATCCCCAACAAAGCAAAACTTTCTTTATTTCTTCGAACATTTTCTCTAAGATATCTACATTTGAATCAGCTAGTAAGACATAATCTACATAATAGTAAATAATAGGTCAAGGAAACTGTATATAAATCATTTCTAATGGCTGTCATATATAATATTGGTACAGGATGGGGGCTATCTAACATCTTTTGTGAGAGAATTTCCTTTGATATTTCTCAATATTCTGAGAAGTATTATAAATAAATATGCACTGTGAAGGCAACATTTTTCTCTATCCTTTTCTTGTAAAAGTACAGTGAAGAAACAATGCTTTAAATAAATAACTATAGTAGATCATTCTTTAGATAATAGAGAAGGAAGGGAAATTCTGGACTGTAAAGAATTCATTGGCCAAATATACTTTAATATCTTTTAGATTTTAAATTTTTTCCATTTTCACATTTGTTTTTTTATAACAAACACTATAGAATTCCAAGGTCTGTTAAATACCTCAATATGGTGAAGATTTAGCATCCTGTACCAACTGTTCTAGGGCCTGATATTTTTCTGATGTCAAAGGTCAGTTCTACCCAGAGAGGTTTGTCAATCATTTTAAAGGTAGAAATGTTGGTACCTTTGAAAGATCAGCAGTTGTTGTATCCTGTTTTTGTACAACCTGAATGATTAGGGACTATTAATACATTTTAATAGTTTTCCTAGAAATATACATTATTTACTTTGTGTTTCTAAGATTGGAGGAATGTTAATGTCAGTATTCCATTGCTTTAATGAATCACAACACCATAAATTCATTGCTGTATTAGCTACATATGGCTTTTATTTTCTTCTCTCTCCTTGTGGTCATATTATAGCTGTCTCATACTTTGTTTTATCTGAGATAAAGTACCAATCTTTAAAGGTTGAACATTTATCTCCTGAAAAAGGCTCATATGAGTGCTTATATTCTGGTGTGATTATTGCTATATCTGTCTCTGTTTCAAAAACCTTCAGTTACAATGTCATTTATTTATAGATCATTTATAGAAGTTTGCCAAAATACTTGCTTTATGGTTTCTCTTGAAATGTTTCTTTTATTTTCTAAAGTTTGTCTATAACCCAGAGCAGTGTTCTATTCAATAGTCCTTTACATTCCTTAATTGCTCTTGGGAGGAGTTTCCAGAAATGACTGAACCAGATCTGCCAGAGAGGACTGCCAGTGGCCACCCCCAAAGTGTTTTCTGACATCAAAAGGTTACCATGTCTTGTTCTCTTTGATCTGTGTTTGTTGGTTCAGTGTTCACCTTTGTTGCACTCTTCTATTTGGATGATTCCTAGAAAACACACTGTTTATAGAAATGCCTTATCTACAATCCCTAAGTCAGTGACCTTGTTTTCTAAAAGTAAAATGCCTGACATTTTAATGTTTCTTCAAGGCTTTGGAAACTACCTTACCTATCCAAGAATTATTATGGTTATTAGATTTAATATTGACTCTATGACCTATCAGCAACCATTCCTCCATTCTTCTATGGGTGCTGATCTTGCCTTTACAATCCTAATTACCCCTTTACATTATGAATTAGCATTTTAAAAAGCCAAAGTTGTCTACCTTCTGAATTTGGTATCATTGTATTTACAGCTGAAGTCAAAGTTTGTAAAAAAAAAAAAAAATAGTGAAGGTTTCTTTTGAGCCCTGTACAATTTTAGTAAAGGATTCATTATTTTTCTGACTTCTTTGTCACAGCTGCTGCACACCAGAATGCCGATAGTATGGCTGTCATATATAGATTGCTTTTGAACATCTGCATAATCATTTTCTCCAAAAAGTTAGTCTTAGTAGATTTCAATACCTCTATCTCTACTTCATTATTCAATGGTCCTACCCTTATATTTCCCCTGGACCATACTTAGTAATTGAGGACCAGGTTTCAATGCTACTGTAACCAAATCCTTCCAGTCTTGTAGAATAATTTTGTTACTAATTGACAACGAAATTAGTGTCTGCTTCACAAAAGGTAAATGCATGCCATATGAAACTATGCTTCCTTAAATATTCTCAAATCTCTCATTTCCATAGGATTCCAGTGAGTGCTTCAGTAGCTTTGGTGATACCTGTCATTTTGTGGTTGTTCTATATGGTGACTGGATAAATTGAGTATTGTTGCTTGATAAATTTTGGCTGTTCCTCTCTAATTTTATAAGGTAATGGTGAGGTTGGCTCTCCTTTGAATTTCTGTCTGTGTCTGAATACCTCTATTATCTGTTTTAATAGGTTTGGCCAAGCCTCATAACTTTTTTGTAAGGATTGTATTATCAGTCACCTTTTTGCTCTCGTTATCAATAAATATCTAGAGCTTTTATCTTATCGGTCAAAACTCTATTAATCTTCTTAGTTATTATTTGCAAGGCTTGTATATTATTACTAGTAACCTTTCCTAAGCCTGGCATCTGTGGTGGGACTCAAGTGTCAGCTGATAAGGTAGGAAGACACTTATCCCAGGTCCCGGGCTCCTGAAGGGGGTGTGGCCAGGGATCTTGAGGCTCTGTTTTGTTCCTGCCTTCTTGAGAGATTGGATCAACATCCATTGCTTGGACCATCTGATTGCTCAAGCATCTTCCTAAAGTGTAACCTGTTTTCATGAGTGTCAAATTATTTCTCATAAATTTTAATCCTGTATTTGGTATATCACAAGTGAGATTTATTGAGATATGTAGTGCCCAATATGGGGCATTTAGCCTGCCATCGTAAGGGGCTGGGGATTCATCCGTGCTTTAAACACTGTCTGAAAGCAGAGGACAGGCAGACTGTTCAGCTTTGGAAACCTGCACTCCTGTGTGTGTGTGGGCTAAAAGCTCCTTCTCTTACTGGCCTATTGCTCGATCCTGCATGCACCTCCATCTGGAACTCCACCCCTCACTCTCCAGCTGCCTGGTACCCTCCTGCAGCTGAGCATAAGGTCTTCACTTCCCTGACATGCCAGCCTAGCCCCCAGCACTGAGCAGAGGTTTGTGCCACCTCACCACAGCTGAAACCATGATTGCAGCCAGAGCTCCTGGTCTTCTCTGCGGCTTAGATTCCAGTACAAGTGGGGGAATCCCATGAGGCCCTGCCTCTGCTGGCCAGGTGGCAGGCTGCTTGCTTGGTCTCCAGTGTGCTTGTCAACCCCCCCCAACCCCAAAGTCCCTGTGCCCCATCTCTGGGATCCTAGCCCTGCCTGTGATCTCCACTGCTGCCTCTGAGCCAGGCCTGTGCCCAACTTCTGCACCCTGAGTTGCAATCCCAGCATCTCCCATCTGTAAACAAACTTCTACAGATTCTGTTATACCTTTCTGTTTTAATCTTGCAAGACTTTGCTTTTCCTAAGGTCCATATTCAGCTTGTGTATCTACTGCGACATTTAAGACCACATAGAGCCTGTAGGTAGCCTCGCACTGCTGAGAGTCCCTACATCTGCCATATTGCCAGTGAACGGAGCATTGGATGCTACTGACACCTGCTGACCAAATGTCATCATTGCAACTGAATTGAGGTAATGGCTGAAATTTATTCTATTCATGACTTCAGGTCATACTTTTTCATGGTGATTGAGAAATTCTCAAATGAGTATCTTGAGGGCTTCAGTGCCTCAGTCCTACTATTTTTCAGTTTATTTCTTTGTTTTATGTTTCAAATTAAATGACCTAATAAGTTCCCGGTGAGCATAATTAAAGTGGTGAAATCGGGGAAATCAACAATTGATGACTAGGGTATGTGATATGGAAATTTCAAACACTAGAATGGCTGATGAGCTTAATTTCAGGAAATTGGTTACAACGAGCTTTCAGATAAGGCTTCCTCTTTGGATATAGATAAAACTGTAGAAGAAAAATATAGGCTTTACATAAATGATGAGAACAAGAAACTCATTAATTACATTAATGATGAGGACAAAAAATTCTTAAATATGTTAATGATGTAGATTGAAAAATCACTGATTCAATGAGGTTCTTGGAAGGACTGCTTCATCAGAAAAATCAAACTCTAGAAAAATTAGTAGTATCCAAACTCCAGGAGTGAGTCAGTAGTATCCAAGGTTCAGGAATTGGAGGACCATATTGCAATACTGAAAAAAAGTGGTAATGCATTTTCTGCTCAGATCAATTCAGGTCAACCCCCTATGAGATATTATGGTAATGAAGACACTCTGCCTAAGGTAGTAAACATGACTGGGCTATCCCCTTCTTCACCAGTATTGTTCCTGGTTACTGTTCAGTCAAAGAAAGCATATGGGGAGTCCCTGAAATTTAAAGAGTATAATTATGAGCTGATACACATGAAGGATCTCAAAGATTTTAAAGAGGCAATATTACTTCATGGTATACACTCTACATATGTAAAATAGCTGTTAAATTCATGGTCAACAAAACCGGATATTTCCTAATGAATGGATGCAGCTCACTGCCACCATAACTGAGATATTGGTTTAAGGAGGAGGCTAGGGCCTTAGAGCAACAGGGAAGAATTAGGGTGTTTTTTTCATTTCTCAGGACCAAATACTTGGGAAAGGCATGTAACAAGGCTTAAAAGAAACTTACACTGACTTTTTACAGAAGCATACCAAGGCTGTACATAGATCAGTATTAGATCCAGAATTTAGGAAGCAGTTAATATTTTCTCTGGCCTTTGATCATGCTAATCTGGAATGTAAGAGAATGCTTAGGCTCAAACAAATCAGATCTTCATCAATAGAGGAATGGTTTCAGTATACAATCAATGCTGAATCTCTCCATTGCAACTACGAAAATTGGATAGAACTGGGTAGGCCAAGCTATTGCTAACATTAGGATGAGAAACTAAGGCATCACTTGCTTTAACTGTGGTAAACCAGACCATATAAGATGCAACTGCACACAAGGCACTTCTGGAAATAATATCCATTTTATGTATGACTCGAACAGAAGGCTTTCTGGGTTATGCAGAAAGTGTGGTAAAGGATGACATTGGACAAATGAATGTAGAGCTACCAGGGACAAAGAAGGCAACCCTCTACCATCAGGAAATTCCTCTGGGGCCTTCCTGGGGGAAATCTGATTTCAAAGCCAAGGAGGGTGCAATCATATACAGTTACAGTGGAGGAGCAGAATTATCAGGATGAATAGGAAATACAATGCCTATTCTAGAAGATCATATGGTTTTGAATAGTAGAATAAATTCAAGACAAAAATGGAAAGTTTCAAAAAAACCACAAAACAAATATTTTGGCAGACTTCCATAAATGAACAAAGGCCAAAATTGAAAGTATGAGTAGATGATATGGTAGGGATGTGGTGGGATTCAGGTGTCAGCTGTCAACTGATAAGGTCGCAAGATACATATCCAGGGTCCTGGGCTCCTGAAGGGGGTGTGGCCAGCCCCATTCAAGAGGGGCCGCTGGGATCTTGAACTCCCCATTTTATTCCTGCCTTCTTGAGGGATTGAATAAACATCCATTACTTGGATCATCTGATCACTCAAGTATCCTCCTAAAGTGTTACCTGGTTTCATGAGCATCAAATTACTTTCTAATAAATATTATTCCTGTATTAGGTATATCAGAAGTGGGATTTATTGTGATAAGTACCCTTTGAATAGTAACTTTGTCTAAGCTTTGTATATTATTGGTAGTAGTCTTTTTGAAGGCAGGGTGTATCTTGGCACTAATATACACCAATTGTTTTAGGGATAAAACAAGAATTATCAAACCAATAATGTATAGTTGATGTTGTATATCTCCCATTTAAGTTAATTATCCCCTCATTTAATTTTCCCCTTTTAAATTATCTATTGTATAATCATACACAGACCTAACTCCCTCCATTGTAGTATTGTTTCTCATTTTTAATGTAGGAAAAAACTCTTATTTTAAGTCTCTTCTCCCTTTAATAATCCCTGATTTTCTCACAAATTTGCTGACAATGATAGAGAAATGTGAGGTGTAGCATATCTGAATGGAGAACATAGGTGGTGCTGGGTTAGTAGTAGTAGAAATACTTCTTCATCATAGCCTGAGAAAGAGGCAATCCAATGAAAGCCCACAACCCACGAGGAAAAAGGAGCCAAAGAGCCAGCCATCTTCACAAAGGAACATGAAAAATAGCCATCTCTGGTGGTGTTTGGAGTTCAAGGATCTATGGTACTTTCTGTGAAGAGGCTGCAATATAAAAATCCCAAACTCTCTCAGAAAACTTGGGGTAAAAAAAAAACAAAAAAACAAAAAAAACCAAAAAAAAACCAAAACCTATCCAGAAGGGTTTAGTCTAGTGGGAACGCTTCCCCCACATGCAGCTCTAGTCTATGCCATGGGCATGCAGCTTTTCCATGAATTTGTGCACAATGTTGGTCTCCAGAAGAAGCATAAACCTAATTAGATTCATGAATTAAAACCAGGATTCAGATATTATGCTAATAACCTGAATGGTCAGAGAAGCTGAGGTGTAGCTACCAGTGATTTTATACGTCTGTGGATATTCTGAACCAAAAGGCCTAAGATTCTGTCTCCTCCCACCTTATATTCTTGTCTCCACCTCTAAGCACTAGGTGTAAAAGCATGAGCCTCCTCAGTGCTTGGATTAAAGGCTTGAGGTAACATTTAATTCTTTTGGAGTCTTTGATGGAGTTGAAGACTAAATAGTAACCGTTATAATTTTTTGTTATGAGAAAAGGTTAAGTTGGTTATAAAATATTGGACTCACCAAGATGAGATGGATAATTCAATGTACTCTTCTGATTTTTCAAATACAAAATATTGTAATTGTAATTCTTACGTGAAAGTGTTTTGCTGTATATAATCTTACTACATTAATGTTAATACCTTCCTTTATAATTAAGAAAAAAGAGATAATCCTAGGGAATAATGCTCTTGTACATTTAAAGTCTTTTTCACTTGAATTAGTTTAATAAAACACTGATTGGCTAGAATATAGACAGGAAGTGTAGGCGGGGTGGCCAAACCAAGAAAGAAGGGGAAGGAGGAGGAGAAGGGCAGAGTCAGAAGTTACCTGTCAGAGGCAAATGGAGCAGGAGAAAAATGAACAATGCTATTAATTAATCATATGTGGTAGAGTGTAAATAAGGACTATGGTTTAACTTAAAGAAAAGGGTTAGCTAGGAAGAAGCCTGATACATTGGTGAAGCATTTCATAATGAATATAAGCCTCAGTGTGTTTATTTGGCACTGGACAGTCAGGGCAGGAAACATCTGTTTAAAGAACACTCATGAATTTCATAAAACAGTCATGGATGGGTTAGAGAGCTGACTCAGTAGTTGAGAGCACTGGCTGTTCTCCTTTTCTAGAGGTCAAGAGTTCAATTCCCAGGAGCTACATGCTGGCTTACAACCATCTATAATGGAAACTGTTATCCTTTTCTATAGGTAGATAAAGCACTTGTTTACATAAAACACACCAACAAAGAAACCAAGTTTAAAAAAGACATAGAGAATAAACTCAATAAAGAGGAAGAATGAAAAAACATAACCAGAAACTGAGTGATGTCTATGAAAACTTAAGCAGAAACCTGATGAAAATGATGACTACAATAGGAGATGAGGGGATAAGGATGGGGAGGCTGAAGTCTGATTGGGAGGGATTTGGAGGAGGGAAAGGAGGGGAAGTAGGGGGATACATAGATAAAAAAGTCTTTTTTAAAAATAAAAAATAATAAAATGAACAAAAATTACTAAAGACCTATACAAATGATGTATATGTAGTCAAGTCTCAGCATATTCATAGTTTTAAATAACTATTATATGCTGTGACTTAGTGGATTTGTGTCAAGGGAAAGAAAAAAGGAATGTAATAAAGCATATAAAGCATATCTGATGCAGAGAATAAGGAAATGTGTTATAAAAAAGAAATATAATTCAATCAGGAGATAGGAACACTGAAGATTAATCAAGATAAAATGAAGATGGGATTGAAAATCAAATAACCCAAGTAGAAAATTCAAGAGAAAGCTGGATAAGTAGAATTACAGGATGCAAAGGCATAGTAGAGGATAAAGACCAAACAACCAGAAAATATGAAATAAACATGCAGGAAATGTGAGACCTCATAAAAGATCAGACTTTTAAATTACAGGAATAGATGAGGGAGAATATTCATGTCAGTTACATAAATGAGATCTTCAAAATTCAAAGAAAACTCTCTCAATAATACAGAAACTCATGAAACATCAAAAATATATAAGAAACTTCTCACAGCATATCATAGTTGAAAAAGTAACTATATACAGCATAGAAAAAATATTGAAAGCTACCAGAGAAAAACAAAAACTGTAGTTTGAAAGAAAACCCATCAAAAAAAATGGCTGACTTCTTAATGGAAACCTTGAAAGTCAGAAGAGCCCGTAGCAATGTATAACAAGCCCTCAAAGACCACAACTGCTAATCTAGAGTATTATATGTAACAAAAGTCTCTCATAGATGAAGAAGGAATAAGTCAATATTATGAACATCCTAGAGAAGTTTGTATTCCCCTTTTCTGTTCTCCTCCAAGTGAACCTTCTGGATGGCCTTGTGGTCATTAGCCAGCTACTGCTATGGGTGTGTACTTCTCTTAGCTCAACAAAGTGAAGTGTTCCGGGGACAGGCTTGGTGTCCAATATTTCCACTGCCCTATGGATTCTATGCCATGCAAGGCTGGCATCTCTGTGGAGAATCTTACAACTGTATTCCTAAATTGGAAGTTGAGACAACTGTGTTTTGTATTTAAATTAGGCATGGAGGGAGAGAAATTGTCTTGTAATATGTCAAATATCTTTCTGATATCGTCAAAGAACAGTAGACCCTCAAAGAAGGGAGCTACAGTTGGCTTTATTTGATGATCAGGATTGATAGTGTAGCAGATAGCAGGGACCTAGAATCAGACTCATGGCCTTTGCAATGAACTTGCAATTAAAGATATATGACAAAAAGTTTTACTGCATTATTCATTGTGTCACACTACAGCTTTCATGAGGGAATCTTTTTTTCTTTTCCTTCCTTAATTTTATTTTATTTTGTGGGAAGAAGTTGCAAGGGAAGAGGGCAGATACAAAGACATAAAAAATGAGTGAGATCAAGATGCCTAACGTAAAGGACACAAAGAATGCATTTAAAAAATAAATTAAAATTTGATAATTTTGAAAAATATGTAAAGAAAAATCAATTTATACAGCTTTAATTTATCTTCTCAAAATTTTAATACTTATTTAGGACGAAAACATTCAAAACTATTTCCCTTGTTTTTAGAAATATAGAGCATATTTTACTTATTAGTATTTATGCTGAAATTGCATAACAGAATTTTTATTTTTATATAACTATTAATACCCATTGATTAACTTTTCCTCAATTACTTCTTACATTTTCTCTCAAATCTGATAAATATCATTCTATTCTCAATTTATATGAGAAATTATTTTAAAATATGTATTTCTTACAAATAAAACCATGTCAAAAGTTGCTGTCACCTAACATAAATATTTCCACCTCCATTCACATCACAAACAAGATTGCAATTTTCCTGTGTTGAGCACTTAACTGTTTTGTCTAAAAATTTTCTTCTGTAAGAAAGAAATAATTTTACTAAATTCAGAAACTAAATAAAAAGAATAATAATCCTAAAAGATACATGTCCACAAGGTCCACTACATTATTAATTAAATTGCAACAATTGTTGAAATGAGGTTTTGTAATGGGTAAAACTTCTTCTGGTACTTGTTCAGGATATCTAGGAATGCAGCTTTGGGGAGTAGCCACCAATGCCTATGAGGAATTGTCTTGATTACTGAATGACAAAGAGAACCAACTCATTGTAGCCAGCACCACCTCCAATCAAGTAAGCAGGCATGGGCTATATATTTAAGAAAGGATAGATAATGAGAAAAGAACAGACCAAACAAAAGTGGCATGCTGGGGTACTTGAAAGCAATGCATCATGGTATGTGTTGAACTGATGTTTCTAAGTGGATAATTGACAGAAAAGTCAATGTTGGGTTTGTGAGTCTTCAGAAGCCTTAAAGACTCATCACTAGTTCATAGAAGACAAGTATGATAAACAGTACAGTTATAGACAAAAATAAGACTAACTCCACCCAGGTGTGGAATGTCATTCACCTACAGCATGTAGTGTACATTTCTCCCATACACCTAAGTACTTTTTAGTGAAGACTGTTCACCAGCAAAAAGCCCCTTAAAAGCAGAGTCTGTGTTCTATGAAATAGCCACATGGATCTTGGAGAAATATTGTGGATCATGGAGAAATCAATAAGGTAAAGGGCCCATCCATGCTGTTATACCAAACATTGCTTTTCTTTGACTAAAATCTTAGAACCAAGTTATGGGACATTTTCATTATCTTTTTGTTAATGTTCCTTTAAACCGCACCCCTTAGTTGGCCAAGACCAATGGTATTTTCTTAGAGTACACAGTAGTGGTCTTCACAAATGTGTTAAAAAGAATTTTAACACAAGGCCAACCATTGAATGCCATTTATATTCAGAATAATTCAGAAGAATAGCAAAAACAGCAGTGGTAGAATTTACATAAAGACATCCTGCATGAGTTGAAGCAGAATGCTTAGGAGTCATAAGGCTGTGAGGTAATATCCCAGTGTTAAAGGTATGTTACTTTGTCACCTCCCTCCAAATTATTGACTAAGGATGTCTATGAAATCCCCCAGACATAAAGTTATTATCAGTGATGTTGGTTGCATGTTAAATGGTGAGACTTTCACAATTTGGGTACAGGATGTGGGGAAATCTGACTGGAATAATCCTTTCTTGGCAGGTTTTAAACTACTTGAGGGTACAGTTTTTGGTGGAAAACTATCAGCAACATTACTATTCAGTTACGGACCCCATATGTGTCAACTCCATTATTTCAGGGAAATAGATATAATAATGAAATGACTATTATATGTCAACCATCTTCTTAATAGATTATGAGGACCAGTACACACAAGGTAATTTACACGTGGCTGCGTAAGCCAGGGTCTTCACCTGTGGCCAGGAAGGTAGATGACAAGTCACAGCCAAAGGACAGCATTTCATCTTTGGTTCAGTGTGTTGACTTGTATCTTTTTGTGTGATTTTGTTTTAGTGCTGAGACTTGGGTATCTGGTGTTAGCTGCTTTGATGCAAATGTGAGTCTGGAGGTGCGATCTTGTGGACCCACTACTTGCTAGTGCTGTGAGCTTAGGGGAGAGCAAGAGTGTGGGCCAAGGTCTGAGGTTCTGAGGACTCCTTGATTGTCAGAACTGGGAGACATAAGAAATACAGAAGGATGGGCCAGGGGCTCAAGGTATGGAAACCCTTCTTCTGGGGATACTTGGGGCTAAAAGAGTGGTGGAATTTCACTGCCTTTTAAATAATAGACAATATTACTATGATGAGTTAATATACCTCAAGTGGTATTGATTAGTTTTTCTTCTATATATTTAACATTATTATTTTGCAGCACACAGTACCTCGTATTTAGGTTTGCCACAGACCACTGCAATGGAATGTTTCTATATCACCACTAGAGAGTGACTGAAAGCTGCTTTGTCTAAATACACACAGAGAGAAATATGTACCAGATAGACGCTTATTGCCACATTGCTACTGTGGGAGATGGATGAGCAAGGTGAGAATACTGAGATGTATGAATAACACTGAATATCTGAAGATATCACATACTTGAGCTATGAAACATAGAGAAATCAATTTAATATTCATCTAGAAACTTCCTCTCTATTGCTAATGGTGCTATCCATGTTACAAGAGAAGAAATGTAATCATCAGTCTTAATCAACAGCATATGCTGTGAGCTATAGTAAGACTGCTTGACAATATATGACTAATTCTAAGTCAAAACATGTGCCATGGGAATATTTACATTGTGAATGGATTTAAAGCACTCTTCCCAAGATGGAACAAATAGCACAGCTATTACGGCCAAAAACCTGTGACAAGTTTGAAGGCCCCATAGAAGAACCCCTACTATTAGTTTGCTAAAAGGACATAGTTTTCAGCCAATTTGTAACAGTTTCATAGTTAAGTGAGTCTCTAAATCCTCATTATAAAGAATTCTTTGGCAATAGAATTCAGTAGGTACTGAGAAACATAACTGGTAACAATACAGAGCACAATATGATGGTGTGGTGCTCATCTCTAAGTGGGACATCAAAATCACACGCACGCACACACACACACACACACACACACACACACACACACACACACACACACCTGCCTAGGCTCAGAGATCATTGGGTAAGAGTATGCGGAGATAGTGTAAGGGCCATAGAGCCAGGACAACTATAATAAAACAGTGTTTTTCTGATACCATAATACTGTAGTAGTAGGGTTTCTCGGGTCCCATGCCCCAGAGGTCCCGGACCCACAGCTGCCGCCGGGACCGCTTATCCGCCCGCTGCTGTCCGGGTCCCCAGAAACGACTCAGACACTTCTATTTACTTTATGCTGTTTGGCCTATGGCTCAGGCACATTGCTAGCTAGCTCTTACATCTTAAATCAACCCATCTCTATTAATCTGTGGCCCACGTGGGCCCGGCCCGTAGCTCACCCGTGTTCTTTACATGTTGTTCTTTCCGCGGCTGGCTCGATCTGCCTGACTCCACCCTGCTTCTCCCACCTAAGCTCTGACTCTCCTCCCACCTATTCTACGGTACCTGCCATGGCCCAAACCAGCTCCTTTATTTAAAGATATAGCACACACAAATGCATTCCCACATTTCCCCCTTTCTCTCTAATCAAAAAGGAAGGTTTCAATTTTACCATAGCAAAATTACACATAACAAAATAGCTATCAAGCAAGAATTACAGTTATAATATCTAGTCTATTTGTATTTAGTAAAATTAAAGAAAATACTCTATCATTTACCTTATCTTTATGAATTTAAAGTTTTATATCTAATATATCTTTTAAATGACTAAGAAAAACTGTACATATAACTATCTAATCTTCAACTACATCAAAGACCACAGAAGGATATAATATTTACCCAAGTAAACCAGAAGTGCAAACGACTTCTAAAATCTAGAAAGGACAGAGATGACACCTATCTGCCTGGACAGTCACCCAAAGTTCTTTTATAAAGTTGGGGCAACCATCTTCAGCCTATAGGCCTGGAGTCTCTTTTCATTTCAGTGAAGCAGGAAATCCGCTCTGCCCATTCTGGCACAGTTCATCCGTTGCTTCTCCTTGAGTCCTGAAGAATGTCTGACAGTTTTCTCTGTAAAGCAGGAACCTTAATGACCATCTAGGCTTGTTCTGCCAAAGTTCAGAGGTCATCTTCTTATGGAACCTGCATGTCCAGTTTAAACAGCATACTGTCAAGCAGTCAATATAAAAACAGTTTCTTCTCTAGTGGCTTACCATTACCACAAATAGATGAGACTCTATATGGAGTTTCTTCAATGTCCATTTTCCTGTTGAAGTAAATTAGTGCTGCCAGGAACAGACCTGTCTCACTGTCCAGAAAAGTCTAAGCTCTTAAAACATTTTAAATGCCATATTCTGTAGTTCTTAGAAGTATTTGAAGATTATCTATTTAATTGAAATATATCTTTGTATACCTAAAAATCCTAACTAACCTAACTATAAGTTTGATTATCAAAAGTGACTATTAACCTTTATTTCTTAATTATACACTACAATTTTAAAACAGTTACATGAACATCATATCTTAAACAAGAATAGAAAAACACATACAGCATAATAAAATTGACTTTAAATTTGTATCAATAAACCAAAATCTATACCAATGTAAAGCAGTTTGAGATTAACAGCTGATTACCTGTAAATTCAATAATCTAATTTTTTAAAAAAGCATTCACATACCATACCATACCATATCCCCTGTTTCTTCTTAGAAAGAGATTGACTATGACCATTAACCATTTATAATGAAAACAAACATTTAGAAACAATATTTGGGGAATTTGGGCAAAGTTATCCATTACTACTTCCTGCTGATTAAGGGGCGTTGAAAATCTCACGGATTGTTGAGACTGGGTCATAATCTGTAGCTGTGAAGCTGATCTGGCCATCTCTTTTCATCAGAGGTTTTTTCAGGGGGTCTTGGTTGATGAAACCATATTTGCCTGGAAGCAATCCACAGGTTCTCATCTGTGGAGACAGAAACAGAACTCTTCCGAAGCAATAAATCCTTAGACACAAATTTCAAAATCAAAATACCTTTAAGATATACATTCTTGTTTAACTTAGTAGCCTTTGCAATCCATTGTCTTTTTTGCAGTTAGCTCATTAACAGTTAAAAAATTAAAAGAAAACACAATAACAACCAAAATCCAGATTTTGTGTCTATTTTCCATTTTACGTGGCTTATTATATTTTTATTACTCTATTTCTCGCTTTAAAAACTTTTTCTAACCTCTTTCTTTTTTCTCTGAAGCCTATGTACCTTTTACAAACATTGTAACCCGTTTACAGGTTTTTCTTTTTATCTGAATCTGTTTTATTGTGAATCCTTAATCATCTTCTAACCTTAAGAGCTTTTAAAATACATTCTCCAAAAGAAAGCACAGTTTTTGCAAATTAGGCTGAATCACTAAGTTTTCTTAAACGGACCGTAAACAGAGCACACCTAAGAAAATGCTGTCACGAAGAAAAATTGTTTTTCTTTTGTTCAAGATAAGCAGAAATCTAAAATCAATCACATGCTATTTAGTCTTCTGTGAGACTGGTTGCAGCTGCAGCTCACACTGACTGCCAACAGCCCGCCGGCGCCATTTTGAATGTGACCCGGACGGACCATGCTTTCTTTGTACAAAGACCCGATTCACATACACAATTTGGAAGCTGCCTTTGCTCAGTTTCTGTGATCTAGAACCCTTTCTAATCTTTCTCAGGCTTTAAGTGGATAATTGACCCACGTTGGATGCACCATCTGTAGTAGTAGGGTTTCTCGGGTCCCATGCCCCAGAGGTCCCGGACCCACAGCTGCCGCCGGGACCGCTTATCCGCCCGCTGCTGTCCGGGTCCCCAGAAACGACTCAGACGCTTCTATTTACTTTATGCTGTTTGGCCTATGGCTCAGGCACATTGCTAGCTAGCTCTTACATCTTAAATCAACCCATCTCTATTAATCTGTGGCCCACGTGGGCCCGGCCCGTAGCTCACCCATGTTCTTTACATGTTGTTCTTTCCGCGGCTGGCTCGATCTGCCTGACTCCACCCTGCTTCTCCCACCTAAGCTCTGACTCTCCTCCCACCTATTCTACGGTACCTGCCATGGCCCAAACCAGCTCCTTTATTTAAAGATATAGCACACACAAATGCATTCCCACATAATACAGTTGCACATATGAACTCAGAGCAGTAGTAATAATATACATAAGACCTGATCAAGTTCAAGACAGACAAAAATCTCACCATGGAGGTGGGTGATGGGCATAAAACCCCACCCCTACCTGAGGAGCTATTGGTAATTAATAGCTTCTGGAAGAGATAGTTTTCTTTAAGGGTGTGGTCCCTGGTAGGTGTTACATTACAGTTGTTTGTCATACAACCAAGCCTATATAGACAACACTTATAGAAATCTATGGGTTAAAAACCACAACAATATGAATGAGGACACACATTAGAATGTGTTTGACAAAAAAGAGCAGATCTAGGAGAAGATGGGAAAAAGGATGTTTCATCCAATTATCCATGAAAATTTAAAGTATCTTTTCAAAAAGAGGGTATTCTGTTCTCTAGGTTGAAGTAGTCACCAATATGTGTATTTTGCTTAATAACACTGTATGATTTTGCTTAATAATAGATACAGTAAGTATGATGGGACTAGAAGTAAGTGTAACCAGATCCAGACCTTTATGATGTAAGTACCATTCAGGCCATAAAACTCAGCACATAGCATCACCTGCCTAAGTAAAAACAAAGATCTAATCCATCAAAATTCAGTTTGGGGGAAGTCTCTAAATGTACTAACCTTACATTTTGGCTTTTGAAGTTCCAGTTATTACTGTTGTTAACTGAAGTGCTTCAACACAGAATTTGGATTTTGAGCTTAAAAAGCACACACACAAAAAGGCTTGGGGCTACCCTGGGAGCCCAAATACTCAATGTAGTCACTGGTTGGCTAATACAGACTTTGTTTTAATTATAACTCATGTCCTAGCAATCTTCTCTAGTGGACACCCTACAACACTAATCTTTTATGTTACAACTTGCCACCCACTTCCCATTTTCTCCTCTAAAGGCAATTGCTCTGTATTGTGGGTCCTGATGTTGAGGGTGGATGCTGTATGCAGCCCTCTGGAACCAATCCTGATGTTATACCCCATTCTGAACCTGTGTCTCAGACCAGCTGTGCAACTATCTTAGTACTGAAAAAGTACTGAAGTCATGCTGCTTGTGTACCGAATAACTCTGAGGTTGATATATAGCCCAAGATTTGAGCAGTCAAGAACAGTGATTATAGTAGTGAAATATGAGGATATGTCTCTGTTCCACACTCTGTGTCCTCAGCTAGTACTCTGGGCATAGAGGACATTAGGATCTCATCCAATTAAGATTTACTAACTTTCAATATAAATTTCTACATAAAGTCCCATTCTTTCTATACTAGCCTATGTTTAGTATTTTTTCTTTCTTTGTTTCTTTGAAACTTTTACGTCAACATGAGTCAGAAAACTAATTCTATTTACTTTGCTCTAGATAACAGGCAAGAAGACTTTGTGTCACTAAAGTTCTAATGGTTATTAAAATCAAACTTTTCTGACTTCCAGGTCAAAAATGATAATCTAATTATTAACAAGATTCAAAAGATCATTACAATTAGACTTCTCTGACCCCCAGATTAAAAATCATTTAATTATTAACTAGATCCTGAAGATCAATAAAAATCAAACTTCTTTGACCTCCATATCAAAAAATGATTTGATTAGTAACTAAATTCTTAAGATCATTAAAATCAGACTTTGTGACTTCTAAATAATGATTAGAATAATGATATAATTTCCAACTAGATTATAGAGCTTAATAAAAAACATTTCTTACCTCTGCCAAAATTATTTTTTAAATTATTAATAATTTAATTATTTTAGACATTATTATCTAAACACGTTTTCATGGGATGTCAATGTGTAAGATCAATATTGAATCACAGAACACAGTGAAGGTTGATAGATGCAATAGAACTGGGTTTCTTTGTGGAGGGAAAAGAGTGGGGTGAGGGCTCAAAACCTGGCTCAACTTCTAGTAACCTCTATGTTACCAAAACACGGAACCTCCAATGTTTATCTTTAAATCCCTAGAGGGGATTATTTTAGACAAAAAGTAGAAAGAAACAGAAATGTTATTGGTATGAGCATTTCAAAAAATTCACAGAGTCTGTTTAAAATGATTTATGAAATACATAAGGTAATCTTAAAGACAATTAACCATACTAAAGAGCCTAGGAATATCTACTTAGTCAATTTAGAACATATATGATATCTCTGCAAATCAAGGTTCTTGCTTGTGATTTTTTTATTACAATTAGAATGATACATATCAATTCACTAATATTTGAATCTTAATGATGTTTGTGTTTCTGCATTTTATTCTGAGCACTCTGGCCATTTTATACTATGATTTCAAACATCTAACCATCCATAATTTATTAAAGCCACAAAAATTGCTCTGGATTCAACCTTCTTTATTGTACAGTATTTTTTTATTCTTAACAAATAGAAAATTGTAATGACTAGTTTTAGGTAAACTTTACACAAGCTAGAGTTCTTTGAAGGCAGGGAATCTCATCTGAGAAAATGCCTTCATAAGATCCGGCTGTAGGCATACTTCAAATTAATGATTGATGGTGAACGACTCAGTCTATTATTGGTGGTGCCATCCATGGCTTGGTGGTCCTGGGTTCTATGAGAAATCAGCATGAGCAATCCATGAAGAGCAAGAAAATAAGTAAGAGCTTTCTATTCCTTCTGCATCAGCTTCTGCTTCCAGAAACCTGCTGTTGTAGTAAGGTTTCTTGGTCCCGGGCGGCCAGAGGCCCAGACCCACAGACCTGCTGTGCAAGACCCATTAACCACCTGCCTCTGCTGCTCAGGGCCCCAGAAATGAATCAGACGCTTATATTAACTTCATGCTGTTTGACCTATGGCTGAGGTACATTGTTAACTAGCTCTTACATCTAACCTCAACTCATTCTCATTAATATGTCTTCCATGTGGCCCATGGCTCACCTGTGTTCCTTACATGTTGCTTCTTTGTGCTTCGGGCTCTGTCTATCTGACTCCACCCTGCTTCTACATATGCTCTGATTTCTCCTCCTACTTTTTGTACGGTGCCTGTCATTAGCCAAAACAGCTCCTTTATTTAAAGATTGATATTCACAGCATACAGAAAGGCATTCCCACATCACCTCCCTCTTTCTGTCTAATCAAAAAGGAAGGACTCAATTTTAACATAGCAAAATTACATATAGCAAAATAGCTATCAAGCAAGAATTACAGTTACAATATTTAGTGTATTTGTATTTAGCAAAATTAAAGAAAATACCCTATCATCTACCTTATCATTGTGAATCTAAAGTTTCATATCCATTATAGCTTAAAATAACCAAGAAAAACTATACCTATACCTATCCAATCTTCAACTACATCAAAGACCACAGAAGGATATATTTACCTAAGTAAACCAGAAGTGCAAGCAACTTCCAAAATCTAGAAATGACAGAGATGATACCTATTTTTCTGGACAGCCACCCAAAGTGCTTTATTAAGTTGGGACATCCACCTTCAGCCTACAGCCCCAGAGTCTCTTTTCATCTCAGTGAAGCAGGAAATCTGCTCTGCCCATTTATAAGTCACTTCTCCTTGAGTCCTGGAGAATGTCTGAATTTTCTCTGTAAAGTAGGTACCTGAATGACCATCTTGGCTTTTTCTGCCAAAGTTCAGAGGTCACCTTCCTATGGAATCTGCATGTTCAGTTTAAATAGCATACTGTCAAGCAGTCAATATAAGAACAGATTCATGTCCAGTGGCTAACTGATGCCACAAAGAAATTAGTCTCCATATGGAGTTTCCTTGATGCCCGTTTCTCCCTTAAAGTAAATTGATGCTGCCAGAATCAGATCTGTCTCACTGTCCAGAAAAGTCTAAGCTCTTAAAACATTTTAAATGACATATTATGTAAGTCTTAGTAGTTTTTGAAGATTATCTACCTAATTGAAATATATCTTTGTATACCTAAAAATCTAACTAACTTGCATTTCTTAGTTATACATTACAACTTTAAATCAGCTACATAAACATCATACCTTAAACAAAAGTAGAAAAATACATACAGCAGAAGAGAATTTACCTTAAATTTGTATCAATAAACCAAAATCCATACCAATGTAAAGCATTTTGAGATTAACAGCTGATCCTCATCTAAGTAAATTAAATAATATAATTTTTATAAAATCATTCATATACCATATCCCCCTTTTCTTCTTAGAAAGAAATTAACAATGACCATTAACCATTTATAATGAAAACAATAAGCAATATTTTGGGAATTTGGTCATAGTTTTCCATTACTACTTTCTGATGATTAAGGGGCATTGAAAATCTCACGGGTTCTTGAGACTGGTTCAAAATCTGCAGCCCTGAAGCTGATTCGGCCATCTCTTCCCATCAGAGGTTTTTTTTTCAGGGAGTCTTGGTTGATGAAACCATATTTGCCTGGAAGCAGTCCACAGGTTCTCATCTTTTGTGGAAACAAAAGTAGAATTCTTCACAGGCAATAAATCCTTAGACACAAATTTCAAAATCAAAATACCTTTAAAATATATATTCTTGTTTAGCTTAGTAGCCTTTGCATTTACAATCCATTGTCTTTCTGCAGTTAGCTCATTAACAGTTAAAAAATTAAAAAAAAACACAATAGCAAACAAAATCCAGATTTTGTGTCTATTTTCCATCTTTACGTGGCTTATTATATTTTTATTACTCTATTTCTCTTTTTAAAGGCTTTTCTATCCTCTTTCTTTTCTCTCTGAAACCTATGTACCTCTTACACACATTGTAACCCTTTTACAGTTTTTTTTCATCTGAATCTGTTTTATTGTGAATCCTTAATCATCTTCCAACCAGAAGAGCTTTTTACAATACTCACACTCTCTTAAGGAGCCACTCAGAGTTTGCAGATAAAGCTGAATCAGTAAGTTCTCTTAAAGAGACCCTGTCTCTGTTCACCGCTAGCAAACAGAGCAGACCCAAGAAAATGCTGCTACTAAGAAACTATCTTTGTTTCCTTTTTGTTCAAAATAAACAGAAACCTTAAATCAATCATATGCTACCAAATATTCTGTGAGACTTTTGAACGAGCCTGCTTGCCGCTTAGGCTGCCTGCAGCCAGTCCTCTGGTGCCAGTTTGAATGTGGCCAGATGCCACGCTTTCTTTGAACAATGACTTGTTTCAGATACACAATTTGCAATCTTCTTTGGTTCAGTTTCTATGCTAAAACCCCTTTTAAACATTCTCATCCCACGTTGGGGAGCCATCTGTTATAGTGAGGTTTCTTGGTCCTGGGCGGCAAGAGGTCCACACCCACAGACCTGCTGTGCCAGACCTATTAGCCACCTGCTGCTGCTACTCAGGGCCCCAGAAATGACTCAGATGCTTATATTAACTTCATACTGTTTGACCTATGGCTGAGGTACATTGTTAGCTAGCTCTTACATCTTAACTCAACTTATTCTCATTAAACTGTCTGCCACGTGGCCCGTGGCTCACCTGTGTTCCTTACATGTTGATCCTTTGGGCTTCTGGCTCTGTCTGTCTGACTCCATCCTGCTTCTCCTACCTATGCTCTGATTTCTCCTCCTACTTTTTCTATGGTGCCTGCCATGGGCCAAAACAGCTCTTTTATTTAAAGATTGATATTCACAGCATACAGAAAGACATTCCCATATCAGCCTCCCTTTTTTGAATTTCTGTTCTAACTTCCTAAATGATAAACAGTGATGTAGAAGTGTAAGTCAAATAAACCCTTTTCATAAACCTTGGTTATGGTGTTTCATCAAAGTAATAGTAACCATAATTAAGATAAGAATAAAAGCAACAGAACAGCTTCTCCAGAGGAACTGATAAATTCAAGAACCCAAGGTTCCTACTTTCTATTTTGCATGCAATTATTTAATATTTCTTTGCTCAGTTTACCAAGAGAGATTCACTACTGGAAAGAAGTTAGGAGGACAATATTAATATTTTTCTTTAAGGCATTTCATGACTGATAGTTTTGCATTGTTATGGAACTCATAACAGTGTGTGTGGGCTGTTTCTCTGAGTCTTGCCTTGGGACTCTTGGGGCTCTTACCCCTGTTGGATTGCCTTGTCCAGCCTTGAAATGAGGGTTCTTGTCTGGTCGTATTGTATCATTTTTGTCATCTTTTGGATGCCTGATCTTTTTTGAAGATAAAGGACACATGTAGTGAATGTAGTGTGAAGGAGGAATGAGGAAAGATTGGAGAAAAGGACAAAAGGGAAATTGTGGCCAGAATATATGGTATGAGACAAGAATACATTTTAAGTAAAAAAAGAGACAAGAATGTTTTGTTATTTTATTTTTATAAAAGGCCAAAGAATGAAATAAGGAGCTATAACGATTAAATTTTTGAACAAAATATGTCCAAATGTTTAATATAACAGGGAAATATTTTAAATATGCATGACTGTGGTGGCACATAAAATATTCCTAGTCAGTGGGACAATGTAGTAGAAGAATTTTCAGTTTGAGATCAACCTAAGCTATATGGTAAGACTTTATTAAAAAATAAATATATTTCACAGAACTTAAAAATTATTAAAAAGACATCAGTTTCTACATGATCACTACTCTGAGAATGTAAATGTTGGAGAGTTGTCTACAATCTCAAAATTCACATATTGATTCTCAAGAATAGTTGCTTTGGATACCAATCACTCTATGGTCATTAACATTAGACTGTAAAGTTTGAGGCATTTTCTTCCATCTCAGAACTAACCTATTGATTCTCATAAATAGTTGCACATCATAAATGTTTGTTTATTTTTATAGCATTATTTGGACACCAATCAGTAAAATTAAACCAGAAATTCAAACTTGCTAGCTGTCAAATATGACAAGGGTAAAGAACATTTTCTCTCTATCAAAAAAACAAAGTCTACTTGAGAGAAAGATAGAGATTAATGGTTAACTGATGAATCAGTCAATGATGTTTCAAAAAAAGATCATGTTGATTCAGCAGGTAGTGCTATAAAAGATCCATGCTGGATGATCACAGATGTGTCAGTAAGAAGGCTCTCCATGGATCCAGCCACTGTCCTGGTGCTCATTGTCTCCTGTCTGCTTCTTCTCTCACTCTGGAGACAGAGCTCGGGGAGAGCAAAGCTCCCTCCTGGCCCTGCACCTCTTCCAGTTATTGGAAATTTCCTCCAAATAGATTTGAAGAACATTGGCCAATCCTTGACCAATGTAAGTATTCTTTGTTCTCCTCCAATACTTTGATAAATAAGATAAATTAAAAGCTGCTTTAAATAAAACTCTAGCATCAGGAGCAATGTTGTTATAAATTAGCATAAAGTCAAAACTCTTGGAAATTATTGTTTACCTTATGACTTTTAAAGACAGCCCTTGTCAGGAATTCAGTAATGAGTGAAATTTCAGGTGACAGATTGTTTAACATCATTGCATTTTATATAAAAAAATCCACAAAACTGCAAAATTTTATTTATATCTTATGAAAACAAAAAAATTAGTCTTCTCTGTTATCTTTGGTTGAAGGTCAATAGTGAGTAATATTTTATTCATTAAGTCATGTAGAATTTTAGACATACATTTTTACTCAGGTAACCTATTTGATGCTTGACTCCAAAGAAATAACTGATACTACATAATTTAACTAGATATCAATGTACATGTAATAACATAGGAGATGCAAGAAAGAAGCCAAGCTGTCAGCTTATTTGGTGACATTTATATATAAATATATATATTTATATATAATATATATATATTATATATAACATATATATATTATATATATTTAAATATATATATATTTAAATTTTTCAAAACTCAAGTTTGGGGCTAAATTTGCTGCCAGAGAAGAAACTGTTTTTCAGGAAATACTGCAAGTCTATGATGTAGCTTCTGTGGTGCCCAGTCTGTTTGTAGTAACTGTATGTCATATCTGCAATCTTCAACAAAATCATTTATGGTGACTTACACAAGCTAAGTGGGCATAGATTTGTTGCCGTATTTCTACATCATTTTGTTGATTCTATTGGTCTATTTGTCTATTTATTTTAAGTACCAGATTGTTTATATATATTTATATATGTATATATATAATTACTATTTAATATAATTTTAGGTCAGATATTGATATTCCTCCAATAGTGCTTTTATTTCTTAGAAGTGCCTTGACTATTCTTTTCCTTAGAGGTCCCATACAAAGTCCTCTTGTGTTTTTTGGATCCTATGTATATGGCATCAGAAGAATCATACATAGTATTAAACCTGCAAATATACTAGTATGGGTTAAGTAGTATGCATGTCTCATTCCTTGGTTTCTGTTTCTTCCCTGCTCTTCTGGATTGAGTGGCCTAAGGTTGAGTAGAGGATCTCTCCACACCTGTGGGCTGGATTTCTGTAGGTCAGAGTAGAGTACCCTCTTCTTAAATAGGGTGTTTCTGCATGATTTTGGAGAGTGGGGTCTGGTGGAAATTATAGAAGGTGTGACTATGTGTACAGTCGGCAGGCACTGAGAGAGTGGGGACAGTAAGCAAGCAGGTGCATATCCTAAATAAAGTTTTGTTAGTCAGTGTCCTGCTGAATGTGTTAATGTGAAAATTTATTGTGATATTTTGTAACAACTACCCAAGCCCTGAGCCATTACATGGTACAATGAAGGTGATCAATAATAATCAACATAATGTAATATCAATAGGCTTCAGAAACATTTGAAATGTGAATGAGGTTGACCCCATGAAAATTAATGTGACCTTTATGCTGGTACTTTTTTTTTCCTGTTTCCAGATCTCAAAAGTCTATGGCCCTGTGTTCACCCTGTACTTGGGCATGAAGCCCTCTGTGGTGTTGCATGGGTATGAAGCAGTGAAGGAAGCTCTGATTGATCATGGGGAGGAATTTGCTGGAAGAGGAAGCTTCCCAGTGGCTGAAAGAATTAATAAAGGCCTTGGTAAGTAAGTGTACATGTTCATATGAGTGCTGCACAGTGTTTAGAGTAGAAGTGAAGACTGAAAGAGGGGACACACTTCTTCCTAAGGCACTAGTTGAACCTCTCTATGGTTTCTACCTATCAGATTTCTCATCTGTTTCTAGAATTCATTTCTAGTGTTTTACCATTTCTTTAGGCATTGTTTTTAGCAATGGGAATTCATGGAAAGAGATAAGGCGCTTCTCACTCATGACTATGCGGAATTTGGGCATGGGCAAAAGGAACATTGAAGATCGTGTTCAAGAGGAAGCACAGTGCCTTGTGGAGGAACTGAGGAAAACCAAAGGTAAGTGCAGGTTTATACATTTACATGTTGGTCTAGGTATATTTATAAGCCATGTTGCTCATATCTAAAATTTTTCTTTGTTCTTAAATCAAAAACAATGAATATATGTTTTATGTTAATTTTCTGCTGAGCTAAAGACCTATGCATTTCCCTCAACACAGGAGTAATTTGTTTTTGTGGATTATATCAAAAAATAATAAATGCTATTGATAATGGTGAAAGATACAGATTAGAGGCCATTTATTTTCATTTCTCTTGTTTTACAGAGATTTGGACAAATTAACTGAGAACTACAGGCATTCTTCTAGACACATGTTTACAGTCCTAAATAACAATTTAATTTATGGTTTCCATTTTTTAGGTGAATGTAAATGTGTGTATTTATCATGATATCAAAATCATATTGTTATCTATTTAAAATTTTTTACTTCATTTAGATGTTATACATTGTGCTTTGATCATGATCCCTCACTAGCTTTTCTGAGACACACCCCCATCTTCCTATCTATCCTACTTTATGTTGTCTCTTTAATACCCACCAAACCTGATTTAATCTTGACATGCATCATTTCTAAATACAATTTTTCTTAGTACTTTCAGACATTTTTACTTGCTTAAAAACATTTTTAATTTAAATAGAACTACCTCCCATTTCTGTTTGTAGCCCTTCCCCAATGTCCTGCCTTGTCCCCCTTTCAGGCCTTTCCCACTCTCTAGTTGGTAGTCCCTTCTTTTTCTATTATAGCATATATGTACGTACATGCACTCATACGTATACAACATCTTGAGTAGTCTTTGTTGTTGTATATTGAATATGCAATTTCAGGGCTGACAACTCTGAACTTGTAAAACCAGTAGGAGGACTTAATCTTTGGAAAGGATAACTATCCTTACCCCAGCAGTCATTAGTTTAGGGTCACCTGTCTCAGAGTAGGGCTCTGTGAATTTTCCACTTCCACATTAGGACATCTACTGAGTGGCCCATTTTTTCCAGTCTTGTTTTGCACCCATTTCCAGGAGAAAATTTTATAGTAGATTTTTTGATATTCTAGTTCTTATATTTTTTTGTTTCCTCTTCTGTGATATTTCCTGAATCATAGATACTAAGAATGTGATATATTTGTGTCTGTTGAAGTTGGGGTCCCCATAATCTGTTGGTGTCTGCATTACATCCATTTGTAATTTTTTGGGATGTCTTCATTCACTCTAAAAAGAGATCTTTTTAATAAGAGGTGGTAGCTACACTTATCTATGAATATAAGGGTATGATGTAGAATGTAATAAAGAATTATGTTAGTCAAGCAAATTCACAGTAGATTTTTTCCCCTAAGGCCTATAACCACACTA
Organism: Phyllotis vaccarum; assembly: GCA_033318265.1. Classification (NCBI taxonomy): domain Eukaryota; kingdom Metazoa; phylum Chordata; class Mammalia; order Rodentia; family Cricetidae; genus Phyllotis; species Phyllotis vaccarum. The sequence goes on along the minus strand of JARWLC010000004.1, from coordinate 22,100,616 downwards.
GCCCTATAAAGTGGTCTCATTTTTTTTATCATGTTAATTCTTCTTTCTCCAATTCTTCCCATAATGACCCACATTATTTGTAGCCATTTTTTTGTAATTATTTCTCCAAAGGACAATTTATTGTGTACATATATTTTTGTGTTTGTGACCTTCCAGCAAAGGTCTGGGAGTTTCTGATTGATTTATCACAGGCTACACTTTTAAAGAAAATTGACCTTTCCTTTTACAAAACCTAATAGTTGGCAATAACACCTCTATTAGGGGTAGAACATCATTCCCTGCTTCTATGTCCATGATAGGATTTTCCCTGGCTCTGATTTGCACAGGTATTGTGTATACTGTCACATTTCTGTGAGTTCATATGTGCATCTGCCTTGCTGTTGTCTAGAAACACCATTTCCTTGTAGTCATCCAACACTTCTGTTTCTGACACTCTTCCTGCCTCTTCTTCAATGATCTCAGATGTATTTAAGGAAAGAGGGAAGCAAATAATTTATATTTAGGGATGAACATTTTGAGGTTTCTTATTCTCTGAATATTTGCCTTTATAACTTCTGTTTTTATCATTATCTATTTCAAAGAGAAGCTTCTCCCACAGTGGTTGAGAAATATCTTGTATGTGTGACATACTTCAGGATTATAGTTGACTTACTAGGGGTACACTCTCTAAAAAAACTGACTCACCTTCTATAGAGAGGTAAGTAGTACCAGTAGTTTCTTGACTATTGGTGGGGCTTTTTACCACTTCTGTTTATACTGTGATTTGGTCTGGCTGAAACTTACCTGAGATTTGTGAATAATGCCATAGCTGCTGTAAACTGACACATGTTGCTAGTTGCCTTGCTGTGTTTAGGAGACAGTATTTCCTTTTAGTCACCCACCACCTCTGCTTTTGTCTGCTCCCTCCTCTATAATGATCCCTAAGCTTTAGGAAGAAGCAATGAGATATCCATGTTCAGCTTACAGTTGAGCACACAATAGTCTCTTTTCCTCTGTGCCTTGAATAGCAGTAGATCTCTGTAGTATTCTTCAACTACTGTAAATAGGAGTTTTTCTGATATAGGTTGAGAGATGATGCATCAGTCATTAAGGATCATGAAAATATATTTGGAGTTGATCAGTACTATGCTCAATTAGTAGAGTGATATTAGTAGATTCTCCCCCAAGGTTGGTGATACATCTAGACACACAGCCTTGGACCTGATAATGGTAATGAGTATGGGATTTAGCTCATGGAACAGAACTTAGGTTAAAAAAAGAGAAGGTTGTTTATGTCTTTCATGATGCTCATGGCTTAATGTGGCACCAGTTGATATGCCTTGCCAGGCAGTTGTTATTGTAACCTGCAGAGTTTATAGCTGGGAGAGATTGACCATCACTTTTCTCTTCTTGTAGCCCACCAGCACACTCAAACAATATGGTAATTAGTTAGCCTATATAAAAATTTTGGAAATATAAAATTAATAACAATGATTCAACTCAAATCTTCAAAAATAAACAAATAATACCACAAAAAGTAGATAGAAACAGGGCTGTGTGTGGTGTGCATGATTTATTCATAGAATTTTGGAGTCAGAGACAGGTAGATCTGTGAGTTGGAGGCCAGGCTCATCTCTATAATAGATTCACGAACAACCAGGGCTCTGGTTTTCTAAAAGAAGTAAAGAGAAAGAAATAGTAAAAATCAAGGATGAAATAAATTAGTGATGTAAAAACAGACAATAATAAAGAGAAACAATAAATAATTGTTTCTTTGAAATGATTAACAAGGTTGAAAATAAATTCAATAAAATTAACCAAAAGAGAGAAGTGGACCCAGCTGCTAAAACTGTACATGAAGTAGAAGGCATTACAATCTATCTATAGAGAGATAGAGACAGAGAACAGAAAGAAGGAGAGAGAGAGAGAGAGAGAGAGAGAGAGAGAGAGAGAGAGAGAGAGAGAGAGAGAGAGAGAGAGAGAGAGAGAGAGATATGTAGGCAAGGCTAACCTCAAACTCTCAGGAATCCATCTTCGTGTGCATTCTGAGTGCTGGAATTAAAAGTGTGTGTTACCACTGCCCACCCTGAAGTTCAGACAATTTGAACTAACTTAGAAATTCCCACCAAACTGAAATTCTAAAACAACAAAAACAACCAAAAACCCAGATATATGTTCAGATATATGTCTCTCCAAATAATTGAAAGAAACTCATGGTGTCCCATGAGATAGAAGCAGTAATAAATAATTTTAAAATTATAATAGGCCAGGACCAAGTGGACACTGCATAATTTTACCTTATTTCAAAAGAACCAACATCAATATTCCTCAAATTTATTTGGTAAAATAGAACATGTTGAAAACATTTTTAAAATTTTTCTTTGACATTTATATTACCCTGATACCAAAACTAGGAAAACTTAAAAGAAAGAGAGAAGTAAAATGAAAGAAGAAAGGAGAGAAGGAAGGAATAAAATTATAGACTAACATCTCCAATGAACATGATGACTTTTTTCAATAAAATATTTGAAACTAAAATCATAATGCACCAAAAACATTATTCACTGTGGTCTTATTGGATTCATTCTAGAGCTTCAGAAATGGTCAAACTTATATGAGTCCATACATATAAACAACATTACTTCTATTACAGGGACCTTATGATTTGGACATAGTTTTATTAAAACAAATATGAAGGCAAAAATCTGCAAAATACACAAGGAGAAAACAAGGATAGTATTTTTCACTGAAATTATATTATTAATAAAAACAACCTGTTTTTGTTAAGTTTTGAGTCTGCTTTTAATCCTGCTGGTCATTTCTGCACAGTTCACCTTTTCTTGTGTGTGTGTGTGTGTGTGTGTGTGTGTGTGTGTGTGTGTGTGTAGAAAATACATCACTTTCTTTTTTTTTTCTATTTACTAAAGAAGTCTCTGCCCTAAAAAAGTTTGATTAGCTATTTATCTTTCTTCCTTTTCTCTTTTTTTATCTCTCTCTTTCTTTTTCTTTTTCTCTTTCTTTTCTTCTTTTTTTACAGTTATTAAGCCATATTTATTTCACTCCTCCCTTTCTATAAACTAATGGGATACACACACCCACAAGAACAACATCCCTTCTTCAGAACATCACTTGTTCAAAGAACTTGACACTATTTTCTTCGGCCTCAGAGAGACACTTTTGATTGCAGATATCTGTGAAGGGCTCATTGTTTGGGGGTTTCTGTTTGCTTTTGTTAATTAAATACCAAAGTCTGACTGTCAGATTTTTTTTTTCTGACCCAGTTTCACTTTCTATTCAATCGTGTAAAGAATCAATTAAATTATAAAATTTGTGATTTAAAAGCAAAAAGCACTGAGTGTTCTCTCTTAAAATATTCCATTTAAAAAATAGGTTTATGCATATTAGAGTCTTATGAAAAGCAAAGAAAGGCATAAATTAGAACAACCATATACCAGCAAAACTGATAATCAAAAATAAATGACCAATTCCTGTACAAATATAGTATGGAACCAAAGAAATCAGAGAATCCAATCAGACCAACAAGAGCTAATAAAATCAAACAAATAAAATGTTTCTCATTTAACAAAGAAGGCAGAGGAGAAGGAAGGATTCATGATAAATTCTACTATTTAAAAGATAACAAATATCAATTCTTACTAAATTATTACATGTTGAAGAAAGAGGAAACCTTCTAAACATTATATAAGGGTAGCATGAGTCTGATATTAAAACCGAATGAAAATGACTACAGGATGGCGTCCTTGGTAACAGATTTTCAACAAAATACTAGAAAAGCTTCATAAGAATGTTCTTTAAATAGCCTGGAGTGGAGAGAGTGATGAAAACCAACACACTATCCTAGCAGTTTAGTTCACAATAGTATCTGCCCAATGACACTTTTATGCTCAAAGAATATTGACTTTGTCCTGTCTGATGACTCACACCTCTAATCCCAACACTCTTGGTGGCTAAAGTAAGAGGATTAAGTTCAAGGCCAGCCTGCACTACATAGAAAAACCCTGTCTCATGAAGACTTTGCTATACCACAAAAGCTTCAAAATCAATTATTTTTATTGTGGTCAGAGTGGTACAAAGAAGTAGACAAAATGTAATAAATAAAAAGTAAAAGAATGAGTGAGCTTGAATCTTTAAGTTAGAAAGGTAAAAAAGAGAGAGGAAGAATTTTATTGTTTGCATTAAATTGTTAGAAATTATACTAAAGGCCATTTTCAAGAAATGAATCACACATTGATACCTGCCTTAAACTAGAAGCAGTTAGTGGCTTTTCTCTGCCATGTCATGTATTTGCAACCATTGTTTTTCTTAATTAAACTTATCTCGTGTTCTTTCAGAAGCCAGGATGTCTGTCCATCCAGAAACATTGACACCTTCCTTTGGTCAAAGTTCTTATTGCCACTGGCATGCTCTATAAAAAGGATCATGAGTTTTTTTTTTTTTTTCTTATGCTAAAAAGAAAACCTTGTTTCCTTTATTCACCTGGATGAGGCAGGAGGCAGATAGTAAGAAAATATACGTATATTCAAATTCTTGAGTTCAATCCCTACATATTTGAAAGATTTCCTTCTTTTCAAATATTTCTAAATGTTTGAAGGACTTTCCCCCTTCTAAGTATTTGAAGTTCTTTCTTCAAAATAAAGTGAAAAGCATTTGAAATCAAATTTCATTTGTTAACTGTATGTATGCACACAAGAAAAGTCCCAATCATTTGTTATTCAATGTTTTTGGATGAAATAAGATAATTTCTGAGAGCATAGAATATAATCATTTTTTTAAACCTTGGCATAACCATAACAATATTAAGAACTGTCCTGTTACTCACATGTTTAATAATTTATTTAGAACCATGTAAGTTTATGTGATACTTACATGAGGTCTACAAATTTAAATTTGGAATTAGCTTAAATGTGATGTGTATTGATCATTTACTCAAAGCAAATGATGATGATAATGCCCTGAGAGCTGGAGAAATGACTTATCACTTGAGAGAGAATGTGCCTACAGAGGACCAGCAATGGGTTTTCAGCGCCCATGTCTGGTAGCTCCATGTGGTCCAACATGCTCTTCTAGCCTTCCTAGTTATATACAGCACACACACACACACACACACACACACACACACACACACACACACACACACACAAATACACACACACACACACACACACACACACACACACACACACACATAGAGACATACATGTCACACACCAGTGAAGTCATGGACATAAATAAAAAGAAATCTAAAAATAGATATTTTTTAATGAGTTTTTGACCTGTAATATCATACACATATGGGAGACACAAATTTTAAGCATTATATCAGCATAATAGATTCTGATGGTTTTGAGACTTGTTCACAAATCTATAAACCACACTTTTGCTCAAATGTACTGTATAGAATTTGATTGAGCATAATCATCATTTACCTATTTTAAAAATAAATATTTTTGTGGCTAATCCTGCATATAGTGTGAGATTTACAAGGACATTTCACAGCACTGTAACATGTGCTTTGAACATGCTCCCCTACCATCACATTTCTGGCCACCCCATTCCCATTTTTCCTATTGCATCCTCTCCCAGGCCTCTTTGTTATACTTAAAAGGATTGATTATTTTTATTTTATGTGTATAAATGTTGACCTGTACATCCATGTGTGCACTACTTGTATGTCACAGAAGTCAGAAAATGGTGCCAGATTCCCCTCAAACTGGGGTTACAGAAAGTTATGAGACATGGAGAGGGCTCAGAACTCAATTTCAGCTTCTAAACCAGCAGCAAGTACTTCGAATGCAGAGCTGTCCTTCTAGTACTGACCTTGTTTTATTTTGTGTCTACTTTTCAATACTGCATTTACATTCTGTGGAGCAAAATGCAATCTTTTAAATGATGAGATCAGAAAACAGAAGTTTCCATTACTTTTATCATGTAATAATCGGAATTTAATTCTAAAATAAAAGTATTTTTAGTAATGCAAACAAATCTACATGGAATTGACTGTTCTTGAGATTACACATTATTGTCATGTCATGTGAGGAGAAGGAAGTCTCTCCAGGGTTTTTTGTATTTGTTGCTTTGTTTCATACCAGAATTCAGCTACAGTGTTGCCATTTTCTCCTACTTGTTATCAATACTTGCTTCTTTGCTTACTCACTGTGGCTGCAGGTATGCACTCTTTTATTTAAATTCCAGAGTTCTATGGTAATTAGGCATTCCTAAAAGAAACAATTCTTTTCCTAATACTAGAAATTTCAGGTTTATAAATCTTTCACTTTACTTCAAGTACCTCATAGTTAAAAATATAAAAGTTAATGTAACAGATAGGATCTGTTCTTTAACTAGTAAAATTGGGGCCACCTCAACTTTAAGGTAAAAGTAATATGTTGATTCTATGCATAATGAGTGCACAGTTGTTAGGAAAATTGTAGATAAGATATGGTTTAAAATCTCTAATATGGTTTAAAATTTCTAAAGAATCTAAATCTGTTAACAAAACCAAATGACTCCTTTGTGTAGATTAATGTTATTTCCAATTGTCTCTAATTCTCCAGGTTCACCCTATGACCCAACACTCATCTTGAGCTGTGCTCCATGCAATGTCATCAGCTCCATTATTTTCCAGAATCGTTTTGATTATAACGATCAGGATTTTCTTAACTTTATGGAAAAAATGAATGAGAATACCAGGATTCTGAGTTCCCCATGGATGCAGGTGATTCAAAAACTTTTCCTTCTGAGAACATACCTATAGTCTTTCATTTTCATAGGTCAAATTAAATATACACCAAGAAATGAAGTGATCTGAAACTGTGGTTCTGAACAACATATTGTGGAAAGAATATCTGGAAGGCAGGACTAAGCCCTTTGCTACACAAATAGCAAATCTGAAAGGCAAAAGTCAGTTTGGCTTAAACCTGCTTGTTCCCTATCCATTGGTTTTCCAATTGATGTCTACAGAACTGTTTGTGTGAAGTATTACATTTACATCTAGAAGTGTGACCAGTTTTTCACACAACCTTCTTCTATGTGTAATTCTTATCCTTTTAAATTATTAAACACTTTCTCCTCATTTTATTAGGCAAAAACATTTTAGTTCAGAAAAACATATCCTCTTACAAGAGAAAAAATATTAATGGTAATGGAATCTGCCAGGAAACAGTAGTTTCAGTGGCTTAGTTTCAGTGGAAACCTAGTGGACAACACAACAGGTTGAAATGGGAAGATAAATGGTTTAGTGCTCTGTGGTTCACACACTTCTCAGAGATGGCTTAGGCTGAGCTGGTAACTCCTGAACTCTTCATAAAAAATGTCTGTGATCCAGGCTGCCCATTACAACAAGACACAGGAAGTCAGGCACTACTATGGTGAGCAAATGTGTGGTACAGAAGAGAGTGAAACACAGAGAGAAAGACAGGGAGAGGAAGAGGTATAGAGGAAGGGGAAGGAGAGAGAGAGAGAGAGAGAGAGAGAGAGAGAGAGAGAGAGAGAGAGAGAGAGAGAGAGAGAGAGAGAGAGAGAGAGAGATGAGCTGTAGAACTCCAGAGAGATTTTATGTTTTGTGGGCAGTACCACATCTGAAGTGGCGAAGCTATATGGAGTGAACTTAGGTGGGTAGGTGGGTGGCATGATTACCACCCAGGGCCATGGCAATGTCTGGGCCTCTGCTGCTGCCAGGGTCCATGTCTGGGTTCATGACAATGTTGTAGCTATGGTCTATATTGATATCCATGGCTTCTGATAGCACTGAAGGCCAAGAGGAAAGGGCTGTATAGAATTGGTTCTGATTGTCCCAGGCTACAACATTATGGAGAACAGATCCTGTACTTCCTCTGACCATCACAGTGGAGCTGATCCTGTAGACAGGGATGTGGGGGAGCCAGCCCCAAAAATGTGAGTTTGAGGGATCTGATCCTTCCCTTCATCTTCCATTTGCTGGCATCAAAGTGGGAGAAATGTCCTTCTTTCCTAAGACAGTAGCATGCTTTAGAGAAGGCTTTTAAATAGTAGGAGTGAGACAGCTGTCCTTCCCCCATCAGCTGTAGAACTCAGGAGAGCAGACCTGCACTTTTTCTCAGCAGTGCAGTAGTACCCTGAGGTTGTGAGTGTGGGAAAGCAGCTCCACTACTTGTCTATCATGTGATGGTGTGGATAAGGAAGAGATGTCCTCCAGTACATTACCTTTAGTTGCATCTTGTTGCCTGAGGTAGATGAGAGAGCTGACTTTCCTCCTTACCAGCTTCAGTACTCAAGAATGCATGCCTGCTTCTAGCCTGAGATGAGTTGACCCTGTTAGCATAGGCATGTTTGAGCTGGCCCTGAGCTTCTGAGAATGGGATAGCTGGCCACAGCCCCTCATGTGGTGATAAGGGAAAGGAAAATGTGCCTCCCTGTTGCCCCCACCACCTGAGGTCGATGAGAATTTTTATATTTTATCTTTATTTATTTATTTATTTATTTATTTATTTATTTATTTATTTATTTATTTATTTATTTATTTATTGTGGTGTAGGTTGTAAGGGCTGAGGTTGGATGTCAGAGGATGGGAAGGTGTATGGGTTCAAGATGCATGGTTTCAGGAATAAAATAAATAATTAAAAAGGAAGCTGAAAACTCACTGTAATCAGAGAGAAACCCCAAGGGCTCTGGTGCACTTTTGCTTTCAAAGCCTCATGGAGCTGCACTGACTTCTGGTTATCCATTGCATATCATCGGCTAGTTTATGGGAGTTAAATATGCATGTGCTACTTATATGTTATAAATAAAATTATATAATTTTCTTCAGTATTCACATATAAAAACTATAAATGACAATGATTTGCATCATATCATATTTCAGGGATATGTATTGTATGAAGTGTATGGTATAAGCCATTATTCAATTCATAAATATGCTTTATATTAAAATGGATTCATGAATTTATGATCTTTGATCATTTGGGCAGGAATTTCCACCTCAAATCTCTCTTCTATCATAGAGAATTACTGTACGTGTGAAATAACACACCCTTTCCTTTTTTTTGTTCTCTATATTTCATTCATATCTGAATGTATCAATTCAAATTGGTCTTGATGTATATTATAGATGTGTATAGTTCCTCCTATGTATTTATTTAAAAAGTTCTTTGAATAGGACTGGAAAGATGAATCAGTGGTTTAGGGTATGCATTGATCTTCCAAATTGATTTTGTCCAGTTTTCAACATCCATGTTAGGTGACTTATAATCACTACTTTCTGGTGATCTGATATTTTTGGCTTTAAAGGTACCATATACCCATATGCATACACACACACAACCACCACCCCCCCCACACCCCACACAATTAAAAGTAAAACAAGACATCTTAACAAAACATTTCTTTATCTGTTTTTGTAGGTCTGCAATAATTTCCCTTCACTAATTGACTATTGTCCAGGAAGTCATCGCACAATATTGAAAAATATTGATTATCTCAAAAGTTACATTTTGGAGAGAGTAAAAGAACATCAGGAATCACTGAATGTTGCAAACCCTCGGGACTTTATTGATTATTTTCTGATTAAACAAAAGCAGGTAAAATATGAATATTAACTTATTTTCTTGCTTCATCATTTTGTAGTTTCTTGAACACTAAAAAGTTTGTCAGAGACAGTTTAACTCAGAATCATTTGAAAGCAATTTTAGTATTTATTATGTGTTGGGATGTGTCATACAGCCACTGATAACATAAAGGAAATTTGATAACTGGAGCACATTGTTTGTGTTCATTAAAGTGTAGTTGAGGAGAAAAAAATTACAAAGGGCCAGTAATATGGGGAAATTTCTAATCAAGAAGAAAATAACCAGCTATAATGACACTGTAAATATTAGCACCATAAATGCACATAATATATGGTTGCATCTTCTTGTGTCTAGTGGATTAAAATTGGTATGGCCATATTGTTTAGTTTAAAATTATAGATATGGGAGTTAATTTCAGAAGGACTGAGTAGTGTATGAAGAGGGATGTGGTGGTGGCAAAGAGTAGGTGTAGAGAAGAGTGAGTTTTAAGTACAAGTTCAAGTAAATTTTTACCAAAGAGGTTAAAGATTGATATCTATTGCCTATTCAGCCAGCATGAAAACTTCATTGGCATTTTGTAGTTTATTCAATACACAATATTCATTGGATTTCTTTGGGACTCAGTAAAAACCAGTTGACTAAATATGTTTGGATTTGGCTGTGGGCATGGATTCTGCTCCAATTTGCTAGTAGTCTACTACCCTGAGTTTTTCCTTACTAAAACTATGTAACAATTATTAATATCTTGGCACCTCAGTACTCTGATTTTTATGCTTTCTTTCAACAGACTATTATGTCTATTTTGAGCCTTTTAAATCGGTATATTTGTAAGATCTATTTTACAAAGTCCACTGAATGTAACATAGTATCTCAGGACTGTAACTGTGTTTCACTTTTATTATGATGATACTTCATGCGATTACAAAACACTGCAATGACCATCTCCTTCCAGTTGGAAAGCATTCTGTTACTGTGAAAGAATACACCACACCCTCTACTGGATCATCCCTTTCTCTCACCACACCATATTTAAAAGCTTTTGTTGTAAATTGTGTATGTATAGATTTGTCTATGATGAATGGATCATCTAAACTGATGTATCATATGTGACTTTCAACTTCTGCCTTCTTGGCACTTGTACACAATCTTGGACTTTGATCTAAGTTCATTTTGTTTTATTAGCTCATCCTTTCTTTTCAACAAACTTTATTTTCATGCATTAATACCACAATTAACTCATTCCTCATAGATGGATATTTTGTTATTTCTACCAGTACATCCTCTAAGCTCTGTTATGAACATATGTTATCATATTTGTTGCCACTTTATTTTTCCTTCCTCTGTTTCTATCTCCCAAAATGGTATTTTTGAATCAAACGATTATATCTTTCTTTTGGTTTTTCTTTTTGGAACAGCTGTTAAGAAATTTTATATGAATACACTATTTCATATCAATGAGACCCCTTATTTTCCAAATACCTGCCCAAAGTTATAATTTTGACACTTATTATTTTTTGACAATTTTATGTAAATTTTTTACATACCAAACACACTTCTCCTTCTCTCCCATCTTCCCACTTAACACCCTGATATTCCCTTCTTCCAAACTCCATCCACTCCTCATAGAGGATAATGCTTCCTATGTGGAGTCAACAAAGTCTGGAATACCAAGTTGCAGGACCAAACCCCTTCCCCTTGTATCAAATCTGAATAAACGATACTTCTATAGGGAGTGGGTTCTGAAATGTCAGTTCATGCACTAGGGGTAAATCCTAACCCCACTGTCAGATGCTCGCAAACTGCACGGGCCACACAACTGTCACCCACATTTAGCCTAGTTCAATCTCATGAGGTCCCCAGCTCTCATTTCAGAGTCAGTGAGTTCCCATAGCTACTGTGAGGGTTTTCACATTATGATCTTGACCCCTTCACTCATATAATTCATATAATTTCTCTTTCTCCCTTGGACTAGACTGGAGCTAACCTCAGAGCTCTGCTGTGCATGTTTGTATCTGCTTCTATCAGTTTTAAAATGAAGCTTCTATGATAACAATTAGGGTAACCATTAATTTGATTACAAGAGAAGATCAGTTCAAGCACCCTCTCCACTGTTTCTTGGAGTCTTAACTGGGATTATTTTTTAGATTACTGGGAGTTTCCCTAGTACCAGGTTTATCTCTAACCTCAAAATGAATATCTCTCTTAAGATATCTATTTTGATGTTCCCTTCTGTCCCTCCCCAGTTCCTACCATCCCATTCTTTCATGTTCTATTTCTACTTCCCCTCCCTCATGTTGCTAATTTACTCAGGAGATCTTATCTATTTTCCCTTCTCATGGCTGTCTCTCTTAGGCTCTACTTTGTTACGTAGCTTTTCTGGCATTGTGTATTGTAGTCTTATCCTTTGCTTTATATCTATTATCCATGTATGAGTGAGTAAATACCACATTTGTTTTTCCTGGGTCTGTGTTACCTCACTCAGGAGGACTTTTTCTAGTTCCATCCCATTGCCTGCAAATTTAAAGATGTCATTTTTTCACTGGTACATAATATTTCCTTGCATAAATGTACCACATTTAAAAATCCATTCTTCAGTAAAGAAGCATCTAGGCTGTTTCCTAGTTCTGGTTATTACACAGCTACATTTGTGCTTGTTCCCCACTGTATTCTTAAAAGTGGCTAAGAAAATAAATATGAAAATTATCAATTGAAGATGGGTAAATAAGAAATATGGGATACACATCTAGGATATGTTACTTTTTAAAGGTAGGAAATTTAGTTAATAATGCGCTGACAGAATGAGTTTATTTAATGGAAGAACAAAGAATCTCATTACATACCAGGTTAGATTAACAGAGGCAGAATCAAATAATTTCAACTATTCCCCACCATATTGAGAACACAGACCTTTATTTTTATGTAGAAATCTGAATATTCCAAGATTAGTCCTACCACACATTCTTGTTCATGTGGTTATGATGGTAGAAAACACTTAATAAACAAAATATTTCATTTATATTTTGTAAAGGCATAAAAGAACACAACTATACACATATTTATGCTGATAACCATATCAATGCAAGAGTTAAGCTAGCAAGGAATTAGTGTAAAATCAAAAATTATAAAAGTCTTTGCTATGTTCTTTGAAATTATATGTTAATTTCTTCTCTTCTCTACATTCCAGGATCTTTGTTGGCAACAATATAAAACAAAAATTTTGTAGAAGTCTTATCACACAAAAAATTGCAAATAAATAAAACATCATGTCAAACTACCTAGACTCTGAGGCTATACAACTCAGTCAATTTCTACACAGTTAGAATAACCATTTGGAATAAAAGTGATGGAGTTTTAGTTTAAACTTTAAACTTACTGTAACAAATATATGTTTGTGTAAAACTGTAGAGTCACTGTAATCAGATGTATTTGTAAACAATTTATCAGATCATTGCACCAAATTATCATTAGGTAAACCACAATCAACAATCGGAATTTACACTAGAAAATCTGGTTACTACTGTGAATGACCTATTTGGTGCTGGGACAGAGACAACAAGCATAACTCTGAGATATGCTCTCCTGCTCCTGCTGAAGCACCCACATGTCACAGGTGAGGACACAGTGGTGAACCACAGTGCTATTTTAAGAAGCTGTAAAGACTCTGCTAGTGTCCTGTGTGTTGTTATTCTTAGAGAAGTCTCAGCCCTTCACCTTCTGTGCCACTCACTGGCTGTGATGAACAACATGACTAGGAGAAGGAGGCTCTGACATAAGAAAAGCAACCAAATTCTGGTCAGTGTCAGTTCTCTGGAAGGTAAACGGTGACAGGCAGGGCCAGCATATAATGTGTTGTGGGTTCATGATCTTTTATTGTTAAAAGTCATGCTTTTAGGTTTTCTAAAATATTCCATTTTCCTTTTCTCATTCAGATGAATCTAATGAGTGTGAAAGAAAACTCACCTCACTGAAGCATAAGCAGAAAACCTAGAATTTATTGAGTCTTACTGAGACAATGTGTATTATGAGAAGTATTCTAAAATGTTTAGATTCTCTAGAAGCATTTTTCATCAATGCAGAAAGTGTAGATTAATGAATTTTACCACTTCAGAATTCCATTTTCTTAAACTTCTATTGAAGAATGACTTTTTAAAAACTGTACAAACAGCATCTTTCTTATTTTCATTATAGTTTAAAACAGATCCAATGGTTCACCAAATAAAATCACACCTCTCTCCTGTGCCTATCAATACTAAGTTATAAAAGCACAAATGAAAATACATTTTTATTATAAGAAGAGGTAAAAATAAGCAGCTAATGAGGCTGCACAAAGTTACTGAAACAATAGTCTGAGGAATGAGAAAAATATAGAGCAGGAAATATTATATTTTAACGTAAATGTTAGATGAACAAGACAAACAAGCTGTAGATTTGTATCTACAGAATTGTGGAGACTCCTATTCCAAAGTAAAAGAAGTTTAAGTAGAGAACTAAATTATATACAGGATGTTGGCCTTGCTGAAATTTCCTACCTAGTCCCCTTCAGCAGGTGAACCCCACTTCCGGAATATAAAATTCTTAAAAGAAACTGAGTCTAAGAAGCTCTTTACTGGAGATATTGATGATTGACATCCATTTAACAGAGAATTTCATGATTTTATCTTTTAATGACTGAGTAATACTTTGTTGCATAAATGCACCACATTAAAAAAATCTATTATTCTGTTTAGAGACAAGTATTTTATTTTCATTTTACGGTTATTGTGAATAAAGCAGCAATGACATGGTTGAGCACATGTTTCTGGGACAGGATGAAGCAACCATTCAGTGTATGCCCAAGAGTGATATAGCTGTTTCTTGAAGTAGATTGAAGATTTTTCCTGAAGTACTGTCATGCTGATATGTGGAGTGGCTGTACAGCTTTCCACTCCCACCGACAATGCATAATTGTTCCCTTTGTTCCACATCTTTGGCAGCATAAGCTGTCGCTTTAAAAAAATATTGTCACAATTCTGATGGGTGTAAGATGAAATCTCAAATTAGTTTTGATTTACATTTTCCTGATGATGAAAGTTTTTAAATATTTTTAAAAGTTTCTTTCTCATTCATTTTTGTTTCATATTTTGAGAATCTTCTGGTAAGATCTGTACTACATTTATTAATTGGGTTATTTTCTTGATATCTCATTTTTTAAACTCTTTATATATTTTGGATGTCATCCATCTATTGGGTGTGTAGTTTGTAAATTTTTTTTCCATTTTTTAGGCTGCCATGCAGAAGCCCTTAGGTTCTGTGAAATTCTATATATGGTTAACAAAGTAAAGGGAAAGGCAGTTTATGTATATTTGTGTGTGTGTGTGTGTGAGAGAGAGGGGGGGGAGCATGTATTTGCTTATGTAAATGATGTAGATGTAACTGAAATTTCATTTCCTATACCTGAAAGTCATAATTCTTGTGAATATTTGGGCATATGAAAACAGTCATTTACAAACATAAATATCTTTCATAATGAGCTGAAAATGTTGCATTAGTTCATTTCTGGGTGTGGGAAACAGAAAAGAATCTTTCAAATTGTACATATATATTCATAAAAACACATACATTAGAATGTGACTGTAAAAGAATATTGTATTTGAGTACAGATTTAGTATCTGACTTCTAATGTCCTTAGCCACAGACTAAAACATGTCAACTAATATTTTTTCATTTGATACTTTCAATTACTTATGCTTTATTTGCTGCTATGGCTACTAAATGATAAGTATATTCTGCTCTATCATAATACGTATATGGAAGGATAGTGATATAAATCCACAATGCAGTATTTTTTGTATAAAAATATTTATAAATACCTTTATTTCTAAATGAAAAATCCACATTTATAATTCTTTTGGAACACAGATTATGCTATGAATGTCCTGACATTGTATCAAACATGTCACTTTTCTCTTATTCCCTTATTTCTCACTGGGATCAACCAGCTAAAGTCCAGGAAGAGATTGATCGTGTGGTTGGCAGACACCGCAGCCCCTGCATGCAGGACAGGAGCCATATGCCCTACACAGATGCCATGATTCACGAGGTCCAGAGGTTTATTGACCTCATTCCCACCAACCTTCCCCATGCGGTGACCTGTGACATTAAATTTAGGAACTACTTTATCCCCAAGGTAAGCTTGTCTCTTCTCTGCTTCACTTCTGTCTGCTGATGCTGTCAAATCAGTGTGGTTACAGTTCTCTGTGTCACCGGGTGATGGCTTATACTGTTTCATGATCATGAAGGCATCTATTTCATAGATCCAGATATATCTAGTAATGATACTTTCAATTTGTTCTTTCTTCAAAATACTGTCTGTCAAAATTAAAACATTTTGTCAAATTCCTAAAATTCTTTTCTGCATTTTATCATTATAAGAAAAAAAAATTGGAAAGAATTGATACCCCAAATTCTTCAGCTCATCCATAAGACTATGTCATTCAGCCATTTATTTGTGATGTTTATTTTTCTGCCATGTTTTTTGAGTGATATAGCATGTATATATCTTTTTAGAATTTTCCTAAATGGTGAATATATTAATGCTATCATTTCTCTAGTACCTCTGCTATTCTTTCCATCTGCTTAATATAAACAATTTATATAATCATTCTGTTGGTCTTATTTTTATTTAAACATTTTAATTTTATTATGTATTCTAAGATATGTATTCTAAGTTTTTATGAATCCCCCTCCTTCCCATCTTTCTAGTCACCCACTAGCTCTCCCCCCCATACATGCCTCAGAAAGGATAAGAACTCCCAGAGGGAGTCAATATAGTCTGGAATATCAAATTAAAGCGGGACAAATCACACCTCCTCCTGTATCAAGCATGGAAATGGACTCCAAAATGGCATTTATGCACTAGGAATAAATCCTGGATGTGAGGGTTATGTTTCAAATTTAATAAAAACCAGCTTGAGATATCAGAGGTATCTACCCACAGTCAGTCTAGGAAGATCAGACAGTGGTAACTCACACCTTTAATCCCAGCACAGGGAATATCTGAGAGTGGTGATTTATGCCCTTAATCCTAGCAAATCTGTGTTTGAAGCCAGTTTAGTTTACAGAGGAAGTTCCAGTCTCCCAGGCAGGCAGTGGTGGTGTCATGCCTTTCATCTTAACCTGGATGTGAAGTAGCTGGATGACAAGGGTATTTAAGGCAGGCATAGAAAGACAGAGCAGGCAGTAGGAGCCATGAGGAGAGAGGCTGAGGAAATTTGAAGACAGCTGGGTGAGATTTGACTGTGGTGTTTCCTCTCTTTGATATCTCAGCCTTACCCTGAGATCTGGCT
Source organism: Phyllotis vaccarum (assembly GCA_033318265.1). Classification (NCBI taxonomy): domain Eukaryota; kingdom Metazoa; phylum Chordata; class Mammalia; order Rodentia; family Cricetidae; genus Phyllotis; species Phyllotis vaccarum. The sequence goes on along the minus strand of JARWLC010000004.1, from coordinate 22,083,752 downwards.
CTGAGTTTCCTTCATTCCTCCAACACTTGGTCTCAGTGCCAGGAACCCCACAAACTGCCCAAGCCCCTCAACTGTCATCCACATTCAAAGGGCCTAGCTGGGCCTCATGTAGGTTCTCCAGCTCTCAATCCAGAGTCAATAAGCTCCCAATTCTAACAGTAGTATTCTGGCCCCATCCTGTGGTAAGAGGTTTCTGGCCTGGACTTTCCGGCCTAACCTCAAGGTCTAGGCCCATAGACCTGCAGTCCTGCAGTCCCGCAGTCCTGCAGTCCCACAGAGACACACAGATGCTTCCAATAGTTTTAGGGGATCAAACTTAGGCCCAGGCATATAGCTTGCTAACTTTCTACCCTTAAGCTATCCCATGTCTCTTGTTCAGCCATGCAGCTCGGTACTTTTCTTTAAAGCTACATGGTTGTCCTCTGCTTCCTCTGGCTTCTCTCTGGTACCCTTCTGGCATTCTGCTCTCAGAGATTTTCTTAGTCTGATAGCCATGCCTACACTTCCTGCCTGCCTTTGGCCAATCAGCTCTTTTTATTAAACCAATGGGTGGGGACAATTATTTGCCATGAAACAACACAATGCCCTTACATATCCCCTTTTCTCTTTAAAACAAAAGGAACTCCAATTCTAAAATTCTTTTCCCCCCTTATCTATAACAGCTTATAAGCAACACTGTAAATAAACACAAACATCCATGTTTTGGGAATGTGGGCGTCATTCCCTAGGCTACTTCCTGCTGAATGGGGACATGGACAATCTCATGGGAATCCAAAGAAAAATGTAGGATTATGAACAAGTCTTTAGTGGAGTAGTCTCTAAGGCTGGGTCATCTCAGCCAGTCTCCTTGAAATTTTCTGAATACAGAGCTCAGGAAACTTCAACAGAGGTGTTCTGAAACGCTGAATCATCTGGTCCACCCATTTCCACTGGAGATTTTTCATGGGTTCTTCCTCTATCAAACTTTATGTTCTCTATCCAGGAAGAAATCCACAGTCTTTCATTTTCTGTGAAAATAAAAGGAAAACCTCTTCTCCAAAGTAGTGTATCTTTGCATTTCAATTTTAAACTCATTTACAAAATATATACGTTGAATTACTCCAACAACATTTATAATCAGCTGTCTTTTAGCAGCTTTTACTAAGTCATTTTCAGTGAAGAAGCTTAAAGATAAGACAATAACATACAGTATCCAGACACTCTTTGTATTTTCCATCTTTACGTGGCTCATTTTTTATTTATTTATTTTACTTTATTTCTTTTTTAAAGGATTTCTCTAACCTTTCTTTTCTTTCTCTAAGCCCATGTATACATATTTTCAACACACTCTAGGCCACTTAGACATTTTACAAAAAACTGTCTTTACTGTACATTTATTTCTTAACTTTTTCTGTTTCTGACCACACCTTTAATCTGCCACTATCTCTGAGTGTCTCTGACCACACCTTTGCTTGGCTAGGATGATTGACTACCCAGATCCTTCTATTTCTTCTGTTTCTGAACACACCTTTAATCTGCCAGGATTAAAGGCTTGTATGATGGGTGGATGGCTCCACCCAGCTCCTAGTTTAATTTTATAGAATTTATGTTTTTAACCCAGGTAGTCTGGGAATTTTAGGGTCCATATAATTGTCAAGTAAAGCTTTGCCATCCACTACTCATTAACTCCATTTAAGTGTTAGGTAGCAGAGCCTCTTTAAAAACTCACAAGTGTTTTGCTTCTAACGCTGAATCAGGAAGCTTCTCTTAAAACCAAGCCACAGTTTGCCTCCTGCAAACAGAGCTGATCCAAGAAAACACTGCCACTAGAAAGCCATCTTTGATTCTGTACCCTTTTTCTCCTTATGAACAGAAACCTTAAATAAATCATTTACAACCTTTTGCTTACATCTAGGCTCCCGTGAGACTTCAGGAATGAGCCATTTTACACCTTAACCTGCACTCCAAAAGCCAGCCATTGTAGCTCAAGCAGACAGGCCTCACCAGGGTGTCTCTGTATCTATTCTGTTAGCCTATGTCTTTTTGTAATAGAACTTAGTCCATTGTTATTAAGGGTTATCAATGACCAGTGATTGTTAATTCCTATTTTTTGTGGTAGTTTTATGTGTGTGTGTGTGTTTCTTTGGGATTTCCCGTTGTGAGATTACTTATTTCTTGTGTTTTCATGAATGCATCAAACTTTCTTAGGTTTGAGTTTTCCTTCTAGTATTTTCTGTAGGGTTGGATTTGTGGATAGATTGTTTTTTGAATCTGTTTTTGTCATGAAATATCTTGGTTACTCCATTTATAGTAATTGAGAATTTTTCTGGATATAGTAGTCTGGTTTGGCACTCATGGTCTCTTAGTGTCTGCTTAACATCTGTCTAGGACCTTCTGGCCTTTACAGTCTTTATTGAGAAGTCAGGTGTTATTCTGATATGTTTGTCTTCATAAATTACTTGGCCTTTTTACTTAGCATCTCATAATATTATTTCTTTTGCTGTATGTTAAGTGGTTTGATTATTATTTGGTGAGAAGACTTTTGGGGGGAATCTTATTTGGTATAAACTTATTTGGTAATCTATCAGCTTGTTGTATGTTCACAGGCATTTCCTTCTTTAGGTATGGAAAATTTTCTTCTATAATCTTGTTATATATTTTCTATGCCTTTGAGTTTGTATTATCCCCCTTCTATTTCTATAAATGTTAAAAAATGAATGGTATTTGTTGTTTCTAATCTTCCCTTTTGTACTTAATGAGTGGTCTCCTATTCTGTTCAAAACACTCAAAGAATTATTCCATCTGGAACCTAATTTACATGAGTAGTATGTGGTCAGATTGATCAGGTATAGTAGCCAGTGGTTTGAGAAGCCTGCGTCCAATTTGAAGGAAGGAAAGAAGAGACTCAGAAGTTTTAGCCTAGGTGTTCATGTAAAATGGTGCTGGATGACTTTCTAGCCACATCTCTGTCTCTGGCCTCAAACTCTTCACTGCTCCTTACCTGTTCTCTGTGTTGAAATGGTCTTGCTATTCCTTGTATTTAACCCCCAGTATAGAGCAAAGATGAAGTAAGATATTTTTGAATGTATTTTAGCTGCATGACATCTTTGTAACTTGCGTTTTCTCTGTGTGTTGCTGTAGGGAACAACAATAATCACATCACTATCCTCAGTGCTGCACGACAGCAAGGAATTTCCCAACCCCGAGATATTTGACCCTGGCCACTTTCTAGACGAGAATGGAAACTTTAAGAGAAGTGACTACTTCATGCCCTTCTCAGCAGGTAATAGAGACTCATTTCTGTGGATACAGTGACATGAGAATCTGTGCAGACTTACACAGTGGCTGCTTAATGGCCAGTAGAATAGCAGGGGTCAACAGTATAATTTTAGTGTCCATGCACTGTAATGGTAGAGAGATTTCTTCCATGTTAGACTATGAAAAGTGAGACTTTGATTGTTCAAAATTGAAAAAGCTAGAGCATAGGGTGTCTGTGTTCTTTATCTACATCACAGAAAAAACAAAGAAAATAATCTTCATTTACACGTTACTCAACATGAAATTTAAGACATCATAATTTAGATTGATGATTTTTTTTTGCTGTGCCACTTACAACCATGCTCAGCTATGTAATTACAAGTCTTCAAAAAATACAGAAAGTTACCAAAAAACCTCAAGTGAACATGGTAAATATATGAATGAATGATACTTGTTAAATTTCAGTTGGATGAGATCAAATAAAAGGATTCCTTGTTCTTTGAATTATTAGTGACAAATTAGCATATTTATCTCTCAAATCTTATCTATTATTGCCAAAAGTAAAGATTGTCCTAGCTGCCTCAAATGGGATGTGTACTAGAGGATTATAAAAGAAATTTCTTATCATGAAAAGATCAGGTCATAAGCCATAATGTCAGAGCATTTTTACTCTGTTCAGAATGCCAGAAACTTCAAGATCCTTGTGAGATGATGAAGATATTTTATATGTGGCAAGACATTCTGTAAAGATGATTAGAAACCTCATTCCTTCTCATTTGGATTAAAAATAATGGGTACTAAGTCCACACCTGCAGTGTGTATGCTGCTTTTGGATATGCAGCTCCTGTCCTTGGTTTTGTTATTTTTGATAAGGCACAAAGAGACTCTTCCTCCGTCTCCTCTGATGCATTGTGATTTTAGATATGAACAACCACACCTAGCTTAAAAGTACTTTTTCAGAATGTTTTTCTTAATAGTAGTGATTAATTGAGAAACTACTTTGTTCCACAGTTTTTCTATTTGTGTAATTAGCTGTTCTTTTAAAAAATCATTCATGTACTACTCATCCAATAACTTACCCTGTGGTGATATATTATGTGTCAAATGAAAATTGCCTGTAGATAACAGGGCAGAGTCAGCCACAGAGTTAGCCATAGAGGCCAGGAAGTGATGGCACACTCCTTTAATTCTAGCACTTGGACAACAGAGGAAGAAATCCTTCTGGAATTCTGTTAATTCAAGGTGACATAAGAGGTTGCATGAAATTAATCCAGTCCAAAATAGAAACAAAGCCAGGTGGTGGTGGCACATACCTTTAATCCCAGCACTAGGAATGTTGACACAGCAAGTGATATTATTGGCTAGAGAAAGGAATATAAGGTGGGAGGAGAGAGGATTTCAGCTCTTCCCTTTTACCCTTTGCTTCTTCTCCTTAGTCTAAGGATTTGTGGAGACAGGATCTGCCCTGTTTAACCTGAATATTTAATAGTGGTGAAAAATGGCTCTGGCTTGTTCATCTGTTTCTCTGATCTTTTGGCTTTTCTGGCTCTGGGTTTTAATTATAAGAGCAGTTAGTATTTGTGCCATATTATCCTTTATTCATAGTCTTTTGTGTCAGTTACAAGCACAATGATTCTCACTTTTACAAATAAGAATTTTTTAATCTTCTTTAACTTCCCCCCTCCAGGAAAACGGATTTGTGCAGGAGAGGGTATGGCCCGCATGGAGCTGTTTCTATTTCTGACCACTATTTTACAGAACTTTAAACTGAAATCACTGGTTGACAGTAAAGACATTGATATAACCCCAATGGCCAATGGATTTGCCTCTTTGCCACCACCCTACCAGCTCTGCTTCATTCCTATCTAAAGAAGATCAGACTTTCTGTCCCAGACTGACTTCTGCAATCCTCTCTAGATCCTAAACCACCTTCTTTTCCATCAAGGACAACGTGTCCCTCCTCTGCTCTTTTTCTTCCCCTCTGATGTATTAGCATTTGTTCAAGATTCAAAAAATACCTGTCAATTATTTTGAAACTTCTGGAATCATTGCACAAATATATTATATTTTCTATTCTCTGCAACAGTATTATTATCCCTTATACTAATGTGTATCTGGTCTTGAATTAACATAGAACTTCACTGCAAATTAATAAATATAATATAAATCATGATTGTTTTTCTTCTGCATGTTTTCAATAGTAAACATATTTTATTTGTGTACCTGTTCTTAGACTTTATTATAATTCAGGGAAGAAATGAAAGAGAGTTCCCTGCATATCATTCTGGTCCACAAATCTTGAACCATAGAGAATGCAAGAGAAAGTTCTAGAGATATATTTCTAAACTAAACTGCTTGGATACACCTCAAGATGTAAATCTAATCTTCAGCTTATCATATTTTGAGAAACAACACCCAATGTTGACCTTTGAATTGCACATATGTGTATGTATATATAAATACATTCTCTCAAATATATCTCCCAGAATTTATACATGCATTCATAAACCCACATATATACATGTAAAACAATGTGAAGACAAAGGTGATACCTAAACTCTTTAGCTGAGCATCACTTAGAGTCACTAGAAGCATTTGTATTTGAATCAAATGAACTATGTCCAGGAATACTTACCCCCTGTGGAGTATAAGTCATGGGAAGAATATACGTGCAGAGTTAGGTCATGCCCCACCTTGCTCTTATTGTCAATAAAAGGTAAATTTTAAATATGCTTTTGACTTGATGTTCGCAGGTTAGACCTGAGCACGCATTTGTTTTCCTGTTGCTAACCATGTCTCCTTTCTCTTCCTGAAAGATTAATAGTTCAGAAAATGTCACATTTTAATAATTTCTACATGATACATTCATTTCCCATTGCACTACAAGCAATAAAATGGGAAATGATATTACTGTGATGTGGGAATTTTAAAGTGTCTTAAGAACGTAGACTTTTCTGGACAGTGAGCCAGGTCTTCTCCTGGCAGCACCAATTTACTTCAAGAGAAAAATGGGCATCATAGAAACTCCATATGGAGATTAGTTTCTTTGTGTCATCCATTAGCCACCAGACATGAACCTGTTCTTATATTGACTGCTGGACAGTATGTTCTTCAAACTGGACATGCTGGTTCCATAGGAAGGTGACCTCTGAACTTTGGCAGAACAAGCTGAGATGGTCATTCAGGTTCCTGCTTTGCAGAGAAAACTGTCATACATTCTTCAGAACTCAAGGAGAGGCAACTGAGGAATGGGCAGAGCAGATTTTCTGCCTCACTGAAATGAAATAGACTCTGGGCCTGTAGGGTGAAGATGGATGCCTCAACATTATAAAGGAACTTTGGGTGATTGTCCAGGCAGATAGGTGTCATCTCTGTCATTTCTAGATTTTGGAAGTTGCTTGCACTTCTGGTTTACTTGGGTAAATATATCCTTCCGTGGTCTTTGATGTAGTTGAAGATTGGATAGTTATAGGTATAGTTTTTCTTGGTTATTTTAAGGTATATTGGATATGAAACTTTAGGTTCACAATTATAAGGTAAATGACAGAGTATTTTCTTTAATTTTGCTAAATACAAGTAGACTTGTAACTGTAATTCTTAATTGATATCTATTTTGTTTTATGTAATTTTGCTATGTTAAAATTGAAACCTTCCTTTTCGATTAGACAGAAAGGGGAGGTGATGTGGGAATGTCTTTCTGACTGCTGTGAATATCAATCTTTAAATAAACAGGCTGTTTTGGCCCATGACAGGCACCATAGAAAAAGTAAGAGCAGAAATCAAAGCATAGGTAGGAGAAGTAGGGTGGAGTCAGACAGACTGAGAAAGCCGCCCAAGAAGAAGCATGTAAGGAACACATGTGAGCCACAGGCCACATGGCAGGAAAGATTAATGAGAATGGGTTGATTTAAGATATAAGAGCTAGCTAGCAATGTGCCTGAGCCATAGGCCAAATGACATGAACTTAATATAAGAGTCTGAATCATTTTTGGGTGTCTGAGCAGTGGCGGGCAGCTAAGGGGTCTGGGGCTGCAGGTCTGTGGGTCTGGAGCTCTGGCTGCCTGAGACCAAGAAACTTCATTACAACATTACTGTTTATCCCTTCTTATTTTATTCTCAAAGGAGCCACTTTGGCATTACTTAGTTCCTTCCTTGGGATGTACTGCAGATATATGTCTGCACATACATGAGTGCACAACATATATTCACATATGCTATTCTAACTATATACAGATTCTTGTGGTAGAAGATGTGGCTCTTTGCAAAGCCTTCATGCATAGGAGAGAGGGATTGAATCTGATTCAACTGAATGTATGAGGACTTGCTGACTCCCAGGGAGGCCTTAGAGTTTTGGAAGAGGGATGGTGGTGGCTCAGGGAGAGAATGAGGAAGGGAGTAGAAAGAAGGATGAGAGATGAATGTCTTGTTGGCATGTAAAATGAATAAAAAAAAAAACCCAAAACAAAAACTTGACTCTTTGTAAAAAATGGGCTAAAATACTAATATTTTAAACAGCTCTGTATTTTTATTTAGTAAAGACATGCTATGTTGTAATAAGGTTTTTTGCCTTTGGGCAGCTAGAGGTCTAGACTTATAGACTTGTAGTTTTAGACTCTTTAGCTGCCCATTGTTGTTTAGGCTTTTAAAAAGTGATTTAGATGCTTATAATAACTTTTTGTTGTTTGGCTTATGGCTTAGGCATATTGTTAGGTTTTTTTTATTTTAACTTAGTTTATTAATTTGTTTTGTCACATGGTCTGTGGCTTATTTGTGTTTTTTGTATGTTTTTTTGGGGGGGAGGTGGCTGGCTTGATTTGTTTTGATTTTGTCTTTTTAAAATTTATTTTGATTTTTTGTCTATTTTTTTATGGTGCCTGTCATGGGCCAAACTGCTCTTTTATTTAAATATTAACATTCACAGCATACAGAAAGACATTCCCACATCAATGCTATACACTTTACTAGCCTCAGGCTTTACATTTGGATTCAGTCATACCATCTGTTTTCTTGAGTATTGCTATTGCAGTCAGATTACAAAAGAAATTCTCAGTTCAAAGACCACATAAACAAATTGCTTTAATAAATAATCTCTTATTTAAATGTCTCCAATATGTCTGTCTTCATTAACTATTTGTCATATACCTGTGTATTTTGTCTGTTTTTCCCATATCTGTCAATCTGTTCTTGTACCTATCGTATTTGTTTTTTCACTGAAGAAACCTGAGCATTAAGGAAGTAATATTCTTGACATTGTTTTTATTATTTATAATCAAGTTTGTGGGAGTATATTAAATACTTTATGTTGGTGTTCATCAGGCATTTAAAAATGAGTTATAATATGTTGTGTGAGTTTGAGCTATTAAATATTGACTGAATCTTAACCTTTCATTTGTAGTATGGTTTACCTCTTGATATCCTAAAAATACTTTTCCACACTTTATAATAGAAAATTTTATTGTAAAAATTTTTATTTATTGTTAGTGAGCCTCTTCAGCTGCATAAAAATATTTTCTTGTATTATAGAGAGTCCTACTAAGTATTTTGTGGGCTTCAACTATTATTTCTCATTTTGTCTTTCACCTTTGTTATCTATTTTACTATATATATGCAGTACCTCTTGACTAGCTTTCACATAACTTATATTTCTATTCCTTTTATATCACATGTATATTTGTATATATATATATATGTGTATAAAAATCATAAATATCATATTATTATATATCCTTGGTTAATTTATACTCTCCCCCTTTTGCAACCTCTCCACTATTGCTTGGAGTTCTAGCTTGGGACATCTTGTTTCCTTAGTACTAGGTTTCTCTATAACACCACAATGGATCCCTCTGTCAAGATATCTGTTTCTTTGTTTTCCCTCTCCATTGCTCCTCCCACTCAAACATATCCTCCTTTCATGATTTTTCCCACCCTCCTTGCTTGATCCCCCATATGATCTCAAGTTACTCAGGAGATTTTTTCTATCTTCCCTTCCCAGGGGGATTCATGTATGTCTCTCTTAAGTTCCTCCTGTTACCTAGTTGCTTGGAACTTGTGGACTGTAGCTTGGTTATCCTTTGCTTTATGTCTAAAATTTACTTCTGAGTGAGTACATACCCTGTCTATCTTTCTGGATCTGTTACCTCACTCAGGATGATACTGTCCATATCCAATACATTTCAGGATGTCAGTTTTTTTTCCTACTGCTGAGTTATACTTCATTGTGTAAATGTATCACATATTTTTTTTAAATCCATTCTTTATTTGAGGGGCATCGAGGTTATTTCCAGGTTTTGCCTTTTACAAATAGTGCTGCTATGAACATAGTTGAGTTAATGCCCTTGGGGTAAGAATGTACATCTTTTGGGTATAATGCCTACTAGTGGTATTGCTGAATAGATTAATTACCAGTTTTCTGAGAAACCACTATACTGATTTTCAAAGTCGCTGTACAAGTTTATATTCCTATGATCAAGTAAGCTTCATCCCAGAGGTGCAGAAATAGTTAAACATATGAAAAACTGTCGATGTCATCCATCATACAAACAACCTGAAAGAAAAAAAAATCACATGATCATCTCATTAGATGCTGAAAAAGCACTTGACAATATCTAACCACTCCTTCATAATAACAGTCTTATAGAGATCAGGAATACATAGAAAATACCTAAACATAATAAAGGCAATATACAGCAAGACGATAGCCAACATCAAACTAAATGGAGAGAAACTTAAAGCAATCTCATTACAATCAGGAAAAGACATGGCTGTCCATACTCCCTTATCTATTCAATATAGTTATTGAAGTTTTAACTAGAAGAATAAGACATCAAAAGTAGGACATATAAATTTAAAAGGAATAAGTCAATCTAATATTATCTTCAGATGATATGATAATATACATAAGTGACCCCCAAAGCACTCCCAGGGAACTCTTAGGCTTCTCTTTAGTCCTCATAATGATCCTGGGGCCTGGTGTAATTTCCAGAGCCTGGGTTTGGCCACCTGTCTCTGGCTATGACTTCCACATATGAGTGACTCAGCATAGCCCACCCAAAGACCAATTACTGCTGCCTAATTACTGCTGTCATAACACAATCTCATTGGCACTGCACCCCCATATATCCTCCCCCACCCAAGACTCCTGCCTTCTCCTTCCCTAAGCCTGTATAATTCCCTGCCTGATGCAATAACATGAGATTCACTTTGACAAGTCTCCCTACTCAGTGTGCTTCTCCCCAAGTGGCTAGGGGAGGTCTGGGCTGCTCATCATCCCACTCAGCCCCAGGGAGTAACCGGCATGGCAGGCTCTCTCTCAACCCTAATTTGCCAGTGAAAACCCACAGAGTGCTGTCCCTGTGTGAGGAATCTCTTTGTCCTCAGTGGAAGAAACTGTCTATCGAGCCAATCTGTCTTTGGGTGAGTGTACTCCCATAAAATATGGGCAGTCTTCTTCTAAGCCAAGCCTTGTCTTAGAGCCCCTGAGAGTTTTACTTATAAGCAGAAGCCTTAATCTTTCTGATGCCCAGGCACTCCAGACTTGGTCATATCTTCTCAGAGTTGTCCCATGGCTGCCAGTGGGCAGCCTGTTCAATTCGGGCACCTGGGATGGGGTGGAAACCCTAATTCATAAAGCACATACTGAATAAGGGGAGATTCCTCCTCTGGGAGCCATCCCAACTGCTACTGCCTTGAAGGGCTGCTTTCCATGTCAGCCCTCTAAGGAGAAAAAAAACAAAGCTTACCCTGGGGGTGGCATGTACCAAAAAGAATGTGCAAGCACAACCTCCTTCTTCCCCAAAGCCCCTTACTCAGAGTGGCTCATCTAGTTCACTTTACCCTTCCCTTGATCCTTTTAACAATGACCCCCTTGTCTTGGAAGGGCCACTCACCACCTGACCCTCCTGCTAACCCTTTCCATACCTCAGGGACCTGCCCTATTAGGGGAGGGGAATATCTGGAAGGGAAGTCACTGATCTTGTCTTTGTTAATATTAATCCTGGTGGCCACTGGCCAAATGGCTGGTTTCCCTGGGAAGCACAAGGGGTGGGGAGTGGGGGATGGGGGACAGATCAAATTCACCCTGAGCCACCAGTGCTCTTTATGGGCAGGCATTCCACATCATGTGAGGTGGCCACTTGATTGCCTTGGATTGACCCTGATGGCAATTGCGGGGAAGTGCACCCTCTATTGGTCCCTTGGATAGTTAACAACCTCCTTGGCCATGATAATTCGGAAAATAAAGCAAGATTTCTCCTGGGTTTACACCCAATCCTAAGGGCTACTGCTCACTCCGTGGTAGCAAAAATCTGATAGATACCTGGGGAACCCATATGGGTCGAGCAGTGGCCTTTACTCTTTTTAAAATTACAACAGCTGAAGGCCTTACTGATTTAAAAGAAAATAATGTTAGAGTGGCTCCAGAAAAGATTCAATCCATTCCTCCTTTTAAAATTCTGGTCTCCATTTTGACCCTGGATTTGGTTTCTCCCACCAAACCCCAATTACATAGCCAAGAGTCTTCTACTTTACCTCTGCTTCAAAAGATACTAGGGGAGATAAATTGGCTGAGGCCTTGGGTGTCTATATCCACAGTACAGGTAACCCCATGGTATGAGCTCTTGAGGGGCCTTGACCTCTCATCCCAAGTTGTTTTGTCTTCCCACAGATTTTACATCAGGTTCAACAAGCCATTGATACAGCGGCCCTGAAGAGGAGGCCCTGGAATGCCTGTCTTCCTGTGTATTTTTCCAGGAGAAACTTTATGCACTGCATTGTTGGCACAGGAAGGGGAACCCACTCATTGTGTTCAGCTCTCAGTGGGTGGGGGCCCCAGGGCATATTCTATTGTCAACCAGATATCTGACTGTATCATTAAAGGCAGAGATATTACAGTCAGGACATTTGGCACAGAACCTCATTCAGTAATTTAAGATCACTGATTTCACCTGGCTTCAACAAAATAATTATAGAGTTGCTATAGCCATTGAAGACTTTTTAGGAAAAATTGCCTGCCATTATGGCCCTTACAAATGGATGAGCTCCTTTCCCCCGGTTTGAGTGGAGGCCCCTTAGGATTTTCCTGTCTGAGTCCAAGCCCAATTTTTTTGTGGTATTTACTAATGGGGGATCAATTGGAGGCCTCCCTAGTCATATTCCCACCCTTTATATGGGGGAAGGAGCCAACACCTATAAAATCGATCTCCCATAATGTAAAAGGGTCCACACAGTTTAAGGAGTTACTTGCCATTGTTATGGCATTAGATTTAATATTAGAACCATTTAATATTTTTTCTGATAGCCTCTATGTTGTTAATTTCTTGCCCAATTTGATTGAGGCCTACATTAAATTGGACTCCAATCCCATATCTCCCCTTTTGCTTCAGGCTTGCTCTTTGCTGAAACAAAGGATCAATCCATTTTATTGCAACATTTCAGCGGGCACCAGACTTTACCTGGATTTCTCTCTAAGGAAAAACATCCGGCCAATCGCTTCAATTGCCTCAATGAATTACTCTTACCGAGGCTACAAACTTCCACTTCTTAACCCATGTCAACTGGAGGGGACTAAAGCACAGGTTCCCACAGGTAGCAGTTAAACACTTTAAGAAAATTGTAAAGACTTTGAAAACCTGCCAATCTTTTCTTCAAATCCCCCCCCCCAACACACACACACACACACACACACACACACACACACACACACTTCAAAATGCAGGAAGTAATTCCCAAGGACTTTGCCCCAGTCATCTCTGGCAGATTGTTGTTACACACTTCTCCCCATTTGGAAAGCTTAAATCTAGTTTCCTTTCCATGAATACCTTCTTCCATGCCTGCTGGGCCTCAGCACATGACAGAGAGAAATCCAAACATGTAATTAACCATATGCTCTAATGCTTTGCCACCCTTAAGTTACTTAGCCAAATTAAAATAGGTCCTTCATTTGCAAGGCCTTTCCAAGCTTTTTACATACCTAGGAAATTTCTCACTCCAGTAACATTCCCTATAATCCTAGGGGTCAGGTCATTGTGGAAAGATTTAACCAAATACTTAAGTTTCAATTACTTTAGTGAATAATTCAGTTTTCTTTTCTATTTCTTTAATCCAGTCCCAGGCATTTAAAGCTGTCATGTGACATAAATCCAGAATATTTTTATTGAATGAAGACTGTCTTTCAATATCAGCATAGTTTCTCTCCCCAAGAAGTTGGTCTTGGGAGACTTCTATGCCTCTGGCCCTTCTTATTTGTTCTATTGTTTTAGCCTCCTCCCCTCTACCATGATTTCCATTGTATAAGCGGTTCTACCTCTAGCACAGCTTTAAGCATATTTAACCAATCTTTAGGGGTGACCTGGTTACAGCATGATCAGGAATTCAACATTTGCTTTACAAATGGTGAATGCATCTCATATGTTACAATTGTTTCTTTTACTCTCTGTAATTCTAGCATTTGTACTGGAGTAGAACTAGCTTCTCTCTCATCTCTATCATTCTTCATTTTTTTTTTAAAGATTATTGGGTATATTATGTTGCCTGTCTAATTTTAGATGACCTTGCTGAAATTGGTTCTTCATATGCCTCTGTTTGAATTTGAGTATCTTTGTGTTCTCTCTCTACAGACTTTTTAAAGACCTTTTTCTTTGGATTTATATTAATCAACTTTTTAAGTGATAACAGAAATCTAACAAAAAATATTCATAGTAAACAGTATGATAAACATTATGATATTTCCATCTGCCTTATTTATGTTTTCCTTCGCTAGTTTTAATACCAAATCATTTAATGAGAGGTTGTAGTATGACCAAGCACCCTCCATTGCTTTACACAAATTCCCTCTTTTTTTAAAAAAAAATTGATTTACTCACTGATTATTGTCTTTTGATGATTCAATTGATTGTGAGGTGGGGCAGATACCTAGTGTGATATCAACCCAAGGAGGGGTCCAAAAGGAAAAAAAAAAACAACCCACCAGGATAAAAGGCCACTGTCTGAAAGACTTACTCAGATGAGAATGAAACAGAAACATGTGTGGCCGGTCTGCCTGAGGCTGGAGGCTAACTCAGAATAGAAAGCCTAGCCCACCAGTAATTATGCCTCCAGCCACATGTTGTGCTTGCTGGCTAGTGTGGTTTTTTGGGTAGGGTGGGCAGAAATCTGTGCCCCAAAGTTGTATGCCAACTGTTGCATGAATAAAGGAAACTCAGGCATTTATATATCTAGGAAAGTCAGAGATATTAGAGATAGTAAACACCACAGCCAGATTTTACCCTGCTGTCTTCCAGCTTCCTCAGCCTGGCTTCTCCTGGCCTCTTCTTCCCTGGCTTTCTAAGCTTGCCTTAAATACTCTATTCATTCAGTTAAGGCATGGCCCCACCACTGCTCTACTGGGAGCCTAAAACTCCTTCTGTAACCTAAGATGACCTCAAACTCAGTTTGGATTAAGGGAATAGGTCACTATTTCCAGGATACTCCTGGTGCTGGGATTAAAGGTGTGAGCTACTACTGTCTGATCTTCCTAGAATGAATGTGGATAGATCCCTCTGATATCTCCAAAATGTTTTTTTTTTATTATTTACAAAATATCCCCACAAAAGGGGTAGATGTTGTACTTCTCTCTAGGTCTCATAATAATCTTGGGGCCTGGTGTAACTTTCAGAGCCTGGCTTGAGTTTGGCAACCTGTATCCAGCCATGACTTCTTCATATGAATGACTCAGCATAGCCCACCCAAAGATCACTTCTGCCTAATTACTTTTGAAACACAATCCCATTAGCATTAAACCCCATATATCTTCCCTCACCCAAGACTCCTGCATTCCTTTTCCCTAAGTCTATATAACTCCCCTGCCTGATGCAATTAATGTGAGATTCTGCTTTAACAAATCTCCCAGCTCATTGTGCTTCTCCCCATGGCTAGGGGAGTTCTGGGCTGTGGACACTCATCATCTTGCTCAGTCCCAGGGTGTGGCCAGCTGCACCATCTCACCCTCCACCCACATCTGCCAGTGAAAACTGACAGGGACTCCTATAGCTGATAAACACTTTAAGCAATGTAGCAGTATACAAGATTAAAAAAAATCAATAACCTTCCTATACATAAATGATAAAGAAACTGAAAAAGAAATTAATGAAATAATACCCTTTACAATAGCAACAAATGACATCAAATATCTTGGGGTAACTCAAATCACAGAAGTAAAGAAAAACCTGTATATTAAGAAATTTATGTCACTGAAGAAAGAAATTGAAAAAGATATCAGAAAATGGAAAGAAACTCCGTGTTTCTGGATAGATAGATTCAACAGTAAAAATGGGACTCTTGCTAAAAGCAATCTACAGATTCAATGTAATTCCCATTAAAATAATAACACAATTCTTCACAGACCTTGAAAGAACAATGCTCAGTATCATAAGGTAAAACAAAAAACACAGAATTGCCAAAAAAAATCCTCCGTGTTCAACAGTATAACTAAAGGAGGCATCACCATTCCTGACTTAAAGCCATGTTATAGAGCTTCAGGAATAAAAACAGATTGGTACTGGCATAAAAAAACAGGTCTCTGGTTCAAAGGAATTGAATTGAAGTCCCTGACATTAATTTATCCATTTTTATATAATTATATTCTTTACTTATATTTTTTATTTTTTTTTTAACTCAATTAGGTAGATAGTTGTAGGACCCACAAAGACTACAAGGTCAGAGAGCAGGATCTTATTTTGCACTGCAAGGCTGCATAGTAGAATTCTTTGGCCCAAAGTGTGGTTATTAAGTGTCTTATGTTTAGAGAATTGAAGAAGGATTTGTACCTGTCTGTACTTGTCCCTCTCCCTTTGCTTGATATAAAAATCCCAGGGGAAATAAACTTGGAGCAGATGAGTATTAATTCAGTATATTCCCAACTTTTAGTTTTCTGCCTCTAGTCCAATTCTGTCTCTGCAACTTCTCATCCATACACTCCTAAACCAAGGACCATTCTGCAGGTCTAGTTGGACTAGGTAAATGGTTCAGCAGGGTAAAGCACTTACGGCACAAGAATGAAGACTAGAGTTCATATTCCCAGCCTCCACTTGAAAGCTGGATATGTCTTCACAGTTCTAAAATTATGTATCCTGATTTAGTATAGCCACTTTTTATGTGTGAATCCAAACTTCCAGCCACTGGAAAACACACACCCTTCATGTGCCTTCAACCTATAGGCTCATTGAGATACTTTAACAGCCTTTATGTTCAATAATATCCTGTATATCCTGCCCTTAGTTTGAACAGAGTAATTCAGTCTGATTATTCTGTCCATACACTCTCCCTAACTCCTGATATACCCATTAACACCAAACTTAGAGGAGGACACATTTCTTTCACATCAGCCAATCTCCATGTGTTGGTCTGACTATCTTACATCTAAGCCATATCGAACCTTTAGGTCCACCCTACTCTAAACATCCTGTATTCAATCCCAACCTCCTGTGTTCTTATCAGACCTAAAACTAACAAAAGAAGTCAACATGCTTAGATCCCATTGCAAAAATACAAATAATATGAAAGATAAAGGCAGTATCTCCTCTACAAAATCTAATAGTTGTATAAAGTTGTTTATCAATGAGAATTACCTAGATAAACTCAGGACACAGGATTAGAAAGAACATTCGTGAATTTCATAAAAAAAAAAAATCAGGGGTGGGTTGAAGAGATGAATAGTTATTAAGAGCTGTAGTAGTCAGAAGTTTCTCTGTCCCATCAGAGTCTTCTAAATACCCAGAAGACACTTCCCAAATAATTGACTCAGAGGCTCAATATTGTAACTGGTAGGTCAGTTGTTCTAGCATATTAACCAGCTCTTACAACTAAATTAAGCCATAGTTCTTATCTCTGTTTAGCCACACAGATTGGTTCATTTTCTCATTGCAGCACTCTCATCTTTCTTCCTCTGCACCTTGCTGGGATCTGCTGCTCTGTTTTTACTTTCTCCATAACTCTCCTGGTCTGTTTTTGCTGCCTGTATATCCTGTTTATTGACCAATTGGCATTTCATTAAACCATTAAGAATAACAAATCTTTACATGACAAATCTTTACAGTGTAGAAGAGCATTATCCCACATGTCCTTCTTTTTTCTTTTAAAAAAAGAACCCTGAATCCAATCTCCTTTCTTTATATTTTTTGTGATTGTTATTCATAAAAACTGGTAACCAACACTGTAAACAAGGACAATTCATAATCTGTTTTGGGGGAATGTGGGCATAATTCTCTAGACTACTTTCTTTATATTAGGGCCACTGGTAATCTTATGGGGACTCAAAAAATAGAATTATGAGCAAATGCTGAGTAAAGTAGTCTGCAAGACTAGATCACCTCAGCCAGCAGCCCTGAACCTGTTCTGGATAGAGAATTCAGTGGAAACTTCAACAGAGGTACTTTGAAACATTAGATGATCTGGGTCATTTGTTTCCATTAGAAATTTTTCAGCAGCTCTTCCTTATTTATACCTTTTTTCTTCTTAACATAAATACACAGCTTTTTATTTTCCACAGAAATAAAAACATAACCATTTATCCAAAGTAACATATATTTTGACTTAAATTTTAAAATCAAGCCATTTTCAATATATATATATATATATATATATTGGATTAGTCTAGGAGCATTTATAACCAAATATATCTTAGCAGTTCTTGCTCCTTCCTCTGCAGTCAAAAAACTCAAAGACAACATAATAACATATAGTATGCAGACTCTGTGTAGCTTTATCTTTATGTGGTATAATTTTTACTCCATTTCTTTTCTAAGGAATTTATCTTTCCCTTGTTTTTTTCTCTCCCAAGCCTATGTATACTTTGAAACACACTGTAAGCTATTTAGAATTTTTTTGTCTAATTTGTTTTTACTACATATCTCTATATTTTGTGACCACAGGAGACTTTAATCTTCTAAAAGGTGTGGATGGGATTAAAATCTAGGTTATGGTGTCTTGCTCCACTAAACTTGGTCCATGAGAGCTTAGCTCCATGGCAGATATATTGGCAAGGACAACATTTATCACCCCAACTCTAAGGAATTTTGGGGATCCACACTGCCACCAAGTAGAGTACAGCCATCCATTGCTCATAAACCTCATGTAAGTATTTGGCTTCAGTGCCTCTTTAAAAAGCATTGTTTTTTGCCACTAACATCAGAAAGCCCCTCTTAAAGAAACTGCACCTCTGCTTGCTGCCATTAAACACAGCCCACCCAAGAAAATGCTTTTATCAAGAAATTATACTTGACTCTGTCCCCTTTTTGTGTGTATGAGAAGTAACCTTAAATGAGTCATATGTATGTTGTGCTTGTACCAAAGCTCCTGTGAGACTGAGGGAACCCTTCATGAAATGGCTCAAGTTCATACACTACTCTGTACCATAGCCCACTTGAGAGAACCAACTAGGAAGCTGTTTTTGGCTCTGTTTCTGTCTTCTAGAACCCTTTTAAAGCTTTCTCAGGCTTCATGTGGATATATATGCAGCACATTGGAGTGCCATTTATAGTCAGAAGTTTATCTGTCACAGCAGAATCTCACAAATACTTGGCAGCCACTTCCAAAATTGTTGACTTGGAGGCTTAATATTATAGTAGTTGCTGGTCCAGTAGTTCAAGTATATTATTGTGTAGCTCTTACATATAAATTAAGCCATAATTCTTATCTATGATTAGCTATGTGGCCTGGTACCTTCTTTAATTGTAGCATTCTCATTTATTTTCTCTTTGTCTTACTGGCATCTGTTGCTTTGTCTTTCTTCTTCCCAGAATTTGCCTTGTCTATTTTCCCTGCCTATACTTCCTGCCCCGCGACTGACCATTAAGCATTTTATTAAACCAATACAAAAGAATTTTTTTTACAGTGTCCAAGAGCATTATCTCACAAAGTGTACTGGTGGCTTTGCTCTTCTAGAGGTTCCAAATTAATTATCAGCAGCTATATTATGGCTTACAATTATGTATAATGTGATCTGATGCCCTCTTCTGACAGGTAGGTGTGAATAAAGTTAAAGCACTTATATTAATAAAATATATCAATAAAAATTCAAGATTAAAAGAGATATAAAGAATATGCTTGATAAACTCAAAGAAAAAGCTTTAATAAAACAACACATGAGTAATATCCTTAAAAACTCACGCAAAAACCTGATGAAAATTATGAATACAATGGAAGGTTTGAAATTATAATTCTATATAGAAATATAGACTTAGAATTTCTGAAAAGGAATCAAGATAAAAATAAAGATAGGATTGAAAAACAAAATAACCTAAGTATAAAATACAAGAGAAAGCCTGAAAGAGGATTAAAGCATAAATTGAATACTAGGACACTAAGGTACAGTAGAGGATTGATACATAACAAGACAAGTATACGTAAAAATTTAAAACATACAAAATTAACATTCAGGGAATATGAAACTTCATGATTCAGTTTAAAAATTAGAATTATATGATATTTTCACATTATTACTAGATTTTTTTAGACTTACTCTTATTTGCAGAAAGAGTTGTTTTATACATTGAAATTTCTGAATGTATTCCAGATGCTTTAGGATTAAATTTGTTATGTATTTAACAACAAGTCATCAGAAATAATAACCATCTCTTATATATAACATGTATTAGATCCTATATGGGTCTACTATGCCATTTGAAATAAGGTAGTAATACAACTTATCAGCTACTGATAGGGAATGTGATAAAAGCCTTAAGGTTTTATGAGAAACATCATATCAATAACAAGAAGAAATATTATTTCATTACTTGATAACAAGGAAAAATTGTCCTTTTTGTTCTTTGTATGACCAAACTCTATTCATTGCAAGAAGTAACCAAAGTAGTATTCAAAAATAAAATGTAGAACATGAATGTGTTTCATTTAGAAGAGCTTGTGAAATTAATGTATGATGTGGGAATGTCTTTTTGTATGCTGTGAATATCAATCTTTAAATAAAGGAGCTGTTTTGGCCCATGACAGGAACCATAGAAAAAGTAGGTGGGGAATCCGAATAGGTAGGAAAGGAAGGGTGGAGTCAGAGACAGATAGAGCCAGCCACCCAAGAAGAAAAATGTAAGGAATATAGGTGAGCCACAAGCTACATGACAGACAGATGAATGAGAATGGGTTGAGTTAAGATGTAAGAGCAAGCTAGCAAGGTGCCCAAGCCATAGGCCAAACAGCATGAAGTTAACATAAGTATCTGAGTCATTTCTGGGGCCTGATCAGCTGCAGGCAGCCAAGGGGTCTGGGGCTGCAGGTGTGTGGGTCTGGACCTCTGGCTGCCCAAGACAAAGAAACCTCACTGTTACCCTAGGAAATAGAAAACCTGTATTTCTCTAAGGAGACACACTATTTAACTGACTCTCAGTGATGCAAGTTTTGTTACCTTTTGTTTTGTTTTGTATGTGTTTGTTTTAAAGTCAATGGCAATTAACACAGAGACTCATTGCTATACAAGATATAGTCAATAAAACAGTGTGGAGTCCTTAGGTATGGGAAGGGAATTTTTATAATCACAGTCCAATATTTTAAGGCTCAGAAATCATTGCAGAAGTGTGTGGAGAAGTGTTGTCAGCTCCAGAGATGGGGGATGACTGAAAGAAAGAACAGCTTTTCCACCATGATGGGCAACAGCAGCTATGAGCATGCAGCACTTGTGAAGGCAAACACATGAGTGTCAGAAGCCAGACCAGTTTCCAGAAAGTGTGTGCTGGATTGAGGTAATCAGAATTTCTCACTACAACTGATGAATAATTAGTGACTGGAAACTGCTAGGAAACCAGGCTGTCTTTAAAAGTATGTCCCAGAATAAATGAAACATCACAACCCCTAAAATGTATAGGCAGTATACACCAGACCTAATAGGCTAAAATAAATACAAACACAAAGTAGGGTGTGATTACTGGAATGAGGTTTAGATATGTGAATATTTAGTTAAGAGACAACATAATTAAAATGCAATGTATAAAACTCAAGAAATTAACAAAAATATTTTAAAGGATATCCTCTCTTTTTAAAGGATTTGTTGTGGTATATATTTCATATTTAATAAAAATCAGTCTTAAATATCAGAGAGATCTACCCACAGTCAATCCAGGAGGATCAGAAAATGGTGATTTACACCTTTAATCCTAGAGCAGGGAATATCTGGGAGTGGTGACCTATACCATTAATCCCAGAAGATTTGAGTTTGAAGGCATCTTAGTTTACAGAGGAAGTTCCAGGCTCCCAGGTAGGCAGTGGTTGTGCCACACCTTTAATCCCAACCTGGATGTGAAACAAGTGAGTGAAGACAGTATTTAAGGCAGGCATAGAAAGACAGATTGACAGTAGAAGCCAGTAGGAGTGAGATGAGGAAGCTGGAAGATAGCTGGTTGAGATTTGACTGTGGTATTTCTTCTCTTTGATATCTCAGTCTTTTTCTGATTATCTGGCTCTGAGTTTCCTTTATTCATGCAACAATTTATTTATGGTGCTTTGGTAGAGAAAAGTCTGTACAGAGCTTCATTCCAGGAATAAGGTGAAATTCAATGGGGACAGCCATTTCTGTGGGTATAAAATGATGCTCTTAAAGAAAGGACTGTAACAATGAGGTTTCTTTGGTCCTGGGTGGCCAGAGGTCCAGATCCACCGACCTTCATCCCCAGACCCCTAAGCCACCTGCAGCTGCTCAGGCTCCCAGAAATGATTCAGACGCTTATATTAACTTCATGCTGTTTGGTCTATGGCTTAGGCACATTGCTAGCTTGTTCTTACATCTTAACTCCATTCTCATTAATCTGTCTGCCACGTAGCCCGTGGCTCACCTGTGTTCTTCACATGTTTCTTCTTTGGCGGCTGGCTCAGTCTGCCTCTAACTCTGCCTTTCTTCTCTTACCTATATTGTGATTTCCCCACCTACCTTTTCTATGGTGCCTGTCATGGGCCAAAACAGCTCCTTTATTTAAAGATTGATATTCACAGCTACAGAAAGGCATTCCCAAACAAAGAACCTGATCTTGTTTTGTCCTAAATAAAGTATGTGAGTTTTTAAATTTTAGGGAAATGGGCTCCAGTCA
This sequence comes from Phyllotis vaccarum, assembly GCA_033318265.1. Classification (NCBI taxonomy): domain Eukaryota; kingdom Metazoa; phylum Chordata; class Mammalia; order Rodentia; family Cricetidae; genus Phyllotis; species Phyllotis vaccarum. Next base: position 22,061,454 of record JARWLC010000004.1, on the reverse strand, counting down.
GCAAATTCATGTTAACATTGCAGGACTAAAGTGTTTATCTAATTAGTACTTGTCAATAAAAACTCAGGAGTCAGATATCAGAATAAGAACTTGCTCTATTAGTGAAGCAATGACAAAGTATCCAGTAACTTCCTCTTTCTCTCCTTCTTCTATCTAAAAGGGTCAAAAATCTTCCTAAACATCTCCCTAGTACTTTCTATGTTTATTTATATTCCCTTTGTCATCCCAAACCTCTGTGGCTAATTTGGTTAACTAGTATCTAGCTCCACTCTCTGATTCAAAGTAAAATTTATTGACAGTCTTAGGAGTGTCAGAGTATGATACACTATCCCATTATACTGGATGCTGGACATTGCCAAAACTTTCAGAAATTAATGATCTTCAAATTATAATAGCAATATTTTATAAACTCCATGTAAGAAAAATAAGAGAACATTATTGACTAGATCCATACTTATTTTGACTGCCACTTATTATTTTGATTGCATCATTGAGCTAAAGGGGACAATTAGTAGATATCAGATAAAATTAAATGGAATATTTCTGTTCAGGGAAAGAGAGAAGAAGCAGCTTGTTTGGCACACAGTCCCACTCTATTACCTTAAATTTTTTTTGTCATGGTTTTGAATATCGAAAACAAAATTCTTCATCTCCAAATGTGAATAATTTTGCCTCAGACAAAGATAGTGAAGAAAAAACTAAAGAAATGAGACTGAAAATTAACAGAATCCTTTGGTTGTAATTAGGATTACTATTGCTGTGGTAAAACACCATGAGTGAAATCAAGTTGTAGGTAGGAATTTATTTGGATTACACATCCACTGTTCGTCATTGAAGAAAGTCAGCACATGAACTTGAACAGTGAAGGGACCTGCAGGCAAGAGCTGATGCAGAGGCCGTGAAGGGGTGCTGCTTCTTGGCTTGCTCCTCGTGACTTTCTCAGCCTTCTTTCTTGTAGAATCCAACTAGTCCGGGGTGTCCCCCACACTTGACTGGGCCTTTTCACTTGAACACAATTAAGGAAATGCCATACAAGCTTGTCTGCTTACAGGCCAATTTGCTGGAGGCATTTTCTCAATTGAATTTCCTTCCTCTCAGATGACTACAGTTTGTGTCATGTTGATACAGAAGTACATAGCATACCTTTGAGCAAGAAAAACAAAATGTGATTTAAACTAGTATTAATAATATAGTTTCAAATATTGATGACAGTTATGAGTAACTGCTTAGCTGAGTCAGAACTAATATGATGACCTCTTTTCAAAAGGAGCCTTTGCTTGAACAATGTCATTACCACTCAAATAGTAGATGTCTTTCTTTTGGTGTTTCAGTTCCCTTGATAAGTGTCTTCACCCATTCAGCTCTCCACACTCAGGTCATTTTACAATAATATTTTAGCATTCCCAGCACCTATGCTCTTTCATAGAAATGACAGTTGTTCTGTATACCAACTGTTTATGATCAATAATTAGAGAACAAAGCAAAGGATATACCTCTGGATGTCTACAAAGCTGAGAATCCAAAGTTACTCAAGTGCTGTCTGATACTGTCTCATGTGCTCAGTTATGCTGAACCAGGCTTATTTCTAAATGAAGGAAAGAAGAAATCCTAATATTTTGAAAAGCTGTGGTAAACCAGAGTAACAGTAACCATGACATAATCACATTGCATTCTAATTACTTCCTACAATGAACTGTAATAAGCTGGAAGTTTGGTTACACTGTTGCAATAGAAAAAGTACAGATCTTCCATGTTTGGGTTGCACAGTGATAAAACCCATACATCTTTTTCTAGCTAACAACTTAATGTTTTCAGATGCAAAATGTGCGACAGACATTAGGTAATTTGTCAAATTTGAAACATATCTCCACAGAGACATCTCAATGTGGGAGGATATTTCAGGGACAGGCAGTAATCTGATGCAAGGGAAACTCCTTTAAATTTATAAAGGTGATTCCAGCTATGTCTACTGGCAACACTGGATAAGTAGCCTGAACCGGCCATCTTCTATAATAGGTTGGTATCTGCCTCAGTTGTCATTGGAGAGCCTTCCTCCACTAACTAATTGAGAAGATGCAGAGACTGACAGCCAAGCAATGAGGCAATCCCAGGGAATCCTGTTGAAGAGAGGGAGAAAGGATTTTATAAGCTCTTTGGTACACCTCTAGTGGATCAGGCTCACCACAAGGAAACCCACAGAAGCAACTGTCCTGTTCATAGAAACTCACAAATTGTGGTCTAATGGCTAAGGAGATTTCATGTGACTGGCATACGCTTCTGCAGAAGTATGATGGTTGTGTAAATTTATTGACTCTTGGGATTATTGATGGTGGGATCAGGGCTATCTCTAATATTTTAGTTGGATTTTTGGAACCAGTTTTTATTGTTGAATTGTTTAACCCAGCCTTTATACTAGCATATGAACTTAGTCATAACTCAAGTTGATATGTCATGTTAATTGGCACCAAAGGGAGACTTGTCCCTTCCTGAATGGATATTAGAACAGTAGATTATAGAGGGACATAGAACGGAGGTAGTTTGAGGGAGCTGAAGAGAAGGGAAGGAAGGCTACATTCAGGATATAAAATAAATTAGAAGTTTTTAGTTAATTAAAACATTTAGAAATAGAAGGAATGGATTACATGGGTGGGGATAGAGGGGAGGTGTGGAGGAGCTGAAATGAGAGAGGGAGAAAAAATGTGACCAGGATATAAAATTAACAAACTAACTTAAAAAATTAAATAATTAAATAAATACATACACACACACACACACACACACACACACACACACACACACACACACACAAATCTAAACACAATTAAATGTGGGATGGGTTCTGTGTGCAAATATTTCTAGCCCAATAGACAAAGTGGAAGGAAATATTGGAATTAAATGCAAGCTTGAGTTACACAGTAAGACTTTATTTAAAAAGGAACTACTTAAAATGGCATAAAGTATATATAAACAAATTTCTTCATGGATGATATACTAAGAATGAAAAGATTTGAGGAAAATTCATTCATTTCAAAAACAAAACAAAAGAAAAATTCAAGTGATTGTGTATCCTAGGAATGTCAGCAACTACACTTATAAAATTTTAACTTACTGCCTAAAAATTACCTACCATTTAGACAATATAAATAGTTACACTTTGATGGGAGAAAGTAAGCATAGGATGTCTCAAATGTACACAAAGTCTGACAAGTCAGCTGTCAACTAAAGAATGTGAGAGAAAACAGAGAAATAGGTCTCCATGACAGAAAACAAAAATTTGTTATACAATCCTTACTGGTAAGTTCTAAAACATACATGCCACTCATATTATACAAGTTTAGCATGCTGTATTTATATTTTTAGAAATATATATACATATATTCATGTAAGTATATACTAAAAATTAATGAGAATAAGGATGATGAATTTAAGAAATTAAGTAATACATGCACACACACACACACACACACACACACACACACACACACACACACACATACACACAAACAATGGAATACATACAGGAGTGTGTGGAGCTATGTAGCCTAGTCTCAGACCAGCATGTTTCTTTGGTGCAAGGTACCTATTGAAATGGATTATCACTTGACAAAGACCAGTAGTCTATGGGACAGTGTAAGAATTTGAAAAATTTATGCAGCTTATAGTTTTTTTCTCTCTCTCATATTGGTGATTCTTTGGGAAATTTTTAGCTTTAGTTTGTTAGTCACACATGCAAGAGTTGTAAATTTCCCTGGAAATTCAGTTCCCTTTCAAATATTTTTCTTTAAGATTCAGCAGGGATTGTAGCTTTTTAAATCTCTTATTTGGAATTACTACTTTTACTCCTAACCCTGGAAATCTTTCTGACTCAATGGAAATAGTTATGTACATATCACAGATAACAATACTTGGAACATTAACCATGTTTCACAGTTTCAGAAAGAGGAGCACGGCATGCATACATAGACTAGGAAGAAAGCCTCATTAATACATGTGGTACCAATTTTTGATAGTAAATCCCATGGACACCAAGCATAGAATCATTGGTAGGACCTGGTAGGATCTTCTTGGGGCATCCAAGAAGACAATCTACAATGTAACCTAAGAAATAGATAGCTCTGTCTTTACCATACATAGAGTCTTGTATTGGTGCAGAAGAAATATGGTATAGTGAGATGGGAAAAGAGTGCTTTATCATGGTCTTCCTTTTACACAGACATTGAGAAATAGGACCCTCGTATAGAGAAGGGAACTGTATAAAAATACACCTTACTAACATGAAATTATTGTCTGGATTTTAATATTGTCCTTGAAGCATTGTGCCCATGTCTATTACTTTTTAATCATGAAACCAAAAGTGGCTACCAGTTGACATAAGTGCTGTGAGAGCAAGATATATTGTTGGTTTTGCATCAGAGATCAGACACACATTATGAGATGCCACACTAGAGTTTATTTGGGGGAGTTGCCAAATGGGTATGAGGGAGAGAAACAGAAATGAAAAAGACAGACTTTCTTATGGTGACTCTTTTAAGAGAGTGGTTGGACATGGATTTACATAGCCACACCTAGGTGTGCCCTCCATATGTGGTGTATTTGCTGGTGCCATGTTAGATTTACCACGTGGCCACTATATGCCAGGAATTTTTTTCTCACCTAGTGCCATGTTGAGTTTATCACATGGCTTTTATGTGTGGAGAATCCCTACATTTCACCCTTTTGTTTATTATAAAAAGAAAGCTGGGTATATGTAGGGAAAGGCAGGGGATAATGGATTGGACCAGAAAAGGGTTAACAGATTTCTTAAGGATACTTCAAGCTGTCTTAAGAACAAAGTTTGTCTTTTTGGAAGATGAAAGCTGTATCTTCTGGCTCTGGTGGTCAGTCTGCTGGGTTTTGTGGCTCATTTCTTGTAGTTCAGGTGAATTTAAGTCTTGGGATGATGAATTCTGATTTTTGAAGCTCAGAAAAACATCCAAGTTACTACGAGAACCTTGGGAAGTGACACATATAGTGAGGGTCCTCTGCTATCAGGGGGTCTTGAAGGTCGGATTAAAAAAAAAGGAAAAGGAGGGGAGAGAAAGAAGGTTTAAAATTGGGACACATACAACCTTAAGTTAGGCTTTTGTCTATACGGTAAATAAACTTTAAGGTAGCTGCTTTTGCGTTTCTTCATTCTAGGAGATTTGAGCTGCAAAATAAAGTTGGTGGGTTTGTTGTTGTTGTTTTTATGGGTGACACTGTAAAAAAGTACAGCCAATATCTTAGAGCTCATTGATTAAAAAAACTGAGAATTCACTATTATTTTCTTGCGGCTCCAGGTATTTCCTCTGTTTTTCTCAGTTTTGCATGGACCAGATAAATGATTTAAATAGACCTGTGACCCCCAAGAAAATAAAAGCAGTTACTAAAAGTCTCCCAACCAAAGAAAGTTTAGGGCAAGATGATTTTAGTGCAGTATTTTACCAGTGTTTTAAAGAACTAATACCAATACTCAAATTGTTTCAAACAGTAGAAACAGAAGGAACATTGCCAAACTCTTTTAATGAGGTTACAATCACACTGATGCTAAAGTCATAAAAAGATGCAATAAAGAAAGAGAATTACAGATCAATCTTCCTCATGAACATTGATGCAAAAGTACTCAATAAATTGATGGCAAACCAAATTCAAAAACATATAAAAATTATCCACCATGGTGAAATAGGCTTCATCTAAGAGATACAGGGATGGCTCAACATATAATAATTGTCATATTATCTATCATAAAAACAAATTGAAAAAAGCCACATGATCATCTATTTAGATGCTGTAAAAACCTTTGACAAAATCCAACACTCACTCATGATAAAGGTCTGGGGAGATCAAGGATATAGGCAAAATACTTAAACATAATAAAGGCAAGTTGTCAGACAATAACAAACTAAATGGAGAAAAACTCAAGGCAATCCCACTAAAATAAAAAATAAGATGAGGCTGCCTTCTCTACCCTCATCTATTCAATATAGTCTTAAAGTCTTAGCTAAAGCAATGAGACAGCAAAAGGGGATCAAGGAGATGAAAATGGAAAAAGAACAGGTCAAACTATCACTATTTGCAGAGAATATGATAGTATACATAAGTGATCCACAAAATTCTACCAGAGAGCTCCTGCATCTGATAAAATCCTTCAGTAGTGGAGCAAAATACAAGATTAACTAAAAAAAAAAAAGAATAGCCCTTCTATACACAAATGATAAAAAGGCTGAAAGAAATCAAGAAAACATCATCCTTTATAATAGCTGCAAGTGACATTAAATATATTGGGGTAACTCTCTCCGAAGTAGTGACAGACCTGTACAAGAAGACCATTATGTCATTGAAAAAAGAAAATGAATAGGATGTCAGAAAAAATAGTTCTCCCATGCTCCTGGATAGGTAGGATCAACATAGTTAAAATGGCAGTCTTACCAAAAGTGAGATACAGATTCAATGTAATCCCCATCCAAATCCCAACACATGTCATTACAGACTTTGAAAGAATAAAACTCAACTTCATATGGAATAACAAGAAACCCAGTTTTGTTAAAAAAAAAATCCTGTTTAACAACAGAACTTTGGGAGGCATCACTATCTCTGACTTCAAACTCTACTATGAAGCTAAACAGCATAGTACTGGAATATAACTAGAGTTGTGGATCAATAAAATCAAATTGAAGACCCCAACATTAATTCACATACCTATGAATACCTGATTTTTGATAAGCAGGCCAAATATACAATGGAGAAAAGATGATAGCATTTTTAACAAATGGTGTTGGCATAACTAGATGGTGATATCTAGAAAAAATTCAAATAGATCACTTTCAATCACCCTGAACATAATTCAAATCCAAGCGGATCAAAGGCCTCAACAGAAACCAAGTTACACTGAAATTATAGAAAAAGTAGGAAATACCTTTGAATGCATTGACACAGGAGAGTATTTTCAAAATATAGCACTAGTAGCACAGATAGTGAGTGCAGCAGTTAATCAATGGACCTTCTGAAATTCAGAAATGTCTATAAGGCAAAAAACAAGGTCAACAAAACAAAACTAAAACATACAGAATGGGAAGATCTTCTTCAACTCTACATCAAATAGAGGACTGATCCCTAAAATACACAGAGAACTCAAAAATTAGATGTCAACAAATCTAAGAATGCAATTGAAAAATTTGGTACAGAGCTAAGCAGATAATTCTCATCGGAAGAACTCCAATGGCAGAAAGACATTTAAAGAACTCTTCAACATTTTTAGCCTTCACAGAAGTGTAAATCAAAACAATTCTGAGATACCATCTTACACCTCTCAGAATGACTGAGATTTAAAACACAGATGACAACCTATTCTGGAGAGGTTGTAGAACAAGGGGAACACTACTCTGTTTCTGCTGGTAATATAAACTTATACAGCCACTTTGGAAATAAGTGTGACAATTCCTCACAAAACTGAAATCAATCTACCAATGATTCAGCAATACCACTATTGAGCATATATAAAAAAAATGCACATTCTTACCCCAAGAATATTAGCTCAACTCTATTCATAGCCACATTATTCTTAATAGCCAGAACCTGGAAGCAACTTAGTTGTGCTCCAAGTAAAGAATGAATTAAAAATTTATAGAACATTTACACAATGGGATACTACTCAGGAGTAAAAGAAAATGACATCTTGAAATTTGCAGGCAAATGGATGGATCTGGAGATTATTATCCTGAATGAGGTAACACAGACCCATAAAAACAGACAGAATATGGACTCAATCATAAGTAGACTTAAGATGTAATGCAAAAGATAATGAGGCTAAAATTCAGACCATCCCCAGTAGCTAGGCAACAGGACAATAAGAGAGACATCCTTAAATCCTCAAAAGGGGAAATAAAGAAGGTATAAGAAAATTGCAGTTACATGGGATGAGCAAGGGGAGGTAAAAAGAGAACGTGAGAGAAAAGGTTTGTGAGAGGGGACAACAGAGTGGGAGAGCAAAGAAGTAGATATCCTGATAGAAGGAGCAATTGTGGGATTAGAGAGAAACCTGATAACAGGGAACACCCGAGAACCCACAGGATATGTCCAGCTAGCACGCCAAGTAATAGTGGAGAGGGAGCCTAAACTCTTTATCCCCTATTATATGAATGATATCTTAATTGCCATTATAGAACCTTCATCCCGCAGCTGATAAAGGGAGATGCAGAGATACATATAAACACCAGTCTGAGCCTCTGGTCCAGTTAAAGAGAGAAAGGAGAGATTGCATGAGCAAAGGAAACTGGAGGATAATAGAGAGACCAATGGATTAGGCAGTCCTGTGCTGTTTGGAGCTCAGAGGACTCTAAAAATAACAGCTGATGAATCTTCATGGAAAAGATCTAGACCACCTGAATGTAGATGAGAGTTGAATGGCATGAGCAGTTTCTGGAGCCTCTTGCAATTAAATTAGAGTATATCCTGGGACTATAAAGTGGCTCCTTAAAGCCCATGCCTAGCAGAAAAAACACCATTCTTAGTCTTCATATGTGGGAGAAGGACATGGATTTACTTCAGGATATTCCAAACCAAATTTATTCACCTTGAGCTTCCTTGACTCCTCTGGGGAGTAAATGGGGTTGAGAGGAGATTGAGAAACCACAGAATAAGCTAAAGTATATTATTTATGACTTCCATTTTATGTGTGCCCACTGGTCTTGTTTCAAAATATGATCCACTATATTCTTCAGAGTAAAACATAAATGCCTATTCAAAGAGTAATACATGCCTGAAATTATGACTCATTGAATAAAATATTTCTCTTCACTTTCAGCCAAAATAATAATAGAAAATGATTATACAATAAAAATTGGAAGTGGACAAAACTTTGAATTCTGGAATTATACTAAAAATAATGTTGACAGCAGTTTCTATCCTGAAAGAAACTCCCAAATAAATAAACAGATGCGTATATTAAAAGTAAATGCTAGGGCAATAGCTCTTGCTTATTACTAACTAGCGCTTACAACTGTAGTTAACTCATTTCTATTCATCCATGTGCTACCCCAAGCCTTGCAAAACTTCTCTCTCTGGCATGTTTTGTTTACTCTCTGGCTCTGTCTCTTTTTTACTCCATACTTCTTCCCAGAACCTTCCTAGTCTGGCTCTCCCATCCAGTCTTTCTTGCATAGAGATAAGCCAGTCAGCTTTTTATTAACCAATGATAGTAATAAATATTTAGTGTACAAAGATATTTTCATCAGCATTTCCTAATTTTGTTTAATTAAAAAATATTTAACTTTTATATAGTAAAATTATATGCAACAAAAATATTTAGCAGGTAAGATTTACAGTTACAATATATAGTGTATTTGTATTTAGCAATATTAGAGCAACCATTCTACCACTTATCTTTGGGAGTCTAAAGCATTATGCATAATTTTCTGTTCATAATAACTAAGAAAATTATAAATTTGTCTACTTTGTTTGTATATCCATCATAGACTGAAGTAGTGTGAGATGTTACCTAATGACAAGGACACTTCACTGTCTAGACAGTTACCATAGGTACTTTTGTAATGTTGGGATATCCATATTTGACTAATAGACCTAGGAAAATTTTAAGGACTCTTTACATTGTCTTGGCAAAGTTTGTGTATGTATTCACTTTTTTTCTGTTTCCTTCTGGTCCAATTTGGACAGCATACTGTCAGTAATTGAGGTAAGGAAGATTCTCTGCCCAGAGATTAGCTTTTGTCACATAAAAGCAAGCTCCATATGGATTTTTTTTTAATTTTTACCATCTTCTCTAAAATAAATTGGTGGTGCCAAGTCCAGATGGTTTTTGCTGTCATAAAAAGACATATTATTAAAACATTTAAAATTTCATATTCTATAGGCCTTTAAAATATTTGAAGACCATCTGTCTATCTAAATATATTTACATATGACCTTGAAAATATAATCAACATGACTATAATTTTGATTACTATAGTGACTATTAATCTGTATTTTTCATTGTATCAGTTTTTAAAATGAACTGCACAGACACAATGTGCTAAACAAAAAGTGGATCTCTACATACAATACGACTAAATTAACTTTAAATTTGTATTAATCAGACAAAATCCATACTAATGTAAAATATATAAAACGTAATTGCTATTCAGTTTATAAGTGGATTCATTAATTAATGCCTTTATCTTGTCATTTTTATATCTTCCTTTTTTACTTCAGAAGGTGATCCTGAAATCTATTCTTTGTCCAACTTCCCCCTGACAATTATCAATAACATCTTGTAACCAGTTTCCTCTAATAATAATAAATATCCATAGCTCAATTTTTGGAAGTGAGGGCCTCATTCTCAAGACTAACTACTATTGTTTGGGGGGAATCTGGTGATCTTTGGAAGAAACCTTCAGAAAATCTGGATAATCCGTAGGTCTTAGATAGAGTACTTTTTGAGGATGTATCATATGTTCTGTATGCTGTATAACTTGGACCATTTGGTGTCATTGATGTCTGATTCCCTTGCTCTAAAAATACATAAACTTTTAAATATAAGGTCTATAACAGCATTAATACAAGTGTAGAGTATGCATTATATAAAAGACAGCCAAAGATATTATTTATGTGTCTGATCAGGTGAAATATAAATCACAAATCTTGTAGTTATTCTAGATTTATTTATATCTGTAGTCATGATCTCAGGGGGATCATTCTCAATCAAACATGATAATGCTTAGTCTTGAAAAAATCCATAGCCTCTTTTGTAAATAAAATCATAACATCTTTTCCAAATTAATATATCTTTAAACTTACATTTGGAAGTCAATATATTTTCAAATATATATGGTGGTTTAATCTATTAACTTTTAAAATCCAATGTCTCTTAGCAACCAAAACTTTAAGGACAGCAAGCACAATAACATATAGGATCCTGATTCTCTTTATTTACCAAATTAATGTGTCCTTCTTTTATATAACTCATATCCCCTTTTAAAGACTTTAGTATTTTAAAGCTAAATGTATATTCATGATTGTGCATATCTTTTTTTCTATCTTAAGCCTTTGCATATTTCTAAATAGTCTTCAACCCATTTAGAGGTTGTTTTATGTCTGGAGCTGTCTTTACTGAGCATCTAGATAAGTTTTGTAGGTATATGTAGAAATTCTGGCCCCGTGTTGTAACTCCATTTTCTGGCAGAAGTTTCTGTCCTACCAGTAGCTCCCAGATAAACACATTGGGGTTTATATTAATTGTAAATGCTTTGACAATAGCTCATACTTATTACTGACTAGCATTTACAACTTAAAATAAGTGATTTTATTAATCAAAGTACTGTTGCTGTCTAAGACTCATGGCATTTAACTATTGGCATGACTTTTTTACTGTTTGTCTGACTGGCAATTCATCTGACTCAACTCTTCTTTTTCTCCAAATGATAAAGAAAAAACAGAACTCAATGATTTTACATCTCTAAATTAGGTCATATATATCGTTCAAAATATCTGTAAACACCAACAGAGAAATAAGTGCTGGATGCTATTGTATTTTTGTAAATTAGAAAAGGCTCAGAGCCCATTCCCACAAGGTTTGGGGTGTTAATGTTTTTATAGTTGGCTTATCCCCCTATGTTACATAACCTACCTAGCAAAAAAAATCATGGAAATTTAGATACTGTGAATATCAAATTACATTATTTGAAAATTTAAATACTCTTGAGAAGAGAGTCCAAAATACATCTCAGCACTATGAAATTGTGATTGCCTTATTTATAAATAATATTAAGCCTCTTATTGGTAATTTGGAAATAGGTCTTGGGACACAAAACTCTGCTTACACATTGTGTTCAACATGTGCCTTAAATTTCCATGTGAAACCTAATAAGGCTTCAAAATGGATACTAGGCACATAAGAAAAAAGTCAATCATGGTTTTTTGGTAGCTGCGTTATCTCTGGTAGGCTGTTTTTTGGTGGTTATCAGAGGCAAAGCTCCTTTAAGTGATGGCTTTCTGGCTCAGTACTAGTTCCAAAAATAGGTTTTTTTTTTTTAAGAGGTATAACTACTAAATATCTATATGTTGTTTACGAGCAACCAGCAGCATGCTACTTGGTGGCAGCATGGACCTAGAAACTTTCTGGAGATGAGGAGGTAACCATTGAATCTAGAGCTGACAATAAAAGTGCCTTCACAGTGAGAAAAGACTGTCAGAGAACCAAGGAAGAGAAGCCAGAAATGACATGCCAAGATCAAATTTATAAAGCAAATTTTTGTTATTGTTATTGTTGTTTGTTTTGTTTCGATTTGTTTTAATGCAGACAGAAAATGTTACAGATAGATGTACAGTAAGGGCACATTCAGACATAAAGATTCTCTAACTTGGCCCTAGTGTGTTTACAAAATATGTGTAGGCTTGGGAGAGAAAGAATATATATATAATTTTTATTTTAATATAATATATGTCCTTAAATTAATATAATTTTAAAATAAATTTCTTAAAAATAAATAGAGTAATGAAAAATCTGAGATGGTGGGATCTCCACTAGCATTTAATTCTTCAGCATTGTTTTTATAGTTATTTTGTTTTTTATTATTATTATTTCTATTAAGATGGAAATTATCCTTTCAAGGTCCATATAGAATTGTTTTGTAACTTTGGACAAGGACTGCATGCATCTTTAGATTGCTTCTATTAGGATGGCCATTTTTACTATATTAATACTCCTGAGCCATGAAAATGGGAGAATACTCTATCTTCTGATATCATCTTCAATTTCTTTCTTCAAAGTTTTAAATTTTTATTATGCAAGGTTTTTACCCCTCGGATAAGGTTATTTTAAGATACATTATAACATTTAAGAGTATTTTCAAATATGTTCTTGCCTTAGATTCTTTATTGGTCCATTTTTCATGTATATATGAGAGGGATACTTATTTTTGTGAGTTAATTTTGTCCCCAGCTACTTTGGTGAAATTGTTTATCAGCTGTTTATAGATGTTCTCTGGTGGGACCACTAAAGTCACTTTTGTTTCTATTGTATCATTCAAATAATGGTCCTTTATATCCTTTATAGTTTGTATCCCTTTAATGTCTTTCAGTCAAATTGTTTTAACTAAGAAGTCAAGCTCTATGTTGAATAAGAAAGGAGAGAGTGACAACATTTTTCTTGATTTTAAATTGAATCTCGCTTCACTTAATTTAATGTTGTCCATAGGCTTGATATAAAATGTCTTTACTATGTTTGAGTATGTCTCTGTATCCATAATCTATCCAAGATATTTAACATGAAGGAGAAATCAAACTGTCAAAGAACTTTTGTGTATCTAATGAGATCATCATATAATTTATTTTTCAGCTTGTTTATGTGGTACATTGCATATAGTGATTATTACAGATGGGACTTTCTATGCATTTCTTGAAATAAATCTACATTAGATTGGTGGATGAACCTTTTGATATGTGTTTCTATTTATTTTGCAAGTATTTTACTGAGTGTATTTGTCACTAGGTTGGTATGGAAAATTGGTCTCATTCTCTTTCTGTTTGGGGTCTTCATGTGGTTTGGATACGCACAAAATTGTAGCCATAGAAAATGAATTTGGCAATGTTCCGTTGGTTTTTACTTTGTGGACATATGAGGAGTATTTTATTAACTCTTTTCTCAAAGCCTGATAGGATCCTGTGCTAGAACAAAGTGGATCTTGGCTTATTTTGATTGGGAGACTTTGAATGAATGCTTCCCTTTCACTAGATATTGTAAGTCTATTTAAATTGCTTATCTGATCTTGTTATATCATTGGAAATTGGTGATTCTCAAGAAAAATTGTGCATATATTTAGATTTTTTTTAACTTGGCAGAATACATGGTTCAAATGTATGTCCTTATGACCCTCTTTATTTTTTTTATTTGGTGCCTGTTGTTATGTACCTCTTTTGTTACTAATTTTGTTAAAATGCATATTCTATCTTCGTTAATTTGGATAAGTGTTTGCCTGCATTGTTAATTTTCTCAAAGAACAAGCTCTTTTTCTCATTGGTTTATTTTATTGTTCTCTTAGTTTCAATTTTATTATTTTAACCATGGTTGGATTTTTTTTTTCTATCTACCACTTTTTAGTATAATTACTTTCTTTTGCCATAGAGCACTAAGGTGTAATTTTAAGGTACCAGTAGGAGATCTTTCTCAATTTTTAAATGTATTTAGATTGTGCTATGACTTACTTTTGGAATGGCTTTTATTGTGTTCCATAAGTTTGGAGGTACTGAGTATTTATATTCTATATATTCTAGAGAGTATTTCTTTCTTTCTTTTTATTTGTTTTTTCCTTACTCAATTTTCATTTAATAAAGGGTTATTTAGCTCCCCAAATTTGAATTAGCAAACATTTTCTTGTTTCTATTGTGGTTGATAATCAGTATTAATTCATAGTTGCCTGACAATGCAGAGAGTCATTTTAATACTTTTATAACTGTTGAGAGTTGCTTTGTGTTAGAATATGAGAACAATTTTCAAGAGAGTTCCATGATATTCAGAGAAGGGGGATATTCCTTTATGTTTGTGTGAAACATTCTGTAAATATCTTTAGGCCCATTTGATATATGATGTCTGTTCAGTCCAGTGGTTCTCTGTCTTGTACAAATTTTGTTTAGTGTGTAACAAAGTCCAGAGCCAGATATTGGGGAAAAGCTGAAATCTCAGAAAGCGGGAGGGGGGGGGACACTGGGGGACGGACGGACAAACCACAGCCAGTTCTTATCCAGCCAATTCCTCAGGCTAAATAGTGTAGGTCCTATCTCTATGAGTCCTCAGACTATCTCAGAAGGCAAAAGGAAATAATTTATGCTTTTTCCTCCTTTTTTTCCCTTCTCCATCCTGCTATTTCATTTTCTGGATCATTTTTTAATGCTAGTATTAAAGGTGGGTGCCATCACTGCCTGGCTCTGTTTGGCCACAAACTCATAGAGATCAAGAGAATCTCTGCCTCCTGAGTGATGGGATTAAAGGCAGGATCATCACTCTCTGACCTTCATAGCTTGGTTCTGTGGGTGCCTCTTTCCTCTGATATTTCAGACTATTTTTATTAAATATATAATATATTACCACATCTCGGTTTAACTTTTATTTGTAGGACCTCTCTATTTGTGAGACTGTGGTATAAATGTCTCCATTAGTGTTTGATGGTCAATATGTCATTTACGTTTTAGTACTTTTTTTTTTCGTTTACAAACTTAACTGATTTTGTGTTTGGTTCTATGTTTGCTTAAAAGAAAATTGCCCCCCACCAAGGGAGTGGTATACTAGTATGTCTGATCTTGCTGGAGTAGACTTGGTTTTATTAAGAAACTGTGTCACTATGGCATACTTGCTAAGAATTGAAACATCTATCGTCTTGGTGAGTTTTCTTTGATATATATGTAGTGTTTTTCTCCATATGTTTGGTTATTTTTTGATTGAATTCTAAACAGATAATAAAATTGCTAAAAGAGCTTGCTTCTACATCTATTGGCCTGCAATAACATTTTTTAAACCTTTATCATGAGGCATTGTCTATGTTTGATGTTAAGAAGTGTTTCTTGTATTCAGCAAGAAGACAGATCCTGTTTCTATTTCTTTTTAAGCCTGTGTCTATTTCTTAGAGAACTGTAACCATAAAAATTTAGAAATATCGCTGATTATTGATTGTTGATTTTTAATATATTGTTGCTATTGTTGGTAGTGTTGTGTGAGTATATTTTCCTGTTATTTTTATTTTTTTGGTCTATCATTTTATGTTTTCTTGGTTGTAGTTAACCTGCTTACAACAAAGATTTTCTTCTGACACATTTATGAAGGTCATTATTAGTAGATGCTGTTTTAAAATTGTCTTTATTATTGTATGTCTTATCTTCTCCATATATGGTGATTTATAATTTTGTTGAGTATAGTAATCAAGTCTGACATTTTTAGATTTAGAATCTTCAGTACATCAGTCCAGGCAAATCCTGTTTTTTGAGACTTCATTAAGAAATCAATATAATTTTACTAGTTCTGTCTTTATAACTTAACATTCTTTTTCCTCACATTATTTAATCTTCTTTTTGTTATGTTAATTTGAGGTATTATTATTTTTATGTGGTGAGGGGATTTTCTTTTCTGTTTAAATCTATTTGTTTCTTTTATTTTTTATTTTTATTTTTTTTACTGTTATAAACATATCCTGCTTTGGTTTAGAAAAATGTTATTCATGTTATTCTATGATTCTTGTTGGAAATATGTTTTGGGCTTTTGAGTTATGTTTCTTTTTCTTAGTTTTGACCAATTAGATTATGTTTTTTCATTTCATAATGTCCCAGATAGCCCCCCTTCCCAATTTGTCTTAGGAGATTTTTAGGTTTACGGATCTTGTTGAACATTGCTTTCATTTCTTCTAATATAGCTTCAATGTCTGAGGATTTTTTTTTTCTGTCTTTTGCAGCTCATTAGTGAAGCTTACTTCTGTAATTCCTGTTGAACCTATAAATGTTTCTTTTTCAGAACTTAATCCATTTTGTTTTCTTTATTGATTTTATTTACATTGTCAGGTCTTGAAGTTTTATTTATTCCCTTCTATTGTTTGTACTTTCTTGAATTTCTTTAAAGAGTTTTCCTTGTGTTATTAAATATTGTACTTGTGTTTTCCTGAATTTCTTTAATAAATTTATTTCCTTATACTGTTTTTGTTTCCCTGAATTTCTTTAAATTGTTTATTATTTCTTTTTAAAATAAATTTATAATAACCTTGGGAAGAGTTGAGGTCCCTTGTGCTACACTTACGTTGGATGATTCAGGGCCTGCTGATGCTGTATAGCTAGATTCTAGTGGAGTCATATTATCTTGTCTAATTATGTTCTAATATCTCTAATTTATTTAATTGTTTTCTAATTTATCTCATATCTCTAATATGTTTAATTATGTTATAATATGTCTAATTATGTTCTTATGCTGGCATCTGAGTTGGGGATGATTATAGGTTTATATACTACTTTCTGGATTTGTAATCTTTGGTGGGTGGATTATTCTTTGATTAGTATTTGCTCTCTGGATTTTCTCAGAGTGCATTGGCTGTGTGCAGTTGGTTTTACTGGTATGCTCAGCTTGTTTGTTCACAGAGAACTTGAATTAGTAAAGGTGACTGCTTGGCTTACTATTATTTCCTTGTCCTTCTTAGCTAATATATTCCCAATGAATGTCTTCTGGTGTTGGAGGTTAGAACAAGGTGATGAACTTGGAGAAAAAATTTTGGGTAGGAAGATATTTGTGATTCACTGAGATGAGGCTGGTGATGAAAGAGAATATCGGCAGTTTTCCTGCTACAGAACAGGGGATGAAACTAGATTATTGAATCTCAAGAGTAGAAGGAATGGTCTAGGTCCAACTTTAGCCTGCTTGTTGCCCTGGAGTGACAAGCCCTTGGACTAGCAGGGAGTGACTGTGGGCTGTGGCCTAGGGTCTGTGGGCTGAAATAATACAAAAAGCAGGGCAAAAGAGATTAGAAAGGAAGCAGTGGGAAAATGCACAGGCAATGGAAGTAGGGTGAAGGAACAGGGTCAGAGAAGGCTGCTACAAGTTCTATGCTATAGAACTGAGGATACTACTGGGGATATTGGATCTCAAGAGCAGATGGAAAGATGGAGGTCCACTTTCAGCCTACTTGCCCTGTGGGGAGAGGCTCTTGAGCTAGCAAAGTTTACCTGATGGAGCTTACTTCTGGGTCAAATCAAAGAAGGTGGAAAACATTAAAGGATACTATCTGTGGAATGCAGAGGTAAAGTAAGTTGGGGGGAGGTAAAGAATTAGAGATGGCTGCAACAGATGTTCTGCAGCAGAGATATGGTTGAAACTATGAGAATGGGAAAACAGAGAGTTACTTTTTAAAAGTATGATTACATAATTTCTCCTTTCCTTTACTTCCCCTAAGCTTCACATATACTCATCCTATTTTTAAAAAAAATTCATAGCATATTTTAAAATTAATTGTTGTTATATTCTCATTGATAGTCAAAAAAATCCACCCACATAACAGAGCCAGATGCTTTTCCTTCTCAAACTTTCTTCAATAGTTGTCTTCACCAAAGTCCAATGTGAACTGTCATTAGTGAAGGACAATATGACACATTTACATTGTCACCACTGTCACATAATTTCCCTATGGTCATGCTCCAGTCCCCACTGCATATCACCTGCAAACATATCGAACATATCTGGCTCTCTCTCACTTTCTATATCTCCTCAGAGGCAGCCTTTTGCATTTATCTCCTCCCCAATAAATCTCTTGCATAATGTCTTTGGCAAGGTGTAATATGTGTCATTTCTCTGTCTTCAAATTGCCAGGTACTCTTTCCCTTTATTACATATCCTTACATGGGTGCAGGGACTTGGACTGAATTTCCTGGTGTTTGCGATTCTCTCTGAGATCTAAGCCACACTGAGACCTCATCTATCATCTCTACCCACAGGCAATGAGAGTAGAGTGAAGGGACAGGGTCAGCAAAGCCTGCTACAAGTGCTATGCTATAGAACTGAGCATGAGACTGGGGAGATGGGATCTAAGGAGCAGATGGATCCTTTTCTGGCTGACTGGCAATTAATTAGTAAATTTACTCTTTGACCAGTGTAAATTATAAGCCAAATTCTGGCTTTCCATGATCTCTTTACCTGCACATTTTCTCACAGGCTTGAATCACGTTTTGTCTTTCCTGTTTAATAAAATCTAGTGTGGGTTACTGGTATTATTTGTAATCCATTCTGACATTAGTTAACAACAGTGGTTATTGCAGTTATTATAAAATTATTGCATTGCTTGTGACTGCCAAAACAGCTGGAGTTGGACTTCATGATGAAATTCAAGCTTCCGAGTTCATTGGAGAATGGCATGGTCACTCTAGCAAACTTTGGACTAAACTAAATAGGATAAATACTGAGATAGTTAGCTGATCCAAGAGAAACCATTATATTGTTAGGACATTAGTTAGAAATAGTAAAGAAGAAGAAAAGAAATGAAATTTGACTGGAATGTTTCTTCTTATTTTGTTATACGTGTAATGATTAATAAACACAAATATGATTGGGAAAATGGTAAGATACATTTTATAGGTCACTCTAATTCTCAAATGATATATAGTTTGTAATGAGAAATTAAGTAATATTTGCAAAAATATTAGATGATGTGACAGAAATAGAAAGTCTTTCTAATATTGTAGCCTTAGTTAACTCTGTACAACACTTCAAAAAACTGTTTTAGCATGTGTATTTCTTGTTCTAGCGACAGTAACTTTACTGGTTTTAAAATGTGTTTTGATTTACTTAGATTAGATTGTAAAACAGAAAGATAGCAGAAAAGCTTTGTACTCTATGAGGCTGCACACCCTCAAAAATAATTAATTGTAATGTACAAGAAAGATGGATCTGTTAGGAGAATTCCCGCTGTGCCACACAGGTTCTGGCTCCAAAGTGCAGCACCTAGCCTTAATACATTTTTCTTTCTCAGATAGCTTTGTTTCTCTTGATGTCCTCTACTTGATTCTCATTTGAGTACTTCCCAAGGGTACAGGTCTATGCAAAACTTGTTTGGGGAAAGTTCTAGCACACTGAGCTATTCCTTGATCTAGTATTTGCATTTGGAATTGTCCCTTTGGAGGCCCAATCATGTTGTTTTGAGGACATGGAAATCAATTTGCTCAAGTGTAATTTTGTAGAATAATAAAAATGCCCTGTGCTAAGGGAATGGTAAGACTCCAAGAAGAGCCCGAGTCTCCCTGAAGCTGAAAGGCTAAACATATTCAGAAAGTATACTTTAAACTTAGCCCAGAGAAACAAGAAAGATGATGACCCATCGAGTACCTGGCCTTCCTTGGTCTTCTCTGATTTTGATGATACCCTCCACTTCAGGCTTAGGACTTTCCTCTCTTCCTTAACTCAGAAAAATGGTGTTATCTATAACTTTTGGATCCCACTTGGGATACCTCTTAGAAAATCTTTAGCCTTTCTATTTGACACCTGACTTGAAGGACTTCAAAATGATTTGGTGGTACAACTAAATTTGGACTCAAGATTCCTTAGATAATTAATCCAAATGTAGCTGCCTATTGGCACTCTAGATTCCAATATTATTCAGAACGTTTACACATACTGCAAGGGGACAGAGGATGTGAGATGGAAAGAGGTTTCCCATCCCCTATTTTTCTTTTCTCTCTTTTAAGCCTTAAATGATTTATTTGTCTCCACCCACACATTGTGTAAATGTTCTCTCTTTAAGATACCACTGATGGATCCTTGATTTTGTTGAACTACAGGAGGGGAGGAAAATAAAGTAGGGCAGCTGCTGCTTGCACTAACCTGGAACACAGGCCTCCCTAGCTTTTGAGACACTCTGATCCTTCCTACAACATCTTCTTTCTACAACCAAGGCTTGGAAATTTTCCATTTCTAAGACTTCTTTCTGCTCTTCCAGATCCCTCAGGTACTTTTTCCCATTTAATCTGACCATGTTGATTATCTGACACATGTGCGTGCGGGGACACACACACACACACACACACACACACACACACACACACACACACACACACGAAACCTCTTGGCCAGTATTTTGACTAAGCTTCCCCTTTTAGAGGCAGTTGCTCTTCCCTCTCCCACATCTCCTTACCACACTTTTCTTACATGATTCCAGGCTGTGTTTACTCTGGACTCTACAAAATATTCTTGGCCCTGGCTCTGTTCTCCTTTTCATCTACAATAACCTTTATCTTCTACCATACCTAAGAGTAATCATATCATTTCTTTTACTTACTAATTTTGTTATTTATTTATTTGGTACAAAAACTTTGGCATACAATAAGTTGAGTCCCTTCCAAATGAAATCCTCCATTCAGATCAAGCTGCTAATCTGTCCCCCTAAAGTTTGGAAAGATCATTTGTTTCAGCTGAAATCTGCTACACACAATATTTGATTCCAAATACTAGCGTTCTACTCCCCAGATTCTTTCTATCCTCCCTCTTTTGCTTCTTACCATCTGTCTTTCTTTTAAGTGTCTAAGTTCTAGGTGAAGTAAGTTATACAGAAAAATGATAAAATTATCCTTTCCTTGCTGTGCTACTGTTACCCTAAAACTTTAAAAATT
Source organism: Phyllotis vaccarum (assembly GCA_033318265.1). Taxonomy (NCBI): domain Eukaryota; kingdom Metazoa; phylum Chordata; class Mammalia; order Rodentia; family Cricetidae; genus Phyllotis; species Phyllotis vaccarum. Next base: position 22,040,322 of record JARWLC010000004.1, on the reverse strand, counting down.
TTAGTGTTTTAGCCAATGGAATTCTGGCAAGCTATTAATCTATCTTTGGTAAAAACTATAATTATCATAACCTAAGCACAAGATTATAAATTTCTTTAGATTTTTTCTAAGTATAGCCTTAAACATGTTTCCTGCAGTCATAAAATCATCTCTGCCCTATTTATATATCAAGCCTTTTGGAATGAGTATTAATTGTTAATGCTTTTAACCCAGAGTCATTTTTACCTTCCCAAGTTTTTACTATGACTCAAAAGTGTAAGTCTACTTCATTTTCTATAATGTGTATTTCAGTAGAGATTACAAACAGTGGTAATGCTAACATATCTAAATTTTTATTTCTTATTGTAAACTTAACAAATTATGGTAAGCTTCAGAAAAATACCTTGAATCCAACTCCTAGATGTCAAATGGACAAGAGATAAGTACTTTTATCAAACAACAGCATAACTTTCAGTACAAATTATGTATGCTTGAGGGAGAGATTTCTTCTTTCTCTGATTTTGGTACTACTTTCTCCAAAATACTAAGATCTTAGGCCTAAAAGTTTCAAATGCTCACCTAGATTAATTTTTTTCCAATAAACTCTTAACCTTACCATCTGACTATTTGTGTGTGTGTGTGTGTGTGTGTGTGTGTGTGTGTGTGTGTTCAGCAGATTTAGAATTAATTAAAGACTGTTCTAAACAGACCTGCATTCCCTAACCCCAAATATTTCTATAGAATTTTAACAGTGAGTGAAACAACCTACTCTTTTTGGCCTTTCGAACATTCTATGTTAGATTCCCAAAAATGTTGATTCCACCAGACAAGATGAAGCAGTCTAAAGACTAAGGTGCCTTTACTCCTACCTTAGCAGTCAACCCTCCCTATTTACTTATCTTTTAATAGAATCACAATATAGAACCATGTGCTACAACATTCCTCACCATGTATTCAGTGATTTCCATCAGTAAAAGCCAATGTGACATGTTATTTCTAAAGGACAATGGTATACAACATAACTAAAGGCTTATGAAAATTAAAGAAAAATATATTGAGATCATAAATATAAACTCAATATGTTATTATCAAGGACATGCAGAATGTGCATACAAGACTCTGAATGATTGTATTGTAGATCTTTACCCATTTTCTATGTTAACTCCAAGTTTAGATACATGTGAGTACAAAAAATAGTATCAGTGTTACGGAGAATATAAAATAGCAAATGTCTTTTGTAATGATGTCAAAGACTGAAAAATAAAGAACTGATATCCCTTGGATATGAGAGAATAGAAACTGAGAAAATGGGAAAGAATATAGTGTGCCTGCTGGAAAAGTATTAAATGTTGGTTTTGTGGTGTTTTCAGAAAAGAACACAACAGAATCCAGGTATCTGATCTTCATTTAGACAGGGATGAAGCAGAGCTGAAAAGGAGGAGGTATAGAAAAAAAACCATTTTTCACTGGGGTAATATCGATGTCTTTTTGGAGAAGCAGAGATTTCAGTTTGAAGTTCTGTAAAATGGTGGTCACAAATATGAATAGCTCCATGCGTGCTATGCCCTCTCCTGGACACATCCGTTTTCCTGTGAGAAAAAAAAAAGTGAAAGAAGTTACTTATGCCTTGTATGTAAGTGAGTATTAAATATGAGTTTGTAACTGGCACAAGAGATCAAGGAAAATGCTAAATTTTGGATGGGTAGTTAGTTGTATGGGCAGGTTAGAGGCAACCTGTTTAAGAAAATAGACAGAGTTGGGTGTCCGGGCTATGCCACCTAGTCTAGGCTCAGGATATGAATGCATGTTCAATGTGTTCCTGCAAGGCAAGGCCAGTAGAGATTGTCTCCTATAGGGGTACTGTGTTGCTTCATTGTAAATAATTGTCCCACCCATTGGCTTAATAAAAAGCGCTGATTGGCCAAAGGCAGGCAGAAGTGTGGGTGGGGCTACAAGACTAAGAAAACTCTGGAGAACAGGAAGAACAGAGCAGAATGCCAGAGAGGAGCCAGAAGAAGCTGAGGACAACTATGCTGCTTTAAGAAAAGGTACCGAGCCTCATGGCAGAACAGGATAAGATTCATGGGTTAGATTAAAGGTAGAGAGCTAGCAAGTGATATGCCTGGGCCTGAGGCTGATCATCCTAAAATTATTGGAAACATCTGTGTGTCTCTGTGGGTCTGCGGGTCTGCGGGTCTGTGGGCCTAGACCTTGAGGTTAGGCCCAAAACCTCATACTACAGTCTCCCACTTGACAAGAAACAGTAGACCTATGCACAGAGCAGGACATTGCTAGAGTTACAAGACTTGCAGCCTCTTCTGTCTTTTATTATATTATTGAAGTTTTGGTGATTTTTAGTTATACTTTGTCAATCACACATGCGACAGCTATACTTTTTCTCTGTAAATTCTTTTCTTTCTTGAATGTTTTTCACTAAGATTTAGCAAGAGGTATAAATGCCTCTCAAATTTCTCATCTGGAATTATTATCTGCAGTTCTTAATTCTGGGAACTTTTCTGACTTAGTAAAGAGATAAAATTAATGGGGCATTCTTTTTTAATTGTTTTCAGGAAAAAGTAGATACCAGCAGACTGTGGAGAAAGGGATTTATAGAAGGTAACATTAGGAAATAATTGGTACATGTGAGAGAAACAACACCTGTATAATTAATCTTGCCTCAATATTCTTGGAAGGGATTAAGCTGTAAATACACAGAAAAGAAAAAAAGCCTGAGAATTCCACATAATAATAACTGATAAGAGTAAATTTCCTGGATACCAAACATATAAAATCAATGGCAGGATATGATGGATATGATGTGCTTCAAAAGGAAAAAAAAGCACAAAATTTGAGATGGATAGATTCATTTTACCATATCCAGAACATTTTTTTTTGTAAAAGAATGATAAAATGGAATATTCAAGGACTACCTTATGAAAATCTTCTCTTTATAGAGAGAATGTGCCTTATTCATCTCCTATGGGTCAGGCTACTAAATAAATCATATCTAACAGACAGAAAATAATTGTTCAGGCTCAAATATTATTGTCCTTAGAGCAGTGGATCCATGTTTATAATCTTTTAAAGTTGTAACTGCAAGTAGCTGCCATCTTGCATAAGTGCTGCCTGGCTCCATACTTAGAAAATCTTACTAAAACATTGAACTCCATGTCTAGAATGAGGTCATTCAGAGGGTGGAATACTATGTTTGAGGAAGCATGAAAGGGTAAAGCATGATGGAAGCATGATGACTATGATGAAATTCTTGTAAGTCAAAAAGAGAAATCAATAATATAACTGGTTATGAACGCTTGTTAGAACAAGCCCTATGGAAGTATAAACAAAGCTCAAGCTATTTGGTGATAATTGTGTGCATCTACTAGATGGCTAGAGTTTTCTTTTTGCTGATGCTTCTTCCTCATCTCAGGACATGAACCCAAACTAAGGCAGAACAACTTCAGTGAGATATCTTATTTTCCTACTAACACATAACTTTAAGAAATATTGTTGAAGACAAGTCATATAGACAAAATCAAAGCAGAGAAACACTTGAGGTGCATGACACCATAAATCAAATGGGCCTAGTAGATATTTCAGTTCATTTTACCAAAATCTAAAATCACGCATCTTATTCTCACCAGCTCATGAAATATTCTCCAAAACTGAACATATACTTGGACACAAAACATTTCTCAACAGATTTAAGAAAATTTAGACACCACCTTGGAAAGTATCTGATTCCCACTGACTAAAGTGGGATACCACAAACAACAGAAACCACAGAAGACTTACAAACTCTTAGACACTGGACAAGGAACTACTTAAGGAAAATGGGTAGAGAACAAAATTAATTAAAAGTGATTTAAATTGAATGAAACTGATAATACAAATTTATGACAAAGAGTGAAGTCACTCCTAAGAGGCAAGTTCAAACACTTAATTGCCTATGGAGACAAAAAAGAGGGTAGGAGAGAGAGAGAGAGAAAGAGAGAGAGAGAACTTACATTAACTAAATGACATGAACGTTCTAAGAGAAAATGAAAAATAACACCCAGAATGTCAAGACAGCAAGAAATAATCAAAATCAGGGCTGAATTCAGTAAAATAAAAGTAACATCAGCAAGACAATATAAAGAGTCAATGATAGGATGAGTTAGCTTTCTGAGAAAAACAATAATGTTGATAAACACTTAAGACAGTAAAGAAAAAGATGAAGATATATGATCCAAGTTAATAAAATTATAGATGAAAATGGGATATGACAACAGATGCTGAGGAAATTTTTTGAATTACAATAGTGCAATATAAATATATGTACACCACCAAATTTGAAACCCTAAAAGGAAGGCATAAATATTCTGGAATATATCACTTACAAAATTTAAATTAGGTTTCAGATTAAAAGATAAACATCTTCATGACTCGCAATAAAATAGAACCAATAATCAAAAGTTTCCTCCCCCCCAAACAAAGCCAGATTCAGATACACTCAGAAGGAATTTAACCAGTTTCAAAGAAAATATTATTCACAAATTGTTTTTCAATCTAGAAAAAGAAAGGAACAATACATGAATCTTCTTATAAAGCCACGTTTACCCTGATGCCTAATCTGCAAAAGACTCAACTGGAAAAGAGAACTATATCTAGGGGTTGGTGATGAAGGCCTTTCATTTCAGAATTAGGGAGGCAGAGGCATATAGATCTCTATGCATTCAAGGCCATATGAGTCTAGAGGGAAAGCTTCATTACAGCCAGAGCCTTTACATAAAGAAGCTCTAATGATGCTTGTGGAGCCCAGCTACAAGGCTACCACAGGGTCCAGAGAAAAAACTCCACAGTGTAGTAGAATCTATCAATTCTTTATCTGATAAATAATTCTAGAGTTTCAAACTCTTAATCTGAATTCTTTAAAATAGGTTTATATTTCATCTGAGAAAAAAATATGTATTCATGTTCTGTGGTTCATTTTCTTTTTTTATTTTCTCTTATTCTGCAGCTCATTTTTCCTAGATCCTCTGCTCTACATGGTTGTGTACATACAACTGAAATGAGACTCCTTATGATCCTAAGAAAAATTTAAAAATTTTTTAGTTCATAGCAGATTTCTTTAGAGATGTCAGAAGCAGAGTCATTTACCATGGAAATGTATAGGTGGGAACAAGTTGCTTGGCACTTTTCCCAGCCAGTCATCTACAGTTACCTGGGTTTAAAACTAATTATTTTTAGACTTGGTTAATTGAATAATTGATTTTTGGCTCCTCAATAATAAAAAGTTAATTGAAGCTTGAGTTTTATATTGTAAATTGAGTTTAGGATATTTGTACAAAATATTAATTGTGAATCCATTATCAGCTGCCAGTAGGGAAAGCTCAGAACCTTGCATGAACAAAGCCAGACACTTGTTGATTTAATTCTTGAATCTACTCTGTCAAAGTCTTACTTGTGATTTATCCACAGAGACTCTTTGTTCAAATTGCTTTCTCTGTCAGCTAAATATATAGAACAAACTTCTAAGCTTCTCACCATAATGTGGAGCAATACATTTAGTTATGAAGTATACTCTAGTACATTTTCTATATATCAAAATTATGCAGCTAAATTTGAAACCCACTTCTTACCATCTGGAAACATATGTGCCCTTAAGACTAAGATGTAATTTTGAGCTTACAAATACACATTTAATTAAAATGCAAGGTAATGGGGAGATACCATGGCTATTTTGCACATATGAAATTATAGACAGGAGCAATCTAGTGTTTCAGACTCCATGGGCCTGCAAGCCTTCCCTGATAGGGATCCTTCATCAGAGTATACACAAAAGTAGCAGACTTTTTTATGTACAATGGACATCTATATTGAGATAGAAATCAGGAAAACCATACCTTTCACAATATTATAAACAAACAAAAAACCTATAAGCACTAGTCAAACCAAGCAAGTATAAAAGTGAAGAACATATTAGGTAAAATCTTCAAGATACTGAAGCTATAAATTGAGAAAGCTATCAGAAGATGGGAAGTTCTCTTATACTCAGGAATCAGCAAGATTAATAAAGTGAATATTAATAAAGTGGCCATCCTACTGAAAGCAATGTACATGTTAGATGCCACCTCCATCAAAATTTCAACTTTATTACTTAGGAAAATGATGTGGAAATGCCTTTCTGTATGCTGTGAATATCAATCTTTAAATAAAGGAGCTGCTTTGGCCTATGACAGGCACCATAGAAAAAGTAGGAAGAGAAATCAGAGCATAGGTAGGAGAAGTGGGGTGGAGTCAGACAGACTGAGCAAGCCCCCAAGGAGCAACATGTAAGGAACACAGGTGAGCACAGGCAATGTGGCAGACAGATTAATAGAAATGGGTTGATTTAAGATGTAAGAGCTAGCTAGCAATATGCCTGAGCCATAGGCCAAGCAGCATAAAGTTAATATAAGCATCTGAGTCATTTCTGGGGGCCTGAGCAGCAACAGCGTGGGGCAGACGTGCAGGTCTGTGGGTCTGGGCCTCTGGCTGCCCAGGACCAAGAAACCCCATTGCAACTGATGGTGTTCAACATGGCTCAATTATCCACTTAAAGTCTAAGAAAGATTAGAAAGGGCTCTAGATCCCAAAAACTGAGCCATGGCAGCTTCCAAATTGTGTAAACAAAACGGGTCATTGTACAAAGAAAGCATGGCATCCCGGTCACATTCAAAATGGCACCAGTGGACTGGCGGCAGGCAGTGTAAGCTGCAATCAGGCCAGTTCCTGAAATCTCAGAGAAGACTCAGTAGCATGTGATTGATTTTAGATCTCTGTTTACTTTAAACAAAAAGAAACAAAGATGGTTTCTTAGTAGCAGCATTTTCTTTGGTGTACTCTGTTTGCTGGCCATGAACAGAGAAGCGGTCCCTTTAAGAGAACTTACTGATTTGCTGTAACTGAAAAAACTATGTGGCAAGAGAGTGAGAGTATTTTTAAAAAGTTCTTTTTTTTAGAAAATGATTAAGGATTCACAATAAAACAGATTCAGATTATAAGAAAACCTGCAAATGGGTTACAATGTGTGTAAAAGGTACATAGGCTTCAGAGAGAAAAGAGAGAAGGTAGAGAAAGTCTTTAAAAAGAGAAATAGAGTAATAAAAATATAATAAGCTTCATAAAGATGGAAAATAGACACAAAATCTGGATTTTGGTTGTTATTTTGCTTTCTTTTAATTTTTAACTGTTATTGAGCTAACTGCAGAAAGACAATAGATTGCAAATGCAAAGGCTACTAAGCTAAACAAGAATATATATTTTAAAGGTATTTTGATTTTAAAATTTGTGTCTAAGGATTTATTGATTTGGAAGAGTTCTGCTTTTGTTTCCACAGAAGATGAGAACCTGTGGATTGCTTCCAGACAAATATGGTTTCATCGACCAAGACCTCCTGTAAAAACCTCTGATGGGAAGAGATGGCCATATCAGCTGCAAGACTGCAGATTATGATCCAATCTTAACAAACTGTGATATTTTCAACACCCCTTAATCAGCAGGAAATAGTAATGGAAAGCTACACTCAAATTCCCCAAATATTGTTTCTAAATGTTTGTTTTCATTATAAATGGTTAATGGTCATAGTCAATCTCTTTCTAAGAAGAAAAAGGGGATATGTTATATGAATGATTTTTTTAAAAGAATAGATTATTGAATTTACTTATCTCAGGAAATCAGCTGTTAATCTCAAAATGCTTTATATTGGTATGGATTTTGGTTTATTGATACAAATTTAAGGTCAATTTTCTTATGCTGTATGTATTTTTCTTTTCTTGTTTAAGGTCTGATGTTCATGTAACTGATTTAAAATTGTAATGTATTATTAAGAAATGAAGGTTACTAGTCACCTTTTATAATCAAACTTATAGTTAGGTTAGTTAGGATTTTTAGGTATACAAAGATATATTTCAATTAGGTAGATAATCTTCAAATACTTCTAAGACCTACAGAATATGACATTTAAAATGTTTTAAGAACTTAGACTTTCCTGGACAGTGAGACAGGTCTGCTCCTGGCAGCACTGACATACTTCAAGAGAAAAATGGTCATTGAAAAAACTCCATGTGAAGTCTACTTTCTTTGTGGCAATGGTTAGCCACTGGACAAGAACCTGTTCTTGCATTGCCTGCTTGACAGTATTCTGTCTAAACTAGATATGTAGGCTCCATAGGAAGGTGACCTCTGAACTTTGAAAGAACAAGACAAGATAGTCCTTCAAGTTCCTGCTTTGAAGAGAAAACTGGCAGGCATTCTTCAGGACTCAAGAAGAAGCGACTGATGAACTGTACCAAAATGGACAGAGAAGATTTCCTGCTTCATCAAAATGAAAAGAGACTCTGGGCCTGTAGTCTTAAGATGGATGCCCCAACTTTATAAAGGAACTTTGGGTGACTGTTCAGGCAGATAGGTGTCATCTCTGTCATTTCTATATTTTGGAAATTGCTTGCAAATTCGGGTTTACTTGGGTAAATATATCCTTCTGTGGTCTTTGATGTAGTTGAAGATTAGATAGTTATAGGTATATTTTTTCTTAGAAATTTGAAAGGTATATTGTATGTGAAACTTTAGATTCATAAAGATAAGTTAGATGATAGAGTATTTTCTTTAATTTTGCTAAACACAAATAGACTAGATATTGTAACTGTAATTCTTGCTTAATAACTATTTTGTTATATGTAATTTTGCTATGTTAAAATTGAAACTTTACTTTCTGATTAGACAGAACGGGGGAGGTGATGTGGAAATGCCTTTCTGTATGCTGTAAATATCAATCTTTAAATGAAAGAACTGTTGTGGCCTATGACAGGCACCATAGGAAAAGTAGGAAGATAAATCAGAGCATAGGTAGGAGAAGTGGGGTGGTGTCAGACAGACTGATCAAGCTGTCCAAGGGGCAACATGTAAGGAACACAGGTGCAGGTGAGCCATTGGCCACGTGGCTGACAGATTAATAGAAATGGGTTAATTTAAGATGTAAGAACTAGCTAGCAATGTGCCTGAGCCATAGGCCAAACAGCATAAAGTTAATATAAGCATCTGAGTCATTTCTGGGGGCCTGAGCAGCAGCAGTGGGTGGCTGGCGCAGAGGTTATGGGTCTGGGCCTCTGGCTGCCCAGGACCAAGAAACCCCATTGCAACAAGAAAATCTAAAGAAGAATTTTCAGTTTTACATGGAAACACAAAAAAGCCATGATAACTATAAACTATCCTGGATGATAAAAGATTTGCTAGAGATATCAGTATCCAATATCTGTACTATAGAACTATAGTAATAAAAATCAGCTTTGCATTGGCCTAAACACAAGTTAAAAAGTTATGTTTGTGTCAAAATAACTTGATCCATGAATAAACATCTATGTCAATATCCATGTCAACACATACACTGCTCATGTGAAGATACGATATTCATGAAAAACATCATTATTGGTGTGCAGAAGGGTATCCTGTAATTTCATTAGGGTCTACTGCCACAACTAATAGGATTCAAGAGTCTCATGTGGCCTAGAAGTTGTTTACATCTGTAGTGGGATAATGTTGTTACATTGTAAATAATTTCTGCCCCCTCTGGTTTAATAAAAATGCTGACTGACCAAAGGCAGACAGGAAGTGTGGGTGGGCATATCAGACTAAGAAAATTCTGGGAACAGGAAGAACAGAGCAGAGATGCCAGAGAAGACAGCAGATGCAGAGGACAACTATGCTGCTCTGAGATAAGGTACTGTGCTGCATGGCTGAGCAGGATAAAAATCATGGGTTAGTTTAAGAGCAAGAGCTAGCTTAGGCTGATCAGCACAAAATTAATACAAGTGTCTGTGTACTTCTGTGGGACAGCAGTTCAGAAGTTCAGGGCCAGATCCAGAAGTCTGGGTCAGAAACTTAATGCTACATATGCCTATACCCAAGAAGTTTTATTTGCTTCCTGTATTACACTAACTGCTTTAAATAGTTAACATGTATATAGTGTTTGAATGTATTGGTGAATGAGTATGTCAAAGTTATTTGTCTATGATGTTCATACAACTCCTTTAGGTTTCCTGGAGATGAAACACATGTTCATTGTGAGCTATATAAGGTGATTGCAAGACATTCAACTAAAGTTTATGAAAAAAAGTAAATTTTCTGATTTACAGAGTCCTCTATACAGCCATATATTACCTTTGTAAAAATGCCTGATGCCAGTTTAAGTCCCAGACAGGACAAGATTGTGTTTCAAATGTCTAACCTCTAATGAATAAATATTGGCAGCTAGTGGACACTCAGAAAGGCAGGGCCAATGTTAGTAATCAGTTTGGCTATCCATTGGTAATTCATGCAGCAGAGGATGTCACTAAATTCACAATCATACTAGCAGGACATATTTGACTCAGTGCTTTTAAAAAATTCAAAAAATAAAATGAAATTTTAAAATTACAATTATATGTGTATGTATGCATGTGTGTATGGTATATAGGTACCCTACCAGTTTTTGTGTATTGATTTTTTTTCCTGCCACATTGCAGTATGTGTGTTTCAGGTGTTGATGCTTATTGGTAGAATTGTATGGTTTTATAATTATAAACATATCATCTACAGATATATAAATATATATTGTCTATCACTTATGTCCTTTGCGGAAAGTCATCAATAAAGATGTTCATTAAGTTTTGTATTTTGTAATTGAAGTATTAGAATATAAATTGTACATAATTCTCCCCAGCAACTCTCTTGGTCAAGGATGTGTGATTCTCACGGACCACAAGTCCAACTACACTAACTTTCTTGTTATCTATCTGCTCTTCTGAGTTGGCTTCATGCCCATTGGAGATTTTCTATGGTTTGTGGAATGTGTTTCTCTGTGTCTGAGTCTGGAGGGAAGTTGAACATGATGAAAGGCTAAGAGACATTTACTTTTTAGGATGATGTATATGGTGTTCATGATATATATATATATAAAGAAAAACTGCAATTGTTATAACCATAGAATTGTTTACTTTATTAAAGTTTTTGAAATAATTGTAAGCTTAAATTTGATTCTGACCATGAAGAATTATCATCATTACCAATGACAGTGCATGGGCACTAATCATGTACAAATTACAAGTCTACTAGTCCCTTAGGTGTCACTGTAAAATTCCCCAATATCTCCATATTACCAGAGTCATAAAAATGAGTTTTTCTTACCTGTAGAGAAAGGCATGAAGTAGTTACTTTTCCTAAAGTTTCCATTTTCATCCAGAAAATGGCCAGGGTCAAACATCTCTGGATTGGGGAATTCCTTGCTGTCATACAGCACTGAAGACAGTGATGGTAGTATGGTTGTTCCCTATAAGTACCACACAAGAGACAGAAATTTACAGAGATGACAGGGTGGTAAAAGGCATAAGAGAAATAACATTGTTCACCAGTTCCTCAATAGATGAAGTATAAAGCAGAGAAGAGAAACTTCAACAAACAGAACATGTAAGGAGCAGAGCAAAGTCTGAGATCAGACACAGTGATGTGGCTAATGTGCCTCCAGTGATATTTAAACTCAGCCCCTGGCTGTTTAGCAATAGTGCTTCTGAGTATATTCTTCCCTGCATATTTGGACATGTGTGTTTCACTACCTGCTGCTCTAGTTCATCAGGTGCTTTTTATGAGTCATCTAGTCTTGATATCAAATAGAGAGCTGTAATGTATGTGAATGGAATAAGAAAAGATTATTTCATACAAGCTAAGTCTAGACACACAATATGGCATGTTTTCTCTCACAAATATAATTCAGATATAGATGCAGATCTCACATGCCATGAAAGGAAGGGTCTATGTTTATATATAGTTTCCAGTATATATACACATGTATACAAGCATGTGTGAGACTATTTTTTTTGTAGGAAAAAGAACTAATCAAACAGGACAAGTAGCAATAAAACTCATTTTTTAATGCATCTTTCTGTCTTGTAATACTTCCCAGCACATCCTCTCCCCTTTCCATTCCTTTTATCCTACCCCAGCCTACCCACTCCTAGAGATCTACTGTCCCTTTGTTTCCTTTTAGAAAAAATTCATGTTTCTCAGGGCTATTAACTGAACAAGGCATAACAAGATGCAATAAGACTAGGTAAATCCTCCCTTATTGAGGCTGAATAAATAAACAGAAGGAAAAATATACCAAGAACAGAAAAAAAATCTTCCAAGGATACCCACACTGCCACTGTTAAGAAAGAACTAAAATATACTCTCTGATGGAAACTACTTTCTAGTGCAGACCCATGCAGGTTCCATTGCTGTTTCAGTCTCTGGGAACCTTTATGAATTCTCTAGAGCATTAACCCAAATCTTTTCTAGTTAATTATGTGAGATGTTTTCTCCTAGTATCCTTGACTCCCATGATTCCTACAATCCTTGTTTTTGCTGCTCCAAGGGACTTCTCTAACTAATGATTGGCTGTGTTTCGCTGCATCTGCTAACATTACCTGACAGAGGAAGCCTCTCTGTTGACAATTGAACTATGAGTATAGCAGAATATCATTAAATTATGTTTGGTTTGGTAAGTTCTGTTTAGTTTTAATCTGATCTCTGGGCCATTTAACTGTTGATTCCTGTTTATCCAGGACATGTTAGTCCTGGGCTCTCTCTACTGACATGGGCCTCAGTTAGACAAGCTATTGGTCAGTCACTTCCACAAATTCAGAGCAACCTTAAACTAGAACATCTTTTAGGCAGTACATATTGTAGGTCAAAAGTTTTGTGGCTGAGTTATTGTTCTTGTCCTCTCTTTCCCCAGAAGCCTTGCCTGGTTATAGAAGACAAATAATTCAGGGTCCTTATCCACCATTATTAGGAGTCCACACTAAGGACAGCCTCATAGATCCCATGGAGCTACCCTTGCCTAAGATTTCACAATGATCCCCAAATTCTACTCAATTTCAGCTTTCTTGAACCATGCACTTTTCTTCCATCACCCCCTCCTCACATGATACCTCCTGCTCCCATTCCAAAATGCTAACAGTATCCAAAAAATCTATTCTTCTTCCCCTTCACAGATCCATGTGTCTCCCCTTGAACACCCATCCCACTTGTTGTTTTGCCTTTCATGTCTGTAGATTATAGCATTATTATCTATTATGTAACAGCTAATATCCTTTTATTTTATTTATTGAAAAAAATAGCTTGTTTGTTTTTTCTAAAGCTAGGTTAGATTAATTGGAATATTATTTTTAAGTTTATGCATTTTTATATAAACTGATTATACTCCACTGAGTAAATTAATGACATGTTCTTTTTCAATTTCTTAGTTGAGGGATATCTACATGGTTTTCAGTTTCTAACTATTATGAACAAAGCCTAAATAAACATAGTTGAATAAGTGTCCTGTGGTAGGCTGGATCATCTTTTGACTATATGCCCAAGAGTAGAAAAGTTGGGTCTTGAGTTTATTGATTCTCACTACTATGAGAAACTGCTATATTAATTTCCCTAGTAGTTTTGAAACTTTGAACTCAAACCAGCAGTGTAGGAGAATCTCCATTGATCCAAATTCTTGCAAGCCTAGTTATCATTTCTGTTATTAATCTTAGCATATTGTTAGGCATTAGATGAAATCTTAAAGTACTTTTCACTTGCACTTCCCTTATGACTCAGGATGTGAACATTTTTCCCATATGTAAGCTTCTCTTCTGTCCTGTTGAAGCTGTCCTTCGCAGTATATTAGCTTCTCAGTTTTATGAGGTCTGATATATTAATTGTCTATCATAGTGACTGTGCTATTAGTGTTCTGTTTAGGGAATTCTAAATTGATCCAATGTATTCAATGTTATTCCATGTTTTTTCAAGTATCTGGTTTAGTTTGTCTAGTTTAATATTGAGATCTTTGATCCATTTGATGTGGGACATTAGACATTCCTTTCCCACTTTTTTCTATTTACAATTTAGTTGTATATAAGATCACAAATTGTTATACTATACATAGACCTCACTACTAAAAAAACACAACTTATATCTCAGTAAGTTCCTTAGGCAACAACTTAATCAAATAAAAGAAGTTTCTAAATTATCTGAAAATATTGAATTTGTCTGGTAAATATTGCAGATATATTGATCTGAACTGATGTTACTGTGCTTTTATATAAGTATATATTTGGTCAGTAATCATTTCACAATATTTTTGTAAATTTAATCTGTCCTCTGCATGAGTCACGAATTGATACCATAATTTACATTTTTAGTTTTTTCATTCTTTTTTATATAATGTTTTGTGTAATGCTTTTTGATGTTCACCAATTACTTCAATAGTAATTGTAACAATAAGGAAGGAAAAATTATTAAAAACAAAAGTATAATTAAAATTTTAAATAAAAAATAAAATAAGTAGAAATTAAATTTTACAAACATTCTCATATAATTTATTGGTTTTAACTTGTAAAATATACAAGTGTAGGTTAAAAAAGCAGTAAACGTCATGCTTAAGTAAATTGTTTCTATAAATCTTGTCTGAAAATAATATTGAGAATATTCATGATTCAGTCAAACTCAAAAATATTTGCACACTGTATTAGTGAAAAGAAATCATTATGAAGAAAAAAACCAAAAATCAGAAAAAGTATATGTCTTTTTTATTACTTGATGAATGTAAGATATATGTTCCTTACAATTATTTCATGATTTTTTTCCCTATGATAAAATTTACAAAATGTCTTTGATTAATTTTGTCACAAAATTGGAAAATACACATGGAAATATAAAGACTCAATTTTTATCCACGAAAAATTTGACAGGCATAGCATATGTTGAAATATCACTACTATGTCTTTGCCCACTGTAGGGCTATCTTCCTGATTTTGAAGCAACATAAGCCACCTAAAAGAACAGTGTGACACCAAGGACTGAAGCCATACATATGGGACTATCAAGGGCACAGAGGTGCAACACAGAAGAGACAATCTTACCTTGGGGATGAGATAGTTCTTGAATTTAAAGTCACGGGTCATTTCATGGGGCACACTGACAGGGGAGATGTCACTAAGTCTCTGAACCTCACACAACATGGCATTTGTGTAGGGCATGTGCCTCTTGTCCTGCATGCAGGGGCTGCGTTGTCTGCCAATAACACAATCAATCTCTTCCTGTACTTTAGCTGTTATAAGCAATAGCAAATGTTGGAATAAGAGAAAACTACTATGTTTCTCCCAATAATATATGGACATTTGGGGCATAAAGAACATTCCTCAGCATCACTATGAATATATATGTCATGTCCAATACTAAATATACACATATTGAAATATTACAATATGGATTTATGCTACTATCCTGTTATGGTAGCTAATATGATTCATAATCATAGATTAATTGTTTGCATCTATGATAGCAAATGCTATGTGATATAATTTGATATTCATAATATAAAAATAATTAAATTAATTAGATATTATAAACATTAAAGGTAGATATGAGAAATAAATTGTTATAATTCAGTATTCATTTTAAGGTTATGTATACATATTTTGTGTACATCTGTACAATTTTATTTCAATTATCTTATTAGTCAGCACTGAACAAGTTCAACACTGAAAGCTACTTAGAAACTAATTTGTATCTTAAGTATGAACCTTTTTTTTGTAAACAGTATACATAATATTTAGCAAATTACTGTATGGACAAAGAAAATATCAGTTTCATCTACATCATGTTTATAGTGCATATCTACAAATAAAGAACACAGAAACATATCACACATGTAAGTAAACATATACACATGTATCCCTTCACTTCTCCAATAAAAGATTCTAGATTATCATACTTAGTAATACAAATACTCTTATGAAAACAGTTGCTGTTTAACAAAAGTTTAACTCCTTATCACAAATATTAGAGTTAGGTTTTATTACTGATACATTTTTGGAATAATATATACTTTTTAAACTTTATTTAATACTTTTTCAGTTTGTGAGTTAATATTTCTTCTAAGTGTTTAAGTGAATACTTCAACTCCTGGTAGAAATGCTCAGTTGATGAGGGATACAGATCACACATTACGTCTCTTTGTTTCTTGTTCTCTTTCATGCCTAAACCACCTAAGGATAAATACAGAATCTGCAGTAACCTAAATCTGGTGCCCAGAAACCTCTCTCTAACTGTTAACTTTTTGCATTGACTTGGCAGATATCTGGAATTAATGGTTTCCTGGTATGTTACAGTAGACAATAGATGGAGAACAGTTCCAGTTTATAAAGAAATAAATTAGGTAATAAATTTACGCTAGGTTGAGAGATCTACCCTTCCATATTTATCCACACTTAAGAACATCAGCTTCTTTTGTGAATTGTGATACAGTGACAATGGGAATAATTTATTTGAGAATTGGGAATAATTGGTCTCTAGTTCCCAACTGCACTATGTTCTTAAATATATTAGTTCAAAACAAGCCCCATAGGGAGACTGAAGAGAGACAGTTACTGTTTTCTATCTCATAACAATACTTCAGGGATAGGTTAACCCATCATCTTCCAGGTTCCCTTCTCTCTTATCCTCATTACTGTTGAGCTGTAGTTATATATGCTAAAGACTTCTTGAATTTTTGTCTGTTGTCTTGTTGTTTTTCCCTAAATAAATATATTTCATAATTATTTTGTTATTACAGTGTACACTGATACATGATGGAAGGTGTGTTTCATAATTGCTAAACACCTGTTTATATTTAAAACTAAATCTATAAAAATTTATTATATGTAAAAGCAAAAATTTTGTTATACTTCAAAAAATATTGCTCAATATAACTTTTATGGAATATAATAAAACTCCATTACACATATATACATATATATGGCATAAGAACTTCAACATCCATGAGAAACAATTTGTAACACTTCACAGAATGTAAAACTTTAGAGAAAAATGCATTAAATACTAAGATTACTCATTATACTTTTGTGACATGAGTTTTCTTTACTCTATTTCATAATTGGATTTATCATAATAAATAAAGTGACCACAAAAATAATCTACTCTGAAGGCCTGAATTTGTGGAAACAAACAATATGCAAACACAGCTCAATTTGTGCTTTTTGTGTGTACAAAAGATTACCTGCCAGGGATCTCAGACAAAATGAACTTTTTATGGTTTCATTTTTTCAGCTAGAGTCTCCTCATTTTTTCTCTCATCTTCTTCATTAGAGTCTATGAAGCTATGTTAAATACTGAAATTTTGAATAAAACATAAGGCACTATCTATCTTCCAAGCTTCTCCCTGGAATGCTGTGGATCACCATGTTATCCTCACCTGTGACTTGAGGGTACTTCAGCAGCAGCAGGAGAGCATGTCTCAGTGTTAAACTTACTGTTTCTGTCCCACCAACAAACAGATCAAACAATGTTATAATCAAGTTTTCAACTGTGTAGTTCAACTTCTGATTGCGATTTTCCTAAGAACATTTTAATACAGTTATCTAATAAATTTTCTTCTGACATATATAACTACAGTTAAATATACAAGATTTGACAACTCTAGATTATTGATAACACAGAAATTAGATTGTACAGCAGTGTCTGAATCTATTATATCATTTCAAGACCTTGGTGTAGATAGTCTAATCTTCATTTTCCATACTCATATTTCATCTTGTCAAAACTGCATTTCTAGGATTATTCCCTCCTCCGTCTCTTTCTCTGTGTGCGTGTGTGCATGTATGTGTTCATCTGTGTATATGTATACAATGCTTGACATTTAAGACTGTAGAAAATATGAAGAGAAACCGATTTTGTTTATTGTCTATTTTCTCTCATTAAAACATATATGTTTGAAGAATTTATGTTTCATCTTATATGGACATAGGAAACTCGATATATAAAGATAGGCTATATTCTAAAGAGAGTAAGAATATTGACAAGCACATGAATATAATGCTTCATGTATACTCTGTTACATCACATGGGAGTTTGCTGTAGTGTACACTGTGAAGATTTCTCATTCAGATTGATCTAATAAAAATGTGATTGGCCAGTATCCAGGCAAGAATTATAAGTGGAACAACCAAACTAAAAGCATTATGTAAAGAATGGCAGAGCTTGAAATACACCAGCCACCAAAATCAGGACATGCTTAAAATGACTTAGAAATCCATAGGCTAATGTGAAAGCATAGAGTAGAAATATGGGTGAATTAAGTGGATGACTTAGGTAGTAACAAACCTTAAGTACTGACTATATATAAGTAATCTTAAATCTTTGTGTAGGTGTGAGCCAGAAACATCTTCCTATAAACAGTGTCCAAAGATCTTTGTTAATCAATATAAGACATTAAAATACTTTTAAAAATAGATTATAGTCACACAAAAATTGAACCAACTGAAGCATTTTAGTCTCACAGTCTCATGCCACCTGCAATGTGAAGATATGCATCCCAGCTACTGCCTATCAGCTTAGGAGCTCCAATATCATGCTACATTGTGGGTTTAGGGATTTTTCTCATGCAAAAATAAATGTTTACAGATACATAGTTAAAACAGTTTCAGACCAAAAAACAAAACAAACAAAATTGCTTTTAACATTACAGTGAGTTAAAAATATATGTAGGCTTGAGAAAAGAAAAAATGTAGAGAAAGTTATTTAAAAAATAATGGAATAATAAAAATATTAGAAGCTACATAAAGATGGAAAATAAACAGAGATTCTGGATCCTGTATGGTTTTTATGGTATGTTTGAACTTTTTGGCTGCTAAGAGACAATGGATTATAAAGTCTGCTAGATTCAACTAACCTATATATTATTATAAAGATATCTTGACTTAAAAATTTAAGACAAAAGATGTTGTCACGTTAGGGGAGAGGTTATAGTTTTATTTTCCCAGGAAATCAGAGGATGTAGATTTATTCTGTGTTAAAGAAAATCAGGTTTGATCAAGGTAGACACCCTGAAATCTTGATTACAGACATAAAAATAAATACATAGAACTATAATGCTCAAACACATAAAAAGTCACTTTTTGCTGACTTTTGTACAACAGTCTATAATTGTATTGATTCAGATATGTATGCTACTTTAAAAGTATATTTATTTTTAGAGCAAAGGACCAGCTACCAATTAAAAGAAATGGTCCAAATGATCCAACATTGAAAACAGCTTCAAGGCTGCTTGCTGAGTTGACTCAGGCTCACAGACTACTCCAGCTAAGAATTAACATCATCCTAAATTTTCTCAGCATCCACAGATTGATATTGCCCCAAATAAACAGGAAATATTTGAGAGAACTAAAATCACATTTTTGAGAATGGGTTATGGATGTTTATTTTTAATTAAAGGAATATAGGCTAAAAACTGTTACTGATCATAATCAGGAAAATCTAAGCAATGAAGTTAAATTCAAAGATTTCTTTCTAGAGAAAACAATGAGGCTCAGATATAGAAGTGATAGGGTAAAATGATAGAATCTACTTTTAAACCAAAACATCAACTACTTACTATTCCTAAGTATTTTATATTATAGGTTTTGTATAGTGATACAAACTTGAGTTAAAGTATATGTTTCTATTCTTATTTGAGTCATTGTGTTTATGCAATTCATTTAAAATACAATGTATAATTAAAAATAAAGATTAATAACCATTTATAATTATTCAGACTTACAGTCATGCTAGGTTTATTTTCAAGGCCATACATAGATACATTTAGGTAGGTGGTTTTCCAACACTTTAACGACATACAGAATATACTTTAAATATGATTAACAACCTAAGTCTTTTTATGACATTGAGACATGTCTTCTCCTGGAAGCATCAATCTACATTAGAGAAGGTGATGAGAATCAAAACAAACAAACAATAACAACAAAAACAACAACAAACCTCCAAATGGAGCTGGCTTTCCTTTTCACCCAAACTAGCCATCAGCGCAAAGAAAAACCTTTGAATTAAATGCTGGTATTATACTGTCCAGAGTGGACTAGAAGGATGTAAAATAGTAAGTTACATGCTTGGCTAAGACAAAGTAGAACAGCCCTTAAAAATGCTCTGCTTCTCCTAAAAGTCTGTCCAATATCCTGGGACAGTGGACCAAGGATGGATGCCTCAGCACTGCAGAGAAACGTTGGTTAACTGTTCAGATATCCTTACTCAAGTCTTTGGTGGTGTTGCAAACTAAATAGTAATCTGAGTACTCTGAGTTGACTATTTGGGAAGTAGCTGCGAGGGCAGTACAAAGACTTCCATTTACAGGGATTAAAACAAGTCCTCCAGATCTGAGTTAAGTAGATCCTGGATGTCTTTAAGGCATTCATTACTAAATTTTCCATTATTTATGGGAGAAAGATTTTATTTAGTATAATAAGAAAAATGATATAATTCAAGCTATCTTTTCTAAGACTCTATCAAGAAATTTCTCTTAAAATATTTTCAGAGTTTTATAGGCTACACAGTCATTACTGAGCTCAAAATTTTTAAATGAGATAAGAATCACATCTATAAAGATTACATTCCCAGTCAAGATTCCCATTCTGTTTGGGAGTCAAGTAGCAAAATTATCTATACAATAAGGAAGAATTTATGATGTATTTGTACAGACAAAAGAATAAATCATGAAAACAGATTATGATTATAAAGGGAGAGCAATGCAGTTGACAAACTATAAGATGGTTACTACAGGATTATCAACAAGGAAACATCTTTAAATGTTGAAACAAATTTAGAGATAAATTATTATTATTATATTACTATTAATTTGATAATGTTTTATAATAACTAGATAGTCTCCATTGTATATATTATTGTATGCCAACACTATTGAAACCACTAGCCTTCCCTGTATTTATACCTGCCAGATAAAGAAACTTACTTATCTCCTTTTGAACAAAGCATTATGCCATTTTCTTAGCATAAACTTGGCATTTATTATGTTCAAATTTTTACATATTTACTCTAAAGAATTACTTTTAAAAGCTAATAATTACATTTATACACGTTGAAATACATTTTGAGATACAGTGTTACAGTTGTGGTGCTTATATCCTGTCAGTAAATACTGCTGTATATTGGCTTTAAAGATGACTCAACAAATGGCACTCCTGCATGCTACTGGGAACATGAGCACTGTAATGAGAGACTACTCCTAAGAGAATAACCTCTTATTAATATTTTCTTAAACCAATAATTTATTAACTATATCATAATTATTCATCATAATATCTAGAGATTAGCAGAGAATTTGCATTTCAGTAGAGATGCTTCTTTTCACTGCAAAGAGAAAAATCAACACTTAGTATAATTGTAAAGAGTAACAGACTCTGGGATATACACTGCCAGTTATAACATGTATAATAGAACCATAACAATTAAGACTCAGGGTACATCACAGGATATGGGAGAAAATATTATAAGAATCAGAAATAAAGGAAGTCTTCTGAAAGATGGATCATTCTAGATATGACAAGGAAGCTCCATGCAAGACATCTCAGAAATACGGAAGATGTTATAGGACTTAAAGAATGATAGTATCAATTAAAATTATGTTGATGAGAAAAATGGCATGGAAGCAGAAGCCTAGAGAATAGGATGCAGACAAGTAAAAAACTATGGAATAAGGAAGATATAGTATTTCCTGGTGTTAGGCACCAGAAAAGATTATCCAGTCTCAATTTATTACTAAAATATAAATGTACAATTGATATTAAATGGTCTCATCTTATTGAATTAACATATTTATCTACTTGTGCTTACCTTTTTAACATTAAAAATGAAAGTACAGGGCCATGAATTTCAAAGCAAGCTTGGAGCATGATAGGGGTTATGGTATATAAACAATTTAAAAAGATAGATTAGTGACTTTACTTGAATACAAACATCAGGAGTTAAAAATCAAAATATTTTGCAGTGGTATGGATTTTGAGTTATTGACATGAATTTATGGTCAATTTTGTTGTGTTGTATGTAAGTTTCTACTCTTGTGTAAAATATGATATTTATATTACTCATTTAAAGTTGTAATATATAATTAAGAAAGGTAGAGTGTCAACTATGATAATCAAATTTATAGTCACGTTTGTTAGTTTTTATGTATACAAAGATATATTTCAGTTAGGTAATCTTCAAACACTTCAAAAACCTATATAATATAACATTAAAATATGTTAAGAACTTTTCTGGACACTCAGACAGGTCTGCTCCTGGAAGCCACAACACACTTCAAGAGAATGATTGGGATTGAAGCAACTGCATACAGAATTTACTTTCTTTGTGCCAAAGGTTAGCTATTGGACACAAATCTGTTCTTGTATTGACTACTTCACAATATGCTGTATAAACTGGACATGCAGGCTTCATCAGTATGTGACCTTTGAAATTTGGTGGAATAAGCCAAAATGGTCCTTCAGGGTCCTGCTTTGCAGAGAAAACTGTCAGACATTCTTCAGGACACAAGGAGAAGTGAGTGACAAACTATGCCAGAATTTCCTGCTTCACTTAAGGGTATGCCAGAGACTCTTGGCCTGTAAGTTGAACATGGATACCCCACCATTACAAAGAAACTTTGGGTGACTGTTCAGGCAGACAGATTTCATCTCTGTCATTTCTAGATTTTGGAAGTTGCTTGTACTTTCTGTTTACTCGGGCAATATTGTATCCATCTGTGGTATTTGATGTGGTTGAAGATTAAATAGTTATAGGTGTAGTTTTTCTTAGTTATTTTAAAAGGTATATTAGATATGAAACTTTAGACTTACAAGGATAAGGTAGATGATAGAATATTTTCTTTCATTTTGTTAAATACAAATAGACTAGATACTGTAACTTCAATTTTTGCTTGATGGTTATTTTGTTATATGTAATTTTGCTATGTTGATAGATAGACAAATAACTCAACTATCAGGAAAAAGTGTAATTTCTAGCAAAGTAACATACAGCTATTACACACTTCAAAAATCCAGAGATGGAATAGGTACAGAGGAAGAAACACCCATCCAACAAAAACAATTAAGAAGTTAGCACCTAGATCTATATTCATCCTTTACCAGTTTCCTTGACCCTAGATTAAGAGCATATTAATAACAGCCAGGGCAATATGTTTCTATGAGAGCCCAACTACCTACTAAAACAGGCTCCTACCGTTCCAACATAGCTGAATAGCTAAAAAAGACCTAACAGCAGGTGCAGAAAAATGATATAGGTACTTTAAAGAACATTAAAATTTCCTTGACATATCTGGAACATCAGAGTGCAAGGAATTGAAGAAACATTTTCATGACCTCATCAAGACTAAAAATAGAAATAGAGTAAAAAAAAATAAAAACCAAAAATGAAGAAAATCTGGAAATGAGGAATTCAGGAATTGGAAGAGGAACTACAAGGGTGAGCTTCACCTTAAAAACATGAAGGTAGAAGATAGCATCTGAAGTATTGAAGGTGTGTTAGATAAAAAATGGATATATCCACCAGTTATGGAAAATGTCACATTTGAAAAATATCATGACATAAAATATCGAGGAAATTAGGGACAGTAAAAAAACAAAAATCTCATAAAAGGAAGGATTCAGCCAAAAAAAATGCTAACTCAATCCCATTAAAAATGTTTCTACAAATATATTTGACCAGAAAAACACATCTCTGTAGCAAATAACAATGAAAACAGTAAATTTACAGAGCAAAGGAGGAATATTGAAGGATGCAAGGGAAAAGTATAAGTAAAATATAAAGGAGGACTATTAGAATTATACATGTCTTCTTAATGGAGTCTCTAAAATCCAAAGAGGCCTGGAACAGAATTCCTGCACATTCTAAGAGACCATATGTGCCAACGAAGACAGTCACTGCCAGCAAATATTTCAGTTTTCATAGTCAGTAATAAAAATGTATTCTGTGACACTCAAATTTACGCAATATTTACCTATCAATCCAGTCCTTCAAAAGGTGCTAGAACTAAAACCTCAGCCTAATGGTTAACTATACCTATTGCCATACAGAGAAAAAATGGTCTCAGACAACAAACATGTAGAGAAGATAAGCAAACATACCTATACACACTCCACCAACAACAACATCAATAAAATAACAATGATAAATGGTGGTGAAGTATTGGATATGTAAAAACAGTTTACCTGGAAATCAGAAGATAGAACTAAACCACATTTAGTCATAAATATCAGGAAGTAGAGACCCATGCCTTTTATCTCAGCACTCAGACATAAAGATCAGTAGGAATCACTGTGAGTTCAAGGCCACATAGCCAGGAAGAGGTGGCTCAAACCTTTAATCCTAGCATTAGGAAAGTTGAACGAGGAAGTTAGATACCTGGGTGAAGAAAGAAAGATAAAGCCAGGAGGAGGCCAGGGTTGAACCTTTGCCTTCAGCTGGTTTACCTTTTAGATGAGGATTCATAGGTTGTCAGTCTGAGGCTTCAAGAAGACAGGCCTGAGGATGAAAATTGGCTTTGACTTGTTCTTCTGTCTCTCTGATATTTCAGTTTTTCCACAATATCTGGTTCTGGATTTTTATTATAATACGAAATAGAATTTGTGCAATAACCAATTGATTAATCACTGATCTCTCTCAATATCAATGAAATCACATGTCAAACAAACAAGACAACACAGTGGATTGAAAAGAGATCCCATCCTTTGTTGCATCTAAGAAACAAGCCTCAACAGCAAGGACATTCACTTGTATGTCCTCAAAGTAAAGGTTGGATGAAGGCTTTCCAAGAAAAAATGGCCTTATAAGAAATCCCACTTAACAAGTTCATTCTGTAACTAATTAGAATTCATATCAAATTTAATTAAAAGAAATAGGAAAGTACAAGACATGCTCATCTGTAATAGGCCTTTTTTTGCTTCCAAATCTTGTTGTACTCAAGCCAACCAAGGATATTTTTTTTTATGTTGAAGCAGATAAAATATATATTGCCTATCTTGTAGCTAGTCTTAGTTTATTTTATTATGTCTGTATTCTAGACTTTCAGCATTGTGGTTCTCATGCTTGTAAATTGAAATTTGCCATAGCAGGTAAGGACAGTACAGAAACAACCTGAATTTAGAGGAGCATCCAAGATTTTTGAAAGTGAAGGAAGAGAGAAAATGAAACTCCCTATACTGTACATTGGTTTAGATGTAATTATACCCTATCACAAAGATACAGAAAAGTCTGTAAAGAGAAAAATAACACCAACAATTAATATTAATGCCATGTAATTTGGAGAATGAGTGTTAATGGCTATATTGTGCTTTGTAGAGTGATATAGCATTTTGAAGCTAGAGACCTGGTAGGTACAGTGTTTGCAAATGCATTAGATTTTACCACAGTGTAACAAAAGTATGATGATGGGCAGTACAAGTTATTATTCTCTGTTGTTTTTTTTTAATTATACAGTACTATTAAATGGTTGACAGTTTAAGTGCAGTATCTCTATAAAATACCACTGGCTTCATTATAAATATTGACAACTTATCTTAAAATACACATGGAAATTAAGAGGATCCAGAATAGTCAAACAATCTAGCAGAAGTAAGTAACAAGATTGGAGGAACTCAGGATTCTGGATTTTAAATACTGTTAAAATGTTTCAATGATGCAAATAATGGACACTGAATCACTAATAAATAATATAAAGAAAGTTATACCTAATTCACATCAACAAAGTAGAATATTTATTATTAGTTTTTTCTTGTTAATGAGGGTTCCAAATAAATTGTGAAAAGTGTATTTCTTTTTAGAAATTATGCACTTCCAACAATTCTGACAGCAAACACAATAGATACCCATGTTGAACCCCACTAGGGCAAATTCATTGCAAATTATACTCAAAGCTTTATTCTTTCATAATCCAATCTTTGCCATTCTATCCATCATACATCCTTTAGGAATATTTTGTTAGTGTCTCAGTTGCAAATATGTCCACTTTTTTTAATCAATATGATTTTCAAGGGATCCACACATGTCAGATGATGATACATATGCTCAAATAAAGACAGATAAATTTATAATTTTTGACTAGATTAGAATTTATTTCATCTTATCTGCCTTTTGGACTGCCTTTATAATATTCAAGATTGAATTAGTTTCCTTTTTTGTTTTACCATTAATAACAGTGTCAATATACTCTTATAACTAACTCAATCATTTTCTTCAGGCATACTCATGCACAAAAAAAGCTAAATTGCTTTAGTTTTAAGAATCAGTGGTGAATTAGTAAGTATTTAATGAATAATAAAACACAAGAACAATACAATAATTGAGTAAATATATATTAATAATTTACCTGCTTTCTTTTTATTAGATAATAATCAATAAAATCCCTGGGATTTAGAGTATCCAATGTTTCTTCATGTTCTTTTATTTTCTCCAAAAGGAAATTTTTTATAAAAGTACAATTTTTAAAATATGTGTTATGTGTTCCTGGACAATAATCAAACAGAGCAGGGAAAATGATGCAAACCTGAAAGGAAATGTGAGAATTTGCTAAATGAGTATGCTGTAATGACACAAATAAGATATATTTATAAAGGATAACTGATTGAATTGCTAGATTGAGAAATGATTGAAGTTACTCTTAAGGAGGTTGAATAGTTAAATGTATAGTAATTCTATATTTTAGTAGAGAGAGCTGAGGGAAAAGTTTCTGTTCAGTTAATCAATGGTCACAGTAATATTCCCATGTTTATCTATATTTTTAATGTAAATTATATTCATATAAATTAACTAATGGCTCAAATAAACTCTTCTAAAAAGTTTAAATACCAAGTGATAAATATTATACACTTTCAAGGTAAAATAGAAGTATAAATATAAGTAATAAATATTGATAGATATTTATAAAAAAAAAAAAAACAAATCCTGAGATCCTGTTTCTGTCAACCATCTTCTGACATGCAGCAGCTATTTAGGATTGGGTGGGACTTAAAGATGCCCTGAAATCAATTGCACAATAGCACTGAAGAATTTCTCTATGATCACAGAATCATTTTATATTCAATAAGCAAGAAGTTCCAGTTCACACTAGGACAATTCTATGAGGATGTTAATGATCTATACCGTATTAAAGTACATATCTTCTCATTTTGAAATGACACCCTGTCATCTAGAATCCAAGCTGATCAATTAAACAATTGAATTATCACAGTGTTTCCTAACTGATTTTATTGTCAATAGTATTCTTCCTCCTTTGGGAGAATTTTCTTTTTATAATGACATAATCCTGCCTACTAATATGGTCAGGATTTGTTTAATTAATGAAAAGAAGACACAGAATTTACATAATAAATATGATTTATGAATGACTAATTACTCTTCTGGAAGTGAAGGTTATTTTATCCAAATATATGGTAGTAGTCAGTGAGAAAATTCCTGGATAAGAAAATTCTTGGATGAGAAAATTCCTGGATATTTGAGCCATTTTGGTATTTGGCTTTAAGTTTTGCTATTTGAAAAGCATTTAGTCTTCCATTTTAAATATTGTTTCTGTAATATGTTAGGCCTTTGTTATCTGGTCACCTCGTTTTATAATCTATATTGTATTTGACCTGTGATAAAGAAAGACTGTATTATGTACTCAGAAGGAAAAGAGATTTCTTTCACCTGAATCCAGAAGGTGTTCCGAATCTTGTTGATCTCATCCATTTTTTTGATTAAGTTAAGAAAATTCTCATCTGTATATTTATAACGATTTTGGAAAACTAAGGAGCAGATAACATTGCAGGCAGCACAGCCCAGGATGAAGGTGGGATCATAGGGTGAACCTGGAGAGTTGAGAAGAATGGTAAAATGCCATTAAAATAGATAAGTAGACATTATGCCTTTGATAACATGTTAAGGTAAGTTAGTATTATAATAATGAATATACTTAATGGCTAGAAATTTACATGGTAAAGGATAAATGGTGAAATCTAAGTTCATCTTTAATTTTATAAGTTAAATAAAAACAGATCATGTCTTAAATCTACTGATGCAGGCTTAAAATCAAGTGTATACTATCATCTGTAAAATGATTCTTAATTTTTTTAAGTTTTGACCTTTTCCTTTCTCTTTAAATACAACAATCAGGGTTAATGGTGTCTATAGTACAAATTAACATTTATTTTAACAAGATAGTACTAAAATATTGAGGCATAATATATTAGTTAAAAGCTTTCATGTATAAACTATCATATTAGGTAAAGTAGAAGCATATCATGCACAAAATACAGTATACCTAAAAACATTGAAATTCTAATATGGGACTAAAATGTAAAAAGCTTTAATAATTTCTGCTAGAGACTAAATATATCTTTTCTGAATTCTCCTCAGTATAATCAGAGTTTACATGTAATTATATTTTAAAGCTTCACTTCCAGGACAGAATATCCATTAAGCACACACAACATACTTATTGTTTTATAATTTCCCTGGCTCATTCAATGTGCAATGTACATGGTTTCAAGACTCCAATTTGGTATGTGGATATGCAATGTAAGAAGTCACAACTCCTTGATTAAAAAGTTTTCATTAAAATAATCAGGTCATTTTTATTTCTCATGAGTGTGGCACTTTGCCACTTGATAATCAGTGTCCCTTAGATGACAATAATTATGAGTTTCTAGTCTATTTTTAATATATAAGGCTATTAAAGTATTTGTTTGCATTGTGCAAGTTTTATCATAGAACAATCTACCAAGGTCAAGAAACTTAAGTTCAATGGGGTAACATCCTCAAAATTAGCTAAGTACTTCAACATAGACCATTCAGAGCCTAAAATCTAATGAATGACAGATTTTTTTTATACCTCTATAAGTGTGGTCTAATATCCAATGCTGGTGTTCATTAAATATAATGTAAGAACATCTCTATTACTTGATTATATGTGTGTATACCCTAGATGTCTTAATAGGCTTGATCATAAGTCATTTAGCATTTTTATATGAAAAACAACATGTTATTAAACTATTTCAGCACTTGCATACACATGAAGCCCATCTTGTTGATATTAGAAAAAAAATTGCTGCAGTAAATTCTTGAGGCATGGTATATTTGTCCTTTTAAGTGGCATCAATTTCAAGGTCCATATTTGCTGAGAAATAACCCTTTTGTACACTGTAAAAATATATCATTCTGGTTGGTTTCATAAAAAGCTGAATAACCAATAACTAGTCAAAATTTTTAGAAAGATAGTAGACTGGGAAGAAGGTAGAGATAATAGTTGTAGTAATATAAGAGGTTTCTAGCAGTCCTAAATAATCACACAAGTCTTATATTAATTACATGCTGTTTGCCCTACGGCTCAGACATATTACTTCCTAGTTCTTACTTTTAAATTAACACATGATTATCCATCTGTCTTCTTAGTTTTCTTAGACTAGTAGTTCCACCCTTAATTCCTGTTTGCCTTCTGACCAATCAGTGTCTTATTAAGCTAGTAGAAGGGACAATTATTTATAATATACAAGAGCATAATCTCACAGAATTTCCACTCTTTTTTTCTTTTTAAAAAAAAAACA
Organism: Phyllotis vaccarum; assembly: GCA_033318265.1. Classification (NCBI taxonomy): domain Eukaryota; kingdom Metazoa; phylum Chordata; class Mammalia; order Rodentia; family Cricetidae; genus Phyllotis; species Phyllotis vaccarum. The sequence goes on along the minus strand of JARWLC010000004.1, from coordinate 22,010,917 downwards.
TAAATGTGATTTCTTGTGTATAGTTTTTTGCTCACCATTCTCTATAACAACTTGTAACCAACACTGTAAACAAATATAAGCTTCCACAATTCATTTGGGGGAGTGTGGGCATAGTTCTTTAAACAACTTCCTGATAATTGAGGGTACTGATTATCTTATGGGGATTCTGAGAAAATTCAGGATTATGATCAACTTCTGAAAGAAGTATACTGTGGAGCTGGGTATTCTCGATCATCTCCTTGAAGTTGTTTTAGATTTAGATCACCGAGGAAGATGCAACAAAGGTGCTCTGAAATGCTGAGTATCTGGGTCATTTGTTCCCATCTGTGCTTTTTCAGAGAGTTCTTGCTGGATCAAAGCTGGTTTTGATTAACCCAGAATAAATCCACTGATGTGGGAATGTCTTTCTCTATGCTGTAAATCTCAATCTTTAAATAAAGGAGTTGTTTTGGCCCATGACAGGCACCATAGAAAATGTAGGAGGAGGAATCAGAATAGGTAGGAGGAGCAGGGTGGAGACAGACAGACCAAGCCAGAAGCCCAAAGGAGCAACATGTAAAGAACACAGGTGAGCCATGGGCTACATGGCAGACAGATTAATGAGAATGTGTTGAGTTAGGATGTAAGAGCTAGCTAGCAATGTGCCTCAGTCATATGCCAAACAGCATAAAGTTAATATAAGTGTCTGAGTCATTTCTGGGGGTCTGAGCAGCAGCAGTGGGCGGCTAAGGGGTCAGTTGTGGCAGGTCTGTGGGTCTGGGCCTCTGGCTGCCCGGGACCAAGAAATCACATTGTAACAATCCACAACCTCTAATTTTCTGTAGAAATAAAGAGAAAACCTCTTCTCCTAAGTAACATATTTTGACTTCAATTTTGAAATGCAGAAATGTATAAAATATATAGGTTTAATTGCACCAGAAGCATGTATAATCAAATTTTCTTTTAGAAGCTCTTGTCCTTCCTCAGCAGTTAAACAATTCAAAGATAACATAACATACAGTATTGAAATTTGTGATTTATATCTTTAATACTTTGTCTATCCATCCATGTATCCATCCACCAATCCACCCACCCACCCACCCACCCATCCATCCATCCATCCATTCATCCATCCATCCATCCATCCATCCATCCATCCATCCATCCATCTATCTATCTATCTATCTATCTATCTATCTATCTATCTATCTATCTATATCTACCTGTCTGTCTAATTTATCATCTAATTTACCTGTCTTTCTGTTTATCTGTCTCTTTGCTTTTCTATTTTTTTTTTTACTTTTAAAAGGAAAATTTTCTATTTCTTTTATGTATATTTTAAGCACACTGTATAGTTTTTAACCTTTTTGGAGATTTTTTTTTGTCTAAATCCATCTTTACAGTATATTTATTACCTTTTACTGACAATTTTTAATCTGTTAAGGAATGGTTAGAATTAAAGGCTCTGATATATTGGTTTGACCTAGGAGCTGAAAGAAACCATGTTTGATACTCTAACGTTGGGGAATTTTAGGGCCCACACTGTCACCAAAAAAAGCACAGCTACTAACTGCTCATAAACACCATTTAAATATTTTATAGCAGGGCCTTTTAAAAGAGCCACACATTATTTGGCACTAATGCTGAGTCAGAAAACATCTTGTAAAAGAAGTCACATGTCTACTTACCACAAGTAAACAGAACCCTCCTAAAAAAAAAAAATACTGCTAACAAGAAGCCATCTTTTCTATTCTCTTTTTCTGTAAGAATGGAAACCTTAAATATGTTATATGCAGCTGATTCTTGTATCAAGGATCTTCAGGAACTGGCCTTGTTTTAGCTTAAGCTGCATAGCGTACCACAAACTTGACATCTTTTGGCTCAAGCTAGCATGCCACAAAGTCTCCTTACCATGGCCAACTTCAGAGATACAGCTATAAAGCTATTTTTGGCTCAGTCTCTATGCTCTCAAAATTATTAAAGCTTTCTCGGGTTTTATGTGGGTATACATACCCTATGTTGGGACACTGTATTAAGCAGTGCTGGCTCTGTCTATACAGAAGACTCAGGCCAGCAATCTTAAATAATCACACATAGTCTTATATTAATTACAGGCTGAATAAAAGCATAATACAATAGAAACTATAGGAAGCAGAGAAAGCTTGGTGAACGTTATGGAGATGATATAATAAACAATTCACAATAAGAGCATTTTCATATGAAGTGTAGCATATTAAGTTATTTCAACACTTGCACAAACATGGTGTACTCTGAGTTAATAGTATAGAAATTTTTGAAGCAGTTATTTAAATTCTCTTAAGCTTAGTTTCATCTACCTCTTTAGATGGCATTGATATCACTGCTCTTATTGTCAGTCATCACTTCTAGATTTTTATAATTTTATTGACAATGACAAATTTTGACTTTTTTGTCACTTTATCAATGAGATAAGTAGGTTTTTGATTATAAATATTTGTTGTCAAATGTTTAGAAAAAATGTGATAATACAATTTTATGGAAAAGTTTTAGATTTCTGATGCAACACAGTTTCATCACTAAGATTGTAAACTTCTTGCTTTTGTGCCATCCTTTTCCAGTACAGGTACAAGAAACTCCTCAAATGGGTCTCAGTGGTAAAAGGGAAGAAGCAGCACTAAAATCTTGTACGAATAAGCAATGTTTCTCTGTTTGTATGTGTAGGGAGTATCGTTTGGAACAATCTCAGCAATGTTGACATCAATGTAATTAGTTCCTAATCTTGGAAACACAGAGAAGTCAATTCTTTGAACCATGGGTGGATTTGAGTTCCAGATTAACCTTGTCTACATACATGTACATTGGACAGTCAACCCTACACAAAAATCCTATTTCAATAAACAAAAACAAAATGTAAATGATCATCTATCATACATGTAAATTTAAAAAATTACATAGTAATATTTTAGAATTACAAGAATCAAATTGTATGAAAAAATGGATAAAAGAACACATCATTCTAATATGGAAAGAAAAGGTAATAGCACCAACTGCAAATGTGATAGGATCTGCTTACATAACTAAATTATATGAAATTCAACAAAGGTGAAGAAGAGGGCATGAGGAAACAAACTACTTTTGATATGCATGTTAAAAACAAAGTATTTTGATATTTAGAAAAATATATATTTCATGTTGCTATTTGAAGTGAAAGAAAGTATGACAAAAGCAAACCTGGGTGTTAATTTGTAACAGTGGAAGTATGGAGGAGAAAAAAATGTCAAGGTGAGGAAAGTCATAGTGAATGATCAGCCATTAGAAAAATATGCTCATGATCTTGTCCCAGCATTCAGTGAGCTTTCAACAATAAAATTTACTGAAAAGAAAATAAATATTAATCATTGCCAAACTTCACATTTAATACATTTAAACAAAAGACTGTTGTAGATATATTCTTTACAATAAATATCAAGATATTATATTACAGAAATTGTTAAAATGTATGCATTACATAGATAATATGATTAATTTTACAAGTAAAAAAAGTTACCAGATTCTGTGTTGGTTAGTTTTAATAAAATTGACAGAAACTACTGTCAGCATAAAACAAAAGGCTCAGTTTATTAACTGCCTCATTAAAATCTGAGGGCATGTCATCATGTTCTTTTCTCATTGATGACAGTATGGGAGGGCTCAAACTATTATGAGCATTCCCATACTTGGTTTGCTCATTTTTTAATAACAAGAATAAAACAATGATAAGATAGGAGAAAATAATTATTTCCTTTTATTCCTTGGAATAGTGAAATCACCATTATACTTTGTATTGAAGATGACCGCAACTTATGCAGAATATATTAAAGGTCACTTGATTTAACAAAATTGGACATCTGAACATAAGAAATTCTTTCAATTTACTTATGCTATGCCAGATATGTATCACATTATAGTACTCTAAGAAATTCTAAGTTATTAATCAAAGGATTCAAATGTAAGACTTTGAAGTTGTTACTATATATGTGCATGTCGTCATATGTAAAATATGATTGTCAGTTTTTTTAACTGTGTTTGAAAGAAGAAATGGTGAAACAAATTTAAATAGAAATTTAAGGAGATACTATTTCTTAAGAAGCAATAGATGATTAGTATTTGTAGTGTTAGCAAAGTAAAAGCCATTAATTTTTTTAACACAAAACCTTGTAAGGTGAAAATGATATGTAAGCCTAAAGACACAGAGAAAATATGGTAGAGCCAATTACACTTCACATTTTCAATTAAATAAATCATTTTAGTAATTTTCATGTGTACATACATTTCGAACATTTTTGTTGAACCATGTTTTATGTATAAAACAAAACAAAAAGTTGCACTTGAATAAATAACATTTAATACTGTATTGTAATCAGAGATATAATAATTGATGAAAATTCTGTTACACTCAACTGAGAAATGAAAATCATCATATGGCACACCATTGTTACCAAGAACAATATAAATGATACAAAGAGAAATCTTAGACACTTGAAGGAAGGAATATATACCATTTCTCATCAAGAGAGAAAAGGAAATGAAAAGAAAAATGAAAACTAATACTATCTTGTAAAGCTTCTTATGTTAGCTTAGTAGGAATTATTATTGATAATTAATATCTGGAGATATGTTATTGAAGATAAACAAATATTTGTCAATGTGCAGGACTACATAATGCATTGTAAAATATCATAGCTATGATAGCTCATAGAAAAAATGCTTTGAATAAATGGGAACAACATGATTCATACAGCCATATATAGACCAAGATATAAAAGCCATATTATGACCTTGCACTTACCATTGGTCTTTTTCAGTTCCTCCACAAGACACAATGCTTCCTCTTTAATGATATTTTCAATACTTTTTGTTCCCATTGCCAGGTCCCTAAGTGTCATGAGTAAAAAGCGCCTCATTTCTTTCCATGTACTTCCATTGCTAAAAGATATACCTAAAGAAATTGGAGGAGACACTAGGTTGTAGGTGTGAGAGATAGAAGAAGAACCATACAGGTAGCAAAACCTGTTCCAAAACCTATTCCTAAAGAGAAAGCATGACTTCTATTTTTCATCCTTCAGCTCACAATGTATACTGTTCAGAACAAATATAAGCACATACACACTTACCAAGGCCATTATTAACCTTATCAAATATTGGAATTTTTCCTCTTCCAGAAAACTCCTCCCCATGGTCAATGAGAGTTGCTTTAATTGTCTCATAACCATGCAACACAACATTGGGTTGTGTACCCAAATACAGAGTGAACACTGGGCCATAGGCTTTAGAGAACTAGAACAAAAAACAAAAAAAATAGTAAAAATGTCACTGGAGTTTCCATAGAGTCAAACTATTTGATTTGTAACAGTATTGTAATATTTTTATCAAGAAGATTTTTCATTGAAGTCAACATATACTTTACATTATGCTGATTATCACATCTAGACAACCTATCCTGTTTCATGGAATATTCCAGTGAGTTGATCCACTAAAGTCAAGCTATCACCCACTATAATATTTAAGAAGTCATTTTGTCAGGTTTTACAAAAAAAAGAGGTAAAAATTCCATATTCATTTTCAGGATTCTCTTTCAAATGAAGAAAGACTCAAAATTCACACTTCTTGATTACTGGATGCTCAAGCATCATTCTCATGCTAGCCCAATACTGACATAGACATGACTTAGTCAGAGAACTGCTGTAGAACCAGCTGTGAAACACTTGCTATTGAAAATGAGAGATTCTTTTATGAAAAGTGGAAATGTAAACTCTTGTGTCACCACAAGTTTTTGTATGCAGTTTTCATCTATTGTCACACAATTCTAAATGGTTGGAATCACAGAAGCTGCACCATAGCATACATCACATCTTAAAAAATTATTCTTACAGTGTAGCATTCTTGGCCCTAGGTTCAGGTTTTTGAAATCAAAGGAGATTGGGAGACCACATTATAAGCTAGGACACACTTTTTTTTAGCCTGTAATTCCTCTGTGAGTCCATGCCTATTGGTTTTTATTTCAAATAAGAATCCAGTTAGTTCTTCAGGATGAAGCATACATTACTAATCATAGACCAATTTATATCTAAATTTATGACACACTGAATTAAATATTCCTCACTCTTCATGCTTAGCCAAAATAGTAGAAATTTATTATAAAATTAGGATTTAAAGAACTAGAAAAAAAGCTTTAAATCCTGAGTATATTATAAAATGCAGTGCTCTAAATTCAATCTGAGACCTTGCTCATTACTAATTCTCAGAGCAGTAATAAGGGTAAGTGACAAAAAAGACATACAAAAGCCATTTTTCATATTACAGTCATTCTAAAAGAAATATTTTCTCTAATACTAGAAATTCATCAAAATAAGTGTGACTTATATTTCTGTTGTACACTACTGGAGGAGCATAAAACATACATACATTAATTAAGGATTGGTTGATATTCTTCACATCTATGTGGAGGAGATTGCCAATGATTGGCAGAGGAGTAGGTCCTGGAGGTAGCTTTCCATTCCCAGAGCTCTGTTTCCAGTATAAGAGGAAAAGCAGACAGGTCAGAATAAGCATAAAAACCACAACTGGATCCATGGTGACCCTTTTCACTGACACAGATGTGATCGGGCAGTACAGAATATTTATAATACAGCCATAGTGTTGACTTTTTATGTTGGAGCATCAATGATTAATCAACTAGGCACTATGTAAGCTCTTTTCTAAGTAGACTTTGTCACAATGATAAGATAAATGAAGTTCTTTAACCTTTTTTGAAATTAGGATTCCCTTTGTTGATTTTGGCTTAATTTTACTGAGTTGTGACCAAATAGTGATGATAAATATAAACAAAGAAATTGATATTTTAATTTGTATCTTCTCATCTTCTCTAGTTGAGAAGTTTTGAAAAATATTTTATTTTAGGATTATAGTGTAATTTTGTAATTTTAAACTTTGCCTTCTTCAACCAAAGCTTGCATATTTGTATTTTCTTATTGTCTAGAAAGACAATTTGTTGCTTCTTTTAATTTAATAATTATTAGATACAATTTTAATAAGTATAATGTTTAAATTCATAAAGAATATATAATTTTTACAAAATATTATATAATTGCATATATACATATATGTTTATACAAACATACACACACATACAAATCTAGCCTACTCAATCAGTGAAATAAGACTGACCATTTCAAATTGGATAACTAATTGTTATTCTCTTTCTTGTAGAAAACAGCTTCCCCTATGTCAGCATTCCTCAATTATTGGTATTTGATTATGTAACATTGATGTCTCATTAGGTTTCCTGTATTAGGAAAACTGTATTAAATTCAGTATTAGAACTGAGTTGAATGGATAGGCAATTCACTTGTAGGGAAGTATTTGCTTGCATTCTGTATATTCAATTCTTTACTAGCAAATCTCGTGTCTTGCTTTTGAGAGAAAACTCCTGAGAAATTGCCTTTAAAAACAAACGTTAGTACAAGGGCTCTGTAGAATCACTCTATGTATGCCTTTGAAATTGTCTATTGGCATTGCTCAAAAAATTTTAAAATTTTATAGGTATATTGGTTGATATGATGAAATGTGTTACATTTGGTTGAATGAAAATTTCTTATATGTCTTCTTGCTGTTCATTGTCCATGTAGAGATTTATATTTTATGTATATTTTATTTGTCTTAGGGTATATACAATTTAACAAGGTATTTATTTGTGACTTATGCTGGTCACAAAATTATAGGTCTTCCCGTGCTGATATGGATATAAATTCATGTATGAACACAAAACGATATGCATATTTTATGTGATAATTAATATGGTTATTGTGAAATTAAACCTTTTGGCATATGTTTTTAATACTTAGAACCTAAAAGTTCCAACATATATGCTTTAAGCAAATTTGCAAGCCCAAACCTACATTATATTTGTCCAATATTTTTTAATAAAAAAATAACAGAAGGTTGTATGGATTTCACAACTATGTAAGGCAAGGGTGGAAGAAAATCCAGGCTACTCTTTCGTTGTTGTTGTTGTTGCTTTCAATTGGCAGCAATGCTGGAGAACTGCCAATATGTTACAGTTTATAGTTAGAAGACCTGAAAATTCATTGTGATTGACTGCCTTTTGGCTCTAGGCATTACATATTTTTTTTCTCACATCTTTGCATAGATTTGTTTTCTTTATGTACCATCATGTCAGAAGTGAGCCCAGCTCAGTATAACTGAGCAAAAGACAATCTTCTAGCACTTGATAAAATGTAACTGCTAAGTCTTACATTTGCACCTAAAGATATTGCCTCTCTTCTTTTTATTCTGTCATTTATAAGAATAATAAGCATTGAGTGCACAATACTAAACTTTGCTTAAATGTGGAGTGGTTAACATGTTCATATTAGAGCATGGGTGCTAGTTAAAATATTACTATAAAAGAACCAAAGTGTGAAGAACTGAATATGTAGAGAAAGGAAGTAGGAGGACATTAAAATAAAAGGAATTAAATCAATTATTGAGAGTTAATTTGGTCAAGCCAAGAATCCTTCTGTAAAGAAGTTGTGTCTTTGTTCTTATTGAACTAAATATATCCCAATAAATTTCCTCAGTATGAAAAATTGCCTACTTGATACATGGTAATATCACATTTTATTCATCATTCTTAAGAAGGTTCTCTCAAATTCTACTCTTTCATTTGTTTACAGTTGATCAACTTTGTTTGCTGAGTCAAAATTATTCCAATTTGTGTATGAAAACTGGGGCCCTGGTTATTAAAACCCTGATGAAACTAGAGATTGAAAATGATAGGTAGAGCAGCATCTGAAAGAACACCAATTTATGCTCATTTCTTTCTCTGCACAGAAACATCCCATTTACTTGTATGAACTAATTATTACTAACTTTGCCCTGAATTTCAATAATGACATTACTGACCCACATTGCTATAAGATTTCCCAAATTAATTCCTTTTATTTTTGGATGAAATTAGCTCAGTATGTTTCATTAAAAGCTTCATCATTTATCAACTTGAGAAATGTTTGATTTTTCTTGGTTCATCTTTTGTTTCTGTGATAAGAAAGTATAAAGGCTTTTCTTCTCTTAGAATATAAGCGATACACCCCCTTTAGAAAGGTGGCATCTCTACAAGTAGAGTACTTTTATTAATTCCATAAATTTTGTCTAGTCAATTTAGAATAGATTTATTTTTGCCCAATCATAGATCCACCCCTCATTTCACACCCTCAATTTTTTTCTTATTTCAAACAAGGAGGTTTAGTATATACTCTTGTATATAAGATGTTTCACCTAATAGGGAACATACATTTAAGAAAAACAAGTTTCCTATTCCTGTCATCTTTCAATTATTAGTAGCTTCTCACCTATGGGTAGAGCACTGTATTCGCCCCATCCAACACATACTTAATGGCATTTTGTCTTGCTTGAATATCTACATGGCTTATAGTTGCTATCACAACTGTGTGATTTCATGAGTGATATTACCCATTTTATCTGGAAATCACTTTTATATTCTTCCTTGATTTTCAGCTCTTACAATATTCAGACTCTAGTTCTACAGTGATTCCTGAGTCTTGCAATGTAACAATGTGAAAAAGAATGTCCCACTCAGCACTGAGTATCCCATGGATTCTTATTTTCTGCATCACATCTTGAATTGTGTGGCTTGTTTTAATTATAATTTCATGTGGCATAAAAATTATAAAGCCAATATGCTTCATTAGAATTTGGTTAAGTAAAATGTTTCTTTAAATTAATAGTAGTTGGCTTTCCCTAAGCATCTAAAATCTATCTATAGATTCTTGGTCCTGATAACAGTTCATGTGTTGTTTCTGTCTTATGTAATAAGCTTTAAATCCACTAGAAAGTGGTTGAGAATTCTCTGTTCATGTCAACTCTCACTATATTCATGTCATTGTACCACTTGTATCCTTGTCTTGTCATATTCTTTTTCATAGAGTTTACAGCTGGACAAGACTGGTGATAACAATTCTCTTCCATTAGTGTGTATATCATCTTATAGCTTCTATGTAATTTCATCAGAATAGCTAAATTTCCCCATTATGTACACACATAAATATAATTTAAATGAGTTGTTCTCTAACATTGTGGCAGTGCCCCTTTTAGAGAGCATAGGCTACCAAATAAAAGGTTCATGCCAAGAACAAGTTACCTCTAGTAAGAGTATAGCAAATAAAGTCCCATATACTCAAAAATATTACAGGTTATTGACATTGTTTCTGATTATCAGTTAAAACTCAGTAGTAAGACAAGACAACTGAAGAAATCTCAATTTTGAGTCATAAACTAGGGAAAATCAAGGTAGTTTATCTCTAAGAACAAAAATAATAAAGATAAATTTGTCTAAGCTTTTTTAATAAAAGGAACTATTTTTGAATCATTGTGATTGTCAACAATTATACGGCAAAAAATAGTAGATGAGTTGACTCCATTGAGTATATCTTTCTTCATTACTGTCTTATTATAAGATGTCTTATTTTCCATTAATATCACAGTCTTTGATATGTATGTTTGGTGTTATAATTATTTAAATTATTTTATTTAGACATCATTAGTATTCATCCATTTCAAGAACTAAAAGGATCCACAATGATATTTTCATTTAAGAGTCTCATATTCTTTGAGAGTCATTCTCTTCCTCTACATTGTCAGGTTCTTCAACACCCTTCTGTCTACTCAGTTTATCTTTACAAATGGCCCCTTAAATTACTAAGAATTCTCTACAGTATCTAGTTATAAAATAAATCTCTATATAAAGAGAAAAGATACTTATTAGAATGACTTCTGAGTTTTATTCCAACTAATTCAACAATGGGTGCTTGATAACTGATAGTACGGAAATGCAGTGGTCTTTTGTCCAGAAGGCTGGATGTCTCTCTGATATATAATATATGCTGGAATGTTGAAGATTTAGGCCCTAATGCCAATGAGGGAATTGACTTTCATCAAAATGGAGACAAGCAAACAAAGAGCATAAGTTTCTTTCCTGCATGATTTTATGCAGATTCCCAGCATTTGTGGCCTTGATTAAAGATGCATACCTTCTTGCTTTAAGATTGGGATTAGAAATAAATCTCCCCTTATCAGATTAATTAGAAATACCACATCTGTGTGTCACCCATTTATTTATTATACTTAACTTCAGATCATTCATGTTTACTACCAATAATAGCCAACACAATTAGACTCTTGTCATCTTTACACACAATCAAATCCCTGTATTCTATGATTAATCCCAAATGATAACTATAAAGAGGTTATTATAATGCTTAAATATAGCATGACTACTTCATCTTCAATTAAAATGCATTATATATTTAAGCATTCCATATTTATGGCTAGTATAATATAACTTTATAATATACAACTTAAAATACATTATAAATTTAGATTCGGTGGCAATTCCCTTTGAGGGACATTTTTGTAGAATCTCAAACTGAAATATAGAAATCCTGGATATTCTCTTAATTTATGTTACATACCATGATACAGAAAGTGAAAGAAAATATAAGTATCTGTACATATGCATTATCAAGAAAATACAGTATAAGCACTCTTGTTAACTATAATCTTTTCTATGACTGCTCATATAGCCATAGCTTGTATTTATAAATACTTTTCTCTACTATCCAGATTAATTTTTCTTCAACTTCAGTAAACACTTCAGCTGGCTTTGGCCCATCCCTGGAGAAGAGAAGTATACCTTTATTACAGACATGTTTGTGTCTTTGTCATCCTGCCTGGTTTAGGTGGTTGTAGTTTTCCATTGACCATAATTAAAGGACTTGCTAGCATCAAGCAATACCTAAGTGAGTTTCGTCTCTCAAGACATAAATTTTCTTACCTGTTGCTTGGGGAAGCAATCCAATTTTCCCTCATTACCCATTATTATGTGTTCTTCTGTGTGTTCCTGTTCTCTCTTTCCTCCCCATGGATAATTCCAGTCACCTAGTGACTGGATTTGAGTCATGTTCCAAGGATAATTTTTTTAAACAAAGTCTTGAAATTTCACAGTGTGATCAAATATCCTACAACTGAATAGCCTTTTGAAGACACGGCTATAGTTTCAATATGTTACAGAGCATGGAAAACTGGGACAAATTTCTCCTGAAGGCAATATACACTTTATTTATTTTGCATTCTATGTATGGTACTGTTTCTGTCATAACTATGACCTATGGGTATAGGAATCAAAGTGTAGAAAAGGGAATATATTCACTTACTATCACCTGTTTTGTTCTACCAGGAAAGTTTTTGCTTCATATTTCAACAACCCACATTCTGTTGGTCTAGATATTTTGGTTCAATAGTGAGGAGTGCTCTTGCCAGTACAAACAACAAACATTCCATTGAACTGGAAACTCAGACTTTACTCTGGTTGCTTTGTAGTTCTAACGTCATTAAATCAACAAGCCAAAAATTAACAATGTTACAAGGAATAATATATCTTATTACCATGGGAAAATTAGAAGTTTTTTTCTAAAATTGGTATAAGAAAAATTATGTCTGGTGTGGAATAGACGTTTTAGGATATATCTCTGGCCTAGGCCCAAGGTCCAGATCCACAGTTTCTTAGTCCCAATGAATCACACAGAAGCCTAAATTTATTATAAGCTGTTTGACTTATAGCTCAGGCTCATTACATGCTAGCTCTTTCAACTTAATTCAACCTATTTTCATTAATTTATATATTGCTATGTGGCTCATGGTACACCTTGTTTCTTTCCATCTTGCTTCCTTGGTGGTAGCCTTTCATATTCCCAGATTGTTTTTAGTCAGGTAGTTACACCCATTCCTCCTGGCCAACGAGCATTTTATTAAATCAAATAGACATTTAAAGTGTACAAGAGCATAATCCTGCAACAGGTATGTCTCAGTACTACTGTGGCACACTCGAATCTTAAAACACATATCTATAGTCAAGATCTAGAGTTAGGAAGACATACCTTTAATATGTGCCATACCTTCTGCTGAAGCCTATATAAGGAAAAAGAAAAGGGAAAGATTTTTCGATTCTTTATCAGCTTGCCCCTCACCTAATCAGCATATTCATTCTTTCACTAGCATTTAAGCCTACCTTTTAGAAAGTTCAGAAAATAAAGAGCAGTTGAGATACCAAGCCTTGTGTTATTAAACAATTACTAGATTTTTGAACTTTCAATTAATATCCAGCTATTGTTGGGCAGTATGATGTAAGTCATTCCAGTTCATTTCATCATAAATGTTCAGTCTCTATCTCTGTCTCTCTCTCTTGCTCACACATACACACACACACACACACACACACACACACACACACACACACACATACCCTGTCTATATGCTTATATATAAACCAGGGGAGATAAAAAGAGAAAAATTTATTCTATAAGTTCTGTGATTCTAAATAACCCTAACTAATGTATTATGCTTTTGTGAGATGAGTTTTTATTTCCACAGAATTAAATTTATCAAAATGAAGGTACTATATTGCAAGTGTTCATTAGCTCAGAGGTCCTATATTTGGGGAGAAAAACAATATGCAAGCACAACTCAATTTTCTATGCCTAGAACACATTGTCTGCTAGTAAACTCAGACAAAGGATAATCTTTAATGCCTTTTTCTTCAGCTATATGATTTCTTTATTTTCTAAGTCACCCTCCTCATTAAAGGCAGTGTATCTGAGAATTAAATAATATGATTTTTAATACCATCTACAGAGCACTGTCAGTATCCTCCTGGAACACACTCCATGTCCACATTTGTTTACACAGTGAGTTCCAGGACATCTAGGACCAAACAGAGAAACTCTGTCTCAAAAACAAACACAAAATAGTTTTGTAATCAAATATATCAGAGCCAGTTGGTATTAAAATTGTTCCATAATTTCTAGGAAGAAATAAAGTCAAGTTCTTTCACAAGATATATACAGAAATGACATCAATCAACTTATTCCAAAAAGACTCAAAAAGGAAGAGAATTACAGAACATTTTTTCTCATTAATATAGATTGAAAAATACTTAATAGAAACAAACTAAGATTAAAAAAAAACTGAAGTGTAACAAGGGGATACAGACTGGAAAGAAAAATGTCAAAATGTTGTGGAACAGTCTTTCTATATGCTGTGAAAATGTGTTGCTACCACTGATTACTAAAGAAGCTTCTTTGTCCTACTGCAAGAAGGAATATAACCAGACAGGAAATTCAAGAGAGATACAGAGAGAAGAGAGGAAGGGGTACAAGATGTTATAAGCTACCAAGAGTGCAAGATATAAATGAAATATTGGTAAAGCCATGAGACCCATGGTCATAAATAGATAAATAGATATGGGTTAATAAAAAGAACTAGTTAGCAATAAATTTGCATGATGAACAAAAAGCTTATAATTAATACTATGCCACTGAGTGATTATTAGAAAGCCAGCTTCTGCAGGACCAGGTGGGATCAGGCAAGACAGAGAAATGTCCACTTACAGTCAAAATATCTTAATTTTCATACGGTATAATAATAAAATAAATAAACATAAAAATTCTATTGGCAATCTCCTACAGGTCATTAACAGCTTCAGCAAAGAATTTTGTAGTAAGAGGTTTCTGGCCTGGACTTTCGGGCCTATCCTCAAGGTTTAGGCCCACAGACCTACAGACCCGCAGAGACACACAGATGCTTAGAATAGTTTCAGGCTGATCAGTCTAAGGCCCAGGCACATAACTTCCTAACTCTTTATCCCTTAATCTAACCCATGAATTATCTTGTTCAGCCATGTGATGTGGTACCTTTTTTTAGAGCAGCATAGTTGTCCTCTGCTTCTTCTGACTTCCCTCTGGCATTCTGCTCTGTTATGCCTGTTTCTAGACTCTTCCTAGTCTGGTAGCCCCACCCACATTTCCTGTCAGCCTTTGGCCAATCAGTGCTTTTTATAAAACTCATAGGTGGGAACAGTTATTTACAATGGAACAACACAATCCCCTACAGAGTTGGATACAAAATTAACTCACAAAAATTAGTAAATCTCCAATATTCAAACAATAAGTAGACTGTAAAAAAGTAGGAAAGCAACTTCTTTTACATTAGCCTCAAACATTGTAATATATCTTGGGGTAACTCAAACCAAGCAAGCAAAGAGCTCATAAGATCAAATATTCAAGTTTTTGAATAAAGCAATTAAAAAGATATCAGAAGAGGGAATGATCTCTTATGCTCATGGATTGGTAGTATTAAAATAATTAAAGTAGCCATAATACCAAAAGTAATCACCTGATTCAATAAAATATTCATCAAAACTTTAACACAATTCATCTCAAATCTTGAAGGGGAAATTCTTAACTTCATATAAAATACCAAAAATCCATGATAGCTAATTTAACCCACAACAAAGTGCTGGAGGCCCACAGTTTCAGATTTTAAGTTCTACAATAGACCTATACTAGAAAAACTCCATGACAGTACTGTAAGTACAAATACATTGACCAATATAATTGTATTGATGAATTCACATAAATACACATTGACGTGATTTTTAATAAAGTTGTAATATATTATATATTCAACAAAGTAGCCTGAAATATCAGACTAAAGAGCAAAGCCATGAAGGTCATGGAGTGATGACACATGCCTTTAATCCCAGCACTTTGAAGGCAGAGATCTCTGAATCTCTATGAGTTTAAAGACAAACATAGCCATTCTGGGATGCCATACCACTTTAATACTAGCTCTAGGAAGTTTGAATGAAGAAGCAAAATAGCTGGGCATGGAAAGAAATATAAAGCAGGAGAAGGCTGAAAGGCTTCTTTTTTCCTACATTTAGTCAGTCTGAAGACTCATGAAGAAAAGACATACCATGTTTGGCCTGAGGATTTGTTGGAGTTCTGTTTATGTCTTTATGGAAAACTAGAAGTATTCATTTTCAAAAAATCAAAAGATCTTGGACATCTAGATGTCTAAGGCAGAAGGGAAGGCTATCAAGAAAAAATATTAGACTTATTGGTACCAATACAATCTACAGGGTAAAATCCCCTTGACTTACATCTATAACTTTATACTTCTAAGAAAAGTTGAAGTTTCAGTTCAATTGAGAATTAAAGTTGCCTTTGCAGTTGGAAAGTGGCTCTCTCATTCTCTAAACTTAAGCGTGCTTGTTAAAGAAAAATGCAAAATCTCTGTATCATATCAAAAGAGCCTTCTGATATGGAACTTAAGAATAACAAGCAAAGGACTTTTCTATTGCTACTAATTTTATTTTTAAACATTTTTGTGATATTAATGATTATATTACATTCTATATAATTGTATAAATATGTTTTATCTAACTTCCTGTACATTGTTTTTGGTTTGTGTCCTTTATCAGTTTTCTGCAGTAAACTACCACAGTGCCTATCTGCAACCACTGAAGTCTCCAGAAAGAAGATGATACTGTGATGTGGAATGTCTTTTTGTATGCTGTGAAAATCAATCTTTAAGTAAAAGAGCTGTATTGGTCCATGACAGGCACCATAGAAAAAGTAGGAAGAGAAATCAGAGCCTAGGTAGGAGAAGGGCGGAGTCAGAGATAGACCAAGCCAGCCGCCCAAAAAAAAAGCATGTAAGGAACACAGGTGAGCCATGGGACATGTGGCAGGACAAATTAATGAGAATGGGTTGAGTTAAGATGCAAGAGCAAATTAGGAATGTACTTGAGCCATGGGCCAAACAGAATGAAGCTAATGTAAGTGTTTCAGTCATTTCTGCGGGCCTGATCAGTGATGGACATCTAAGGGGCTTGGGGCTATAGGGCTGTTGGTCTAGACCTCAGGCAGCCTGGGACAATGAAACCTCATTGCAACAATGCTGCAAAATTATAATTTTATATGAACTGTAATAATACCACTAAGCTGACAAACACAAGCTGGAGATAAGTTTTGGACTACAAATTTCTCATGACAATTTTGAAGTGTCTAGCTAGGTTGGACCAGCATCACAAACAACTCTTGCCAGATCTTGAGTCGAGCCCTACATTTTCCCGTTATGCAGACTGGACAACAAATAATACAACTACCTATCCCAAGACTTAACTATTAACCCCAAATATTTTCTTTTCGGGATCCATAAAGACATTAGAATGAAGACAGTTTAACTAAGTATACTGGTCAGAATGGATGTCTATTTGTAGAAGATAATAATAGGGTCCTACTTATAAACCTGCAAAATATTGAAGTCCATATGGAATGAGGACTTTGATATAAAATAGATATTCAGAAAGTGATAGAAGCAAAAGAGAGAACCATCCCTAAAATTATTGCAGAGAGTACTTCATAATCAGAGTGTCAGTAGTGTAAACATTGTGATCAACAATTAATAAATGTGTGAGTAGATATTGTCATTTAAAAGTTATACTATACAATATAAAAATACTTTTACAAACATATCTGATAAGGAAAAATGTTAATAATACCTAAAAACTCAAAAAACTAGAATTCCCAAAACCAAACAATCCATTTAAGTATAGATTACTCTCCTAACCAAAGAATACTCAACAGATTAAAATTAAAAGACTTAGAAACAAATAAATGTTCATCAATTTTAACCATTAGAGAATTTCTAAGCAAAAATATTTTGAGATACAATCTTACACCTATTATAATGGCTAGGATCAGTATCACAAATAACAGCTCATGTTGGCAAGGATATGGAGCCTGGGGATACTTATTCATATCTAATGGTAGTAAAATATGTAAAGACAATATAGAATTCAAAATGGTGGTTTTCTGGAAAACTGGGTATTGTTGTATCAAAGACCTAGCTATATAATGGCAGGATATTGACCAACCAGTTTGGGTACCCTTTCTACTATTGCCTCAACTGAATGTACCAGCCTTTGAAAAGCCCCTATGAAGAAGTCTTACCATTTTGGAAGAGGAGATGGAAGGTGGTCATGGAAGCTCTTAAGGGAGTCAAAGATATGGGAAGGAGATCTGTGATTAATATGTTAAATGTATTTAAAAGGTTCTTAAATAAAAAAAGAAAATGCAGATTTTTCACTCTTAAGTATATACTCAAAGGTCCCTCCATAAAATCTTCAGAAGAACAAGCTGGTCACCCTTCCTATTTAGATACGGAAGTAAGGAGCAGTGTTGGATTCTAGAGCAAGAAAAATTAACTTTCTTAAAGGATGTAATGCTGATATACCTATTATATTCAATTGGAGAATTATATACTCAGAATAAATGACAGCAAACATGATATGGAATACTAAATAAAAATGTAAAATGTGGAAGAAGATAGTCAGAGATGGAAAGATAGAAGTTAAAAATAAAAATAAAGGCCTACAAGACTTGGAGGTGAATCTGATCAAAACGTTGTGTGAAATGCTGAAAGAATTACTAAGAATGTTTTAAAATGAAGTAAGTATATATAATTTATCTTCTAGAAATTTAAAATAATAAAATTAATAATTTTTTTTAAAATATGTATGTATTAAATAATTATCATGCTGATCTTCTGTTGTAAGACTTTTGGGCCCATCCTAGCTTCAATTTCCAGACCTTCTTGAAGCCTTTAAACCCCCTAAAATGACCAAGATGCTCATATCAATTACATTCTATTTGGCCTATGACTCAGGCTTATTTCCACTAGCTCCCACATCTTAACTCAACCCATTCTTATTAATCTGTCTTGTCACATGCTCACAGTTTACCTGTACACCATTAAATATTACTTCTTGAGTGTCTGGATTTTGTCTATCTTGACTCTACCTTTATTCCTCTATATCTATACTTGAAATTTGTGTCTGCTGATATGTTACTTTTCCATTGACCAAAACATTTTCTTTTTTATCCAATGGTAATGCAGAAAGTACAGAAATAAATTCTACATCTTCTTCCAAAGTATAATGGGAATTTCTTCAATAAAAGTATCAAATAAATTAAATTTATCATAAAGAATATCCAATAATAAGGGAATCTCAACAGAATCAACTTAGTGAAAAATAAAGGCATTGAATAATAAAAACTACTCATTTCTTCAAAGCTTTTATTGCTATCAATATTCTTTCTTGTTAAGAAAATATGCATTCTATACTGAAAAAATTCTGCCTAATAATATGATTAGAATATTCTTACTTGTTGAAAAGTGGACATGGAATTTAAATAGTAGAAGAATGTCTTGCAATTTACTAGCCATTATTCTAGAAGTGAAGGTAATACTTTATGGAAATGATCTATGGTGGTATAGTCAATCAGAAAATTCATAAATAAGAAGCTATCAAACAAATTTGGGTACTTGTCTCTATATTTTCCAGTATTTATAATTATCTTTCTTATATTCTTTCCTCAATACTTTAGCCCTTGTCATTTAGTCATCTCACTTCACAGTCTTTAGGGGTATTATGTTGTTCCATTGTAAATAATTGTCCCCACCTATGAGTTTAATAAAAATCTCTGATTGGCCAAAAGTAGACAGGAAGTGTGGGCAGGGCTACCAGACCAAGAAGACTCTAGGAACAGGCAGAACAGAGCAGAATGCCAGAGAGAAGCCAGAAGAAGCAGAGGACAACTATGCTGCTCTGAGAAAAGGTAGCGAGCCACATGGCTGAACAGGATAAGAATCATGGGTTAGATTAAGGGTAAAGTTTTAGCAAGTTATATGACTGGGCCTTAGGCCGATCAGCCTAAAACTACAGTAAGCATCTGTGTGCTGGTCTGTGGGTCTGTAGGCCTAAACCTTGAGGCTAGGCCCAAAAGTCCAGGACAGAAATATCCTACTACAAATGGCAGCCCAACATGGGTAAAATGTATTCACATAAAGCCATAGAAAGCTTAAAAAATGGTCTATAGCCCAAAGCAGTTTCCAAGTTGTGTCTCTCACATGAGCCATTGCACAGAGGTGCCTTGGTGAGGCATATGGGTTTGGGCTACAAAGGTAGGCTTTTGGAGTGTAGCTTAAGGTGTAAAATGGCTTGTTCCTGAAGTCTCACAAGATCCTCAATATAAGCAAAAAGTTGTAAGTCATGTATTTAGTGTTTATGTTCATAAGGACAACAAAGGAACAAAATTAAGATGGCTTTCTAGTGGTGGTGTTTTCTTGGATCAGATCTGTTTGTCAGAGGCAAACTGAAGCTTGGCTTTTTAAAAGAGAAACTTCCTGATTCAGCCTTAGAGGCAAAATACTTGTGAGTCTTTTAAGAGGGCCTGCTGCCAAATACTTAAATAGAGTTAATGAGCAGCAGATGGCAATGCTTTAGTTTGTTATTATATGGACATTAAAATTCTCCAGAGTACTTCGGCTAAAAAGATAAATTCTATGAAATTAGACTAGGAGTTGGGTGGAGCCATCCATCCATCCTACCAACCTTTAATACTTAGCCAAGGAACTTGGCAGATTAAAGGTGTGTTCAGAAACAGAAAGAAATAGAAGAATCTGGGTGGAGTCAATCACCCTAGCCAAGCAAAGGTATGGTCAGAGACAGAAAAAGTTAAGAAATAAATATACAGTAAAGACAGTTTTTTGAAAGAAGTCTAAGTGGTTTAGAGTGTGTTGAAATATATATATATATATATATATATATATATATATATATATATATATATATATATATATATATATATATACATAGGCTTAGAGAAAGAAATGAAAGGGGAGAGAAAGCCTTTAGAAAAGAAATAGAGCAAAATAAAAAAATAAAAAAATAGCCACGTAACGATGGAAAATACAAAGAGTGTCTGGATATTGTATTTTATTGTCTTATCTTTAAGTTTCTTGACTGTAAATGACTTAGTAAAATTTGCTAAAATATAGTTGATTATAAATGCTGTTGGATTAATTCAACTTATATATTTTGTAAATGAGTTGACTTTTAAACTGAAATCCAAAGATATGCTATTTTGGAGAAGAGGTTTTCTTTTTATATCCACAGAAAATGAGAGGCTGTGGATTTATTCCTGGATAAAGAACATAAAGTTTGATAGAGGAAGATCCCCTGAAAAATCTCTAATGGAAATGGATGATCCAGATAATTCAGCATTTCAGATCACCTCTGTTGAAGTTTCCCGAGCTCTGTATCCAGAAAAATTTAAGGGAGACTGGCTGAGATGACCCAGTATTACAGACTACTCCACTAAAGACTTGTGCATAATCCTACATGTTTCTTTGGATTCCCATGAGATTGCCAGCACCCCCATTCAGCAGGAAGTAGTCTAGAGAATTACACCCACATTCCCAAAACATGGATTATGGATGTTTGTGTTTATTTACAGTGTTGTTTATAAGTTGTTAAGATAAGGAGAAGAACATTAGATTTGGAGTTCTTTTGTTTTAAAAAGAGAAAAGGTGATATGTAGGGGAATTATGTTGTTCCATTGTAAAAATAAAAAAAATAAAAGCACAGATTGGCCAAGGGCAGACAGGAAATATGGGTAGGGCTACTAGACTAAAATGACTCTAGGAACAGGCAGAACAGAGCAGAATGCCAGAGAGAAGCCAGAAGAAGCAGAAGACAAATATGCTGCTCTGAGAAAAGATACCGAGCCCCATGGCTGGAACAGGATTAGAATCATAGGTTAGATTAAGGGTAAAGATTTAGTAAATTATATACATGGGCCTTAGGCCAATCAGACTAAAACTATAGTAAGCATCTGTGTGTCTCTGCAGGTCTGTGGGTCTGCGGGCCTAAACCTTGAGGCTAGGCCCAAAAGTCCAGGACAGAAACCTCCTACTACAATGGTCCATATAGTAATTGAGAAGCATCAAAAGCATGTGCTCAGAAGAAAAGAATATTGGTTTCATCTGCAGTGAGAGGGAGCTCAAAATTTAGTTTTTCTCACTCAGATTTTCCATAAAGTAAAGAAAATCCTAATCTTTAAAAACAAAAACTTTAGGAAAATAATGCAGCAGATCCATTGCATGGAATACAGCCCAAGATAAAGATGGGATCTGAAGATGAGCTTGAAGAGCTTGAAATGATTATAAACATGATTAAAAGATAAAAATAGAAATTTTGCCAGTTTTAAAAGGTTAAGGTAATTTAAAGTTTTTAAGTATATATAGACTATACTTGAGTTATCTTTTGTTCTCACTATTTAAATAAGAACACATCACATAATGAGTGAGTACATACAAACTGAAAAATCATTATTTGCTGTTTCAGAACTTGGTGTTAAAATACTCTGGTCATTTTTACCTCTCATGAGGATGCCACATTGTCATCTATTCACCAGTTCCTTTTAGAATTACAAGACTTACAAGTTGCCAATCTCAAGGAATGGAGATAAAACTTTTAAAATACACTATTTCCTAAAGTTAGAGTAACATCCCTCCAAGTTTTTCTTTGTATTTTGCAATCTTTAGAGTTGAAAAATCTAAGGACTTTATGTTAAATGGTGTAACTTCCTAAAATTAGTCAATTTCTTCAGCATAGGCGATTCAGAGCCCAAAGTCTGAAGAATGACTGTGGTGGGATTCAGGTGTCAGTTGATAAGGTCGGAAGACACTTATCCAGGATCCTAGGCTCCTGAAGGGGGAGTGGCCATCCCCATTCAAGAGGGGCTGCTTGGATATTGGGGGGGGGGGGGACCTTTTGGTTCCTGACTGTTGGAGAGACCGGTTCAGCATCCATCGTCCATCGCATAGATAATCCAGTCTATCAGGCGCCTATATAAGCTGCTACCTGTATTGTGAGTGTTGGTTTATATTTCAATAAATATTAATCGTGTATTGGTGTATTTAAAGAGAGATTTGTGCCTTCGGCGCTTACTCAGTCTTGCCCATCTAGTTCACTCTACCAGTCCCTTAATCCTTTTGACAATGCCTCATGGCTCTCAAAGAGCCCATCACCATCTGACCCCCACTATTCTTTTCCAAACCCCCTCAGCACTCCTACTCTATCAAGAAAGGGGCACATGTAGAGGGGAGACCACTAGTCTCCTGTTAATGTTAATCCTGGTGGCAACCAGCCAAATGGCTGGTATTCCTGGGAGTCCCGGATCTTAAGGAATTAAAAATGGCCATCTCTGAGAATGGGCCCAATTCACCATGGGCTGAGACTATGCTCCAGGGCCTGGCCCATCACCCGTGTACCACCCCTGGTTGTAAGAATCTTACCGGGAATTGGAAGGATCTTACCATGGCTATACTTTCAGGTCCCTGTACGTGAAATGGAGTGCCTCCTTCCAAGATGAGTGCTGGAGTCAGGCCACATGCAACCAGGCTGCCAACTCCCCATTTCTATTATGATTGGGATGCTTTTAGGCACCTCTGATCAGTTCTCCATGGGCATCCAACATCCTATTCTTTGTCAGGATCAAGTGCAGATACTGGGTTTGGCTGTCTCAAAAAGGCTAGAGGAGGGCCCCACTGAAACCCCAATCTCAGGAATTACTCAGAAGGTCATTGAAGAGTTAGTTACCTTTATGAGCTCTTGAGGGGCCTTGACCTCTCATCCCAAGTTGTTTTGTCTTCTCAACATCGACAGATTTTGCATCTGATTCAACAAGCCATTAATACAGCAGTCCTGAGGAGTTTGCATTTTGGCCTGTCTTCCTGTATATTTTTCAGGGGAAACTTTATGCACTACATTGTTGGCATAGGAAGGGGAACCCCACTCATCTAGTTCACCTCTCAGTTGTTGGGGCCCCAGGAAATATTTTATGACCAACCAATACCTTATTGTATCATTCAAGGCAGAGATACTGCAGTCAGGACTTTTGGCACAGAGCCTCATTCACTGATTGTTCCATTAAAAATCACTGATTTCACCTGGCTTCAACAAAATAATAATATAATTGCTATAGCCCCTGAAGGATTTTTAGGAAAAATTGACTGCCATTATGTCCCTTACATTATGAGCTCCTTTCCCTGCTTAGAGTGGAGACTCCTTAGGATTTTCCTGTCTGAGTCTAACCCCATTTTTTTTTTACAGTATTTACTGATGGGGGGCATTTGGGTGCCTCTCTAGTCATGTTCCCTACTCTCATATGGGAGGAGGAATCAATATAAAATCAATCTCCCATGAGATAGAAGTATCCACACAATTTAAGGAGTTACTTTTCATTGTTATGGCATTAGATTTTATATTAGAACCATTTAATCAATTTTCTGACAGCCTCTATGTTGTTATTCTCTTATGCTTCATGCTTACCCTCTTAAAGAAGGAGTTTTATTTACAAGGCACCAGTCCAAGATAAATATTTATTATAATATAAATCAACACTCACGATATTAGTAACAGCTTATAGTGGCACCTGAACAGGGACTGGAGAATCTGAGCAATGGACGAGCAATGGACGAGCGATGGACGGACAATGGATTCCAATCCTGTCTCTCCAGCAGCCAGGAACCAGGAAGGGACCTCCTCCTGTCCCAGCAGTGATTATCAATGGGGTTGGCCACACCCCCTCCAGGTTGGCCACACCACTTCCAGGAGCCTGGGTAAGCATCTTCAGAACTTATCTTCTGACACCTGAATCCCACCACATCTCCCCCTTTTGTCTAACTAAGAAGGCTCTAAACTAAGACTATGTACAATAGGAATTATTATGAGTTAGTAACCTTAAATACCCATTCTTCAACCCCTTCAAGACATGAGAAGGAAGATATATCACTTGAAAGTCAGAAGTACATGGAAGTAGCAGCTTCCAAAATTTGGGAGAGGACAGCAACACAGCTAACTGGACAATCACCTCTGGTTTTGTGCGCCATTGGAGCATCTATCATATTGGCTACAGGCCTATGGTATCTGACAGGTATTTTCACAAGCAGGGAAACTTTGGAGGGACTGTCTTATCCTGTCCAGGCAGATTTCATCAGTCTCCATCTGTCATCTTGTTCTTCCAGCTTGGACATCATGTGTGTACTCTCAGCAATCACGATAAGGGCAGTTCCTTACCCAACCAGCCATTCTTTGCCAAAAGGACAAACTCCAAAGGAGTATCCTCTCAATGCTCAACACCATCTCGGGAAAGGAACACTAACACCAGGAGTCATTGTGTCTCTCGTGGCCGAATTTCAAATATTAAATGCCATATTCTCTGGGTCTATGAAATGGTTGAAGATTCCTGTCTACCTATGATATTCTAACCTGTATCTGATATGACAGGGATATGGTACCTTAAGTAATTTTGACTGCAGTTTTTATTGTCTTAAGGAATAAACCCTGTACTAAAAATTAGAATACCTATATAAGAGGTGTACAATCCCTGAACAATGAATTTTAATATT
The DNA here is from genome assembly GCA_033318265.1 of Phyllotis vaccarum. Taxonomy (NCBI): domain Eukaryota; kingdom Metazoa; phylum Chordata; class Mammalia; order Rodentia; family Cricetidae; genus Phyllotis; species Phyllotis vaccarum. Next base: position 21,985,744 of record JARWLC010000004.1, on the reverse strand, counting down.
ACTATTGAACATTAGCCAGGGGTATATTACTATGTAAAGTGGCCACAGCATTTTAGACATGTATATACATATATATCATCTAAACAGAGGTATATAAAACATCTTGTGCATATATCATAACTAGTGTAATCATACATTATATCTAGTATAGTTAAATGAAGGTAATAGTTGCATAGTGTACATGACAATGATGTGCAAATATTTTAAACAGAGATAGAAGCATATATAAAATATAGCAATTACACAGATTCAATTTTACATAATAGTTACAGATTCAGATTTATATCGAAGTACAAGTTGCTTTGGTTATATAAAACAATTTCAGACTAAACTTTGTACCAATGTACAAATTATCACAATTAAACATATAAAATTATTTCACACTTGTATCAATATACAAATACCTATGCCAATGCAAATTGTCTTTAACTTAGCCCATACATTCAGCTAGAATGGTGTATAGGTAGGTAGAACAATCTACCTTTATCTATCGTATCTATCCCCCCTGTCTTCTTCAAAAGAGTTCATTGATGCTATATTATAGTTCTGTGCCCCACCCAATTTTCACTTAAAACTATTCTAACAAAACAATAATTACCCACAACCCTCAGAACACAAAACTTATTGGGAAAGGGAGCGTAGTCTTTCATAAGGTTGCTTCCTGTTGACTTAAGGGCGATGACATCTCTTTGGGATCCTGTAAAAGCTAAAACAATGGTTAGATCTTAATGGACTGACTATATACATTTATAACCATTCTCAGAATAGTGGTTAACTCCATCTTGAATTCTAATTAGAAGTGTGATCTGGAGGATAATCATAGAGAGCTATATTGCAGCCATTTTTGAGTAGTCTATTTTCTGAAAACAATCATTGATTGGTGTGCATCAGGTTCTTGATTTTTCTATTTTTGCCTCTATCTGTCTGTCTACCTGTCTCTTACTCTCGCTCTCTCTCTCATACTCTCCTGTTTATTCTGTTTTCACTAGTAGGAATTGTCATGGTGGGGGCCCCATCTTGGTTCCAGATTCTTTGTAGATAGCTGATAGGAAGAAATGTTATTTACAATGGAAAACTTAAGCATTGTTGATACTGAAAGAAGATATTCATATCTTCTATGACTTCAGGAGATTGTATGCAGACAGGATGTTTGAAAGGTACAGATACAGAAAGAAACAAGGTTTAAGATGAAGTCACAATAATATTGGTCCCTACACATTCTGTCTTCAGTCTTACAACAGGTGGCTTTTCTGATATGAGACAGAATACTTCACATTTTCTTTACCAATATGCTTGGGTTTAGAGAGGGAGAAAGCCACTTGCTCTCAACCCAAATCCAGCCCTATTAATTGTCAAATCACTTTTTTGAGGTGTAGATGCAAAATACAAAGCAGTAAGAATTGAGAGATTACTCAGTAGTGCATATGTGTATTGGTTGGTCTCATAGTCCACCTTTTAAAATTCCTTCATCTTTGCTCTCTCCTCGATTGCAGACAAGTAATTATTCAATGTCTAGTTATGGTCTTAAAAATAGTTGTGTCCATTTTCCTGTAAATACAAAATTGAGACCCTGCCCCAGGTTTGTTAAATGTGTTTTCCTTACCATGTATCCATTTTGGGTGACTGTCCAGGCAGATAGGTGTCATCTCTGTCCTTTTTAGATTTTAGAAGTCACTTGCACTTCTGGTTTACTTGGGTAAATATATCCTTCTGTGGTCTTTGATGTAGTTGAAAATTAGATAGTTATAGGTAGTTATTTTAGTCATTTGAAAGGTATATTGGATATGAAACTTTAGATTCAAAAAGATAAGGTAAATGATAGAGTATTTTCTTTAATTTTGCTAAATACAAATAGACTAGATATTGTAACTGTAATTCTTGCTTGATAGCTATTTTGTTATATATAATTTTGCTATGTTAAAATTGAAACCTTCCTTTTTGATAGACAGAAAGGGGGAAGTGATGTGGAAATGCCTTTCTGTATGCTGTGAATCTCAATCTTTAAATAAAGGGGCTGTTTTGGGCCATGGCAGGCACCATAGAAGAAGTAGGAGGAGGAATCAGAATAGGTAGGGAAGGAAGGGCAGGATCAGAGACAGACCAAGCTGAAGCCCAAAGGAGCAACATGTAAGGAGTACAAGTGAGCCACGTGCTACATGGCAGACAGATTAATAGAAATGGGTTGATTTAAGATGTAAGAGCTAGCTAGCAATGTGCCTGAGCCATAGACCAAACATCATAAAGTTAATATAAGCATCTATGTCATTTCTGGGGGCCTCAGCAGCGGTGGGCTGCTAAGGGGTCTCAGGCGGCAGGTCTATGGGTCTGGGCCTCTGGCTGCCCAGGACCAAAGAAACCCCAATGCATGCAATACCCTATGCTTAAACAAAGACTCAATACCATTTATTTACAACATCTCAGGGGCCACAAGACTTTACCTGGATACCTATCCAAGGGAAACCATCTGGCTGACCACCTGGCTTCAATGCCTCAATGTAATACTATTACTGAGGCTCCAAACTTTCACCTCTTAACTCATGTACAGTAGAGGGGGCTAAAGCACAGGTTCCCACTGGTACCAGTTAAAGACCTCAAAAACATGTTCAGAATTGAAAATCTTTCTTCAAATTCCTCCCCTTCAAAATGCAGGAAACAATCCCCAAGGACTTCACCCCGATCATATTTGGCAGATTGATGTTATATGCTACTCCCCATTTGGAAAGTATATTTTCCTTTCCATGGATACCGGCTTCCATTTCCTGGCTTCAGCACATGCCAGGGAAAAATCTAAACATTCTATTAGACATATGCTCCAATGCTTTGCCACCCTTGGATTACCTAGCTAAATTAAAAGAGATAATGGTCCATGCTTCATTGGCAAGGCCTTTACAAGCTTTTTACATACCTGGAAAATTTCTCATTCCACTGGCAGTCCCTATAATCCTAGAAGCCAGGCCATTGTGGAAAGATTTAATCAAATACTTAAGGCTCAATTACAAAAACAAAAGGAGGAGTTTCTACCTCCCCTTCCATGATCAACTAAGAAGTGCATTATTAACTTTAAATATTTTAAACTTTTCCAGAGAATATTAATGCCCGTCTCCCTTTTATAAACATTGATCCTCATCACCTATTGTACCATTTGTATTAAATGGCAGGATGCTCTGACTGGGGTGTGGAGAGGATCAGACACAGTCCTCACTGAAGGAAGAAGGTTTGGATGTGTCTTCCCTCAAAATGAGAAAAATCTTATCTGGATAAACCTAGAGACCTTAAATATATATCCCAACAAGGGGATAACAATGAAGATGACTCCAGGGAGTGTTCCACCCCTGAGGATAGTCTTTCTGCTCTTTTTTCAGAAACAACTGAAAATGTAGATGCTGTCATTTGTCCTCATACTGATATCAAACATTTTGCCTGGTGACAGGGGTGTGTGGGTTTGGAAACTCATGTGATGCCATTAAACTCCTATAGGGATGAATGGGAAAGCACTATGATTGTGGCACAGGAACATATAAATTTCAGCCATCTTCTGAATGGGTCATTAGTTCTATAGATTGTGGTACTAAAATGACCCACAATTATAATGGCATGTCTGAATCCCTGGTCTCCAGGTCTAATCAGTGCATATGCATAGAGAAGCCAAAATTCATACCCCCAGTAAACTGCAGACCAGGGTCTTGCCTCTGCCAGACCTTCTACCCAATAATGCATTCCACCTACTATGTCTAAGACCAGATGTGTACTCTCAGGTTCCAATAAAACATATTGGACAAATACCAGGGATTGGGAAAGCCTTAGATGCTTCAGACCTGGGGAAACTGTGAGTGGATGAGTGACTGGTAATTTGGGATCTACTTCTTCTCCCAGATATAGGACCCCTGGGCAGACTGTCTGCTGGGAATTGGCCTCCCCCATTGGTTATTCCAATTGTGTAGTACTCCCAGATGAAGTCAGAAAACAACAGTTTCAACAGGGAGTGACCAGCAGGACCAGTCTTTTCTTAGCTCCCAACTGTAGGTTAACCTGACAATGCATCTTCAAGATTTGCTGAATCATTTGACTTTTTAATTATTTATTTTGTTCCTTGAATTGCTGTCACCATTTTTATTTGAGTTTCTGAGGGAAAAAAAGTACATAGTTTATGTTTGTCAATAATAATTACCACAGACTTTACAAGAATTTCCTATTGCTTGTTTCTTTGATTTAACATGTAGATCTGATTTAGGATTCTGACATTCAGGACAGATGATAATTCGAATGCATCCAACAAGTTTTGTGTGTAGTTTATTTGATTTCCGAGATCCAGTGTCACGACTGATAACAATGTGGTCTTTTACTACCAGATAATAACCGAAATATTTAGACTGAAGAAAAGTTAGTGAGCCACATGGTTAAACATAAAGAAGAATTATGGATTAATTTAAGAATATGAGCTATATAGTAATCTGACTTAACTACTGGTCTAGCAGTAAGTATAATCTTAGCCATAATAATTAAGTCAATTATTATGAAAGCAGCTTCTGGGTATTTGAAAGTTTCTGGTAGTGATAGCTTGTAACTAGACAACATTTCATAAATTGTTCCTTGGTTAAAAACAAAACATAATGCAGACAAATTGGTTGACTATTATTCTTGTCAGTTCTATACTATCTTAATCTTACATGATCTATAACTCAAGAATGAGTTGCCTTCTGCAATGGGTTCTTAACATAAACTTTAAAACAATAACCTACAATATCTGTGCATTTATTGAATTTCACCAAAACCAATAATGGCAAATTATGCCTTGCACCAATATTTTTATTTGGTGGTCTATACTGTTATATAGGGGCATTGTAGCCACATTATAAAATAACTCATTTAAACTCTTTGTATGAGTATATATAAAATGTAAAATTTATATGCACTAAATTTTAAGAGTCTAAGGTGCTACAATAGTAAAAGCAGAGAAATGTAACTACAAACATTGTTTGGTTTTGAATCCTGGTAGCTATGGTGACAAACAAAACCTCAAAACAACGGCATCAGTGCAACAGAGACATGAATATAATGTACATAGTCAATGACTCTCTAAATATAACTAAGGCCCACTCCAAGTGGAAGAGCTCATAACTGGAACTATTACTTGGAACAAGAAGCTCTAGCTAAAGAGATTATAGACACTAGGAAAGAGCCAAATACTATTTCCTTAAGTGGACATAGTAATTAACTGGCGCTTAACAATGCTCTTAGATTTTATTTTTTACTTAATCATTAAATGAAAATGAACACAAAGATTCAAGGCTATTCAAGTTGTAGAGAATAACATGCTTCACAGTGCTCAATCCAGAGTCAGACATTTTTTTCCACATGCTCACCCTCTAAGACTGAGGAATTAAAGGAAAATTAGTACCAGAAGATTGTTAGGGCAACATGTGCTGGAGAAATCAAAGGAAGTAATGCTTTCCACACAAAATGCACCATAGTATGCAAGAACTTAAATGGCTGTGGCAGAAAACTCAAGACAAGTGCAGGTTCAACACAGAAAAAATGCCAGAAAGTATATTTTATATGAGAATGATCACAATGTCTCACCAGTTCCTGAGAGGCCAGTAGTAATTGAAACCTGCCCTGGATAGAATAATTGTTTTTCTTTAAAAGTGTGTCTTTCATTGCAAAAAAATATCAAATACCCAAGAGTGTCTACTGGAGTTGGTGGGTAAAAAAATATGAAAACAAAAATAATTGTATGAAATTAGAAGTAAGCGTAGGATGAGTGAGGAAGATGTAAATGTTATCAAAGAGCAATGCATAAAGTTCAAGAAATTATTAAAATATTTTATGAAAGTTATCTCTCTAAAAAATTTGCTGCTTGCATACTAACAGAGAAAAGTATTTGTGCAAATTCTTATCATTATATAAAAAGAATAATCTGAGAAGGAACAGCCATATTTCTCAGTGAAAAGTATGACGTACTAAAAACATACTGAAAATGTCTCACCCACAATAAATAAAAACTATAGTGTATGAATTTTACATCTTACTTCTTTATGTTTTAGGTGATAGAGTCAAGGGCTTTAGTCACTAATGATCTGTAGATTGCAAAAATGGTTCTGAAATCCATGTAACTATGTGATGACATCATTATTGACCAGTATTGATGAATTCTGTTTGTTTTTCTTGCCACTGATTAAACCCAGTATTGATCCTTAGACAAAAGTCAGTAACCATTGATTGTTACAATTAAATGTAATGTTTTCTGTGCAGAAAAGAAGGTTGGGCTCATTTGGTGCTGCCTCAAACCTCACTATTCCATTCACAATCTCTGATTTTGTCAAGGTTCTGAATTTCCAAGTTCCAGGTCCTCGTCTTAAGTTGCATAGTTTTGCCTCAGTAAAGAAAGTGGAACATTTGAAGGAAATGTGAAAGTGAGAATTCACAGAACTACTTTAGGAATGACTAATAAAATGTGAAGTTAACCAATGTCAAAAAGATAGTTTTACACACAGGGGAAGTTTATGAGAAACTGCTTAGTTCAAGGGAGCAGGCATGATAACTTCTTTTGAAAAGAAATTTTTGCTTGACCAATGCATGTTGGCATTCAAATGATCAATGACATTCTTCTGGTATTCAGGTTGATTCAACACCTTTTACTACACATTCAGTTTTTAAACTTTGGTCCTTTCTTAATATTTTAACTTCCATGCTTTATTATAGCCATAGCAACTGCTCCATATTATGTGAACATTCACTATTGTGTACCCATTCTTTATGACTCGTATTAATAAGATAATAAGAACAAAGGGAATACTTCTGGAGCTATTTCTGAGACTAGCAGTTACATTTCCTCAATAGCTTTTAGATATTGTTTTCTGTTCAGTTATTCAGAGTCAGACTCACTTCTGGAATGCAGGGACATAAATAATTATAATGCATTGCAGAAACATGGTAAAGACAAGAGGTATACCTACCTGAAACTACAAATTAATCAAACAATTCTATTTTTTTCCAGCTATGAGCTGTGAGAGACTGGCAGTTCTTCTGTAACTCTGTTATCAGTAGAAAAAAAGAATAGCCTGGATCTTTCATGATTGGGTTCTATAGTGTAAAATCCATTGAGTTTCCCTAGGTTAAAAAAATTAATATGTGTTCTTATTTTCAAAATGTTTATCCAATATAAAGTTTGTTATTTATTTTGTTCAAATATATATTATGAAGTTGTTAGGCTGCCATTATAAAAACATGTATTCAAAGGTTTAATTTAGCAAGATCCATTTTTGAAAACACCATTAAAAATATGCACAGATTAGTATTGAGGTATGAATTCCTGCTTTTGTCTCCATTCATTTCTGGATTTAAGTTCTATGAAGACACTTAGTGTCACCATTTGATTATAGGGTAAACCTAGTTGAGGCATCCCCTACACTATTGGTTGGAGTTCTATCCAGGGACATCCTCTGAGTTCTTATAGATTTCCCTAGCTCCTGGCCTCTTTCCAATCCCACATTGGTTTCTTCTATCAAGATATCCATCTCTTTTTCTCTCTCATTGTTGTTCCTCTCAAAGGATCTTCTCTATTTTCTTTTCCTAGGGGGATCCCTGGATATCTTTTTCCTTCTGATCCCAAACTGTTCAGAAGTTATAGTTTGCAGCTTGAGTATTCTTAGCTTTTGTCTAAAATCCATTTATGAGTGAGTACATACCATGGTTTTCTTTCTGTGCTTGTGATACTTTGTTCAAGAGGATATTATCTAAATCTACCAATTAGCCTGAAAATTCAGGATGTCAGTTTTTTTTTTTTTTTTTTTTTTTTTTTACTGTACAGTAATACTCGGTTGTGGAAATGTACCAGAATTTGTCAGTCCATTCTTTAGTTGAGAGACATCTAGGTTGTTTTGGGGTTCATGCTATTACAAATAATGCTGCTGGAAACACAGTTGAGCTAATATATTTGGGGTAAGAATATCCATCCTTTGGGTATATGACTAATAGTAATATTGCTGTATCTTTACATAGATTGATTCCCAGTTTTCTGAGGAACCTCCATACTGCATCCCAGAGTGGCTGTACAAGTTTACACTCCCCCCATAAATGGAAGGAAGAGTGTTCTTCCTGCTCCACATCTGCTCCAGCACCAGCTGTCATTTGACAGGTGTAAGATGATATCTCAAAGTTGTTTTGATTTACATTTCTCTGATGACAAAGGATGCTGAGTAATTCTTTATGTGTCTCTCAGCTATTTGAAATTCTTCTGTTGAGAATTAAATTTTTAGATCTGAAACCCAGTTTTTATTGGGTTATTTGGGTTTGGGGGCTCTAGTTTCATGAGTTCTCTACTTATTTTAGAGATCAGTCCTCTGTCAGATGTAGGATTGGCAAAGATCTTTCCTTAGGCTGTAGGCTGTCATTTTGTGTTAATAACTGTGTCCTTTGCCTTACAGAAGGTTCTCAGTTTTAGGAGGTCCTATTTATTAATTGTTGTTCTTAGTCTCTGATACTTGTGTTATATTTAGAAAATTGTCATTTGTGTCAATGCATTGAAGAGTATTTCCCAGTTTATTTTCTATCAAATTCAACTTATCTGGGTTTATGTTGAGGTCTTTGATCAACTTGTATTTGAATTTTATTCAGAGTGATAGATATGGATCATTTGCATTCTTTTACATACTACTATTCAGTTATGCCAGTACCATTTGTTGAAGATACTATCTTTTTTCCATTGTGTATTTTGGCCTCTTTGTCAACAATCAGGTGTTCATAGGTGTGCACATTGAGGTTGGGGTCTTTGATTCAATTCCATTGATTCACTATTCTATTTTTAAGCAAGGGCCAGGCTTTTATTACTATAGCAGTTTAATTACTATAGTTGTATATTATGGCTTGACATTAGGGATGGTGACGCCTCCTGAAGTTCTTTTATTGAACAAGATTTATTTGCCAATTCTGGGTTTTCTGCTATTGCATACAACATTGAATATTTTTCTTTCTAGGTAAGTAAAAAAAAATGTGTTGGAATTTTCATGGGGATTGGACTGAATATGTAGATTGCTTTTGGTAAAATTGCCATTTCTATTATGTTCATCCTACCTATCCAGAAACATGTGAAATTTTTTTGCCATTTTTCTGGTATGATCCTCTATTTCATTCTTCACTGACATAATGTTTTCATTAAACAGATCTGCTACTTCTTTGATTAGAATAATGCCACATATTTAATGCAATTTTCAGCTATTATAAAGGATGATGTTTCCCTAATTTCTTTTTCATCCCTTTCATCCTTAGTGTATAGAAGGTCTATTGTTTTGTTACTTAATCTTGGACCCTGCTACATTGATGAAGGTGTTTATCAGCTGTAGGAGTTTCCAAGTAGAATTTTTGCATTCAGATATGTATTTAATCATATCTTCTGCAGATAGAAACAGTTTGAATTTTTCCTTTCCAATTTTTTTTATCCCTTTAATCTCATTTGTTATCTTACTGCTTTAGCTAAAACTTTGAAAACTATATTTAATAGATAAGGGGAGAAAGTACTGCCTTGTGTTATTCCTCATTTTATTGGAGTTGCTTTGAATTTCTCTCCATTTAGCTTGATGTTGATTGTTGGCTTGATGTATATTGTCTTTATCATATTTAGGTATTTCCCTTTGTGCCTGACCTCTCCAGGACTTTTATCATGAAGGGGTGTTGGATTTTTGTCAAACGCTTTTTCAGCATTTCAGGACATAATCATAGTGTTTTTTTTTCAGATTGTTTATATGATGGATGACATTCACAGTTTTTCACATACTGCATCATCCCTGCATCTGTGAGATGAAACCTGGTTGATCATGTGAGATATTTTTGATGTGTTGTTTAATTTTGTTTGCTAATATTTTATTGAGTATTTTTGTATCAATATTCATGAGAGAGATTGATCTAAAATTTCCTTCTTTGTTTTATCTTTGAGTGGCTTGAGTATCATGGTGAGTGTGGCCTCATAAAAAGAGTATAGCAATATTTCTTCAGTTTCTATTGTATCGAACAGTTTGAGGAGTATTAGTATTAGTTCTTTGAATTTCTGTTAGAATTCTACAATTATCATCTAGTCCTGTTTTTTTTTTCTCTCTCTTTTTTTTCTCTTGGGAGACTTAAACAAACAAACAAACAAACAAACAAACAAACAAACAAAAACCCAAGCTGAAACAAGCAAGTTTAATTTTATTATGAAAGGAAAAGACTTAAATACCTTTTTCTTAGACCTTTCTCCCAAGCAGTGGTAAGCACTTTGAGCTGCTTGTTTTGGCAGCTTTGGGCAGTAGTGTCTCTCTTTTTCTTCATCTTATTGTACTTTTTATTAAAATGTTTTTTTCATCCATGTATGCCCCTGTTCCCCCTCTCTTTCCTCCTTACAATCTCTCCTAGTCAGTCCTCATCTTTCCCCCTCCCCACCAACACATCCCCATTCCCTCAAAAAATAGCAGGAAGTCCCAAGTGGGCCAACTCAGTTTGGCACATCCATTCGAGGCAAGCCCGATTTCCTCATCCCAAAGTCAAGACTGGGTTAGGTGTTCCTCTGCAGGGAGTGGGCTTCAAGGTGCCCCTCACATGGGAACACAGTCTCATTCCACCCCTCAAGTCTCCACATACTGCCCACACCAATGGACAGTTGCCTACAATTGGAGGGCCTAGCTCCTTTTCCTGATGAATCTCCAGTGGCTGTTCTTGATTCAGTGAGCTCCCCAGTGCTTCAGCTAGTCATCAGTGTGGGAATTTTCCTCATAATCCCTATTCCCTTGCTCATACAGACTCTCCTCCACTGCTCTCAGCTAGCTTTACCCAGTGCTCAGCCATAGACCTCTGCCTCCACTTCCATTCATTGTTGGATATGGGTTCTGTGATTACACTTATGGTGGTTATTCATTTGATTATAGAGGAAGTCCTGTTTAGCTCCCCCCCCCACCCCCCACGATTGTATGGAGACCTAGGCAGAGGCATCCTGTGAGTTCTTGGAGAATTACCTAGTACCATTTTTTTTTCCAAAACCACATTGGCTTCCTCTATCAAGATATCCATCTCTTTCTTTTCCCTCTTTGCTCCTTTCACTCAATCATCTCATTCTTTCAAGACTTCTTCCCAACTCTTCTTGGTTGCAATTTGCTTTGGCCCCAATTTGCTAAAGTAATTGTCTCTTATCCTGGTATATATATATATATATATATATATATATATATATATATATATATATATATATATATATATATATATATATATATAGAGAGAGAGAGAGAGAGAGAGAGAGAGAGAGAGAGAGAGAGTCTATATGGGCAAAGGGATAGGGATTATCAGGAGGGGTCCCACAGAGATGTCTGGCTGGAGCTCTTGGGAGCTCACTGAATCAACAACTGTCAGTGGGAAATCTTCAGAAAAAGGATCTAAACCCTCCAAAGGTAGATGACTGTTGAGTGGCATGGGAAGTATACAGAACCTAATGGACTAGGATCAACTTATGTTTCTATGCATGAACTGAAATCTTTGAGCCCATTCTCTCCAGATGACACCTAACCCTGCCCCAATATTGAGATGAGTGAATTGGACCTACCTCAGGTGGATACACTAGACTGAACTAATCCACCTTGGGACTCATTGCCCTCCTTGGGGAATGGTTGGAGGGTTGAAGTTGCAGAGGCTGTGAGAAGACTGGGAGAGATTTGGACAAGGGAAAAGAGAGAGTGTAGTAGAGGTTCACATGGAAAAAAAACCTGTTAAATATATATGCTTTTTTAAAAGTGTGCACAGACTTGTTTACATATGCTTGTACCCATGGGAGGAAATACAAAAAGAATTGCATTTTTTTTCACCATCATTAGGTACAATTAGACTTTATTTAAAAAGAATATGTGATGCAACACACAAATTATTCACACAACTTAAATTTCAACATGAAATCATAATCTTAGAAGGAAGGCTAATGAGGAATTTTTATTCATCTAAAAGTTAGCATAATTTAATATTTCTCCTAGGAATGTCAGCAGATACACTCATAAAATCTCATCAAAATGTGTAATAAAAGTAGAGGGCATACAGGTTTGTATGGATATAAAAATTTCAAGAGCCTTACCTGTATACACACAAAAAATTAGGGGTATGCCAACAGAAGGGAAATAGGATTTCTTTTACAGTGAAGAGAACAACAATTAGTTGTCCAATTTGTAATGACCAGACTTAAAATCATACTTGCAATCAATCTTTATATTTAGCAAGCTGTACTTGTATTTCTCTCTATATATAATATAAATGTTTATATTTAAGTAATAAATATGTGTATATATACATCCATATATATAGATATATAAATAAATGTGTATAACAACAATTAAAGACAAAATTGGTCACAGTTTAGAAAAGAATGAGAAAATATAAATATAAAGAATTTTAAAAAGCAAGAAATTGAAATATGATATAATTTTAGTATAATCTCAAAAATAGAATAATTAAAAGTATTTTCCAAGAAATACAGACATTCATAATACTGATTTTTGTTTATATTTACCAGCAATATTTGGCCACAACTTAGTAAATGTAAGCTAAAATATCTAATATGCACATAATAAAAAAGAACAAGGCTAAAGAAGTTGACTTGTATCCCTCCTTCCAGAATAACTTCATGCTTCTACTTGACCTTTTCTGAAAAATGTCCCTGTGCCTAGAAGACCTATTTTATCTAAAACCCATGTCTAAATACAGATACATAATTTATTTTTATGTCAAACTTTAACACAGATTTCTGCTGAGAAAACTTGCTTTATGCGCTCCGATATAAAACTCAACTGCCACAAACTAAGCACTCTGATAAAAAGAATGACTATCTTTTCAGCCAATTCCTCTACAAATTATTGGATTTCTTATAGATAGATGTAAAAGGCATTATTCATTCACCAATCCTTAACCAATGTGAGTATGTTTTATGTTTATATAGCACATTTAAAAGGGAGCTATGCCATTCTGCTTTCAAAAAATTCTAGTACTAGAGACAGTTTTGTAAAAAAGTGAGTGTAAAGTTAAAAATTATAAAGTTTTGTGTTTTCTGTCATTTGCCTTTAGTACTGCTCAGAGAATTAGCAAAGGGCAAACTTTCAGTTTGAAAAACATTTATGTCATTGTGTCATATAATCACACTATTAAAAGCTTTTTTCCTCTTCTACAAATTTCTATTTTATAATCATCTTCTATTATTTAGTAGAAGGTGGTGGGGATGAGAAGAAAATATTTCATTCGATGAATCATAATTTTAGACATTCATTATTATTGAATTAGTCATTCATAATTTCCTATGCATAATGCACTGTACCCTAAATTGAAGTAAAACCAATGGACATGAACTCACACAGGAAATAAAAGCTTTAAACAGTGTGTTACAGAATATACGAGAGGTTACCAATCTCCTTTGATTCTATAAAAAGCCTGTGCCTTGGGCCAAGAATGTTGTAATGGTAACAATGTGTTTTTCTTTCCAGATACTGCTTACCGTATTACAGCTCTTATGATGCCCACTTTCTCTGTTTTTGTACTAATAAATGATAACTGAATTCCACACTTAAAATAACATAAGCATGTGTATTTCTGCCTTTCATTGCATTTTTCTAGTTTTCAACAGGAAGATTTACATCACTAGGTCAACAGCAGTCATCAGAACTGTTTATGTCTATTTCAGTATTGAGTCAGCTATTTAAGCCTGAGATTAATCCTCAAGAATATAGACATAAATAATAATATTACAGATTATGAATATTTACTTATTTTCATCAGAAACATGGAAATGAGTGTAGAATTATAATTTCAATTTCTTTATGAAATATGACAAAGTGATTTCTTGAATATCTTCATGTAGATTCTTTCTCTTCAGTGTGACAATTGCCTGGGAGATTTCCTGGTACACTATAGATATCCATGTATGATAATCACCAAAATTTAAGATATGTAGAATAAAAATATTGTGATACAATACTATTATCAGTCTATTTATGTTGACTCTATGGAAACTACAGTGACTTTTTTTTAGTAATATTGTGTTTTCATTTTTATTAATTCTCTGAAGCCTATGTGTCTGTCTGAACATGCATCCCCCTTGGTTTTTCATGACTATGAGGCAATAAAAGAAGTACTCATTAATCATGGGGAGAAGTTTTATTAAAGAGGAAGAAAACTCCCATTTTTTTTGATAAGGTTTATAAAGTCCTGAGTAAGTTTGCATGTGTATATAGGTGTATAGTTGGCAGAATGTATAGTGAGTTGAGGGGTTGAAAGCAGAAATCTTTACAGTAGAAAATATTTTGAGTAACAGATTTGGGACTATGGCTATATCAATTAGCTCTATCTTCTATATCTGAGTTCTCTTTCCTAGTGTTTGTTATACTTATTTTATCCATTGATGTAGCAATAAGAATACATGAAAAACCAAGGCACATACCTCTCACTGAAGACCCTGTATATTTGTTATGGGAAATAAAAGCTTGGAGAAAAAAAATTTAAGAGGAAGCATGAGACCCCATGACATCAGTGGGTGCCAGATACATAATCTGCCAGATCTTATTGGACTAAAAAATGAGTGAAACTTCTTCAAATACAGTTGGAGTGTTCAGTTTCTAGGACATAGGCACACATCACAACCTGTGGAATCCCATCATCACCCATTGCTTACTCAATTGTTGTTCAGCAGGGTGGACACCTTGCTGAATATAAAAAGGAAACTCAGATCCAGATCTCTGGGGAAGGTGGAAATACTAGAGAGAATAAACATCACAGTCAGATCTCATCCAGCTGTCTTCCAGCTTGCTCAGCCTCATTCCTCCTGGCTTCTTACACCTGCTCTGTCTTTCTATGCCTGCCTTAAATACTTTCTCTGCGCAGTTAAGGCATGGCACTGCCACTGCCTGCCTGGGAGCCTAGAACTCCTTCTGTAAACTAAAATGACCTCAAACTCAGATCGAATTAAGGGCATAGGTCACAACTCCCAGGAAATTTCCTGTGCTGGGATTAAAGGTATGAGTTGCCACTGTCTGATCCTCCTAGACTGACTGTGGGTAGATCCCTATGATATCTTCAAATATTTTTATTATGTTTAAAAATATCCCCATATATCCTTTTTGGTGTAAATTTTTAAAAAAGAAGGTTATCGCTAACATAAGAAAAAACACATACAGTAGGTACAATATACAATATAAACAAACAAAAAATGAGTTCAGTCCATTAACAATTGACAATTCAAAGAAAATATTTCATTAATTATCCTGTTTTGATGAGTCCAAAGTATTATGCATAATTCACTTTCTTTCTAACTTGTATTACTAACTAAAAACTATTATTTTGATGTCTCTTAAACCTATACACATTACATTCAAAGTTGTTTTTCTAAAACTGTCACTTAGAAAACTATAACTTTAATCTTCAACTACCTCAAAGACCACAGAAGAGTATGATATTTCCCCAAGTAAACTGAAAGTTCAAGCAACTTCCAAAATCTAGAAATGACAGGGATGAAACCTATCTGCCTGGACAGTCAACCAAAGTTTCTTTGTAAAGTTGGGGTATCCATCTTCAGCCTACAGGCCCAGAGTCTATTTTTATTTATCTCAGGCAGGAAATCTGCTCTGCCCATTCTGGTATAGTTCATCAGTTGCTAATCCTTGTGTCCTGAAAAATGCCTGGCAGTTTTCTCTGAAAAGCAGGAACGTGAAGGACCATCTCAGCTTTTTCTATCAAAGTTCACAGGTCACTTTCCTAGGGAACCTTCATGTCCAGTTAAAACAACATACTGTCAAACAGTCAATACAAGAACAGGTTCTTGTACAATGCCTGACCATTGCCACAAAGAAAGTAGACTCCATATGGAGTTTCTTCAATGCCCATTTTTCTCTTGAAGTAGATTGTTGCTGCCATGAGCAGACCTGTCTCATTGTCTAGAAAAAAATAAATTCTTGAAATATTCTAAATGCCATATTCTATGGATCTCTGAAGTGCTTGAAGAATACATGTTCATCTAAAATATGTTTGTTTTATTTTGAAAACATATCTAATACAACTATATTTGAAAGTAATGTCTAACTATTCACTTGCATTACTTTATATTCTAATCAGGTGGTAATAAAAACTTCTATGGACTAGCAACTTGTATTACATTGTTAGATGAACTGAATAAGTATAATACCTTGAACAAGCATAGAGATATTTGTACAGTAATACAATTAATCTCAATATACACAATATGTATACAATATGAAAAAATCCAATCCAATGTAAAATTTTTAAAGCTAGTAGATCCTTTTAGAAAGAGATTCAATAATCTATCCTTATATCCTATATATCTGTATCCTTTTTTTCTTTCTATTTTTTAACACAAATCTTGAATTTATTTGCTCTTTGTTTAACTTTTTGTAACTATAACCATTAACAATGTTTACCCAATTAACCTAAACAATGACAATCATCCATAACCCATTTAATGACCAAAAACAACCCATACCACCTCTTGGGATTGTGGGTGCCATGTTCTTAAATTTACTTCCTGCTGACTGGCTGTGACAGCATCTTTTGGGGATCCTGAAAAGTTTCGTTAAATGTAAGTCTTGAGATAAGTAGCTGTGTCATTTGTTGTCCAGTCTCTGTATAACAGGAAAGTACATGGCTTGTCTCAAGTCCTGGCTATAGTGGTCTATGAAGCTGGTTCATCCCAGTGAGGTGCCTCAAAATTGTAGTCCAAATATGATCTTTGGTTGGTGTTTGTCAGCCTAGAGACTTTGTCAGAGTCCATGTGAAATCATCATTGTTGTTTGCCATTCTCCTTTTGGATACTTCAAGTTCGCATTTGGGGTTTGTCATGGATCACTGCAGAAAACTGATAAGAGACTAAAACCTAACACAATGTACAGGATACTAAATATATAACTATTTATTCAGAATAGGATTAGTAACAATAGAATAGTCCCTTATT
Organism: Phyllotis vaccarum; assembly: GCA_033318265.1. Taxonomy (NCBI): domain Eukaryota; kingdom Metazoa; phylum Chordata; class Mammalia; order Rodentia; family Cricetidae; genus Phyllotis; species Phyllotis vaccarum. The sequence continues at coordinate 21,968,793 of JARWLC010000004.1, read as the reverse complement.
TTTTGTTATTCTTCAGTCCCATAAAAGGTAGCTCTTCTGATATAATACAGAGATTTTGTATTTTTCTTTAACAAGTATGTTTGACTTTAGAGAAGGAAAGAGCCACACTCCAACTCTAAAGCCAGCTTTAAATTATAATTAAACTGGGACTTCAATTTACAGAAAAAAATGTAGAGTTTAAGCAATGTGATTTTACCCTATAAAGTATACTGGTACCAATAGTTACAATATTCTTTGCTTGTAAATTTTTCTGGATAGCCTCGCTTTTGCTTTAGGTGTCTAGATGCCCAAGCTCTTTTCACTTCTTGAAGATGGGTATTTCAAGTTTTCTGTAAAGACCAAAACAAAAACCTGTCCCAACCCTTTGATTTTTCTTACAGTTTAAAGAATTATAATGTGGGTGGATGAGCTATCAGTTCTAATTTTCATGAAGTTTCTCTGGTTACAATCGATTCTTTATTTATTTTGATGATATCCATAACTTCTCTTCACCTGTGAAAACAAAAGCAAAACTCTTTCTACAATGTAACACATATCCTGGCTTCCATTCAGAGGTTAGTACATCTTTGAAGTGAACAGGCTGATTTAGTTCAGCTGTTTTTCTATAGCCCAATGCCTTTCAGCAGCTGTTGTTCTTTTTTCATTAGCATTGAGGAAATTCAAAATTAATAAAGCATTATGTAGAATAACTCTAGGGGTCTTTGTTATTTCTTTCTGTTTATTTAGCATATCCTTTAGAGTTTGATTTGATATCTCTATGACTGCTTGTCCTGTAGGATTGTGTGGTATTCCTGTAATATGCTTTATATTATAATAAGAAAGTAATTTGTGTCCCAGAGTTGGACACAAATTGTTACACAAATAAAGAAAGAAGACTCAGGGCTAGATCTCTGGGGAAGGTGGAAATATTAGAGAGAATAAACATCACAGTCAGATCTCAGCTGTTTTCCAGCTTCTTCGGCCTCACTCCTCCTGGCTTCTTCTGCCTGCTCTGTCTTTCTGTGTCTGCCTTAAATACTTTCTCTGCTCAATTAAAGCCTGACACCACCACTGCCTGCCTGGGAGCCTAGAACTACTTCTGTAAACTAAGATGACCTGGAACTTAAATTTAATTAAGGGTGTAGGTCACCACTTCTGGGATATTCCTGTGCTAGGATTAAAGATGTGAGTTACCCCTGTCTGATCCTCCTATACTGACTGTGGGTAGATCCCTTTGATAAGTCTGAATGACTTTATTATGTTTGAAAATATCCCTACCACACCTTCTGACAGGCATCCTTACTAACACCCACACTGGATCCTACAATCTACAAGCCCTTCCCACTTCCCCTACTCCAAACTCATCCATCACCCTGATCTCAGAAGTACCCAAAGACAGAATCTGCCAGATTTTAGTGGAGCATGAGCTCAGAATGAACCAAGATAGGATCCATAAGATGCAAACACTTCCAAAGCAAATTGGACCAAAAACAGCATTATGAGAACCAGAAGCCATTTACACTAATTTAAAGAAGAGATGAATAGATTTTACTGGAGGAATGCATACAATATTTAGAGAAATTGGCACCATCAGAACCTAGAAGTTCTGCAATAGCAAGGCAATATGACAATGTGGAAGAAGCAGAGGAGAACAATTTAAAAACAACTTTATGATCCAGCTGGAAGCAGGAGAGGATTTTCAGTGTGAGCAAGAGGATAGGAATTGTGAAGAGAACTCCCACAGTGATGGCTATCTGGAGCTTAGGGGGACTCACTGAATCAGGAGTGGCCACTGGAGATTCATCAGGAAAGGGATTTGGTCCCTCCACGGGTAGGTGACTGTCGACTGGCATGAGCAGTATTGTGGAGCCTGGAGGGGTGTGTTCAGACTGTGTTCTTATGGGTTATTTTTACATGCATCCTATCTCATAAGGGTCTGCCAGGACCTATTGGCCAAGATAATGATAAAATTGATAAATCATTGATAGGATTCAGCATTTCATAATAAACATCATGTCAATAGTAAATATTTCAAAAAGGATTTCTCCATCAGTTGGCAACAATTGTAAAATGATATCCTACATGTTTTTTTTTTTTTTTATAAGCAAACTTCAGTACAAACAGGACATAATTCCAAAGGTGTACATATAAATATAGTTTGGCAAATGGATGTGTTTCATTTTACAGAATCTTTAATATTATAGTATGTATACCATACAATAGACAAATTTTTGAGATTTTCAATGGTCAACTTCTTTGAGTTTCTAACAGGCTGATTCTATAATCACATATTTGCTAAATATTATGATCATCATGGAAATACATGAACAAATTAAGACTGACAATAGTCTCTAGTAAAATGAAATGTTTATGTTTATCATAATATAGAGCATGTTGGGCAAGTAGTCAAAGGAAGATAAGGAAGATAAGATTAAGGGTTCTTGTTTGAAAAAACAAGGAGAATAAAAAGAGAATACAGATATGATAGAATAAAAAGGTAGATTATTGAATTCACTCTGAGAAATGGGAATATACATAATAGGATACAAGAATAGGTGATTGAATCTACTTTTAAATAATAATTTAAATTTATTTAATTTTAAATTATTTTAAATATTTTATATTGGATTGGATTTTTATATATTGTATTCAATTTGCTTAAACTGATACAAAGTTAAGATTAATTTTGTTACTGTACATATATTTCTATGTATGTTCAAGGAATTGTATCTACACAGCTCATCCAACAATGTAACATAAATTGCTAGTCCTTGAAAATTATTATTACCCACACATTAGAATATAAAGTAATTCATGTTAGTAGTCAGTCATTACATTCAAACTTATAGTCATGTATCTTTTCAAGATCAAGCAGAATATATATTTTAGATAGACCAGTCATCTTTAAACACTTTGGAGATCTACAAAATAAGGAATTTAAGATATTTTAATAACAGAGATTTTTATGTCAATGAGACATGTCCATCTCTTGCAGCAGCAGTCTTCTTTGCAGAAGATAATGAGTATTAAAAAAATTATATATGGATCTGACTTCCCTTGTGACCAAAGTTAGTTGCTGGTTAAGGAAGTCCCCTTACATCAAATACAGACAGTATGATGTCTAAAATGGACAAGCAAGACAAAAAAGAAAGAATGGCCAAATCTTGCTATCAAAAAGGTAGGAGAATCTTAAATAATAGCCTGCTTCATAAATAAGTCTGTCAGATATGCTAGACCTATTAGCCAAAGACAAATTCCCTGAGACTATAGAGGAACCTTGGGTGACTGTCTAGGCATCAGCTGTTTCATTTTACACATTTTCTGGAAGTTGCTTTCTGGCACTTCCTATTTACTCAGTTAATATTATTTTCTTCTTGGGTCTCTGGCAGAGGTGAATTGATATATTTATAGTTATAGTTTTATAGTTACAGTTTCAGAAGGGAAACTCACTAAGAGGTGTAAAGTGTATAAGTTCAAGAGACATCAAAAGATAGTTTTCAATTGGTAATAAGTTAGATAGAAACTGAAATAGGTAAAATTCTTTGGATTCACCAAAATAGAATAAACAATGAAATATTTTCTTTGAATTTTTCAATGCTTTCTGCACTGGACATTACTGATATAATTATTTCTTGTACATATTATATGTATGTGTATTTGTCATATCTATTTTATACATTTTTCTTATATTAGATATGATCTTTTTATTTTTGACATAAAAGAGGATATGTGGTGATATATTGTATATTTAATAAAGATAGTATGGAATATCAGATGACAGAGTCACACACAGAGCCAAGCTGTGAAAATCAGAGACTAGTGACACTTTTAATCCCATCACCATGGAAGAAGTTATGTGCTTATCAGCTTCTTCAGTCTAGTAGATTTTTACACCTACACCTAATTCCTGAATCTTTACTGGTAAATAGATTGATAATTAGTTAAAATCTACATTTGGCAGCTACAGACTAGGCAGTGCCAGAGGTAGTTAAATTTTACCCACCCCCCATCACTGTCTAATTAGCAAGGTGCTAACTGTGGGGCTTTGGGGTGGGGTGCACATGGTAGTTAAAATGGTAGTCAAAATGTCAGTAGCTTCAGGTGGGGCCACTAATTTGACAGAAAAACAAACCATCATATCTTTATTTCAGTCAGACTGCTTCAGGATGCTGGAGAAAATCATAAAACCAGTGGATTCCATTATTGTGGGCCCCACTGTCAGACTTCTTTGACTATAATGTGCGTTCCATGGTCAGAGCAAATAAGTCAGCAGATGGTTGTTTTGGTAGAAGCTTTACATAGAGTGAAAGAAAATCTATAATTAAAATAAATATCTACTCTAGTAAGAAAAAGGGATGAGGTGATACAATGAAGGCGGTTTGCAACAAGGTTGGTGTCTGATCACCCCCACAGAATGGTGACATATCTGGGGCTCAGCATTGATCTTTGCTGATAGAAGATCCAGCAGTCAACAATGGCTGTAGTTAGGCCAGCCTTGTTGAGTCAAAGTCAGTGTTACTGAAGTGTGGAATTAAAGAATGGCTTATCCAATTTAAGTTATTCAATTCAGTAGAGTTTCTGACAAAGAAAATTGCTTAACTGATCTCAGGCTCAGTATCATGGCATCAATTTTCTTACCATGATTTCCAATATCCTGAAGCATCTAACCTGATGAAAAGATTGACTAGTTTCTGGAATATACAGTAACAGTGCTAACTATAAGTCATAAATCTAGAGGGTTTCAGTGGGGTTCTCCAGAATGCAGTATATAGTTTATATAAGTATCCAATATATGATACAGCTTTTCCCATAGTGAAGTTATGGGGTCCATGTATCAAACATTGAAAAACAACATTCTTACATATACTCTCACTTTTAGTGATCCATTACATTTTTTTTTTGCTTTCCTTCCACTCAAAATTGAGTTGTATTGGTCCAAATGTTTTATTTGAGCTGTATGAATACTCCTGCCAGAAGCCTCAATAAACAGCCATTGAACTTGAATCTCAGACTTTCCCTGGTCATTTTGGGTTTTTGATGTTCTTTAACTAACAAGCTTAAAAATAAATAAAAGTGTTGGAATGGATGACTGACCTAGATTACAGATGGAAATTAAATTTCTTCCTCAAATAGCAGTTGAGAAAATTAATGTCTGAAGTGAAAGAAATCACATAGGTCAATGCTTGGTGCTAACAAGTTCTATAAATATGGCCAATGGGAAACTACAATAGCCTAAAACAAGCTGAATGACAAGGGGTGATCAATCAGTAATAAAGATATTTTTCTCTTCTCCTGGAAAGGTCCAGTGTCAGCTGAAGTGCTTGCTGAATTTAGAGCAAAATCAAATTAGATAGTAGAGGAAGGTATTTATAAGTACATGCTATGGCTACATGACCAGCTACAGAAAATGAATCATAGTTGAGCTGTGTGTCTATGACGTATTTTATTGAGAACATATTTGTACAGATAATTGTATTTTCTTTCAATTTTTTTTACCATGTTTTGTAATATCAGTTAAGGTAATATTTAGGGTTATCATATTTGAGTTTGAGATTCTACAAGAATATCCCTCAGAGAACATGCCACCTATTCTAAAATTTAAAATTCATTGTCATTTGTATCTGGGAAAGTTATATCATGTTAGGCATAATTATGATGTGTTTAATTAAATAGTTAATTTGCCTAGTAGATGGAGTTCTCATGGTATGCTTAGGCATCATTATGAGCTATTTATAGCTTTTACATGGAAATTATGACATGCTGAGTTATGACTATATATAAAGTTGACAAAGCATTTATTGTGATGGCTATTTTGATTTTAAGTTTGATTAATCTGGAGTTAAGATTAATCAAAATATTGATGACACACAGGTGATGCATTTTTATTTAATTTGAAATAGAAAGATCCATTTTTCATACATATTTTGAGGCAAGAAGACCTAAATCTTTAATCAGGGACACTAATACTGCTAAAAGTTTGCATGAAGACATGGAGAAGAAAAAATATGTTCTTTGCTTATTTGCCCTGACCGTGATTAAAAACTACATTTCTTCACTGGCATTAGAGCCCAAATCTTCAAGATTACATCATGTAATGAAAATCAAGGAGATCTCCAGCCTCCTAGTCTAACAAGCACTGCATTATGGACCATTAATTAACAAGTACCCATTGTGGGATTAGCTGAAACTGAACTGAAACTCAGAAATTCTAATAAATCTCTTTTTTTTTCTTTTTATGTAGTAATATGTTCTATAACTTGGATACTCTAGAGAACACTTATTAATAAAGAGGATATTTGGAATGACAAGCTGTGTAGGAATTTGTTTCTGGCCTAGACTATCCCTATGATCCAGATCAGCAGTCCCAGACAAACTGCCCACAACTGTTCAGCTCCAAACAATCATAAAGTCTTATATTAAATTACATGCTGTTTGAACTATGGCTCAAGCATATTTCTTGTTAGCTCACACAACTTAACCCACTTCTATTAATATATGTCTTGCCATTTGGCCTGTGGCTTACCTGAATTCCTTTGCATCTTCCCCCAGCCAGCAGCTCACAACATCGTCATGTGACTCCACATTCTTTCCCTTTATCTATACTCAAAATTCCCACATGCTTCTTTTATCCAAAAAAGTTCCGTTATGATCCAATGATAATTCACAGCATACAGAAAGACATCTCACATCAAAGCTAAATAGAAATGATGAAGAAGCTGACAGTGTAGTAGAGGAACAGCATGAATGTCAAAGTATATGAGATAATAAAATAAAATCATTATTATAACTCTTTTAAGTTTTTGAAATTAACATATGATACTGATGTCTACATAAAATAACTTAAATACTTAAATAAACAAATCTAAATTCATCAAAAATTATAATATACATTGTGAATTAGACATGTTATAATAAATCAATAATGGCCAAGAAAACATTTACAAAGGAGTCAACTCATCTACTATTTTTTCTGTATAATTATTGACAGTCACAATGATTACCAAGTAGCTCTTTGAAGAAAATAGCAGAAATGTACACAAGTTTGCACTTATTTTTGTTGTCTGGCATAATATACCTTAATTTTCTCTAATTTATGACACAAGAATGAGATTTCTTCAGTTATTAGGTATTACCACTGAGTTTAAATGATAACCAAGAACAATGGCAATAATGGATAATATTTGTGGGTCTATAGGAATTAACTGGCCAAAACCTCCAATAGAGATAACTTGTACCTGATATGAATCATTTTTTTTCTGTAGCATACGCTGTCTAATGGGGCATTGTCACCATATTATATAGCAACTCATTTAAACTCTATGGATGTATATGATGTTGAAAATTTATCTATTCTGGTTTAATTAGATTGGGTTATAAGGTGCTATACACACTAATGGAAGAGAATTGTGATCACCAAACTTGTCCATCTGTGAACCCTATGAATAATATTGGAACAAGACAAAGAAGAGTAATAGTGTTACAGTGATATGAATATAGGGGGAGTATACAACTACTTTTTAAAGCCCACTCCACAACATAGAATCTTTACCTAGAACTGTAATCAAGGCAAAGAGCTGTGGCTAGATAGTCTTTAGATGTTAGGGGAAGGCAACTACTATTACTTTAAAGAAACATGTTATTTAACTATATCCTAATGATGTATATTCAAAGTTTCATATTTTTACAACACATTAAATGACAATCAAGACCTAGATCTACAGCTATTCAAGATTCAATGCAGAAAATAAGAGACTGCAGAGTGCTCATTATTCAGTGGGACAACTTTTTTCACATTCTCACATTTTAAGACTCAGGAATCACTCCATAATGAGAGTCAAAATATTTAAAGAGTCAGAAACTATGAAAGAATCCAAGGAAGAAGTGTTTCCATATAAAATGGGCAGCAGCCATATGAGAACTCAGACAATTGTAACAGCAAACACAAGACATATAGACATTCAAGACAGACAAAATGCCAGCAAGTATGTGTTGAATTGGCTGATCACAATGTCCCATTATTATCTGAGGACATGCTAGTAATTGTGAGCTGTCAGGAATAAGAGATTGGTTTTCTTAAATGTATCTCCTCTTCTAGGTGAAGTATAATAGACCCCAGAACAATTTGTGGACTTCATTGTTTAAAAAAAAAAAGACAAAAAGGGAGTATATAATGAGTGGTGGATCTATGATTGGTCATAGATGAATATAATTAAAATACACTTAACAAAACTCATGGAATTAATAAAACTAATTTTTAGGAGGCTATCTATCCAAAGGTGATGTATTGCTTGCATTCTAGGAGAGAAATAATCTGTTCAGATTCTTATCACAGTAAAAAGAAATGAACTGAGAAAGGGAAACTTTTTCTCTAGTTGATAATGATAAAGCTTTTAAATAAACCATGTGCAGTGATATATTTTATATTTAATAAAATTAGTCTGGAATATTCAAACATATTTAGTTGATTTCATTCAAAATAAAATGAATATATTTGGGGAATTTTATAGTAAAATGATTCAGTTAGGAAATATTGTTTCTAGCAGCAGGCTTCTGTACAAACTCTCAATGGCTCCCTGTAGGCGGAGTTTACTTAGAAGGCACCAGTACCAGATGAATATTTATTAAAATATAAATCAGAACTCACGGTACAGTTAACAGATTACAGTTGCACCTGAACAGGGACTGGAGTCTGGAACGGTGAGGACAGTCGGGTGGAGTCGATCCTATCCCCAAACATCCAGGAATCAGGAAGAGAGAGTCTCGTGTTCCAGCAGCCCCTTTTCAATGGGCTTGTCCCCGCCCCCTTCAGGGGGCCCGGTGCCATGTATAAGTGTCTTTTCACCTTATCAGCTGACACCTGAATCCCACAACATCTCCCCCTTTTTTCTAACTAAGAAGGTTCTAAACTAAGACTATGTACAGTAAGAATTACTATGAGGTAGTATCTAGGAGAGGTCAAAGTACAATTTCTAATCAAAGCCTAACTTATATAAGGTACATCTAATAGTTCTAGAATATTGGTAGATAGTAGGGTGTATAGATTATTTTAAAGGGTTAATCTGGGAAAGTGAAAATTTAACACCTGAGTGTTCTTATCTCTTATCTAAGGTATACTATGGTGATAACCTTAAACATCTATTCTTCAACCTCTTCAAGACCTGAGAAGGAAGGTGAATTGCCTGAAAGACAGAAGTACATGGGAGTAGTTACTTCCAAAATTTGGGAGAGGACAGCAACACAGCTACCTGGACAATCACCTCTGGATTTGTGCACCATTAGAGCATCTATCGGATTGGCTATAGGCCTATGGTATCTGACAGATCTTTTCACAAGCAGAACAATTTTGAAGGACTGTCTTAGCCTGTCTAGGCAGGTTTCGTCAGTCTCCATCCATCAACTTGTTCATCCAGCTTGACATCATGTGTGTACTGTCAGCAATCAAGGTAAGGACAGTTCCTTACTCAACCGGCCATTTTTGGCCAAAAGGACCAACTCCAATGGAGTATCTTCGATGCTCAACACATCTCGTGAAGGGAGCAGTGACACCAGGAGTCGTCGTGTCTCCCGTGGCTGAATTTTAAATGTTAAATGCCATATTCTCTGGGTCTATGAAATGGTTGAAGATTCTTGTCTATCTATGATATTCTAACCTGTATCTGATATGACTGGGATATGATACCTTAAATAGTGTTGACTGCAGATCTTATCGTCTTAAGGAATAAACCCTGTACTAAAAATTAGAATACCTATATAAGGGGTGTACAATCCCTGAACAATGACCCTTAGTAGAACTATCGAACATTAGCCAGAGATATTTTACCAGGTAAAGTGTCCACAGCATTTTAGACATGTAAATACATATATATCATCCAAACAGAGGTATATAAAACATCTTGTGCATATATCATAACTAGTGCAATCATACATTATATCTAGTATAGTTAAATGAAGGTAGTAATTGCATAGTATACATGACAAGGATGTGCAAATATTTTAAACAAAGGTAGTAGAAGCATATATAAAATATAGCAATTTCAGATTCAGTTTTACATAATAGTTACAGATTCAGATTTATATCGAAGTACAAGTTGCTTTGGTTATATAAAGCAATCTCAGATTAAACTTTGTACCAATGTACAAATTATCACAATTAAACGTATAAAATGATTTCGCATTACTATTTTCTTGGGTGTGCTCTGTTTACTGGCCACGAATAGATACACGGTCCATTTGAGAGAACTTAGTGATTCAGCCTAATTTGCAAAAACTGTGCTTCTTTTTAGAGAATGTATTTTAAAAGCTTTTAAGGTTAGAAGATGATTAAGGATTCACAATAAAACAGATTCAGATAAAAAGAAAAACCTGTAAACGGGTTACAATGTTTTTAAAAGGTACATAGGCTTCAGAGAGAAAAGAAAGAGGTTAGAAAAAGTTTTTAAAGCGAGAAATAGAGTAATAAAAATATAATAAGCCACGTAAAGATGGAAAATAGACACAAAATCTGGATTTTGGTTGTTATTGTGTTTTCTTTTAATTTTTTAACTGTTAATGAGCTAACTGCAGAAAGACAATGGATTGCAAATGCAAAGGCTACTAAGTTAAACAAGAATGTATATTTTAAAGGTATTTTGATTTTAAAATTTGTGTCTAAGGATTTATTGCTTTGGAAGAGTTCTGCTTTTGTTTCCACAGAAGATGAGAACCTGTGGATTGCTTCCAGGCAAATATGGTTTCATCAACAAAGACCCCCTGAAAAAACCTGATGAGAAGAGATGGCCATATCAGCTTCAGAGCTGCAGACTGATTCAGCCTCAACAACCGTGAGACTTTCAATGCCCCTTAATTAGCAGGAAGTAGTAACAGAAAACAATGCCCAAATTCCCCAAATATTGTTTCTAAATGTTTGTTTTCATTATAAATGGTAAATGTCATAGTTAATCTCTTTCTAAGAAGAAAAAGGGGATATGGTATATAAATGATTTTTTTAAAAATTAGATTATTGAATTTACTTAGATCAGGAAATCAGCTGTTAATCTCAAAATTCTTTACATTGGTATAGATTTTGGTTTATTGATACAAATTTAAGGTCAATTTTGTTATGCTGTATATGTTTTTCTATTCTTGTTTAAGGTATGATGTTCATGTAACTGTTTTAAAATTGTAGTGTATAATTAAGAAATTAAGGTTAATAGTCACTTTTGATAATCAAACTTATAGTTAGGTTAGTTAGGATTTTTAGGTATACAAAGATATATTTCAATTAGGTAGGTAATCTTCAAATACTTCTAAGACCTACAGAATATGGCATTTAAAATGTTTTAAGAGCCTAGACTTTTCTGGACAGTGAGACAGGTCTGCTCCTGACAGCACTAATTTACTTCAACAGGAAAATGGGCATCGACGAAACTCCATATGGAGTCTACTCTCTTTGTGGCAATGGTTAGCCACTGGATAAGGACCTGTTCTTATATTGACTGCTTGACAGTATGCTGTTTAAACTAGACATGCAGGTTCCATAAGAAGATGACCTCTGAACTTTGGCAGAATAAGCCAAGATGGTCATTCAGGTTCCTGCTTTACAGAGAAAACTGTCAGACATTCTTCAGGACTCAAGGAGAAACAACGGATGAATTGTGTCAGAATGAGAAGAGCAGATTTTCTGTTTCACTGAAATGAAAAGAGACTTTGGGCCTGTAGGCTGAAGATGGATGCTCCAACTTTATAAAGGAACTTTGGGTGACTGTACAGGCAGATAGGTGTCATCTCTGTCCTTTCTAGATTTTAGAAGTCGCTTGCACTTCTGGCTTACTTGGGTAAATATATCCCATATATCCCTCTGTGGTCTTTGATGTAGTTGAAGATTAGATAGTTATAGGTATAGTTTTTCTTAGTCATTTGAAAGATATATTAGATATAAAACTTTAGATTCATAAAGATAAGGTAGATAATAGAATATTTTCTTTAATTTTGCTAAATACAAATAGACTAGATATTGTAACTGTAATTCTTGCTTGATAGCTATTTTGTTATATGTAATTTTGCTATGTTAAAATTGAAACCTTCCTTTTTGATTAGAGAGAAAGGGGGAAGTGATGTGGGAATGCGTTTATGTATGCTGTGAATCTCAATCTTTAAATAAAGGAGTTGTTTTGGGCCATAGCAGGCACCATAGAAGAAGTAGGAGGAGAAATCAGAGCTTAGGTAGGAGAAGCAGGGTGGAATCAGGCAGATCAAGCTGAAGCCGCCCAAGGAGCAACATGTAAGGAGCACGGGTGAGCCACGGGCCATGTGGCCCACAGATTAATAGAAATGGGTTGATTTAAGATATAAGAGCTAACTAGCAATGTGCCTGAGCCATAGGCCAAACAGCATGAAGTTAATATAAGCGTCTGAGTCATTTCTGGGAACCCGGGCGGCTGGGCGGCTAAGCGGTCTGGGGCGGCAGGTATGTGGGTCTCCGGACCTCTGGTGCCCCGGACCCAGAGAAACCCACTACTACAGCTCCCTCTGTCAAGGTATCTCTTTTTAAATTCTCCCTCTTTGTTATTTTACCCATTTAACCATCTTCTCTAATGGTCTCTTCCCACCTCCCAGTGTTTGCTCCCCAATATATGTGATGGAATTCAGGTGTTAGCTTATGAGGCTTGGAAGTGTGTCTCTGGAGTTCTGGGAGCTTTAAAGGGGTGTGGCCAGACCTATTGAAGAGGCTGCTAGGACCCTGAACTGCCCTGTTTGTTCCTGCATTCTCACAGAGCAGAGCAGCAGCCCCAGCATCGGCCATTCCAATATTCAAGAATTGTCTTAAGGTTCAGTTTGTATCAGTGAGTGTAAATATACCCCTTAATAAGTATTAATCCTTTGTATGGTATATTGCAAGTTAATATTGCTGCAGTACGTGTGAGCACAATTTATTCAGGATATCTTTCTTTCCTATTTCTCCTTCCAACGGGGTCCATGGATATCTCTTTTATGTTCCTCCTGTTACTTAGCTGCTGGAGTTTGGAGATTGTAGCCTGGTTATCCTTTGCCTTATGTCTAAATTTCTCTTATGAGTGAGTACATACCATGTCTATCTTTCTGGATCTGTGTTACCTCACTCAGAATGAATGATTCTCTTCAGATCTATCCATTTGCCAGGAATTTTCAGAATGACATTTTTTTTTTTTACTGCTCAGTAAATTTACTACAATTTTTTTAAATTCATTCTTCAGTCAAGGGGCATATAGGTTCTTTTAAGGTTCTGGCTATTATGAATAATGCTGCTATGAACATTCTTGAGTTGATGCCCCTATATTAAGGACATAAGGCTTTTGTGTATATGCCAAATAGTGGTATTGCTGGATCATTGGGTAGATTGACTCCCACTTTTCTGAAGAACTGCCATACTGATTTCCAAAGTGGCAGTACAAGTTTACATTGTCACCAGCAATGGAGAAATATTTCCCTTGCTCCAAATACCATCCAGCAAAAGCAGTTCCCTATGTTTTTAATTTTATTCACTCTGACAAATGTAAGATCGTATTTCAGAGTTGTATTGACTTTCAATTTTTGAATAACTAATATTGAGTAGTTGTTTAAGTGTCTTTATGACATTTAAAATTCTTCTGTTGAGAATTTCCTATTTAGCTCTATATCCCATTTTTAATTAGATTATTTAGAATTTGGCCTCTAGTTTCTTGAGTTCTCTATATATTTTGAAAATCAGTTCTCTGTCAAATGTAGGGTTGGTGGAGATTGTTTTCCATTCTTTAGACTGTCATTTTATCATATTGATCATGTTCTTTGCCTTAGGGAAGCTTCTCAGTGTCAGCAGGTCCCATTTAATTATTGTTATTTTACTGTCTGTGCTACTGGTGTTATAATTAGGAAGTGTTGCTTCTTCAAAGGTGTTTTCCACTTCATTTTCTATCAGGTTCAGTGTAACTCACTTTATGTTGAGGTCTTGAACTCACTTGGACTTGAGTTTTGTGCAAAGTGATTAATATGGATCTGTTTGCATTCTTCTGCATACCACCATCCAGTTAAGCCAGCACAATTTGTTAAAGGTGTAGTCTTTTCTTCTGTTGTATATATTTGGCTTCTTTTTTTGATAATAGGTGTTCCTGGGTTTGAGGATTAATTTCAGATTCTTTAGTACATTTCCAACGCTCCACAAGTCTGTTTTTATGCCATACCAAGCTGTTTTAATTAGTGTAGCTCTATAATAGAGCTTGAAGTCATGGAGAATGATGCCTCTTGAAGTTCTATTATTAAACAGATTTTTGGGGGGAAATCCTGAAGGGTTTTTTTTTGTTTGTTTTTTTTCCATATGAAATTCAGCCTGTGAAGAAATGTGTTGGGAGTTTGATGGAAATTGCACTGAATCTGTAGATTGTTGCTGGTAAAATTGCTATTTTTACTGTGTTGATTCTACCTATTTAAGAGCATAGGAGACCTTTCCATTTTCTGAAATATTCTTTAGTTTTATTCTTCAATAAATTAAATTCTTGTCATACAGATCTTTCAATTCTTGGCTTAGAAATAGTCAAAGATATTTAATGGCATTTGCAGCTATTATTAGAGTGATGATTCATTTATTTATTTTCAGCCCTTTTTATCATTTGTATATAGAAGAGATATTTATTTTTTTGAGTTAGTCTTGTATCCTTGCTGAGGATGTTTATCAGCTGTAGGAGTTCCTAGGTAGAATTTTTGGCACTTAAGTATTCTATCATTGTGTCTGCAAATATGATAGTTTTACATCTCTTCCAATTGGTTCATCCTTTATAACCTTTTGTTTTCTAGTGCTGTAGCTAAAACCTCAAAAACTATATTGAATAAATATGAAAAGAGTAGACAGCATTGTCTTGTTTCTGATTTTAATGGGATTTCTTTGAGTTTCTCTCCTTTTCTCTTTAGTTTGATGTTAGCTTTCGGCTTGCTGTAAATTTTATAATGAAGGACTTTTAGATTTTCTCAAGGGCCTTTTTAGCATCTAATGAAATAATCATGGTTTTTTTTTCTTTCAGGTTGTTTACATGATAGACAACATTGATAGTTTTTTGTATGGTGAACCATCCTCACATCTCTGGGATAAAGCCCACTTGATTGTCATAGATGATTGTTGATATATTCTTAAATTTGGTATGCCAAAATTTTATTGAACATTTTTGTATCAATATTCATGAGGCAGATTGGTCTGTAATTCACTTTCTTTTTCACATCTTTATAAGGTTAGGATATCAGGGTGACTATAACCTTATAAAATGAGTTAGGCAATGATCCTTCTGGTTTTATTGTGTGGAACAATTACAGGAGTGTATCAGTGGGGTTTCTTTGGTCACTGGCAACCAGAGATCCAGACCCACAGACCTGCTGCCCGAGACCCCTTAGCTGCTCAGGCCCCCAGAAATGACTCAGACACTTATATTAACTTCATGCTGTTTAGCCTATGGCTCAGGCACATTGCTAGCTAGCTCCTACATCTTAAATCAACCCATTTCTATTAATCTGTCTGCCACATGGCCCGTGGCTCACCTGTGCTCCTTACATGTTGCTCCTTTTCAGCTTGCTCGATCTGCCTCTGACTCTGACCTTCCTTTCCGACATATTCTGATTCCTCCTCCTACTTCTCTATGGTGCCTGTCATGGCACAAAACAGTTCCTTTATTTAAAGATTGAGATTCACAGCATACAGAAAGGCATTCCCACATCAGAGGAGTAATGGTATTATTTCTTCTTTGAAATTCCGGTATAATTGTGCACTGAATCCCCTAGGGTTTTTTTTTTTTTTTTGGTGTGAAAGACTTTTAATAACTGTTTTTACATCCTTTGGGGTTAGAGGTATTTTTAGGTAATTTATTTGCTCTTGATTTAACTTTGGTAATTTGTACCTAATCAGAAAGCTGGCCATTTCTATTTTTTTTTCATTTTGTGGAGTATAGGTTTTGAAGTATGACTGAAAAAATAGTGTAGAAGGTGTCTAAACAGGATATCCTGTTTATAATTACCATGGTAACTGCCATTATAGAACCTTTATCTAGCAACTGATTGAGGCAGAAGTAAAGATTCATATCTAAGCACCCTGTCAATCCCCTTGTCCAGCTAAAAAGAGAGAAGAGAGAGTATATAAGCAAAGGGATCAGTATCATGAGGAAGAGACCTACAGAGATGAATGACCCAAGTTATTGGGAGTTTGCTGAATCTGAAATAGTAGCTGAGGATCCTCCATGAAAAGGAACTAAACCCTTCTAAAGTAGATGAGAGTTGAATGACATGTGTAGTTTGTGAAGCATCTTTCAGTAGGACCAAAGTTTATTCCTGGCGTGGTGCATGAACTGGCTTCTCAAAGCCTGGAGCTCATTTCCTATATAGGATCACCTTACTCAGCCTTTATACTGGAAGGAAGGTCTCAGACAAAACTCAACTGGATATTCCAGGCCAAACTGACACACCTTGGTATTTCTTGCTCTCTCTGGGGAGTTGATGGTGGGATGGAATTGGGGAGAGCTGATGGAAGATAAGGAGGAGTAAAGAAAGGGAGAACAGTGGAGGATATAAAAAATTAAATAAGAAATTACTAAAAAATAGGAAGAAAAGTAAGAAAATGTTGTTCCTCTGTTGTAGATAGTGAAATAGCCAAGAGTTTAAACCACTACTGTTCTACAGATTACAAAAAGCAAGTAGTTGTGATATCCATGCAAAATATGTTGGTATTATTGACTTTATCCTTGTTTACTTTTATTATCACTGAGTATGGTCAATATTAAATTCTAGGACATAGTAGTGAGAATGGATTGATACAATTGAATGAGATGTTTCTGTGCAGAGAAAGAGATGAGACTCAAAATGGTATATGACTTCAGAATCTACTCTACCTATCAACTGCAGTGTACACTTTCATCAGGATTCTGAGTCGCCACCATACAGATTTTTATCCATAAATAAGAATAATTTTGTTTCAGTAAAGAAAGTAGGTAATTTTAAACAAATGAGAATATGAAAATAGATAGAACCACTGTAATAATGACTCATAAAATATGATGTTAGCAAGTATCAAAGACAGTTTCACACACTGAAGATATTTATGACAAATTACTTAGTTCATCAGAACAAATAGATAACTTCTTTACCGAAGGAGCCTTTGCTTGATAAATTACATTATCTCTCAAATAATTAGTATACTTCTAATTTTCAAGGGCTTTTTATTCTTTTCTCTATCCATTCAGTTCTTCACACTTTCATTTTTCCTACTTTTTTAACTAGTACACATTCTTGAAATATTCCTGGCAACTGCTCTACATTTAACAAACCTTCATTAGTGTGCACCCAGTGCTTAAGATTCTTAACCATAAGAGAATGAAAATAACAGCGACAATATTTATAGGTGTGATTCAAAGACTAGCAATGACACTTTGTCAAGTACTTGCAGATAGATCTTTTGCTGCAATATGCTGATCCAGGCTCAATTCAAATGATGGGACATGGAGTAAGATAATTTACGAAAAATGTGAGAGAAACAGAGGAAATACCTGAAGCCACAAGATAATCACAGTGAATTCTCAGTTCTCTAAACTATGATATATAAAATACTGATAGTCCTTCTGTTACACTGTTGTCAATAGAAAAAAGGAAAATAACAACACAACGAAGAAGAGACTGGATTTTCTACCATTGGGCTCATTCCACATTTGTAAAATTTATAGTTTTCTCTAAGTAAAAACTTATTTTTCTTATTACAAACATGGGACTAATATAAGAAATTTTTGTCTTAGTGATGTTGCCCAAAGCATGTGTTTTGGACCCTTCAGGCTTTTGTTATCAAGGACATGTGTCCAGAGTTTTAATTTAGCAATAACCATAATAAAAATCATATAAAATATGCATTGGTCCTCTGTGCACATATGTCATTGCACAAAACCCATTCACAAGTCATTGCAGAAAGCACATGAAGAGCTTTGACTTTGAGACCAGGATAAGGGACATTGAACTACTTTTTAAAAATCTGTATATATCATCAGACAAAAAATACTTATAAAACACAAATTTCTACATGTACAGTAAATAGAATGAAGACATATGTGGAATTTTTATTTACCTAAAAGTTAACACATTTCATCATGTCTCCAAGAGTGTCAATGGGTACACATAAAATCTTACACAAATTTTTGAAGGATAATTCCAATATACAGAACAGGCTTTCATGAGAGAGATATCATAATGAGGCCTCAACCCTACATAAAAATACCAATATGTCAACTATGTTGACAGAGGAGAAATAAGTTTTCACATGGCAGAGGAGACTAATTAGTTATCCATTTTGATATCATCAGTCCTGAGAACATATGTAAAAATCAAACAATCAATAATGAACTGAGCAGGCTGTATTTGTGTGTGTGTGTGTGTGTGTGTTTGTGTGATATAAACAATATATATATTTTTATGACTTTAAACTGTACATATTATTAACAATAATTTATATAATAATTATTAAACAAATAGAGACCAAAATTAGAAAGAAAAAAAGAAATACAAATATGGAAGCTTTTGGATGAGAAAAGGTAAGTGGAAAATGAAAAATTATACTATAATATTAAAATGAAATACCTTTTAAAACTTAACTCATCTATTTTCAAAGAAAGGCATGAAAAACATCAGTTTCTTTGCTCATTTTTATCAGTTATTTCAAAATATTCATTTTTGAGGTATTATATAAATGATTAATATTTACTGAGGAACAAATGGACACTCATGATATAAATTGAACCTTAAGACAATTCTTAGAGAGAGGAACTATCCCATTCTGGCTGCTGATCAACTCCCCAGAGTGCAGGAATAAAACAGGGGCTGAACTATGTGTTCCAATCAATTTTGGCCACACCCCAGAGGGGTTCTGAACTCAGAAGTTATGCATCTTGGAGTCCCTAAGTAATGCCTGAATCCTACTACCATCAATATTTGGTTATAACTCAGTAAAATTAAGCAAAAATAATTAGAGGTCATCTCGTAAAGAACAAAGTTAAAAAAAAAAAAAAAAACTTGATTATCTTATCCTTGGGACAAAGTCTACTTCGAACAGAGCTTAAATGCCTGCTTGATTAGCTAATGATGCTCCAACACAAGAGGCCATTTCTGTGGTTGTATTATAAATACTCTGTGCTGCCTGATCACACCTGTATCAGTGAGAAACATCACTATGGATCCAGTCATAGTCTTTATGATCATTCTGATCTCCTCTTACACTGGAAACAAAGAACTTGTAGAGGGAAGCTGCCTCCTGGGCCTACTCCCCTGCCAATTATTGATAATCTCCACCAGATTAATGTGAATAATATCAATCAATTATTTATCAATGTATGTATGCTTTATGTTCCTCCAATGTGGTGCAAAGAGTGATATAAGTCATACTACATTCAATGAAGTTCTAGTGTTAGAAAAGATATTTTCTTTAAAATGGATGTAATGTAAAAACAATTGTTTTATGTGTTTACTTTATTTCTCTAGTTTGCTCTAGTAGTTATTAATGAGCAAGGTTTCAGATTGAAGAACATTTATGTCACTGCATTTCATAAAATACAAGATTTAAAGATTTACCTACTTCTTCAAATCCTGATTTCACAATCAATTTCAACTATTTTGACTGAAGGTGAAGAGTAAGGAATATTTTATTCAATCTGTCATAATTTTAGACATTAATTGTTCTTGGATTATTTATTTATGCTTTACTCTATAGAATTAACTGAATCCTGATTATGAGAAAACCAATAATCATGGGCTCACAGAGGCAGTACAAACCATAAATAGTGTGAGTTAGCTTTTACTGTGGTTTCTCAATCACCATTGATTCTATACAAAGCCTGTGACTTGAGCCAAAAATGCTTAATTGTAGAATGAAAAAATTGTCTTCAGATGATGCATGCTGTGGTATAGCTTCTGTAAAACCCATCTTCTGTACTTTTGTAACAATAGAGAATACAAACAAACACTCATAGTGATCTTACAGTTTGCATTTCAACTCTTCTTCAAGGCTTTCTCATTTTCAAAAGAAAGTGTTTTACAACTGGGTCTACAGTAGTAATATGACCATTGATGTCTACTTAGGTATGGCACTATCACAAGAATTGTGCTCAAGCATCCAATAATCAGTAAGTACAGTATAAATTTTGAATCCTTGCTTATTTGCAATAGAACTCTGGCAATGACTGTGGAATTTTTATCTTAGTTTCTTTGTGAAACCTGTGATGTGTTGAATATCTTAGGGTAGTGATTCTTTAGCTTTAGTGTGTCAACTGTCTACAATATTTCCTGTAACATGATAGGTCATCTATATGTGATAATCAGCATAATGTAATGTATATACAGACTTCAAATTTAAATATTCTTAACAAAACTATTATAATACAATATTACTACAAATCTAAATATTTTGACTCTATGGAAACTACAGTGATATTTTTACTATTTTTTAAATTTTTATTCTAGTTTTCTAAAGCCTATGGCCCAATGTTTACTCAGTATTTGGGTACAAAGCCCACTGTGGTATTGAAGGCTATGAGACAATAAGAGAAGCTCCTATTGATCATGGGGAAATGTTTGCTGGAAGAGGAAGGCTCCAAATTTTTGGTAAGGTTACTAATGACACGGATAAGTGTTCATGTGCATATGTTTGTAGTAGCCATGGTAACTAGCTTAAGATTGGAAAGCAGAGGCCATGCTTAATTTTCAGGAATAGATTTTGAAATTCAAGTCTGCCACCTATATGTATCTTTTGTGTTTCTCATACTTACACCTTAGTTATCTGTTCTTACTTCTTTAGGCATTGGTTTTAGCAATGTAAATATATGGAAAAAAAAACAAGGTCCTTTTCACTCACAACCTTGCAGGATTTGGGGTCAGGAAGAAGGAGTATTGATAATTGTATTAAAGAGGAAGCATGGTTCCTTCTGGAGGAACTGAAGAAAACCAATGGTAAGTGCAGGTTTATAATATGACTTTTATATCTTTGTTTATGTATGACTATATGAGTCATCTTTTTTAAATCTTATTCAAAGCATTTTTTTCTAATGAGATATCATGAGTATAGTTTGACGTTAATTTTCTCATGCAATGATGAGACATGTAGCTCCCTGAGCACAACTTTCTTTTTTTCCTTTGAACAATCGCTCCATAAAAATTGTCAATGCTAATTGTTACTAAGAAATTTTAAGAAGCCTTGACATAATAGTATAAATTTTCATTTTTTTCTTTTTGTTTCCTTACTTTTCTTGAAGAGCAGTTCCAGACTGCTTCTCTAAGTGTCTAGACTTTATCTTTGGATCATATTTTTATTTCTTGATAACAATGATGTTATGAATTATTTTTATTTCTCAGTTGAATGTAATAAAATTTTTATTGAGTATTGTAGCTGTGCTTAGAAAAAAATTATAACCCAAATAAGACTTCTTTCAACAAAATATTCAAGATTAATGTTCACATGGAAATTATTAAAATGATTCACTTTACTGAAAAAGTATGATGTCATTGACTCTCTAGTATTTTTAACCTGAGCTCAGTCTTGCATATCAATTTCATCTTTACAGGATTTTGTGTTAGAAAATTGATGGTTGTTATCACCTATTTTTTGTAAAAAAAATCATCTTGTTTCTCCATGAATTTATATGTTAATTTGTTTCAACATTATTCTTCAGAATAGTATAAGAAAATGACAACCAGATATTACATGTGAATGGCATGCACACATTTAATAACAATCTCAAAGGCTTGCAATTCACATTCTTTGTTTTAAAACTTGAGAAATTTTACAGTACTGTAGTATGTTAAATGTCTTATAGGTACGATACCTGTAAGCTCAAATAAATCCTTATGTTCAAATGTCCAACTTTGTTGACTTAATTCACACTTATTTGACTCTGCACAGATGGGAATCACCTTCAACACAAAGAATATTGTTCATAGTAAATTCACAATTCCAGGAACACAAAATAATAATTTTCTCTTGGCTTGACCTTCAAAAAAAATGTCATTATAAATGATCAAACCAAAATGCTAGGTCACTTCTTAGGTATACAATCCTGGTTCCTCAACTAGAGAACTCACTAACTGTCCAAGCCACTAAACTATTATACACATTCAGAGGGTCTAGTTCAGTCTCTTATTGTTCTCCAGCTCTCAATTCAGAGTCTGTAAGTTCAAAATAGCTTGGGTCAGCTCTCTTTGTGGGGTTTTTTAAAAACATGATCTTAACTCTTTAGCTCATGTAATCCTTCCTCTCTCTCTCTTTGAATGGACTGGGAACATGACCCAGTGCTTAGTTATGGATTGCTGCATCTGCTTCCATTAGTTGCTGGATGAAGTTTCTATAATAACAATTAGAGTGGTGATCAGTATGATTATAGGGGAAGGCCAGTTTATGAATCCTTTATACTATTGCTTGGAGTCTTATTTAGGGATGTCCTATGGATTCCTGAACTTTCACTAGTACTAGGTTTTATTCATAATCCAAAAATTGTTTCCTCTGTTATGGTCTCTGTTTCATTGCGGTCCCTCTCTATAACTTCTCCAAAGTCAACCATCCTGTTCCCTCATGTTATCTTTCCATTACTTCTTGCCCCCCCCCATTTCCCAAATTGCTTAAGAGCTCTTATCAATTTCCCCTTCCTTGGGGGATAATGGATTTCTTTCTTAGGTTTCTTCTTATTAACTATCTTCTCAGAGTTGTGAATTGTAGCCTCCTTGTCCTTTACTTAACTTCTAAAATTTACTTACGAATGAGTACATACCAGGTTTGTTTTTCTGTGTGTTACCTCACTCAGGATGTTTTTTTTTCTAGGTCTATCTTTTTCCATGCAAATTTTAGAATGTCCTTTTTTGTTAGCTTCTGAGTAATACCCAATCATGTAAATATACCACATTAAAAAAATCTATTTTTCAGTTGAGGGACACCAATGTTGTTTCTAGAGTCTGGCTATTATGAATAATGCTGCAATAAGTGTCCATTTGAGATTCTTCAGTTAGAAATTCTATGTTTAGGTCTTTCCTTCATTTTCAAGCTGGGTTATTTGATATCTTAATGTCTACTTTTATGAGTTTTTAAATATATTTTAGAGATTAGCTCTCTGCCATATATAGGGTTGGTGAAGATATTTTTTCATTCTATAGGCTTTTATATTATCTTATTGACATGTCATTTGTCTTACAGAATCTTCTCAGTTTTAGAAGATGAAATTTATTAATTGATATTCCTAGTGTCTATGTTCTAGCTTTTAAAAACCCATTTCAAATAGAGAAATACTTGGGTTATTCTGGAGATAGGGGAAAAAGCATGGTGCTGCCTCACCATAGTATCTCAGACTTTGTTGACTCTACATGGGACTCTACATCCTCATTGAAGAGTAGATAGGAAGGAGGTGTTGGGAAAGCTGGGAAATGAAAGAAAGGTGGGGGACTTGTGGTTGGTATGTAAAAAGTATTGAAATTATCATGTCAAAAAAATGACAAAAGCAAGTATGTGGTAATATTCATAGTGGGTTGAGCTTTCCAACGTAATCACTGAAGAAAGAGAATAAAAAATGCCATCAAATTAGGTTAGGGCACAGTGATGACTGTAGCTTAAGTTAATTTGATTAAAACTAGTCAATGTAAAAGCTGCTTTGTCGCACACATCCTCGCCATCAAGGACAATGCTGCACCAGGCTCTTCTTTCAGAAGTTTATTCAGGAACCTTGAACAGAGCTTCTGCTGCTGGGGAAAACCCACTCATAGCTAAATACTCTCTGGACTGCCAATCACGGGGCACCATGTGGGCCATGCCAATAGATCCAGGTGCATGGAAGCAAGCCAGGAGCTTAACCTTAGCCAAATATGGAGTTGTTTATCTCACAGAGTGCTCACCATTGGGAAGGTGGAAGGTGGAAGCCAGCACCATCTTTAAGGTGCGGCCATGCAGCTCTCTACAGTTCCTCCTTTTTGTTTTTATAAAGGAATTAGCAGGTGAGTGCAGAGGTCTACTCTCTGTTGTGCAAGGAACATTATCCCAAGACTCTTTTTCAGGCATCCCCCTAGGGATTATGGGACTCATTCAACATCCTTTTTTCACAGAGGTGGGACATTAGGGTGAGAAACCCACATGCAAACAGACATGCTCTCCTTGAGCCCTCTAAAACATAGCTGAGGTGCTCAACTGCAGTGCATTAGCCTCGTAACCTACAAAAAGACTTAATCTTTTAAGGCAGCAAGCCAAACATAGGGGAACTGTCCAGTCTCTATGGCTACAAAGGCTTGGGCAATCATGGGCGCATCCTGGTGCTGTCTGGTCCTAATGTGGCAGAAGCACCACAGGCAGACCCCGCAGACCAGCGCCATCAGGCCAGCCATAGCTCCTAATCCTGCCCACTCTTTTAGATGATCTGTGGCAACAGTGAACCAGGTAGCCAATCCCTCAGCCAATCTGGCATCTATCCGGGTCGAGTTGACAGTCACGATGGCCACCCAGAGATCTTCCATCAATTTTTCGAACTGTCCTGTCCAATTACCTAAAAGATAACTTGACAACTGTTGAGATAAATTTGCAGCATGGGTAAAATTCTCATATTGTATACTAGTTACGCAAAGTCCTGGGAATTTCTACTCACAGCCAAGCTGGGCAAGCTGCCAGAGGATGTCGATCTGTTCCTGAACCAGATCAATCCTCTGGTTAACCACCATTAAGCCTCTTTTTAGTTGAGCATTAATGCCCTACTGCACATCTAGGGCTTGCGCCACATTGGCGAAAATATTATTTAAGGTTTAGGCTTTTGACTACTTGCAACAAACACAAAAGGAGGATAAACACACATAGGAGTGGACTTATCACACCCTGGATTTGTGGAGGCCATTACTCCCACATCCAGGCCCCTCCTTTCCCACTGTCCCAAAGTCTGGGAAGAACTCCATGAAAATTGGCCAACTCCATGTAGCCCACCAGCAAGCATGGCCTCTTAATAGCCTCAGCAAGCAGTAAATCATCCTCCTCTGAGTCAGTGGACTCAGGAGGCTCTGACTTGGGAAGGTCAGGGTACAGGCCCAATCTTCTTCCCAATCCCTTTTCACTACCTGCTTTCTCAGACCTTTCCTCTTGCAGCTGCTATAGGGCTGCCTGTCCACTCTCCACTGCCTCACTAAAGCATTGGTCCTCAAGGCAGCTTTGGATCTGTCTCCAAATGGGTCTCACTCTGGCTTTGAGTACTCCTTGTTCATAAGCAAAATCTAGGTCTCTCCCCAATTTCTTTCATGAGGGGACTGTAAGGCTCCCGGTTACAGCGAACCATGGGGCAACAATGTCACACTCTTCCAGGAACCTTTCTAGGGTTTTCTTTTCTAATTTTAAACATTTTGAATGAAGTAGCTCCTGTAGAGCCAAAATAATTGGGTGCGAAGGAGAAGCGCCCATAGCAAAATCCTTTTCTCTTTCACTTTTGGACTCGCTTGTCAGTGAGTCTTATCAAATTGTCGTCCCCCCCCCACCTGCTTTTGTCACAGATGCCCAGCTTACCTGAGGACTCTTCCCCACTTTTGTCGTGGATCCCCAACTTTACCTGGGGACTTACCGGTGCATCCCCAGACTGCAGAAAGTTCTGAGCCTTCATTGACCATACGGCGAAAACATGTTCTCCCTGTACGGGCCATCACTTGTCGCACGCATCCTCGCCAGCAAGGACAATGCTACACCAGGCTCTTCTTTCAGCAGTTTAATCAGGAACCTTGACCAGAGCTTCTGCTGCTGGGGAAAACCCGCTCATAACTAAATACCCTCTGGACTGCCAATCACAGGGCGCCACGTGGGCCATGACAATAGATCCAGGTGCGTGGAAGCAAGCCACGAGCTTAGCCTCAGCAAAATAAGGAGTTGTTTATCTCAGAGAGCGCTCACCATTGGGAAGGTGGAAGGTGGAAGCCAGCGCCATCTTTAAGGTGCGGCCACACAGCTCTCTACACTGTTTACGCATTTTCTTTACTTGTAAAATCAATTATGTAGTCTATGTAAAACATTCATTTTAATGATTTCTGTAATATAGCTTAATACTTATTGTAAAGGGGCATATACAAAACTACATTTTTTTGCAAATGTATTAAATATGAAGTTTGGTCTTAATTAATACTTATTTTCTTTTCAGTAAATGTCCTTCAGAAAAGTCACTTGATAGTGGGAAGAAATTATGCACACATTTTTTCCAATGACAAATTGTTTACTATAATTGATTCACCTTGATATTTTTCTCCTCTATGTTCTACATTACTACAAGTTAACATCCAGTTTTGCT
Source organism: Phyllotis vaccarum (assembly GCA_033318265.1). Taxonomy (NCBI): domain Eukaryota; kingdom Metazoa; phylum Chordata; class Mammalia; order Rodentia; family Cricetidae; genus Phyllotis; species Phyllotis vaccarum. The sequence continues at coordinate 21,942,538 of JARWLC010000004.1, read as the reverse complement.
TTTGACGTACATTCACTTCTAATAGTAATACTAAATCTTCATTTCTTAAACAGAAAAATCTGTTGTTTTAAATATTAACATAAAAAACATGTTTTCTCATGCAGTTTGTTTCACTTTTGATCGATCTCATAGAATTTAATTAATTAAGCAGATCCTGTAGTATTTACAATTGTTGCTATTGCCTTTTCTTTCCTTATAACAGTGATGTACTTTTTCAATTAGTTTCTCATAATTATTGAACATTATTACAGAAATCTTTCTATTTCCAATTTACTAGCAAAATAATTACTTCTGTTTAGTTTTGGTTTTTTTGGGTATTGATATAATACTTCTGTGTGTAGGCTTGACTGTCCTATTGTAGGTGTGTAGATAAGGCTGGCCTGAAACTTGGATCAACCCTTGGCTCACAGAATTGACATCTCCAGGTTTCCAAGTTTAGGTGCTACTTACATGGATGAGAAATATTACTGAGACTGCTCCACATGCTACTCCTTTACACATACAAATAGAGAAACCCTCCTGATTCAGACAAAGGTCAAGTGTCTTTTCTTCTTTTTTACTATCACAACCCATTGGGCCTATATTTTTATTTGAGCAAAGGAGATTTTGATCATCCTCTTATATGTGTACTGGAAAATTATGACATAAAATGAAGCTTCTAACCTTAGTGAAAAATATGTTTGTGTCAGACCAAGAGCTCCTGCAATATATTATGTCATCACCTCTTTAACAGACAAAAAAAAATACCAAATATTTATAATTAACAATATGTTTATCTTACTAATAAAGCAACTAATAGGAGAAAGTATCTGTCAATGCCAAGTAAATTGTAACAAACTCTTCTATGTCCCAACAACTTGCTCCATTTGATTGCCAAGGTTGAGGGCATAAGAAAGAGAATCAAGAGAGTTATAGTCAACATGGACCACACTGTAAACCTTCCAATGGATCCCACTAAATATTTTGATTGTAAACCTGGAGCATAGACCCAGAATGATATCAAGAATGGTTGCTACATTTTCAATAGATCTCATAAGGCAAATAAGCTGAAAGACTCTTTAGATGAATTCAAAAATATATTATGTGTCCAGAATGAGAGAATTTGGCAACTAATTTGCATGTAAAGACAAGGAAAAACACAAAGGTAACTATTATTATGTCTGTGGGATTCAAGACATATTTGACACACACCATAAGTTCTGGACATTCATTATCAATCCAAGTGAAAATAGTAGCAGCAATAAAAGTAAAAGAAAAATAAACAGAGCAAGGGTTTGACATATCATGAAGGAGATGTATAATGTAATTAAGTGGTACAAATATTCCCCAAATGAATGGAAATGGGCTCTAAGAAGTATGACTGGAAAAAAATACTTGCAAAGGGTGAGTGTAGCAAAAAAGTTTTAGTGATGACAAAAAAATGATGGTAAAAATATTTGGAAGGTATACTAAAAGACTATCAGTGAACTAAAACTTAACTAATATCTTATAAGGATGAGAATATTGATATCAATATCAATGCCACTTAAAAGAATAGATGCTGTGTGGTTATATTCTTATATTTTGTAGATATTTGTTCTTTCTACTGGTTTAATAAAACTATGACTGGAAATAAGGTAGATGGGAAGTATGGATGGGTCTAACAGACTATGAAAACTCTGGGAAGAAGAAGAGCAGAGCAGAGACACCAGGAAAACACAAAGAAGGAGAAATGCTGCTCTGAGAAAAGAAAGCCACTTGGCTAATCGTTGTTTAGTTTAAGGGTTAAGACTTAGCAAAGGGTTCTGAAAGTTTCAAGGGTTCTGATATTTAGGTAAGCCACTAGCCATGTAGCAAGACAGAGATCAATAGAAATAAGTTAAGATGAAAGATCTAGCAATAAGTCTGAGCCATAGCCAAACAGAGTTATGTCTCTCAAGTGAGCCTTGGTACAGAGACACCCTTGTGTGGCATGTGAATTTGAACTACAAAATGTCAGGCTTTCAGGTTGTGGCTTAAGCTGCAATAATACTGGTTCCTGGAGTCTCACAGAAGACTCAATATAAGCTGCTTATGACAGATGTAAGTTACTGCTCTTACAGGGAAAAAGGAAATAGAGTCAAAGAAGGCTTCTTAGTAGCAGCATTTGCTTGGGAAGCCTCTGATGGCAGCAAGCAGAGGTACAGCTCATTTAAGAGATTCTTTCTTATTCAGTGTTATCATCAAAACACATGTGAGTCTTTTAAGAGGCCTTGTAGCCAAATATGTACATGGTGCTTATGAGCAGTGGGTAGCAGTGCCCTACTTGGTGGTAATGTGGAACCCAAAGTTTCTCAGAATAGGAATTGTGGCTCCTGCCAGTACCTATGTTAAAAAGCTAGCCTCTATAAAGTTAGCCTAGGGGTTGAGCAGAGCTGGCTAACATCCCTAGCCAAGCCTTTAATCCCAGTCACACATTGGCAGATTATTATAAGTGTGGTCAGAAACAGAAAAAGATAAGGGATATACAGAAAAGAAAGATTTTTTAAAAGCCCTCTAAATGGTTTCCAGTGTTTCAAAATATACATAGACTTAAAAAAGAAAAGTGGAAAATGATAAAGTCCTTTTTAAAAGGAATAGAGTAAAAAAATAAATAAACAGGCCACCTAAAAGTGGAAATTACAAAGAGTGTCTGAATACTGTATTTTATTGTCTTATCTATAAGTTTTTTGACTGCAAAAAAATACATTAAGAGCTGCTAAAAGAAATTTGATAATAAATGCTCCTGGATTAATCCAACTGTAAGTTTTGTAAAAGATACGCTGTTTAGAAAAAGAGGTTTTTTTCATAGAAAATGAGAGGATATTCCTGGTTAAAGAAAATAAGGTTTGATAGAGGAAGACCCCTTGAAAAATCTGACAGGAAGTGAAGGCCACATCACCTTCAAAGCTGCCAAATAAGATGACCCAATGTCAAGACCCCCATAAAAATGCCAGCACTCCCAATCAGTAGGAAGTAGTAATGGAAAACTATATCCAAATTTCCAGAATATTATTTATAGAGGTTTATTTATTATAAGTGATTAATGGTCTTAGTCAATCTCTTTCCATAGAAAATGGGGGATATAATATAAAAATCATAGAAAGATAAATTATTGAATCTAATTTGGACAAAAAATCAAGTATTATTCACAAAATATTTTACATTTGTATAGGTTTTGTTTCATTGATACAAATTTAAGATCAATTTTGTTTTACTCTATGTATATTTTGACTCTTGTTTCAAGTGTGTTTAGGTAATTCATTTAAAATTTTAACGTATAATTAAGAAATGCAGACTAATAATCATTTATGACAATCAAATGTACTCATGTTTAGTTAGACGCTTTAGATATACAGAGATATATTTCAATTAGATGGTAATCTCCTAATACTTCAAAGACCTAAAAAATACGGCATTTAAAATTTATTAAGAACTTAGACTTTTATGGACAGTGAGACATGTCTGATTCTGGCAGCACAATCTACTTAAGAGGATGATTGGCATTGAAGAAACTTCAGTAAAGTTTACTTTTTGTGGCAAAAGTTAGCTCCCAGATAAGAAATTGTTCTTGTCTCCACTGCCTGACAGTATATTATGATGTGGGAATGCATTTGTGTGTGCTGTGTCTTTAAATAAAGTAGCTGTTATGGGTCATGGCGGGCACCATAGAGGAAGTGGGAGGAGAATCAGAGCATGGGTAGGGGAAGCGGGGCGGAGTCAGAGGCAGACCGAGCTGAAGCCGCTGAAGGAACAGCATGTAAGGAGGCACGGGTGAGCCACACGGGCCACGTGGCCCACGGATTAATAGAAATGGGTTGAATTAAGATGTAAGAGCTAGCTAGCAATGTGCCCGAGCCATAGGCCAAACAGCATGAAGTTAATAGAAGTGTCTGAGTCGTTTCTGGGGACCCGGGCGGCGGCGGGCGGATAAGCGGTCCCCGGCGACAGATCTGTGGGTCCGGGAACTCTGGCGTCCGGGACCCGAAACCCACTACTACAGATGGCGCATCCAACGTGGGGCGATTATCCACTTAATGCCTAAGAAAGTTTAAAAAGGGTTTTAGCAGAAACTGAGCAAAGGCAGCTTCCAAATTGTATATACAAAGTGGGTACAAAGAAAGCATGGTCCGGGTCACATTCAAAATGGCGCCAGCGGCGGGCTGGTGGCAGGCAGTGTGAGCTGCAGCTGCAACCAGTCTCACAGAAGACTAAGTAGCATGTGATCGATTTTAGATTTCTGCCTATTTTGAACAAAAAAGAAACAAAGACGGTTTCTTAGTAGCAATATTTTCCGGGGTGTGCTCTGTTTACTGGCCACAAATAAATACACGGTCCGTTTGAGAGAACTTAGTGATTCAGCCTAATTTGCAAAAACTGTGCTTCTTTTTGGAGAATGTATTTTAAAAGCTCTTAAGGTTAGAAGATGATTAAGGATTCACAATAAAACAGATTCAGATAAAAAGAAAACCTGTAAACGGGTTACAATGTTTATAAAAGGTACATAGGCTTCAGAGAGGAAAAAAAAAGAGGTTAGAAAAAGTTTTTAAAGCGAGAAATAGAGTAATAAAAATATAATAAGCCACGTAAAGATGGAAAATAGACACAAAATCTGGATTTTGGTTGTTATTGTGTTTTCTTTTAATTTTTTAACTGTTAATGAGCTAACTGCAGAAAGACAATGGATTGCAAAGGCTACTAAGTTAAACAAGAATGTATATTTTAAAGGTATTTTGATTTCAAAATTTGTGTCTAAGGATTTATTGCTTCGGAAGAGTTCTGCTCTTGTTTCCACAGGAGATGAGAACCTGTGGATTGCTTCCAGGCAAATATGGTTTCATCAACCAAGACCCCCTGAAAAAACCTCTGATGAGAAGAGATGGCCAGATCAGCTTCATGGCTGCAGATTATGATCCAGTCTCAACAATCCGTGAGATTTTCAACGCCCCTTAATCAGCAGGAAGTAGTAATGGATAACTTCGCCCAAATTCCCCAAATATTGTTTTTAAATGTTTATTTTCATTATAAATGGTTAATGGTCATAGTCAATCTCTTTCTAAGAAGAAAAGGGGGATATGGTATGTGAATGCTTTTTTAAAAATTAGATTATTGAATTTACTTAGATCAGAAAATCAGCTGTTAATCTCAAAATGCTTTACATTGGTATAGATTTTGGTTTATTGATACAAATTTAAAGTCAATTTTATTATGCTGTATGTGTTTTTCTATTCTTGTTTAAGGTATGATGTTCATGTAACTGTTTTAAAATTGTAGTGTATAATTAAGAAATTAAGGTTAATAGTCACTTTTGATAATCAAACTTATAGTTAGGTTAGTTAGGACTTTTAGGTATACAAAGATATGTTTCAATTAGATAGATAACCTTCAAATACTTCTAAGACCTACAGAATATGGCATTTAAAATGTTTTAAGAGCTTAGACTTTTCTGGACAGTGAGACAGGTCTGCTCCTGGCAGCACTAATTTACTTCAACAGGAAAATGGGCATCGACGAAACTCCATATGGAGTCTACTCTATTTGTGGTAATGGTAAGCCACTAGAGAAGAACCTGTTTTTATATTGACTGCTTGACAGCATGCTGTTTAAACTGGACATGCAGGTTCCATAAGAAGATGACCTCTGAACTTTGGCAGAACAAGCCAAGATCATCATTCAGGTTCCTGCTTTACAGAGAAAACTGTCAGACATTCTTCAGGACTCAAGGAGAAACAACGGATGAACTGTGCCAGAATGGGCAGAGCAGATTTCCTGCTTCACTGAAATGAAAAGAGACTCAAGGCCTATAGGCTGAAGATGGATGCCCCAACTTTATAAAGGAACTTTGGGTGACTGTCCAGGCAGATAGGTGTCATCTCTGTCCTTTCTAGATTTTAGAAGTCGTTTGCACTTCTGGTTTACTTGGGTAAATATTATATCCTTCTGTGGTCTTTGATGTAGTTGAAGATTAGATAGTTATATGTACAGTTTTTCTTAGTCATTTAAAAAGTATATTAGATATGAAACTTTAGATTCATAAAGATAAGATAGATGATAAAATATTTTCTTTAATTTTGCTAAATACAAATAGACTAGATATTGTAACTGTAATTCTTGCTTGATAGCTATTTTGTTATATATAATTTTGCTATGTTAAAATTGAAACCTTCCTTTTTGATTAGAGAGAAAGGGGGAAGTGATGTGGGAATGCATTTGTGTGTGCTGTATCTTTAAATAAAGTAGCTGTTATGGGTCCAGGCGGGCACCACAGAGGAAGTGGGAGGAGAGTCAGAGCTTAGGTGGGAGAAGCAGGGTGGAGTCATGCAGACCGAGCTGAAGCCGCTGAAGGAACAGCATGTAAGGAGGCACGGGTGAGCCACACGGGCCACATGGCCCACGGATTAATAGAAATGGGTTGAATTAAGAGTAAGAGCTAGCTAGCAATGTGCCCGAGCCATAGGCCAAACAGCATGAAGTTAATAGAAGCGTCTGAGTCGTTTCTGGGGACCCGGGTGGCGGCGGGCGGATAAGCAGTCCCCGGCGACAGATCTGTGGGTCCGGGAACTCTGGCGTCCGGGACCCGAAACCCACTACTACAATATTACATAAATTGTAGATGTAGGACCCATAGGAAAGTGACCTCTGAACTTTGGTAGAACAAGCCAAGATGATCCTTTAGGTTCCTGCTTTGTAGGAAAAAACTGCCAGGCATTCTGTCTAACACAGGAAAAATAAACTAATGAAATGTGTCAGAATGGACAAAGCAGTTATGTCTATTTCCTGCTTCACTGAAAGTTATGCCAGAGACTCTAAACCTGTAGGTTGAAGATAGTTGCTCCATTATTACAGAAGAACTTTGGGTGAATGTCCAGGTGGCCAATGTTTCTGTCATTCCCAAAATTTGGAAGTTGCTTACAATGTACTTTTTGTTTACTCAAGTAATATATCCTTCTGTGGTTTTTAATAGAGTTGAAGATTAGTTATCAGTATAGTTTTTCTTTGTTATAAAAGTAAATTAGACTTGAAACTTTGGACTTATAAGGATATGGTAGAATATTTTCTATAATTTTGACTAATACAAATAGACTAGGTGCTGTAACTGTAATACTTGCTCAATAGCTGTCTTGTTATATGTAATTTTGCTATGCTGAAATTAAAACCTTCCTTTTTGATTAGACAGCAAAGAGGACAAAATGTGGGATGTTTTTCTGTATGCTGTGAATTATCATTGGATAATAAAGGAACTGTTCTGGCATGTGGTTAGACATCTTAGAGGCAGATGGCAAACCCAAGCATAGATAAAAGGAAAAAAAAGAGTGGAATTAGAGGGAGGTGTAGTCCAGCCACCCAAGAATCAACATGTAAAATTAACATAGGAAAGACAAGGGCCATGTCCAAGACAAATTAATGGAAATGGACAAAGATTCAAGAGCTATATAGAAATATGTTTAAGCCATAGGCCAAGCAGTGTGCTATTAACATAAGATATTATATGATTATTTGGGGCTAAGCAGCAATGGGACTGCAAGCATGCCTGAACCTCAGAGCTTGGCCATAAAGGCTGGACCAGAAAATAAATACTATAGATAAATGAAACTTAGCTTAAGCATGTATTGCTGCAAAATTTTATCTATTATTAGCCAGAAGTGCCCCATGTTTTGAAGAGCTGAAATATGCTACATTTCAGAAGAAAATGTTATTATTATGAATGGTCATCTCTGTAATGTCCACCCAGCTTGCTCTGCAAATACTAAGATCTTTGCATTCTTTCCAGTGGGCTCTCTGCCTGGAAATCCCGCCTGGCTATTGGTCATTCAACTTAAAAAAATAAATTAGAATTACATATTTTTACAGAGTACAAGAGAATTATTTCACAACAAATGAGGACCTTAAAATTGGTGCCACTTAAAAAGATGAATGTACAATACCTTAAGAATGTAGCAGGCTTTTTTCTATTATCAGTTAGATAGGCTCTATGCATGGGAAATCTAGGAGGTACACACATATCCCTGTGTACAGAAGTTTCCTTATTTTATGAATGTTTTAGAAACACTAGTGTTGAATATAATATGCCACATTCATAAACTTAAAATTAAGTTATTTTGGTTATTCTTTATACTTTAAGCTGTGAATGACCTATTCTGAAGTAGTTGGCTGATTTTTTAGGATGTTACACTATTTAAGTTAAAGTTTTAACCTCTATTTATTGTTCTTTGATAAAAGTTGCACAATGCAAACAAACACTTTCAGTGACTTCATGTATTATGAAATAGAGTATTTCAAAAGTTTATCTCCAACATTTTAGAATAACAACAAATAATTCTTGTAACTCGAAGGGAGACTGATAGTAAAATGGCAGGGTAACATGCTCATGAGAAGTAAAAACTAACAAGATTGTTTAATAAAAACTTTTGAATCAGGGATTGTGACTTCAGTTTTTATGTATTCACCCAAATTATGGTCTCAGAGTCACGTATAAAATACAACGAATGAACCAGAGAAATTATAAACCAAGAATATTTTTGTGTGTTTAGTGGTTGCTTTGATGTGAAAGTAAAGTTTTAAAATGTAAACTCTGATTCTACTTGAGAGAAATCAATTAAACTGTCCATAATTTAAGAGGGCTGGGAGGTTTACAAAACAAAGAGATTAATAACTTACGTTGTTAGTCTATATTTTTTGCACACTGTCTTAAAATCTATTTCATTCACAAATGCTGCACCTACCACCTCTCTAGCTTCAAAATGTTGTATCACTCTACAGAGCATTCTACAACCATTAAGAATAACTCCCCAAATTCCATGATCTTAATTAGCATTATTAGTAACTTTTAGTGTCATTTTTTTCTTATGGACTTTTCTGTATCTTTCTGACAGAGTATACTGACATCTAAATCAGTTCACTGTCTATGGGTCTTTATTTTCTCACTTCCTATACTTGCATAAAATCTTGGATGTTCCTCTAAGTTCAGCTTCTTCTTATACTGTCTTTACCTGTCACAGAAAAACTCAGTTTCTAAACATGAGAACTATAATGCACTTATTCATTATTTGCATATCTTCATGTTACTTCTACCTGTGACTCTTCTGGGCTATTTATCTATGAACATGTGTGCATATGTTTCTTGAAACAGCCAAAGTTTTCAAAAGACAATACACAATTTCAAAATAACTAGTTCCTTTATTTTTTATTAAGTTTTTATTTTATGTTTAATGAAGATTTGCCTGTGTATAATTCTATACGTGTTGGGATATCAAAGTTCCTTGGGTATATGTTTTCATGTTTTAGGGATCAGACGTTTCTCCATAGTTTCATTTGAATCTGTGAACTTGCTTTCCCGTTTGAAGTTTAAGTTGGAAGTGAATCACTAGATTACTTTGAAAATTTTTATTTCCATTTTAAATCTATTCCAATATTCAGGGGTTTTCTGTACATTTTTTCCACTTATTTATGTATTGTGTGTTTATTTTCAGAAATGCTTTGTGTGGTGGGATTCAGGTGCCAGCTGGTAAGGTCCAAAGTCACCTATCCAGAGTCCCAGGCTCCGGAAGGGAGAGTAGCCAACCCTATTCATAAGGGGCTGCTGGGATCTTGGAAGGCCCTATTTCCTGGTTCCAGACTGCTAGAGAGACCAGTTGGGCATCCATCAGCATTCATAGTCCACTGCATGGATAATCAAGTCCATCAGGCGTCTACCTAAGCTGTAACCTGTATCGTGAGTGTTGGCATATATTTTAGTAAATTTTAAGTTTGGATTGGTGTATTTAAGAGAAGTTCCGCTGTCATCTGGCAACCCAACATCGGGCCTCTGCCTACGGATGTAGGGGTTCCATTTGTGTTTTGTCCTCTGTTAGAAAGCAGAGGACAGGCAGAGTGTTCAGTTTTGGGAACCTTTACTCTGGTGTGTGGGCTGAAAGCTCCCTCGCTCACTGGCCTGTCCTTCCTTCATACTGGGCTCCACTGCTCACTCTCCAGCCAGCCAACAGAGAAATGGGTGGTCCCCTGCCCATGCCAGCTAAGCCGAAAGTTGCCCCTCTGTGCCGCTTTTTTTCAGCACTGAGTGGAGGCTCATAGTCGCTGCCTCTTATCCGCCACAACTTCTATACTTTGAGCCACAACTGAGTGACCTCAGTGCACGGCATAAGCGCGTGTGAGATCTCACCCCATGCTACAGGTGCTACAGGTGCACAAATGCCAGCCATGTCTCGCCCCACCTCCATGCAAGTGCTGTCACTGTCTGAGACTGAGCCAAGACCAGGCAAGTGTAAATTCCTCTGCGCATGAACAAAAAACTTCACGCTTGCAGCAGGTGCCACCAAAAACCTTCTGATTGCCATCCTGTCTTAATTTGTGAGATTTTGCTTTTTCTAAGGGTTGTATTCTGCCTTCTGAGGCCCCTAAGACTGCTTAGGTTCTGTAGGTAGCCTGGTGCTGCTGAGAGTCCCTGCATCTGCCATATTGCTGGTGAATGGAGCATTGAACGCTACTGTGACACCTGCTGACCAAACATCGTCATTGCACCTGAATTGAGGTAAGGGCTGATAATTATTCCATTAATGACTTCAGGTCATATTTTTCCATGATGATTGAGCAATTCTCGAATGAATAACTTGTCCTACTATTTTTCAGCTTGTTTCTCTATTTTATTTTTCAAAATATGAGAATGATGAAAGAGGTGACATATGGAAACCAACAATTAATGTCCAGAATATGTGATATGGACATTTCAAATAGTAAAATGGCAGATGTGGTTAAAGAGGTGAAATATGGAAATCAACGATTGATGTCCAGGATGTGTGATGTGGAAATTTTAAACAGTAAAATGGCAAATAAGATTAATTCTGTAGAAATTGGTTACAACAAGCTTTCAAATAAAGCTTCCTCTTTGGATATGGATAACACTATAAAAGAAAAAATATAGGCTCTATGTAAATGATGAAAACAAGAAACATGTTGACTACATTAATGACAAGAACAGCAAAATAATTATGTTAATAGTGTAGTTCAAAAATTGCTGGTTCGGTGAGGTCCTTGGAAGGACTTCTTTATCAGGAAAATAAAGCTCTAGAAAAACCAATAGTATCTAAACTTCAGGAATGGAAACCAGTAGTATCCAAAATCTGGGAATGGAAGCCAGTAGTACCCAAGGTTCAGGAATGGGAGGACCATATTACAGTACTGGAAAATGGTAGTAATGCATCTTATGCTCAGAACAGCTTAGGTCAACTCCTGATGGAATATTATGGTGCTGGAGATACTCTACCTAAGGTAGTAAACATGATGGGGCTACCCCCTTCCCCACCACTATTGTTCCCAGCTACTGTTCAGACAAAGAAGGCATTTGTGGAATCCTTAGAATTTTTAGAGTATAGTTATGAGCCAGTACATATGAGAGACATCAAGGATTTTAAGGAGGAATTATCATTACATGGTATACACTCTACTTATTTAAAGCAGCTTCTAAATTCATGGTAAGCAAAAAAAAATGGATCTTACCAATTGATTGGATGCAGCTAACAGCTGCTGTCTTGGACCAAAGTCAGAATTTTCAGTGGAGAAGCTGGTTTAGGGAGGAGGCTAGGACCTTAGAACAACAAGGAAAAATTAGGGGTTTATTTGCTTCCATGACCAAATCCTTGGTAAAGGAGTGTTTGCTAATGTGAAGGCTCAAACTACTTATGATGAGCATACTTTATTGCTATGCCATACTGCTGCACTGAATGCTTGGGAAAAGATTTTGGACCCAGGTCAAAAAATTGACCCTTATACTAAGGTCAAACAAGGCTTATAAGAGCCTTATACTGACTTTCTACAGAGGCTTACCATGGCTGTATATAGAGCAGTATCAGATCCGGAAGTTAGGCAGCAATTAATACTTTCTCTGGCCTTTAAGCATGTTAATCTAGAATATAAAAGAATACTTATGCCTTTAAAGATCAGATCTGCACCAATAGAAGAATAGATTCAGTATGCAATCAATGCTGAATCTCTCCATTGCAATGAGGAGAATTGGGTAGACCAAGCCATTGCTAATGTTAGGGTAAAGAACCAAGGTGTCACTTGTTTCAACCATGGTAAACCAGACCATATAAGATGGAATTGTACCCAAGTTACTCTTGGAAATAATACCTGTTTTAGGTTTGATTTGAACAGAAGGCTGTTGCCTTCTAGGTTATGCAGAAGGTGTGGCAAAAGATGACATTGGCCCAATGAATGTAGATCTACCAGGGGCAAAGAAGGCAACACTTTACCATGGTGAAACACCTTTCGGGGCTTCCTCCAGACAGCCCCCAAAAATCAGACTCCAAAATCAAGGAAGGTAAGATCATATCCAGCCACAGTGGAAGACCAGCATTCTCAGGACAAGTAGGGCATCCAATGCCTGAACTAGAAGATCATACAGTATTGGATAATAGAACAAATTCAAAATAGAAATCAGAAGTTCCAAGAAGAATCACAAAACAAATATTTTGGCAGACTTCAATAAATGAACAAAAACCAAAATTGAAAATAGGGGTAGATAATAATTATATCCAGTGCTTACTCAACATAGGGGTTGATGTTTTGATCATGACCCCACAATCATGACATACAAAATGACCTTTATGTGCAGTGGATATTCAATTCTAGGGGATTGGGACAATATTTCAGATGAAACAGGTGCGAGATTGCTTGGATGCATAGGACCATAAGGTCAGAAAGGACGGTTGAATCCATATATGGCTGACATAGTGGGAATATGTGGGGTTGTGACCTTCTACTGCAATGGAATACCCAGATTAAAATCCCTCCCGGTTCTGATATCAACTGAAGACTCAGGTATTATTCCAAAAGTGATTCTTTAAGGTGCTATGAAGAAAATTCACCAGCCGTTCAGGTTGTACAAAAGAATTGCCCAATAACTACAGAACCTAAAAGGACACTCATAGCACTGCCTTCGAAAGGGTTAACAGAAAAACCTATTTGGGTTCAACAATAGCCTTTGACAAGAGAAAAACTTCAGGCTTTGAAACAATTGGTACAAAAGCAGTTACAGGCTCAGCATATCGAAGAATCAACCAGTCCATGGAATTCTTCTGTTTTTGTTGTCAAGAAGAAATCTGGAAAATGGAGGATGGTGATGGACCTAAGAGCAATTAATTAAAAGATTCAACCTATGGGCTCTTTACAATCTGGTATTTCTCTGCCTTCTCTGTTACATAAGAGATGACCTATTATGGTTATTGATTTGCAGGATTGCTTTTTATCATACCTTTATAGGAACAGGACAAAGAGAAATTTGCTTTCATGGTGTCTACTCTTAATAATTCATGTCCACTTAAGAGGTTCCAATGGAGGGTCCTTCCCCAAGGAATGTTGAATAGTCCCACCTTATGCCAATATTTTGTACAACAACCACTAGAAATGCTGTGCAAGTACTTCTCACAATCTATCATTTACTATTATATGGATGAAATATTGTTGGCAGACCCAAACCCCAAAACATTAGAAACATTGTTTGAAGAACTAAGGAAAATGTTGCCTTATTGGGGGCTACAAATTGCTTCAGAGAAAGTACAGAGGGGAGATTCTATCAATTATTTATGATATAAAATAGGTTTACAGAAAATTAGGCCACAAAAGTTGAAATTGAATGGAGATAAATTGAGGACTCTTAACAATTTTCTAAAGCTACTAGGGGATATTACTCATCTCTGTCCCATTATTGGTATAAAAACCTATGAACTAGTTAATGTGTTCAAGACTTTAGATAGTGAAAAGGATTTAAATAGTCCATGAGAATTATCGGATGAAGCCAAGACAAAATTAGAGTAGGTGGAAAAGAAACTTAAAGAAGCACATATGGATCGTGTGGATATAGACCTGTGTTGCTTACTGGTTATTTTACCCTCTAGACAATCTCCAACAGGAATTTTAATGCAAAGAGAAAACATTATATTAGAATGGATATTTCTGCTGCATAGGCCAAGCAAGAAGCTTAAACATATATCGAAAAAAATTCTGATCTGAGTTTTAAAGGTAAATTCAGACTTCGCCAATTGACAGGAAAGGACCCTGAAGAAATTGTTGTGCCTTTGACTAATGAAGAAATTGATTGATTATGGTAAGACAGTGAACCCTGACAAAGGCTTGTAGTTATTTTTTTTAGGTGAGATTAATAATAAATATCCTCAAAGAAAGATAATTCAATTTATAAAGGAAACTAATTGGATCTTTCCTCATGTAGTACAGGATAAACCCATTTCTGGAGCTCCTACATTTTATACTGATACGAACAACTTAGGGAAGGCTGGCTACAAATTGGAAACCTTAATTAAGGTGGCTTAGAGCCCTTATAAACTCTGTTCAAAAGTCAGAACTATATGCAATTCATATGGTGTTGTTGGATTTCGCAGAGCCTCTTAATGTAATTAGTGACTCTCAATATGCAGAAAGAGTTGTTTTACATATTGAAACTGCTCACTTCATTCCTGATGATACAGACTTGACCTTGCTGTTCATACAACTACAAGATATTGTCAGAGATAGGATACATCCTACGTACATAGCACATATCAGGGCACACATGGGTCTCCCAGGCCCACTAGTGCAGGGTAATGATGAAATTGATCGGTTGCTGATCAGAAACTTGCTAGAGGCCACAGAATTTCATGAGAAACATCATGTTAATAGCAAAGGACTAAAGAAGAGTTTTTTTTTTTTTTCCATCACTTGGCATCAAGCAAAAGAAATACTAAGGAATTGTAACACTTGGTCTTTCTATAACCAACCATCTTTACCTACAGGAAGTAATCAGATCTGACAAATGGGTGTGTCTCACTTCCCAGGATTTGGAAAGATGAAATATGTGCATCATACAAATGATACTTACTCTGGAATGCAATGGGTGACTGCCCTAAGTTCTGAAAAGGCTGATGCTGTAGTTGCTCACCTTTTGGAAGCCATGGCAATAATGGGAATTCCCACTCAAATGAAGACTGACAATGCTCCAGCTTACATTTCCCAAAAAATGAAGTTGTTTTTTTAGATATTATAATATAAACCATATTACAGAGATACCACACAATCATACAGGACAGTCAGTTGTAGAGAGATCTCACTGCACTTTGAAAGACATGCATTATCAACAGAAGAGAGAAATGAGAAAACCCAGGGAGAGGTTCCACAGTGCCTTATTGAATTTGAATTTTCTTAACGCTGATGAAAAGGGAACATCAGCTGCTGAGAGACATTGGGTAATAGAGAAATCTTCCAAGATAAATCAACCCCATCTACTTCAAGGATGTGTTGATTTCAGAATGGAAGCCAGGATATGTGCTTCGATGGGTGTAGTATGAGGTTTCTGGCCAAGACTTTCAGGCCTAACCTCAAGGTTTTGGCCCACAGACCTGCAGACCCACAGTCGCACAGAGACACACAGATTCTATCAATAGTTTTTGGCTGCTCAGCCTCAGGCCCAGGCATATCACTTGCTAGCTCTCTACCCTTCACCTAGCCCATGTCTCTTGTTCAGCCATGGGGCTCAGTACCTTTTCTTTAGAGCTGCATAGTTGTCATCTGCTTCCTGTGGCTCCTCTCTGGTGCTCTGTTCTCTGAGATTTTCTTAGTCTGGTAGCCCCGCCTACACTTCCTGCCTGCCTTTGACCAATCAGTTCTTTTTATTAAACCAGTGGGTGGGACAATTATTTACCATGAAACAACACAATACCCCTACAGATGGGGTAGGGGTTTTGCTTTTGTTTCAACAAGAAAAGAAAAGATATGGGTACCAACAAAATTAATAAAGTTCCACTTCAAAAAGGAGTCCCTTCCTGAGTAGGAGAATTAATTGCTCATCACTGATATGACAAATGGATACATAGTAAGGAAAACACATTTAGCAAACCTGGGGCAGGGTCTGAATTTCGTCTTTACAGGAAAATGGATACAACTATTTTTAAGACATTGAATAGACATTGAATAATTAATGTAAACAACAGACTATGAGACCAACTGATAAACACATTACTGGGTAATCTCTCAATTCTTACTGCTTTGCATCTTGCATCTAAACCTCAAGAAAGTTGTGGTCCTAATTTGACTATTAATTGGGCTGGGCTTGGATTGGGAGCAAGTGGCTTTCTCCCTCTAAGCCCTAGCATATTGGTAAATAAAATGTGAGAAATTTTGTCTTGTATCAGAAAAACCACCTGGTATGGGACAGAAGACAGAATGTTTAGGGACAAATATTATTGTGACTTCATCTTAAAGCTTGTTTCTCTCTGTATCTGTACCTTTCAAGCATCCTGTCTGCATACAATCTTCTGAAGTCATAGAAGATATAAATATCTTGAAATTGGGATGAGGATATAACAATAATATAGTGTCAAGGATCTCTTTTGAAGAAGAGAAAGGGAAATAGATAGGATAAATAGATAAAGGTATATTGTTCTACCTAACTATAAACAATTTTTAGCCAGTTTTATGGGCTAAGCTAAAGACAATTTGCAAGGGCATAGATATTTGTATATTGATACAAATGTAAAATCATTTTATATGTTTGATTGAGACAGCCTCAGTTTTGATCATGTCCCATCCAGCTTAAGAGCGTTAGGTACTAGATGCATATTCAAAATGGCTTTGGAGTAATCTCTGTACCTTGCCACACATCAATGTTCTAAATGTTAATATATGTTTTGTGTTTGTTGTTCTTATAGTTGTAGTTTTATTTTGTTTATATCTTTGCTTCTATTTTTCTCTACTAGACATTGCTTGATAACTGTAAAAGGCAAGTGACGTTCACCCAATTAAAGCATGGGAATATGGAGATAAACATTAGATGATAAATGTACTCTATTTTTTAGACTAAATCAAAGTCATTATTTTATGACATGTGTACCATTACTTTACTTTTACTAAAGGGACCAATGCAATGGCATCCTAATAATGACAGCATCATTTGTAAATGCTATACCTTTCATACCTGTCTTAATTCATTCTATTATATCTTTAAATATAACCTTGAAAAATTTGTACATTCTTAGAGGAAGGCAAGCTATCTGGATATCATTGAAGTTGTTGAGGTCATGACAAGACTCTTTTCTGAGGATTCTAAATACAGAAGTTCACTGATAGAAAATTAAAAAGGAATTGCTGAATTATTAAACTAGTTGTTAGGAGTTTTAATGCAGCATGAAGCTGGCATTCACTCTGTCAGCCAGGTATGCATGCATGCCATGGCATGTAGCTTTATTTACACTGACAGTAGAGCATGTCGCCCATATGCATAATTGATGTAATTCATACGCACAAGTGGGCATAACTAATAAACTCCAATGTATGTGTTCTTATAAGCCAAATTCTGGCTTTCCATGATCTCTTTCCCTGCACATTTTCTCACAGGCTTTAATCATGTCTTGTCTTTCCTGTTTAATAAAATCTAGTGTGGGTAACTGGTATTATTTGTAATCCATTCTGACATTAGTTAACAACAGTGGTTATTGTAGTTATTATAAAATTATTGCATTGCCAAAACAGCTGGAGTTGGACTTCATGAAGAAATTCAAGCTTCCGAGTTCATTGGAGAATGGCATGGTCACGCTAGCAAACTTTGGACTAAACTAAATAGGATAAATACTGAGATAGTAAGGGGATCCAAGAAAAATCATTATATTGTTAGGAGATTAGTTAGAAAGAGTAAAGAAGAAGAAAAGAAATGAAATTTGACTAGAATATTTCTTATTTTATTATACTTTAAATGATAAATAAACACAAATATGATTGGGAAAATGGTAAGATACATTTTATGGGTCACTCTAATTCTCAAATGATTTATAGTTTGTTATGAGAAATTAAGAAATGTTTGCAAAAAGATTAGATGATGTGACAGGAATAGAAAGTCTTTCTAATATTTAACTCTGTACATTACTTTAAAAAACTTATTGTTTTAGCATGTGTTTTTTTTGTTCTAGCGACAGTAACTTTACTGGTTTTAAAATGTGTTTTGATTTACTTACATTAGATTGTAAAACAGAAAGATAGCAGAAAAGCTGTGTACTCTATGAGGCTGCACACCCTCAAAAATAATTAATTGTAATGTACAAGAAAGATGGATCTGTTAGAATTCCCGCTGTGCCACACAGGTTCTGGCTCCAAAGTGCAGCACCTAGCCTTAATACATTTTTCTTTCTCAGATAGCTTTTGTTTCTCTTCATGTCCTCTACTTGATTCTTGTCTGAGAACTTCCCAAGGGTACAGGTCTGTGCAAAACTTGTTTGGGGAAAGTTCTAGCACACTGAGCTATTCCTTGATCTAGTATTTGCATTTGGAATTGTCCCTTTGGAGGCCCATCATGCTGTTTTGAGGACATGGAAATCAACTTGCTCAAGTGTAATTGTGGAGAACAATAAAAATGCTCTCAGCTAAAGGAATGGTAAGACTCCAAGAGAAGCTCGAGTCTCCCTGAAGCTGAAAGGCTAAACACATTCAGAAAGTCCACTTTCTTCTATTCTTGTGGAACTGCTTTAAACTTACACCAGAGAAACAAGAAAGATGATGACCCACCGAATACCTGGCCTTCCTTGGTCTTCTCTGATTTATGAAGATACCCTCCACTTCAGGCTTAGGACTTTCCTCTCTTCCTTAACCCATAAAATGGTGTCCTCCCTAACTTTTGGATCCCACTCGGGATGCCTCTTAGAAAACTTCTATACTTTCTATCTGGCACCTGACCTGAAGGTCTTCAAAATACTTGGTAGTACAACCAAATTTAGACTCAATATCCCTTAGATAATTAATCCAAATATAGGTGCCTAGTGGCACTCTAGATCCCAATATTCTTGAGAACATTTACAAATACTGCAAGGGGTCAGAGGGTGTGAGATAGAAAGAGGTTTCCTACTCCCTATATTTCTTTTCTCTGTTTTATACCTTATAGGTTTTATCTGTCTTCACACACACATTGTGTAAATGTTCTGTCTTTAAGATTCCACTGATGGATCCTCGACTTCATTGATGAACACAGCTGGAACTACAGGAGGGGAGGAAAATAAAGTAGGGCAGTTGCTGCTTGCATTAACATGGAACACAGACCTCCCTAGCTGTTGAGACAGTCTCATCCTTCTTACAATATTTTCTGTCTATAACCAAGGCTCAAGAATTTTCCATTTCTAAGTCTTCTCCCTGCTCTTTCATAACCCTCAAATACTCTTCCCATTTAATCTGATAATTTTGATTATCTGGATATATATAATATATATTATATAATATACATATTACATATATATAATTGGCCAGTAGTTTGACCAAGCTTCCTCTTTTAGTACGCAGTTGCTCTTCCCTCTACCACATCTCCTTACCAAACTTTTCTCACGTGATTCCAGGCTGTGTTTACTCTGGACTCTACAAAATATTCTTGGCCCTCGCTCTGTTCTCCTTTTCATCTACAATAACATTTATCTTCTACCATACCTAAGAGCAATCATATCGTTTCTTTTCCTTACTAATTTTGTTATTTATTTATTTATTTGGTACAAAAACTTTGGTATACAATACATTGATTCCCTTCCAAATGAAGTCCTTTGTTCAGATCAAGCTGCTAATCTGTCCCCCTAAGGTTTGGAAAGATCATTTGTTTCAGCTGAAATCTGCTACACACAATATTTGATTCCAAATACTAGCGTTCTACTCCTCAGATTATTTCTATCCTCCCTCTTTTGCTTCTTACCATTTTTCTTTCTTTTAAGTGTCTAAGTTCTAGGTGAAGTAAGTTATACAGAAAAATGATAAAATTATCCTTTCCTTGCTGTGCTATTGTTACCCTAAAACTTTAAAATTTTAGTGTTTTAGCCAATGGAATTCTGGCAAGCTATTAATCTATCTTTGGTAAAAACTATAATTATCATAATCATAAGCACAAGATTATAAATTTCTTTAGATTTTTTCTAAGTATAGCCTTAAACATGTTTCCGGCAGTGCTAAAATCATCTCTGCCCTATTTATATATCAAGCCTTTTGGAATAAGTATTAATTGTTAATGGTTTTAACCCAGAGTCATTTTTACCTTCCCAAGTTTTTACTATGACTCAAAACTGTAAGTCTACTTCATTTTCTATAATGTAGATTTCTGTAGAGATTACAAACAGTGGTAATGCTAACATATCAAAATTTTTATTTCTTGTTGTAAACTTAATAAATTATTGTAAGCTTCATAAAATTACTTTAAATCCATCTCCCAGAGGTCAAATTGACAAGAGATAAGTACTTTTATCAAACAACAGCATAACTTTCAGCACAAATTATGTAAGCTTGAGGGTGAAACTTCTTCATCTTTCTCTGCTTTTGGTACTACTTTCTCCAAAATTCTAAAATCTCAGTCCTAAATGTTTCAAATGCTTACCTAAGTTAATTTTTTTCTATAAACTCTTAACCTTACCTTCTGACTATTTGTGTGTTGTGTGTTTAGCAGATTTAGAATTAATTTAAGACTGTTCTAAACAAAATTGCATTCCCCAGCCTCAGATAGTTATATAGAATTTTAACAGTGAGTGAAATAACCTATTCTTTTTGGCCTTTCCAACATTCGATGTTAGATTCCCAAAAATGTTTATGCCACCTTTCAAGATGAAGCAGTCTAATGACTGAGGGGCCTTTACTCCTACTTTGCCATTCAACCCTCCCTATATACTTATATTTTATAAGAATCACATTACATCACCATGTGCTACTCCATTCCTCACTATGTATTCAATGCTTGTCATCAATAAAGGCCAATGTGACATGTTATTTCTAAAGGACAATGGTACACAACATAACTAAAGTCTTATTAAAATTGCTGAAAAATCCGTGAGATCAGAAATATAAACTGAATATGTTATTATCAAGGACATGCAGAATGTGCATGCAAGACTCTGAATGATTGCATGGTAGGACTTTACTCATTTTGTGTGAAAGCCATATTAACTTTAAGTTTAAATATATGTGAGTACAAGGAATAGTGACAGTGTTACAGAGAATACAAAATGGCAAATATCTTTTGTAATGATGTCAAAGACTGAAAATAGAGGACTTATATCCCTTGGAAATGAGAGAATAGAAACTGATAAAATGGGGAAGAATACAGTGTGCCTGCTCGAAAAGTATTAAATGTTGGCTTTGTGGTATTTTCAGAAAAGGACACGGCAGGAACCAGGCATCTGATCTTCATTTACACAGGGATGAAACAGAGCTGAAAAGGATGAGGTGAAGAAGATAAACCATTGGACACTCGGGTAGCATTGATGTCTTTTGGGGGAACCAGAGATTTCAGTTTGAAGTTCTGTAAAATGGTGGTCAGGAATATGAACAGTTCCTTGTGTGCCAGGCTCTCTCCTGGGCATATCCGTTTTCCTGTGAGGAATAAAGAGTAAAATAAGCTAATTATTCCTTGAATGTAAACAAGTATTAAATATGAGTTTGTAACTGGCACAAGGGGTCAAGGTCAGTACTAAATTTTTGATGGTTAAATAGTTGTATGGGCAGGTGAGAGGCAATCTGCTTAAGCAAAAATACAGACTTGGGGTGTCAGGGCTATGGCCTAGTCTAGGCTTAGGATATGAATGCATGTTCCAAGGCCAATAGAGATTGTCCCCCACTTGACAAGAAACAGTGGACCCATGCACAGAGCAGGACACTGCTTGAGCTAAGAGACTTGAAGCCTCTTATGTCTTTTATTATGTTATTGAATTTTGGTGATTTTAGTTACACTTTGTCAATCACATAACTGTTCTCAGGAAAAAGTAGATACCAGCACATTGTGGAGAAAGGGACTTACAGAAAGGTGACATTAGGAAATAATGGATACATGTGAGAGAAACAACAATATTAATCTTGTATAATTAATCTTGTCTCATTATTCTTGGAAGAGGATTAGACAATAAATACTCAGAAAAGAAAAAAAGCCTCAGGATTCCACATAGTACTAACTGGTAAGAGTAAATTCCCTGGATACCAACCATATAGAATAAATGGCAAGATATTATGTGCGTCAAAAGGAAAAGAATACAACACAAAATTTGGGATGGATAGATCCATTTTACCATACACAGACAATTTTTTGGTAAAAGAATGATAAAATGGAATAGGAAAGGACTACCTCATCAAAGTCTTACCTTTATAGAGAGAATGTTCATTATTTCTCTCCTGTAGGTCAGGCTATTAAATAAAATCATATATAGCAAAACACAAAAGAATTATTCAGGTTCAAATATTATTGTCCTTAGGACAGTGTATCCATGTTTATAACCTTTTAAAGTTGTAACTGCAAGTATCTGCCAACTTGCATATGTGCTGGAAAATTAGAATGTGCCTGGCTCCATACTTAGATAATCTTATGAAATGTTGAATTCTATGTCTAGAATGAAGTCATGCAGAGGGTGGAATAATCGTTTGAAGAAGCATGAAATGGTAAAGAGGGGCTTTCATGATGAATTTCTTAAAAGTCAAAAAGAGAAATCAATGATAAAACTGGTTATAAAAGCTTGTTAGAACAAGCCCTATAGAAGTATAAACAAAGTTCAAGCTATTTGGTGATAGTTCTGTGCATCTATTAGATGGTCAGAGTTTTTCTTTTGCTGATGTGTGGGGATTTAATAAAGTTTCAGAAGTTTTGAAGATATCAGAGTTAATCTACCCACAGTCTATGTGGGAGGTTAGTAAAAGCTCCAGAAGTCCCAGAGCTCTAACCACAGTCAATCTAGGAAAATCAGAGTGGTGATTCAAACCTTTAATCCCAGCACAGGGAGTATCCTGGGAGTGGTGACCTACACACTTAATCCCAACTGAGTCATGGTCACTTCAGATTATAGAAGGAATTCCAGGCTCCAAAGCAGGTGTGGTGGGGCCATGCCTTAATTACCTAAAGAATACTTAAGATGGGATTCAAACACAGAGAAAGCCATTCCAAGGGAATAGAAGCTGAGGAAGCTAGAAGACAGCTGGGTGAGATTTGACTGTGGTGTTTATTCCCTCTAGTATCTCCAACTTCTTCAGAGATCTATCCCTGAGTCTCATTCTTTCATGCAACACTGATGCTTCTTCCTCATCTCAAGAAATGAACCCAAACCAAGGCAGAACAAATGCAGTGGGACATCTTTTTTCCCTACTAACATAATTTTAAGAAATATTGTTGATATAGACAAAATCAAAGCAAAGAAACACTTCAGGTACATGACACCATAAACCAAATGGGCCTAGCAGATATTTTAGTTCATTTCACCAAAATCTAAAATCATGTATCTTATTCTCACCATCTCATAGAATATTCTCCAAAACTGAACACATAGGTGGACACAAAATATTTCTCAGCAGATAAAGAAAACTTAGACACTACCTTAAAAAGCACCTGATTCCCAATGATTACCATGGAATACAACCACCAACAGAAAACACAGAAGATTTACAAACTCTTAGAAACTGGATAAGGTACTACTTAAAGAAAATAGGTTGAGAACAAAATTAATTAAAAGTGATTTAAATTGAATGAAAGTGATAATCCAAATTTATGACAAAGAATGAAGTCACTCCTAAGATGCAAGTTAAAATACCTAATTGCCTATGGAAACAAAAGAGAAGGTAAGAGAGAGGTAGGCAGAGAGAGAGAGAGAGAGAGAGAGAGAGAGAGAGAGAGAGAGAGAGAGAGATCTTACATTCAATAAATGACATGAAAGTTCTAAAAGAAAATGAAAAAATAACACCCAGAATGTCAAGACAGCAAGAAATAATCAAAATCGGGGCTGAATTCAATAAAATAAAAGTTAACATTAGCAAGACAATATAAAGAGTCAATGATAGGATGAGGTAGCTTTCTGAGAAAAACAATAATGTTGATAAACACTTAAGACAATAAAGTAAAAGATGAATATATATGATCCAAGTTAATAAAATTATAGATGAAAATGGGATATGACAACAGATACCAAGGAAATTCTGTGAATAATAATTGCACAATATAAATATATGTACACCACCAAATTTGAAACCTGAAAAGAAAGGTATAAATTTTCTGGTATATACCACATACAAAACAGCCTCATAACTCACTATAAAATAGAATCAATAATCAAAAGTTTCCTTCCCCCCAAACAAGGCAAGATTCAGATAGATTCAGTGATGAATTTAACCAGTTTCAAAGAAAATTATATTATTCACAAATTGTTTTTCAATCTAGAAAAAGAAAGGAAAAATGCAAGAATCTTCTTATGAAGCCACATTTGTCCTATACCTAATCTGGATAAAGACAATACTGGAAAAGAGAATTATATCCAGGGGTTGGTGGCAAAAGCCATTCATTTCAGAATTAGGGAGACAGAGGCGTATAGATCTCTATGCATTCAATGTCATATGAGTATAGAGGGAAAGTTTTGTTACAGCCAGAGCCTTTACATGAAGAAATGATGTGGGAATGCCTTTGTGTATGGTGTGAATAGCAATCTTTAAATAAAGGAGCTGTTTTGGCCCATGAAAGGCACCATAGGAAAAGTAAGAGGAGGCCTCAAAGTAGGTAGAAGGAGCAGGGCGGAGTCAGAGACAGAAAGAGCCAGAAACCCAAAGAAGCAACATGTAAAGAATACAGGTAAGCCACGGGCCACATGGCAAGAAAGATTAGTAGAAATGGGTTGGTTTAAGATGTAAGAGCAAGCTAGCAATGTGCCTGAGCCATAGACCAAACAGCATAAAGTTAATATAAGCATCTTAGTCAGTTCTGGGGCCTGAGCAGCTGCAAGGCAGCTAAGAGATCTGAGACTGCAGTGTCTGTGAGTCTAGGCCTCTGGCCGCCTGGGAACAAGAAAAAAAAAAAAAAAAACAAAAACAACAACAACAAAAAAAAAAACCACATTGTAACAGATGGTGCCCAACGTGGGGCAAATATGTACTTAAAGTCTGAGAAGGTTTAAAAAGGGTTCTAGTTCACAGAAACTGAGCCAAAGCAGCTTCCATATTGTGTATACAAATCAGTTCATTGTACAAAGAAAGCGTGTTGTCTAGGCCATATTCAAAATGGTGCAGGCAGACTGAAGGAGGTAGGGAATGTAAGACACAATCAAGCCAGTTCCTAAAACTCACAGAAGACTCAGTAGCATGTTATGAGTTTAAGGTTCTGTTTATTTTGAACAAAAAGGAAGCAAAGAGGGATACTTAGTAGCAGCATTTTCCTGGGTTTGCTCTGTTTGCTGGCCACAAACACACGCAGTCCCTTAAGAGAACTTACTGATTCAGCTTTGCAAAATCTATGAGGTTCTTTAAGAGAGTGTGAGTATTTTAAAAGCTCTTATGGTTAGAAGATGATTAAAAATTCACAATAAAACAGATTCATATTTAAAAAAAAACCTGTAAATGGGTTACAATGTGTGTAAAATGTACATAGGCTTCAGAGAAAAAAGAAAGAGGATAGAAAAAGTCTTTCAAAATGAAATAAAGTATTAAAAATATAATAAGCCATGTAAAGATAAAAAATAGACACAAAATCTAGGTTTTGGTTGTTATTGTGTTTTCTTTTAATTTTTTAACTGTTAATGAGCTAACTGCAAAAAGACAATTGATTGCAAATGCAAAGGCTACTAAGTTAAACAAGACTATATATTTTAAAGGTGTTTTGATTTTGAAATTTGTGTCTAAGGATTTATTATTTTGGAAGAGTTCTGCTTTTGTTTCCACAGAAGATGAGAATCTGTGGATTGTTTCCAGGCAAATATGGCCCCAGAAATGACTCAGACACTTATATTAACTTCATGCTGTTTGGCTATGTCTCAGGCAAATTGCTAGCTTGCTCTTACATCTTTAATCAACCCATTTCTATTAATGTTTCTTGCCACATGGCCCGTGGCTTATCTATATTCCTTACATGTTGCTTCTTTGGGCTTCTGACTTGGTCTGTCTCTGACTCTGCCCTGCTCCTTCTACCTACTTTGAGGCCTCCTCCTACTTTTCTGATGTTGCCTGTCATGGGCCAAAATGGCTCCTTTATTTAAAGATTGCTATTCATGGCATACAAAAAGACATTCTCACATCAAGGAAATTCTCATGAAGCTTGTGGACTCCAGCTATAAGGCTACCACAAGGTCCAGAGGAAAAAAAATCCACAGTGTAGTAAAATCTGAATTCTTTATCTGATAAATATTTCTAGAGAATTAAACTTTTAATCTGAGTTCTTTAAAATAGGTTTCTATTTATATGAGGAAAAAATATGTATACATGTTCTGTGGATCTTTTTCTTTTTTATTCTTCTCTAACTCTGCAGCTCATTTTTCCTAGTTCCTCTGCTCTTCATGGCTGTGTACATACTACTGACCTGAGATTGCTTATAATCCTAAGTTTTTTTTTTAATTTTCTTAAGGTCATAGCAGATTTCTTTAGAGATGACAGAAGCAGAGTCATTTACCATGGCAATGTATAGGTGGGGAAAAGTTGCTTGGCACTTTCCCAGCCAGTCATCTACAGTTACCTGGGCTTAAAACTAATTTTCTTTGGACTTGGTTAATTGAATAATTGATTTTGGGTGCCTAAATAATAAAACATTAGTTAATTGAAGCTTGAGTTTTATATCATAAATTGAGTTTAGGATATTTTTACAAACTATTAATTGTGAATCCATTATCAGCTGTGAGTAGGGAAAGCTCAGAACCTTGCATGAACAAAGCCAGACACTTGTTGATTTAATTCTTGAATCTAATCTGTCAAAGTCTTACCTGTGATTTATCCACAGAGACTCTTTGTTCAAATTGCTTTTTCTGTCAGCTAAATGTATCGAACAAACTTCTAAGTTTCTCACCATAATGTGGAGCAATATGTTTAGTTATGAAGTATACTCTAGTACATTTTCTACATACCAAAATTATACAGCTAATTTAGAAACCCTCTTCTTACCATCTGGAAACATATGTGCCCTTAAGACTAAGATGTAATTTTCAGCTTACACATACACATTTAATTAAAATGCATGGTGATGGGGAGACACCATGGCTATTTTGCACATATGAAATTATAGACAGGAACAACTTAGTGTTTCAGAGTCCATGGCCCTGCAAGCCCTGCCTGATAGGGTTCCTCCATCAGAGTATACACAAAAAGTAGCAGACTTTTTATGTACAATGGACATCTATATTGAAATATAAATAAGGAA
The DNA here is from genome assembly GCA_033318265.1 of Phyllotis vaccarum. Classification (NCBI taxonomy): domain Eukaryota; kingdom Metazoa; phylum Chordata; class Mammalia; order Rodentia; family Cricetidae; genus Phyllotis; species Phyllotis vaccarum. The sequence continues at coordinate 21,915,408 of JARWLC010000004.1, read as the reverse complement.
AACAATACCTTTCACAATATTATAAACAAACAAACAAAAAACTATAAGCACTAGTCAAGCCAAGGAAGTATAAAAGTAAAGAACATATTAGGTAAAATCTTCAAGATATTGAAGCTATAAATTAAAAAGCTATCACAAGATGGGAAATTCTTTTATACTTAGGAGTCAGCAAGGTTATTAAAGTGAATATGGTCATCCTATTGAAAGGAATGTACATGTTTGATACTATCTTCACCAAAGTTTCAACTTAACTTTTTTAAGAAAATTGAAAGAAGAATTTTCAGTTTTACATAGAAACAAAAAAATCCATGATAGCTGAAAAATATCCTGAATGATGAAAGATTGGCTAGAGGTATCACTATCCATCATCTTATATTCTACTATAGAACTATAGTAATAGAATCAGCTTTACACTGGTCTAAATACAAGTTAAAAAGTTATGTTTGTGTCAAAACCACTTGATCCATGAATAAACATCTATGTCAATATCCATGTCAACACATACTCTGCTCATGTGAAGATACAAAATTCATGCAAAACATCATTATTGGTGTGCAGAAGAGAGCCCTGTGATTTCATTAGGGTCTACTGTCACAACTAATATAATTTAAGAGTCTTGTGTGACCTAGAAGTTGTTTACATCTCTAGTGGGATTATGTTGTTACATTGTAAATAATTTCTGCCTCCATTGGTTTAATAAAAATTCTGACTGGCCAAAAGCAGACAGGAAGTGTGGGTGGGGATACCAGACTAAGAAAACTCTGGGAACAGGAAGAACAGAACAGAGATACCAGAGAAGATAGCAGATGCAGAGGACAACTATGCTGCTCTGAGAAAAGGTACTGAGCTGCATGGCTGAGCAGGATAAGAATCATGGGTTAGTTTCAGAAAAAGAGCTAGCTAGCAATATGCCAAAGCCTTAGGCTGATCAGCATAAAATTAATACATATGTCTGTGTGCTTCTATGGGACAGCAGGTCAGAACCTTAGGGCCAAGTTCAGAATTCTGGATCAGAAACTTAAGGCTACATATATCTATATCCAGGAAGTATCATATACTTCCTGTATTTCACTAATTGCTTTAGATAATTACACATGTATATAGTGTTTGAATATATTGGTGAATGAGTATGCCCAATTATTTGTCTATGAAGTGCATACAACTCATTCAGGTTTCATGGAGATGAAGCACATGTTCATTGTGAGCTATCTAAGGTGATTGCAGGACATTCAACTCAGGCTTATGAAAAAAAGTAAGTTTTCTTAATTGCTGAGTCCTATATCCAGCCCTATATTACCTTTGTAAAAAATGCCTGATACCAGTTTAAGTTCCATCAAGGACTAGGATTGTGTTCCAAAAGTCTAACCACTAATGAAGAAATATTGTCAGCTAGAGAACACTCAGAAAGGCATGGCCAATAATAGTTATCAGTTTGACCACTCATTGGTAATTCATGCAGCAGAGGATGTCACTAAATCCAAAAGCATACTATCAGAATATATTGGACTCAGTGTTTTTAAAAATCTCAAAAAATAAAATGAAACTTTAAAATTGTAATTATGTGTGTCTGTGCATGTTTATATTGTACATAGGTAGCCTACCAGTTTTTGTGTATTGATTTTTTCCTGCCACTTTGCTGAATGTATGATTCAGTTGTTGATGCTTATTGGTGGAATTTTATTGTTTTTATAATTATAAACATATCGTCTACAGATATATAAATATATTGTGTATCACTTATGCCCTTTGTTGAAAGTCATCAATAAAGATGTTCATTAAGTTTTGTATTTTTCAATTGAAGTATTAGAGTACAAATTGTACATAATTCTCCCCAGCAACTCTCTTGGTCAAGGATGTGTGATTCTCACCAACCACAAGTCCAACTATACTAACTTTATTGTTATCTATCTGTTCTTCTGAGTGTGTTGAGGTTTGTGTATGTGTTTCTCTGTGTCTGAATGTGGAGGAAAGTTGAACATGATCAGAGGCTAAGAGATATTTACTTTTTAGGATGATGTATATGGTGTTCCTGAGATATATATAAAGGAAAACTGCCATTGTTATAACCATAGTATTGTTTACTTTATTGAAATTTTTTAAATAATTGTAAGCTTAAATTTGATTCTGACCATGAAGAATTATCATCATTACCAATGACAGTGCATGGGTACTAATCATGTACAAATTACAAGTCTACTAGTTCCCTAGGTGTCACTGTAAAATTCCCCAATATCTTCATATCACCAGAGTCATAAAAATGAGTTGGATTACCTGCTGAGAAAGGCATGAAGTAGTTACTTTTCTTAAAGTTTCCTTTTTCATCCAGAAAATGGCCAGGGTCAAACATCTCTGGATTGGGGAATTCCTTGCTGTCATACAGCACTGAAGACAGTGATGGTAGTATGGTTGTTCCCTATAAGTACCATACAAGAGACAGAAATTTAAAGAGATGACAGGGTGATCAAGGGCATAAGAGAAATAACATTGTTCACCAGTTCCTCAATAGATGAAGTATAAAGAAGAGAAGAGACACTTCAACAAACAGAACATGTAAGGAGCAGAGCAAAGTCTGAGACCAGACACAGTGATGTGGCTAATGTGCCTCCAGTGATATTTAAACTCAGCCCCTGGCTGTTTAGCAATAGTGCTTCTGAGTATATTCTTCCATGCACATTTGGACATGTGTGTTTCACTACCTGCTGCTCTAGTTCATCAGGTGCTTTTATGAGTCATCTAGTCTTGATATCAAATAGAGAGCTGTAATGTGTGTGAATGAAATAGGAAAAGATTATTTTATACAAGCTAGGTCTAGAAACACAATATGACATGTTTTCTCTCACAGATATAATTCAGATATAGATGCAGATCTCACATGCCATGAAAGGAAGGGTCTATGTTTATATATATTTTCCAGCATATAAATACATGTATACAAGCATGTGTGAGACTATTTTTTGTAGGAAAAAGAAGTAACCAAACAGGCCAAGTAGCAATAAAACTTATTTTTCTTCTTAATGCATCTTTCTGTCTTATAATACTTCCAAGCATATCCTCTCCCCTTTCCATTGCTTTTACCCTACCCTAGCATACCCATTCCCAGAGATCTAGTTACCCTGTTTCCTTTTAGAAAAAAATTCAAGTTTCCCAGAGCTATTAACGAAAAAGGCATAATAAGATGCAACAAGAGTAGGCAAATCCTCCCTTATTGAGGATGAATAAATAAACTTAACAGTAGGGAAAATGTACCAAGGGCAGAAAAAAAAATCTTCCAAGGATACTTACACTGACACTGTAAGAAAGAACTAAAACATACTTTCTGAAGGAAACTACCTTCTACTGCAGACCTATGCAGATTCCATTCCTGTTTCAGTCTTTGGGAACCCCTGTGAATTCTTTACAGCATTAACCCAAACCTTTACTAGTTAATTATGTGAGATGTTTTCTCCTAATATCCTTGACTCCCATTATTCCTCCAATCCTTTTTTTGCTATTCCAAAGCACTTCTCTAACTAATGACTGACTGTGTTTCTCTGCAGTGCTCACATTACCTGATAGAGGAATCCATCTGTTGACAATTGAACTATGAGTATAGCATAATACCATTAAATTTGGTTTGGTTTGGTTTGGTTTGGTTTGGTTTGGTTTGGTTTGGTTTGGTTTGGTTTGGTTTGGTAAGTTCTGTTTGTACTCTAATCTCTGGGCCATTTAACTGTTGATTCCTGTTTACACAGACGATGTTAGTCCTGGGCTCTCTCTACTGACATGGGCCTCAGTTAGACAACTTTTTGGTCAGTCACTTCTACAAATTCAGAGCAACCATAAACTAGAACACCTTTTATGCAGGACATATTTTGGGTCAAAAGTTTTGTAGCTGAGTTATTGTTCTTGTCCACTCTTTCCCGAGAAGCTTTGCCTGGTTATAGAAGACAAATAATTCAGAGTCCTTATCCACCATTATTGGGAGTCCACACTAAGGACAGCCTCATAGATTCCATGGAGCTACCCTTGCACTAGGTTTTCACAATGATCCCCAAATTCCGTTCAATTTCAGTTGTTTTGAACCATGCACTTTTCTCTCATCACCCCATTCCCACATGATACCTCCTGTTCCCATTCAAAATGCTAACAGTATCCACAAAATCTAGTCTTCTTCACCTTTTAGAGCCATGTCTCCCTTGAACACCCAACCCCCTTGTTGTTTTGTGTTTCATGTCTGTGAATTATAGCATTATTATCTATTACTTAACAGCTAATATCCTTTCATAATTGAAAAAAATAGCTTGTTTGTTTTTCTACACCTGAGTTAGATTACTTAAATTTTTTCATATTTATCCATTTGCCTGAAAATTCTATCTCTTTTCACATAAACTGATTATACTCCACTGAGCAAACTAAGGACATGTTCTTTTTCAATTTCTTAGTTGAGGGATATCTACATGGTTTCCAGTTTCTGAGTGTTATGAACAAAGCCTAAATAAACACAGTTGAACAAGTGTCCTGTGGTAGGCTGGATCATCTTTTGGCTATATGCTCAGGAGTAGAAAAGTTGGGTCTTGAGTATATTGATTCTCACTATTATGAGAAACTGTTATGTTAATTTCCCTAGTAGTTGTAAAACTTTGAACTCATACCAGCAGTGTAGGATAATCTTCATTGATCCAAATTCTTGCCAGCTTGAGTTATCATTTCTGTTATTAATCTTAGCATATTGCTAGGTGTTAGATGAAATCTTAAAGTACTTTCACTTTCACTTCCCTTATGACTCAGGATGTGAACATTTTTCCCATCTGTAAGCTTCTCTTCAGTTCTATTGAAGTTGTCCTCTGCAGTATACGAGCTTCTCAGTTTCATGAGGCCTGATTTATTAATTGTCTATTACAGTGACTGTATTATTAGTGCTTTCTTTAGGAAACTCTAAATTGATCCAATGTATTCAATGTTATTCCCTATTTTTTCAAGTATCAGGTTCAGTTTGTCTAGTTTTATATTGAGATCTTTGATCCACTTGACCTGAGACATTAGACATTCCGTTCCCACTTTTCATTCTATTTACAATTTAGTTATATATAAGGTCATAAATTATTATACTACACACAGACCTCACTAATAAAGAAACACAACCTATATCTCAGTTAGTTTTTTTTGGTAACAACTTAATCAGATAAAAGAAGTTTCTAAATTATCTGAAAACTTATTTGTCTGCTAAATATTGCAGATATATTGATCTGAAATAAAATTTATGTGCATTTTTGATAAATAGTCATTTCCCAATATGTTTGTAAATTTAATCTTTTCTCTTCATGAGTCATGAATTGATACCATAATTTACATTTATAGTTTTTCATTCTTTCATATAATGTTTTATGTAATGCTTTTTGAAGTTCACCAATTACTTCAAAATAACAGAAACAACAAGAAAGCAAAAATTATGAAAAAATAAAAGTATAATTAAATTTTTAAATGAAAAATGAAATCAGTAGAAATTATATTACACAAATATTCTTATATTTCTTGGTTGTAACTAGTAAAACACAAAACTTTAGATTAAAAACGAGGTAAACGTCATGCTTAAGTAAATTATGTCTGTAAATCTTGTCTGAAAGTAGTGTTGAGAATATTCATAATTCAGTGAAACTGAAAAATATTTGCACACTATATTAGTGAAAAGAAATCATTATGAAGAAAAAGAACAAAAATCAGAAAAGTATTATATGTCTTTTTTATTACTTGAAGAATGTAAGATGTCTGTTCCTTACAATTATTCTATGATTTTTCCCAATGATAAAAATTACAAAATGTCTTTGATTAATTTTGACACAAAATTGGAAAATACACATGGAAATGTAAAGACTCAAATTTTATCCAAGAAAAGTATGACAGACATAGCATATGTGGAAATATCACTACTATGTCTTTGCCTGCTGCATCCTGATTACAAAGCAACATAAGCCACCTGAAAGAACAGTGTGACACCAAGGACTGAAGCCATACAATGATATGGGAGTATCAAGGGCACAGAGGTGCAGCACAGAAGAGACCATCTTACCTTGGGGATGAGGTAGTTCTTGAATTTAAAGTCACAGGTCACAGCATGAGGCAGACTGATGGGGGCGATATCAATAAATCTCTGAACCTCGTGCAACATGGCATCTGTGTAGGGCATGTGCCTCTTGTCCTGCATGCAGGGGCTGCGTTGTCTGCCAACAACACAATCAATCTCTTCCTGGATTTTAGCTGTTGTAAGCAATAGCAAATGTTGGTTTAAGAAAATTATTATGTTTCTCCCAATAATATATGGCCATTTGGGGCATAAACAACATTCTTCAGCATCACTATGAGTATACATGTCATGTCCAGTACTAAACATACACATATTGAAATATTATAATATGGATTTATGCTACTATATTATTATGGTAGCTTATATGACTCATAATCATAGATTAATTCTTTGCATCTATGATAACAAATGCTATGTGATATAATTGGATATTCATAATAATAAAACTAATTAATTAGACATTATAGACATTAAAGGTAGATATGAGAAATAAATTGTGTTACAATTCATATTCATTTTAAGATTATGTATACATATTTTGTGTATATCTGTACAATTTTATTTTAATTATCTTATCAGTCAGCACTGAGCAAGTTCAACACTGAAAGCTACTTAGAAACTATTTTGCATTTTAAATATGAAACTGTTTTTATATAATCAGCATACATAATATTCAGTGAATTACTGTGTGGACAAAAAATATCAGTTATATCTACATTCATTTTTATAAATGCATATCTACAATAAATAAAGAACACAGAAACATCACACATGTAAGTAAACATATACACATGTATCTCACTTCTCCAATAAAAGATTTTAGATTACCATACTCTTGTTAAAACAGTTTCTGAAACAAAAGTTTAACTCATTATCACAAATATTAGAGTTAGGTTTTATTACTGATACATTTTTTGAATAATATATGCGTTTTAAACTTTCCATAGTACTTTTTCAGTTTGTGAGTTAATATTTCTTTTAAGTATTTAAGTGAATTCTTCAACTCCTGGTATAAATGCTCAGTTGATGAGGGATACAGATCACACATTACATTACATCTCTTTGTTTCTTGTTCTCTTTCATGCCTAAACCACCTAAGGATAAATACAGAATCTGTAATAACCTAAATCTGGTGCCCAGAAACCTCTTTCTAACTGTTAACTTTTTGCATTGACTTGGCAGATATCTGGAATTAATGGTTTCCTGGTATGTTACAGTAGACAATAGATGGAGAACAGTTCCAGTTTATAAAGAAATAAATTAGGTAATAAATTTACGCTAGGTTGAGAGATCTACCCTTCCATATTTATCCACACTTAAGAACATCAGCTTCTTTTGTGAATTGTGAAGTTGTAACAATGAGAATATTTTAATTGAGAATTTTGAATAATTGGTCTCTAGTTCCAAACTGTACTGTATTCTTAAGTATGTTAGATCAAAACAAGCCCCATAGGGAGACTGAAGAGAGACAGTTACTGTTTTCTATCTCATAACAATACTTCAGGCATAGGTTAACCCATCATCTTCCAGGTTCCCTTCTCTCTTATCCTCAGTACTGTTGAGGCGTAGTTATATATGCTAAAGGCTTCTTAAATTTTTATATGTTATCTTCTTGTTTTCTCTAAATAAATCTGTTTCATAATTATTGTTTTGTTATTACAGTGTACACTAATACATTGTAGTAGTGGAGTTTCTTTGGTCTCCAGCGGCCAGCGGCCCAGATCCTGCTGTGCAAGACCTCTTAGCCGCCCACCACTCAGGTCCCCAGAAATGACTCAGATGCTTATATTAACTTTATGCTGTTTGGCCTATGGCTCAGGCACATTGCTAGCTAGCTCTTACATCTTAAATCAACCCAGTTCTATTAATTTGTCTGCCATGTGGCCCATGGCTCAGCTGTATTCTTTACATGTTGCTCTTCTGGGCTTCAGCTCTATCTGCCTGACTCCACCCTGCTTCTCCTACCTATGTTTTGATTTCTCCTCCTACTTCTTCTATGGTGCCTATCATGGCCCAAAACAGCTCCCTTATTTAAAGATTGATATTCACAGCATACAGAAAGGCATCCCCACATCAATACATGAGGGAAGGTGTGTTACATAATTGCTAAACACCTGGTTATATTTAAAACTAAATCTATAAAAATTTTATTATCTATAAAATAACAACTTTCGTTATATTTCAAAAAATATTGCTCAGTATAACTTTATGTAATATAATAAAACTCCATTGCACACACACACACACACACACACACACACACACACACACACACATATATATATATATATATATATATATATATATATATATGATATAAGAACTTTAACATCCATGAGAAACAATTTATAACATTTCACAGAATGTAAAACTTTAGAGAAAAATGCATTAAATACTAAGATTACTCATTATACTTTTCTGAAATGAGTTTTCTTTACTCAATTTTATAATTGGATTTATCATTATAAATAAAGTGACCACAAGAAATCATCTACTCTGAAGGCCTGAATTTGTGGAAACAAACAATATGCAAACACAGCTCAATTTGTGCTTTTTGTGTGTACAAACGATTACCTGCAAGGGATCTCAGACAAAATGAACTTTTTATGGTTTTATTTTTTCAGCTAGAGTCTCCTCATTTTTTCTCTCATCTTCTTCATTAGAGCCTATGAAACTATGTTAAATACTGAAATTTTAAATAAAAAACAAGGCACTATATATCTTCCCATCTTCTTCCTGGAATGCTGTGAATCACCATGTTATCCTCACCTGTGACTTGAGGGTACTTTAGCAGCAGCAGGAGAGTATATTTCAGTGTTAAACTTATTGACTCTGTCCCAGCAACAAGCAGATCAGCCAATATCATAATCAAGTTTTCAACTGTGTAGTTCAACTGCTGATTGCAATTTTCCTAAGAACATTTTGATACAGTTATTTAATACATTTTATTCTGACATATATAACTACACTTAAATATATAAGATTGAACAATTTTAGATTATTGATGATATAGAATTTATATTGTACAGCAGTGTCTGGATCTATTACAGCATTTCAGGACTTTGGTGTAGATAGTCTAATCTTCATTTTCAATACTGATATTTCATTTTGTCAAAACTGCATTTCTAGAATTATTCCCCCCTCAATAATTCTCTCTGTCTCTCTCTGTTTCTCTCTCTGTGTCTCTCTCTGTTTCTCTCTCTCTCTGTTTCTCTCTCTCTCTTTCTCTGTGTGTGTGTGTGTATGTGTGTGTTCATGTGTATATATGTATAAAATGCTTGACATTTAAGACTAGAAATTATAAAGAGAAGCTGATTTTGTTTATTGTCTATTTTCTCTCATTAAAACACAGATGTTTGAAGAATTTATGTTTCATCTTAAATGGACATAGGAAACTCATTTTAAAAAGACAGGCTATATTTGAAAGAGAGTAAGATTACTGATGAGCACATAAATATAATGCTTCATGTATACTCTGTTATATCAAATGGGAGTTTGCTGCAGTATACACTGTGAAGCTCATTCAGATTGATCTAATAAAAATGTGATTTGCCAGTATCCAGGAAAGAATTATAGGTGGAACAACCAAACTAGAAGCATAATGTAAAGAATGGCAGAGCTTCTAAAACACCAGCCACCAAAAAAGCAGGACATGTAGAAAATGACTTAGCAATCCGTAGGCTAATGTCAAAGAATAGATTAGAAATATGGGTTAATTAAATGGATGACTTAGGTAGGAACAAATCTGAGATATTAACTGAGTATTTATAAGTAATCTTAAGTCTCTTTGTAGGTGTGAGCCAGAAACTTCTACCTCTAAATAGTGTCTACAAACCTTTATAGATCAATATAAGATATAAAAAATACTTTAAAAATAGGTTATATTCACAAAAAAATGAACCAGCTGCAGCTTTTTAGTCTCACAGTCTCATGCCAGATGCAATGCGAACATATGTCTCCCAACTACTGCCTATCAGCTTAAGAGCTCCAATATCATGCTACATTGTGGGTTTAGGGTTCTGCTCATGCAGAAAGAAAAGTTTACAGATGCATAGTTAAAATAGATTTAGACCAAAAACAAAACAAACCAAATACCTCTAAACATATTACAGTGAGTTAAAATATAGCAATAGGCTTGCAAAAAGAAAAAAAAATGTAGAGAAAGTTATTTAAAAAATAATGGAATAATAAAAAATATAATAAGCTACATAAATATGGAAAATACACAGAGATTCTAGATCCTGTATTTTCATGGTATGCTTGAACTTTTTGGCTCCTAAGAGACAATGGATTATAAAATCTGCTAGATTCAACTAACCTATATATTTCTAAAAATATCTTGACTTCAAAATTTAAGTCAAAGGATATTTACTTAGGGGAGAGGTTATGCTTTTATTCCCACAGGAAATTAGAGGATGTAGATTTATTCTGTGTTAAAGAAAATCATGTTTGATCAAGGTAGACACTCTGAAATCCTGACTACAGACATAAAAATAAATACTTAGAAGAAACATAAGGCACATGATGTATATTTACTTGCTCAAACACATAAAAAGTCACTTTTGTCTGACTTATGTACAACAGTTTATAATTGTATTGATTCAGATATGTATGTTACTTTAAAAGTATATTTAATTTTAGAGCAAGGGACCAGCTACCAATTAAAAGAAATGGTCTAGCTGATCCAACATTACAAACAGCTTCAATGCTTCTGGCTGAGTTGACTCAGGCTCACAGACTACTCCAACTAAGACGTAACCATCATCCTAAATTTTCTCAGGGTCCACAGATTGCTCTTGCCCCAAATCAACAGGAAATATTTGAGATAACTAAAACCAAATTTCTAAAAATGGATTATGGATGTTATTTTTGATTAAAAGAATGTAGGTTAAAAACTGTTACTGATAATAATCAGAAAAGATCTAAACAATGAAGTTAAATTCAAAGATTTCTTTCTAGAGAAAACAATGAGGCTCAGATATATAAATAATAGAGTAAAATGATAGAATCTACTTTTAAACCAAAACATCAACTACTTACTATTCTTAAGTAGTTTATTTTAGTATACTGTTACAATGTGGTTTCTTGGTCCTGGGCAGTCAGAGGCCCAGACCCACAGACCTGCAGCTCCAGACCCCTTAGACACCAACAGCTGCTCAGGCCCCCAGAAATGACTTAGACACTTATATTCGATATAGGAGAACTGGTGAGATATAGCACAAGTCTGTTCGAGGATGCATTGTGGATGCCAATCTGAGTGTTCTCAATTTGATGATTGTAAATAACGGAGAGAAGGAATACAAAGATATATTTCAATTAGATAGGTAGTCTTCAAAGACTTCTAAGACCTACAGAGTATGGCATTTAAAATATTTTAAGAACTTAGACTTTTCTGGACAGTGAGACAGATTTGCTCCTGGCAGCACCAGTCTTCTTCAAGAGAAAAATGGGCATCGAAGAAACTCCATATGGAGATTAGTTTCTTTGTGTCATTGGTTAGCCACTGGACATGAACCTGTTTTTATATTGACTGCTTGACAGTACGTTGTTAAAACTGGACATGCAGGTTTGATAGGAAGATGACCTCTGAATTTTGGCAGAACAAGCCAAGATGGTCATTCAGGTTCCTGCTTTACAGGGAAACTTCAGACATTCTTCAGGACTCAAGGAGAAGTGACTGATGAATGGGCAGAGCATATTTCCTGCTTCACTGAGATGAAAAGAGACTCTGGGCCTGTAGGCTGAAGATGGAGGCCCCAACTTTATAAAAAGAACTTTGGGTGACTGTCCAGTTAAGTAGGTGTCATCTCTGTCCTTTCTAGATTTTAGAAGTCACTTGTCCTTCTGGTTTACTTGGATAAATATATCCTTCTGTGGTCTTTGATGTAGTTGAAGATTAGATAGTTATAGGTACAGTTTTTCTTAGTCATTTGAAAGGTATATTGGATATCAAACTTCAGATTCATAAAGATAAGATAGATGATGAGTATTTTCTTTAATTTTGTTAAATACAAATAGACTAGATATTGTAACTGTAATTCTTGCTTGATAGCTGTTTTGTTATATGTAATTTTTCTTTGTTAAAATTGAAGCCTTAATTTTTATTAGACAGAAGGGGGGAGGTGATGTGGGAAGGCCTTTCTGTATGCTGTGAATACCAATCTTTAAATAAAGGAGCTGTTTTGGCCTTTTACACGTATCATAGAAAAAGTAGGAGGGAGGAATCAGAATATGTAGTAAAGTATAGGTTTTTTATAGTGACACAAACTTAAGTTAAAATACTATGTTTCTATTCTTGTTTGAGTTATTGTGTTTATGCAATTCATTTAAAATATAATGTGTGATTAAAAATACAGATGAGTATCCATTTATAATTATTCAAATTTATAGTCATGCTAGGTTTATTTTCAAGGCCATACACAGATATATTTAGGTAGGTGGTTTTCAAACACTTTAAAGACATACAGAATATACATTAAATATGACTAACAACCTAAGTCTTTTCATGACAGTGAGACATGTCTTCTTCAGGAATCACTAATCTACATTAGAGTTGATGAGATTCGAAAACAAACAAACACCAGCAACAACAGCAAATTTCCAAATGGAGCTGGCTTTCTTTTTCACCAAAGCTAGCCATCTGGGCAAAGAACAACCCTTGAATTAAATGCTGCTATTGTACTGGCAAGAGTGTACTAGAAGGATGCAAAATAGTAAGTTACATCCTTGGCCAAATAAAGTAGAACAGCTCTTAAAAATGCTCTGCCTCTCATAAAAGTCTGTCTGATATCCTGGGCCAGTGGACCTAGGATAGATGCCTCAACACTGCAGAGAAACTTTGGTGAACTGTTCAGATAGCCTTGTTTTCCCATTATTAGGGAACATTTCATCCTTACTCAAGTCTTTGGTGGTATTGCAAACTAAATAGTTAAAGGTTTTTTAGTTATGATAAAAGATAAATTAAGTATAGAACTGTACAATCAAAAAGATAAGATAAATCATAAAAATATTTCCTAATTTTTTCAATTACAAATAGACTGGTTATTGTAATTATAATTATTAATAACTTTTGTTGTTTATAATTATACTATGTTAAAGTTAAAACCTTTCATTTTAATAAGACAAAAAAAATGCTTTAAAATAAATCTTTGTAAATGGTGAAGATTTGTCACTTTGGTTAGTTTAATAAAAAACTGACGGGCATTATTCAGGCAAGAATTAAACGCAGAACAACCAAACTAGGAGAATGGAGGGAAGAAGCAGAGTTTGAAAAAAAAAAGCCATTTATCTACCTAAGAAGCAGGATGGATAGAAAAATGAGGTAACAAGTTATGAGCCTTGTGGCAAAGTATAAATAAAAATTATGAGTTGATTTAAATGAAAGAGCTATATAGTAACAAGCATGAAGTATGTGTGGGACTTTTATAATTAATCTTGATATTCTGAGTTGATTATTTGGGAAGTAGTTGTGAGGGCAATACAAAGACTTACATTTACAAGGATTAAAACAAGTCCTCCATATCTGAAGTAAGTAGTGTTAAAAGGGGGTTTCTTGGTCCTGGGTGGCCTGAGGCCCAGACCCAGCAGTGCCAGACCCCTTAGCCGCCCGTTGCTGATTAGGCCCCAGAAATGACTCAGATGCTTATATTAATTTTATGCTGTTTGGCCTATGGCTCAGGCACATTGCTAGTTGGCTCTTACATCTTAAATCAACCCATTTCTATTAACTTGTCTGCCACATGGCCCGTGGCTCAACTGTGTTCCTTACATGCTGCTCTTTGGGTGGCTTGCTCAATGTGCCTGACTCCACCCTGCTTCTCCTACCTATGCTCTGATTTCTCCTCCTATTTTTTCTATAGTGCCTTTCATGGCCCAAAACATCTCCTTTATTTAAAGATTGATATTCACAGCACACAGAAAGGCATTCCCATTTCATAGTAGATCCTGAATGTCTTTAAGGCAATCATTACTAAACGAATCCATTCTTTGAAGGGAGAAAATTTTATTTAGTATAATAAAAATGATATAATTCAAGCTACCTTTTGTAAGACTCTATCAAGAACTTTCTCTTAAAATATTTTCAGAGTTTTATAGGCTGCACAGTCATTACAGAGTTCAATATTTTTAAATGAGATAAGGATCACATCTATAAAGATTAAATTCCCAGTCAAGATTACCTGACTCCCATTCTGTTTGGAAGTAAAGTAGCAAAATGATCTATAAAATAAGGAAGAATTGATGATGTATTTGTACAGATAAAAGAATAAATCCTGAAAACAGATCATGATTATAGCAGGAGAGAAATTCAGTTGGCAAACTATAAGATGGTATATTACAGGATTATCAACACGGATACATCTTTAATGTTGAAGCAAGTTTAGAGATAAATTATTATTATTATATAACTATTAATTTGATAATGTTTTTATAATAACTAGATGTCCTCCATTATATCTATTATTGCATACCAACACTATTAAAACCACTAACCTTCCCTGTATTAATACCTGCCAGATAAAGAAACTTATTTATCTCCCTTTGAACAAAGCTTTATGCCATTTTCTTAGCATAAACTTGGCATTTATTATGTTCAAATTTTTACATATTTACTCTAAAGAATTACTTTTAAAAGCTAACAATTACATCTATACATGCTGAAATACGTTTTTAGATATAGTGTTTCAGTTGTGGTACTTATATTCTGTCAGTAAATACTGCTGTATATTGGCTTTAAAGATGACTCAACAAATGAGACTCCTGCATGCTACTGGGAACATGAGCACTGTAGTGAGAGACTACTCCTAAAAAAAAAACCTCTTACTAATATTTTTTTAAACCACTAAATTTCTTAACTATATTATAAATATTCATCATAATGGCTAGAGATTAGTATAGAATTTGCATTTCAGCAGAGATGCTTCTTTTCACTGCAAAGAGAAAAATCAACACTTAGTATAATTGTAAAGAGTAACAGACTCCGGGATATACATTGCCAGTTATAACATGCATAATAGAACCAGCACACTAAAGGCTCAAGGTACATCACAGAATATGGGAGAAGATATTATAAGAATCAGAAATAAAGGAAGTCTTATGAAAGATGGATCATTCTAGATATTACAAGGAAGCTGCATGCAAGAAATATCAGAAATATGGAAAGTGATTATAGAACCTAAATAATGATAATATAAATTAAAATTACATCGATGAGAAAAATGGAATGGAAGCAGAAGCCTAGAGAATAAGATGCAGACAAGTAGAAACTATGGAGTAAGGAAGATACAGTATTTCCTGGTGTTGGGCACCAGAAAAGATTATCCAGTCTCAATTTATTACTAAAATATAAATGTACAATTGATATTAAATTGTCTCATCTTATTGAATTAACATATTTACCTACTTGTACTTACCTTTTTAACATTAATAATGAAAGTACAGGGCCATGAATTTCAAAACGAGCTTGGAGCATGATAGGTATTGTGGTATACAAATGATTTAAAAAGATAGATTAATGAATTTACTTGAATCCAAATATCAGATGTTAATATCAAAATATTTTGCAGTGGTATGGATTTTGAGTTATTGACATAAATTTAAACAAATGTAAGGTCAATTTTGTTATGTTGTATGTATGTTTCTACTCTTGTTTAAGGTATAATATTTATGTAACTCATTTAGAGTTGTAATGTATAATTAAGAAATGTAGATTGTCAACTATAATAACCAAATTTATAGTCATGTTTGTTAGTTTTTAGGTATACAAGGATATTTCAGTTATGTAGGTAATCTTCAGACACTTCAAAAACCTACAAAATATAGCATTAAAATATGTTAATTACTTCGACTTTTCTGGACATATAGACAGGTCTGCGCTTGGCAGCAACAATATACTTCAAGAGAATGATTAGGATTGAAGCAACTCAATACAGAATTTACTTTGTGGAAAAAGTTAGCTATTAGACATGAAAATGTTCTTGTATTGACTACTTGACAATATGCTGTATAAACTGGACATGCAGGTTTCATAGGAATGTGACAAACCAAAATGGTCCTTCAGGGTCCTACTTTGCAGAGAAAGCTATCAGACATTTTTTTAGGACACAAGGAGAAGTGACTGACAAACTATACCAGAATGGCCAGATTTCCTGCTTTACTGAAGGATATTCCAGAGACTCTTGGACTGTAGGTTGAAGATGGATGCCCCACCATTACAAAGAAACTTTGGATGACTGTTCTATTATTTCTATATTTAGGAAGTTGCTTGTACTTTGTGTTTACTTGGCTAATATTATATCCATCTGTGGTATTTGATGTGGTTGAAGATTAAATACTTATAGGTGTAAGTTTTCTTGGTTATTTCAAAAGGTATATTAGATATGAAATGTTAGACTTACAAGGATAAGGCAGATGATAAAATATTTTCTGTCATTTTGCTAAATACAAATAGACTAGGTACTGTAACTACAATTTTTGCTTGGTTTCTATTTTGTTATATGTAATTTTGCTATGTTGACACATAGATAAATACATCAACTATCAGGTAAAAGTGTAATTTTTAACAAAGAAACATGTAGCTATCACAAACTTCAAAAATCCATTGATGGAATAGGTACAGAGGAAGAAACACCCATCCAACAAAAACAATTAAGAAGTTAGCACCTAGATCTATATTCATCCTTTACCAGTTTCCTTGACCCTAGATTAAGAGCATATTAATAACAGCCAGGGCAATATGTTTCCATGAGAGCCCAACTACCTACTAAAACAGGCTCCTACCATTCCAACATAGCTGAATAACTACAAAAAGACCTAACAGCAGGTGCAGAAAAATGATATAGGAACTTTAAAGAACATTAAAAATCCCTTGAAATATCTGAAACATCAGAGTGCAAGGTATTGCAGAAAACTTCTCATGACCTCATCAAGACTAAAAATAGAAATAGAGTAAAAAAAGAAAATACAAAATTAAGAAAATCTGGAAATTAGGAATTTAGGAATTGGAAAAGAAACTACAAGGGTAAGCTTCACCTTAAAAACATGAAGATAGAAGACAGCATTTAAGTATTGAAGGTGAGTTAGATAAAAATGTATATGTCCGTCAGTTATGGAAAATGTGACATTTGAAAATTTTCATGACATAAAATATCGAGGAAATCTGGGATAGTAAAAGAACAAAAATCTCATAAAAGGAAGGATGCAGAAGAAAAAAATGCTACTTCAATCCCATTAATAATGTTTCTACAAATATATTTGACCAGAAAAACACATTTCTGTAGCAAATAACAATGAAAACAATAAATGTACAGAGCAAAGAAGGAATATTGAAGGATGCAAGGGAAAAGTATAAATAAATATAAAGGACTATTAGAATTGCACATGTCTTCTTAATGGAGTCTCTAAAATCCAGAGAGGCCTGGAACAGATATCCTGCACATTCTAAAAGACCATATGTGCCAACCCAGACAATCACTGCCAGAAAATATTTCAGTTTTCATAGTTAGTAATACAAATGTATTCTTTGACAAAACCAAATTTAAGCAATATTTATCCATAAATCCAGTCCTTCAAAAGTTACTAGAACTAAAACCACAGCCTAATGAGGTTAACTATAACCATTGCCATACAGAGAAAAAACATGGTCTCAGACAACAAACATGTAGAGAAGATAAGCAAACATACCTATATAAACTCCACCAACAACAACATCAATAAAATAACAATAATAAATGGTGGTGATATTTTGGATAGCTAAAAAAAGTTTGCTTAGAAATAAGAAGATAGAACCAAATCACATTTAGTCACAAAGGAAGTAGAGACTCACACCTCTAATCTCAGCACTCAGAGACAGAGATCCATAGGAATCACTGTGAGTTCAAGGCCACAAAGCCAGGAACAGGTGGCTCAAACCTTTAATCATAGCATTAGGAAAGTTGAACCAAAAGTGAGGTACCTGTGTGGAGAAAGAAAGATAAGGCCAGGAGGAGGCCAGAGTTGAGCCTTTGCCTGCAACTGACCTACCTTTTAGCTGAGGATTCAGAGATTTTCAGTCTGAGGCTTCAAGAAGTCAGGCCTGAGGATTAAAATTGGCTTTGACTTGTTCTTCTGTCTCTCTGATATTTCAGTTTTTCCACAATATCTGGTTCTGGATTTTTATTATGATACCAAATAGAATTTGTGGAATAACCAATTGATTAATCACTGGTTTATGTAAATATCAATGAAGTTACATGTCCAACAAAAAGACACAGAGTTAATACAATGGATGGAAAAGAGAGCCCATCCTTTGCTGCATCTAAGAAACAAGCCTCAACAGCAAGGACATATTGAATTTAATTAAAAGAAATAGTAAAGTACAAGACATATTCATCTGTAATAGGCCTTCTTTTGTGTCCAAATAATGTTGTACCCAAGCCAAAAAGGATAATTTTTTATGTTGAAGCAGATAAAATATATATTGCCTGTCTTGTAGTTTTTCTTGGTTTATTTTATTCTGTCTGTATTTAAGAATTTCAGCATTGGGGTATTCATGCTTGTAAACTGAAATTTGCCATAGCAGGTAAATACAGTACAGAAACAACCTGAATTTAGAGGAGCATCCAAGACTTTTGAAAATGAAGGAGGAAGAGAGAAAAATGAAGCTCCCTATACTGTACATTGGTTTAGATGTATGTACACCCTGTCACAGAGATACAGAAAAGTCCATAAAGAGAAAAATAACAAAAACAATTAATAATAATGCCATAGAATTTGGATAATGAGTATTAATGGCTATATTATGCTTTGTAGAGTGATACAACCTTTTGAAGCTATAAATCTGGTAGGTACAGATTTTACCACAGTGTGACAAAAGTATGGTGATGGGCAATACAAGTTATTATTCTCTGTCTTTTTAAAAATTACACAGTCCTATTAAATGGTTGACAGTTTAAGTACAGTATTTCTGTATAATACCACCAGCTTCATTATAGATACTGACAACATATCTTAAAATTCACATGGAAATTAAAAGGATCCAGAACAATCAAGCAATCTAGCAGAAGTAAGTAATAAAGTTGAAGGAACTCAGAATTCTGGATTTTAAATACTGCTAAAATATTTCAGTGATGCAAATGATGGACCCTGAACTACTAGTAAAGAATACAAACAAAATTAGAGCTGGTTCTTATCAACAAACTAGAATATTTATTATTAGAGTTTCTTGTTAATGAGGCTTCCAGATAAATTGTTGGAAGTGAATAATTTTTTTAGAAATTATACACTGCCAAAATTCTGACAGCAAACAAAATGGATATCCATTTTTAACCCCACTGGGGTAAATTATTGTAATTTATACTCAAAGTTTTATTCTTTAATAGTCCAATATTTGCTATATTATGCATCATACATCCTTTAGAAGTACTTTTGAATATCTCAGTTGCAAATATGTACACCTCTTTTTTAATCAATATGATTTACAAGGGATCAGCACATGTCAAATGACAATACATATGTTCAACTAAAGACAGAACAATTTATTTATTATTACTAGGTTAGAATTTATTTCATTTTATCTGCCTTTTGGATTGCCTATCCCTTATTCTAGATTTATTTGGTTTACTTTATGTTTTAATTTAAATAACAGTGTCAATGTGTCAATAAAAAAAATTTGACCAATTTCTTTAGGTATACTCACATACATAAAATACTGAGTTGTTTTAGTTTTAGATATCACTGGTGAATTAGTAACTATTTAATGAATAATATAGCACAAGAACAATACAGTAATTGAATAAATATATATTAACAATTTACCTGCTTTCTTTTTATTAGATAATAATCAATAAAATCCCTGGGATTTAGAGTATCCAATGTTTCTTCATGTTCTTTTATTTTCTCCAAAAGGAATTTTTTTAGAAAAATATAATTTTTTATAAATGTGTTATGTTTTCCTGGACAATAATCAATCAGAACAGGGAAAATGGAGCAAACCTGCAAGGAAATATGAGAATTTGCTAAATGAGTATGCTCTAATGACAAAAATAAGATATATTTATAAAGGATAACTGATTTGAATTGCTAGATTGAAAAATGATTGAAGTTACTCTTAAGGAGGTTGAATAGTTAGATGAATAGTAATTCTATATTTTAGTAGAGGGAGCTGAGGGGAAAGTTCCTGTCCAATTAATCAATGATCACAGTAATATTCCCATGTTAGCCAATCTTTTTAATGTAAATTACATTCATGTCAATTAATTAGTGGCTCAAAAACTGTTCTAAAATGTTGAAATACCAGGTGATGAAAATTATACACTTTCAAGGTAAAAAATAAGTATAAATATGAGTAATAAACATTGATATGATATTTTATAGAAAAATCCAAACCATGAGATACTATTTTTATCTACCACCTTCTGACATGCAGCAGCTATTTAAAATTGGGTGGTACTAAGATGCCCTGAAAGAAATTTCACAATGGCACTGATGAATTTCTCTATGATCACAGAATTATTTTATATGCAATAGCAAGAAGCGCCAGTGCACACTAGGCCAATTCTGTGAGGATGTTAATGATCCATACAGCATTAAAACATACATCTTTTCACTTTGACATGACACTTTATCATCTAGAATCCCAGATGACCAATTAAACAACTGAATTAGCTCAGTGTTTCCTAACTAATTTTATTGTCAATAGTATTCTTCCTCCCTTGAGAGAATTTTCTTTTTATGATGATATAATCCTGCATACTAATTAATGAATGATCTGATTAATAAAAAGAGGACACAGAATTTATATAGTAAATATGTCTTATGAATGACTGGTCACTCTTCTGGAA
This sequence comes from Phyllotis vaccarum, assembly GCA_033318265.1. Taxonomy (NCBI): domain Eukaryota; kingdom Metazoa; phylum Chordata; class Mammalia; order Rodentia; family Cricetidae; genus Phyllotis; species Phyllotis vaccarum. Next base: position 21,894,531 of record JARWLC010000004.1, on the reverse strand, counting down.
GTGAAGGTCATATTTTATCCAAACATATGGTAGTAGTCAGTGAGAAAATTCCTGGATAAGAAACTACTATATTTGAGCCACTTTTGTATTTGGTTCTAATTTTTGCTATTTGTATAGTATTTAGACTTCCATTTTAAATATTCTTTCCATAATATGTTAGGCCTTTGTTATCTGGTCACCTCACTTTATCCTCTGTATTGGATTTGACCTGTGATAAAGAAAGACAATATGTTGTACTCAGAAAGAAAGGAGATTGCCTTCACCTGAGTCCAGGGGGAGTTCAGAATCTTTTGGTTCTCATTCAGTGTATTGATTAAGTTAAGAAAATCCTTGTCTGTATATTGAAAACGATTTTGGAAAATAAAGGAGCAGATGACATTGCAGGGAGCACAGCTCAGGATGAAGGTGGGATCACAGGGTGAGCCTGGAGAGTTGAGAACAATGGTAAAATGTCACTAAAATAGATAAGTATAAGTTATGCCTTTGATAACATGTTAAGGTAAGTTAGTATTATAATAATGAATATACTTAATGACTAGACATTTACATGGTCAAATATTAACAATGATATCTTAGTTCATTTTACTCTTACAAGTTAAATGAAAACAGGTCATGTCTATTATATCTACTGATTTAGTTTTAACATCAAGTGTATGCTATCATCTGTAAAATGGTTAAATTTTTTAGTTTTGAGTTTTCCCTTCTCTTTAAATAAGACAGTCATGGTTAATGGTATCTATAGTACAAAGAAACATTTGTTTTAGCAAGAGAGTATTAAAATTTTCAAGCACAATATATTAATTCTAAATGTTAAAGACTTACATGTGTAAACTATTATATTGAATAAAGGAGAAGCATATCATACACAAGATACAGTGTATCTAAATACATTGAAATTCTAATATGGGAATAAAATGTAAAAAGCTATAATAACTTCTGCTAGAGATTAAATATATCTTTATGGATTCTTCTCAGTATAATCAGAGTTTACATGTAATTATATTTTAAAGCTTTGCTCCAGGACAGAGTATCCATAAAGCACACACAAATACTTATTGTTTTATAATTTCCCTGGCTCATTCAATGTTCAATGTACATGGTTTTAAGACTCCAATTTGGCATGTGTATATACAAAGTAAGAAGTCACAAATCCTTGATTAAAAAGTTTTCATGAAAAACACCCTGGTCATTTTTATTTCTCATGAGGGTGGCACTTTGCCATTTGATCATCGGTGTTCCTTAGATGACAATAATTCAGTTTCTAGTCTATTTTTAATACATAATGCTATTAAAGAATTTGTTCACATTGTGCAAGTTTTATTATAGAACAATCTACCAAGGTCAAGAAACAAGTTCAATGGGGATAACATCCTCAAAATTAGCAAAATACTTCAGCATAGGCCATTCAGAGCCAAAAATCTAAAGGATGACAGAATGTTTTTTATTTTTATACCTGTGTAAATGTGGTCCAATATGTCCAACATTGGTGTCCATAGAATATAATATAAGAACATCTCTATTACTTGGTTATCTGTGTTTATACCTATCTTATTAGGCTTGATCATAAACCATTTAGCATTTTTATGTGATGTATAACATATTAAACAATTTCAGTACGTGCATACACATGTATCTAGTCTGCTTGATAATAGAAAAAAACTTGCTGTAGTACATTCTTAAGGCATGGTGCATTCATCTTTTTAAGTGGCATCAATTTCAAAGTCCTCATTTGCTGAGAAATAACCCTTTTGTACACTGTAAGATAAATCATTCTTATTGGTTTCATAAAAAGCTGAATAACCAATAGTTACTCAGAATTTCTAGGCAGAGAGTAGACTAGGAAGAAGGCAGAGATATCATTTGTAGTAAGAAATTTCTAGCAGTCCTAAATAATCATACAAGTCTTATATTAATTACATGCTGTTTGCCCTATAGCTCAGGCTTACTGCTTGCTAGTTCATACTTTTAAATTAACACTTAATTACACATCTGTCTTCTTAGTTTTCTTAGACTAGTAGTCTCGTTCTTAATTTCTGTTTGCCTTCTGACCAATCAGTGTCTTAATCCCACAGCATTCCCCCCCTTTTTTTTCCTTTTTAAAACAAGAACCCCAAATCTAATTTCCTTTGTTTAGTTTTTGCTCACCATTTTCTATAACAACTTGATATCAACACTGTAAACAAGCATAGGCATCCATAAACCATTTGGGGGGAATGTGGGCATTGTTCTCTACACTACTTCCTGCTAATTGAGGGTATTGGTAATCTTATGGGGATTCTGAGAAAATGTAGGATTATGATCGAGTTCTGACTGAAGTATACTGTGTAGCTGGGTATTCTCAGTCAATCTCCTTGAAGTTGTTTTCAATTTAGAGCTCAGAGGAAACTTCAACAAAGGTGCTCTGAAATGCTGACTATCTGGGCTATTTGTTCCCATCTAAGCATTTTCAGTTTGTTCTTCCTGGATCACACCTGGATTTTATTAACCCAGAATAAATTTATAACCTCTTATTTTTCATAGAAATAAAAAGAAAGCCTCTTCTCCAAAGTACCATATTTTGACTTCAATTTTGAAGTAAAGAAATGTATAAAATATATAGGTTTAATTAAACTAGAAGTATTTATAATCAAATGTCTCTTAGTATCTCTTGTTCGTTCCTCAGCACTTAAACAATTCAAAGATAGAATAACATAAAGTATTGAAAATCTGTGATTTATATCTTTATGTGATCTATCTATCTATGGAAATTCAATAAAAGCTTCAGAAGTTTTGGAGATATCAGAGGGAATCTACCCACAGTCTACGTGGTGATTGAATAAAAGCTCCACATTCCAGATATCTAACCAGAGTCAGTCTAGGAGAATCAGAGACTGGTGACTCACAGCACAGGGAGTATCCTATGAGTAGTGATCTATGCCCTTAATCCCAACTAACTGGACATCATTATAGATTATAGAAGGAATTCCAGGCTCCCAAGCAGGCAGTGGTGGGGCCATGCCTTAAATTACCAAAAGAGTATTTAAGGAGGGAATAGAAAGATGGGGGGGGAGCCAAGGGAAGCCAGGCTGAGGATGCTGGAAGACAGCTGGGTAAGATCTGACTGTGATGTTTATTCTCTCTAATATCTCCAATTTTCTCAGAGATCTATCCCTCAGTCTCACTTATTCATGCAACATCAATTTATCTAACTGTCTATATATCTGTCTGGTCTATCTAATTTACTTATCAAATTTACCTATCTTTCTGTCTATCTGTTTTTTCTAATTATTTTTTTCCCTTTTAAAAAGAAAATGTTCTCTCTTTTATGTATATTTTTAAGCACATTGTATGCATTTTAACCTTTTTGGACGTAATTAGTTTCTAATCTTGGAAACACAGAGAAGACAATTCTATGAACAATCAGTGGATCTGAGTTCCAGATTAACCTTGTCTACATACATGAATGTTGGACAGTCAAACCTACACAAAAATTCCATTTCAATAAACAAAAACAAAATAATAATAATAAAAACAAAAATAATCTATAGTGCATGTCAGTTTAAAAAATTATGAAGTAATATTTTAGAATTACAAGGAACAAATTGGAAAAATGTATCCAAAATGGATAAAAGAATATATCATTCTAATATGGGAATAAAAGGTAACAGCACCAACTGCAAATGTGATAGTATCTGCTTACATAGATAAATTATATGAAATCCAACAAAAGTAAAGCAAACAGCATGAGAAAACACTTTCTTTTTATATATGCATGTTAAAAAAACAAAAAAATGATATTTAAATAATAAATATTTCATGCTACTATTTGAAGTGAAAGAATGACAAAATCAAACCTGGGTGTTAATTTGTAACAGTGGAAGTATGGAGGAGAAAAAAAGTCAAGGTGAGGAAAGTCATAGTGAATGATCAGCCATTAGAAAAATATGCTCATGATCTTATCCCAGCATTCAGTGAGTTTTCAACAATAAAATTTACTGAAAAGAAAATATATATTAATCATTGCCAAACTTCACATTTAATACATTTAGGCAAAAGACAGTTGTAGATATATTCTTTACAATAAGTATCAAGATATTATATTACAGAAATGGTTAAAATGTATGCATTACATAGATCATATGATTAATTTTACAAGGAAAGAAAATAAGTAACCAGCTCCTGTGCAGGTTAATTTTGATAAAATTGACACAAACTACTGTCAGCATAAAAACAAAAGACTCAGTTTACTAACTGCCTCATTCAAATCTGAGGGCATGTCATCATGTTCCTTTATCATTGATGACAAGATGGGAGGGCTCAAAATTTTATGGAAATTACCATACTTGGTTTGGTCATTCTCTAATGACAAGAAAAACAATGACAAGAAAGAAGAAAATGATTATTTCCTTTTATTCCTTGGAATAGTGAATTCAACAATATACTTTGTATTGAACATAATCTCAGTTTATGCAGGATATAATAAAAGCCATTTGATTTAACAAAATTGGATATTTGAACATAAGGTGTTAGCAGAGTAACAGTCATTTACTTTTTAACACAAAACCTTGTAAGCTGAAAATGATATGTAAGCCTAAAGACACAGAGAAAATATGAGCAAGCCAATGACACTTGAGGGAAGCAATATATACCGTTTTTCATCAAGAAAGGAAAGGAAACAAAAAGAAAAATGAAAAGAAAATTAACACTATCTTGTCAAGGCGTCTTACATTACCTTAGTAAGAATAATTATTGAGAATTAACATCTAGAGAAATGATATTGAAGATAAACAAACATTTGTCACAAATGGAGTGCAAGACTCCCTAATCCATGGGGAAAATAGCATAAGTATGATATCTCATAGAAAAAATGCTTTGAATAAGATTGGAACAACATGACTCATACAGCCATACATAGACCAAGATGTAAAAGCCATATTATGACCTTGCACTTACCATTGGTTTTTCTCAGTTCCTCCACAAGGAACCATGCTTCCTCTTTAATGAGATTTTCAATATTTTTTGTTCTCACCCCCAAATCCTTCAAGGTCATGAGTAAAAAGCGCCTCATTTGTTTCCATGTACTTCCATTGCTAAAACCAACACCTAAAGAAATTGGAAGAGACACTAGGTTGTAGGTGTGAGAGACAGAAGAAGAACCAGACAGGTGGCAAAACCTGTCCCAAAACCTTTTCCTAAAAAGAAAACATGGCTTCTATTTCCCATCCTTCAGTTCACAATGTATAATGTCCAGTACAAATACAAGCACATACACACTTACCAAAGTTATTAGTAGTCTTATCAAGCATTGGGTGTCTTCCTCTTCCAGAAAACTCCTCCCCATGGTCAACGAGAGCTTCTTTAATTGTCTCATAGCCATGCAACACCACAGTGGGTTGTGTACCCAAATACAGAGTGAACACTGGGCCATAGGCTTTAGAGAACTAGAACAAAAAAGAAAAAAAATAGTCAAACTATTTGATTTGTAACAGTATTGTATTGTAATATTTTTACCAAGAAGTTCTTTGATTGAAGTCTACATATATCTTACATTATGCTGATTATCACATCTGGACAACCTATCATGTTTCATGGAATATTCCAGTGAGTTGACCCACTAAAGCCAAGCAATCACCGACTATGATATTTAGCAGGTCATTTTGTCAGGTTTTACAAAATAAATGAGGTAAAAATTCCATATTCATTTTCAAGATTTTCTTTCGAATGATAAAGACTATATTAACACTTCTTAATTACTGGACGCTCAAGCATCATTCTCATGCTAGCCCAATACTGACATAGACATGATTTAGTCAGGGAACTTCTGTAGAACCATCTGTGAAACACTTGCTATTGAAAATGAGAGATTCTTTTATGAAAAGTGGAAATGTAAACTCTTATGTCACCACAAGTTTTTGGATGCAGTTTTCATCTATTGTCATACAGTTCTAAAGGGTTGGCATCACAGAAGCTGCACCATACTATGCATCACATCTCAAAAAATTATTCTAACAATGTAACATTCTTGGCCCTAGGTTCAGGTTTTGTATGAAATCAAAGGAGATTGGGAGACCACATTATAAGCTAAGACACACTTTTTTTTTAGCTTGTATTTCCTCTGTGAGTCCATGTCTACTGTTTTTGTTTCAAATCAAAATCCTGCTAATTCTTGGGGATGAAGCATAAATTACTAATCTGTCGCACAAATAAATGAGACTCATAGCCCCACCAATGCCTACTTGGGAGCCTGGAATTCCTTCTATAATCTAAAGTGACCTCAACTCAGTTGGGATTAAGGGCGTAGGTCACAACTCCCAGGATACTCCCTGTGCTGGGAATAAAGGTTTGAATCACCACTCTCTGATTCTCCTAGACTGACTGTTTAGAGATCTGGAACTTATGGAGCTTTTATTAACTCAACACATAGAGTGTGGGTAGATTCCCTCTGATATCTTTGAAACTTTGGAAGCTTTTATTGAATCCCCACACTAATCCTAGACCAATTTATATCTAAATTTATGACACATTGAATTAACTATTTCTCACTCTTCATGCTTAACCAAAATAATAGAAGTTTATTATAAAATTAGAATTTGAAGAAGTAGAAAAACCTGTAAATACTCTGAGTATATTATAAAATGCAGTGATCTAAATGTTCTTCCAACTGAAACTCAAACAGAGTAGTAATTAGGATAAATGACAGAAAAAAGATAAAAATTATTTATAAAAATTATTTTTCATATTACAGTCATTTTAAAAGAAATATATTCTCTAATACGAGAAATTCATCAAAATAAGCATGACTTATATTTCTATTGTACTATACTGGAGGAGCATAAATCATACATACATTAGTTAAGGATTGGTTGAAATTCTTTCTATCTATTTGGAGGATATTGCCAATGATTGGCAGAGGAGTAGGTCCTGGAGGTAGCTTTCTTCTCCCAGAGCTCTGTTTCCAGTGTGAGAGGAGAAGCAGACAGGTCAGAATGAGCATAAAAACCACAACTGGATCCATGATGACCCTTCTCACTGACACATATGTGATCGGGCAGTACAGGGTATTTATAATACAGCCATAGAATTGACTTCTTGTGTTGGAGCATCAATGATTAATCAGCTAGGCACTATGTAAAGACTTTTCTAAGTAGACTTTGTCACAAAGATAAGATAAATAAAGTTCTTTAACCTTTTTTGAAATTAGGATGCCCTTTGCTGATTTTGGCTTAATTTTACTGAGTTGAGACCTGTGGAGAGCAAAGTCCTGCCTGGTTCTGACACAAGGTTCATGATTCACAAGCAACTAACAGGATGAGGACAGTAGCAGATCTTGTTTACAACTTTTGCTGGGAATGGAAGGTTTCTTCCCTGAGTGTCCTTGCTCCTCCACACTATCGCTCTTGTAATCTTAACTTCCTTTCCTCCTTCTGCAATGTTAGCAGCAAGAGTGATAACCAACCCCTTCACTCTATATAAACTCAGCTCATTCCCTTAATAAACCAAGGCTCCATCAGATTCTCTTATCCTGCCTTCATTCTGTGTTATCTGGTCTCTACCCATTCTCACTCCTCCTCTCCAGGGTCTCCACAGACTTTACCCATGGGTCAGGGCAGCAACCAAATAGTGATGATAAATATAAACAAAGAAATTTATATTTTAATTTCTTTCTTTGAAAATACATGAGTTAAGTTTTGAAAATTATTTTATTTTAGGATTATAGTGTAATTTTGAAATTCTTCACTTTCTCTTCTTCATCCAAACCTTCCTTATTGTATTTTATTGTCTTTCTAATTTGTTGTCTTTTTAATTTAATAATAATATATACAATTTTTAATAAATATATTGTTTAAATCATAAAGAATATATAATTTTAGACTGTATTAAATGTATTGTATATATACATATATATTTATACACATACACACATACATACAAATCCAGCCTATTCAATCAGTGTAATATTAATTGTACACTTGTTATAAGACTTACCATTTCAAATTAGATAATTAATTGTTGTTCTCTTCCTTGTAGAACACTGCTTCCCCTATGTCAGCATACCTTTATTACTGGTATTTGATTATGTAACATTGAGGTGTCATTAGGTTCCCCATCCAAAAACATTGTCTATTGGTATTGCTCCTCAAAAAATTTAAGACTTTATAGATATATTGGTTGACAGAATGAAATGTATTACATTTAATTGAATTAAAATTCCTCATATGTCTTCTTGCTGTTCATTGTCCATGTACAAATTTACATTTTATGTATATTTAATTTGTCTTATGATACACACATTTAATAAGGTCTTTATTTGTGCCTTATGCTGGTCTCAAAAATATAGGTCTTCCTGTGATTCCTGACATGGATATAAATTCATATATGAACAAAAAACTATATACATATTTTATGTGATATTAATATGATTATTGCTAAATTAAACCTTTGGACCTATGTTCTTAATTATTACAACCTAAAAGTTCTAACATACATGCTGTAAGCAAATATCCAAACCAAATCTATATTGTATTTTTCCAATATTTTTAATAAAAAAATAAGAGAAATAAGTATGGATTTTACAATTATGTAAGACAATGGTAGAAGAAAATCCAGGCTGTTCTTTTGTTGTTGTTGCTGTTACAGTTGGCAGCAGTTTTCCAGAAGAACTACCAATATGTCAGGTCATAGTTAGAAGAACTAAAAATTCCTTGTGATTGATTGCTATTTGGCTCTAGGCATTACAGATTTTTTTTCTCAAACCTTTGCATAGATTTGTTTTCATGTCAGAAGTGAGCCTAGATCAGTATAACTGAGAAAAAAAGTATCTTCTAGAACTTGATAAAATGTAACTGCTAAGTCTTACAATTGTACCTACAGATATTGCTCTCTTCTTTTTATTCTGTCATTGATAAGAATAATAAGCACTGAGTGCACAATAATAAAGGTTTCCTAAATGTGGAGTGGTTAACATTATTGTATTAGAGCACGAGTGCTAGTTAAAATATTACTATAAAAGAACCAACATGAGAAGAACTGAATATGTAGAGAAAGGAAATGAGAGGACATTAAAGCCAAAAGAATTACATTAATTATTTGAGAGTTAATGGCATTGGTCAAGCCAAGAATCCTTCTGTAAAGAAGTTGTGTCTTTGTTCTGATTGAACTGAATAGTTTATCATCAATTTCCTCAGTATGAGAGACTGCCTACTTAGTACTTGGTAACATCACATTTTATTCATCATTCTTAAGGAGGTTCTCTCACTTTCCACTTTCTCATTTGTTTACAGTTGATTAACTTTCTTAACTGAGTCAAAATTATTCCAATTTGTGTATGAAAACCTGGGCTCTGGTTATTAAAACCCTGATGAAACTGGAGACTGAAAATGGTAGGTAGAGCAGGGTCTGAGGCCACACCAATTTATGCTCATCCTTTCTCTACACAGAAACATCTCATTGAATTGCATCAACCAATTCTTACTATCTATCTACTATCTGACCCACATTTCTATAAAATTTCCCAAATTCATTTCTTTTATTTTGGATGAAATTAGCTCAGGATGTTTCATTAAAATCTTCATCATTTAAAAACTTCAGAAGTGTTTGTTTTTTTCTTGGTTCATCTTTTATTTCTGTGATAAAGACTTTTCTTCTCTTAGAATATAAGCAATACATCCACTTTAGAAAGGTGGCATCCTTAAAAGCAGAGTGCTTTTATTAATTCCATAAATTTTGTCTAATCAATTTAGAATATATTTATTTTTGTCCAATCATAGATCCATCCCTAGTTTCACATCCTCCATTTTTACCTATTTTAAACCAAGGTTTAGTACGTACTTTTATGTATATGATGTTTCACCTAATAGGGAACATTTAAGAAAACTAAGTTCCCTAGTCCTAGCAGCTTTCAATTATTAGTAGTTCCTCCCCTATGTGTAGAACACTGTATTTGCTCCATCTAACACATACTTAATGGTGTTTTGTCTTGCTTGAATGTCCACATGGCTTATAGTTGCTGTCACAATTGTGTCTTTTCATGTGTGATATTACCCATTTTATCTGGAAGGCACTTTTCTGGTATTCTTTTATGATTTGCAGCTCTTACAATGTTTAGGCTCTAGTTCTGAAGTGATTCATGAGTATTGCAATGTGAGAATGTGAAAAAGAATGTCCCACTTAACACTGAGTATTTCATGGTTTCTTATTTTCTTCATCACATCTTGAATTGGCTAGTTGTTAATTTCATTTTATGTGTAATAAAAATTATAAAGCCAATATGCTTCATTAAGATTTAGTTAAGTAAAATGTTTCTTTAAATTAATAGTAGTTGACTCTCCCTCAGGATCTAAAATCTAACTATCTATAGATTATTGGTCCTGATAACAATTCATGTGTTGGTTCTGTCTTGTGTAATAAGCTTTAATTCCACTAGAACATGGTTGAGAATTCTCACTCTGTTCATCTCAACTCTCACTATATTCATGTCATTGTAGCACTTGTATCCTTGTCATACTGTTTTTCACAGAGTTTACACCTGGACAAGATTGGTGATAATAATTCTCTTCCATTAGTGTGTATATCATTTTATAGCTTCTATGTAATTTCATCAGAATATATAAAATTTCCCCATTATGTACACACATAAATAGAATTTAAATGAGTTGTTCTCTAACATTGTGACAGTGCCCCTTTTAGAGAGCATAGGCTACCAAATAAAAGGTTTATGCCAAGCACAAGTTACCTCTAGTAAGAGTATAGCAAGTAAAGTTCCATAGATTCACAAATATTACGGGTTATTGACATTGTTTCTGGTCATCAGTTAAAACTCAGTGGTAAGACAAGATAACTGAAGAAATCTCAGCTTTGAGTCAGAAACCAGGGAAAATCAAGGTATGTTGTCCCTAAAAACAAAAATAATAAAGATAAGTTTGTCTAAACTTTTTTAATAAAAGGAACTATTTTTGAATCATTGTGATTGTCAATAATTATATGGCAAAATAGTAAATGAGTTGACTCCATTGTAAATATCTTTCTTCACTATTGTCTTATTATAGGATGTCTTATCTTCCATTAATATCACAGTCTTTGATATGTATGTTTGGTGTTATAATTATTTAAATTATTATATGTAGACATTGTTAGTATTCATCCATTTCAAGAACTAAAAGGATCCACAATGATATTTTCATTCAAGTGTCTCATGTTCTTTGAGAACCGCTCTCTTCCTCTACATTGTCAGGTTCTTCATCACTCTTCTGTCTACTCAGCTTGTCTTTCCAGATAGCCCCTTAAATTACTAAGCATTCTCTAGAGTATCCAATTATAAAATAAATCACTATATAAAGAGAAAAGATACTTATTAGAATGACTACTGAGTTTTGTTCCAGCTAATTCAACAATGGGTGCTTGATGACTGATAGTATAAAAATGGAGTAGTCTTTTGGCCAGGAGGCTGAATGTCTCTCTGATATATAGTATATGCTGGAATCTTGAATATGTAGTCTCTAATGCCAGTGAGGAAATGGACTTTCTATCAAAATGGAGACAAGCAAACAAAGAGCATAAGTTTCTTTCCTACATGATTTTATGCAGATTTCTAGCATTTGTGGCCTTGATTAAAGATGCATACCTTCTTGCTTTAAGATTGGGATTAGAAGTAAATTTCCCCTTATCAGATTAAGTAAAATTACCTCATCTGTGTGTCACCCATCTTTTTGCTTATACTTAACTTCAGATCATTCATGTTTACTACCAATAATAGCCAACACAATTAGACTCTTGTCTTTTTGTCACCTTTACACAAAATCAAATCCCTGTATTCTATGAGTAATCCCAAATGAAAACTGTAAACAGATTATTATAATGCTTAAATATAGCATGACTATTTCATCTACAATGAAAATGCATTATGTATTTAAGCACATCATATTTATGGCTAATATAGTATAACTTTATAATATACAACTGAAAATACATTATAAATTTAGATTCGGTGGCAATTCCCTTTGAGGGACATTTTTTGTAGAATCTCAACCTGAAATATAATAATCCTGGATATTCTCTTACTTTATGTTACATACCATGATAAAGGAAGTGAAAGAAAATATAAGTATCTGTATATATGCATTCTCAAGAAAATACAATATAAACACTCTTGTTAACTATAATCTTTCCTATGACTGGTCATATAGCCATTTTTATAAATACTTTTCTCTAGTATCCAGATTGATTTTGCGACAACCTCAGTAAACACTTCAGCTGGCTTTGGCCCATCCCTGGAGAAGAGAAGTATACCTTTATTCCAGACATGTTTATGCTTTTGTCATACTGCCTGGTTTAGGTGGTTGTAGTTCTCCATTGACCATAATCGAAAAACTTGTTAGCATCAAGCAATGCCTAAGTGAGTTTCTTCTCCCAAGACATAAATTTTCTTACCTGTTGCTTAGGGAAGCAATCCAATTTTGTCACTGTAATCTGGAGCAATCATCTCTTCTAATACTTTTATTTATTTTTAAATTTGTATGCTTTAGAACATCAAAACCACAAAGTGACCAGGGGAAGTCTAAGGTTCAATTTCAATGAGTGCCTAGGCAAAGTTTTACTTAGAAGGCATCAGTCCAAGATTGATATTTATTAGAATATAAACCAATACTCACGGTATAGGTAACAGTTTATAGCAGAGCCTAAACAGGGACTAGAGTCTGCAAAGGTAGACGATGGATTCCAAACCAGTCTCTCCAACAGCCAGGAACCAGGCAAAACAGGCTTTCTGAGGTCCCAGCAGCCCCGTATCAATGGGGTTGGCCATACCCCCCTCAGGGGCCCAGGACACTAGCTAAGCATCCTCATATCTTATCAGCTGACACCTGAATCCCACCACATCTCACCTTTTTGTCCAACTAAGAAGGTTCTAAACTAAGAATATGTACAATAGGGATTATTATGAGGTAGTATCTAGGAGAGGATAAAGTACAAATTACAACCAAAACCTAACCTATATAAAGTGCATCATATATTTCTAGAATATTGGTAGATGATAGGGTGTATAAATTACTTCAAAAAGTTAATCTGGGAAAATGAAAATTCAACACCTGAATGTTCCTTTCTAAGGGATAATCGGGTAATAATCTTAAATACCCTATTCTTCAACCACTTCAAGACCTTAGAAGGAAGATGTATCACCTGAAAGTCAGAAGTACCTAGAAATAGTGGCTTCCAAAATTTGAGAGGACAACAACACAGCTACCTGGATAATCACCTCTGGATTTGTGTGCCATTGGAGATTCTATATTGGCTACAGGTCTATGGTATCTGACAGATCTTTTCACAAGCAGAGCAATTTTGGAAGGACTGTCTTATCCTGTCCAGGCAGGTTTTGACAGTCTCCATCCATCAACTTGTTCATCCAGCTTGGACACCATGTGTGTACTGTCAGCCATCAAGGTAAGGACATCCTTACCCAAAGGGCCATTCTCTGACAAAAGGACAAACTCCAAAGGAGTATCCTTTATGCTCAACACAATCTCGGGAAAGGAGCAGTGACACCAGGATTCTTCATGTCTCTTTTGGCAAAATTTCAAATGTTAAATGCCATATTCTCTAGGTATATGAAATGTTTGAAGATTCCTATCTATGATATTCTAACTTCTATTTTAGATGACTGAGACATGGTACCTTAAGTAATGTTGACTACAGTTCTTATTGACTTAAGGAATAAACCCTCTAATAAAAATTAGAATACCTATATAAGGGGGGGATAATCTCTGAACAATGACTTTTAGTATGACTATCAAACATTAGCCAAGGGTATATTACCATGTAAAGTTGCCACAGCATTTTAGACATGTATATACATATATATCATCTAAACAGAGGTATATAAAACATCTTGTGCATATATCATAACTAGTGCAATCATACATTATATCTAGTATAGTTAAATGAAGGTAGTAATTGCATAGTGTACATGACAATGATGTGCAAATATTTTAAACAGAGGTAGAAGCATATATAAAATATAGCAATTACAGATTCAATTTTACATAATAGTTACAGATTCAGATTTACATCAAAGTACAAGTTGCTTTGGTTATATAAAGCAATTTCAGATTAAACTTTGTACCAATGTACAAATTATCACAAATAAACATATAAAATGATTTGACAACTGTATCAATATACAATTACATATGCCAGTGCAAATTGTCTTTAACTTAGCCCATACATTCAGCTAGAATGGTGTACAGGTAGGTAGAACAATTTACCTTTACCTATCCTATATATCCCCTTTCTCTTCTTCAAAAGAGATCTTTGATGAAGTTCTGTCCTTAAGCCTTCTATTACTTATAACTATTCTATTAGAATAACAATTATCCACAACCCTCAGAACACAAAACTTATTGGGAAAGGGGGAGTAGTCTTTTATAAGGTTGTTTTCTGCTGACTTAAGGGCAATGGCATCTCTTTGGGATCCTGTAAAAGCTAAAACAATGGTTTTATCTTAATGGACTGACTATATACATCTATAACCATTTTCACAATAGTGGTTAACTCCATCTTGAATTCTAATTAGAAGTGTCATCTAGAGGATAATCATAGAGAACTATCTTGCATTCATCTTTGAATAGTCTATTTTCTGAAAACAATCATTCATTGGTGTGCACAGGTTCTTGATTTTTCTATTTTTTGCATCTGTCTGTCTGTCTACCTGTCTCTTACTTTCTCTCTCTCGTACTCTCCCTTTTATTCTTGTTTCACTAGTAGGAGTTGTTGTGGTGGGGGCCCCATCTCGGTTCCAGATTCTTTGTAGATAGCTTATAGGAGGAAATGTTAATTACAATGGAAAACTTAACATTGTTGATGCTCAAAAAAGATATTCATATCTTCTATGACTTCAGGAGATTGTATGCAGACAGAATGTTTTAAAGGTACAGATACAGAGAGAAACAAGGTTTGAGATGAAGTCACAATAACATTGGTCCCTAAACATTAAGTCTTCTGTCTCACACCAGGTGGCTTTTCTGATATGAGACAGAATTTTTCACATTTTCTTTACCAATATGCTTGTGTTTAGAGAGGGAGAAAGCCACTTGCTCCTAATCCAATTCCAGCCCTATTAATAGTCAAATCAGGACCACTTTTTTTTTGAGGTGTAGATGCAAGATGCAAAGCAGTAAGAATTGAGAGATTTCCTAGTAGTGCATATGTGTATCAATTGTTCTCATAGTCTGTCATTTACATTCCTTTATCATCAATCTCTCCTCAATTGCAGGTGAGTAATTATTCAATGTCTAGTCAATGTCTTAAAAACAATTGTATCCATTTTCCTGTAAAGACAAAATTGAGACTCTGCCCCAGGTTTGTTTAATGTGTTTTCCTTACCATGTATCCATTTGTCAAATCAGGGTTGAGCAATTACTTTTCCTCAGGAAGAGACTCCTTTTTAAAGTGGACTTTTCTTAGTTTTGTCAGTACCCATATCTTTTCTGTCCCTGTTGAAACAAAAGCAAAACTCCTACCCCATCGAAGCACATCTCCTGGCTTCTACTCTGAAGTCAACACATCTTTGAAGTAGATGGGTTGATTTAACTCAGAGGATTTCTCTATCACCCAATGTCTCTCAGCAGCTGATGTTCCCTTTTCATCAGCTTTAAGAAAATTTACAGTCAATAAGGCACTGTGCAACCTCTCCATGGATTGTCTCATTTTTTTCTTCTGTTTATAAAGCATTTCTTTCAATATGCAGTGAGGTCTCTCCACAACTGCCTGTCCTGTAGGATTGTGTGGTATCCCCGTAATATGTTTTACATTATAGTATCCAAAAATTAGCTTCATTTTTCTGGAAATGTAAGCTGGAGCATTGCCACTCTTAATCTGAGTGGAAATTCCCATTATTGCCATGGCTTCCAAAAGGTGGGTAAGTACAGCATCAGCATTTTCAGAACTCAGGGCAGTCACCCATTGCATTCCAGAGTAAGTATCAATAGTATGATGTACATATTTCATCTTTCCGAATTCTTGGAAGTGAAACACACCCATTTCCCAGGTCTCATTTTTCTGTGTACCCTTAGGATTACTTCCTGCAGGTAAAGACGATTGGTTACAGAAAGAGTAAGTGTTACAATTCCTTACTATTTCTTTTGCTTCATTCCAAGTGATGGAAAAACTCTTCTTTAGTCTTTTGCTCTTAACATGATGCTTCTCATAAAATTCTATGGCCTCTAGCACATTTCCTATCAGCAAATGAAATATTTCATCATTACCCTGCGCTAGAGGACCTGGGAGACCTGTGTGCACCCTGATATGTGTTATGTACATAGGATGTATCCTATCTCTGATGATATCTTATAGTTGTATGAACAGTAAGGTCAAGTCTGTATCATCAGGAATGAAGTCAGCAGTTTCAATATGTAAAAAAAAAAACTCTGCATACTGAAAGTCACTAATTATGTTTAGAGGCTCTATGAAATCCAACAACACCATAATAATTGCATATAGTTCTGACTTCTGAACAGAGATATAAGGGCTCTGTGCCACCTTAATTAGGTTTTCAGACTTGTAGCCAGCCTTTCCTAAATTGTTCACATCGGTATAAAATGTAGGGGCTCCAGAAATGGGTTTATCCTGTACCACATGAGGAAAGATCCAATTACTTTCCTTTATGAATTAAATTCTCTTGTTTTGAGGATGTTTATTATTAATCTCTCCTAAAAAGTCACTACAAGCCTATTGCCAAGTTCACTGTCTGCCCATAATCGTTCAATTTCTTCATTAGTCAAAGGCACAATGATTTCTGCAGGATCCTTTCCAGTCAATTGGCGAAGTCTTAATTTACCTTTAAAAATCAGATAAGAAATTTTTTTGATATATGTCTTCATCTTCTAGATTGGCCTATGTGGCAGAAATATCCACTCCAATATAATGCTTTCTCTTTGCATTAATATTCCTGTTGGAGATTGTCTAGAGGGTAAAATAACCAGTAAGCAATACAGGTCTGTATCCACATGATCCACATGTGCTTCTTTAAGTTTCTTTTCCACCAACTCTAATTCTGTCTTGGCTTCATTCGATAATTCTCATGGACTATTTAAATCCTTTTCACTATCTAAAGTCTTGAACACATTAACTACTTCATAGTTTTTTATACCAATAATAGGCCAGAGATGAACAATCTCCCCAAGTAGCTTTAGAAAATCATTGATTCCTCAATTTATCTCTATTCAATTTCACCTTTTGTGGCTTAATTTTCTGTAAACCTATTTTATATCATAAATAATTGATAGAATCTCCCCTCTGTACTTTCTCTGGAGCAATTTGTAGTCCCCAATCAGGCAATATATTCTTTAGTTCTTCAAACAATATTTCTAATGTTTTGGGGTTGGTCTGCCAACAAAATATCATCCATATAATGGTAAATGATAGATTGAGGGAAGCGCTTGTGCAGTATTTCTAGTGTTGTTGTACAAAATATTGGCATAAGGTGGGACTACTCAACATTCCTTGGGGAAGGACTCTCCATTGGTACCTCTTAGCTGGCCCTGAATTATTGAGTAGGCATTGTAAAAGCAAATTTCTCTTTGTCCTGTTCCTGTAATGGTATGGTTAAAAAAAAATCCTTCAAATCAATAACTGCAATAGGCCATCCCTTAGGTAGCAGAGAAGGCAGGGGAATACCAGATTGTAAAGAGCCCATAGGTTGAATCATTTTATTAATTGCTCTTAGATTTGTCACCATCCTCCATTTTCCAGATTTTTTCTTCACAGCGAAAACAAGAGAATTCCATGGACTGGTTGATTCTTCCATATGCTGAGCCTGTGACTGCTCTTGTACCAACAGTTCCAAAGCCTGAAGTTTTTCTCTCATCAAAGGCCATTGTTGAACCCAAATAGGCTTTTCTGTTAACAATTTCAAAGGCAGTGCTGTGAGTGTCCTTTTAGGTTCTGTAGTTATTGGGCAATTCTTTTCTACAACCTGAATGGATGGTGAATTTTTTTTCATAGTTCCTTAAAGCATCATTTTTGTAAACATAATTGAGTATCCGTGTGATATCAGAACCGGGAGGGCTTTTAATCTGGATATTCCATTGCATTAGAAGGTCACACCCGACAGATTCAATGCTATGCCAGCCATATATGGCTTCAACCGTCCTTTCTGACCTTCTGGTCCTATGCATTCAAGCCATCTCACACTCTGTTTCACCTGAGATATTGTCCCAATACCCAGAAATTGGATATCTACTGCCCATATACGCCATCTTGGATGCCATGATTGTGGGTTTATGATTGAAACATCAGCCCCCATGTCGACTAAACCCTGAATATAAATATAAATATTATCTAAATATAAATATTTTCAATTTTGGTCTTCATTTATTGAAGTCTGTCAAAATATTCGTTTTGTGATTCTTTTTGGAATTTCTGAATTTTCTTTTGAATTTATGTTATTATCTAATATTGTATGATCTTCTAGATCAGGTTTTGGATGCTCTATTTATCCTGAGAATGCTGGTCGTCTGCTATGACCAGATATGATCTTACCATCCTCAAATTTGGAGTCTGATTTTTGGGGGCTTCCCAGGGGAAGCCCTGAAAGGTGTTTCCTGATGGTAAAGGATTGCCTTCTTTATCCCTGGTAGATCTACATTCATTGGTCACATGCCATCCCTTGCCACACCTTCTGCATAATCCAGAAGGCAATGG
Organism: Phyllotis vaccarum; assembly: GCA_033318265.1. NCBI lineage: Eukaryota > Metazoa > Chordata > Mammalia > Rodentia > Cricetidae > Phyllotis > Phyllotis vaccarum. The sequence continues at coordinate 21,875,862 of JARWLC010000004.1, read as the reverse complement.
CCTTCTGTTCAAATTAAACCTAGATCAGGCATTATTTCCAAGAGTACGTTGTGTACAATTCTGTCTTATATGGCCTTGTTTACCACAGTTGAAAAAAGTGATGCCTTGGTTCCTCACCCTAACATTAGCAACAGCTTGGCCTACCCAGTTCTCCTCATTGCAGTGGAGAGATTCAGCATTGATTGCATACTGAATCCATTCTTCTATAGGTGCAGTTCTGATCTTTAAAGGCAAAAGCATTCTTCTACATTTCATATTAGCATGATCAAAGGCCAGAGAAAGTATTAATTGCTTCCTAACTTCTGGATCTGATATTGCTCTAAGTACAGCCACGGTAAGCCTCTGTAGAAAGTAGGTATAAGGCTCTTTTAAGCCTTGTTTGACCTTAGTAAAAGGCTCAATTTTTTGACCTGGGCCCAAAATCTTTTCCCAAGCATTCAGTGCAACAGTACAACATAGCAATAAAGTATGCTTGTCATAAGTCGTTTGAGACTTCACATCAGCAAACATGCCTTCACCAAGGATTTGGTCCTGAGAAGCAAAGAACCCCCTAATTTTTCCTTGTTGTTCTAAGGTCCTGGCCTCCTCTCTAAACCAGCTTCTCCACTGCAAATTCTGACTTTGATCCAAGACAGCAGCCATTAGCTGCATCCAATCAATGGGTGGGTTCTGGGTTTTTGCTGACTATGAATTTAATACTGCTTTACATAAGCAGAGTGTATACTGTACATTAATATTGCCTCTTTAAAATCCTTGATGTCTCTTATCTGTACTGGCTCATAACTATACTCTACTTATTCTGAGGATCCCCCAGGTGCTTTTCTTGTCTGAATAGTATCTTAGAACAATAGCAGTAGTGAAGGGGTAACACTGTCATGTTTACAACCTTAAATAGAGTATCTCCAGTACCATAATATCCCATTGGAGGTTGAACTGAACTGTTCTGAGCATAAGATACATCACTACTCTTTTTCAGTATTGCAATACGGTCCTCTCATTCCTGTATTTTGGATACTACTGGTTCCCATTCCTAGATTTGGATACTACCGGTTTCCATTCTTGAAGTTTAGATACTATTGAGTTTTCTAGAGCTTGAGTTTTCTGATGAAGCAGTCCTTCCAAAGACCTCACCGAGCCAGAAATTTTTGATCCACATCATTAACATAATTAACAATTTTCTTGTTCTTGTCCTTAATGTAGTCAACAAGTTTCTTGTTTTCATCATTTACGTAGAGCCTATATTTTTCTTGTATGGTGTTATCCATATCTAAAGAGGAAGCCTTACCTGAGTATCAATTTCCAATTTCCAGAGTATCCATCTTTTCTGCCAGTTTAGTGTTTGACAGTCCCACATCATATACCTTGGACAGCAACTGTTGATTTACATTTTGTACCTGTTTAACTTCATCTGCTACCATAGTGTTCAATAGTTCCATAATACATAATCTGCACAGTAATTGTTGGTTTCCATTTGTCACCTCTGTCATCATTTTCTTATTTTGAAACACAAAATAGAGAAACAAGCCAAAAAATAGTAGAACTGGGGTATTGAATCCTTCATGATATTCATTTAAAAATTTGTCAACCACCATGGCAAAATATGACCTGAAGTCATCAAAAGAATAATTGTCAGCCATTATCTCAATTCAGGTGTGATGACGCCGTTTAGTCCACAGGTGTTACAGTAGTGTTCAATGCCCTGCCCATTGTATGGCAATTGTAGAGATGTAGAGACTCCCAGTAGCAGGAAGCTAACTACAGACCCTATGTGGTTTTGAAGGACCCCAGCAGGCATAATACAATCCTTGGAAAAACAGTTCTCACAAATTAAAACAGGATGTTAATCACAAAATAGAAGGGTTTTTGTTTCCTTTGTTCGCTTGTGCAAGTAATTTACAGTTGCCCAGGCCACAATCAGCAACCTCGTGGGCTGGCTTTGGGGGGCGATGTGCTTGGCTACTGAGGCTAGATGGGCAGAGCCACCACTTGAATTTGCAGTTGCTGGGTCACAATCAGCAACCACGTGGGCTAGCTGAGGGGGAGGGATGTCTGTGCACTTTAAACTCTGCTATGGCTACTCGGATTAGATAAGTAGAGCCACTATACAGGCAGGCAGTGGCAAGCCAAGTGGACAATGGACCATGCCTGAGAGCTGCACTGGCAGGCCAGGCAGGTGTGTGCTGTGCTTGCTGGGTTGACAGGCTTAAAACTGAGCCTGTGCACTGCCACAGGCAGGCAAGTTGAAAACAGAGCACTGCGGGGGCAGAAAACAAAGCCAGTGCAATACAGCAGGCTGGTGAGTTGAAAACCGAGTCTGCAAGTGAAAGGGAGCTTATAAATACTCACAGTACAGGTAACAGCCTATAGCGGAGCCTGGACAGGGACTGGAGTCTGGAACGGTGGACAATGGATTTCAAACCGATCTCTCCAGCAGCCAGGAACCAGGCAAAACAGGCTTTCTTGGGTCCCAGCAGCCCCTTATCAATGGGGTTGGCCACACCCCCCACAGGGGCCCGGGACCCTAGGTAAGCATCCTAGGATCTTATCAGCTGACACCTGAATCCCACCAACCACAGTGCCTATTGAGGCTTTTGGCAGGAGTATTTACACAACTCAACTAAAACTACTGGGCCAACACAATTTAATGTTGAGGGGAAAGCATGTAAAATATCTAGTGGCTCATTAGTGTTTAGAATGTATGTATTTCATTTTACAGATTCTAATTCATGGACCCATGTATAGAAAAATTGTACCATATATTACATGCTGATTCAAATTATCTATAGTCTAGAGAATGCTACCCAAGCTCTCCAGATTGATAACTTGTAATTGTCACTCTAACTGTGGATTCCCATCCCATCAGATGCTTCAGGAAGGTGAACATGAAAAGAAAGTAGATTTCATGGTGCTGGGATTGTGATCACACTTCTGTAGCTATTAAGTGAGTTCCTTTGACAGGGTACTGCTGTATTGAAACTGGATAAGCCAATCTATAGCTACACACTTTAATAATATTTATTGATTTTTGCTCACTACAGGTGATCTGGATATAGCTGCTACTTGTAGGATGTGATTTCTGGCCTGGACTTTCAGGCCTCGCCTTAAGGTTTATGCCTGCTGACCTGCAGACCCGCAGAGACACACAGATGCTTACAATACTTTTAGGCTGATTGGCCTAAGGCCCAGTCATATAACTTTCTAACTCTTTACCCTTAATCTAACCCATGACTCTTATCCTGTTCAGCCATTGGGCCCTGCAAGATAGTTGTCCTCTGCTTCTTTAGTCTTCTCTCTGGCATTCTGCTCTGTTTTTCCAGTTCCCTTAGTTTTCATAGTCTGGTAGTCCCACCCACACTTTCTGTCTGCCTTTGGCCAATCAGCACTTTTTATTAAACTCATAAGCGGGGACAATTATTTAAAATGGAACAACATAATTCCCCTACAGCTACTGAGTACCAGATCTTCCAACAGCAAAGGCCAATACTGTTCCCAAGATATAGCACCATTTTCTGGGGTGATCAGCCAAGAACTTGGTGTCATATTCACTACATTGTACCAATTCAATAAAAAAAAAATTGACAATGTTCCTTCTGTTTCTCTTGTGTAAAATAATTTTAGAAGTATTGGTATTTGTTCTTTGAAATTCAGGTAGAATTATATACTAAAACCATCTGTCATTGGGCTTTTTTGGGGATGGGAGACTTTAATGATGGCTTCTACTTCCTTAGGGGTAATATATATATATATATATATATATATATATATATATATATATGTATATATGTATATATATATATGTATATATATATATGATAATTATATATTAATACATTATATTATATATTATATATATTATATATATAGAGATAGATAGATAGAGAGAGAGAGAGAGAGAGAGAGAGAGTTTATTCTGCTTTTTATTTAAATTGGGTATGTGGTACCTATCCAGAAAATTGTCCATTTATTTTAGGTTTTCCAACGTTGTGGAGTACAAGTATTTAAAGTATGATCTGATGATTCTCTGGATTTTCTTAGTATCTCTTGTTATATCCTATTTTTATTTTGTAAATAAAACTGGATAATTTACCTCTGCCTTTTTGTAAGTTTGGATAGGTTTTGTGTATCTTTTTAACTTTCTTAAGAAACCCACACTTTATTTTATTGAATCTTCGTGTTGTTCTCTTCGTTTTTGTAATTATTAATTTCAAATGTGAGTTTGATTATTTCCTGACATCTACTTCTTTTTGGTGATTTTGCTCTTTGTTGTTGCTCTAGAGCTTTTAGTTGTGCTATTAAGTCACTTGTGTGACATTTCTCTAATTTTTTATGTAGTTTTTGGAGGTATAAACTTTTCTCTTAGAAATGACTTTATTTTGTAACATAAGTTTGCTATGTGGTGAATTCATTTTTATTGAATTCTAGGAAATGAAATTTCTCTCTTCCTCATCTCACTGGTGATTTAGTTCAACATTATTTAATTTTTACGAGATTGTAGGCTTTCTTTATTTTGTATTATTGTTGAATCATAACTTTATACCCGATTTATCCTATAAGACACATGTATTTGTTTCATAGTTTTTGTATTTGTTGAAATTTTTTTATTTGACCAAGTATGTTTTCAATTTTAGAGGTTTTGTGTGATGCTGAGAAGAATATCTTTGTTTAGTTTTATATATATATATATACATACATATATATATGTATATATATATACATACATATATATATATATATATATATACATACATATATATACTTTTCACCTAAAATGTATATGTTAAATATATTTATATGTTATATATAAAACATATATATGTATATATATATGTTAAATCCCTTTGAGTTATAACATCTGTTGGTTTTCTAATTTCTCTGTTAAGTTTCTGCCAGGCAGACTTCTCAATGGTTACAATGAGATATTGACATTTTTCACTATTATTGTGTGGGGTTTTATACGTGATTTAAACTTGAGTAATGTTTCTTTTACAGATATGGATGACCTTGTATTTGGAGCATAAATTTTCACATTTGAACTTGATCTTGATGGATTTTTCCTGTGATAAATATAAAATGTTCTTATTCATCTCTTTTAATTAATTTTAGTTTGAACTCTATATGGTTAGATGTTAGAAGAGCTGTACCAGCTTGCTCTTTGGGTTAATTTCATTAACAGAAAGTAGGAGTTTCACAGTGTGATTAAGTATCCTGTATCATTTCTGCCTTTCTGTCTAACTAATGAACAAAGGTTTTAACACAGAACATCTGTATACAATAAGAACAATTATCAAGTAAGAATTGCACTCAGGCTTAGTTTATTAATATTTGTCAAATTTAGAAAAAGGACTCTGTAGTATGAGGTTTCTGGTACGGACTTTCGGGCCAAACCTCAAGGTTTAGGACCCACAGACATGCAGTCCTGCAGTGCCACAGTCCCACAGTCCCACAGAGACACACAGATATTTACAATTGTTTTAGGCTGATTGGCCTAAGATCCAGGCATATCATGTGCTAACTCTTTATCCTTCATCTAACCCATGATTCTTCCTGTTCAGCCATGCAGCTCGGTACCTTTCTTTAGAGCAGCATGGTTGTCCTCTGCTTCTTCAGGCTTCTCTCTGGCATTCTGATCTGTGCTTCCTGTTCTCAAGACTTTTCTTAGTCTGGTAGCCCTGCCCACACTTTCTACCTGCCTTTGGCCAACCAGCACTTTTTATTAGACCAGTGGATGGGACAATTATTTACCATGAAACAACACAATCTCCCACAGGACTCTATTATCTATCTTATCTTGCTGAGTTCAAAATTGAGGTCTCTGATAATAGCCTCACTAAACAACATCAATTGCTGGAGTAAACTAAGAGTTGAAGCTGAGTACAGCAGCATCAGCTCTATGGCTTCTTCAATCCTGTGGTTGTGCCCCATGTTGAAAAACCAAATACTACTTTTATATAAGGTTAGCATCCACACCTGCATATACTGATATGTTAGCTACCATTTGTTCCCTGTTGCTTTGCAGTTAGCACCCACTACTCACATTGTAGCTTGGGGGATTTCTATTCCTGCCAGAACAGCCTTCTCTGAGGCTGACCAATGCATACTTTAAATAAATGTTGTGCTACTTACAAACAATAATTAGGAATCAAATTTAGGGTGAAAATCAGCAATATCAGAGTTGCTGAGTAACAACTCTGCCTTTTGGCCAGAGACTCAGCAAGAGAATTTCCTATTTTTCACAAACCAAAAGACTGTGAATCATTATTTCCCTCATTACCCTTTATTATGTGTTCTTCTGTGTGTTCCTGTTCTCTCTTTCCTCCCCATGGATAATTCCAGTCCCCTAGTGACTGGATTTGAGTCATGATCCAAGGCTAATTTTTTAAACAAAGTTTTGAAACTTCACAGTGTGATCAAATATCCTACAACTGAATAGCCTTCTGAAGACACAATTATAGTTTCAATATGTTACAGAGCATGGAAAACTGGGACAAATTTCTCCAGAAGGCAATATACACTTTACTTATTTTGCATCCTATATACGGTACTGTTTCTGTCATAACCATGACCTACAGGTATAGTAATCAAAGTGTTGAAAAGGGAATATATTCACTTACTATTACCTCTTTTGTCCACCAGGAAAGTTTTTGCTTCCTGTTTCAACAACCCACATTCTGTTGGTCTAGATATTTTGGTTCAATAGTGAAGAGTGCTCCTGCCAGTACAAACAACAAACATTCAATTGAACTGGAAACTCAGACTTTCCCCTGGTTGCTTTGGAGTTCTAATGTCATTAAATCAACAAGCCAAAAATAACAATGTTAGGAGGGGTAATATATCATATTACCATGGGAAAATTAGAAGTTTTTCTAAAATGGGTGTAAGAAAAATTATGTCTGGTGTGCAACAGATTTTTTAGGATATATCTCTGGCCTAGGCCCAAGGTCTAGACCCAGTTTCTTAGTCACAATGAATCACACAGAAGCCTAAATTTATTATAAGCTGTTTGACTTAAAGCTCAGGCTCATTACTTGCTTGCTTTTTCAACTTAATTCAACTTATTTTCATTAATTTATATACTGCTATGTGGCTCATGGCATACCTTGTTTCTTTACATTTTACTTCCTTGGGTGGCAGCCTTTCGTATTCCCAGATTGTTTTTAGCCAAGTAGTCCCACCCATTCCTCCTGGCCAATGAGCACTTTATTAAATCAAATAGACATTTAAAGTGTACAATAGCATAATCTTGCAACAGGTATGTCTCAGTGCTACTGTGGCACACTCAAATCTTAAGACACATATCTATAATCCAGATGTTGAGTTGGGAAGACATACCTTTAATATATGCCATACCTTCTGCTGGAAGCCTATATAAGGAAAAAGAAAAGAAAAGGATTTTTCCATTTTTGTCAGGTTGCCCCTCACCTAATTAGCCTATTCATTCTTTCACTAGCATTTAAGCCTACATTTTAGAAAGTTCAGCAAATAAAGAGCAGTTGAGATACCAAGCTTTGTGTTATTGAACAATTACTAGATTTTTGAACTTTCAACTAATATCCAGCTATTGTTGGGCAGTAGGATGTAAGTCATTCCAGTACATTTCATCATAAACATTCATTCTCTGTCTCTCTCTCTTAGAAACACACAAACACGCGTGTACACACACACACACACACACACACACACACACAGAAACATGCACACACACATGCCTATGTGCTTATATATATAAACCAGGAGAGAGAAAAAGAGAAAAATTTATTCTATAAGTTCTGTGATTATAAATAATCCTGACTAATGTATTATGCTTTTGTGAGTTGTACACAGAATTAAATTTATCAAAATGAAGGTACTATATTACAAGTGTTCATTATCTCAGATGGCCTATATTTGGGGAGAAAAACAATATGAAACCACAACTCAATTTTTTTGTGCCTAGAACAGATTGTCTGCTAGGAAACTCAGACAAAGGAAAATCTTTACTGCTTTTTTCCTCAGCTATGGTTTCTTTATTTTCTAAGTCACCCTCCTCATCAAAGCCAGTGTAACTGAGAATTAAATAATATGATTTTTAATTCCATCTGCAGGGCACTGTCTGAATACACCTGGAACACACTCCATGTCCACAATCGTTTACACAGTGAGTTCCAGGACATCTAGGCCCAAAAAGAGAAACTCTGTCTCAAAAACAAACACAAAATGGTTTTGTAATCAAAAATACCAGAGCCAGATAGTTTTAGAATTGTTCCAGAATTTCTAGGAAGAAATAAAGTCAATTGTACTCAAGTTCTTTCACAAGATATAAACAGAAATGGCATCAATCAACTCATTCCAAAAAGACTGAAAAAAGAAGAGAATTGCAGAACAATTTTCCTCATTAATATAGATTGAAAAATACTTAATAGAAACAAGCTAAGGTTAGAAAAAATGAAGTGTAATACGGGGATACAGACTGGAAAGAAAAAGTTCAAGGTGCTGTGGAACAGTCTTTCTATATGCTGTGAATATATGTTGCTACCATTGACTACTAAAGAAGCCTCTTTGTCCTATTGCAAGAAGGAATATAACCAGACAGGAAATTCAAGAGAGATACAAAGAGAAGAGAGGAAAGGGTAAGAGAAGATGCCACAACTGCCAAAAGAGCAAGATATAAATGAAATATTGGTAAAGCCATGAGACCCACGGTCATTAAGAGATAAATAGATATGGGTTAATTTAAAATAAAAGACCTAGTTAGCAATAAACTTGCATGATTAACAAAAAGCTTGTAATTAATACTACACCACTGAGTGATTATTAGAAAGTCGGCTTCTGGAGGACCAGGTGGGATCATGCAAGACAAAGAAATGTCCACCTTCAGTCAAAATATCTTAATTTGCATATTATATAATAGTAAACATAAGTAAACACAAAAATTCTATTGGCAATCTCCTATAGGTCATTAACAGTTTCAGCAAAGAAGTTGGATGCAAAATTAACTCACAAAAATTAATAGCCCTCCAATTTTCAAACAATAAGCAGACTACAAAAAAGTAGGAAAGCAACTTCTTTTCATTAACCTCAAACATTGTAATATATCTTGGGGTAAGTCAAACCAAGCAAGCAAATATCTCATAAGATAAAATATTTGAGTCTTTGAGTAAAGCAATTTAAAAAGATATCAGAAGAGGGAATGATCTCTCATGCTCATGGATTGGTAGTATTAACATAATTAAGGCAGCCAAATATGAAAAGTAATCACCTGAAACAATAAAATATTCATCAAAACTCTAACACAATTCATCTCAAATCTTGAAGGAGAAATTCTCAATTTTTCATAAAATACCAAAAATACAGGATAGCTAATATAATCCACAACAAACTGCTGGAGGCCCACAGTTCCAGATTGTATATTCTACAATAGACCTATACCAGAATAACTCCATGACATTATTGTAAGAACAAACACATTTACCAATATAATTATATTGATGAATTCACATAAATTCACATTGATGTGATTTTAATAAAGAAATAAAGTTGTAATGTATTATATATTCAATGAAACAGCCTACAATATCAGCAGAAAGATCAAAGCCATGAAGGTCATGGAGTGGTGACCCATGACTTCAATCCCAGCACTTGGAAGGCAGAGATCCACTAAATCTCTGTGAGTTTAAAGATAAACAGAGCCATTCTGGGATGTCATACCCCTTTAATACTAGCTCTAGGAAGTTTGAATGAAGAAGCAAAATAGGGGAAATAAATATAAAGCAGGAGAAGGCAGAAAGGCTTCTTTTTTCCTACATTTAGTCAGTTTGAAGACTCATGAATAAAAAACATACCGTGTTTGGCCTGAGTAGTTTGTTGGACTTCTATTTATGCCTTTATGGAAAACTCGAAGAACTCATTTTCAAAATTACAAAAGTTCTTGGACATCTAGGTGTCTAAAGCAGAAGGGAAGGCTATCAAGAAAAAATATTAGACCTATTGGTATCAATACAATCTACAGCGTAATATCCCCTTGACTAACATGTATAACTTTATATTTCTAAGAAAAATTGAAGTTCCAGTTCAATTGAGAATTAAAGTTGTCTTTGCAGTTGGAATGTGGCTCTCTTATTCTCTAAACTTAAGTGTGCTTGTTAAAGAAAAATGCAAAATCTCTGTAACATATCAAAAGAGCCTTCTGATATGGAACTTAAGAATAACCACAAGTAAAGGACTTTTCTATTGCTACTAATTTTATGATATATAAATTTTAAGTTAAAATTTATAAGAATAATTTATATCTTTTAAACATTTTGTGATATTAATGATCATATAACATTGTGATTGTATAAATATGTTTTATCTAGCTTCCTGTACATTGCTTTTGGTTTGTGTCTTTTATCAGTTTTCTGAAGTAAACCACCACAGTGCCTATCTGCAACCTCTGAAGTCCCCAGAAAGAAGATGATGTTGTGATGTGGGAATGTCTTTCTGTATGCTGTGAATATCAGTCTTTAAATAAAAGAGCTGTTTTGGCCCATGCCAGGCACCATAGAAAAAATAGAAGGAGAAATCAGAGCTTAGGTAGGAGAAGGGCAGAGTCAGAGACAGACTGAGCCAGCTGCCCAAGAAGAATCATGTAAGGAACACAGGTGGGCCATGGGCCATGTGGCAGGACAGACTAATGAGAATGGGTTGAGTTAAGATGTAAGAGCAAGCTAGGAATGTGCTTGATCCGTAGGCCAAACATTATGAAGCTAATATATGTTTTTGAATCATTTTTGAGGGCCTGATCAGAGATGGACATCTAATGGTTCTGGAACTGTAGGTCTGTTGGTCTAGACCTCAGGCAGCCTCATTGAAACAATGCTGCACAATTATAATTTATATGAACAGTAATGATACCACTAAGCTGACAAACACAAGCTGGAGATAAGTTTTGGACTATAAATTTCTCATGACAATTTTGAAGTGTCTAGCTAAGATGGACCAGCATCACAAACAACTCTTGCCAGATCTTGAGACAAGCCCTACATTTTCCCCATTATGCAGACTGGACAACAAATAATACAACTACCTATCCCAAGACTTAACAATTAACCCCAAATATTTTCTTTTCAGGATCCATAAAGACATTAGAATGAAGACAATTTAACTAAGTATACTGGTCAGAATGAATGTCTGTATGTAAAAAATAATAATATTGTCCTACTTATAAACCTGCAAAATATTGAAGTCCATATGGAATGAGGACATTGATATAAAATAGATATTCAGAAAGTGATAGAAGCAAAAGAGAGAACCATCCCTAAAATTATTGCAGAGAGTACTTCATAATCAGAGTGTCAGTAGTGTAAACATTGTGATCAACAATTAATAAATGTGTGAGTAGATATTGTCATTTAAAAGTTATACTATACAATATAAAAATGCCTTTACAAACTTATCTTATAAGGAACAAATATTAATAATACCTAAAGAACTCAAAAAACTAGAATTCCAAAAAACAAATAATTAATTTAAGTATGGACTACTCTTCACACAGAGTGAAATCAAAATACTTCAAAACAAATAAATGTTCATCAACTTTAGCCATTAGAAAATTACTAATGAAAACTATTTTGAGATACAATCTTACACCTATTATAATGGCTAAGATTAGTATCACAAATAACAGCTCATGTTGGCAAGGATACCGATCCTTGGGATTTTTATTCATATCTGATGGCAGTAAAATCTGTAAAGACAATATAGAATTCAAAATGACAGCTTTTTGGAAAACTGGGTATTGATGTAGCGAAGACCTAGCTATATAATGACAGGATATTGACCAACCAGTTTGGGTACCCTTTCTACTATTGCCTCAATTGAATGTACCAGGCTTTGAAAAGCCCCTATGAAGAGGTCTTACCATTTTGGAAGAGGAGATGGAAGGTGGTCATGTAAGCACTTAAGGGAGTCAAAGACATAGGAAGAAGATCTGTGGTTAATATGTTAAATGTATATAAAAGGTTCTTAAGTAAAAAAGAAAACCCAGATTTTTCACTCTTAAGTTTGCACTCAAAGGTCCCTCCATCAGCTCTTCAGAAGAACAAGCCAGTCACACTTACTATTTAGGTACGGAAGTAAAGAGCAGTGTTGGATTCTAGAGCAAGAAAAATTTACTTTCTTAAAGGATGTAATGCTTATGTGTCTATCATGTTCAACTGAAGAATTATATGCTCTGAATAAATGACAGCAAGAATGAAATGTATTACTAAATAAAAATGTAAAAATGTGGAAGAAGATGGTCAGAGATGGGAAGATAGAAGTTGAAAATAAATAAATAAAGGCCTTAAAAAACTTGGAGGTGAATCTGATAAAAACATTATGTGAAATGCTCAAAGAATTACTAAGAATGTTTTAAAATGAATTAAGGATGTATAATTCATCTTATAGAAATTTAAACTAATAAAATTAATAGATTTTCAAATATGTATGTGTTAAATAATTATCATGCGGACCTTCTGCTGTAAGAGATTTTGATCCATCCTAGCCTCAATTTTCAGACCTTCCTGAAGCCTTTAAACCCCTTAAAATGATCAAGATGTTCATATCAATCACATTCTACTTGGTCTATGACTCAGGCTTATTTCTACTAGCTCTCACATCTTAACTCAAACCATTCTTATTCATCTTGTCACCTGGCTCACCATTTACCTGTATACCATTACATATTACTTCTTGAGTGTCTGGATTTTGTGTCTCTCGACTCTACCCTTATTCCTCTATATCTATACTTGAATTTCCTGTCTGCCTAAAAGTTGATTTTCCATTGACCAAAACATTTTCTTTTTTATCTAATGGTAGGGCACAGAGTACAGAAATAAATTCTACATCTTCCAAAGTATTTCTTCCATAAAAGTGTCAAATAAATTAAATTTGTCATAAAGAATATCCAATAATAAGGGAATCTCAACAGAATCAACTTAAGGAAAAATAAAGGGCATTTCAAATAATAAAAACTATTTCTTCAAAGCTTTTACTGCTATTAATATTCTTTCTTGTTAAGAAAATATTCATTCTATACTGAAAAAATTCTGCCTAATAATATGATTAGAATATTCTTACTTATTGAAAAGTGGACATGGAATTTAAATAGGACAAGAATGTCTTGTAATTTACTAGCCATTATTCTAGAAGCTAAAGCAATAGTTTATGCAAATGATCTATGGTGGTGCAATCAATAAGAACATTCTTAAATAAGGAGCTATCAAACAAATTTGGGCACTTGTCTATATTTTACAACATTTATAATTATCTTTCTTATATTCTTTCCATAATACTTTAGCTCCTGTCATTTTGTCATTTCAATTCATGGTATGTAGGGGGATTATATTGTTCCATTATAAATAATTGTCCCTGCCTACAAGTTTAATAAAAAGTGCTGATTGGCCACAGGCAGATAGGAAATGTGGGCAGGGCTTCCAGACTAAGAAGACCGTAGGAAAAGGCCAGAGAGAAGCCATAAGAAGCAGAAGACAACTATGCTGTTCTGAGAAAAGGTACCGAGCTCCATGGCTGAACAGGATTAGAGTCATGGCATAGATTATGGGTAAAGAATGAGCAAGTTATAGGCCTGGGTCTTAGGCCAATCAGCCTAAAACTATAGTAAGCATCTGTGTGCCTCTGCAGGTCTGTGGGTCTGTGGGCCTAAAACTTGAGACTAGGCCTGAAACTCTGGGACAGAAACCTCCTACTATAATAGTCTATATAGTAATTGAGAAACATCAAAAGTGTGTGCTCAGATGAAAATAATATTGGTTTTACCTGCAGTGAAAGAGAGTTCAAAATTTTGTTTTTCTCACTCAGATGTTTCACAAAGTAAAGAAAATCCTAATCTTTAAAAACAAAAACTTTAGGAAAATAATGCAGCAGATGAAGTTTCATGGAACACAGCCCAAGATGAAGATGGGATCTGAAGATGAGCTTGAAGAATTTGAAATAACTGTAAAATGTGATTAAAACATAAAAATAGAAATTTTGCCTATTTTAGCAGGTTAAGGTAATTTAAAGTTTTTAGGTGATATTTACGTATATATAGACTTAACTTGAGTTATCTTTTGTCCTCACTATTTAAATAAGTACAAATCACATCTATTGTATTGACTGATAAAAGTTTAACCTCAAGAGCATGTTATTATCAGACAAAAATATTTTCTGATTTTTCTTTTCTCTTTAAATGAGAGAAGTTGTTCATTTTGTGTCTGATTTGTAACACTGTATTACTTATTTTGGTAATAATGCAACCAAATCCAAAGTACTTTTATATTTAAATATGAAAGTCATTAAAGTGTGAACTATTATATTGGGAAAAAGGAAATGTGCTGAACTTAGGAATTGTGTGTCTTAACATATTCCATTTTGATATGGGTTAAGTGTCAGAGCATTTGTTCAGCCTTAGCTAGACAGTATATCCAGTTTTTCTTCATTCTCCAAAGTAGAATCAGAGTTTACTACTCAATTACACATCAAATTATTTTCTCAGGACAAAGCAACCTGTGGCAAGAGGTTTCTGGCCTGGCCCAGCCCTGCAGTCTGTATCTGCCTGCAGCTGCTATTCCCCCCCAACCCTGGCCAAAATGACTCAGATGTTTGTATTAATTATTTTCTGCTTGACCTGTGGCTCTGGCACACGGTAAACTAGCTCTTGAATCTTAATTCAACCCATTTTGATTGATCTGTCTTGTCATGTGGCTCATGTCTTACTTGTGTTACTTTTATATGTTCATTCTTGGATGGCTAGATGGTATCTCTTTTGACTCTATTCTCTTTCCCTATCTATGCTCCAATTTCTCTATCTACTCCTAAGATGCCTGCAATAAAGGGCAAGAAAGTTCTTTTAGCAATAAATTATATTCACAGCATATCGAAAGAAATCCCACATAACCTCCCCTTTTCTGTCTAATCATGGAGGAAGGTTTCTATTTCAATAGCAAAATTGCACATAACAAAAGAGCTATCAAGCAAAAATTATAGTTAAAATATTTAGTTTATTTGTATTTAACAAAATTAAAGAAAATATTCTATCATTTACTTTATCCTTGTGACTCTAAAGTTGTATGCATAATATACCTTTTATAATAACTAAAAAATTATAACTATCTAATCTTCAACTACATCACAGAAGGATATAATATTACCGGAGTAAACAGGAAGTGCAAGCAACTTCCAAAATCTAGAAATGCAAGAGATATCATCTGGCTGCCTGGACAGTCACCTAAATTTCCTTTGTTACGGGGGCATCCATTATTAGCCTCCATGCCTAGAGGCTCTGGCATACCTTTCAGCGAATCAGGAAATCTGAAAGACTGCTCTGACCTTTCTGGCATATTTCATCAGTTTCTTCTCCTTCTGTCCTTAAGTATGCCTGGAAGTTTTCTCTGTGAAGAAGGAGCCTCAAAGACAAACACTTTTTGTTCTGTCAAAGTTCAGAGGTCACTTTTCTATGGAACCAGCATGTCCAGTTACACAACTTACTGTCAGGTAATCAATACAAGAGCAATTTCCTGTCCAATGGCAAACTTTGCCACAAAAAAAGTAAATTCTACATGGAGTTTCCTCAATGCCCATCAGTCTCTTAAAGTAGATTTGTGCTGCCAGAAGCAGACCTGTCTCACTCACTGTCAGAAAAGTCTACATTCTTAAAATATTTAAAATGCCATATTCTGTAGGTCTTTGAAGTATTTGAAGATTACCTATCTAACCAAAATATATCATATATACCTTCAAAAGCCTAACTAACATGACTATAAGTTTGGTTATCACAAATGATTATAGATCTGCATTTCCTAGTTATACATTATAATTTCAAAGAAATTGCATAAACATAGTATCTTAAACAAGAGTAGAACTATACATACAGTATAACAAAATTGACCTTAAATTTGTATCAGTAAACCAAAATCCATACCAATGTAAAATGTTTTGAGAATAATAGCTGATTTTTGGAATAAAATAAATTCAATAATCTTTCTTAATCACTTTATAACATATCCCCTTTAAAAAAAGAGATTGACTATTACTATTAACCATTTATAATGAAAACAAAGAATTATAAACAATATTTTGAAAATTTGAGCACAGCTTTCCACTACTACTTCCTGCTGATTTAGGGGTTCTGGCAATTTTACAGTGTCCTGAGGCTGTATCATCTTAGTCACCGGCCTTGAAGCTGATATGATCATCTCTTTCCATCAGAGATTTTTCAGGGATTCTTTCTTGACCAAACCATACTTGTCTGGAAGCAATCTACATGTTCTCATCTTCTGTGGTAACAAAAGCAGAACCTCTTTTCCAAAGCAACGTATCCTTCCCCTCTAGTCCCCAATAAAGAGAATGAGTCAGCGAAAGATGTCTTTCCATCCTCTTCTCTAGGATGTGTTCTTGAGACTCTCAAACCACTTACCTTTTGCCTTACCTAAATACCATCAAGCTTCTCCATTATTGCACTAAGAAATGTTTAAGTACCCCTTAAATAATAAATCAAAATAGCTGCTTAATGGCTCACTGGACTCTTATATTTTATGATAGCTAACTTTTCAAGTATATGGGTGGATGGGAAGAGTTCCCCTATCTCTTTCTGTATCTCAGCTGTAAAATTTTCTTCTGGTTTTCTGTTCTTCCACCATCTTTTCTAGCCATTACAATCATATCCTTCTCCAGAACCCCAATATTTTAAATCTCAAAACTTACTTTCTTGTCTTCAAACCTCTTTTTCTCCAAGAACTCCAAACCTGGTATTTACATTTATGCCACCAGTCACTTCTTGTCATGCTCCTAAGAGTCCTAATCCAGTTCTCGCTCTGGGGGAAATAGTTGGCAAAGATAGGACAGTGAAAGTTTATAGTCTGTTTCCTCTCTCATAACCTTCTCAGGTGGCAAAAATTGGACTCTTGATCAAAGGTGAATTTAGGAACAGGCCAGAACTCATGCAGATGAAGTTTCACCAGTCAAAATGTAGCACACACCCACTGAAAGCTGAGACTGTTCCATATGTAGACCAACACTGGAATCACAATATGCCAAGGTGGGTCTTAGCCAGAGACAGTTTTGTGACCTGTGACCTGGCAAGTCTGAATAGAGCTGCTCTGAAGCCTGACAATTTTGAAAAAAAATGCAAGAGATAGTATAAGATAAGCAGGAGAATCCATCCCAATTTTTTAAAATGCCTCTCAAATGTTCTCTTACAACATACTAACTTAAATCCTGAGAGCCGTGAGAAAAGACAACTTCTCATAATACATTTTTTTAAATCCAGAGCTATCACAAAATCAGAGTTAAACTTAACATCTCTTCAGAGGGGACCACTGACTCCACAGACATAAATCTTAGTTCTGCCTGTAAAGGTGTATCACAGGAAAGATGGGAAAATATGCCAACATAGATATATTCTGTTGGCAAAGCTATCTAACCATCTCCTCCATCTCCTCCTATGGAAAAGCAGACCTAGACCTCATGGTGTGTGTTTTAAGTGTAGCCATGGGTTTTGCTCTTCCTAGCCTTACAGTGGCTGTTCAGGCCTTGGCCTGGGTGTCACCAAGGGAAATACTTGTCTAAGTGACTTCCCAAGACCCATTTGGCAGGGGGAAAATAAATCTGCCCTGGATAGAATAATTGTTTTTCTTTAAAAGTGTGTCTTTCATTGACAAAAATATCAAATACCCAAGAGTATCTACTGGAGTTGGTGGGTAAAAACATATGAAAACAAAAATAATTGTATGAAATTAGAAGTAAGCATAGGATGAGTGGGGAAGAGGTAAATGTTATCAAAGAGCAATGCATAAAATTCAAGAAATTATTCAAATATTTTATGAATGTTTCCACTCTAAAAAGAATTTGCTGCTTGCATACTAAGTGAGAAAAGTATTTGTGCAAATTCTTATCATATTAAAAAAGGATAATCTGAGAAGGAACAGCCATATTTCTCAGTGAAAAGTATGATGTCTTAAAAACATACTGAAAATGTCTCACCCACAATAAATAAAAACTATAGTGTGTGAATTTTACAACTTTCTTCTTTTTGTTTTAGGTAATGAAGTCAAGGGTTTTGATCACTAGTGTTCTTTAGATTGCAAAATTTGTTTTGAAATCCATGTAACTAAATGACAACATCATTATTGACTAGTATTGATGAGTTCTATGTTTGTTTTTATTCCCACTGATTAAACCCAATATTGATTCTTAGACAAAAGTCAGTAACCACTGATTGTTACAATGGAATGCAATGTTTTCTGTGCAGAAAAAGAGGTGAGGCTCATTTGATGCTGCCTCAAACCCTATTATTCCATCCACAATCTGTTATTTTGTCAAGGTTTTGAACTTCCAAGTTCCAGGTTCTCATCTTAAATTGCATAGTTTTGCCTCAGGAAAGAAAGTGGAACATTTAAAGGAAATGAGAAAGTGAGAACTGACAGACCTACTTTAGGAATGACTAATAAAATGTATTGTTAGCCAATGTCCAAAAGATAGTTTTACACACCAAGGAAGTTTATGAGAAACTGCTTAGTTCAAGGGAGCAGGCATAACATTTTAGAAAAGAAATCTTTTCTTGACCAATGCAAATTGACACTCAAATGATCAATGACATTCTTCTGGTATTCAGGTTGATTCAACACCTTTTACTACACATTCAGTTTTTAAACTTTGGTCCTTTCATAATATTTTAACTTCCATGCTTTGTTATAACAACTGCTCCACATTATGTGAACATTCACTATTGTGTACCCATTCTTTATGACTCTTATTAATAAGATAATAAGAACAAAGGGAATACCTCTGAAGCTATTTCTGAGACTAGCAGTTACATTTCCTCAATAGATATTGTTTTCTGCTCAGTTATTCAGAGTCAGATTCACTTCTGGAATGCAGGGACAAGAATAATTATAATACATTGCAGAAACATGATAAAGACAAGGGGTATACCTACCATAAACTACAAATTAATCCAACAATTCTAATTTTTTTCCAGCTATGAGCTGTGAGAGACTAGCAGTCCTTCTGTAACTTTGTTATCAATAGAACTAAAGAATACCCTGGATCTTTCATGATTGGGTTCTACAGTGTAAAATCCATTGAGTTTCTCTAGGTAAAAAATTAATTTGTGTTCTTATTTTTAAAATGTTTATCCAATATAAAGTTTATTATCTTATCTATTTTGCTCAAACATATATTATAAAGTTGTTAGGCTGCCATTATAAGAACATGTATTCAAAGGTTTAATTTAGCAAGATCCGTTTTTTTAAAATACCATCTAAAATGCGCACAGACTAATATTTAGGTATGAATTCCTGCTTGTCTCTATTCATTGCTGGATTTAAGTTCTATGAAGACACTTAGTGTAACCATTTGATTATAGGGAAAGTCCAGTTGAGGCACTCCCTACACTATTGGTTGGAGTTTTAGCCAGGGACATCCTGTGAGGTCTTGTAGATTTCCCTAGCTCCTGGCCTCTTTTCAATCCCACATTGATTTCTTCTATCAAAATATCCATTTCCTTTTCTCTCTCATTGTTGTTCCTCCCAAAGGGTCTTCTCTATTTTCTTTTCCTAGGGGGATCCCTGGATATCTATTTTAAGTTCCTTCTGATCCCAAACTGTTCAGAGGTTGTGGTTTGCAGCTTGAGTCTTCTTAGCTTTTGGCTAGAATCTATTTATGAGTGAGTACATACCATGCTTATCTTTCTGTGCTTGTGATACTTTTTTCAAGAGGATATTTTCCAAATCTACAAATCTGCCTGAAAATTCAGGAGGTCAATTTTTTTTTTCTTACTGTACAGTAATACTCCATTGTGGAAATGTACCAGAGTTTGTCAATCCATTCTTTAGTTGAGGGACATTTAGGTTGTTTCTGGGTTCATGCTATTACAAATAATGCTGCCATAAATACAGTTGACCTAATATGTTTGGGGTAAGAATATCTGTCCTTTGCATATATGCCCAATAGTCATATTGCTGTATCATTACAGAGATTGATTCCCAGTTTTCTGAGGAACCTCCATACTGCATCCAAGAGTTGCTGTACAAGTTTACACTCCCATAGTCAATGGAGGAGTGTTCTTCCTGCCCCACATCTGCTCCAGCACAGGCTGTCATTTGACAGGTATAAGATGATATCTCAAAGTTGTTTTGATTTGTATTTCTCTCATGCCTAAGGATGTTGAGTAATTCTTTATGTGTTTTTCAGCCATTTGAAATTCTTCTGTTGAGAATTCCATTTTTATTGGGTCATTTGGGCTTGGGGGCTCTAGTTTTATGAGTTCTTTATATATTTTAGAGATCAGTCTTCTGTCAGATGTAGGATTGGTGAAGATCTTTCCCTATGATGTAGGCTGCCATTTTGTGTTAATAACTGTGTCCTTTGCCTTACAGAAGGTTCTCAGTTTTAGGAGGTCTTGTTTATTAATTGTTGTTCTTAGTCTCTGATACTTGTATTATATTTAGAAAATTTTCATTTGTGTCAGTGTATTGAAGGGTATTTCCCACTTTATTTTCTATCAAATTCAATGTAGCTGGGTTTATGTTGAGGTCTTTGATCAACTTGGACTTGAGTTTTGTCCAGGGTGATAGATATGGATCATTTGCATTCTTCTTCATACTACTATTCAGTTATGCCAGTACCATTTGTTGAAGATACTATCTTTTTTCCATTGTGTATTTTGGCCTCTTTGTCAACAATCAGGTATTCATAGGTGTGCAAATTGAGGTTGGGGTCTTTGATTCAATTCTGTTGATTCACTATTCTATTCTTAAGCCAGAACCAGGCTTTTATTACTATAGCAGTTTTATTTCTATAGCTGTATAGAATGACTTAACATCAGGGATGGTGATGCCTCCTGAAGTTCTTTTATTGAACAAGATTAATTTGCCAATGCTGTGTTTTCTGCTATTCCATATGACATTGAATATTGTTCTTTCTAAGTCAGTAAAAATAAATGTGTTGGGATTTTCATGGGGATTGCATTGAATTTGTAGATTGCTTTTGGTAAAATTGCCATTTCTATTATGTTTATCCTACCTATCCAGGAACATGTGAGGATTTTTTCCCATTTTTCTGGTATCCTCCTCAATTTCTTTCTTCAATGACATAAGGTTTTTGTCAAACAGGCCTGATAATTCTTTGGTTAGAATAATGCCACATATTTAATGTGATTTTCAGCTATTATAAAGGATGATTTTTCCCTTGTTTCTTTTTCATTCACTTTATCCTTAGTGAATAGGAGGGTTATGGATTTTTCTAGTTAATTTTGTATCCTACTATATTGCTGAAGGTGTTTATCAGCTGTAGGAGTTGCAGATCTTCTGCAAAGAGAAATGGTTTGACTTCCTTTCCAATTTTTATCCCTTTAATCTCATTTGTTATCTTACTGCTTTAACCTTCATGGCATTATTCTGTGAGTGGCTCTGTCCTATGATATTAAGGCTATTTACATTAAATATACAAAATATCATTACATATACATTCTAACTTCTAATTTTTTTGTTGGGCAAGTGCTTCTACCTCTGTACCTACTACTTCTATTGATGTTTAAATATGTGAAAGCTTTATGTTGTTATTTTTAAAAAAATTACTTACCTGACAGTTGCGACCCTATGAGATTCCAAGTAAAGTGTCTCTCTGAATACTAGAATCTGACATTTAGAAATAAGAATAGGCTAGGTATCTGAAGGGAAATACAGGAGGGAGGAGAGTAGAGTGTTCAACAAGATTTTGCATGTTTTGTCCCCCTGGAATAGGGTTAAAGAACCTGGAAAGTTCAAGATGTATTATCTGTTATAACCCTAGCAATAAAAATGGATGCTGGGATCTAGAAGAAGGGAGGGACAACAGAAGAAGCAGGTCAGCCTACCTTCTAACTTTGTAAGACTGGATTGTATGTTATAAGGGAGTGAATGTTAAAGTTGGGGCCTTGTATATACAATACATAAAGAAAAGAAGGCCAAAAGTGAATCATTTGTGGGATTTACAAGAAAAAGGAGCAGAGGCAGTAAATGAAGCAACATGTGTTCTACTGCAGAGCTGGACATTAGACTGAGAGTTTCAGTGTGTGATCTACATATTTGTAGTCAGGTGGGGATGGGAGGCTACAGCTGAAGTTCTGTTACAGAGCAATGGATACATTTGGGGACTGTGTTTATATAAAAAAAAAATAGTGAAGGGGTTTAGTTGGCTTACTGTTTTCCTGACTTTCTCAGCATCAGGTATGTTCCCAGGTAATTTGTGCTGGTGTTAGAGCCTGAAATAATGGAATAAATTAGCTCAAGGAAATCTTCAGAAGACCTTTGTAATACAATAAGAAGTTGATAAGAGAGGAAAGGGAAGTCACAGCAGGTTTTTTGCTACAGATCTGGGAACAAAACTGGGGTATTTTTATTTGGAGTATCAGAACAAGAGGTATTGAATCTTGCTCAGCATACTAGGTTTCCTGGCGAGAGGGACTCCTGAGTTAGGCAGCAGAGGATACCTACTGGTGTTTGAGATGTGGAACAATAAACAATATGAGGGAGATAGGTTAAAGGATGAAGATCTGTGAAATCAAATGGGGACATAGAAACAATGAAGCTGCCACAGATCTTGCAGATCTGAGAATGATACTGGATATTGTTATCTAGGGGAACAGAGAAAATAAGTGGAGGATCTTTTATTAAGCTTATATTTATTTCTTAATTTTAATTAGCAGTGTTGCTGGCCATAATTTATGTTGAGCAACACTGTGATTCAGAACTGGAAACATCATTCTCGACCCTTCTAGTTTTAAATGTCTGTGTTAAAAAATGCTGTATAAATCTAATAGACCTGCTTTTAGGAGTAATTTGAGTTTTTAGTCCTACAGATTTCAGTGCTTTTTAATTTATCTTCTAATTTTAATGGTTTAATTACTATGGTGGTATATTAAATATTTAATAATATTTAATATATAATATATAAAAGAGACTGAGCTAACAGAGGACAGAGTCACTCACACAGAGCCAAGCCATGCAAAACAGGGAGTGTGGGTCTATGCTTTTTATCTCATCTGTGAGTTAAAGGCCAAACACAGCCAGGTGGTGGTAGCACACACATTGAATCTTAGCACTAGGAAAGTTGAGTCAGAATGGGAGATGTCTGGGCAGAGAAAGAGAAGGCAGGAGTTCAGCTTCACCTGCGTTTCTTTTTTCTGAGGACACAGATGCACTCATTCTAAGGGCTCATGAAGGCAGGATCTATACCCAACTTAGCCTGATAAATAGGGTATGTGAGAAATGGTTGTGGCTTGTTTATCTGTTTCTCTGGTGTTTCAGCTTTTCCCTAACAGCTGGGTCTATACAAATAGAATTCATAAAATATGTGGCATCCAATCTGGGGCATGTACATCCACATAAAGCCTAAGAAAGCATAAAAAGGGGATTCTAGATCACAAAAAGAGAGGCAAAAAACTACATTCCTAGTTGTGTTTCTCAAGTTGTATCAGGTATAGAGTGGCATTCCAGCTTGAGGTACAACATAGTAGATTTTGGGCATGCAGCTTGAGCTGCAACGTAATTGGTTCCCACAAACTTCTCTGTACAAGCACAAGTTGCATATGACCAATTTAAGTCACTGTTCATACAAACAGAAAGGGGTCAGAGCCAATCATGGCATCTTAATAGCAGTGTTTTCTCTAATAGGATCTGTTTTCTGGCAGGTACAGATGCATGGCTTATTTATGAGAGGCTTCATGGCCCAGCCTCAGAGGTAAAACCCAAAAGGTTCTTTAAGAGGCTCTGCCACCAAACACTTAAATGAGTTGCTCTACTTTGTGGCATTATAGACCATAAAATTTTCCAGAGTTAGGGCAATAAATGTGTCTCATGCCCTTGGAAGAGAAAAGCAAAACTATAGAGAATATCTTTCAAATAAAGTAAAAAAATAATAGTAAGCCATGTAAAAATGGAAAATACATAGAGAGTCTCCATCATGTGTGTTATTGTATTCTCACTAAGTTTCTTTTTTCACTGCTGATGAAACAAAACCCAACAAAGAGATATTTGGTTGATGAATTATTTCAAACTGTATGTTACAGTGAGGTTTCCTGGTCCCTGGCGGCCAAGGTCCAGACCCACAGACCTGCAGCCTCAGACTCCTTAGCCTCCTGCCACTGTTCAGAACCCCAAAATGATTCAGGCGCTTATATTAAGTTCATGCTGTTTGGCCTATGGCTCAGGCACATTGATAGCTGGTTCTTACATCTTAAATTAACCCATTCTCATTAATCTGTCTGCCACGTGGCCCGTGGCTCACCTGTGTTCCTTACATGTTGCTCCTTTGGGCTTCTGGCTCTGTCTGCCTGACTCTGCCCTACTTCTCCCTATGCTCTCATTTTTCCTCCTACTTTTTCTAAGGTGCCTGTTGTGGGCCAAAACAGCTCCTTTATTTAAAGATTGATATTTACAGCATACACAAAGGCATTCCCACATCACCAGTATATTTTGAAAATGCCTTGATTATGAAATATAAGTCAAAATATGTTACTTTAGAGGGAAGATTTTGTTTTTATTTCCACAGAAAATGAGAGGCTGTGAATTCATTTTTGGTTAAAGAAAACAATTCAACATTTCCATGCACTTCTGTTTTAGGTTCCAATGAATTCTGTATCCAGAACATCTTCAAGACTATTGGCTGACATTGACTGAGATAATCCCGCCTCACAGACTACTACATTCAGGACTTGTACATAATTCTAAATTGTCTCTGGTCCCCCATAAGGTTATGGGCTCCCCCAATCAACAGAAATTATTCTAGAGAACCATGCTCACATTCTCAAAAAAAAATGGATTATGCATGCTTTTCTTTGTTTAGAATGTTGGTGACAAGTTGTAATAAAATGTAGAAGAAAAAGGTAAACAAAAAATTAGATTTGGAGTTATCCTACGTCTCTACACCTTTTTGCTCTTTGAACTTAAGCTATCTAAAATATTAGTGTTTTTAATTATACTTATACCATTTCTTCCTCCCATACACTAAGCTTGATTTAAAATTCATGACCTCTGGCCTTTATTATAGTTACAAAAGTAAGTGAATGAGGATAAATAAATAAATGCAACAAGCTGAGGCCACTTAATATTAATTGTAGGTTTATATTTTGGTAATAATGACTTGAGACTGGATAAGCACTTTTTTTACTTAGCACTGAGAAAAATATATCTTTCTATCTTCATACTTTTTAATTTCCTGCATCTCATCCATATTGTGCTCGCATGTAATTTTTCTTATCAACAATATAATTTAAAATAATTTTATTATTAATTTGGTCTTAAAACAGCTGCCATATTTTTGAGGTTTTTAAATGTAGTTTCCCTGTCATATCTAAAAGATTTTTCTCTCTTAAAGATTTGTGTCCTTTATTTATTTTCCAAATTTAATAGTTTAAATACATTATCATGGTAGATTCTATTCTTGCCTGTGTATTTCAGTATCTGTAGACCTATTATACCTGGATATTAATCTCTCTCCTTCTATAATTTTAAAATCATTCTACCTTCCTTTTTGTGCTATTATTGCCATCTTTTCCTCCATATTTTATGATGTACCCTGAGCTTTAAGTGTAATATTTATATTGTACATGTTATAACTGGCAAGGTTTATTCCACAGTCCAATGATTTTCACAATTATACTAAGAGTTGATTTCTCCCTTTCTTATAAAAAGAAACATCACTGATGAAATATGAATGCTATATTATTCTGTGGGTTCTATGATAAGTATTTGTAATACAGATAACAAATTTACTGGTTTAGGAAAGAAGGAAATGTTAACATTTTAGAAGTTTTCCCTAACTACAGTGCTAGGCTAGATTTCCAGTAATATGCATGAATTTCATTTGTTGATCAATCCTTAAATCTAATACACAGTAGTATTTAC
Source organism: Phyllotis vaccarum (assembly GCA_033318265.1). Taxonomy (NCBI): domain Eukaryota; kingdom Metazoa; phylum Chordata; class Mammalia; order Rodentia; family Cricetidae; genus Phyllotis; species Phyllotis vaccarum. The sequence continues at coordinate 21,849,982 of JARWLC010000004.1, read as the reverse complement.
TGACAAGATATAACCACCACAACTGTAATGTTCTATAAAAAATTTTTTCAGAATAATTTTATAAGTATTTGAGAATAGTTCTTTAAAGTAATTTATATTAATTTGAACTCATACAATGGCAAATTTACACTTAGAAAACAGCATGAAGCTGTATTACAAAGGGAAATAAATAATTTTTTTTGTCTTAAAGGTATTAGTACAGGGAAAGTTACTGGTTTTAATATTTCTGCTGTCTCCTGCTCTGTGTTTACCCTTCTCAGAATTTTGGTTTTTTCACCCCTCCTATACTTCTTGCCTGTGTACTGGACAAACAATGTTTTATTAAACTAATATGATTAACAAATTTTTAGAGTGTACAGAGCATTATTTTAAAAAATCTGTATTAATATAGGCATATGCTGTCAGCCAAAGTTGATTTCTCACTATGTGTTTGAGCAGGTAAAATATATATCACATATACTGTAGTTCTCCTAAGTTTATTTTTTGATCACTGTTGTCAATATTTCAGAGTGTCTACAATGATCAAACCCAATTTCTTTTAACCCAGAATAAATCTACAGCTTCTAATTTCCTGTGGAAATAAAAGTATCATTTCTCCACCAACATAACACATCTTTGACTTAAATTTTGAAATCAAGATATATTTAAATATATGTTAAAAATATATAAATATGAATCTTAATTAGCAGCCAAAAAAATTGACCAACAATACAATAGGATATAGGATCCAGACTCTCTGTGTATTTTCCATTCTTATGTGTCTTATTACATTTCTAATTACTATATTTCTTTTTTTGAAGTACTTTGTATGCACATTTACTTTTTTCTCAAGCTTATGTACTCCCTGTAATCTGTTTAGATTTTTTTTGTCTGAATCTGTCTGAATTACTTATCTATAACTTTTTCTGCCAACATGATAAAAATCCTCAAACCTATCATGTACCTTACTGTCATAGCAATCAGGTAACAGCTGAAAAATGCATCTTTCTATTATAGCCGACAAGTGACTTTGAGACTGGGAAGCTGTATCTGACTCTGGTTTTGTATGTTTAAAATATGTTTTTAAAGCCTTTTAGGTTTTATGTGGATCTACACAGGACAGTGGGCACCAGTTGTAGGTGGAAGTTTCTATCCTATACCTACTCATAAATTTAAGATTACTTAAAATGCTCAGCCAGTACCTCAATCTTGTTACTAGCAAAGTTGTCCATTTAAATTAATCCATATTTATTGTCTATGTTTTGGTAGTGACTCATGGCTTGTTACCTAATTATCTGCATTTCCTCTTCCTTAGTGGCTATCTAACATCCCACAGACTCTGATTTTTCTACTTTGGTTTTCCCACCCATAACTCTGTCCTTGCTACTGGCCAATCAGCTTTTGCCTAATAAAACAATCGAATTGACAAATATTCACAGTGCACAAAAATTATTCCATAAGAAAACCCTAAGCTTATGTAACAGAATATACATAAAGCACTAGACTTAAGTGCCTGTCAATGTTCTTACATGTTTTAGTATATAGGCTTTCTTTTTATAAATGAGTCTGTTTATGTTCATATAAGATAAAATATAAATTCTTCCATCATATGTGTTTTATTAAAAGAAAGTAGACAAAAAACAAAATCAGTTTCTCTTCCTATTATCTGTAGTCTTAAATGTCAAGCATTGTTTACAGATACATACACAAACACACACATAGGAATGTAATCTTAGAAATGCAATTTTGACAAAGAGAAAATATAATGAACTACAGCATTACTGGAAAATCCTGGGACAATGCTGTCAGTACTCTTTATGTGATTCAAAAATCTCAGCTTTTAACATTCAGTTTTATGTAATAAGAATGATGAAAGAGAAAAATAAACACACCATTGCTGAAGAAATTGTCATCAAAAATTGTGTGTTGTGTGAGTTCTATGGCAGGTAATCTTTTATAGGCACAGAAAGCAGACAAGGATCTGTGTTTGCATATTGTTTTCTTCCACAAATTTAGGCCTTATGAGTAGATAAGTTCTTGTATCCAACTTATTTATTATGATAAATTCAATTATGGGATTGAGGCAAAAACTCACCTCACAAAAGTATAAGTAATCCTATTTAATTTATTTTCTAGTGATGTTTAAAACTATTTTTTATTAATATTGCAGTTATTATGTCAATAATATGTAATATGGAGTTTTATCACATTCCATAAAATTATGTTGAACAGTATTTTTCAAACATAACAAAAGTTTTTACTTTTACAGACAATATTAATTTACAGATTCAGTTTTAAATATAGCCAAAAGTTCTTAAATTATGAAACAATCTTTCCCTCTTGTGTCAATATACACTGAAAAGACAATAGGGTAATTATAAGAGATAATTAGTTTTTTAAAAGGGAAACAAGGAAGACAACACCTAAAATCTAAGAAGCCCTCATCACATAACTATAACACAACAGTAATGGAGGAAGACAGAAAGGGAATCTGGAAGAGAATGGGGTGACCTATGCTTGAAAATTTTTGCAAAGTATGGAAAAAGCCTATGTCACTCCAGTCTTCCCATGTGGCCTGTTTTTATCTAAAGTGTTTAAGAACACAAAAGGTTTGGGAACTGGAGACTTAGTCTGAACTGTTCCTTTCAGTGACTCATCCTTCATGTGATAATTTCCAACAAAGAAGATATAGCATTGTTTAAAAATTATACAGAAATTCATGTGCATAATATGGTGAATGGTAGGTTGGGAAAGAATAACTTGAAGTGTGAATGGGACAAACTGGCAATATGACTAGAGAATCTGTGCTCCTTTTCCCAAAATTTCATGAATATCAACTCCCACCTAGAGCGTAATGTACTGTAAAGTTATATTTGTTTGGAATAGACTAATATTTCCAAACATCCATCAGAAAGAACAAAATAAAATCAGGAATGTAAGAACAAGGAGTTGTGTAATATCAAAATATTAGAATGGAAGGAAAACACAAAATTACTCAAGTTGATCTCCAATTCTAAAGTAAAACAGTAGCATTGAAACAATCCCAATTCTCAAAAATATTGATGATTTCTTCATTGTGGATTAAAATGAAAAAATAGATCTCCAAACCTAGAATAAATATACACCCTAATTTATATCTTAATCAAATTGAATGGTTCTTTAGCCTATTCTCTACAGTATCATAGCCAGAATCAATTAATTTAAAATATCTGCTCAGTCATTGCAAGTTGACAGTTACATAGAAACTTCTGGGCACAAGACTCTCAGATGGCTCAAGAATCTGCATTTACCCTGTTGGTGGTCCAGTCATAAAAGAGAATATGGAACAAAGAAGAAGTAATGTGAGATATATAGCCTTCATCAACTGAAATTTATTCCAGAAATTTAAGCATCCACATAAATATTTAGAGGGAATCCAAACTCACAAATTAAAATGTACTAAAAAATAAAAAATCATGCATTAATCAAAACCTGTATCAATAATAAATCCTAACTTAATATTTGTAATAATAAATTATGCTCATATCAGCAATTTTTATACCAAATCTATATTAATAAGTATGGTAATCTAATATATGTTATTTTAGAAGTAAAAGGATACATGTATATATGTGTATATATGTATAGTTACATATATGTGATAGGTTTCTGTGTTCTTTATCTATTTGTAGATATGCATTCATAAAAAAAGATGTAGATGTTACTGATATTTTTGCTCATACAGTAAATCACTAAATTTTATGTATGCTGATTATACAAAACAGTTTTCTGTTTAAAATATAAATAAATTTTAAAGTATTTGTTGGTGTTAAACTTTCTCACTGATAGCTAATAAGATAACTAAAATAAAATTGTACAAACAGAGATGCACATTTGCTTGTACAAATCTTAAAATCAATACTGAATGGTAACACAAATAACTTATTTCTGATATCTATCTTTAATGGCAATAAAGTCTAATTCATTTTACTTTGTTTTAGTGTAATGAATCTCTAATTAAATCTCATACTATTGGCTACCATGAATGCAAAAAATTAGTCAATGATAATGAATCGTATCAGCTACATAATAAAATAGTAGTATAAAACTGTATCACAGTATTTCTATGTATCTATGTTTACATCTTGGCAGAAAATGTATATTCATAATAATGAGGAGGCATGACTTAAGTGGGCATTTGTTATGGAGAAAAACATAAGAATTTTCTGCTATTTCAACATTTGTCATTGCTTATAACTAGATAAAGTCCAGGAAGAGATTGATCATGTTGTTGGCTCAAAATGCAGCCCCTGCATGTAGGACAGGAAGAACATGCCCTCGTTCATGAGTTTCAGAGATATATTGATATTCTTCCCAATGGCCTGCCCCATGCAGAAACCCGTAACATTAAATTCAGGAACTATGTCATCCCCAAGGTATGATTTTTTTTCTCTCTTGTACCTATGTGCTCTTGATGCTACCAGATAACAATGTGGTTCCAGTCTTCTGTATCACATTGTTTTGGGGGGTTCCTTATGCTGCTTTGTAATCTGGAAGGTAGCCTTACAGTAGGCAAAGACATAGTAATAATACTTACATATGTGCTCTACCTTCCACAGTTTGCTTTAAAGAAGATTGTGCCTTTATATTTCCATGTCTGTTTTCCATTTTTTTGTCAAACTCAACCATGGACATTTTTATTATAGATAGAAAAATCATCAAAAACTTGGAAGAAGAAGGTAGCTTCCTTAACCCAGAGCTCTGTTTTCAATGTGAAAAGAGAAGCAGACAGGTCAGAATGAGAATAAAGACCACAATTGGATCCATTGTAACTTTTCTCACTGACACAGGTTTGATCAGGCAGCACAGAGTTTTTATAATGCAGCCACAGTACTGAACTCTTACATTGGGCATCATTTATTAATCAACTAGGTACTGTTTAAGCTCTCGTTCAAGTAGAGTTTTTCACAAGGATAAGATGAATCAAATTCTTTAATTTTGTCCTTGTCCTTAGGGTGCCCCTTAGTGATTTTAGCTTACATATATTGAGTTGTGACCAAATATTGATAACAAATATAAACAAAAAATAATGTTTTTAATGTCTCACTTCCTTTGAAAATAGATGAGTTAAGTTTTTTAAAAGTTAAGTTTTTGAAAGTATTTCACAATAAAGTACTATTCATCAGTTAAAATAAAATCAGAAATTTGAAGTCAAATAGATGGAACTAGAAAGAAATATCCTGAGTGAGATAACACAGACACAGGAATACAAACATGGTATGTACTCACTCATATTTGGAGTTTAGATTTAAGACAAAGAGTAATCCACAACCCCTAGGTAACTAGGAGAACTCTAAGAGGGACATTCATGGACATCTCTGGGAAAGGAAACTAGATAAGATCTCTTGGGTAAATTGGGACTATGGAGTTTAAGGGGTAAGGAGAGGTAGAAAAAGAAAATGAGGGGATGGACTAGTTGAGGCCAGGGACAGACAGAGTGGGAAACAACAAAAATAGATTTATTGATAGAGGAAGCCATTTTGAGGTTGGGGAAACCGCACCTAGGAAAATATCCAATAAAATACAAATATAATCCCATCTAAGACTCCAAGAAACAGTGAAGAGGGAGGGTGTGTGAACTGGCATTCCCCTGTAGTAAAACTGGTGACCACTCTAATTGTCACTATAGAACCTTTGTCCAGCAACTAAAGGAAGGAGATGCAGACATCCACATCTAAGCACTGGGCTGTGCTCCCAGTTAAGTCAAAGAGAAACAGAAGAAAATAGTTGAGAAAAGGGGCTAAAATCATGATGAGGAAACCTTCAGAGACAGCTGGACCTCACTGGTTCTGGAATCACATTTTGGGAACAAAGTAGGCCTTCTGAAAATGGATGACAGTTGTGTGGCAGGGACAGTTTGTGGGTCCTATAGCTGTGCAATCAGGACTTATTGCTAATGCATGAACTGGCTTTTTGGAGCCCATTGCCTATAGAGGGATACCTTGATCAGCCTAGATATTTGAGGAAGGGCTTAATTCTGCCCCAACATAATATGGCAGACTGTATTGATTCTCCCCTGGGAGTCCTTACCCATATTAAGGAGTAGATAGGAGATGGGATTGGGGGAAGCAGGTAGGTGTTTTCAAAGAGAAGGAGAGGGAACAGTGGTTGATATAAATATCTGTCAAATACAAATTTTAAATGTATTTTATTTTGATATTGTTCTTTTGTCATTTCCACTTTATTTTTCTCATCCAAAACCTTCCATATTTGCATTTCTTTTTTGTCTTTATGATTTGTGTTCTCTTTTGACTTAATGATTATTATAAATACATTTGTTTATAGATATATATGTTTAAATTTAAAACATATATATATATATATATATATTGCTTACATATATACCTGTATACATACATACAAACCTACATACATACAAATACAACCTGCTCAATAAGTGTAACATTGATTTTATATACGTTTTTTGGCATGTCAATTTCACATTAGATAATGAATTGGTTTTCTCTTTCTTGTGGAAACCTATTTGTTGTCTGTCAACACAACATAGTTGTTGGTCTTTGCTTGTTTAGGATTGTGGCCACATTTGGTTTTCCCATCTATGAAGGCATGTATATTGGTATTGCTCCTAAAAAATGTGAGTAAGATTTTGAGGGTGCATCTGGTGACAATCTTAGGAGGAGACATAATGAAGTATGATGAATGAAAATTCCCCATATGGCTTCATTCTGTTTATTGTTCATGTAGAAATTTACATTCTATGGATATTTTGTCTGATGATATATATATATTAATTATATATATAACTATAAAGACTTGCTATGTTCCTTACACTGGTCTCAAAGTGATAACTCTTCCTATGCTTTCTTCCTGGCTAGATATATATGCACACAAAATTATATGCATATTTTATGTAATAGTTAATATGGTTATTGCTAAATTAAATCTTTTGACATGTCTTCTTAATAATGAAAGCCTTAAAAGTCAAAGTTATATACTTGAAGACATAAACCTAACCCCAAATACCTTATGTCAGTTCCATATTTTTTAATAAGTAAAAACATTAAGTTGTTACTTAGAGAAAACTGTGTCGATTTTACAATTATAGAACTAAATGGTGGAAAATGTTGGCTATTATTTTGTTGTTGTTTTTTTTTTATTTTATAGGTGACACTGTAATAGAAGGACTGACAATATCTTAGAGTTCATTGATAAAAGAACTGAGTATTTAATATTATTTTTTGTGGCTTCATGTATTCCCTCTTTTTCTCAGATTTTCATGGATTATATTTGTCTATGTACCATCATGTTAGAACTGAGTGTGGCTCAGTATATCTGAGCAGAAGACATATCTGCAACCACTTGCAAAAAAGTAACTGCTGATCTTTGAATTGCACCTAGAGACATTGCCTCTGATATTTCCATTATCTTAATAATAAGAATTATAAACCATTGGAACACAATAGCACAATAGTAAAGTTTTCTTAAATGTGGAGTAGTTACCATGATTATATATGCTATATTACTATAAGAGAACCAATGCTTAAAGAACTGAATCAGTAGTAAAACAAAATGTTGAAAAGATTTGAGAGGTAATGGCATTTGTCAAGCAAATGATCCTTCTGTAAAGAAATTATCTTTTTGTTCTGATTTAAGCAAGTAGTGTCTCATAAACATCTTCAATATGGGAAAATGTAGTCTTCATAACTGCTAGCATCACATTTTATGCATCATTACTAAAGAGGTTCTTTGAATTCTTAATTTCTCATTTATTTACAATTAATAAACATTCTTTATTGAGTCAAAATTATTCAATTTGTAGGTGAAAACATGGGCAGTGGAGATACAAAACCGTGATGAAATTAAAGACTGCACATGGTAGATAGACTGAGGCTTGAAGCCACACCACTTGAGCCTTACTTCTTTAGCATCAAAGAAATATTCTATTTAAATGTATAAATCAATTTTTGCTGACTTTGTCCTGTGGTTCAATATTGACCTTACTCAAGTGATAATAAAAATAAGCAAGAATCAAGTAAATAATATCAACATATTAATAACTTGAATTTCACAACCTTTTGCTATTAGTAATCTGTATAACAGTGATTTAAACTCTTCTCTATTTCTACTGTTTACAACACTGCAAACACCACTTTCTGACTGACCCACATTTCTATACACATTTAAAAATGCATTCACTTTTTTAGATGAAATCTTCTCAGTATGTTTTTTAATCTTCACCATTAAAAGAAATCAGGGAAACATCACCATTTACAATAGCTGTAAATAGCATTAAATATCTTGGGGTAACAAACTAAGGAAGTGGCACACCTATATAACAAGAACTCTAAGTTATTGAAGAAAGAAATTGAAAAAGATATCAGAAAATGGAAAGATATCCAATGTTCCATGGGTAGGTAGGATCAATGTAGTAAAAATTGCAATCTTAAAAATAGCAATCTACATAGTCAATGCAATGCCCATCACATTTCATTACATACCTTGAAAGAATAATACTAAACTTCATATGAAATAACAAGAAACTCAGGATTATCAAATCAATCCTGTTCCATAAAAGAACTTCAGAAGGAGTCACCATCCCTAGCTTCAAGGAATACTTTAAAGCCTCAATAATAAAAACAGCTTGATACTGGCAGAAAAACAGACTTACGGATCAATGTAATCAAATTAAAGATCCTGAACATAATCACAAACATATGAACACCTGATTTTTTTTACAGATGCCAAAAAATATACAATGGAAAAAATTAGTATCTTCAACAAATGGTGCTGCCATAATTGGATGGTAGTATGTAGAAGAATACAAATAAATTCATATCTATCACCATGCAAAAACTCAAGTCATAGTGGATCAAATACCTTAACATAAATTCAGTTGCATTGAAGTTGATTAAAAGAAATAGCCTCGAATACAGAGAACTAATCCCCAAAATATATATAAAAGTCAAGAAACTAGAGGCCAAAATATCAAATAATCCAATTTAGAAAGTGAGGTTCACATATAAATGAGAATTCGCAACAGAAGAATATTAAATGGCTGAAATACACTTAAAGAATTGCTCAACATTTTTAGCCATTAAAAGCAAACCAAAACAACTCAGATAATTTTAACACCTGTCAGAATGGATAACATCAAAAACAAGGATGACAGCTTATGATTTATGGGATGTGAAGCAAGGGAAACACTTCTCCATTGCCCATAGGAGTGTAAACTTGTACATCCACTTTGGGAAGAAATGTGGTATTTTCTCAGAAAACTTGGAATCAATCTACCCAATGATCCAGCATACCACTACTGAACATATACCCATAGGATGCACATTCTCACCCCAAGGGCAACACCACAATTATATTCATAGCGGTATTATTTATAATGACCAGAAACTAAAAACAACCTAAATGCCCCTCAACTGAAGATCGGATTAGAAAATTGTGTTACATTTACACAATGGTATATTACAGTAAAAATGTGACTTCATGAAATTTGCAGGCAAATTGATGGATCTGGAGAGTATCATCCTGAAAGATAACACAGACACAGAAAGATAGATATAATATGTACTTACTTATAAGTGGATGTTAGAAATAAAACAAAGGATAACTAGGCTATAATACTTAACTTCCCAGAAGCTAGGTAACAGGAGGAACTTAAGAGATACATCCATGGATATCCCTGGGAAGCAGAAAATTTTGAGAAATTGGGATCATGATTGCATGATGAATGACTCATGAGAATATATCATGAAAGAAGGAGATTTTTGAGTTGGAGTAACAACAGAGAGAGAGAGAGAGAAATCTTTATGAATATCTTAATAGAGGGAGCCATAGTGAGGTTAGAAAGAAATATGGTGCTAAGGAAATATCCAAGAACCTTCAAGCTGTCACCATCTAGGACTCTGAGCAATAGTAAAGAGAGTGCATAAATAGGACATCCCCTATAATCAAATCAATCACCACTATAATTGTCAATTTAAAATCTTCATCCTGTAAAGGATGGATGATGTGGCATGTCTTTCTGTGTACTGTGAATATCATGCTTTAATAAAGAAACTGTTTTAGCCTATGACGGGTATCTTAGAAGTAGGCAGGGAAATAAGAACATAGATGGGGGAAGGAAGGTAGAGTCAGGAGAGATACCATCCAGCCACCCAAGAATCAACAAGTAACTTTGTAGTAAGAGGTCTCTGGCCTGGACTTTCGGGCCTAGCCTCAAAGTTTAGACCTCCAGACCCACAGATCCACAGACGCACAAAGACACACAGATGCTTATATTAATTTTAGGCTGATCAGCCTAAGGCCCAGGCATATCACTTGCTAACTCTTTACCCTTAAACTAACCCCTGATTCTTATCCTGTTCAGACCTGGGTCTCTGTACCTTTCCTCAGAGCAGTATAGTAGTCCTCTGCATCTTCTAGCTTGTCTGGCAACTCTGGAGTCTCTGTGGCATTTCTCTACCCAGTTCCTTCTGTTCCCAGAGTTTTCTTAGTCTGGTAGCCATGACTACACTTCCTTTCTGCCTTTGGCTAATCAACATTTTTACTAAACCAGTAGGTGGGACAATTATTTACAATACTACATAATTCCACTACATTTCCCCTTTTATCTTTTTAAAACAAGAACCTTAAATCTAATTTCCTTTGTATATTTTTTTCACTACTATCTATAACAACTTGTATCCAACAAAGTAAACAAAGACAAATATATATAATCCATTTTTTGAGGGAATGTGTGCATTGTTATATAGACTACTTCCTGCTGAATGGATGGGGGCATTGGCAATCCCATAGGTATCTAAAGAAAAAATCAGGATTATGGACAAATTTTTAGTGAAGTAGTCTCTAAGGCTGAGTAATCTCAATCAGTCTCCTTGTAGTCATTTTGGATATAGAGCTCTGAGGAAACTTTAACAGAGGTGTTCTAAAACGCTGAATCATCTGGACCATCCATTTCCATTGGAGACTTTTCAGGGGGTCTTCCTCAATCAAACCTTATTTTCTTTGTCCAAGAATAAATCCACAGCCTCTAACTTTCTGTGTAGTTAAAAAGAAAACCTCTTCTCCAAAGTAGCATATCATTGGATTTCAATTTTAAAGTCAACTCATTTACAAAATATATAGGTTGCATTAATCCAGCAGTATTTATAATCATATATCTTTTAGCAAGCAGCTTTTACTACTTTGTTTTCAGCCAACTTAAAGACAATAACATACAGTATCCAGACACTCTTTGTAATTTCCGTCTTTACATGGCTTATTATTTTTTTTATTTCTCTTTAAAGGTTTTCTATATCCTTATTCCTTTTTCTTTTTTTCTCGAAAGCCTACATATATGTTTTTAACACACTCTAAACCATTTAGTTTTTTAATCTGTCTTTTCTGTATATCTCTTATTTTTTATCTTATTCTGTTTCTGACTACATCTTTGCTTGGCTAGTGTGACTGTCTCCACCCAACTCCCTCTATTCCTTTATGTTTCTGTCCACACCTTTAATTATCCAAGGCATGGCTAATGATTGATTAAAGGTTGGTAAGATGGCTGGCTGGCTCCACCCACCTCCTATTCTAGCTTTATAGGATTTATCTTTTTTTAGAAGAGGTACCAGTAGAACTCACAATTATCACTCTGGGGAATTTTAAGTCCCATATAATCATCAAGTAAATCACTGCCATCTCTTGCTCATTAATTCCATTTAAGAATTTGGCAGTAGGACCTCTTAAAAGACTCACAAGTATTTTGCCTCTAAGGCTGAATCAGGAGGCTCCTCTTAAAAAATCTGCCCCTCTGCTTGCCTCCAGCAAACAGAGCTGACCCAAGAAAATGCTGCTGCTAAGAAGCAGTCTTTGACTCTGTCTACACAAACAGAAAGCTTAAATACATTATTTACAACTTGTTGCTTACATCTAGATTCCTCTGAGTCTTCATGAACTGGCTTTTTGCATTCCAGACTGCAATTTGAAAGATCATCATTTTGAAATTCAAACCCACATGCCACTCCAGGCTGTCTCTGAGCCAAGGCTTACATAAGAGACACAACTCTGAAGCTATTGGCTCAGATTCAGTGCTCTAGAACACTTTTTGATCATTCTCCAGTATTATGTGAGTGTATATCACCCATGTTGGGCTGCAATTTGTTGTATGAAGTTTCTGGTCGGGACTTTATGGCCTAGCCTCAATGCTCAGATTATCTGGGCTAGTCTTGTGGCCTAGTCATTCCGGCCTAGCCTCATGACCAAGATTCTCAGACCCACAGTCCCATAGTCCCACTGAAACACACAGAAACTTGTATTAATTGCACCCTGATTGACCTGGGGCCCAGTCATATCACTTGCTAACTCATTACCCTTAAACTAACCCATGATTCCTTCCTATTCAGCCATGGGGCTCAGTACCTTTTTTCAGAGCAGTATAGTTATCCTCTGCATCTTCTAGCTTTTCTGGAAACTCTGGAATCTCTGTGGCATTTCTCTGCCCTGTTCCTCCTGTTCCCAGAGTTTTCTTAGTCTGGTAGCCTGCCTACACTTTCTGTCTGCCTTTGACCAGTCAACATTTTTATTAAACCAGTAGGTGGAACAATTGTTTACAATGTTACATAATTCCACTACATAATGTACCAAAGGTAAGCTGTGGGACATGTGACAAGACCCATTTAATGGAAATGTGATTATTTAGGATGTAAGAGCTATCTAGAAATATGCCAGAGCCATAGACCAAACATAATGAAGTTTATATAAGTGTCTGAGTCATTGTTCGGGGTAGGGACTAAGCAGCAGGTCCAGACTGTGTTGCTAGGTATTCCGGGACTGCAGGTCTGTGGGTCTGGACCACCAGCTGGATGGCCCAGTAACTTCCTGTTACAATTGAAGCAGAAGCAGAGATAAATATCTAAGCACCGGTCAAGCTCCCAGTCCAGCTAAAGAAAAAGAGAAGAGAATATAAGCAAAGGGATCAAGATCATGTTAAGGACACTCTCAGGGATGACTAACCTGAGATATTAGAAGTTCATATACCCTGAAAGGACAGCAGATAATCCTTCATGTAAAGGACCTAAATCCTCCAAATGTAGATGATAGTAAAATAGCTATGGAAGTTCATGGAGCCTCTTGCAGTAGTTCCAGTAGATCCAGTTTATTCTTGGTGCATGAACTTGTGTGTCAGAGCCTATTTTATCCAGAGGAATACCTAATTCAGTCTTGATATTGAGGGTGGGGACTTAGACTGACCTAAACTGGGTATGCCATAGCAAACCTTCTCACCTTTGGATTCCTTGCACTCCTTGGGGAATAGATGGGGAAATGGGGAGGGGAAAGGCTGGCAGAGGATTTTTAATTCCTAGAATGTTTATTTTACCTGTTAGTTTTCCTTTTCTTGTTTTTTTTTTTCAGGTATTTGTTAATCTCTTCCATTTTTTGTTTGTATTTTCTTCTGTTTCTTAAAGGGAGTTTTTTAATATCCTCTTTTAAAGCTTCTATCAACTTCATAAAGTTGTTTTTGAGATTGTTGGCTTCTGTTTTCTCTTCATTGTTATTCTAAGATCTTGATGTTGTAGAACCACCAGTTTCTTCTGGTGGTGTCTTGTTCTTTATATTGTTACATGTATTCTTGTACTGACATCTGTCCATTGCTTACTTGTTTCACCCTAGTCAACTCTTAGTCAGTTGTGGACTTGGGAGAGGCTTCTGTGTCTCCAGTTGTTGGTGTGTGGTGATGCAAGATGCATTTTGTTTGGGGTTTGGACTGTGGGACTTCCAGCTATATTTTGCTGAGGATTGGGCTTAGATGAACTCTCCCAGCTTTCTTTGATTCAGGGCTGAGCAGGGTGGTGTTGCAGTGCTGGGGGCTGTGTCCTCAGGCCAGGGTGCAGAGACCATGGTATATGCCTGGAATGATGATTAGGGTGTTTCTCACCACTTAGTCAGCTTTGGACCATAAGGGAGGCTTCTGGGTCTCTAGTTGTTGGTATGTGATGATGCAGATTGGCCTACCCCATTATTGTAAACTGATGTGGTCTCTGATAGATTATAACATTTTCATCAGAGGTGTGAGCAAAGTTGTGGTAGTAATAGCTGGCTCAGAAGTTAAGAACACTGGCTACTATTCCAGGGTTCCTGAGTTCAATTCTCAGTGACCACATAATAGTTCCCAACCATTTATAGTGGGATTCAATGTTCTCTTCTGGCATAAAGTCAATAGAGCATGTGTGTATATGCATGAAGTAAATAAATAGATCTCTTTTTTAAAAAAAAGAAGAGAAGTTTGACTTTGGGTTATGATTGTAGGGTAGTTGGAGTCGGGTGGTGGCTTACTTGCTATTCAGGAAGCTGGATTAGCCTCTGATGGAGTGCATGTCTTCCTGTAGAAGTGTGAGCTAGGATTTGGAGATGAGAAGAAGGACAGTAGAAACTGGGAAAGCATGGCCTGTGGGGAATAGTCTTACCTGAGATTCAAGATGCTGGTTTGTATTTGGTGTAAGAGGAGTCTTCCTTTAGAAGTATGAGCTGAGATATGGTTATAAGCAGAAGAGGGACAATTGGGATTATGTTGGCCAGGCATAGGCTGGATGGTGGAGTCAGACTGCTGGACTGTCGTCTGGGGAGTGGGAGCCATCCACCAGAGATGTGGGCCATGATAAAATGGCAAGGAGAGTAGAGGTATTTGGGTTATGCTGGATGGTATAGATAAGGAATATAGGTAACAGGTTGTGGCTTACATGGTTTTGAAGAAGCTGGCCTGTCCTCAGATGGAATAGAAAGTTCCTATGAGGGAGATATGTAATTCATTTGGTTCTTTATATGCTTTTGATATTAATCCAATTCTAAATATGGAATTGGGAAATTATTCCCCATGCTATAATTGTCATCTTTTCTTGAAGATTGTCATTTTCTATGTATGTATTTCTGGGTCATTTAGCAAAAAAATCAGGTGTCCATGTATATGTGTATTTATGTTTGGGATTTTTATTTGCTCCCATTGATGAATATATGTGGTGGGATTCAGGTGTCAGCTGATAAGGTCCAAAGATGCTTATCCAGAGCCCCAGGCTCCCGAAGGGGGAATGGCCAACCCCATTCAAAAGAGGATGCTGGGATCTTGGCAGCTCCCACTTTTGGTTCCTGAGTGCTGGAGAGACAGTTCGGCATCCATCATCTATCCCATGGATAATCCAGTCTATCAGGTATCTATATAAGCTGTTACCTGTATTGTAATTATTGGCTTATATTTCAATAAACATTAATCTTGAATTGGTGTATTTTAAGAGAAGTTCCACGTACATCTGGCAGCCCTATATGGTGGCACTGGTCTGTGTCCACTGGTATAGGGGGTCAATTTGTATTTTAAACACTGTTAGAAAGCAGAGGACAAGCAGAGTGTTCAGCTTTGGGAACTTGCACTCTGCTGCCTGAGCTGAAAGCTCACTTCCTCACTAGCCTGTCACTCATTCATACTGGGCTCCACCCCTCACTCTCCAACCAACTGGCAGAGCAATGGCTCATGCTAGCTGAGCCATATAATGGCAGCTGCTCAGATGATTCTGCCAGGCCTTTCTTCAATACAACCACCTAGTACACAGCACTGAGCTGAAGGTCACCTCTCCAAACTGCCCAATGCTGGCACAAACAGTGGCTGCCTGCGACTGAGCCATGACTCAGGTGAGTGTAAATTTCTCTGTGCATGTGCAAACAACCAAGCAAACAAACAAAAAACCAAAAAATCTTCTATTTTGTGATTGATTTCCTGTCTTAATTTATGAGATTTTTCTTTTTCTAAGGATTATATTCTGCCTGATGGGGCCTCTTAATACCACATAGGGTCTGTAGGTAGCCTCATGCTGCTGAGAGTCCCTTCACCCATCATATTGCTAGTGAAAGAACATTGAATGCTACTATGACACCTGCAGACCAAATGTTGTCATTGCACCTGAATTGAGGGAAAGGCTGATAATTATTCCATTAATGACTTCAGGTCGTATTTTTCAAGGTGATTGAGAAATTCCAGAATGAATAGCTTGAAGGCTTCAATACACCAGTCCTACTATTTTTCAGCTTCTTTCTCTATTTTGTGTTTCAAAATGTGAGCATGATAAAAGAGATGAAATCTTGAAATCAACAATTAATGTCTAGGCTGTGTGATGTGGAAATATCAAACACTAAAACGGCAGATAATATTAAATGTCTGGAAATTGGTTACAACAAGCTTTCAGATAAGGCTTCTTCTTCAGATATGGATAACACTGTACAAGAAAAATATAGGCTCTATGTAAATGATGAAATCAAGAAATTTGTTGACTACATTAATGAAGAGGACAAGAAAATCATTAATTATGTTGACAATGTGGATGGAAAAAATTGCCGGTTCTGTGAGATCCTTGGAAGGACTGCTTCATCAGAAAATCAAGCTCTAGAAAAATCAGTAGTATGAAAGCCTACTGAAAAATCAAGAATGAAAGCCAGTGGTATCCAAAATCCAGGAATTGGAGGTGGTAGTATCCAAGCTTCAGGAATGGGAGGACCATATTGCAGTACTGGAAAAGGGTAGTAATGCATCTTATGCTCAGAACAGCTCAGGTCAACCCCCAATGGGATATTATGGTACTGGAGATACTCTACCTAAGGTGGTAAACATGACGGGGCTACCCCCTTCCCCACCACTATTGTTCCTGGCTACTGATCAGACAGAGAAAGCATTTGAGGGGTCCTCTGAATTTGTAGAGTATAGTTATGAGCCAGTACATATGAGAGACATCAACGATCTTAAGGAGGCAATATCACTACATGGAATAAATTCTACTGATATAAAACAGCTCCTAAATGCATGGTCAACAAAAAAAAAATGAACCTTGCCTCATGATTGGATGCAGCTAATGGCTGCCTTCTTGGACCAAACTCAAAATTTACAGTAGAGAAGCTGGTTTAGGGAGGAGGCTAGGGCCTTAAAACAACAAAGAAAAATTAAGAGTTTCTTTGCTTTCAAAATCAAATCCTTGGTGAAGGCATGTTTGCTGATTTGAAGGCTCAAACTACTTATGATTAGCATACATTATTGCTATGCTGTACTCCTGCACTGAGTGCTTCAGAAAAGATTTTGGACTTGGGTCATAAAATTGAGGCTTAAACTAAAGTCAAACATGGCTTAAAAGAACATTATTCTGACTTTCTACAGAGGCTTACCATGGCTGTATGGAGACCAGTATAAGATCCAGAAGTTAGGAGGCAGTTAATATTTTCTCTGGCCTTTGATCATGCTAATCTGGAATGTAAAAGAATGCTTATGACTTTAGAGATCAGATCTGCACCAATAGAAGAATGGATTCAGTATGCAATCAATGCTGAATCTCTCTATTGCAATGAAGAGAACTGGGTAGGCCAAGACATTGCTAATGTTAAGATGAGGAACCAAGGCATCACTTGCTTCAACAGTGGTAAGACAGAATTGTACAAAAGGTACTCTTTGTGACCCATTCAGGATAGGGTTGGTGAGAAAAAAGAGACAGTATCAGTTTTTCTGTGTGGCTGGGTAGCTGAATTCCTTCATCCTCATTTTGCCACACCTGTGCTTTTCCTAGATTTCCCTTCATATTTATTCTCTCTGTCTGGTAGCCTCAACTAATTCTTACTAATGCCTTGATATTGGCCATGCAACTCTTTATTCAAACAGTGGGTGTTTTAAAGAGGCAAAGTAACACAGCTTTGCAGGTTTAAAAAAAAATGCATCATAAAAGAATACAACACATCTATGCATCATTTAATAAATATTCCACAGCATAAATTTATTCCATCTTTAACATTCCACAATATTTACCAGGCATATTCACACATATAATCAATATTTTTTCCAAATGCAATATATGGTTTTCAACATCACTGGCAAATTAGGACATAACTAGCAAACTGTAAAATACTTGAATAATTGAGTCATTATATAAATGTATATTGACAATTCATTTGCCTCCTTTAAATTAAGTAAATAATAAAGACAGGAAAATTTGTAGCATTTAATGATTCTTCAAGACTCATTAGATCATATTTCAAAAAAAACTTCATTTAACTGGAAAACTTCAACAAATGGACATCTTTCTAGACAGGTATGGTAACCAAAATTAAATCAAGACCAGATAAATGAACTAAATAAACCTGATTCCCCCCCAAAAAAAAAATAAAAGCAGTTACTAAAAGTCTCCCAACCAAGAAAAGTCCAGGGCCCGATGATTTTAGTGTAGAATTTTACCAGATTTTAAAAGAACTAATACCCATACTCAAATTGTTCCTTACAGTACAGACAGAAGGAACATTGCCAAACTCTTTGAATGAGATTACAGTCACACTGAAGCTAAAGTCATACAAAGATGCAATAAAGAAAGAGAATTACAGATCAAACTTCCTCATAAACATTGATGCAAAAATGCTCAATAAAATGATGGCAAACCAAATTCATAAACAAATACAAATTATCCACTATGATGAAGTAGGCTTCATCTCAGAAAAATAGGGATGTTTCAACATATAATGGTTGTCATATTATCTATCATATAAACAACTTGAATGAAACCACGTGATATCTAGAAAAATGCAAATAGATCACTGCCAATCACCCTGGACATAACTCAAATCCAAGAGGATCAAAGGCCGCAACAGAAACCAAGTTACACTGAAATTATAGAAAAAGTAGGAAATACCTTTGAATGCATTGACACAGGAGAGTATTTTCTAAACATAGCACTAGTAGCACAGATAGTGAGTGCAGCAGTTAATCAACGGGACCTTCTGAAATGGAGAAATGTCTATAAGGCAAAGAACAAGGTCAACAAGACAAAACTACATCATACAGAATGGGAAGATCTTCATCAACTCTACATCAAATAGAGGACTAATCCCTAAAATACACAGAGAACTCAAAAATTAGATGTCAACAAATCTAAGAATGCAATTGAAAAATGTGGTACAGAGCTAAGCAGATAATTCTCATCAGAAGAACTCCAATGGCTGAAAGACATTTAAAGAACTCTTCAACATTTTTAGCCTTCACAGAAGTGTAAATCAAAACAATTCTGAGATACCATCCTACACCTCTCAGAATGACTGAGATCAAAAACACAGATGACAACCTATTCTGGAGAGGTTGTAGAACAAGGGGAACGCTACTCTATTTCTGCTGGTAATATAAACTTATACAGCCACTTTGGAAATCAGGATGACAATTCTTTACAAAACTGAAATCAATCTACCAATGATTCAGCAATACCACTCTTGGGCATATATACAAGAAATGCACATTCTTACCCCCAAGAATATTAGCTCAACTCTGTTCATAGTATCATTATTTTTAATAGCCAGAACCTGGAAACAACCTAATTGTGCTCCATTTAAATCATGAATTAAAAATTTTTAGTATATTTACACAGTGGAGTACTACTCAGGAATAAAAAAAAATGACATCTTAAAATTTTCAGGTAAATAAATGGATCCGGAGATTTTTATCCTGAGTGAAGTAACACAGACCCAGAAAAACAGACAGAATATGTACTCAATCATAAGTATTTTAGATGTAATGCAAAGGATAATGAGGCTACAATTCAGACCACCCCCAAGTAGCTAGGCAACAGGACAAAAAGAGAGACGTCCTTAAATCCTCAAAAGGGGAAGTAAAGAAGTTATTAAAAATTGCAATCATATAAGGGGGAAAGGGGAGGTAAAAAGAGAACATGAGAAAAAAGGTTTGTGAGGGGAACAACAGAGTGGGAGAGCAAAGAAGTAGATATCCTGATAGAAGGAGCAATTGTGGAATTAGAGAGAAATCTGGTAAAAGGGAACACCCAAGAACCCACAGGATATGTCCAGCTAGCATGCCAAGTAACAGTGGAGAGGGAGCCTAAACTGACCATACCCTAATATATGGATGATACCTTAATTGCCATTATAGAACTTTCATCCAGAAGCTGATAAAGGGAGATGCAGAGATACATATCTAAACACCAATCTGAGCCTCTGGTCCAGTTGAAGAGAGAAAGGAGAGATTGCATGAGCAAAGGAAACTGGAAGACTATGGGGAGACACATGGACTAGGCAGTCCTGTGCTGTTTGGAGCTCACAGGACTCTAAAAATAACAGCAGATGAATCTTCATGGAAAAGATTTGGACCACCTGAATGTAGATGAGAGTTGAATGGCATGAGCAGTTTCTGGAGCCTCTTGCAATTAAATTAAAGTATATCCTGGGACTATAAAGTGGCTCCTTAAAGCCCATGCCTAGCATAAAAACACCATTCTTAGTCTTAATACATGGGAGAAGGACATGGATTTACCTCAGGATATTCCAAACCAACTTTATTCACCTTGAGCTTCCTTGACTCCTCTGGGGAGTAAATGGGTTTGAGAGGAGAGCCTGGAGGAGGGCTGAGAGAAGTGGCTGGAGAGGGAGAAGTAGGGGGTATAGGAATTTTTTAAAGAAAATAAAAAGAACACCTGGGAGCCTTCCTCTTTCAGCAAACCCCCCATCATCAATGAGAGCTTCTTATCTGGCTCTTAGCCACGAAATATCTCAAGGGAATACATGTCCAGAGTGAGCACAGGGCCATAGGCTTTAGAGAACTGGTATATAGAAAACACAAATATTACTAAAATGTCACAGTATTTTCCATAGAATCAACTTATTTAGAGTGATAGTAGTACTGTTATAATATGGTTATCCAGAAAACCTCAGTTTATATTCAGAATATTTTTTCTCATTAGGAGAGTCCCTAGGATCTAGATTTCAGGGCACAACTCATGCCCCCCCCTCTACCCATGGCTTTCCCAGTTGCAGGCTGTCAAAGAAGACTCCTGTGTGCAGGCCTACCCACAAAAACTCCAACAAACTCTGTAATCTACAAGCCCTACCCCTATGCCAATCCATACTTTCTCCTGTGAACTCAGTGGCTTCCTGAGACCAGAATCTAGCAGCTCCTATTGGACTAAGAAATATCACTTTGGGACACAGAATTCACATCAATTCTGCCCAGAGTGGCTCCCTGTGACACAGGCACAGTCAGCCCATATTGAACATAGAGCAGCTAGCTCCCTGAGACAAATATACCTCTTGCATTGATTCAAGAAAGATATTGGTAGACACCACTACAAGAATACAATCAATATCATAAAGAGCACCACGGGGAGGCATTCTAGAAGTTGAACCATAGCATGCAAAATCTATTGAAAAAAAAAAAATATAGTTTCACCATGCATGATTCTTGGCCTGAGGTACAAGCTTTGTTCAAAATCAGAGGAGATTGAGAAACCATAGAATAAGCTAAGACATATTACTTATGACTTCCATTTTCTGTGTGAGCTCATGCCCATTGGTCTTGTTTCAAAATAAGATCCATTATACTCTTCAGAGTAAAGCATAAATGCCTATTACAAGAGTAATACATGCCTGAAATCATGACTCATTGAATAAAATATTTCTCTTCACTTCCAGCCAGAATAATAGAAAATGATTATACAATGAAAATTTGAAGTAGACAAAACTTTTAACTGTGTCATTATACTACAAGCAATGTTGGAAGTTTCTATCATGAAAGAAACCCCCAATTAAATAAACAGATGCATATATTAAAAGTAAATTTTAAAAAAGCTAGGGCAATAGCTCTTGCTTATGACTAACTAGCACTTACAACTGTAGTTAACTCATTTCTATCCATCCATGTGCTACCCCAAGCCTTGTGACACTTCTCTCTCTGGCATGTTTTGTTTACTCTCTGTCTGGCTAGTGACTCTTTTTTACTCCATACTTCTCCTTCCGAGAACCTTCCTAGTCTGGCTCTCCCACCCAGTCTCTCTTGCCTACAGATAAGCCAGTCAGCTTTTTATTAACCAATGATAGTAATAAATATTTACAGTGTACAAAGACATTTTCTACAGCATTTCCTCATTTTGTCTAATTAAAAAATGCTTAGCTTTTATATGGTCAAATTATATGTAACAAAAATACTTATCAAGTAAGATTTACAGTTACATTATATATATAGTCTATTTGTATTTAGCAAAATTATAGAAAACATTCTATAATTTATCTTATCTTTGTAAGTCTAAGTTTTTATACCTATTTTTTATCATAAATAATAAAACTATAAATGTGTCTACTTTTTTTATAAATCCATCATAGACCCAAGTAGGGTGAGATATCAACTAATGACAAGGACACTTTACTGTCTAGACAGTTACCCATAGGTTCTTTTGTAATGTTGGGATATCCATATTTGGCTAATAGACCTAGTATATCTGAAAGATATTCATTTCTGAGAAACATGAATATTTGAAGGACTCTCTACATTGTCTTGGCAAAGTTTGTGTTTGTATTCACTTTTGTCTGTTTCCTTCTGGTCCAATTTGGACAGCATACTGTCAGTAATTGATGTAGGAAAGTTTGTCTGCCCAGTGACTAGCTTTTGTCACATAAAAGCAAACTCCATAAGGAGTTTCTATAATTCTTACCATCTTCTCCGAAGTAAATTGGAGGTGCCAAGTCCAGATGGTTTTTGCTCTCATGAAAGACTTATGTTACTCAAATATTTAAAATTTCATATTCCATGGGCCTTTGAAATATTTGAAGAGCATCTGTCTATCTAAATATATTTATGTATTACCTTGAAAATATAATCAACATGACTATAATTTTGATTATTATAGATGACTATTAATCTGTATTTCTTAATTATATCTCTTTTTAAAATGAACTGCACAAACACAAGGTGCTAAGCAAAAGTAGATCTGTACATACAGTATGACTAAATTACTTTAAATTTGTATTAATCAAATGAAATCCATAGGAATGTAAAATATAAAAGACTTGTAATTGCTATTCAATTCATAAGTGGATTCATTAATTTATGCCTTAAGCTTGTCATTTTAAAACTTCCTTTTCATTTTAGAAAGTGATCCTGAAATTGATTCTTTATTCAACTTTCCATCCCTGACAATTATCAATAATATCTTGTAACCAATTTCTTCTTCTAATAATAGATATCTATAATTCAATTTTTGGGAGTGTGGGCCTCATTCTCTAGACTAATTCCTATTGATTGGAGGAACCTGGTGATTTTTGGAAGAAACCTTCAGAAAATCTGGATAATCCTTAGGTCCAAGATGGAGTAATTTTTGAGGATGGATCATATCATTCAGCAGCTTTGAAGCTGTTCTATATGCTGTATAACATTTGGTGTCATTGATGTCTGATTACCTGGCTCTAAAATTACATAAACTTTTAAATATAACATCTATAGCAGCATTAATACGTGTACAGACTATGCATTATGTAAATGACAGTCAAAGATATTTTTATGTGTCGGAACAGGTAAAATATACATCAAAAATCTCATGGTTATTCTAGATATATTTATGGTTGCAGTCATGACCTCAGGGGGCTCATTCTCAATCAAGTCTGATAATATTTCATCTTGAATAAATCCAAAGCCTCTTGTGGAAATAAAATCATGACATATTTTCAAAATTAATACATCTTTTGACTTACATTTGGAAGTCAAGATACTTTCCAATATATATGTTGGTTTAATCTAGGAATCTTTCCTGAATTCAAGATCTAGCTTATCTCTTTACCCCCACTCCATCTGATCCTCTTGCTTTGGTCCCTAGCCACCCAACCCAAGCATAAATATATCACTTCTTGGTTCTTCTTCTATACTTAAATTCTCTGGGTCTACTGATATATAATTGATTTTCACTTACTTACCAGCTAAAATCCACTTAAAACTGAATCCATTTCCTATTTCTCTTTCTTTGTTTGGATTACCTCCCTCAGGATTATATTTTTTTAACCTATATTCATTTGCCTATGATTTTCATTGGGTCATTTGTATTTAACAGCAGAGTAATACTACATTGTGAAATATATCAAATTTTCTTTACCCATTATTCTGTTCAGATAAATTTAGATGATTTCTAGCTTCTGGATATTATAAATAAAAGTGCAATTAAGATGATTGTTCAAGTTTTCTAGTGATAGGACTGAACATCCTTTGAGTATATGCATAGCAGTAATATAGCTGGATCTTGAGGTAGATTGATCCTCACTTCCTGAGGAATGGCCATACTGACTTCTATAGTGGCTGTATATGTTTTCACATCCACAGTCAGTGGATAAGTCTTCCCCTTGCTCTGCATCATCAGCATCAGCTGTCACTTGTGCTATTGTTCTTAGTCATTCAGGCAGGTGGAAAAATGGAAGGAATCTCAAGGTTGTTTTGATTTGCATTTCCTCAATGGATATGTGTTGGACATTTTAACTGTTTGTCAGCCATTTAAAAATATAACAGAGAATTATCTATTTAGTGCTATGAAGCAATCCTTTTCTACACTATAATATGTGTTATTCAGTATGGTTTATAAAAAGAGAGAGCTTGATAGCTGGAAGAAAGAAAGGCAGGAGAGCCTACTGAGAATAATGTAATGAGGGTGATATCAGAAGAGATGCCAGCCAATCACTCAGGATACAAAACACACCAGACGACAGATAAGTACACAAGCCACAACTACATGACAATATATAGATTAATAGAAATGGGTTAATTTATATGTAATAGTTACCTAGAAATAAGGCTGAGAGCTTGCCTTATTTATAAGTAATATTAAGCCTCTTATTGATAATTTAGAAATAGGTCTTGGGACAGGAAAACTCTCCTTACACATGGTTTTCAACATGTGACTTAAATTTCAAAGTGAAACCTACTAAAGCTTCAAAATGGATACGAGGCACGTAAGAACAAAGTCAATCGAAGTTTTTTGGTAGCTGCCTTAACTCTGGTAGGTTGTTTCTTGGTGGTGATCAGAGACAAAGCTCATTTAAGAGATAGCTTCCTGGCTCAGTGCTAGTGGCAAAAATAGGATTTTTTTAAAGAGGTATAACTACTAAATATCTATACGTTGTTTATGAGCAACCAGCAATATGCTACTTAGTGGCAGCATGGACCTAGAAACTTTCTGAAGATGAAGAGGTAAACAGTGATCCCAGAGCTGACAATAAAAGTGCCTTCACAATGAGAAAAGACTGTGAGAGAAAAAAGGAAGAGAAGCCAGCACTGGCATTACATGATCAAAGTGACACAGTGGTGTTTTTTTGTTATTGTTATTGTTTGTTTGGTTTTGCTTTAATGCAGACAGAAAATGTCACAGATAGATACACAGTAAGGACAGATTCAGACAAAAAAGATCCTCTAAATTGGCCCTAGTGTGTTTACAAAATATGTGTAGGGTTGGGAGAGGAATAATATACATAAATATAATTTTAATTTTTAATTTAATATGATATATAATCTTAAATTAAAAATATAGTTTTAAAATAAATTTCTTAAAAAGCAAATAGAGTAATAGAAAAATCTGAGCGGTGGGATCTCAACTAGCATTTAATTCTTCAGCATTGTTTTTATAGCTATTCTGGTTTTTTTATTATTCCTATGAAGATGGAAATTACCCTTTCAAGGTCCGAAAAGAATTGTTTTTTTAACTTTGGACAATGACTGCAATGCCGCTTTAGATTGCTTGTATCAGGATGGCCATTTTTACTATATTAATACTCCTGACCCATGAACATGGGTGAATATGCTATCTTCTGATGTCATCTTCAATTTCTTTCTTCAAAGTTTTAAATTGTTATTATGCAAGGCTTTAACCTCCTGGGATAGGGTTATTTTAAGATACATTATAACATTTAAGAGTATTTTCAAATATGTTCTTGTCTTAGATTCTTTATTGGTCCATTTTTATGTGTATATGAGAGGGCTAATTATTTTTGTGAGTTAACTTTGTCCCCAGCTACTTTGGTGAAATTGTTTATCAGCTGTTTATAGCTGTTCTCTGGTAGAATTATTAAGATCACTTTTGTGTCTATTGTATCATTCAAGTAATGATCCTTTATATCCTTTATTTCTAATTTGTAGCCCTTTAATGTCTTTCATATTGTTGTAACTAAGAAGTGAAGCTCTATGTTGAATAAGAAAGGAAAGAATGACAACATTGCCTTTTTCTGGAATTTCTCACTTCACTTAATTCAATGTTGGTCATAGGTTTGATATAAACTGCCTTTATCATGTTTGGGTACATATTAACTATCCATCATATATCCAAGATATTTAACATGAAGGAGTATTCAAATTGTCAAAGAACTTTTTTCTTCACTCAGTTTTCATTCAACTGAAGGGTTATTTAGCTCCCAAAAATTGAATTAGAAAGCATTTTCTTGTTTCTACTGTGGTTGATAACCAGCATTAATCCATAGTTGCCTGAGAATGCATGGAGTCATTTTAATATTTTTGTACCTGTTGAGACTTGCCTTGCATCAGAATATGTGAGCAAGTTCCATGATATTCAAAGAAGAGGAATATTCCATTATGTTTGAGTGAAATGTTCTGTAAATATCTGTAAAATCCATTTGATATATGAGGTCTGTTCACTCCAGTGGTTCTCTATCTTGCACAAATTTTGTTTAGTGTTTAACAAAGTCCAGAACCGGATATTGGGGAAAAGCTGAAATCTCTGAAAAGGGGGGGGGGAACCACAACCAATTCACATCCAGCCAACTCCTCAGGATAAATAGTATAGGTCTTATCTCTATGAGTCCTCAGTGTTGCACAAAAGAATGAGACTCAAGGATAGATCTCTGAAGAAGTTGGAGATACTAGAGGGAATAAACACCACAGTCAAATCTTACCCAGCTGTCTTCTAGCTTCCTCAGCATCGATTCCCTTGGAATGGCTTTCTCTGTGTTTGAATCCAGATTTAAGTATTCTTTCAGTAATTAAGAATTTGGGAGCCTGGAATTCCTTCTATAATCTGAAGTGACCTTGACTCAGTTAGGATTAAGGGCATAGGTCACCATTCCTAGGATTCTCCCTGTGCTGGGATTAAAGGTTTGAATCACCACTCTGATTTTCTTAGACTGACTGTGGTTAGAGCTCTGGGATTTCTGGAGCTTTTACTAATCCCCCACATAGACTGTGGGTAGATTCCCTCTAATAGCTCCAAAACTTCTGAAACTTTATTAAATTCCAACACCTCAGACTATCTGGGATGGCAAAAGGAAATAATTTATGCTTTTTCTTTCTTTTCTTCCCTTCCCCATCCAGCTATTTCAATTTCTGGATCAATTTTTTTTAGTGCTATTATTAAAGGTGGGTGTCATCACTGCCTGGCTCTGTTTGGCCATGAATTCATATAAATCAAGAGAATCTCTGCCTCCTAGAGATGGGATTAAAGGCAGGATCACCACTCTCTGACCTTCATAGCTTAACTCTATGGGTGCCTCATATCTCTGATATTTCAGACTATCTTTGTAGGACCTCTCTATTTGTGAGACTGTGGTATTAATGTCTCCCACTATTAGTATTTGATGGTCAATGTGTCATTTACATTTTAGTCCTTTTCTTTTACAAACTTAAATGATTTTGTGTTTGGTGCTATGTTGGCTTAAAAGAAAATTGCCCCCCCACCAAGGGAGTGGTGTACTAATATGTCTGATCTTGCTGGAGTAGACTTGGTTTTGTTAAGAAACTGTGTCACTATGGCATACTTGCTAAGAATTGAAATATCTATCATCTTGGTGAGTTTCCTTTGATGGATATATTATTATTATGTGGTGAGGGGATTTTCTTTTCTGTTTAAATATATTAGTTTTTGATATGCTTTTTTATTTACCATTACAAACATATCCTGCTTTGGCTTAAAAAAATGTTATTCATGTTATTCTACACTTTTTGTTGGAAATATGTTCTGAGCTTTTGAGTTAGGTTTCTTTTCCTTACTTTTGACCAATTAGATTTAGGTTTTTTTTCATTTCATAATATCCCAGATAGCCGGCCCCTTCCTAATTTGTCTTAGGAGTGTTTTAGGTTTAAGTATCTTGTTGAACAATGTTTTCATTTCCTCTAATATAGCTTCAATGCCTCAGGATCTCTTTTCTGTCTTTTGCATTCCATTAGTAAAGCTTGCTTCTGTAATTTCTGTTGATCCTATAAATGTCTCTTTTTCTGAACTTACTCCATTTTGTTTTCTTTATTGATTTTATTTACATTTTCAGGTCTTGAAGTTTTACTTATTCCTTTCTACTGTTTGTAATTTCTTGAATTTTTTTAAAGAGTTTTTCTTGTGCCAATCAAAATTGTATTTGTGTTTTCCTGAATTTCTTTAAGTGATGTATTTACCTCATACTCTTTTTGTTTCCCTGAATTTCTTTAAATTGTTTATTATTTCTTTTTAATATAAATTTATAATCACCTTGGGAAGGGTTAAGGTCCCTTGTGTTGGATGATTCAGGGCCTACTGCTGCTGTATAGCTAGATTATAGTGGACTCATATGGTCTTGTCTATGTATGTTCTAATATGTCTTATTTATCTAATTATTTTCTAATATATCTCACATCTCTAATATGCTTAATTATGTTATTATATGTGTAGTTATATTTTTATGCTGGCATTTAGGCATCTGAGTTGGAGATGATTATAGGTTTATATACTACTTTCTGGATTTATCATCTTTGGTGGGTATTCCTTGATTGGGGTTTCCAATCTAAATTTTCAGAGTGCATTGGTTGTGTGAAGTTGCTCTGGCTACTTTGCTCAGCTTGTTTTTTCACAGAGAACTTGAATTAGCAAAGGTGACTGCTTTGCTTACTATTGTTTCTTTGTCCTTCTTAGCTGGTATATTCTCAATGAATGTCTTCTGGTGTTGGAGGTGAGAATAATGGGATGAGCTTAGACAAAGAAGTTTGGGTAGGAAGATCTTTGTGATTCACTGAGATGGGGCAAGTGATGAAAGGGGACATCAGCAGTTTTTCTGCTACAGAACAGGGGATGAAACTAGATTATTGAATCTCAAGAGTAGAAGGAAAGATCTAGGTCCAACTTTGTACTACTTGTTACCCTGGAGTGAAAAGCCCTTGGACTAGCAGGGAGTAACAAGTGGAGCTGTGGGCTGTGGCTACAAGTTCTATGTAGAGTATAGTTATGAGCCACTACATATGAGAGACATCAAGTATTTTAAGGAGACAACATCATAGCATGGTATACACTCAACCTATGTAAAGCAGCTTCTAAATTCATGGTTAGCAAAATCCGGATCTTACCAATTGATTGGATGCAGCTAATGGCTGCTGTCTTGGACCAAAGTTAGAATTTGCAGTGGAGAAGCTGGTTTAGGGAGGAAGCTAGGACCTTAGAACAACAAGGAAAAATTAGGGGTTTCTTTGCTTCTCAGGACCAAATCCTTGGTGAAGGCATGTTTGCTGATGTGAAGGCTCAAACTACTTATGATGAGCATAATTTATTACTATGCCGTACTGCTGCATTGAAGGCTTGGGAAAAGATTTTGGACCTGGGTCAAAAAATTGAGCCTTATACTAAGGTCAAAAAGGCTTAAAAGAATCTCATACCGACTTTCTACAGAGGCTTACCATCACTGTACATAGAGCAGTATCAGATCCAGAAGTTATGAAGCAGTTAATACTTTCTCTGGCCTTTGATCATGCTAATCTAGAATGTAAAAGAATGCTCATGCCTTTAAAGATCAGATCTGCACCAATAGAAGAATGGATTCAGTACACAATCAATGCTGAATCTCTCCATTGCAATGAGGAGAATTGGGTAGGCCAAGCCCTTGCTAATGATAGGGTGAGGAACCAAGGCATCACTTGTTTCAACTGTGGTAAGCAAGGCCATATAAGATGGAATTGTACCCAAGGTACTCTTGGAAATAATACCCATTTTAGGTTTGACTCCAACAGAAGGCCATTGCCTTCTGGGTTATGCAGAAGGTGTGGCAAAGGATGACATTGGACCAATGAATGTAGATCTACCAGGGACAAAGAAGGCAACCCTTTACCATCGGGAAATGCCTTTCGGGGCTTCGTTTAGAAAGCCCCCATAAAACAGACTCCAAAATCAAGGAAAGTAAGATCACATCCAGTCACAGTGGAACACCAGCATTCTCAGGATGAGTAGGGCATCCAATGCTTGATCTAGAAGATCTTACAGCATTAGATAATACAATAAATTCAAAAGAGAAATCAGAAGTTCCAAGAAGAATCACAAAACAAATATTTTGGCAGACTTCAATAAATAAAAAAAGACCAAAATTAAAAATACGGGTAGATAATATTTATATCCAGGGCTTAGTCCACATGGGGGCTGATGTTTCGATCATCACCCTAAAATCATAGCATCCAAGATGGCCTTTACAGGCAGTCTATATTCAATTTCTAGGTATTGGAACAATATCTCGGGTAAAACAGAGCATGAGATTGCTCAAATGCATAGGACCAGAAGGACAGAAAGGACAGTTGAAGCCATATACAGCTGATATAGAGGTGAATCTGTGGGGGCGTGACCTTCTACTGCAATGGAATACCCAGATTAAAATCCCTCTCGGTTCTGATAACAACCACAGACTCAGTTATGATTCCAAAAGTGATGCTTTAAGGTGCTATGAAGAAAATTCACCAGTCGTTCAGGTTGTACAAAAGAATTGCCCAATAACCACAGAACCTAAAAGGACACTCATAACACTGCCTTTGAAATGGTTAAGAGAAAAACCTATTTGGGCTCAACAATGGCCTTTGATGAGAGAAAAACTTCAGGCTTTGGAACTGTTGGTACAAGAGCAGTCACAGGCTCAGCATATCGAAGAATCAACCAGTCCATGGAATTCTCCTGTTTTTGTTATCAAGAAAAAAATCTGGAAAATGGAGGATGGTGACGGATCTAAGAGCAATTAATAGTGATTCAACCTATGGGCTCTTTACAATCTGGTATTCCTCTGCCTTCTCTGTTACCTAAGGGATGGCCTATTATGGTTACTGATTTGAAGGGTTGTTTCTTACCATACTTCTACAGGAACAGGACAAAGAGAAATTTGCTTTTACAGTGTCTACACTTACTAATTCATGTCCAGTTAAGAGGTACCAATGGAAGATATTCACCAAGGAATGTTGAATAGTTCCACCTTATGCCAATATTTTGTACAACAACCACTAGAAATACTGCACAAGCGCTTCCCACAATCTATGATTTAACATTATATGGATGATATTTTGTTGGCAGACCCAAACCCAAAAACAACATTGTTTGAAGAATTAAAGAAAATACTGCATGGTTGGGAACTACAAATTACTCCAGAGAAAGTACAGAAGGGAGAGTCTATCATTTATTTGGGATATAGAATAAGTTTACAAAAAATTAAGCCACAAAAGGTGAAATTGAATAGAGATAAACTGAGGACTCTTAACGATTTTCAAAAGCTACTCGGGGATAGTGCTCATCTACGGCCCATTATTGATATAAAAAATTATGAACTAGTTAATCTGTTCAAAACTTTAGATGGTGAAAAGGATGTAAATAGTCCAAGAGAATTCTCCAATGAAGCCAAAAAAGAATTAGAGTTGGTGGAAAAGAACCTTCGAGAAGCACATGTGGATCCTGTGGATCGAGACCTAGATTGCATACTGGTTATTTTACCCTCTAGACAATCTCCAATGGGAATCTTAATGCAAAGAGAAAACATTATATTAGAATGAATATTTCTACCACATAGGCCAAGCAAGAGGATGAAAACTTATATTGAAAAAATTTCTGATCTGATTTTTAAAGGTAAATTCACCCTTCACCAATTGACTGGAAACGACCCTGCAGAAATTGTGTGCCCTTGACTAATGAAGAAATTGATCGATTATGGGCAGACAGTGAACCCTGGCAAAAGGCTTGTAGTGAATTTTTAGGAGAGATTAATAAATATCCTCTAAGCAAGAGAATTCAATTTATAAAGGAAACTAATTGAATCTTTCTTCATGTGGTACAGCATAAACCCATTTCTGGAGCTCCTACATTTTATACTGATGCGAACAACTTAGAGAAGGCTGACTACAAATCAGAAAAATAAATTAAAGTGGCACAGAGCCCTTATAACTCTGTTAAGAAGTCAGAACTATATGCAATTATTATGGTGTTGTTGGATTTCACAGAGCCTCTCAATGTAATTAGTGACTCTCAGTATGCAGAAAGGGTTGTTTTACATATTGAAACTGCTGACTTCATTCCTGATGATACAGACTTGACCTTACTGTTCATAAACAACAAGATATTGTCAGAGATAGGATACATCCTATGAACATAACACATATCAGGGCACACACGGGTCTCCCAGGCCCTCTAGCCCAGGGTAATGATGAAATTGATCAGTTGCTGATCAAAAACGTGCTAGAGGCCACAGAATTTCATGAGAAACATCATGTTAATAGCAAAGGAGTAAAGAAGAATTTTTCCATCACTTGGCATCAAGCAAAAGAAATACTAAGGAATTGTAACACTTGCTCTTACTATAACCAACCATCTTTACCTGCAGGAAGTAATCCTAAGGGTACACAGAGAAATGAAATCTGACAAATGGGTGTGTTTCACTTCCCAGAATTCTGAACAATGAAATATACGTATCATACTATCAATACTTACTCTGAAATGAGGTGAGCTACTGCCCTAGCTTTGAAAATGCTGATGCTGTACTTATTCTCCTTTTGGAAGCCATGGCCATAATGGGAATTCCCACTCAAATGAAGCCTGACAATGCTCCAGCTTACATTTCCCAAAAAAATGAAGCTGATTTTTGGACATTATAATATAAAGCAATTACAGGGAAACCACAAAATCCTACAAGACAGGCATTGTAGAGAGATCTCACTGCACTTTTAAAGAGATACTTTATAAACAGAAGACAGAAATGGGAAAACCCAGGGAGAGATTGCACAGTGCCTTATTGACTTTGAATTTCCTTAATGCTGATGAAAAGGGAACATCAGCTGCTGAGAGACATTGTGTAATAGGGAAATCTTCCAACATAAATCAACCCATCTATTTCATGGAAACCGGGATATGTGCTTTGATGGGGTAGGGATTTTGCTTTTGTTTCAACAGGAAAAGAAAAGATAAGAGTACCAACAAAATTAATAAAGCTCCACTTGAATAGGAGTTCCTTCCTGAGTAGGAGAAGTAATTGTGTATCCCTGATATGACAAATAGATACATGGTACAGAAAACACATTTAACAAACCTGGGTCAGGGTCTCAATTTTGTCTTTACAGGAAAATGGATACAACTGTTTTTGAGGCATTGAATAGACATTGAATAATTAATCTCCTGCAATTGAAGAGTGATCAAAGATAAAGGAATGTAATCAACAGACTATGACACCAACTGGTACACATAAGCACTACTGGGTAATCTCTCAATTCTTACTGCTTTGCATCTACACCTCAAAAAAATCTGTGGGCCTAATTTGACTATTAATTGGGCTGGACTTGGATTGGGAGCAAGTGGCTTTCTCCCTCTCTAAGCCCAAGCATATTGGTAAAGAAAATGTGAGAAATTCTCTCTCATATCAGAAGAACCACATGGTGTGAGACAAAAGACAGAATGCTTAGGGACAAATATTATTGTGACTTCATCTTAAAGCTTGTTTCTCTCTGTATCTGTACCTTCCAAACATCCTGTCTGCGTACAATCTTCTGAAGTCATAAAAGATATGAATATCTTCTTTGAGTATCAACAATGCTTAAGTTTTCCATTGTAAATAACGTTTCCTCCTATCAGCTATCTACAAAGAATCTGGAACCGAGATGGGGCCCCACCACAACAACTCCTTTATTCCAAATACTTAAACAAGAATAAGAGGGAGAATATGAGAGAGAGAAAGAGACAGACAGACAGACAGACAGACAGACAGACAGAGGCAAAATAGAAAAATCAAGAACCACGTGCGCACCAATCAATGATTGTTTTTAGAAAATAGATTATTCAAAAATGGTTGCAAGATAGCTCTCTATGATTATTCTTCAGATCATAATTCTAATTAGAATTCCAGATGGAGTTAACCACTATTCTGTGAATGGTTATAAATGTATATAGTCAGTCCATTAGGATCTAATCATTGTTTTAGTTTTACAGGATCCCAGAGAGATGCCATTGCCCTTAAGTCAGCAGGAAGCAACCTTATGAAAGACTACACCCCCTTTCCTAATAGGTTTTGTGCTCTGAGGGTTATGGGTAATTATTATTCTGATATATTAGATATAAGTTGAAATTGGGATGAGGACAGAACAATAATATAGCCTCAAGGATCTCTTTTGAAGAAGAGAAAGGGGAATAGATATGATAGATAAAGGTATATTGTTCTACCTACCTATAAACAATTTTTAGCTGAATATATGGGCTAAGCTAAAGACAATTTGTAATGGCATAGATATTTCTATATTGATACAAATGTAAAATCATTTTATATGTTTGATTAAGACAATGTGTACATTGGTACAAAGTTAAATCTGAAATTGCCTTATATAACCAAAGCAACTTCTACATCAATATAAAACTGAATCTGTAACTGTTATGTAAAATTGAATCTGTAACTATTATATTTTATATATGCTTCCAACTTTTTAAAAAATATTTGTACATTATTGTACATTATTGTTCATTATCGTCATGTCTAATTATTACCTCCATTTAGCTATACTAGAGATGATGTATGATTGCATTAGTTATGATATAGGCACAAGATGTTTTATATAAATCTGTTTTGATGAAATATATGTATATACATGTCTAAATACTGTTACCACTTTACATTGTATATATACCTCTGGCTAATGTTTGATAGTCATACTAAAAGTCACTGCTCAGAGATTATACACCCCTATATAGGTAATCTAATTTTATAGTACAGGTTTTAATCCTTAGGACAATAAAAACTACAGTCAACATTATTTAAGTTGCCATGTCATAGTTATCTCAGATACAAATTAAAATATCATAGATAGACAAGAGTCTTCAACTATTTCTTAGACCCAGAGAATATGGCATTTAACATTTATTATTTGGAATTCGGCCACGAGAGACACGATGACTCCTGGTGTCACTATTCCTTTCCCGAGACGGTGTTGAGCATCAAGGACATTCCTTTGGAGTTTGTCCTTTTGGCCAAGAATGGCCAGTTGGCTAAAGAACTGCCCTTACCTTGATTGCTGACAGTACACACATAATGTCCAAGCTGGATGAACAAGATGACGGATGGAGACTGACGAAACCTGTAGGGAAAGGATAAGACAGTCCCTCCAAAAATTCCCTGCTTGTGAAAAGATCTGTCAGATACCATAGGCCTGTAGCCAATATGATGGATGCTCCAATGGCCAACAAAACCAGAGGTGATTGTCCATGTAGCTGTATTGCTGTCCTCTCCCAAATTTTGGAAGCTACTACTTGCATGTGCTTCTGACTTTCAAGTGATACATTTTCATTCCCAGGTCTTAAAGGGGTTGAAGAATAGGTATTTAAGATTACTGCCCTATTATCCCTTAGTGAGGAACATTAAGATGTTGGATTTTCAGTTTTCCAGATCAATATTTTTGAAGTGATTTATACACCATAACATCTACCAATATTCTAGAAATATATGATGTAGTTTATATGTGTTAGGTTTTAGCTGTAGTTTGTGCCTTATCCTCTCCTAGATACTACCTCATAATGATTCTTATTGTACATAGTCTTAGTTTAGAACCTTCTTAGTTAGACAAAAGAGGGAGATGTGGTGAGATTCAGGTGTCAGCTGATAAGGTCTGAAGACACCTATCCAGGATCACAGGCTCCAGAAGGGGGAGTGGCCAATGCCATTCATAAGAGGCTGCTGGGATCTTGGAAGGCCCTGTTTCCTGGTTCCAGACTGCTGGAGAGACCGGTTCGGCATCCATCAGCATCCATCGTCCACTGCATGGATAATCCAGTCTATCAAGAGTCCACCTTAGCTGTATCCTGTATCATGAGTGTTGGCATATATTTTAATAAATATTAAGTTTCTATTGGTGTATTTAAGAGAATTTCTGTCGACATTTCTCCTTTGCTTTATGCCCCCAAGCTTCACATACAGCCATCCTACCTTTCTTTAATTCATAGCACATTTTAAACTTGATTGTTGTTATATTCATATTGGTAGTTAACAAAATCCACCCACATAACAGAGCCAGATGCTTTTCCATCTCCCACTTTCTTCAATAGTTGTCTTCACTAAGGTCTGATGTGAATTGTCATCTGTGAAGGACAATATGACACATTTACATTATCACCACTGTCACATAATTTCCCTATGGTCATGCTCCATACCCTACTGCATAACACTTGGAAACATATCTGACTCTCTCACACTTTCTATACCTCCTCAGAGGCAGCCTTTTGCATTTACCTCCTCCCCAATAAATCTTTTGCATGATGTCTTTGGCATGGTGTAATATGTGCCATTTCTTTGTCTTCCAATTGTCAGAATACTCTTTCCCTTTCTTACATACCCTTACATAGGTGCAGGGTCTTGGACTGAATTTCCTGGTGTTTGTGATTCTCTCTGGAATCTAAGCCACACTGAGACCTCATCTATCATCTCTACCCACAGGCAATGATAGTAGAGTGAAGGGACAGGGTCAGCAAAGGCTGCTATAAGTGCTATGCTATAGAACTGAGCATGAGACTGGGAAGATTGTATCTAAGGAGCAGATGGATCCTTTTCTGGCTTACTGCCAATTAATTAGTAAGTTGCCTGTTTGACCAGTGTAAACATTTAGCTGAGTATGAAAAATTAGTCTTTGGCTTTTACTAGCCCTTTGGTACTCTTAGAGGCATAGGCACCCCATGTGTTTGTCCTTTAGGCTACTCTTGACCCTCTTTCATAACTCAACTTCTGACCCTTCCCTTGGTGAGGTTTCACTTTTAGCTCCATTATTACATTAGCAGTGGTGGGAACCCAGAAACCAGGACTTTTAATAGTTATCAGGTTTTTAAGTTTTTTCTCTAATAGTAACGCCGATGGTAATGTTGTTCAATTGTTATTACTCTCTTATTTTATTTTAAAGCACCTATAATTGTAGTAAGATTTTAGTAATACTGAAAGCAAAATATTTTTGGTGAGATTTTGAATAAGAAACCAAAGCTAATATTATAAGTAAATAGCATTCAGATTTCAGGCCTACTAGACACTAAAGCTGAACAAAATCTTAAAATTCTAACTGGCCTTCACAAAGTCTCCACTCAATTTGTGGGCATTGGGACCTTAACCCAAGTAGAACTAAGTGTAGAGTATATTAAATGTATAGAGCTGAAAGGGTAGGAAGAAATAGTAAAACCATATGTGGCTGAGATGGCCATGAAATTATGGAGAAATTTGTTACAACAATAGGATTTATTTATATAAATCAAATTTATATTCCTCAAATTTTCAAGAAACGATGTTTAAAACAGGATATTTTGGTGGGTGTGTGGGAAATTACAAAGGATAGTCACAGGCTTTGAAGGTCATACAAAAGCAAGTTAGGACAGGAATTAATTACCCAAAATTGGAGCCAGGCCTACTGCGGGTAGAGTAGTGGCCCTTTAACTAAAGAGAAACTACAGGCACTTCAACAATTAATGAAAGAACATTTAGACACTAAGCACATGGAGGAAACTACTAGTCCTTGAAATTCTCCTATGCTTATAATAAAATAAAAGAAATCTGGAAAGTGGAGAATGTTAACTGATCTAAGAGTGATAAATAAGATAATTTTACTATGTGACTTTTACAGGCTTGAATACCTTTAACTTTCTTATTACCTAAAGATTGGCTTATTATAGTGATTGATTAGCAAGATTGTTTCTTGCAAGATTCTTTAAAAACAGGACAGCAGTTTTTTTTCTTTTATATTTTCCACTTATAATAATGCTCAACCTGCAAGACACTATCATTGGAATGTTGAAGAACAGTCAGCTTTACATTTGATCATATCCCATCCAGCTTAAGAGCATTAGGTACTAGATGCATATTCAAAATAAATGGCTTTGGAGTAATCTCTGTACCTTGCCACACATCAATATTCTAAATGTTAATATATGTTTTGTGTTTGTTGTTCTTATAGTTGTAGTTTTATTTTGTTTGTCTTTGCTTGTATTTTCTCTACTAGACATTGCTTGATAATTGAAAAGGCAAATGCCTTTCACCCTATTAAAGCATGGGGATATGGAGATAAACATTAGATGATAAATGTATTCTATTTTTTAGACTAAATCAAAGTCATTATTTTATGACATGTGTACCATTACTTTACTCTTACTAAAGGGACCAATACAATGGCATCCTAATAATTACAGCATCATGTGTGAATGCTGTGCCCTTCATACCTGTCTTAATTCTATTATGTCTTTAAATGTAACCTTGGAAAATTTGTACATTCTTAGAGCAAGGTGAACTATCTAGATATCATTGAAGTTGTTGAGGTTATGACAAGACTCTTCTGTGAGGATTCTAATACAGAAGTTCACTGGTAGAAAATTAAAAAGGAATTGCTGAATTATTAAACTAGTTGTTAGGAGTTTTAATGCAGCATGAAGCTGGCATTCACTCAGTCATCCAGGTATGCATGCATGCCATGGCATGTACTTTTATTTACACTGACAACAGAGCATGTCACCCATATGCATAATTAATGTAATTCGTATGCACAAATGGGCATGAGTAATAAACTCCAATGTATGTGTTCTTATAAGCCAAATTATGGCTTTGCATGATCTCTTTCCCTGCACATTTTCTCACAGGCTTGAATCATGTCTTGTCTTTCCTGTTTAATAAAATCTAGTGTGGGTTACTGGTATTATTTGTTATCCATTCTGACATTTGTTAACAACAGTGATTTATAAAATTATTGCATTGCTGTGACTGCTAAAACAACTGGAGTTAAACTTCATGGAGATATTCAAGCTTCTGAGTTCATTGGAGAATGGCATGGTCACTCTAGCAAACTTTGGACTAAACTAAATAGGATAAATACTGAGATAGTTAGCTGATCCAAGAAAAATCATTATATTGTTAGGAGATTAGTTAGAAATAGTAAAGAAGAAGAAAAGAAATACAATAGGACTGGAATGTTTCTTCTTATCATATTATACTTTTAATGATTAATAAACACAAATATGATTGGGAAAATGGTAAGATACATTTTATGGGTCACTCTAATTCTCAAATGATTTATAGTTTGTGATGAGAAATTAAGAAATATTTGCAAAAAGATTAGATGATGTGACAGGAATAGAAAGTCTTTCTAATATTGTAGCCTTATTTAACTCTGTAAATCACTTCAAAAAACTTATTGTTTTAGCATGTGTTTTTCTTGTTCTAGCGACAGTAACCTTGCTGGTTTTAAAATGTGTTTTGATTTACTTACATTAGATTTTAAAACAGAAAGATAGCAGAAAAGCTTTGTACTCTATGAGGCTGCACACCCTCAAAAATAATTAATTGTAATGTACAAGAAAGATGGATCTGTTAGGAGAATTCCCGCTGTGCCACAAGGTTCTGGCTCCAAAGTGCAGCACCTAGCCTTAATACATTTTTCTTTCTCAGATAGCTTTTGTTTCTCTTCATGTCCTCTACTTGATTCTTATCTGAGAACTTCCCAAGGGTACAGGTCTGTGCAAAACTTGTTTGGGGAAAGTTCTAGCATACTGAGATATTCCTTGATCTACTATTTGCATTTGGAATTGTCCCTTTGGAGGCCCAATCATGTTGTTTTGAGGACGTGGAAATCAATTTGCTCAAGTGTAATTTTGTAGAATAATAAAAATGCCCTGTGCTAAGGGAATGGTAAGACTCCAAGAGAAGCCCGAGTCTTCATGAAGATGAAAGGCTAAACATATTCAGAAAGTCCACTTTCTTCTATTCTTGTGGAACTGCTTTAAACTTACACCAGAGAAACAAGAAAGATGATGACCCACCGAATACCTGGCCTTCCTTGGTCTTCTCTGATTTATGAAGATACCCTCCACTTCAGGCTTAGGACTTTCCTCTCTTCCTTAACCCATAAAATGGTGTCCTCCCTAACTTTTGGATCCCACTCGGGATGCCTCTTAGAAAACTTCTATACTTTCTATCTGGCACCTGACCTGAAGATCTTCAAAATACTTGGTAGTACAACCAAATTTAGACTCAATATCCCTTAGATAATTAATCCAAATATAGGTGCCTAGTGGCACTCTAGATCCCAATATTTTTCAGAACATTTACAAATACTGCAAGGGATCAGAGGGTGTGAGATGGAAAGAGGTTTCCTACTCCCTATATTTCTTTTCTCTGTTTTAAGCCTTATACACTTTATCTGTCTTCACACACACATTGTGTAAATGTTCTGTCTTTAAGATATCACTGATGGATCCTCGACTTTGTTGATGAACACAGCTGGAACTACAGGAGGGGAGGAAAATAAAGTAGGGCAGTTGCTGCTTGCATTAACATGGAACACAGACCTCCCTAACTTTTGAGACATGCCGCGGACCAGCCCTCCTGGGGCACCAAGACCGAGGGAGAACACGGGTCGAAGGAGAGGAGGATGGGATTCGGTGAGTAAATGACAGACAGACACACTCAGAGGGTTGAGTTAATGCTGCTGCAACTTTACTGACTTTTTCAGGTGCTTATATACAGAAAGCAAAAGGGAACTTGGCAAGGCATTTAACCACGACATTTATGAGAACAGAACAATATGAGACATGTGCCATACATTGAATCTATTGTGAGTACTCTTTGTGGGCAGCTGTAAACAAGCATTTGCTGGCTTGTGGTTAGGGGTAGGTGAGGCATGGTTAATGATTTTTAAGAGAATGATTACAACTACTTATTAATCTTCCATGGGCATGGGCTGTGTCTTTTTGAGAAGTTTTTTTGTATGTCCATTTTTCTT
Source organism: Phyllotis vaccarum (assembly GCA_033318265.1). Taxonomy (NCBI): domain Eukaryota; kingdom Metazoa; phylum Chordata; class Mammalia; order Rodentia; family Cricetidae; genus Phyllotis; species Phyllotis vaccarum. The sequence continues at coordinate 21,809,220 of JARWLC010000004.1, read as the reverse complement.
CTCATAGCCGAATGAACAGTGAGGGCATGACCCCAAAAGGCGTTTGAAAAAAGGGGGCTAACTAGTTTGTCCATTTTTGAGTTAAGCAGACACCAGGGTTTTTGCATACACTTTGATCTTTTAGAAAAAAGGGAAGTGAGTAATAATTTCTTTTTGTCTTTTGTACACTATTCACCTGTTGCCATGTTCATCATAAACTCTGTTACATTGAGTTGCTCTTAAGAATAGTCTCATTAATTTTTGTCCTAGGTGCTGTCTACTGTTTGCCATTAATCTTATAGTGTACATATCCCCCTGGGAGAGCCCTGGAGAGAATTCTTGTTATTGCTTGTTTTTCTGAGTTACTGTGTTGTTTATGAGAATTTCTTACCAGTTGTTCTATTTCCACTAAGTCATTGGTTTCTTAGGAACCTTTTTAATTGTCTGAAATAAAGGAGGAGGTGCTTCCTCCTGTTTCTCATCATTGACTGTGTTAGTTTTATTCCTGGCATTATAAATGGGTACATTTAGTCTCTGGTATAATACAATTAGCAGGAGCAAAGCAAATAAGAAAAAGATTAAGAAAAAATAGACTAGGTGCATTGTGGCTGAGAACGGGGTGACGAGGTCATTACACAGGTGCTGTATCAAGGAACTGGGGAACCATTCACTCCAAGAAGCTCTGGCTCACCAACATCCCACCATGAGGGCCACCTGATAGGCATTGCAGCTTACACTAGAGGCATGGTGGATGCAGCAGAGACAGTCTCATCCTTCATACAATATCTTCTGTCTATAGCCAAGGCTCAAGAATTTTCCATTTCTAAGCTTTCTCCGTGCCTCTTCCAGAACCCTCAAATACTCTTCCCATTTAATCTGATAATTTTGATTGACCAAGCTTCCTCTTTAAGCAGGCAGTTGCTCTTCCCTCTACCACATCTCCTTACCACACTTTTCTCACATGATTCCAGGCTGTGTTTACTCTGTACTCTACAAAATATTCTTGGCCCTGGCTCTGTTCTCCTTTTAATCTACAATAACCTTTATCTTCTACCATACCTAAGAGCAATCATATCATTTCTTTTACTTACTAATTTTGTTATTTATTTATTTATTTGGTACAAAAACTTTGGTATACAATACATTGATTCCCTTCCAAATGAAGTCCTCCATTCAGATCAAGCTGCTAATCTGTCCCCCTAAGGTTTGGAAAGATCATTTGTTTCAGCTGAAATCTGCTACACACAATATTTGATTCCAAATACTAGCATTCTACTCCCCAGATTCTTTCTATCCTCCCTCTTTTGCTTCTTACCATCTGTCTTTCTTTTAAGTGTCTAAGTTCTAGGTGAAGTAAGTTATACAGAAAAATGATAAAATTATCCTTTCCTTGCTGTGCTATTGTTACCCTAAAACTTTAAAATTTTAGTGTTTTAGCCAATGGAATTCTGGCAAGATATTAATCTATCTTTGGTAAAAACTATAGTCATCATAATCATAAGCACAAGATTATAAATTTCTTTAGATTTTTTTTTCTAAGTATAGCCTTAAACATGTTTCCTGCAGTGATAAAATCATCTCTGCCCTATTTATATATCAAGCCTTTTGGAATAAGTATTAATTGTTAATGCTTTTAACCCGGAGTCATTTTTACCTTCCCAAGTTTTTACTATGACTCAAAACTGTAAGTCTACTTCATTTTCTATAATGTGGATTTCTGTAGAGATTACAAACAGTGGTAATGCTAACATATCAAAATTTTTATTTCTTGTTGTAAACTTAATAAATTATTGTAAGCTTCATAAAATTACTTTAAATCCATCTCCCAGAGGTCAAATTGACAAGAGATAAGTACTTTTATCAAACATGAGCATAACTTTCAGCACAAATTATGTATGCTTGAAGGTGAAACTTCTTCATCTTTCTCTGCTTTTGGTACTACTTTCTCCAAAATACTAAAATCTCAGTCCTAAATGTTTCAAATGCTTACCTAAGTTAAAATTTTTCCATAAACTCTTAACCTTACCTTCTGATTATTTGTGTGTGTGTGTGTGTGTGTGTGTGTGTCTGTGTGTGTGTGTGTGTGTGTGTTTAGCAGATTTAGAATTAATTTAAGACTGTTCTAAACAAAATTGCATTCCCCAGCCCCAGATAGTTCTATAGAATTTTAACAGTGAGTGAAATAACCTACTCTTTTTGGCCTTTCCAACATTCGATGTTAGATTCCCAAAAATGTTTATGCCACCTTTAAAGATGAAGCAGTCTAAAGACTGAGGTGCCTTTACTCCTACTTTGCCAATCAACCCTCTCTATTTACTTATATTTTATAAGAATCACATTACATAACCATGTGCTACTCCATTCCTCACTATGTATTCAATGATTGTCATCAATAAAGTCCAATGTGACATGTTATTTCTAAAGGACAATGGAACACAACATAACTAAAGGCTTACTAAAGTTGCTGAAAAATCTGTGAGATCAGAAATATAAACTGATTATGTTATTATCAAGGACATGCAGAATGTGCATGCAAGACTCTGAATGATTGCAAGGTAGGACGTTACCGATTGTATGTGAAAGCCATATTAACTTCAAGTTTAAATATATGTGAGTACAAGGAATAGTAACAGTGTTACAGAGAATACAAAATGGCAAATATCTTTTGTAATGATGTCAAAGACTGAAAATAGAGAACTGATATCCCATGGAAATGAGAGAATAGAAACTGATAAAATGGGGAAGAATACAGTGTGCCTGCTGGAAAAATATTAAATGTTGGCTTTGTGGTATTTTCAGAAAAGGACACAGCAGGAACCAGGCATCTGATCTTCATTTACACAGGGATGAAGCAGAGCTGAAAAGGAGGAGGTGAAGAAGATAATCCATTGCACACTCGGGTAGCATTGATGTCTTTTGGGGGAACCAGAGATTTCAGTTTGAAGTTCTGTAAAATGGTGGTCAGGAATATGAACAGTTCCTTGTGTGCCAGGCTCTCTCCTGGACATATCCGTTTTCCTGTGAGGAAAAAAGAGTGAAAGAAGCTAATTACACCTTGTATGTAAACAAGTATTAAATATGAGTTTGTAACTGGCACAAGAGATCAAGATAAGTACTAAATTATGGATGGGTAGATAGTTGTATGGGCAGGTGAGAGGCAACCTGCTTAAGCAAAACTACAGATTTGGGGTGTCAAGGCTATGACCTAGTCTAGGCTCAGGATATGAATGCATGTTCAAAGGCCAATAGAGATTGTCTCCCATTTAACAAGAAAAAGTGGACCCATGCACAGAGCAGGACACTGTTAGAGTTACAAGACTTGCAGCCTCTTACTTCTTTTATTGTTATTGAATTTTGGTGATTTTAGTTACACTTTGTCAATCACATAATTGTTCTCAGGAAAAAGTAGATACCAGCACATTGTGGAGAAAGGGACTTATAGAAAGGTGACATTGGGAAATAATGGGCACATGTGACAGAAACAACAATATTAATCTTGTATAATTAATCTTTTCTCATTATTATTGGAAGAGGATTAGACAATAAATACTCAGGAAAAAAAATCCTCAGGATTCCACATAGTACTAACTGGTAAGAGTAAATTCCCTGGATACCAACCATATAGAATAAATGGAAGGATATTATGTGCATCAAAAGGAAAAAATACAACACAAAATTTGGGATGGACAGATCCATTTTCCCATACACGGACCATTGTTTGGTAAAAGAATGATAAAATGGAATAGGAAAGGACTACCTTATCAAAGTCTTCCCTTTATAGAGAGAATGCTCATTATTTCTCTCCTGTAGGTCAGGCTATTAAATAAAATCATATATAGCAAACACAAAAGAATTATTCAGGTTCAAATATTATTGTCCTTAGGACAGTGTATCCATGTTTATAATCTTTTAAAGTTGTAACTGCCAGTGTCTTCCAACTTGCATAAGTGCTAGAAAATTAGAATGTGCCTGGCTCTATACTTAGATAATCTTACAAAAATGTTGAATTCTATGTCTACAATGAAGTCATGCAGAGGGTGGAATAAACATTTGAGGAAGCATGAAATGGTAAAGAGGGGCTTTTATGATGAATTTCTTAAAAGTCAAAAAGAGAAATCAATAATAAAACTGGTTGTAAAAGCTTGTTAGAACAAGCTCCATGGAAGTATAAACAAAGCTCAAGCTATTTGGTGATAGTTGTGTGCATCTATTAGATGGTCAGTTTTTCTTTTGGTGATGCTTCTTCCTCATCTCAAGACAAGAACCCAAACCAAGACAGAACAACTGCAGTGGGACATCTTTTTCCCTACTAACATATAATTTTAAGAAATATTGTTGATATAGACAAAATTGAAGCAGAGAAGCACTTCAGGTACATGACACCATAAATCAAATGCTCCTAGAAGATATTTTAGTTCATTTTACCAAAATCTAAAATAATGTATCTTATTCTCACCATCTCATAGAACATGCTCCAAAACTGAACACATATGTGGACACAAAACATTTCTCAACAGATAAAAGAAACATTAGACACTACTTTAAAAAGCACCTGATTCCCAATGATTACCATGAGATACCACCACCAACAGAAAACACAGATGATTTACAAACTCTTAGAAACTGGATAAGGTACTACTTAAAGAAAAATAGGTTGAGAACAAAATTAATTAAAAGTGATTTAAATTGAATGAAAGTGATAATCCAAATTTATGACAAAGAATGAAGTCACTCCTAAGATGCAAGTTAAAATACCTAATTGCCTATGGAAACAAAAGAGAAGGTAAGAGAGAGGTAGGCAGAAAGAGAGAGAGAGAGAGAAAGAGAGAGAGAGAGAGAGAGAGATCTTACATTCAATAAATGACATGAAAGTTCTAAAAGAAAATGAAAAAATAACACCCAGAATGTCAAGACAGCAAGAAATAATCAAAATCGGGGCTGAATTCAATAAAATAAAAGTTAACATTAGCAAGACAATATAAAGAGTCAATGATAGGATGAGGTAGCTCTCTGAGAAAAACAATATTGTTGATAAACACTTAAGACAGTAAAGTAAAAGATGAATATATATGATCCAAGTTAATAAAATTATAGATGAAAATGGGATATGACAACAGATACCAAGGAAATTCTGTGAATAACAATTGCACAATATAAATATATGTACACCACCAAATTTGAAACCTGAAAAGAAAGGTATAAATTTTCTGGTATATACCACATACAAAACAGCCTCATGACTCACTATAAAATAGAATCAATAATCAAAAGTTTCCTTCCCCCAAAACAAGGCAAGATTCAGATAGATTCAGTGATGAATTTAACCAGTTTCAAAGAAAATTATATTATTCACAAATTGTTTTTCAATCTAGAAAAAGAAAGGAAAAATGCAAGAATCTTCTTATGAAGCCACATTTGTCCTATACCTAATCTGGATAAAGACAAAACTGGAAAAGAGAATTATATCCAGGGGTTGGTGGCAAAAACCGTTCATTTCAGAATTAGGGAGGCAGAGGCATATAGATTTCTATGCATTCAAAGTCATATGAGTCTGTTGCAGTGGGGTTTCTTGGTCCCATGCAGCGAGAGGCCCAGACCCTGCCTCGCCAGACCCCTTAGCCACCAGCTGCCATAGCTCAGGCCCCCAGAAATGACTCAGATGCTTATATTAATTTTATGCTATTTGGCCTTTGGCTCAGGCACATTGCTAGCTAGCTCTTACATCTTAAATCAACCCATTTCTATTAATCTGTCTGCCACGTGGCCCGTGGCTCACCTGTGCTCCTTATATGTTACTCCTTGGGCAGCAGCTTGCTCGATCTGCCTGAGTCCTCCTTGATGTGGGAATGCCTTTCTGTATGCTGTGAATCTCAATCTTTAAATAAAGGAGCTGTTTTGGGCCATGGCAGGTCATTCTGGTATAGGTCATCAGTCACTTCGTCTCAAGTCTTGAAAAATGTCTGACAGTATTCTCTGCAAAGCAGGAACCTGAAGGACCATCTTGGCTTGTTCTGCCAAAGTTCAGAGGTCACCTTCCAATGGAACCTGCATGTCCACTTCTAACAGCATACTGTCAAGCAGTTAATATAAGAACAGGTTCATGTCCATTGGCTAACCAAAGCCACAGGTAGACTCCATATGGAGTTTTTTGATGCCCATTTTTTCTCTTGAAGTAAATTGGTGCTGCCAGTAGCAGATCTGTCTCACTTTCCAGAAAAGTCTAAGTTCTTAAAACATTTAAATGCCATATTCTGTAGGTCTTAGTAGTATTTGAAGATTACCTACCTAATTGAAATATATCTTTGTATATCTAAAAATCCTGACTAACCTAACGATAAGTTTGATTATTGAAGGTGACTATTAACCTTCATTTCTTAATTACAATTTTAAATCAGTTACATGAACATCATACCTTAAACAAGAATAGAAAAATACATACAGCATAACAAAATTGACCTTAAATTTGTATCAATAAACCAAAATCTATACCAATGTAAAACATTTTGAGATAAACAGCTGATTTCCTGATCTAAGTAAATTTAATAATCTAATTTATTAAAAAAAATCATTTATATATCATATCCCCTTTTTCTACTTTGACCATCAACCATTTATAATGAAAACATTTATAAACAATATTTTGGGAATTTGGGCATAGTTTTCCATTACTACTTCCTGCTGATTATGGAGTGTTGAAAATCTAGTGAGTTAGACAGTATCATACTCTGCAGTCTTGAAGTTGATGTGGCCATCTCTTCCTATCAGAGATTTTTTTCAGGGGGTCTTGGTTGATGAAACCATATTTTCCTGGAAGCAATCCACAGGTTCTCATCTTCAGTGTAAACAAAAGCAGAACTCTTCCAAAGCAATAAATCCTTACATACAATTTTCAAAATCAAAATACCTTTAAAATATGTATTCTTGTTTAACTTAGTAGCCTTTGCATTTGCAATCCATTGTCTTTCTGCTGTTAGCTCATTAACAGTTAAAAATTAAAAGAAAACACAATAACAACCAAAATCCAGATTTTGTGTGCATTTTCCATCTTTACATAGCTTATTATATTTTATTACTCTATTTCTCTTTTTAAAGACTTTCTCTTTTTTTCTCTGAAGACTATTTACCTTTTACACACACTGTAACCCATTTACAGGTTTTTCTTTTCATCCGAATCTGTTTTATTATGAATCCTTAATCATATTCCAACCATAAGAGCTTTTAAAATACTCTCACACTCTTGTCACATAGTTTTTGCAGATTCAGCCCAATCAGTAAGTTTTCTAAAAGGGACCATGTGTCTGTTCATGGCCAACAAATAGAGCACACCCAAGAAAATGCTGCTACTAAGAAACTGTCTTTGTTTCCTTTTTGTTCAAAATAAACAGAAATCTAAAATCAATCACATGCTACTGGGTCTTCTGTGATATTTCAGGCAGCTTATGCTGTCTGCTGCCAGTCTGCCAGTGCTATTTTAAATGTGACCTGGACGCCACACTTTCTTTGTACAATGACCTGCTTAGTATACACAGTTTGGAAGCTGCCTTTGCTTAGTTTCTGCTAAAACCCTTTTTAAACTTTCTCAGGCAATAAGTGGACATTCAATTGACATTGGACGCCATCTGTAGTACTGGGGGTTTCTTGATCCCATGCGGCCAGAGGCCCAGACCATGCCACGCCAGACCCTTAGCTGCCAGCTGCTGCTGCTCAGGGCCCCAGAAACAACTCAGATGCTTATTTTAACTTTATGCTGTTTGGCCTATGGCTCAGGCACATTGCTAGCTAACTCTTACATCTTAAATCAACCCATCTTCATTAAGCTGTCTGCCACGTGGCCCATGGCTCACCTGTGCTCCTTACATGTTACTCCTTGGGCTGCTTGCTCGATCTGCCTGACTCCGCCCTGATTCTCCTACCTATGCTCTGATTCCTCCTCCTACTTCTTCTACGGTGCCTGTCATGGCCCAAAATAGCTCCTTTATTTAAAGATTGAGATTCAAAGCATACATAAATGCATTCCCACATCATGAGTCTAGAGGGAAAGTTTCATTACAGCCAGAGCCTTTACATGAAGAAATTCTCATGAAGCTTGTAGACTCCAGCTGTAAGGCTACCACAAGGTCCAGAGGAAAAAAATCCACAGTGTAGTAAAATCTGAATTCTTTATCTGATAAATATTTCTAGAGCATTAAACTTTTAATCTGAGTTCTTTAAAATAGGTTTCTATTTATCTGAGGAAAAATATGTATACATGTTCTGTGGGTCTTTTTCTTTTTTATTCTTCTCCAATTCTACAGCTCATTTCATTTTTCCCAGTTCCTCTGCTCTTCATGGCTGTGTACATACTACTGACCTGAGATTACTTATAATCCTAAGAAAAGTTTTTAAATTTCATTAAAGTCATAGCAGATTTCTTTAGAGATGACAGAAGCAGAGTCATTTACCATGGCAATGTATAGGTGGGGACAAGTTGCTTGGCACTTCCCCAGCCAGTCATCTACAGTTACCTGGGCTTAAGACTAATTTTCTTTGGACTTGGTTAATTGAATAATTGATTTTTGGCTCCTAAATAATAAAAAGTTGTTTAATTGAAGCTTGAGTTTTATATCATAAATTAAGTTTAGGATATTTTTACAAAATATTAATAGTGAATCTATTATCAGCTGCCAGTAGAGAAAGCTCAGAACCTTGCATGAACAAAGCCAGACACTTGTTGATTTAATCCTTGAATCTAATCTGTGAAAGTCTTACCTGTGATTTATCCACAGAGTCTCTGTTCAAATTGCTTTTTCTGTCAGCTAAATATATCAAACAAACTTCTAAGTTTCTCACCATAATGAGGAGCAATACGTTTAGTTATGAAGTATACTCTAGTACATTTTCTATATATCAAAATTATAAGGCTAAATTAGAAACCCTCTTTTTACCATCTGGAAACATATGTGCCTTTAAGACTAAGATGTAATTTTAAACTTACACATACACATTTAATTAAAATGCATGGTGCTGGGGAGACACCATGTCTATTTTGCACATATGAAATTATAGACAGGAACAATCTAGTGTTTCAGACTCCATGGGCCTGAAAGACCTGCCTGATAGGGTTCCTCCATCAGAGTATACACAAAAGTAGCAGACTTTTTATGTACAATTGACATCTATATTGAGATAGCAATCAGGAAACTCATACCTTTCACAATATTATAAACAAAAAACAAACAAAAAACTTATAAGCATTAGTCAAACCAAGCAAGTATAAAAGTGAAGAACATATGAGGTAAAATCTTCAAGATATTGAAGCTAAAAATTAAAAAAGCTATCAGAAGATGGGAAATTCTCTTATACTCAGGAATCAGCAAGAATAATAAATTGAATATGATCATCCTACTGAAAACAATGTACATGTTTGATGCCATCTCTATCAAAATTTAAACTTAACTTTTAAAGAAAAATGAAAGAAGAATTTTTAGTTTTACATAAAAACAAAAAAAATCCATGATAGCTGAAAATTATCCTGAATGATAAAAGATTGGCTAGAGGTATCAATATCCATCATCTTATATTCTACTATAGAACTATAGTAATACAATGAGCTTTGCATTGGTCTAAATACAAGTTTAAGAGTTATGTTTATGTCAAAACCACTTGATCCATGAATAAACATCTATGTCAATATTCATGTCAACACATACACTGCACATTTGAAGATGCAATATTCATGAAAAACATCAGTAATAGTATACAGAAGGGAGCCCTGTAATTTCATTAGGGTCTACTGCCACAACTAATACCATTCAAGAGTCTCATGTGACCTGAAGGTTGTTTATATCTGTAGTGGGATTATGTTGTTACATTGTAAATAATTACTTCCCCCACTGATTTAATAAAAATACTGACTGACCAAAAGCAGACAGGAAGTGTGGGTGGGGATACCAGACTAGGAAAACTCTGGGAACAGAAAGAACTGAGCAGAGATGCCAGGGAATACAGCAGATGCAGAGGACAACTATGCTGCTCTGAGAAAAGGTACTGAGCTGCATGACTGAGCAGGATAAGAATCATGGGTTAGTTTAAGAGCAAGAGTTAGCTAGAAATATGCCAAAGCCTTAGGCTGATCAGCATAAAATCAATACAAGTGTCTGTGTGTTTCTGTGAGACAGTAGGTCAGAACCTTAGGGCCAAGTTCAGAATTCTGGATTGGAAACTTAATGCTACATATATCTATATCCAGGAAGTATCATATACTTCATGTATTTCACTAATTCCTTTAGTTAAATAGACATGTATATAGTGTTTGAATATATTGGTGAATGAGTATGTCAAAGTTATTTGTCTATGACATTCATAGAACTCCTTTAGGTTTCCAGGATATAAAACACATGTTCATTGTGAGATATCTAAGGTTATTGCAGGACATTCAACTCAGATTTATGAAAAAAAGTAAGTTTTCTTAATTGCTGAGTCCTATATCCAGCCCTATATTCCTTTGTAAAAATGCCTAATACCAGTTTAAGTTCCGTCAAGGACTAGGATTGTGTTCCAAAAGTTTAACCACTAATGAAAAAATATTGTCAGCTAGAGAACACTCAGAACGCCAGGGCCAATATTAGCTTTCAGTTTGGCTATCCATTGGTAATTCATGCAACAGGGGATGTCACTAAATCCACAAGCATACTATCAGAATTTATTGGACTCAGTGCTTTTTAAAAACTAAAAAATAAAGTGAAATTTTAAAATTATAATTATGTGTATCTGTGCATGTATATATTGTACATAGGTAGCCTACCAGTTTTGTGTATTGATTTTTTCCTGCCACTTTGCTCAATGTATGTTTCACTTGTTGATGCTTATTGGTGGAATTTTATGTTTTTATAATTATAAACATATCATCTACAGATATATAAATATATTGTGTATCACTTATGCCCTTTGTTGAAAGTCATCAATAAAGATGTTCATTATCTTTTGTATTTTGCAATTGAAGTATTAGAGTACAAATTGTACATAATTCTCCCCAGCAACTCTCTTGGTCAAGGATGTGTGATTTTCACCAACCACAAGTCCAACTACACTAACTTTCTTGTTATCTATCTGTTCTTCTGAGTGGGCTGTGATTTGTGTACGTGTTTCTCTGTGTCTGAGTCTGGAGGAAAGTTAAACATGATCAGAGGCTAAGAGATATTTACTTTTTAGAATGATGTATATGGTGTTCCTGAGATGTATATAAAGGAAAACTGCAATTGTTATAACCATAAAATTGTTCAGTTTATCAAAATTTTTAAAATTATTGTAAGCTTAAATTTGATTCTGACCATGAAGAATTATCATCATCACCAATGACAGTGCATGGGCACTAATCATGTACAAATTACAAGTCCAATAGTCCCTTGTGTGTCACTGTAAAATTCCCCAATATCTTCTTATCACCAGAGTCATAAAAATGAGTTGGATTACCTGCTGAGAAAGGCATGAAGTAATTACTTTTCTTAAAGTTTCCTTTTTCATCCAGAAAATGGCCAGGATCAAACATCTCTGGATTGGGGAATTCCTTGCTGTCATACAGCACTGAAGACAGTGATGGTAGTATGGTTGTTCCCTATAAGTACCAAACAAGAGACAGAAATTTACAGAGATGATAGGGTGATAAAAGGCATAAGAGAAATAACATTGTTCACCAGTTCCTCAATAGATGAAGTATAAAGAAGAGAAGAGACACTTCAACAAACAGAACATGTAAGGAGCAGAGCAAAGACTGAGACAAGACACAGTGATGTGGCTAATGTGCCTCCAGTGATACTTAAACTCGGCCCCTGTCTGTTTAGCAATAATGCTTCTATTCTTCCCTGCACATTTGGACATGTGTGTTTCACTACCTGCTGCTCTAATTCATCAGGTGCTTTTTATGAATCATCTAGTCTTGACATCAAATAGAGAGCTGAAATGTATGTGACTGGAATAGAAAATGATTATTTAATACAAGCTAGGTCTAGACACACAATATTACATGTTTTTTCTCACAGATATAATTCAGATATAGATGCAGATCTCACATGCCATGAAAGGAAGGGTCTATATTTATATATAGTTTCCAGTATATAAACACATGTATACAAGCATGTGTGAGCCTATTTTCTTGTAGGAAAAAGAACTGACCAAACAGGACAAGTAGCAATAAACTCACTTTTCTTCTTAATGCATCTTTCTGTCTTATAATACTTCCCAGCACATCCTCTCCCCTTTCCATTTCTTTTACCCTACCCTAACCTACCCATTCCCAGAGACCTACTGCCCCTGTGTTTCCTTTTAGAAAAAAAATCATGTTTACCAGGGCTATTAACTGAACAAGGCAGAATAAGATGCAATAAGAGTAGGAAAATCCTCCCTTATTGAGGATGAATAAATAAACTTAACAGGAGGAAAAATGTACCAAGAACAGAAAAAAAAATCTTCCAAGGATACCTGCACTGCCACTGTAAGAAAGAACTAAAATATACTTTCTGAAGGAAACTACTTTCTAATGCAGACCTATGCAGATTCCATTGCTGTTTCAGTTGCTGGGAACCTTTATGAATTCTCTAGAGCATTAACCCAAACCTTTACTAGTTAATTATGTGAGATGTTTTCTTGTAATATCCTTGACTTCCATGGTTTCTACAATCCTTTTTTTTTTTTTTTTGCTATTCCAAAGCACTTCTCTAACTAATGACTGACTGTGTTTCTCTGCAGTGCTCAAATTACCTGACAGAGGAAGCCTCTCTTTTGACAATTGAACTAGGAGTATAGCATAATATCATTAAATTTTGTTTGGTTTGGTTAGCTTTGGTTTGGTTTGGTTTAATTTGGTTTGGTTTGATTTGGTTTGGTTTGGTTTAATTTGGTTTGGTTTGATTTGGTTTGGTTTGGTTTGATTTGGTTTGGTTTGGTTTGGTTTGATTTGGTAAGTTCTGTTTCATTTTACTCTGATCTCTGGGCCATTTAATTGTTGATTCCTGTTTACACAGGCGATGTTAGTCCTAGGCTCTCTCTACTGACATGGGCCTCAGTTAGACAACTTTTTGGTCAGTCACTTCTACAAATTCAGAGCAACCATAAACTAGAACATCTTTTATGCAGGACATAATTTGGGTCAAAAGTTTTGTGGCTGAGTTATTGTTCTTGTCCTCTCTTTCCCCAGAAGCCTTGCCTGGTTATAGAAGATAAATAATTCAGGGTCCTTATCCACCATTATTAGGAGACCACACTAAGGACAGCCTCAGAGAATCCATGGAGCTTCCCTTGCACAAGGTTTTCACAATGATCCCCAAATTCTGCTCATTTTCAGTTGTTTTGAACCATGCACTATTCTTCCATCACCTCATTCCCACATGATACCTCCTGTTCCCATTCAAAATGCTAACAGTATCCACAAAATCTAGTCTTCTTCCCCTTCACAGATCCATGTGTCTCACCTTGAACACCCATCCCACTTGTTGTTTTGCGTTTCATGTCTGTGGATTATAGCATCATTATCTATTACTTAACAGCTAATATCCTTTCATAATTGAAAAAAAATAGCTTGTTTGTTTTTTCTAAACCTGAGTTAGATTGCTTGAGTTTTTTTAAATTTATCCATTTGCCTGAAAATTCTATCTCTTTTCATATAAACTGATAAATATTCCACTGAGCAAATTAACAACGTGTTCTTTTTCAATTTCTTAGTTGAGAGATATCTACATGGTTTCCAGTTTCTGACTGTTATGAACAAAGCCTAAATAAACATAGTTGAATAAGTGTCCTGTGGTAGGCTGGATCATCTTTTGGCTATATGCTCAGGAGTAGAAAAGTTGGGTCTTGAGTATATTGATTCTCACTATTATGAGAAACTATTATATTAATTTCCCTAGTAGTTGTAAAAGTTTGAACTCATACCAACAGTGTAGGATAATCTTCATTGATTCAAATTCTTGCCAGCCTGTGTTATCATTTCTGTTATTAATCTTAGCATATTGCTAGGTGTTAGATGAAATCTTAAAGTACTTTTACTTGCACTTCCCTTATGACTCAGGTTGTGAACATTTTTTTCCATCTGTAAGCTTCTCTTCTGTCCTATTGAAGTTGTCCTCTGCAGTATAGGAGCTGCTCAGTTTCATGAGGCCTGATTTACTAATTGTCTATTACAGTGACTGTATTATTAGTGCTCTCTTTAGGAAACTCTAAATTGATCCAATGTATTCAATGATTTTCTCTATTTTTTTAAGTATCAGGTTTAGTTTGTCTAGTTTTATATTGAGATCTTTGATCCACTTGACCTGGGACATTAGACATTTCATTCCCACTTTTCATTCTATTTACAATTTAGTTGTATATAAGATCATAAATTATTATACTACACATAGACCTCACTAATAAAGAAACACAACTTATATCTCAGTAAGATCTTTTGGCAACAACTTAATCAGTTAAAAGAAGTTTCTAAATTATCTGAAATCATTGAACTTGTCTGGTAAATATTGCAGATATATTGATCTGAAATAAAATTTATGTGCATTTTAGATAAGTACCTATTTGATCAGTCATCATTTCCCAGTATGTTTGTATATTTAACCTGTTCTCTTCATGAGTCATGAATTAATACCATAATTTACATTTTTAGTTTTTCATTCTTTTATATACAATGTTTTATGTAATGCTTTTTGAAGTTCACTAATTACTTCAAAATAACAGAAACAACAAGGAAGCAAAAATTATAAAAATAAAAGTATAATTAAAATTTTAAATGAAAAAATGAAATCAGTAGAAATTAAATTCTACAAACATTCTCCTATTTCTTGGTTGTAACTAGTAAAATACAAAACTTTAGATTAAAAACGAGGTAAACGTCATGCTTAAGTAAATTGTGTCTATAAACCTTGTCTAAAAGTAGTGTTGAGAATATTGATGATTCAGTTAAACTGAAAAATATTTGCACACTATATTATTGAAAAGAAATCATTATGAAAAGAACAAAAATCAGAAAAAGTATTATATGTCTTTTTTATTACTTGAAGAATGTAAGATGTCTGTTCCTTACAATTATTCTATGATTTTTTCCCTATGATAAAAATTACAAAATGTCTTTGATTAATTTTGACACAAAATTGGAAAATACACATGGAAATGTAAAGACCCAATTTTTATCCAAGAAAAATATGACAGACATAGCATATGTGGAAATATCACTACTATGTCTTTGCCTGCTGCATCCTGAGTACAAAGCAACATAAGCCACCTGAAAGAACAGTGTGACACCAAGGACTGAAGCCATACAATGATATGGGAGTATCAAAGGCACAGAGGTGCAGCACAAAAGAGACCATCTTACCTTGGGGATGAGGTAGTTCTTGAATTTAAAGTCACAGGTCACTGCATGGGGCAGACTGGTGGGGGCGATATCAATAAATCTCTGAACCTCGTGCAACATGGCATCTGTGTAGGGCATGTGCCTCTTGTCCTGCATGCAGGGGCTGCGTTGTCTACCAACAACACAATCAATCTCTTCCTGGACTTTAGCTGTTGTAAGCAATAGCAAATGTTGGAATAAGAAAATTATTATGTTTCTCCCAATAACATATGGCCATTTGGGGCATAAAGAACATTTCTCAGCATCACTATGAATATACATGTCATGTCCAGTATTAAACATCACATATTTAAAGATTATAATATGGATTTATGCTACTATCCTATTATGGTAGCTAATATGATTCATAGTCATAGATTAATTGTTTGCATCTATGATAGCAAATGCTATGTGATATAATTGGATATTCATAATAATAAAACTAATTAATTAGACATTATAGACATTAAAAGTAGATATGAGAAATAAATTGTGTTACAATTCAGTATTCATTTTAAGATTATGTATACGTATTTTGTGTATACCTGTACAATTTTATTTTAATTATCTTATTAGTCAGCACTGTGCAAGTTCATCACTAAAAGCTACTTGAACCTAATTTGCATTTTAAATATGAAACTGTTTTTATATAATCAGCATACATAATATTTAGTGAATTACTGTATGGACAAGGAAAATATCAGTTATATCTACATCCATTTGTATAAATGCATATCTACAATAAATAAAGAAAACAGAAACATATCACACATGTAAGTAAACATATACACATGTATCCCTTCACTTCTCCAATAAAAGATTTTAAATTACCATACTTAGTAATACAGATACTCTTGTGAAAACAGTTGCTGAAACAAAAGTTTATCTCCTTATCACAAATATTAGAGTTAGGTTTTATTACTGATACATTTTTTGATTAATATATGCTTTTTAAACTTTACATAGTACTTTTTCAGTTTGTGAGTTAATATTTCTTCTAAGTATTTAAGTGAATACTTCAACTCCTCAGTTGATAAGGGATACAGATCACACATTACGTCTCTTTGTTTCTTATTCTCTTTCATGCCTAAACCACCTAAGGATAAATACAGGCTCTGCAATAACCTAAATCTGGTGCCCAGAAACCTCTCTCTGTTAACTTTTTGCATTGACTTGGCAGATATCTGGAATTAATGGTTTCCTGGTATGTTACAGTATACAATAGATGGAGAACAGTGCCAGTTTATAAAGAAATGAATTAGGTAATAAATTTAGGCTAGGTTTAGAGATCTACCCTTCTATATTTATCCACACTTAAGAACATCAGCTTCTTTTGTGAATTGTGATGCAGTGACAATGAGAATATTTTACTTGAGAATTAAGAATAATTGGTCTCTAGTTCCCAACTATTCTTTGTTCTTAAATATGTTAGATCAAAACAAGCCCCATAAGGAGACTGAAGAGAGACAGTTACTGTTTTCTATCTCATAACAATACTTCAGGCATAGGTTAACCCATCATCTTCCAGGTTCCCTTCTCTCTTATCCTCATTACTGTTGAGATGTAGTTACAGATGCTTAAGGCTTCTTAAATTTTTGTCTGTTGTCTTCTGGTTTTTCCCTAAATAAATCTCTTTCATGATTACTGTTTAGTTATTACAGTATACACTGTTACAGGATGGAAGGTGTGTTTCATAATTGCTAAACACATTGTTATATTTAAAACTAAATATATAAAAATTTATTATGTGTAAAAGTAACAACTTTTGTTATACTTCAAAAAATATTGCTCAATATAACTTTTATGGAATATGATAAAACTCCATTATACAAACACACACACACACATATATATATATATGTATATGACATAAGAACTTCAACATCCATGAGAAACAATTTATAACACTTCACAGAATGTAAAAATTTAGAGAAAAATGCATTAAATACTAAGATTACTCATTATACTTTTGTGACATGAGTTTTCTTTACTCTATTTCATAATTGGATTTATCAAAATAAATAAAGTGACCACAAGAAATCATCTACTCTGAAGGCCTGAATTTATGGAAACAAGCAATATGCAAACACAGCTCAATTTGTGCTTTTTGTGTGTACAAAAGATTACCTGCCAGGGATCTCAGACAAAATGAACTTTTTATGGTTTCATTTTTTCAGCTAGAGTCTCCTAATTTTTCTCTCATACTCTTCATTAGAGCCTATAAAACTATGTTAAATATTGAAATTTTTAATAAAACACAAAGCACTATCTATCTTCCCAGCTTCTTCCTGGAATGCTGTGGATCACCATGTTATCCTCACCTGTGACTTGAGGGTACTTCAGCAGCAGCAGGAGAGCATATCTCAGTGTTAAACTCATTGTTTCTGTCCCAGCAACAAACAGATCAGCCAATATCATAATCAAATTTTCAATTGTGTAGTTCAACTGCTGAATGCAATTTTCCTAAGAACATTTTGATAGAGTTATCTAATACATTTTCTTCTGACATATATAACTACAGTTAAATATACAAGATTGAACGATTCTAGATTATTGATGACATAGAATTTAGATTGCACAGCAGTGCCTGAATCTATTATAACATTTCAAGACTTTGATGTTGATAGTCTAATCTTCATTTTCCATACTGATATTTCATCTTGTCAAAACTGCATTTCTAGGCTTATTACCACCTCAATCTCTCTCTCTCTCTCTCTCTCTCTCTCTCTCTCTCTCTCTCTCTCTCTCTCTCTCTCTCTCTCTCTCTCTCTCTGTGTGTGTGTGTGTGTGTGTGTGTGTGTGTGTTCGTGTGTGTATATGTATACAATACTTGACATTTAAGACTAGAAAATATGAAGAGAAGCTGATTTTGTTTATTGTCTATTTTCTCTCATTAAAACACAGATGTTTGAAGAATATATGTTTCATCTTAAATGGACATAGGAAACTCATTATATAAAGACAGGCTCTATTCTAAAGAGAGTAAGAATATTGATGAGCACATGAATATAATGCTTCATGTATACTCTGTTATATCAAATGGGAGTTTGCTGTAGTATACACTGTGAAGATTTCTCATTCAGATTGATCTGATAAAAATGTGATTTGCCAGTATCCAGGAAAGAATTATAGGTGGAACAACCAAACTAGAAGCATAATGTAAAGAACGGCAGAGCTTCTAAAACACCAGCCACCAAAAAAGCAGGACATGTAGAAAATGACTTAGCAATCCATAGGCTAATATCAAAGCATAGATTAGAAATATGGGTTAATTAAATGGATGACTTAGGTAGGAAGAAACCTGAGGCATTGGCTGAGTATTTATAAGTAATCTTAAGTCTCTGTGTAGGTGTGAGCCAGAAACTTATACCTCCAAATAGTGTCTACAGACCGTTATAAATCAATATAAGATATAAAAAATACTTTAAAAATAGGTTATATTCACACAAAAATTGAACCAGCTGCAGCTTTCTAGTCTCACAGTTTCATGCCAGATTCAATGTGAGCATGTCTCCCAGCTACTGCCTATCAGCATAGGAGCTCCAATATCATGCTACATTGTGGGTTTAGGGGTTTTGTTCATGCAGAAAGAATAGTTTTCAGATGCATAGTTAAAATAAATTCAGACCAAAACAAAACAAACAAAATTTCTCTAAACATATTACAGTAAGTTAAAAAATATACATTGGCTTGAGAAAAGAAAAAATTTAGAGAAAGTTATCTAAAAAATTATGGAATAATAAAAAATGTAATAAGCTACATAAAGATGGAAAATACACAGAGATTCTGGATTCTATATGTTTTTATGGTATCCTTGAACTTTTTGGCTCCTAAGAGACAATGGATTATAAAATCTGCTAGATTCAACTAACCTATATATTTTAAAAATATCTTGACTTCAAAATTTAAGTAAAAAGATATTTACTTAGGGGAGAGGTTATGCTTTTATTTCCACAGGAAATTAGAGGACGTAGATTTATTCTGTGTTAAAGAAAATCAGGTTTGATCAAGGTAGACACTATGAAATCCTGACTACAGACATAAAAATGAATACCTAGAAGAACTATAAGGCACATGATGTATATTTACTTGCTCAAACACATAAAAAGTCACTTTTGTCTGAATTATGTACAACAGTTTATAATTGTATTGATTTAGATATGTATGTTACTTTAAAGTATATTTATTTTTAGAGCAAGGGACCAGCTACCAATTAGAAGAAATGGTCTAACAGGTCCAACATTAAAAACAGCTTTAATGGTTCTGGCTGAGTTGACTCAGGCTCACAGACTACTTCAGCTAAGACTTAACCATCATCCTAAATTTTCTCAGGGTCCACAGATTGTTATTGCCCCAAATCAACAGGAAATGTTTGAGAGAACTAAAACTACATTTCTGAGAATGGGTTTTGGATGTTGATTTTTAATTAAAGGAATGTGGGTTAAAAATATTACTGATCATAATCAGGAAAGATCTAAACAATGAAGTTAAATTCAAAGATTTCTTTCTAGAGAAAACAGTGAGGCTCAGATATAGAAATGATAGTAAAATGATAGAATCTACTTTTAAACCAAAACATCAACTACTTACTATTCTTAAGTAGTTTATTTTAGTATAGTGTTACAATGTGGTTTCATGGTCCTGGGCAGCCAGAGTCTCGGACCCACAGACCTGCAGCCCCAGACCCCTTAGCCACCTGCAGCTGCTCAGGCCCCCTGAAATGACTTAGACACTTATATTCAATGTAGGAGAACTGGCGAGAGATAGCACAAGTCTGTTTGTGGATGCCAATCTGAGTGTTCTCAACTTGGTGATTGTAAAGAAAGGAGAGAAGGAATACAAAGACATATTTCAATTAGATAGGTAATCTTTAAAGACTTCTAAGACCTACAGAATATGGCATTTAAATATTTTAAGAACTTAGACGTTTCTGGACCCTGAGACAGATTAGCTCCTGGCAGCACCAATCTTCTTCAAGAGAAAAATTGACATTGAAGAAACTACATTTGGAGATTAGTTTCTTTGTGTCATCGGTTAGCCACTGGATATGAACCTGTTCTTATATTGACAGCTTGACTGTATGTTGTTAAAACTGGACATGCAGGTTCCATAGGAAGTTGACCTCTGAACTTGTCAGAACAAGCCAAGATGGTCATTCAGGTTCCTGTTTTATAGAGAAAATTCAGACATTTTTCAGGACTCAAGTAGAAGTGACTTATAAATGGGCAGAGCAGATTTCCTGCTTCACTGAGATGAAAAGAGACTCTGGGCCTATAGGCTGATGATGGATGCCCCAATTTTATAAAGGAACTCTGGGTGACTGTCCTGGCAGATAGATGTCATCTCTGTCATTTCTAGATTTTGGAAGTTACTTGCACTTCTGGCTTTCTTGAGTAAATATATCCTTCTGTGGTCTTTGATGTAGTTGAAGATTAGATGTAGATTAATGATTTGAAAGATATATTGGATATCAAACTTTAGATTCATAAAGATAAGGTAGATGATAAAAGTATTTTCTTTAAGTTTGCTAAAAACAAATAGACTATATGTTGTAACTGTAATTCTTGCTTGATAGCTGTCTTGTTATATGTAATTTTGCTTTGTTAAAATTGAAGCTTCCTTTTTTATTAGACATAAAGGGGGAGGTGATGTGGGAATGCCTTTCTGTATGCTGTGAATATCAAACTTTAAATAAAGGAGCTGTTTTGACCTTATACAGGCACCATAGAAAAAGTAGGAGGAGAAATCAGAAAAGGTAGTAAAATATTGGTTTTGTATAGTGATACAAAGTTAAGTTAAAATAGTATGTATCTATTCTTATTTGAGTTATTGTGTTTATGCAATTCATTTAAAATATAATGTGTAATTAAAAATACAGATTAATAGCTATTTATAATTATTCAGACTTATACTCACTCTAGGTTTATTTTCAAGTCCATATACAGATATATTTATGTAGGTAGTTTTCAGACACTTTAAAGACATACAGAATATGCATTAAATATGATTAACAACCTAAGTCTTTTCATGACAGTGAGACATGTCTTCTCCAGGAAGCACCAATCTACATTAGAGAAGGTGATGAGAATCAAAAACAAACAAACAAACAACAACAACAAACCTCCAAATGGAGCTGGCTTTCTTTTTCACCAAAGCTAGCCATCTTGGCAAAGAACAACCCTTGTATTAAATGCTGCTATTGTACTGGCAAGAGTGGACTAGAAGAATGCAAAATAGTAAGTTACATGTTTGGCCAAAACAAAGTAGAACAGCCCTTAAATATGTTCTGCTTCTCATAAAAGTATTTTTGATATCCTGGGCCAGTTGATGCGGGAATGCCTTTCTGCATGTTGTCAATATCAATCTTTAAATAAAGGGGCTGTTTTGGCCCATGACAGGCATCATAGAAGAAGTAGGAGGAGAAATCAGAGCATAGGTAGGAAAGGAAGGGCCGAATCAGGCAGATCGAGCAAGCCGCCCATGAAGAAACATGTAAGGAACACAGGTGAGTCATGGGCCACGTGGCAGACAGATTAATAGAAATGGGTTGATTTAAGATATGAGAGCTAGCTAGCAATGTGCCTGAGCCATAGTCCAAACAGCATAAAGTTAATATAAGCATCTGAGTCATTTCTAAGGGTCTGACCAGCAGCGACGGGCTACTAAGGAGTCTCGGGCGGCAGGTCTGTGTGTCTGGGCCTCTGGCCACCCGGGATCAAAGAAACCCACTGCCACAGCCAGTGGATCAAGGATGGATGCCTCAGCACTGCAGAGAGACTTTATTAACTGTTCAGATAGCCTTGTTTTCCCATTTCATCCTTAATCAAGTCTTTGGTGGTGTTGCAAACTAAATAGTTAAAGGTTATTCAGTTATGATAAAAGACAAAATAAGTATAGAACTGTACAATCAAAAAAATAAGATAAATAATAAAAATATAATCCTAATTTTTTCAATTACAAATAGACTGGTTATTGTAATTATAATAATTAATAACTTTGTTGTTTATAAATATACTATGTTAAATTTAAAACCTTTCATTTTAATCAGACAAAAAGAGGAAAATTCTTTGAAATTAATTGTTGTGCACTGTAAAGATTTGTCACTCTGGTTAGTTTAATAAAAAGCTGATTGGTAGTAGTCAGGCAAGAATTAAAAGCTGAACAACCAAACTAGGAGAATGGAGGGAAGAGGCAGAGACTGGAAAATGCCAGTTATCCACATAAGAAGCAGGATGGATAGAAAAAGACTTCCATTTACAGAGATTAAAACAAGTCCTCCATATCTGAATTAAGTAGATCCTGGATGTCTTTAAGGCAATCATTACTAAATGTTCCACTGTTTTAAGGGAGAAAAATTTTATTTAGTATAATAAAAAATGATATAATTCAAGCTACCTTT
The DNA here is from genome assembly GCA_033318265.1 of Phyllotis vaccarum. Lineage (NCBI taxonomy): Eukaryota > Metazoa > Chordata > Mammalia > Rodentia > Cricetidae > Phyllotis > Phyllotis vaccarum. The sequence goes on along the minus strand of JARWLC010000004.1, from coordinate 21,786,487 downwards.
TGTAAGACTCTATCAAGAACTTTCTCTTAAAATATTTTCAGAGTTTAATAGGCTGCACAGTCATTACTGAGTTCAAAATTTTTAAATGAGATAAGAATCACATCTATAAAGATTACACTCTGAGTCAAGGTTACCTGATTCCCATTCTGTTTGGGAGTCAAGTAGCAAAATGATCTATAAAATAAGGAAGAATTGATGATGTATTTGTACAGATAAAAGAGAAAATCATGAAACAGATCATGATTATAGAGGGAGAGCAATCAGTTGGCAAACTATAAGATGCTATACTACAGGATTATCAACACGGATACATCTTTAAATGTTGAAGCAAGTTTTGAGATAAATTATTATTATTATATAACTATTAATTTGATACTGTTTTATGTTTTATAATAACTAGATAGCCTCCATTGTATCTATTGTTGTATACCAACACTATTAAAACCACTAACCTTCCCTGTATTGATACCTGACAGATAAAGAAACTTATCTCCCTTTGAACAAAGCTTTATGCCATTTTCTTAGCATAAACTTGGCATTTATTATATTCAAATTTTTACATATTTACTCTAAAGAATTACTTTTAAAAGCTAATAATTACATTTATACACATTCAAATACATTTTGAGATACAGTGTTACAGTTGTGGTGCTTATATCCTGTCAGTAAATACTGCTGTATATTGGCTTTGAAGATGACTCAACAAATAGGACTCTTGCATGCTACTGGGAACATGAGCACTGTAGTGAGAGACTACTCCTAAGAGAATAACCTCTTACTAATATTTTCTTAAGCCATTAAATTTCTTAACTATATTATAAATATTCATCATAATATCTAGAGATTAGCATAGAATTTGCATTTCAGCAGAGATGCATCTTTTCACGGCAAGAGAAAAATCAACACTTAGTATAATTGTAAAGAGTAACAGACTCTGGAATATACACTGCCAGTTATAACATGCACAATAGAACAATCACACTTAAGGCTCAGGGTACATCACAGAATATGGGAGAAAATATTGTAAGAATCAGAAATAAAGGAAGTCTTCTGAAAGATGGATCATTTTAGATACGACAAGGAAGCTGCATGCAAGAAATCTCAGAAATATGGAAGGTGGTTATAGGACCTAAACAATGATAATATCAATTTATATTATGTTGATGAGAAAAATGGCATGGAAGCAGAAGCCTAGAGAATAAGATGCAGACAAGTAAAAACAATGGAGTAAGGAAGATACAGTATTTCCTGGTGTCCGGCACCAGAAAAGATTATCCGGTCTCAATTTATTAGTGAAATATAAATGTACAATTGATATTAAATGGTTTGATGTTATTGAATTTATATATTTATCTACTTGCACTTACCTTTTTAACATTAATAATGAAAGTACAGGGCCATGAATTTCAAAGCAAGCTTGGAGCATGATTGTTGTTGTGGTATACAAATGATTTAAAAGATAGATTAATGAATTTACTTGATCCAAACATCAGATGTTAATATCAAAATATTTTGCAGTGGTATGGATTTTGAGTTATTGACACAAATTTAAACAAATTTAAGGTCAACTTTATAATGTTGTATGTGTGTTTATACTCTTGTTTAAGGTATGATATTTATGTAACTCATTTAAAGTTGTAATGTATAATTAAGAAATGTAGATTGTCAACTATGATAACCAAATTTATAGTCACATTTGTTAGTTTTTAGGTATACAAAGATATATTTCAGTTAGATAGGTAATCTTCAAACACTTCAAAAACCTACATAATATAGCATTAAAATATGTTAATAACTTAGACTTTTCTGGACATATAGACAGGTCTGCTCCTGGAAGCAACAATATACTTCAAGAGAATGATTGGGATTGAAGCAACTGCATACAGAATTTACATTCTTTGTGCCAAAGGTTAGTTATTGGACACAAATCTGTTCTTGTACTGACTACTTGACAATATTCTGTATAAACTGGACATGCAGGTTTCATAGGAATGCGACAATTGAACTTTGGTGGAACAAGCCAAAATGGTCCTTAAGGGTCCTGATTTGCAGAGAAAACTTCCAGACATTCTTCAGGACTCAGGGAAAAGTGACTGGCAAACTATGCCAGAATAGGCAAAGCAGATCTTCAGATTTCCTGCTTCACTGAAAGGGATGCCAGAGACTCTTGGCCTATACGTTGATGATGGATACCACACCATTACAAAGAAACTTTGGATGACTGTTCAGGCAGACAGATGTCATCTCTGTCATTTCTAGACTTTGAAAGTTGCTTGTACTTCGTGTTTACTTGGGTAATATTATATCCATCTGTGGTATTTGATGTTGTTGAAAATTTAGTTATAGGTGTACTTTTTCTTAGTTATTTCAAAAGGTATATTAGATATGAAACTTTAGACTTACAAGGATAAGGCAGATGATAAAATATTTTCTGTCATTTTGTTAAATACAAATAGACTAGGTACTGTAACTATAATTTTTGCTTGATTTCTATTTTGTTATATGTAATTTTGCTATGTTAACACATAGATGAGTACATCAACTATCAGGTAAAATTGTAATTTTTAACTAAGAAACATGCAGCTATCACACACTTCAAAAATCCAGAGATGGAATAGGTACAGAAGAAGAAACACATATCCAAAAAAAAAAAAAAAGAAGAAGTTAGCACTTAGAGCTGTATTCATCCTTTATCAGTTTTCTTGACTCTAGCTTAAGAGCATATTAATAACAGCCAGGGAAATATGTTTCCATGAGAGCCCAACTACCTACTAAAACAGGCTCTTACCATTCCAATATAGCTGAATAACTACAAAAAGACCTAACAGCAGGCATAGAAAAATGATATAGGTACTTTAAAGAACATTAAAAATCCCTTGAAATATCTGAAACATCAGAGTGCAAGGAATTGCAGAAAACTTCTAATGACCCCATCAAGACTAAAAATAGAAATAGAGTAAAAAAAGAAAAAAACAAAATAAAGAAAATCTGGAAATGAGGAATTTAGGAATCGGAAAAAAACTACAAGGGTAAGCTTCACCTTACAAACAGGAAGATAGAAGACAGCATTTAAATATTGAAGGTGTGTTAGATAAAAATGGATATATCTATCAGTTATGGAAAATGTAACATTTGAAAAATTTCATGACATAAAATATCGAGGAAATCTGGGATAGTAAAAGAACAAAAATCTCATAAAGGGAAGGATGCAGCAAAAAAAAAATGCTAGCTCAATCCCATTAAAAATGTTTCTACAAATATATTTGACCAGAAAAACACGTTTCTGTAGCAAATAACAATGAAAACAGTAAATTTACAGAGCAAAGAAGGAATATTGAAGGATGCAAGGGAAAAGTATAAATAAAATATAAAGAACTATTAGAATTACACATGTCTTCTTAATGGAGTCTCTAAAATCCAGAGAGGCCTGGAACAGAATTCCTGCACATTCTAAGAGACCGTATGTGCCAACCCAGACAATCACTGCCAGCAAATATTTCAGTTTTCATAGTCAGTAATAAAAATGTATTCTGTGACAAAACAAAATTTAAGCAATATTTACCTATCAATCCAGTCCTTCAAAAGGTACTAGAACTAAAACCACAGCCTAATGTGGTTAACTACACCCATTGCCATACAGAGAAAAAATGGTCTCAGACAACAAACATGTAGAGAAGATAAGCACACATACCTATACACACTCCACCAACAACAACATCAATAAAATAACAATGATAAATGGTGGTGATATTTTGGATAGCTAAAATGTTTATCTAGAAATAAGAAGATAGAATCAAATCACATTATTCATAACGTCAGGAAGTAGAGACCCACACCCCTAATCTCAGCACTCAGTGACAGAGATCCATAGGAATCACTGTGAGTTCAAGGCCACAAAGCCAGGAACAGGTGGCTCAAACCTTTAATCATAACATCAGGAAAGTTCAACCAAAAGTGAGATACCTGTGTGGAGAATGAAAGATAAGGCCAGGAGGAGGCCAGAGTTGAGCCTTTGCCTGCAACTGACCTACCTTTTAGCTGAGGATTCAGAGGTTGTCAGTCTGAGGCTTCAAGAAGACAGGCCTGAGGATTAAAATTGGCTTTGACTTGTTCTTCTGTCTCTCTGATAATTCAGTTTTTCCACAATATCTGGTTCTGGATTTTTATTATAATACCAAATAGAATTTGTGCAATAACCAATTGATTAAGCACTGATCTCTCTCAATATCAGTGAAGTTACATGTCCAACAAAAGGACACAGAGTTAATACAATGGATGGAAAAGAGAGTGCATCCTTTGTTGCATCTAAGAAACAAGCCTCAACAGCAAGGACATCCACTTGTATGTCCTTTATGTCCTCAAAGTAAAGGTTGGACAAAGGTATTCTAACAAGATTAGCCTTAGAAGAAATCCTAGTTAATCAGTGTGTTCTGTAACTAATTAGAATTCATATTCAATTTAATTATAAGAATTAGTAAAGTCCAAGACATATTCATCTGTAATAGGCCTTCTTTTGCTTCCAAATCATGTACTCAAGCCAAAACATAATTTTTGTATGTTGAAACAGATAAAATATGTATTTCCTGTCTTGTAGTTTTTCTTGGTTTATTTTATTATTTCTGTATTCAAGAATTTCAGCATTGTGGTTCTCATGCTTGTAAACTGAAATTTGCCATAGCAGGTGCAGACAGTACAGAAACAACCTGAATTTAGAGGAGCATCCAAGACTTTTGAAAATGAAGGAGGAAGAGAGAAAAATGAAGCTCCCTATACTGTACATTGGTTTAGATGTAATTATACCCTGTTATGGAGATACAGAAAAGTCCATAAAGAGAAAAATAACAATAACAATTAATAATAATGCCATAGAATTGGATAATGATTGTTAATGGCTATATTATGCTTTATAGAGTGATACAAGCTTTTGAAGCTAGAAATCTGGTAGGTACAGTGCTTACAAATGCGTTAGATTTTGCAAAAGTGTGACAAAAGTATGGTGATGGGCAATAAAAGTCATTATTCTCTGTCTTTTTAAAATTACACAGTCCTATTAAATGGCTGACAGTTGAAGTGCAATATCTCTGTGAAATACCACTAGCTTCATTATAGATACTGACAACATATCTTAAAATTCACATGGAAATTAAAAGAATCCAGAACAGTCAAGCAATCTAGCAGAAGTAAGTAATAAGGTTAAAGGAACTCATAATTCTGGATTTTAAATACTGCTAAAATATTTCAGTAATGCAAATGATGAACCCTGAACTACTAGTAAAGAATACAAAGAAAATTAGAGCTGGTTCTTATCAACAAACTAGAATATTTATTATTAGAGTTTCTTGTTAATGAGGCTTCCAGGTAAATTGTTGGAAGTGAATAATTTTTTTAGAAATTATACACTTCCAAAATTCTGACAGCAAACAAAATGGATACCCATTTTTAACCCCACTGGGGCAAATTGTTGTAAATTATACTCAAAGTTTTATTCTTTCATACATCCAATCTTTGCTATGTTATGCATCATACATCCTTTAGAAATACATTTTAGTATTTCAGTTGCAAATATGTCCAGCTCTTTTTTAATCAATATGATTTTCAAAAGGGATCAGCATATGTCAAATGACAATACATATGTTCAACTAAAGACAGAACAATTTATAATTTATTACTAAATTAGAATTTATTTAATCTTATCTGCCATTTGGATTGCCTATCTAATATTCTAGATTGATTTGGTTTACTTTATGTTTTAATTTAAATAACAGTGTCCATGTGTCAATTAAAAAAAATTGACCATTTTCTTCAGGTATACTCACATACATAAAATACTAAATTGTTTTAGTTTTAAGTATCACTGGTGAATTAGTACCTGTTTAATGAATAATAAAGCACAAGAAAAATACAATAAATGAATAAATATATTAATAATTTACCTGCTTTCTTTTAATTAGATAATAATCAATAAAATCCCTGGGATTTAGAGTATCCAATGTTTCTTCATGTTCTTTTATTTTCTCCAAAAGGAAATCTTTTAGAAAAGTATAATTTTTTATAAATGTGTTATGTTTTCCTGGACAATAATCAAGCAGAACAGGGAAAATGGTGCAAACCTGCAAGGAAATGTGAGAATTTGCTAAATGAGTATGCTGTAATGACACAAATAAGATATATTTATAAAGGATAACTGATTTGAATTGCTAGATTGAAAAATGATTGAAGTTACTCTTAAGGAGGTTGAATAGTTAGATGGATAATAATTCTATATTTTAGTAGAGAGAGCTGAGGAAAAAGTTCCTATCCAGTTAATCAATGATCACAGTAATATTCACATGTTAACCAATCTTTTTAATGTAAATTATATTCATGTCAATTAATTAATGGCTCAAAAACTGTCCTAAAAAGTTGAAATACCAGGTGATAAAAATTATATACTTTCAAGATAAAAAAAACATATAAATATAAATAATAAACATTGATATGATATTTTATAGAAAAAAATCTAAACCATGAGATACTATTTCTTTCAACCACCTTCTGACATGCAGCAGCTATTTAGAATTGGGTGGGACTTAAAGATGCCCTGAAAGAAATTACACAATAGCACTTAAGAATTTCTCTATGATCACAGAATTATTTTATATGCAATAGTAAGAAGTGCCAGTTCACACTAGGACATTCTGTGAGGATGTTAATGATTCATACAGCATTAAAACATACATCTTTTCACTTTGAAATGACACTTTATCATCTGGAATCCCAGTTGACCAATTAAACAACTGAATTAGCAAAGTGTTTCCTAACTAATTTTATTGTCAATAGTATTCTTCCTCCTTTGAGAGAATTTTTTTATGATGATATAATCCTGCCAACTAATTAATGAATGATCTGATTAATAAAAAGAGGACACAGAATTTATATAGTAAATATGTCTTATGAATGACTGGTCACTCTTCTGGAAGTGAAGGTCATAGTTTATCCAAACATATGGTAGTAGTCAGTGAGAAAATTCCTGGATAAGAAACTACTATATTTGAGCCACTTTTGTATTTGGTCTTAATTTTTGCTATTTGTAAAGTATTTAGATTTCCATTTTAAATATTCTTTTTATAATATGTTAGGCCTTTGTTATCTGGTCACCTCACTTTATCCTCTGGATTGGATTTGACCTGTGATAAAGAAAGACAATATGTTGTACTCAGAAGGAAAGGAGATTGCCTTCACCTGAATCCAGGGGGAGTTCAGAATCTTTTGGTTCTCATTCATTGTATTGATTAAGTTAAGAAAATCTTTGTCGGTATATTGAAAACGATTTTGGAAAATAAAGGAGCAGATGACATTGCAGGGAGCATAGCTCAGGATGAAGGTGGGATCACAGGGTGAGCCTGGAGAGTTGAGAACAATGGCAAAGTGTCACTAAAATAGATAAGTATAAGTTATGCCTTTGATAACATGTTAAGGTAAGTTAGTATTATAATAATGAATATACTTAATGACTAGAAATTTACTTGGTCAAATATAAACAATGATATCTGAGTTCATCTTTACACTTACAAGTTAAATGAAAACAGGTCATGTCAATTATACCTACTGATTCAGTTTTAACATCCAGTGTATGCTATCATCTGTAAAATGGTTAAATTTTTTAGTTTTGACTTTTCCCTTCTCTTTAAATAAGACAGTCATGGTTAATGGTATCTACAGTACAAAGTAACATTTATTTTAGCAAGAGAGTATTAAAATCTTCAAGCACAATCTATTAATTCTAAATGTTAAAGGCTTTCATGTGTAAACTATTATATCGAATAAAGGAGAAGCATATCATACACAAGATACAGAATATCTAAATACATTGAAATTCTAATATGGGAATAAAATGTAAAAAACTATAATAACTTCTGCTAATTAAATATATCTTTTATGGATTCTTCTCAGTATAATCAGAGTTTACATGTAATTATATTTTAAAGCTTTGCTCCAGGACAGAGTATCCATATAGCACACACAAATACTTATTGTTTTATAATTTCCCTGGCTCATTCAATGTTCGATGTACATGGTTTCAAGACTCCAATTTGGCATGTGTATATACAAAGTAAGAAGTCACAAATCCTTGATTAAAAAGTTTTCATTAAAAACACCCTGGTCATTTTTATTTCTCATGAGGGTGGCACTTTGCCATTTGATCATCAGTGTTTCTTAGATGACAATAATTCAGTTTCTAGTCTATTTTTAATACATAATTCTATTAAAGAATTTGTTCACATTGTGCAAGTTTTATTATAGAACAATCTACCAAGGCCAAGAAACAAGTTCAACTGAGGTAACATCCTCAAAATTAGCCAAATACTTCAGCATAGGCCATTCAGGGCCAAAAATCTAAAGGATGACAGAATGTTTTTTTATATTTATACCTGTATAAATGTGGTCCAATATGTCCAACATAGGTGTCCATAGAACATAATAATATAAGAACATCTCTATTACTTGGTTATCTGTGTGTATACCCTATCTTATTAGGCTTGATCATAAACCATTTAGCATTTTGATGTGATGTATAACATATTAAACAATTTCAGCACTTGAATACACATGAAGCCAATCTGCTTGATAATAGAAAAAGAAATGCTGTAGTACATTCTTAAGGCATGGTGCATTCATCCTTTTAAGTTGCATCAATTTCAAAGTCCTCACTTCCTGATTAAAAACCCTTTAGTACACTGTAAAGATAATCATTCTTATTGGTTTCATAAAAAGCTGAATAACCAATAACTATTCAGAATTTCTAGGCAGAGAGTAGACTAGGAAGAAGGCAGAGATATCATTTGTAGTAAGAAGTTTCTAGCAGTCCTAAATAATCATATGAGTCTTATATTAATTACATGCTGTTTGCCCTGGAGCTCAGATGTACTACTTGCTAGTTCTTACTTTTAAATTAACATGTAATTACCCCTCTGTCTTCTTAGTTTTCTTATACTAGTAGTCTCATCCTTAATTCCTTTTTGCATTCTGACCAATCAGTGTCTTATTAAGCCAGTAGGAGGAGAGGGTCAAGTATTTATAATATACAAGAGCATCATCCCACAGTATTTCCCCTTTTTTTCTTTTTAAAACAAGAACCCTAAATCAAATTTCCTTTGTATAGTTTTTTGCTCACCATTTTCTATACCAACTTGTTATCAACACTGTAAACAAGCATAGGATGCATAATCCATTTGGGGGGAATGTTGGCATTGTTCTCTATACTACTTCCTGCTAATTGAGGGTACTGATAATTTTATGGGGATTCTGAGAAAATGTAGGATTATGATCAAGTTCTGACTGAAGTATACAGTGAAGCAATCTCCTTGAAGTTGTTTTAGACTTAGAGCTCAGAGGAAACTGCAAAAAAGGTGCTCTGAAATGCTGGGTATCTGGGTCATTTGTTCCCATCTGTGCTTTTTCAGAGGGTTCTTCCTGGATCACACCTGAATTTTATTAACCCGGAATAAATTTATAACCTCTAATTTTTCATAAGAATAAAAAGAAAGCCTCTCCTCCAAAGTACCATATTTTGACTTCAATTTTGAAGTAAAGAAATGTATAAAATATATAGATTTAATTAAACCAGAATTATTTATAATCAAATGTCTCTTAGTATCTCTTGTTCCTTGCTCAGCAGTTAAACAATTCAAAGATAGCATAACATATAGTGTTGAAAATCTGTGATTTATATCTTTATGTGATCTATCTATCTGTGGAAATTCAATAAAAGCTTCAGAAGTTTTGGAGATATCAGAGGGAATCTACCCACAGTCTATGTGGGGACTGATTAAAGCTCCAGACAGTCCAGAGATCTAACCACAGTCAGTCTAGGTGAATCAGAGACTGGTGACTCACAGCACAGGGAATATCCTATGAGTAGTGATCTATGCCCTTAATCCCAACTAACTGGACATCATTATAGATTATAGAAGGAATTAAAGGCTCCCAAGAAGGCAGTGGTGGGGCCGTGCCTTAAATTATCAAAAGAGTATTTAAGGAGGGGATAGAAAGACAGAGGAGAGGAAGCCAAGGGAAGCCAGGCTGAGGATGCTGGAAGACAGCTGGGTAAGATCTAACTGTGATGTTTATTCTCTCTAATATCTCCAATTTTCTCAGAGATCTATCCCTCAGTCTCATTATTCATGCAACATTAATTTATCTATCTGTCTATATATCTGTCTGTCTATCTAATTGATCTATCTAATTTACCTGTCTTTCTGTCTGTTTATCTATCTGTTTTTATAATTATTTTTTTACTTTTTAAAAAGAAAATTTTCTCTCTTTTATTTATATTTTAAGCACATTGCATGCATTTTAACCTTTTTGGATGTAATTAGTTTCTAATCTTGAAAACACAGAGAAGACAATTCTATGAACAATCAGTGGATCTGAATTCCAGATTAACCTTGTCTACATACATGCATGTTGGACAATCAAACCTACACAAAAATTTCATTTCAATAAACAAAAACAAAAGAATAATAATAAAAACAAAAATAATCTATAGTGCATGTCAGTTTAAAAATATGAAGTAATATTTTAGAATTACAAGGAACAAATTGGAAAAACGTATCCAAAATGGATAAAAGAATACATCATTCTAATATGGTAAGAAAAGGTAACAGCACCATCTGCAAATGTGATAGGATCTGTTCACATAGCTAAATTATATGAAATCCAACAAAAGTGAAGCAAACAGCATGAGAAAACAAAATCTTTCTTTTTATATATGCATGTTAAAAAACAAAAAATGATATTTAAATAATAAATACTTAATGCTACTATTTGAAGTGAAAGAAAGAATGACAAAATCAAACCTGGATGTTAATTTGTAACAGTGGAAGTAAATAGAGGAGAAAATAATTCAAGGTGAGGAAAGTCATAGTGAATGATCAGCCATTAGAAAAATATGCTCATGATCTTATCCCAGCATTCAGTGAGTTTTCAACAATAAAATTTACTGAAAAGAAAAACAAATATTAATCATTGCCAAACTTCACATTTAATACATTTAGGCAAAAGATAGTTGTAGATATATTCTTCACAATAAGTATCAAGATATTATATTACAGAAATGGTTAAAATGTATGCATTACATAGATCATATGATTAATTTTACAAAGAAAGAAAATAAATTACCAGCTCCTATGCTGGTTACTTTTGATAAAATTGACACAAACTACTGTCAGCATAAAAACAAAAGACTCAGTTTATTAACTGCCTCACTCAAATCTGAGAACATGTCATTGTGTTATTTTATCATTGATGACAAGATGGGAGGGCTCAACATTTTATGCAGATTACCATGCTTGGTTTGGTCATTCTCTAATGACGAGAAAAACAATGACAAGAAAGAAGAAAATGATTATTTCCTTTAATTCCTTGGAATAGTGAATTCACCAATATACTTTGTATTGAACATGATCACAGTTCATGGAGGATATAATAAAAGCCACTTGATTTAACAAAATTGGACATTTGAACATAAGGTGTTAGCAGAGTAACAGTCATTTACATTCTAACACAAAACCTTGGAAGGTGAAAATGATATGTAAGCCTAAAGACACAGAGAAAATATGAGAGAGCCAATGACACTTGAGGGAAGCAATATATACCATTTTTCATCAAGAAAGGAAAGGGGAAAAAAAGAAAAATGAAAAGAAAATTAATACTATCTTGTCAAGGCTTCTTACATTACCTTAGTAAGAATAATTATTGAGAATTAACATCTAGAGAAATGATATTGAAGATAAACAAACATTTGTCACAAATGGAGTGCAAGACACCCTAATCCATGGGGAAAATAGCATAAGTATGATATCTCATAGAAAAAATTCTTTGAATAAGATTGGAACAACATGACTCATACAGCCATACATAGACCAAGATGTAAAAGCCATATTATGACCTTGCACTTACCATTGGTTTTTCTCAGTTCCTCCACAAGGAACCATGCTTCCTCTTTAATGAGATTTTCAATCCTTTTTGTTCTCATCCCCAAATCCCTCAAGGTCGTGAGTAAAAAGTACCTCATTTGTTTCCATGTACTTCCATTGCTAAAACCAACACCTAAAGAAATTGGAAGAGACACTGGGTTGTAGGTGTGAGAGCCAGAAGAAGAACCAGACAGGTGGCAAAACCTGTTCCAAAACCTTTTCCTAAAGAGAAAACATGGCTTCTGCTTTCCATTCTTCTGTTCACAATGTATACTGTCCAGAACAAATATAAGCACATACACACTTACCCAGGCCATTATTAACCTTATCAAATATTGGGATTTTTCCTCTTCCAGAAAACTCCTCCCCATGGTCAATGAGAGTTTCTTTAATTGCCTCATAGCCATGCAACACCACAGTGGGTTGTGTACCCAAATACAGAGTGAACACTGGGCCATAGGCTTTAGAGAACTAGAACAAAAAAGAAAAGAAATAGTAAAAATGTCACTGTAGTTTCCATAGAGTCAAACTATTTGATTTGTAACAGTATTGTATTGTAACATTTTTACCAAGAAGTTCTTTGATTGAAGTCAACATATACCTTAAATTATGCTGATTATCACATCTAGACAACCTATCCTGTTTCACGGAATATTCCAGTGAGTTGACCCACTAAAGCCAAGCAATCGCCCACTGTGATATTTAGCAAGTCATTTCATCAGGTTTTACAAAATAAATGAGGTAAAAATTTCATATTCATTTTCAATATTTTCTTTCAAATGAAGAAAGACTCAAATTTCATACTTCTTGATTACTGGATGCTCAAGCATCATTCTCATGCTAGCCTAATACTGATATAGACATGATTTAGTCAGGGAACTGCTGTAGACCCATCTGTGAAACACTTGCTATTGAAAATGAGAGTTTCTTTTATGAAAAGTGGAAATTTTAACTCTTGTGTCACCACAAGTTTTTGGATTCAGTTTTCATCTATTGTCATACAGTTCTAAAGGGTTGGCATCACAGAAGCTGCACCATACCATGCATCACATCTCAAAAAAATTATTCTAACAATGTATCATTCTTGGCCCTAGGTTCAGGATTTGTATGAAATCAAAGGAGATTGGGAGACCACATTATAAGCTAAGACACACTTTTTTTTAGCTTGTATTTCCTCTGTGAGTCCATGTCTATTGTTTTTATTTCAAATCAAAATCCAGCTAATTCTTCGGGATGAAGCATAAATTACTAATAAATGAGACTCATAGCCCCACCACTGCCTGCTTGGGAGCCTGGAATTCCTTCTGTAGTCTAAAGTGACCTCAACTCAGTTAGGATTAAGGGTGTAGGTCACAATTCCCAGAAAACTCCCTTTGCTGGGATTAAAGGTTTGAATCACCACTCTCTGATTCTCCTAGACTGACTGTTTAGAGATCTGGAACTTCTGAAGCTTTTATTAACTCACCACATAGAGTGTGGGTAGATTCCCTCTGATATCTTTGAAACTTTGAAACTTTTATTGAATCCCCACACTAATCCTAGACCAATTTATATCTAAATTTATGACACATTGAATTAACTATTTCTCACTCTTCATGCTCAACCAAAATAGTAGAAGTTTATTATAAAATTAGAATTTGTAGAAGTAGAAAAACCTCTAAGTCCTCTGAGTATATTATAAAATGCAGTGATATAAATGTTCTTCCAACTGAAACTCAAACAGAGTAGTAATTAGGATAAATGACAGAAAAAAGATAAAAAATTATTTTTCATATTACAGTCATTTTAAAAGCAATAATTTCTCTAACACTAGAAATTCATCAAAATAAGCATGACCTATATTTCTATTGTACTATACTGGGGGAGCATAAATCATACATACGTTAGTTAAGGACTGGTTGAAATTCTTCACATCTATGTGGAGGAGATTGCCAATGATTGGCAGAGGAGTAGGTCCTGGAGGTAGCTTTCCTCTCCCTGAGCTCTGTCTCCAGTGTGAGAAAAGAAGCAGACAGGTCAGAATGAGCATAAAAACCACAACTGGATCCATGGTGACCCTTCTCACTGACTCATATGTGATTGGGCAGTACAGGGTATTTATAATACAACCATAGAATTGACTTCTTGTGTTGGAGCATCAATGATTAATCAGCTAGTCACTATGTAAAGACTTTTCTAAGTAGACTTTGTCACAATGATAAGATAAATAAAGTTCTTTAAACTTTTATGAAATTAGGTTGCCCTTTGCTGATTTTGGCTTAATTTTACTGAGTTGAGACCTGTGGAGAGCAAAGTCCTGCCTGGCTCTGACACAAGGTTGATGATTCACAAGCAATTAACAGGATGAGGCCAGTAGCAGATCTTGTTTACAACTTTTGCTGGGAATGGAAGGTTTCTTCCCTGAGTGTCCTTGCTCCTCCACACAATCGCTCTTGTAATCTTAACTTCCTTTCCCCCTTCTGCAATGTTAGCAGCAAGAGTGATTACCAACCCCTTCACTCTATATAAACTCAGCTCATTCCCTTAATAAACCAAGGCTCCATCAGATTCTCTTATCCTGCCTTCATTCTGTGTTATCTGGTCTCTACCCATTCTCACTCCTCCTCTCCAGGGTCTCCACTGACTTTACCCACGGGTCGGGGCAGTAACCAAATAGTGATGATAAATATAAACAAAGAAATTTATATTTTAATTTCTTTCTTTGAAAATACATGAGTTAAGTTTTGAAAATTGTTTTATTTTAAAATTATAGTGTAATTTTGAAATTCTTCACTTTCTCTTCTTCATCTGAAGCTTCCTTATTGTATTTTATTGTCTTTCTAATTTGTTGTCCTTTTAATTTAATAATAATTATATACAATTTTTAATAAATATATTGTTTAAATCATAAAGAATATATAATTTTTAGAGTGTATTAAATGTATTGTATATATACATATATGTTTATATACACACACACACGTACATACAAATCCAGCCTATTCAATCAGTGTAATATTAATTGTACACATGTTATAAGACTTACAATTTCAAATTAGATAAATAATTGTTCTTCTCTTCCTTGTAGAACACTGCTTCCCCTATGTCAGCATACCTTTATTATTGATATTTGATTATGTAACATTGAGGCATCATTAAGTTCCCATCCAAAAACATTGTCTATTGGTATTGCTCCTCAAAAAATTTGTTTAAGATTCTATAGATATATTGTTTGACAGAATGAAATGTATTACATTTAATTTAATGAAAATGCCTCATATGTATTCTTGCTGCTCATTGTCCATGTACAAATTTACATTTTATGTATATTTCATTTGTCTTATGATATAAACATTTAATAAGGTCTTTATTTGTGCCTTATGCTGGTCTCAGAATTATAGGTCTTCCTGTGCTTCCTGACATGGATATAAATTCATATGTGAACAAAAAACTATATACATATTTTATGTGATATTAATATGATTATTGCTAAATTAAACCTTTGGACCTATGTTCTTAATTATTACAACCTAAAAGTTCTAACATACATGCTGTAAGCAAATATTCAAACCAAATCTATATTGTATTTTTCCAATATTTTTAATAAAAAAATAAGAGAAATAAGTATGGATTTTACAATTATGTAAGACAATGGTAGAAGAAAATCCGGGCTGTTCTTTTGTTGTTGTTGCTGTTACAGTTGGCAGCAGTTTTCCAGAAGAACTACCAATATGTCAGGTCATAGTTAGAAGAACTAAAAATTCCTTGTGATTGATTGCTATTTGGCTCTAGGCATTACAGATTTTTTTCTCAAACCTTTGCATAGATTTGTTTTCATGTCAGAAGTGAGCCTAGTTCAGTATAACTGAGAAAAAATGTATCTTCTAGAACTTGATAAAATGTAACTGCTAAGTCTTACAATTGTACCTACAGATATTGCTCTCTTCTTTTTATTCTGTCATTGATAAGAATAATAAGCACTGAGTGCACAATAACAAAGGTTTCTTAAATGTGAAGTGGTTAACATGATTATATTAGAGCACGAGTTTTAGTTAAAATATTACTATAAAAGAACCAACGTGAGAAGAACTGAATATGTAGAGAAAGGAAGTGGGAGCACATTAAAACCAAAAGAATTACATTAATTATTTGAGAGTTAATGGCATTGGTCAAGCCAAGAATCCTTCTGTAAAGAAGTTATGTCTTTGTTCTGATTAAACTGAACAGTTTATTATAAATTTCCTCAGTATGAGAAACTGCCTACTTGATACTTGGTAACATCACATTTTATTCATCATTCTTAAAGAGGTTCTTTCACTTTCCACTTTCTCAATTGTTTACAGTTGATTAACTTTCTTAACTGAGTCAAAATTATTCCATTTTGTGTATGAAAACCTGGGCCCTGGTTATTAAAACCCTGATGAAACTGGAGACTGAAAATGGTAGGTAGAGCAGGGTCTGAGGCCACACCAATTTATGCTCATCCTTTCTCTACACAGAAACATCTCATTTAATTGTATCAACCAATTCTTACTATCTATCTACTATCTGACCCACATTGCTATAAAATTTCCCAAATTCACTTCTTTTATTTTGGATGAAATCAGCTCAGTATGTTTCATTAAAAGCCTCATAATTTATCAACTTCAGAAATGTTTGTTTTTTTCTTGATTCATCTTTTATTTCTGTGATAAAGACTTTTCTTCTCTTCGAATATAAGCAATATATCCCCTTTAGGAAGGTGGCATCCTTAAAAGTAGAGTGCTTTTATTAATTCCATAAATTTTTTCTAATCAATTTAGAATATATTTATTTTTGTCCAATCATAGATCCATCCCTCATTTCACACCCTCCATTTTTACCCATTTTAAACCAAGAAGGTTTACTACCTACTTTTATGTATATGATGTTTCACCTAATAGGGAACATACATTTAAGAAAACCAAGTTCCCTAGTCCTAGCAGCTTTCAATTATTAGTAGTTCCTCACCTATGGGTAGAACACTGTATTTGCTCCATCTAACACATGAGTAATGGTGTTTTGTCTTGCTTGATTGTCCACATGGCTTATAGTTGCTGTCACAACTGTGTCTTTTCATGTGTGATATTACCCATTTTATCTGGAAAGCACTTTTTCTGGTATTCTTCCATGATTTACAGCTCTTACAATGTTTAGGCCCTAGTTCTGCAGTGATTCATGAGTATTGCAATGTGAGAATGTGAAAAAGAATGTCCCACTCAGCACTGAGTATTTCATGGATTCTTATTTACTTCATCACATCTTGAATTGGCTAGTTGTTAATTTTATTTTATGTGTAATAAAAATTATAAAGCCAATATGCTTCATTAAGATTTAGTTAAGTAAAATGTTTCTTTAAATTAATAGTAGTTGACTCTCCCTCGGGATCTAAAATCTAACTATCTATAGATTCTTGGTCCTGATAACAATTCATGTGTTAGTTCTGTCTTGTGTAATAAGCTTTAATTCCACTAGAACATGGTTGAGAATTCTCACTCTGTTCATCTCAACTCTCACTATATTCATGTCATTGTAGCATTTGTATCCTTGTCATACTGTTTTTCATAGAGTTTACAGCTGGACAAGATTGGTAATAATAATTCTCTTCCATTAGTGTATATATCATCTTATAGCTTCTATGTAATTTCATCAGAATATATAAAATTTCCCTATTATGTACACACATAAATAGAATTTAAATGAGTTGTTCTCTAACATTATGGCAGTGCCCCTTTTAGAGAGCATAGGCTACCAAATAAAAGGTTTATGCCAAGCACAAGTTACCTCTAGTAAGAGTATAGCAAGTAAAGTTCCATAGACTCACAAATATTACAGGTTATTGACATTGTTTCTGGTCATCAGATAAAACTAAGTAGTAAGACAAGATAACTGAAGAAATCTCAGTTTTGAGTCAGAAACCAGGGAAAATAAAGGTATTTTGTCCCTAAAAATGAAAATAATAAAGATAAGTTTGTCTAAACTTTTTTAATAAAAGGAACTATTTTTGAATCATTGTGATTGATTGTCAAAAATTATACGGCAAAATAGTAAATAAGTTGACTCCATTGTAAATATCTTTCTTCATTATTGTCTTATTATAAGATGTCTTATCTTCCATTAATTTCACAGTCTGTGATATGTATTTTTGGTGTGATAATTATTTAAATTATTTTATGGAGACATCATTAGTATTCATCCATTTCAAGAACTGAAAGGATCCACAATGATATTTTCATTTAAGAGTCTCATATTCTTTGAGAACCGCTCTCTTCCTCTATGTTGTCAGGTTCTTCATCCCTCTTCTGTCTACTCAGCTTGTCTTTCCAAATAGCCTCTTAAATTACTAAGCATTCTCTAGAGTATCCAATTATAAAATAAATCACTATATAAAGAGAAAAGATACTTATTAGAATGACTACTGAGTTTTGTTCCAGCTAATTCAACAATGGGTGCTTGATGACTGATAGTATAAAAATGGAGTAGTCTTTTGGCCAGGAGGCTGGATGTCACTCTGATATATAATATATGCTGAAATCTTGAATATGTAGGCTCTAATGGCAGTGAGGAAATGGACTTTCTATCAAAATCGAGATTAGCAAACAAAGAGCATAAGTTTCTTTCCTACATGATTTTATGCAGATTTCCATCATTTGTGGCCTTGATTAAAGATGCATACCTTCTTGCTTTAAGATTGGGATTAGAAGTAAATTTACCCTTATCAGATTAAGTAAAATTACCTCATCTGTGTGTCACTCATCTTTTTGCTTATACTTAACTTCAGATCATTCATGTTTACAACCAATAATAGCCAACACAATTAGACTCTTGTCTTTTTGTCACCTTTACACAAAATCAAATCCCTGTATTCTATGAATAATCCCAAATGAAAACTGTAAACAGGTTATTATAATGCTTAAATATAGCATGACTATTTCATCTACAATGAAAATGCAATATATATTTAAGCATGCCATATTTGTGGCTAATATAATATAACTTTATAATATACAACTAAAAATACATTATAAATTTAGATTAGGTGGCGATTCTTTTTGAGGGACATTTTTGTAGAATCTCAAACAGAAATATAATAATCCTAGGTATTCTCTTAATTTATGTTACATACCATAATAAATAAAGTGAAAGAAAATATAAGACTGTATATATGCATTCTCAAGAACATACAGTATAAACACTCTTATTAACTATAAACTTTTCTATTACTGGTCATATAGCCATAGCTTGTATTTATAAATACTTTTCTCTACTATCCATATTGATTTTGCTACAACCTCAGTAAACACTTTAGCTGGCTTTGGCCCATCCTTGGAGAAGAGAAGTATACCTTTGTTCCTTACATGTTTGTGCCTTTGTCATCCTGCCTGGTTTAGGTGGTTGTAGTTTTCCATTGACTATAATCAAAGGACTCGTTAGCATCAAGCAATGCCTAAGTGAGTTTCTTCTCTCAAGACATAAATTTTCTTACCTTTTTGGGAAAGCAATCCAATTTTGCCACTGTAATCTAGATCAATCATCTCTTCTAATACTTTTATTTATTTTTAAACTTGTATGTTTAAGAACATCAAAACCCCAAAAAGACCAGGGGAAGTCTGAGGTTCAATTTCAATGGGTGCCTTGTAGGCAAAGTTTTCTTAGAAGGCACCAGTCCAAGATTGATATTTATTAGAATATAAACCAACACTCACAGTACAGGTAACAGTTTATAGCGAAGCCTGAACAGGGACTAGAGTCTGGAACGGTAGACGATGGATTCCAAACCAGTCTCTCCAGCAGCCAGGAGCCAGGCAAAACAGGCTTTCTGGGGTCCCATCAGCCCCTTATCAATGGGTTGGCCATGCCCCCCTCAGGGGCCCAGGACCCTAGCTAAGCATCCTTGGATGTTATCAGCTGACACCTGAATCCCACCAAATCTCCCCCTTTTGTCTAACTAAGAAGGTTCTAAACTAAGACTATGTACAATAGGAATTATTACGAGATAGTATCTAGGAGAGGATAAAGTACAAATTACAACCAAAACCTAACCTATATAAAGTGCATCATATATTTCTAGAATATTTGTAGATGGTAGGGTGCATAAATTACTTCAAAAAGTTAATCTGGGAAAGTGAAAATTCAACACCTGAATGTTCCTTTCTAAGGGATAATAGGGTAATAAACTTAAATACCCTATTCTTCAACCACTTCAAAACCTTAGAAGGAAGATGTATCACCTTAAAGTCAAAAGTACATAGAAATAGTGGCTTCGAAAATTTGAGAGGACAACAACACAGCTACATGGAAAATCACCTCTGTATTTGTGCGCTGTTGGAGCATCTATATTGGCTACAGGCCTATGGTATCTGACAGATCTTTTCACAAGAAGAGCAATTTTTGAGTGACTGTCTTATCCTGTCCAGGCAGGTTTCATCAGTCTCCATCCATCAACTTGTTCATCCAGCTTGGACACCATGTGTGTACTGTCAGCCATCAAGGTAAGGACAGTTCCTTACCCAACCGGCCATTCTCTGCCAAAAGGACAAACTCCAAAGGAGTGTCCTTGATGCTCCACACCATCTTGAGAAAGGAGCAGTGACACCAGGATTCTTCATGTCTCTTGTGGCAAAATTTTAAACGTTAAATGCCATATTATCTGGGTCTATGAAATGGTTGAAGATTCCTGTATATCTATGGTATTCTAGCCTCTATCTGAGATGACTGAGATATGGTACCTTAAGTAATGTTGACTACAGTTTTTATCATCTTAAGGAATAATCCCTCTACTAAAAATTAGAATACCTATATAAGGGGTGTATAATCTCTGAACAATGACTTTTAGTATGGCTATCAAACATTGGCCAGGGGTATATTACCATATAAAGTTACCACAACATCTTAGACAATTATATACATATATATCATCTAAGCAGAGGTATATAAAACATCTTGTGCATATATCATAACTAGTGCAATCATATATTATATCTAGTATAGTTAAATGGAGGTAGTAATTGCATAATGTACATGACAATGATGTGCAAATATTTTAAACAGAGGTAGAAGCATATATAAAATATAGCAATTTCAGATTCAGTTTTACATAATAGTTACAGATTCAGATTTATATCAAAGTACAAGTTGCTTTCGTTATAGAAAGCTATTTCAGATTAAACTTTGTACCAATGTACAAATTATCACAAATAAACATAAATGATTTCACATTTGTATCAATATACAAATATCTATGCCAGTGCAAATTGTCTTTAGCTTAGCCCATATATTCAGCTAGAATGGTGTATAGGTAGGTAGATCAGTCTACCTTTATCTATCCTATCTATCCCCCCTCTCTTCTTCAAAAGAGGTCTCTGATGATATATTATAGTTTTGTCCTTTACCCAGTTTTAACTTATAACTATTCTATTAGAATAATAGTTACCCACAACTTTCAGAGCATAAAACTTATTGGGAAAGGGGGCATAGTCTTTCATAAGGTTGCTTCCTGCTGACTTAAGGGCAATAACATCTCTTTGGGATCCTGTAAAAGCTAAAACAATGGTTAGTTCTTAATGGACTGACCACATACATCTATCACCATTCTTAGAATAGTGGTTAACTCCATCTGGAAAACTAATTAGCAGTGTGATCTGAAGGATAATCATAAAGAGCTATCTTGCAGCAGTTTTTGAAAAATCTATTTCCTGGAAACAATTATTGATTGGTGCACACCAGGTTCTTGATTTTTCTATTTTTGTCTTTGTCTGTCTCTCTACCTGTCTCTTATTCTCTCACTCATACTCTTCCTTTTATTTTTGTTTTACTAGGAGGAGTTGTTGCGGTGGGGGCCCCATCTCGGTTCCAGATTCTTTGTAGATAGCTGATAGGAGGAAATGTTATTTACACTGGAAAACTTAAGCATTGTTGATACTCAAAAGATATTTATATCATTTATGACTTTAGGAGACTGTATGCAGACAGGATAAGATGTTTGAAAGGTACAGAAACAGAGAGGAACAAGGTTTAAGATGAAGTCACAATAATATTGGTCCCTAAATATTCTGTCTTCTGTCTCACACCAGGTGGCTTTTCTGATATGAGACAGAATTTTTCACATTTTCTTTACCAATATGCTTGGGTTTAGAGAGGGAGAAAGCCACTTGCTCCCAAACCAAATCCAGCCCTATTAATAGTCAAATCAGGACCACTTTTTTTTCGAGGTGTAGATGCAATATGCAAAGCAGTAAAAATTGAGAAATTACCCAGTAGTGCATATGCATATCAGTTGGTCTCATAGTCAGTCATGTATATTCCTTCATCATCAGTCTTTCTTCGATTGCAGGTGAGTAATTATTCAATGTCTAGTCAATGCCTTAAAAATAGTTGTATCCGTTTTCCTATAAAGACAAAATTGAGACCCTGCCCCAGGTTTGTTAAATTTGTTTTCCTTACCATGTATTCATTTTTCATATCAAAGATGAGCAATTACTTCTCTTCCTCAGGAAGGGACTCCTTTTCAAAGCAGACTTTTATTAGTTTTGTCAGTACCCATATCTTTTCTGTCCCTGTTGAAACAAGAGCAAAACCCCTACCCCATCGAAGCACATATCCCGGCTTCCACTCTGAAGTCAACACATCTTTGAAGTAGATGGGTTGATTTAACTCAGAGGATTTCTCTACTACCCAATGTCTCTCTGCAGCTGATGTTCCCTTTCATCAGCGTTAAGAAAATTTAAAGTCAATAAGGCACTGTGAAACCTCTCTCTGGGTTTTTTCTTTCATTCTTTTGATTATAAAGCATCTCTTTTAATGTATGGTGAGATCTCTCCACAACTGCCTGTCCTGTAGGATTTTGTGGTATCCCCGTAATATGGTTTATATCATAGTATCCAAAAATTATCCTCATTTTGTGGGAAACATAAACTGGAGCATTGTCAGTCTTAATCTGAGTGGGAATTCCCATTATGGCCATGGCTTCCAAAAGGTGAGTAAGTACAGCATCAGCATTTTCAGAACTCAAGGCAATAGCCCATTGCATTCCAGAATATGTATTGATAGTATGATGTACATATTTCATCTTTCCAAATTCTGGCAAGTGAAACACATCCATTTGCCATATCTCATTTCCCTGTGTACCTTTAGGATTACTTCCTGTAGGTAAAGATGGTTGGTTATAAAAAGAGCAAGTGTTACATTTTTTTACTATTTCATTTGCTTCATCCCAAGTGATGGGAAAACTCTTCTTTAGCCCTTTGCTGTTAACATGATGTTTCTCATGAAGTTCTGTGGCCTTTAGCACACTTCCTATTAGCAACCGATCTATTTCATCATTACCCTGTGCTAGAAAGCCTGGGAGGCCCGTGTGTGCCCTGATCTGTGTTATGTACATAGGATGTATCCTACCTCTGATGATATCCTGTAGTTGTATGAATAGTAAGGTCAAGTCTATATCATCAGGAATGAAGTCAGCAGTTTCAATATATGAAACAACTCTTTCTGCATATTGAGAGTCAGTAATTACATTGAGAGGCTCTGTGAAATCCAACAACACCATAATAATCGCATATAGTTCTGACTTCTGAACAGAGTTATAAGGGCTCTAAGCAACCTTAGTTAAGTTTTCAGACTTGTAGCCAGCCTTCCCTAAATTGTTTGCATCCATATAAAATATAGGGGCTCCAGAAATGGATTCATCCTGTACCACACAAGGAAAGATCCAATTAGTTTCCTTTATAAATTGAATTCTCTAGTTTGGGGGATATTTATTATTAATTTCTCCTAAAAAGTCACTACAAGCCTTTTACCAAGGTTCACTGTCTGCCCATAATCGTTCAATTTCTTCATTAGTCAAAGGCACACAATTTCTGCAGGGTCCTTTCCAGTCAATTGGTGAAGTCTTAATTTACCTTTAAAAATCAGATCAGAAATTTTTTTGATATATGTCTTCATCTTCTTGCATGGCCTATGTGGCAGAAATATCCATTCTAATATGATGCTTTCTCTTTGCATTAATACTCCTGTTGGAGATTGTCTAGAGGGTAAAATAACAAGTATGCAGTCTAGGTTTGGATCCACGCGATCCACATGTGCTTCTTGAAGTTTCTTTTCCACCAACCCTAATTCTTTCTCTGCTTCATCAGATGGTTCTCTCGGACTATTTAAACCCTTGTCACTTCCAAAGACTTGAACAAGTTAACTAGCTCATAGTTTTTTTATACCAATCATGGGCCGTATATGAGCAATATCTCCTAGTAGCTTCTGAAAATCCTTAAGAGTCTTCAATTTATCTCTATTTAATTTTATCTTTTGTGGCCTAATTTTTTTGTAAACATATCTTATATACTAAATAATTGATAGAATCTCTCCTCTGTACATTTTCTGGAGCAATTTGTAGTCACCAATTAGGCAATACTTTCTGTAGTTCTTTAAACAATGTTTCTAATGTCTTTGGGTTTGGGTCTGTCAACAAAATATTATCCATATAATGGTAAATGATAGATTGTGGGAAGAGTTTGTGCAGTATTTCTAGTGGTTGTTGTACAAAATATTGGCATAAAGTGGGACTATTCAGCATTCCTTGGGTAAGGACACTCCATTGTACCTCTTAGCTGGCCCTGAATTATTAAGAGTAGGCACTATGAAAGAAAATTTCTCTTTATCTTGTTCTTGTAAAGGTATGGTAAAAAAACAATCCTTCAAATCAATAACTGCAATAGGCCATCCTTTAGGTAGCAGAGAAGGCAGGGTAATACCGTATTGTAAGGAGCCCATAGGTTGAATCACCTTATTGCTCTTAAATCCATCACCATCCTCCATTTTCCAGATTTTTTTCTTGACAACAAAAAGAGGAGAATTCCATGGACTGGTTGATTCTTCGATATGCTGAGCCTGTAACTGCTCCTGTACCAACTGTTCCAAAGCCTGAAGTTTTTCTCTCATCAAAGGCCATTGTTGAACCCAAATAGGCTTTTCTGTTAACCATTTCAAAGGCAATGCTGTGAGTGTCCTTTTAAGATCTGTGGATATAGGGCAATTCTTTTGTACAACCTGAATGGCTGGTGAATTTCCTTCATAGTACCTTAAAGCATCATTTTTGGAAACATAGTTGAGCCTCCAGTTGACATCAGAACCAGGAGGGATTTTAATCTGGGTATTACATTGCATTAGGAGGTCGCGACCCCACAGATTCACTGCTATATCAGCCATATATGGCTTCAACCATCCTTTCTGACCTTCTGGTCCTATGCATTCAAGCCGTCTCACACTCTGTTTCACCTGAGATATTGAAAATAAATATCTACTGTCCATAAAGGCCATCTTGGATGCCATGATTGTGGGGTTATGATCGAAATGTCAGCCCCCTTGTTGACTAAACCCTGGATATAAATATTATCTATCCCTATTCCCAATTTTGGTCTTTGTTCATTTATCGAAGTCTGCCAAAATATTCATTTTGTGATTCTTTTTTGGAATTTCTCAATTTTCTTTTGAATTTATGTTATTATCTGATACTGTATGGTTTTCAAGATCAAGTATTGGGTGCTCTATTCATCCTGAGAATGCCGGTCTTCTACTATGACCGTATATGATCTCACCATCCTCGAATTTGGAGTCTGATTTTTGGGGGCTTCCCTGGGGAAGCCCAGAAAGGCATTTCCCGATGGCAAAGGGTTGCCTTCTTTATCTCTGGTAGATCTACATTCATTGATCCAATGCAGTCTTTTGCCACACCTTCTGCATAATCCAGAAGACAATGGCCTTCTGTTCGAATTAAACCTAGATCAGGCATCATTTCCAAGAGTACTTTGTGTACAATTCCATCTTACATGGCCTTGTCTACCACAGTTGAAACAAGTGATGCCTTGGTTCCTCTCCCTTACCTTAGTAATGGCTTGGTCTACCCAATTTTCCTCATTGCCATGGAGAGATTCAGCATTGATTGTATATTGAATCCATTCTTCTATTGGTGCAGATCTGATCTTTAAAGGCATGAGCATTCTTTTACATCCTAGATTAGCATGATCAAAGGCCAGAGAAAGTATTAACTGCTTCATAACTTCTGGATCTGATACTGCTCTATGTACAGTGGTGGTAAGCCTCTGTAGAAAGTCGGTATGAGGTTCTTTTAAGCCTTGTTTGACCTTAGTATAAGGCTCAATTTTTTGACTGAGGTCCAAAATCTTTTCCCAAGCCTTCAATGCACCAGTACGGCATAGTGATAAAGTATGTTCATCATAAGTAGTTTGAGTCTTCACGTCAGCAAACATGCCTTCACCAATGATTTGGTCCTGAGAAGCAAAGAGACCCCTAATGCTTCCTTGGTGTTATAAGGTCTTGGCCTCCTCTCTAAACCAGCTTCTCCACTGTAAGTTTTGACTTTGGTCCAAGACAGCAGCCATTATCTGCATCCAATCAAGGGGGAGGATTCAGTTTTTTGCAGACCATGAATTTAGGAGCTGCTTTACATAAGTAGAGTGAATATCATACATGGATATTGCCTCTTTAAAATCTTTGATGTCTTTCATATGTACTGGCTCATAACTATATATATTCTGAGGATCCCCCTGGTGCTATCTTTGTCTGAATAGTAGCTGGGAACAATAGTGGTGGTGAAGGAGGTAGCCCTGTCATATTTACTACCTTAGGTAAAGTATTTCCAGTACTATAACACCCCATTGGGGGTTGACCTGAACTGTTCTGAGCATAAGATGCATCATTGCCTTTTTCTAGTGTTGCAATATGGTCCTCCCATTCTTGTATTTTGGATACTATGGGTTCCCATTCCTGGATTTTTGATACTACAGGTTCTCACTCCTGGATTTTGGATACTACCGGTCTCAGAGCTTGACTTTCCTGATGTAGTCCTTTCAAAGACCTCACCAAGCTAGCAATTTTTAGATCTACATCATTAACATAATTAATGATTTTCTCGTTCCCTTCATTTCTTGTTTTCATCATTTACGTAGAGCTTATATTTCTCTTGTACAGTGTTATCCATATCTAAAGAGGAAACCTTATCTGAAAGCTTGTTGTAACCAATTTCCAGAGTCCCATCTTTTTGCCATCTCAGAGTTTGACAGTTCTATGTCATATATCTTGGACAACAGCTGCTGACTTAAATTCTGTATCTGCTTCACCTCATCTGATACCGTAGCATTTGATCATTCTATAATACTGAGTCTGGATGGTAGTTTATGGTTCAAATTCGTGACCTCAGTCATCATCCTTTTATTTTGGAACACAACATAGAGAAACAGACCAAAAAATAGTAAAACTGGGGTATTGAATCCTTCAAGATATTCATTTAAAAACTTGTCAACCTTCGTGGGAATATATATCCTGAATTCCTCAAAAGAATAGTTGTCAGCCATTACCTCAATTCAGGTGTGATGATGCTGCGTAGTCAACAGATGTCACAGTAACTTTCAGTGCCCTGCTGTATGGCAGATGCAGAGACTCTCAGCAGCAGGAAGCTACCCACTGACCCTATGTGCTGTTAAAGGGCCCAGCAGGCAGAATACAATCCTTGGAAAAAGAAAATTCTCACAAGTTAAGACAGGATGTTAATCACAAGATAGAGGGGTTTTTGTTTCCTTTGTTTTCCTGCAGGAGTAATTTACAATTGCCCCAGGCCACAATCCCCAACCAGTAGGGGGGACAGTGTCCTTGGTTATGGGGCTAGGGGTGGAGCTGCTGCTTGAATTTGCAGTTCCTGGGTCAAAACCAGCCAACCAGGTTGGGGGAAGGGCACGTGTGCACTTTAAACTCGGTTACTAGGGCTAGATGAGACAAGCCGCTGTGCATCCAGGCAGTGGAGGTGTGGCCCAGTTCGGCGAGCAGGGTGCCTCGGTAGGCCAGCGAGTTGTAAACCTAACCCTGTGGGGGGGGGGGGCTGAGAACCAAACCACTGGGCGGGATCACTGCTGGTGCTGGCGGAACCAAGCCAGCACGGGGCTGGACCCTCAGCAACTGGGGTAAGCCACCTGGCCGGTCACTGCTGATACAGAACCAAACCGGCATGGGGCTGGATCATCAGCAACTGGGGGAAGCCACCTGGCAGGTCACCACTGGTGTTGAACCAAGCTGGCATGGGGCTGGACCCTCAGCAACCAGGGGATGCCGCCAGACAGGATCACCGCTGTGTCAAGGGGAGCTGACCGTCCCGCTCTGGGCAACCGTGGCCTATGTTCTAAATTTGACCTGCCCGCACTCAAAACCTGACCTGTGTGCATTTTAAACCTGGCCCTTGGAGCCACTTACCCCAACCCGTGAGTGGTGGGGGTCCGGAGACGTTGGGCGCCAGGTGTAGGCAGAGTTTACTTAGAAGGCTCCAATACCAGATAGATATTTATTAAAATATAAACCAACATTCACGGTACAGGTAACAGATTACAGTAGCACCTGAACAGGGACTGGAGTCTGGAACAGTGGACGAGTGATGGATGGACGATGGATTCCTATCCGTTCTCCAACAGCCAGGAACAAGGAAGAGACCCCCCTCGTGTTCCAGCAGCCCTTTATCAGCAGGGTTTCTACGCACCCCTTCAGGGGCCCGGGGCTCTGGATAAGAGTCTCTGGACCTTATCAGCTGACACCTGAGTCCACCACAACTATCCATTCATATCTCTGGTCTGGTTGTTCATGATTACAGGCCGGAATAGTGAAGGCAAATCTCTCTGTATCTTCTTGATAAAGAGGAATGGAGAAAAAACAGTCCTTAATGTCCACTACGATAACATGCCAGCAGGCAGGAAGAGTAGAGAAGAGAGGTAAGCCACGTTGCATGGGGCCCATAATCTGCATTTGATTATTCATTGCTCTGAAATCATGTAAAAGTCTCGACTTCCATGATTTTTTCTTTATAACAAAAATAGGCATATTCCATGGTGATACAGAAGATTTTATGTGGCCCAATTGTAATTGTTCTTT
Source organism: Phyllotis vaccarum (assembly GCA_033318265.1). Lineage (NCBI taxonomy): Eukaryota > Metazoa > Chordata > Mammalia > Rodentia > Cricetidae > Phyllotis > Phyllotis vaccarum. The sequence goes on along the minus strand of JARWLC010000004.1, from coordinate 21,757,613 downwards.
AACTAAAGTTTGGGCTGCTTTTAGTTTTTCAGATGAAAGTGGCCACTGAGGAACCCATAAGGATCCCCGGTTTTCCATGTAATGGGAATGCTTTCCCCAGTGGCCCCTAGGAAAAACCCAGTCCCTGTTGAGGTTTTCTCTGCCGGGCTTGGATAGGATCTCTTCTATCCTGTAAATGTTTTCCTAAGCCAAAACTTGGATGATATCCCATGTCATTCATAATCTTGGTTGAAATAGGGGAATATTCAATGTTTAATCTAAAGCCCATATCTTTTAATAAGTCCCGTCCCCAAAGGGAAACAGAAAGCTCAAGTACATAAGGCTGAATCAGGCCCAAATGGCCTTCATTATCAGCCCACTGTAATTGTCTTGTGCTCATGTCTGGTGTTTTGGTATATCCTAGGCCCTGCAGGGTCTGTGAAGACACTTGTATTGGCCAACCCGAGGGCCAATCCTTTTTTGCAATAATACTTTTATCAGCTCCCGTGTCTAACAGCCCCAAGATCTTAACATTGTCTATCACTAGTTCTAATACTGGCCTCTGATCTAAATCTAATGATAAGAACGTTAGATCAGTGCCTGTAGATCCAAAACCCTGTTCTTCTCTCTCTTTGTTTAGCTGTGAACTGGTCATGTAGACTAGGCAAAATGACCAACTGAGCTATGCGGTCTCCTGGAGAGATGACAGTAATAATACCTTTTGGAGAGTCTACCATTATCTTGACCACTCCTGTATATTCAGGATCAATTACTCCAGAGTGGACATGCAGTCCTCTTAAGGTAGTGGATGATCTTCCAATTAATAGCCCTACTATGCCAGGCTCTAGGGGTCCTTTAAAATCAGAATCAATTAGTTGGATCCCAATTTGAGGAGTTAATAAGAGTCTGGAGGTGGCACGGAGGTCCAGGCCTGGCGACCCAGCAGTGGCTCTCCACGGTTCTTGGGATGTCTGAGGGTGGGCCACTGCTCCAGGTTCTGAATGCTGCTCTGATCCTCTACTGCCCCAAATATTTGTGGGCCCTGGGGTCTGGGGCCCCATCCCCCATTTTTTGGATGGGTGGCAGAGTTGAGCTTACTAGCAGGCTGACCAAGGGGCTGACCATTTATATCTCTAACTGAACGGCATTCATTTGCCCGATGCTTCCCCTTTTTGCAACGGGGGCACACCCCTGGTTGCGTTGACCCTGCATTTCCTGCAACCGGCCCATTTCCTCTGTTGGGACAGTCTTTTTTCATGTGTCCTTTCCTGCCACAATTGAACCAATCTCCCACAATCCCAGAATTTCCCCTTATGCCTCGAGCCAGCTGCCTAACTGCAGCGGCCAGTCCTGCATTAGATAAAGGACTTCCAAGTTCTCAGAAACATTTCATCCAAGCCTCTAAGCCTCTGTTTTTATAAGGGGTAATGGCAGCTCAACACTCTTTAGTGCATTGTTCATAAACCAGCTGCTTTATCAGAGGCATAGCTGCCTCTGGGTCCCCAAAAATTCTCTCTGCTGCTTCAATCATCCTGGCCACAAAATCAGAAAATGGTTCTGTGGGACCCTGTATAATTTTAGTCAGGTTGCCACTCACTTCTCCTTTATTGGGTAGGGTCTTCCATGCTTTAATTGCTATTTTATTGATTTGTTCATACACTTGAATGGGATACCCAATCTGATTGTTGGCAAAGTGCCCTTGCCCTACCAACATGTCTAAGTCCCAGGCAGCATTACCAGCAGCTCGGTTAGCAGTGGCTTCCTCATTTGCAAATTCTATCAAGAACGCTCTCCAATCAAGATACTGTCCTGGACTCAAACATGCTCTAGCCAACCCACTCCAGTCACTAGGGGTCATAGCTGATCTGCTTAAGGCTTCTACTTGTGCCACAGTAAAAGAGGCTGTAATCCCATAAGTCCTAACTGACTCTGCCAGCAACTTTATCATCTTGAAGTCGAGCGACTCATGGTATCTGGTTCCTTGGTTATCTTGAAATACAGGGAAGGTGGTGGCAGGCATCTCTGCTCTAACTTGCCACCACACCTCAGTGCTAAAGGAACGACCTGGCTGTGCACCTCCGCTATCTAGATAGGGCGGCGGAGCGGATGGCTTGATGCAACTCCCTATCGGAGCAACACAAGGACAGCCTTCCCCCACTTTCTCTTTTTTAGCTTTATCTCTTACCTTCAAACTGGCCATGGCTCGCAATAGGCCTGTCTCTTCTTCATCTGACTTGTCTACTTTTAGAAATTCCGAGAACTCAAACTCAGTGAGATCTGGGTAGAAAGGTTTCTCTTCTCCTGCTTCTGATCCCTTTTCACTGCGAGCCTTTTCCAACCTCTCCCCCTGTAGGTGCTCTAAGGCGGCTTGTCTGCAGTTAGCCATATCTGAGTACTGCTGGTCTTCTAAGCAGCCACGAATCATCTTCCAGATAAGTCTTACCCCTGCTTTTAACGTGCCCTGGTCATAAGCAAAGTCTAGATCTCTTCCTAACTTATCCCAAGAAGGGATTGTGAGGCTCCTGTAAACACCGAACCAAGGAGCCACCATATCACATTCTTCCAAAAATCTTTCTAATGTACTCCTTTTTAACCTTAAGTTCTTAGAGTCCAACAGCTCTTGCAGAGCCAAAAAAAATGGGTGCCAGTTAGAGGCGCACATCTCTTCCTCCTTCTCCTCTAGTCTCTTATACCCTTTTCTCTCTAATTTCAAGGCTTGTTCTGAGCCATGGCCAAACAGCCCTAGCTCAGCAAATTCTTAGTTTCACTTTCTCAAGTGTCCATAAGACTGCTTCCTCTCTATCTACAGAGTGAAGCTATAAACCTCCACTCTTGTCGCGGACCTTTACCTGTTCTTGACACGGATCCCCACTTTACCTGAGGACTTACCAGCACGCTCCCTGATCACTGAAAGTTCTGAGCCTCCTACTGCCAAACATTCCCCGTACGGGCCACCACTTCCTTGCAGGTGAGGGCTCCTACCTCACCTGCAAGGAAGACACGACACTAGGCTCTTCTTTCAGTGATTTATTCAGGATCTTGTACATGGATCTTCTCTCTCCCTCACTCCCTCTCTGTCTCTCTGGGGGAAGGCCCGCCCAGCTATCTGCCTTGAGGATAGCCAATCACCAAGCACCACGTGGGCCTTGCCAATAGGTCCACGTATGCAAAAGCAAAACAAGCACTCAGCCTGAGCCAAATAAGGAGTTGTTTAAACCAGAGAGCACTCACCATTGGGAAGGTGGGAGGCGGAATCCAGCACCATCTTTACGGTGCTGCTCCACAGCTCTCTACATTGCTATAGCCCCTGAAGGATTTTTAGGAAAAATTGACTGCCGTTATGTCCCTTACATTATGAGCTCCTTTCTCCACTTAGAGTGGAGATTCCTAAGGATTTTCCTGTCGGAATCTTACCCCCTTTTTTTAACAGTATTTACTGATGGGGGGCATTTGGGTGCCTCTTTAGTCATGTTCCCTACTCTTGTATGGGAGGAGGAGTCAATATAAAATCAATCTCCCATAAGCTAGAAGGATCCACACAATTTAAGGAGTTACTTGCCATTGTTATAGCATTAGATTTTATATTAGAACCATTTAATATATTTTCTGACAGCCTCTCTGTTGTTACTTTCCTATGCTTCATACTACCCCTATGCTTAAACAAAGGCTCAATCCCATTTATTTACAACATCTCAGGGCCACAAGACTTTACCTGGATACCTATCCAAGGAAAACCATCTGGCTGACCACCTGGCTTCAATGTCTCAATGTAATATTATTACTGAGGCTCCAAACTTCCACCTCTTAACTCATGTACAGTGGAGGGGGCTAAAGCACAGGTTCCCACAGGTACCACCAGTTAAAGACCTCAAAAACATGTCCAGAATTGAAAAATCTTTCTTCAAATTCCTCTCCTTCAAAATGCAGGAAGCGATCCCCAAGGACTTCATCCCAAACATCTTTGGCAGACTGATCTTATATGCTACTCCCCATTTGGAAAGTTTAAGTATATTTTCCTTTTCATGGATACCTTCTTCCATTTCCTGGCTTCAGCACATGCCAGGGGAAAATCTAAACATTCTATTAGCCATATGCTCCAATGCTTTGCCACCCTTGGATTACCTAGCTAAATTGAAACAGATAATGGTCCATGCTTCATTGGCAAGGCCTTTACAAGCTTTTTACATACCTGAAAAATTTCTCACACCACAGGCAGTCCCTATAATCCTAGGAGCCAGGCCATTGTGAAAAGATTTAATCAAATACTTAAGGCTCAATTACAAAAACAAAAGGAGGAGTTTCTACTTCCCCTCCCATGATCAACTAAGAAGTGCATTATTAACTTTAAATATTTTAAACTTTTCCAGAGAATATTAATGCCCGTCTCCCTTTTATAAACATTGATCCTCATCACCTATTGTACCATTTGTATTAAATGGCAGGATGCTCTGACTGGGGTGTGGAGAGGATCAGACACAGTCCTCACTGAAGGAAGAAGGTTTGGATGTGTCTTCCCTCAAAATGAGAAAAATCTTATCTGGATACACCTAGAGATCTAAAATATATATCCCAAAAAGGGGATAACAATGAAGATGACTCCAGGGAGTGTTCCACCCTGAGGATAGTCTTTCTGCTCTTTTTTCAGAAACAACTAAAAATGTAGATGCTGTCATTTGCCCTGATGCTGATATCAAACATTTTGCCCGGTGACAGGGGTATGTGGGTTTGGAAACTCATATGATGCAATTAAACTCCTATAGGGATGAATGGGAAAGCACTGTGACTGTGGCACAGGAACATATAGTTTTCAGCCACCTTCTGAATGGGCCATTAGTTCTACAGATTGTGGTACTAAAATGACCCACAATTATAATGGCATGTCTGAATCCCTGGTCTCCAGGTCTAATCAGTGCATATGCATAGAGAAGCCAAAAATCATATCCCCAGTAAACTGCAGACCAGGGTCTTGCCTCTGCCAGACCTTCTACCCAATAATGCATTCCACCTACTATGTCTAAGACCAGATGTGTACTCTCAGGTTCCAATAAACCATATTGGAAAAATATCAGGGATTGGGAAAGCCTTGGAGGCTTCAGACTTGGGGGAAACTGTGAATGGAAGAGTGACTGGTAATTTGGGATCTACTTCTTCTCCCAGATATAGGTCCCCTGGGCAGACTGTCTGCTGGGAATTGGCCTCCCCCATTGGTTATTCCAATTGTGTAGTACTCCCAGTTGAAGTCAGAAAACAACAGGTTCAACAGGGAGTGACCAGCAGGACCAGTCTTTTCTTAGCCCCCAATTGTAGGCTAACCTGACAATGCATCTTGATGGTTTGCTGAATCATTTGACTTTTTAATTATTTATTTTATTCCTTGAATTGCTGTTACCATTTTTATATGAGTTTCTGAGGGAAAAAAGTACACAGTTTATGTGTGTCAATAATAATTACCACAGACTTTACAAGAATTTCCTATTGCTTGTTTCTTTGATTTGACATGTAGATCTGTTTTAGGATTCTCACATTCAGGACAGAGGAAAGTTTTAATGCATCCAACAAGTATTGTGTGCAGCTTATTTGACTTCTAAAATCCAGTGTCATGCCTGATAACAATGTGGTCTTTTACTACCAGGTAATAACCAAAATATTTAGACTGAAGAAAAGTTAGCAAGTCACATAGCTAAACATAAAGAAGAATTATGGATTAACTTAATAATATGAGATAGATAGTAATATGACTTAACTACTGGTCCATCAGTAAGTACAATCTTAAGCCATAATAATTAAGTCAATTATTATGAAAGCAGCTTCTGGGTATTTGAAAGTTTCTGGTAGTGATAGAAGCTTGTGACTAGACAACATTTCATAAATTGTTCCTTGATTAAAAACAAAACATAATGCACACAAATTGGTTGACTATTATTTTTCTTGTCAGTTCTACACTATCTTAATCTTACATGATCTATAACTCAAGAATGAGGTGCCTTCTGCAATGGGGTCTTAACATAAAGTTTAAAACAATAACCTACAATATCTGTGCATTTACAGAATTTCACCAAAACCAATAATGGCAAATTATGCCTTGCACCAATTTTTTTTATTTGGTAGTCTATACTGTTATATAGGGGCGTTGTAGCCACATTATAAAATAACTCATTTAAACTTTTTGTATGAGTATATATAATACATAAAATTTATATGCACTAAATTTTAAGAGTCTAAGGTGCTACGATAGTCATAGCAGAGAGACGTAACTACAAACATTGCTTGGTTTTGAATCCTGGTATCTATAGTGACAAACAACAGCTCAAAACAAGGACATCAGTGCAACAGAGACATGAATATAATGTGCATAGTCAATGACTCTCTAAGTATACTAAAGCCCACTCCAAGAGCTCATAACTGGAACTATTACTTGGGGTAAGAAGCTTTAGCTAAAGAGATTATAAAGAGTAGGAAAGAACCAAATACTATTGCCTTAAGGAGACTTAGTAATTAACTGGCTCTTAACAATGCACTTAGATTTTATTTTTTACTTTATTCATTAAATGAAAATGAACACAAAGATTCAAGGCTATTCAAGTTGTAGAGAATAACATGCTTCACAGTGCTCAATCCAGAGTCAGACATTTTTTTTTCCACATACTCATCCTCTAAGACTGAGGAATTAAAGGAAAATTAGTACCAGAAGATGGTTAGGGTTACATGTGCTGGAGAAATCAAAAGAAGTAATGCTTTTCACACAAATTGCACCACAGTATGCAAGAACTTAAATGGCTGTGGCAGAAAACCCAAGACAAGTGCAGGTTCAACACAGACAAAATGCCAGAAAGTATATTTTATATGAGAATGATCACAATGTCTCACAAGTTCCTGAGAGGCCAGTAGTAATTGAAATCTGCCCTGGATATAATAATTGTTTTTCTTTAAAAGTGTGTCTTTCATTGCAAAAAAATATCAAATACCAAAGAGTGTCTACTGGAGTTTGTGGGTAAAAACATATGAAAACAAAAATAATTGTATGAAATTAGAAGTAAGCGTAGGATGAGTGGGGAAGAGGTAAATGTTATCAAAGAGCAATGCATAAAATTCAAGAAATTATTAAAATATTTTATGAATATTTTATTCTTTTTGTTTTAGGTAATGAAGTCAAGGGTTTTGATCACTAGTGTTCTTTAGATTGCAAAAATTGTTTTGAAATCCATGTAACTAAATGACAACATCATTATTGACTAGTATTGATGAGTTCTATGTTTGTTTTTATTCCCACTGATTAAACCCAATATTGATTCTTAGACAAAAGTCACTAGCCATTGATTGTTACAATGGAATGCAATGTTTTCTGTGCAGAAAAAGAGGTGAGGCTCATTTGATGCTGCCTCAAACCCTATTATTCCATCCACAATCTGTTATTTTGTCAAGGTTCTAAACTTCCAAGTTCCCGGTTCTCATCTTAAATTGCATAGTTTTGCCTCAGGAAAGAAAGTGGAACATTTAAAGGAAATGAGAAAGTGAGAACTGACAGACCTACTTTAGGAATGACTAATAAAATGTATTGTTAGCTGATGTGGGAATGCATTTGTGTACGCTGTGAATCTCAATCTTTAAATAAAGGAGCTGTTTTGGGTCAGGGCGGGCACCATGGAAGAAGTGGGAGGAGAGTTCAGAGTTTAGGTAGGAGAAGCAGGGCGGAGTCAGAGGCAGATCAAGCCAGCCGCCCAAAGAGCAACATGTAAAGAGCACAGGTTAGCTACGGGCCACGTGGCCCACAGATTAATAGAAATGGGTTGATTTAAGATGTAAGAGCTAGCTAGCAATGTGCCTGAGCCATAGGCCAAACAGCATGAAGTTAATAAAAGCATCTGAGTCATTTCTGGGGGCCTGGGCGGCGGTGCGCGGATAAGCGGTCCCGGGCGGCAGGTCTGTGGGTCCTGGATCTCTGGCACACGGGACCCAGAGAACCCACTACAACAGATGGCGCCGAACGTGGGGCTATTATCCACTTAGAGCCTGAGAAAGTTTAAAAAGGGTTTTAGCAGAAACTGAGCAAAGGCAGCTTCCAAATTGTGTATGTGAATCGGGTCTTTGTACAAAGAAAGCATGGTCCGGGTCACATTCAAAATGGCGCCAGCGGGCTGGCGGCAGGCAGTGTAAGCTGCAGCTGCAATCAGTCTCACAGAAGACTCAGTAGCATGTGATCGATTTTAGATTTCTGCCTATTTTGAACTAAAAAGAAACAAAGACGGTTTCTTAGTAGCAATATTTTCCAGGGTGTGCTCTGTTTACTGGCCACGAATAAATACACGGTCCATTTGAGAGAACTTAGTGATTCAGCCTAATTTGCAAAAACTGTGCTTCTTTTTAGAGAATGTATTTTAAAAGCTCTTAAGGTTAGAAGATGATTAAGGATTCACAATAAAACATATTCAGATAAAAAGAAAAACCTGTAAACGGGTTACAATGTTTGTAAAAGGTACATAGGCTTCAGAGAGAAAAGAAAGAGGTTAGAAAAAGTTTTTAAAGCGAGAAATAGAATAATAAAAATATAATAAGCCACGTAAAGATGGAAAATAGACACAAAATCTGGATTTTGGTTGTTATTGTGTTTTCTTTTTAATTTTTTAACTGTTAATGAGCTAACTGCAGAATGACAATGGATTGCAAATACCAAGGCTACTAAGTTAAACAAGAATGTATTTTTTAAAGGTATTTTGATTTCGAAATTTGTGTCTAAGGATTTATTGCTTTGGAAGAGTTCTGCTTTTGTTTCCACAGAAGATGAGAGCCTGTGGATTGCTTCCAGGCAAATATGGTTTCATCAACCAAGACCCCCTGAAAAAACCTCTGATGAGAAGAAATGGCCAGATCAGCTTCACAGCTGCAGATTATGACCCAGTCTCAACAATCCGTGAGATTTTCAACGCCCCTTAATCAGCAGGAAGTAGTAATGGATAACTTCGCCCAAATTCCCCAAATATTGTTTCTAAATGTTTGTTTTCATTATAAATGGTTAATAGTCATAGTCAATCTCTTTCTAAGAAGAAATGGGGGATATGGTATGTGAATGCTTTTTTAAAAAATTAGATTATTGAATTTACAGGTAATCAGCTGTTAATCACAAACTGCTTTACATTGGTATAGATTTTGGTTTATTGATACAAATTTAAAGTCAATTTTATTATGCTGTATGTGTTTTTCTATTCTTGTTTAAGGTATGATGTTCATGTAACTGTTTTAAAATCGTAGTGTATAATTAAGAAATGAAGGTTAATAGTCACTTCTGATAATCAAACTTATAGTTAGGTTAGTTAGGATTTTTAGGTATACAAAGATATATTTCAATTAAATAGATAATCTTCAAATACTTCTAAGACCTACAGAATATGGCATTTAAAATGTTTTGAGAGCTTAGACTTTTCTGGACAGTGAGACAGGTCTGCTCCTGGCAGCACTAATTTACTTCAACAGGAAAATGGGCATCGAAGAAACTCCATATGGAGTCTACTCTCTTTGTGGCAATGGTTAGCCACTGGATAAGGACCTGTTCTTATATTGACTGCTTGACAGTATGCTGTTTAAACTAGATATGCAGGTTCCATAAGAAGATAACCTCTGACTTTGGCAGAACAAGCCTAGATGGTCATTCAGGTTCCTGCTTTGCAGGGAAAACTGTCAGACATTCTTTAGGACTCGAGTAGAAGCAACTGATGAACTGTGCCAGAATGGGCAGAGCAGATTTCCTGCTTCACTGAAATGAAAAGAGACTTTGGGCCTGTAGGCTGAAGATGGATGCCCCAACTTTATAAAGGAACTTTGGGTGACTGTCCAGGCAGATAGGTGTCATCTCTGTCCTTTCTAGATTTTAAAAGTCGCTTGCACTTCTGGTTTACTTCGGTAAATATTATATCCTTCTGTGGTCTTTGATGTAGTTGAAGATTAAATAGTTATATGTACAGTTTTTCTTAGTCATTTGAAAGATATATTAGATATAAAACTTTAGATTCATAAAGATAAGGTAGATGATAGAGTATTTTCTTTACTTTTGCTAAATACAAATAGACTAGATATTATAACTGTAATTCTTGCTTGATAGCTATTTTGTTATATGTAATATTGCTATGTTAAAATTGAAACCTTCCTTTTTGATTAGACAGAAAGGGGGAAGTGATGTGGGAATGCATTTGTGTACGCAGTGAATCTCAATCTTTAAATAAAGGAGCTGTTTTGGGTCAGGGCGGGCACCATGGAAGAAGTGGGAGGAGAGTTCAGAGTTTAGGTAGGAGAAGCAGGGCGGAGTCAGAGGCAGATCAAGCCAGCCGCCCAAAGAGCAACATGTAAAGAGCACGGGTGAGCTACGGGCCACGTGGCCCACAGATTAATAGAAATGGGTTGATTTAAGATGTAAGAGCTAGCTAGCAATGTGCCTGAGTCATAGGCAAAACAGCATGAAGTTAATAAAAGCATCTGAGTCATTTCTGGGGGCCTGGGCGGCGGTGCGCGGATAAGCGGTCCCGGGCGGCAGGTCTGTGGGTCCCAGATCTCTGGCGCACGGGACCCAGAGAACCCACTACAACAGTTAGCCAATGTCCAAAAGATAGTTTTACACACCAAGGAAGCTTATGAGAAACTGCTTAGTTCAAGGGAGCAAGCATAACATTTTAGAAAAGAAATCTTTTCTTGACCAATGCAAATTGACACTCAAATGATCAATGACATTCTTCTGGTATTCAGGTTGATTCAACACCTTTTATTACACATTCAGATTTTAAACTTTGGTCCTTTCATAATATTTTAACTTCCATGCTTTGTTATAACAACTGCTCCACATTATATGAACATTCACTATTGTGTACCCATTCTTTATGACTCTTATTAATAAGATAATAAGAACAAAGGGAATACCTCTGAAGCTATTTCTGAGACTAGCAGTTACATTTCCTCAATAGATATTGTTTTCAACTCAGTTATTCAGAGTCAGATTCACTTCTGGAATGCAGGGACATGAATAATTATAATGCATTGCAGAAACATGATAAAGACAAGGGGTATACCTACCATAAACTACAAATTAATCCAACAATTCTAATTTTTTTCCAGCTATGAGCTGTGAGAGACTAGCAGTCCTTCTGTAACTTTGTTATCAATAGAACTAAAAAATACCCTGGATCTTTCATGATTGGGTTCTACAGTGTAAAATCCATTGAGTTTCTCTAGGTAAAAAATTAATTTGTGTTCTTATTTTTAAAATGTTTATCCAATATAAAGTTTATTATCTTATCTATTTTGCTCAAACATATATTATGAAGTTGTTAGGCTGCCATTATAAGAACATGTATTTGAAGGTTTAATTTAGCAAGATCCGTTTTTTTAAAATACCATCTAAAATGTGCACAGACTATTATTTAGGTATGAAGTCCTGCTTGTCTCTATTCATTGCTGGATTTAAGTTCTATGAAGACACTTAGTGTAACCATTTGATTATAGGGAAAGTCCAGTTGAGGCACTCCCTACACTATTGGTTGGAGTTTTAGCCAGGGACATCCTGTGAGGTCTTGGAGATTTCCATAGCTCCTGGCCTCTTTTCAATCCCACATTGATTTCTTCTATCAAAATATCCATTTCCTTTTCTCTCTCATTGTTGTTCCTCTCAAAGGGTCTTCTCTATTTTCTTTTCCTAGGGGGATCCCTGGATATCTATTTTAAGTTCCTTCTGATCCCAAACTGTTCAGAGGTTGTGGTTTGCAGCTTGAGTCTTCTTAGCTTTTGGCTAAAATCTATTTATGAGTGAGTACATACCATGCTTATCTTTCTGTGCTTGTGATACTTTTTTCAAGAGGATATTTTCCAAATATACAAATCTGCCTGAAAATTCAGGAGGTCATTTTTTTTTTTTTACTGTACAGTAATACTCCATTGTGGAAATGTACCAGAGTTTGTCAATCCATTCTTTAGTTGAGGGACATCTAGGTTGTTTCTGGGTTCATGCTATTACAAATAATGCTGCTATAAATACAGTTGACCTAATATGTTTGGGGTAAGAATATCTGTATTTTGCATATATGCCCAATAGTCATATTGCTGTATCATTACAGAGATTGATTCCCAGTTTTCTGAGGAACCTCCATACTGCATCCAAGAGTTGCTGTACAAGTTTACACTCCCATAATCAATGGAGGAGTGTTCTTCCTGCTCCACATCTCCTCCAGCACAGGCTGTCATTTGACAGGTATAAGATGATATCTCAACGTTGTGTTGATTTGTATTTCTCTCATGCCTAAAGATGTTGAGTAATTCTTTATGTGTCTTTCAGCCATTCGAAATTCTTCTGCTGAGAATTCCATTTTTAGATCTAAACCCTTTTTTATTGGGTTATTTGGGCTTGGGGGCTCTAGTTTTATGAGTTCTTTATATATTTTAGAGATCAGTCTTCTGTCAGATGTAGGATTGGTGAAGATCTTTCCCTATGATATAGGATTTCATTTTGTGTTAATAACTGTGTCCTTTGCCTTACAGAAGGTTCTCAGTTTTAGGAGGTCGTGTTTATTAATTGTTGTTCTTAGTCTCTGATACTTGTATTATATTTAGAAAATCATCATTTATGTCAGTGTATTGAAGGGTATTTCCCACTTTATTTTCTATCAAATTCAATGTAGCTGGGTTTATGTTGAGGTCTTTGATCAACTTGGACTTGAGTTTTGTCCAGGGTGATAGATATGGATCATTTGCATTCTTCTTCATACTACTATTCAGTTATGCCAGTACCATTTGTTGAAGATACTATCTTTTTTCCATTGTGTATTTTGGCCTCTTTGTCAACAATCAGGTATTCATAGGTGTGCAGATTGAGATTGGGGTCTTTGATTCAATTCTGTTGATTCACTATTCTATTCTTAAGCCAGAACCAGGCTTTTATTACTATAGCAGTTTTATTTCTATAGCTGTATAGAATGACTTAACATCAGGGATGGTGATGCCTCCTGAAGTTCTTTTATTGAACAAGATTAATTTGCCAATGCTGTGTTTTCTGCTATTCCATATGACATTGAATATTGTTTTTTCTAAGTCAGTAAAAATAAATGTGTTGGGATTTTCATGGGGATTGCATTGAATTTGTAGATTGCTTTTGGTAAAATTGCCATTTCTATTATGTTTATCCTACCTATCCAGGAACATGTGAGGATTTTTTCCCATTTTTCTGGTATCCTCCTCAATTTCTTTCTTCAATGACATAAGGTTTTTGTCAAACAGGCCTGATAATTCTTTGGTTAGAATAATGCCACATATTTAATGTGATTTTCAGCTATTATAAAGGATGATTTTCCCTTGTTTCTTTTTCATTCACTTTATCCTTAGTGAATAGGAGGGTTATGGATTTTTCTAGTTAATTTTGTACCCTACTATATTGCTGAAGGTGTTTATCAGCTGTAGGAGTTGCAGATCTTCTGCAAAGAGAAATGGTTTGACTTCCTTTCCAATTTTTATCCCTTTAATCTCATTTGTTATCTTACTGCTTTAACCTTCATGGCATTATTCTGTGAGTGGCTCTGTCCTATGATATTAAGGTTATTTACATTAAATATACAAAATATCATTACATATACATTCTAACTTCTAATTTTTTTGTTGGGCAAGTGCTTCTACCTCTGAACCTACTACTTCTATTGATGTTTAAATATGTGAAAGCTTTATGTTGTTATTTTTTAAAAAATTACTTACCTGACAGTTGCGACCCTATGAGATTCCAAGTAAAGTGTCTCTCTGAATACTAGAATCTGACATTTAGAAATAAGAATAGGCTAGGTATCTGAAGGGAAATACAGGAGGGAGGAGAGTAGAGTGTTCAACAAGATTTTGCATGTTTTGTCCCCCTGGAATAGGGTTAAAGAACCTGGAAAGTTCAAGATGTATTATCTGTTATGACCCTAGCAATAAAAATGGATGCTGGGATCTAGAAGAAGGGAGGGACAACAGAAGACTGCAGGTCAGCCTACCTTCTAACTTTGTAAGACTGGATTGTATGTTATAAGGGAGTGAATGTTAAAGTTGGGGCCTTGTATATACAACACATAAAGAAAAGAAGGCCAGAAGTGAATCATTTGTGGGATTTACAAGAAAAAGGAGCAGAGGCAGTAAATGAAGCAACACATGTTCTACTGCAGAGCTGGACATTAGACTGAGAGTTTCAGTGTGTGATCTACATATTTGTAGTCAGGTGGGGATGGGAGGCTACAGCTGAATTTCTGTTACAGAGCAATGGATACATTTGGGGACTGTGTTTATATAAAAAAAATAGTGAAGGGGTTTAATTGGCTTACTGTTTTCCTGACTTTCTCAGCATCAGGTATGTTCCCAGGTAATTTGTGCTGGTGTTAGAGCCTGAAATAACGGAATAAATTAGCTCAAGGAAATCTTCAGAAGACCTTTGTGATACAATAAGAAGTTGATAAGAGAGGAAAGGGAAGTCACAGCAGGTTTTTTGCTACAGATCTGGGAACAAAACTGGGGTATTTTTATTTGGAGTATCAGAACAAGAGGTATTGAATCTTGCTCAGCATACTAGGTTTCCTGGTGGGAGGGACTCCTGAGTTAGGCAGCAGAGGATACCTACTGGTGTTTGAGATGTGGAACAATAAACAATATGAGGGAGATAGGTTAAAAGATGAAGATCTGTGAAATCAAATGGGGACATAGAAACAATGAAGCTGCCACAGATCTTGCAGATCTGAGAATGTTACTGGATATTGTTATCTAGGGGAACAGAGAAAATAAGTGGAGGATCTTTTATTAAGCTTATATTTATTTCTTAATTTTAATTAGCAGTGTTGCTGGCCATAATTTATGTTGAGCAACGCTGTGATTCAGAACTAGAAACACATCATTCTGGACCCTTCTAGTTTTAAATGTCTGTGTTAAAAAATGCTGGTATAAATCTAATAGACCTGCTTTTAGGAGTAATTTGAGTTTTTAGTCCTACAGATTTTAGTGCTTTTTAATTTATTTTCTAATTTTAATGGTTTAATTACTATGGTGATATATTAAATATTTAGTAATATTTAATATATAAAATATAAAAGAGACTGAGCTAACAGAGGACAGAGTCACTCACACAGAGCCAAGCCATGCAAAACAGGGAGTGTGGGTCTATGCTTTTTATCTCATCTGTGAGTTAAAGGCCAAACACAGCCAGGTGGTGGTAGCACACACATTGAATCTTAGCACTAGGAAAGTTGAGTCAGAATGGGAGATGTCTAGGCAGAGAAAGAGAAGGCAGGAGTTCAGCTTCACCAGCGTTTCTTTTTTCTGAGGACACAGATGCACTCATTCTAAGGGCTCATGAAGGCAGGATCTATACCCAACTTAGCCTGATAAATAGGGTATGTGAGAAATGGTTGTGGCTTGTTTATCTGTTTCTCTGGTGTTTCAGCTTTTCCCTAACAGCTGGGTCTATACAAATAGAATTCATAAAATATGTGGCATCCAATCTGGGGCATGTACATCCACATAAAGCCTAAGAAAGCATAAAAAGGGGATTCTAGATCACAAAAAGAGAGGCAAAAAACTACATTCCTGGTTGTGTTTCTCAAGTTGTATCAGGTATAGAGTGGCATTCCAGCTTCAGCTACAACATAGTAGATTTTGGGCATGCAGCTTGAGCTGCAACGTAATTGGTTCCCACAAACTTCTCTGTACAAGCACAAGTTGCATATGACCAATTTAAGTCACTGTTCATACAAACAGAAAGGTGTCAGAGCCAATCATGGCATCTTAATAGCAGTGTTTTCTCTAATAGGATCTGTTTTCTGGCAGGTACAGATGCATGGCTCATTTATGAGAGGCTTCATGGTCCAGCCTCAGAGGTAAACCTAAAGGTTCTTTAAAAGGCTCAGCCACCAAACACTTAAATGAGTTGCTCTACTTTGTGGCATTATAGACCATAAAATTTTCCAGAGTTAGGGCAATAAACGTGTCTCATGCCCTTGGAAGAGAAAAGCAAAACTATAGATAATATCTTTCAAGTAAAGTAAAAAATAATAGTAATCCATGTAAAAATGGAAAATACATAGTCTCGATCATGTGTGTTATTGTATTCTCACTAAGTTTCCTTTTTCACTGCTGATGAAAGAAAACCCAACAAAGAGATATTTGGTTATAAATTCTGATGAATTATTTCAAACTGTATGTTACAGTGAGGTTTCCTGGTCCCTGGCAGCCAAGGTCCAGACCCACAGACCTGCAGCCTCAGACCCCTTAGCCTCCTGCCACTGTTCAGGACCCCAAAATGATTCAGGCGCTTATATTAAGTTCATGCTGTTTGGCCTATGGCTCAGGTACATTGATAGCTTGCTCTTACATCTTAAATTAACCCATTCTCATTAATCTGTCTGCCACGTGGCCCGTGGTTCACCTGTGTTCCTTACATGTTGCTCCTTTGGGCTTCTGGCTCGGTCTGCCTGACTCTGCCCTACTTCTCCTCCCTATGCTCTCATTTTTCTCCTACTTTTTCTAAGGTGCCTGTCGTGGGCCAAAACAGCTCCTTTATTTAAAGATTGATATTCACAGCATACAGAAAGGCATTCCCACATCACCAGTATATTTTGAAAATGCCTTGATTATAAAATATAAGTCAAAATATGTTACTTTAGAGGGAAGATTTTGTTTTTATTTCCACAGAAAATGAGAGGCTGTGAATTCATTCTTGGTTAAAGAAAGCAATTCAACATTTCCACGCACTTCTGTTTTAGGTTCCAATGAATTCTGTATCCAGAACATCTTCAAGACTATTGGCTGACATTGACTGAGATAATCCTGCCTCACAGACTACTACATTCAGGACTTGTACATAATTCTAAATTGTCTCTGGTCCCCCATAAGGTTATGGGCTCCCCCAATCAACAGAAATTATTCTAGAGAACCATGCTCACATTCTCAAAAAAATGGATTATGCATGCTTTTCTTTGTTTAGAATGTTGGTGACAAGTTGTAATAAAATGTAGAAGAAAAAGGTAAACAATAAATTAGATTTGGAGTAATCCTACGTCTCTACACCTTTTTGCTCTTTGAACTTAAGCTATCTAAAATATTAATGTTTTAGTTATAATTATACCATTTCTTCCTCCCATACACTAAGCTTGATTTAAAATTCATGACCTCTGGCCTTTATTATAGTTACAAAAGTAAGTGAATGAGGATAAATAAATAAATGCAACAAGCTGAGGCCACTTAATATTAATTGTAGGTTTATATTTTGGTAATAATGACTTGAGACTGGATAAGCACTTTTTTTACTCAGCACTGAGAAGAAATATATCTTTCTATCTTCATACTTTTTAATTTCCTGCATCTCATCCATATTGTGCTCGCATGTAATTTTTCTTATCAACAATATAATTTAAAATAATTTTAATATTAATTTGGTCTTAAAACCGCTGCCATATTTTTGAGGTTTTTAAATGTAGTTTCCCTGTCATATCTAAAAGATTTTTCTCTCTTAAAGATTTGTGTCCTTTATTTATTTTCCAAATTTAATAGTTTAAATACATTATCATGGTAGATTCTATTCTTGCCTGTGTATTTCAATATCTGTAGACCTATTATACCTGGATATTAATCTCTCTCCTATAATTTTAAAATCATTCTACCTTCCTTTTTGTGCTATTATTACCATCTTTTCCTCCATATTTTATGATGTACCCTGAGCTTTAAGTGTAATATTTATATTGTACATGTTATAACTGGCAAGGTTTATCCCACAGTCCATTGATTTTCACAATTATACTAGGAGTTGATTTCTCCATTTCTTATAAAAAGAAACATCACTGATGAAATATGAATGCTATATTATTCTGTGGGTTCTATGATAAGTATTTATAATACAGATAACAAATTTACTGGTTTAGGAAAGAAGGAAATGTTAACATTTTAGAAGTTTTCCCTAACTACAATGCTAGGCTAGATTTCCAGTAGTGTGCATGAATTTCATTGGTTGATCAATCCTTAAATCCAATACACAGTAGTATTTACTGACAAGATATAACCACCACATTTGTTTATAGATATATATGTTTAAATTTAAAACATATATATATATATATATTGCTTACATATATACCTGTATACATACATACAAACCTACGTACATACAAATACAACCTGCTCAATAAGTGTAACATTGATTTTATGTACGTTTTTTGGCATGTCAATTTCACATTAGATAATGAATTGTTTTTCTCTTTCTTGTGGATACCTATTTGCTGTCTGTCAAAACAACATAGTTGTTGGTCTTTGCTTGTTTAGGATTGTGGCCACATTTGGTTTTCCCATCTATGAAGGCATGTATATTGGTATTGCTCCTAAAAAATGTGAGTAAGATTTTGAGGGTGCATCTGGTGACAATCTTAGGAGGAGACATAATGAAATATGATGAATGAAAATTCCCCATATGGCTTCATTCTGTTTATTGTTCATGTAGAAATTTACATTCTATGGATATTTTTTCTGATGAGATATATATATATTAATTATATATATAACTATAAAGACTTGCTATGTTCCTTACACTGGTCTCAAAGTGATAACTCTTCCTATGCTTTCTTCCTGGCTAGATATATATGCACACAAAATTATATGCATATTTTATGTAATAGTTAACATGGTTATTGCTAAATTAATTCTTTTGACATGTCTTCTTAATAATGAAAGCCTTAAAAGTCGAAGATATATACTTGAAGACATAAACCTAACCCCAAATACCTTATGTCAGTTCCATATTTTTTAATAAGTAAAAACATTAAGTTGTTCCTTAGAGAAAACTGTGTCGATTTTACAATTATAGAACTAAATGGTGGAAAATGTTGGCTATTATTTTGTTTTTTTTTTTATTTTATAGGTGACACTGTAATAGAAGGACTGACAATATCTTAGATTTCATTGATAAAAGAACTGAGTGTTTAATATTATTTTTTGTGGCTTCATGCATTCCCTCTTTTTTCTCAGATTTTCATGGATTATATTTGTCTATGTACCATCATGTCAGAACTGAGTCTGGCTCATTATATCTGAGCAGAAGACATATCTGCAACCACTTGTGAAAAAGTAACTACTGATCTTTGAATTGCACCTAGAGACATTGCCTCTGATATTTTTATTATCTTATTAATAAGAATTATAAACCATTGGAACACAATAGCACAATAGTAAATTTTTCTTAAATGTGGAGTAGTTACCATGATTATATATGCTATATTACTATAAGAGAACCAATTCTTAAAGAACTGAATTAGTAGTAAAACAAAATGTTGAAAAGATTTGAGAGGTAATGGCATTTGTAAAGCAAATGATCCTTCTGTAAAAAAATTATCTTTTTGTTCTGATTTAAGCAAGTAGTGTCTCATAAACATCTTCAATATGGGAAAATGTAGTCTTCATAATTGCTAGCATCACATTTTATGGATCATTACTAAAAAAGGTTCTGTGAATTCTTAATTTCTCATTTATTTACAATTAATAAACATTCTTTATTGAGTCAAAATTATTCAATTTGTAGGTGAAAACATGGGCTGTGGCAGGATTAAGGTGTCAGCTGATAAGGTCAGAAGACACTTCCAGGACCCTGGAGGGAGTGTGACCAAGCCCATTGATAAGTGGCTGCTGGGACACGAGGAGCTCTCTTCCTGGTTCCTGGCTGCTGGCTGCTGGACAGACAGAATCGGAATCCATCGTGCTTCCATCGCGCTTTCATCGCTCCTCCATCACTTGGATCCGCCAGTCCTTGTTCAGGTGCCACCATAAGCTGTTACTAATATTGTGAGTGTTAATTTATATTCTAATAAATATTAATTTTGGACTGGCGCCTTGAAAGTAAAACTCCGTCTACATCTGGCGCCCAACGTCCTCGGCCCTGTGCCCTAAACTGTAAGAAGCCAGGGGACATACAGACTGTTCACTTGGGCTTAAAGCTCCCTCTTGCTAGCCGGGCGCGGTTTCTAGCCAGCTGGTCCAGTGTGTAGGCGGGGGGTTCGGTTCATTGCCTGGGCGCAAGATTCCAGCGCAAGACGCAAGACGCGAGATCAGATCAGTGCGCAGACGCGAGACTTCAGTTCAGTGAGCAGACGCTAGACTTCAGATCAGTGCGCAGAAGCTAGACTTCAGATCAGTGCGCAGAAGCGAGACTTCAGTTCAGTGTGCAGACGCTAGACTTCAGATCAGTGCGCAGAAGCGAGACTTCAGTTCAGTGTGCAGACGCTAGACTTCAGATCAGTGCGCAGACGCGAGACTTCAGGTCAGTGCACAGGACCGGTTTTCAACTCGCCGGCCTACTACAGCACTTGGCTCTGCTTTCAGCCCGCTGCAGCACTCGGTTTTCAGCCCGCAGCTTTCTGCTGCTGAGAGTCTTTGCATCTACCATACAGTGGGTAGGAAATTGAACGAAACTGTGACACCTGTGTACTAAACAGCGTAATTACATCTGAATTGACACAATGGCTGACTATTATTCTTTTGAAGAGTTTAGGTCATATTTTGCCATGGTGGTTGATAAATTTTTAAATGAATATCTTGAAGGATTCAATACCCCATTCCTATTATTTTTTGGCTTATTTCTCTATTTTATTTTTCAAAATAAGAGGATGATGACAGAGTTGTCAAATGGAAACCAACAATTATTGTCCAGATTATGTATTATGGAACTATCGAACTCTACAGTGGCAGATGAGGTTAAACAGATGCAAAATGTAAATCGACAGTTACTGTCCAAGGTATGTGATGTGGAACTGTCAAGCACTAAAATGGCAAAAAGGATGGATACTCTGGAAATTGGTTACAACAAGCTTTCAGATAAGGCTTCCTCTGTAGATAAGGATAACACTGTACAAGAGAAATATAGGCTCTATGTAAATTATGAAAACAAGAAACTTGTTGACTACATTAATGATGAGAACAAGAAAATCATTAATTATGTTAATGATGGGGATCGAAAAATTGCTGACTCAGTGAGGTCTTTGGAAGGACTGCTTCATCAGGACACTCAAGCTCTAGAAAAATCAATAGTATCTAAACTTCAAGAATGGAAACCAGTATTATCCAAAATCCAGGAATGGGAACCTGTAGTATCCAAAATCCAGGAATGGGAACCTGTAGTATCCAAAATCCAGGAATGGGAACCTGTAATATCCAAAATTCAAGAATGGGAGGATCGCATTGCAATACTGGAAAAGGGTAGTGATGCATCTTATGCTCAGAACAGTTCAGGTCAACCCCCAATGGGATATTATGGTACTGGAGATACTCTACCCAAAGTGGTAAACATAACAGGGCTACCCCCTTCCATACCACTATTGTTCCCAGCTGCTATTCAGACAAAGATAACACCTGATGGATCCTCAGAATATGTAGAGTATAGCTATGAGCCAGTACATATGAGAGACATCAAGGATTTTAAAGAGGCAATATCAATGCACGGTATACACTCTACTTATGTGAAGCAGCTTCTAAATTCATGGTCAGCAAAAAACTGGATTCTACCAACTGATTGGATGCAGCTAACAGCTGCTGTCTTGGACCAAAGTCAGAATTTACAGTGGAGAGGCTGGTTTAGAGAGGAGGCCAAGACCTTGGAACAACAAGGAAAAATTAGGGGTTTCTTTGCTTCTCAGGACCAAATCCTTGGTGAAGGCATGTTTGCTGATGTGAGGACTCAATCTACTTATGATGAGCATACTTTATTGCTATGCCGTACTGCTGCACTGAATGCTTGGGAAAAGATTTTGGACCCAGGTCAAAAAATCGAGCATTATACTAAGGTCAAACAAGGCTTAAAAGAGCCTTATACCGACTTTATACAGAGGCTCACCACAGCTGTTCATAGAGCAATATCAGACCCAGAGGTTAGGAAGCAATTAATACTTTCTCTGGCCTTTGATAATGCTAATACAGAATGTAGAAGAATACTTATGCCTTTAAAGATCAGAGCTGCACCGATAGAAGAATGGATTCAATATGTAATAAATGCTGAATGTCTCCATGGCAACGAGGAGAATTGGGTAGGCCAAGCTGTTGCTAATGTTAGGGTGAGGAACCAAGACATCACTTGCTTCAACTGTGGTAAACAAGGCCATATAAGACGGAACTGTGCACAAGGTTCTCTTGGAAAAAATACCCGATCTAGGTTTAATTCAAACAGAAGGCCATTGCCTTCTGGATTATGCAGAAGGTGTGGCAAGGGACGGCATTGGACCAATGAATGTAGATCTACCAGGGATAAAGAAGGCAACCCTCTACCATCGGGAAATGCCTTTTGGGGCTTCCCCCGGGAAGCCCCCAAAAATCAGACTCCAAATTCAAGGATGGTGAGATCATATCCGGTCATAGGAGAAGACCAGCATTCTCAGGACGAATAGAGCATCCAAAACCTGATCTAGAAAACCATATGCTATTAGATAATAATATAAATTCAAAAGAAAACTCAGAAATTCCAAAAAGAATCACAAAACAAATATTTTGGCAGACTTCAATGAATGAACAAAGACCAAAATTGGGGATACGGATAGATAATATTTATATCCAGGGTTTAGTCGACACGGGGGCTGATGTTTCGATCATAACCCCCCAATCATGGCACCACAGATGGCCTTTACAGGCAGTAGATATCCAGTTTCTAGGTATTGGAACAATATCGCAAGTAAAACAGAGTGTGAGATGGCTTGAATGCATAGGACCAGAAGGTCAGAAAGGATGGTTGAAGCCATATATGGCTGATATAGCAGTGAATCTGTGGGGTCGCGACCTTCTAATGCAATGGAATACCCAGATTAATATCCCTCCTGGTTCTGATATCAACCAGAGACTCAATTATGTTTCCAGAAATGGCGCTCTAAGGTACTATGGAAAAAATTCGCCAGCCATTCAGGTTGTACAAAAGAATTGCCCAATAACCACAGAACCTCAAAGGACACTAACAGCATTGCCTTTGAAATGGTTAACAGAAAAGCCTATTGGGGTTCAACAATGGCCTTTGACAAGAGAATAACTTCAGGCTTTGGAACAGTTGGTACAGGAGCAGTTACAGGCTCAGCATATCGAAGAATCAACCAGTCCATGGAATTCTCCTGTTTTTGTTGTCAAGAAAAAATCTGGAAAATGGAGGATGGTAACGGATTTAAGAGCAATTAATAAGGTGATTCAACCTATGGGCTCCTTACAATCTGATATTCCCCTGCCTTCTCTGCTACCTAAAGGATGGCCTATTGCAGTTATTGATTTGAAGGATTGTTTTTTTACCATACCTTTACAGGAACAGGACAAAGAGAAATTTGCTTTTACAGTGCCTACTCTTAATAATTCAGGGCCAGCTAAGAGGTACCAATGGAGAGTCCTTCCCCAAGGAATGTTGAATAGTCCCACCTTATGCCAATATTTTGTACAACAACCACTAGAAATACTGCACAAGCGCTTCCCTCAATCTATCATTTACCATTATATGGATGATATTTTGCTGGCAGACCCAAACCCAAAGACATTAGAAACATTGTTTGAAGAACTAAAGAAAATATTGCCTGATTGGGGACTACAAATTGCTCCAGAAAAAGTACAGAGGGGAGATTCTATCAATTATTTAGGATATAAAATAGGTTTACAAAAAATTAGGCCACAAAAGGTAAAATTAAATAGAGATAAATTGAAGACTCTTAATGATTTTCAAAAGTTACTAGGAGATATCGCTCATATACGGCCCATAATTGGTATAAAAAACTATGAGCTAGTTAATTTGTTCAAGACTTTGGACGGTGACAAGGATTTAAATAGTCTAAGAGAATTAACTGATGAGGCTGAGAAAGAATTAGGGTTGGTGGAAAAGAAACTTCAAGAAGCACATGTGGATCGTGTGGATCCAGACCTGGATTGCATACTTGTTATTTTACCCTCTAGACAATCTCCAACAGGAATATTAATGCAAAGAGAAAGCATTATATTAGAATGGATATTTCTGCCACATAGGCCAAGCAAGAAGATGAAGACATATATCGAAAAAATTGCTGATCTGATTTTTAAAGGTAAATTAAGACTTCGCCAATTGACTGGAAAGGACCCTGCAGAAATTGTTGTGCCTTTGACTAATGAAGAAATTGAACGATTATGGGCAGACAGTGAACCTTGGTAAAAGGCTTGCAGTGACTTTTTAGGAGAGATTAATAATAAATATCCTCAAAACAAGAGAATTCAATTTATAAAGGAAACTAATTGGATCTTTCCTCATGTGGTACAGGATAAACCCATTTCTGGAGCCCTCACCTTTTATACTGATGCGAACAATTTAGGAAAGGCTGGCTACAAGTCTGAAGACTTAATTAAGGTGGCTCAGAGTCCTTATAACTCTGTCCAGAAGTCAGAACTATATGCAATTATTATGGTGTTGTTGGATTTCACAGAGCCTCTCAATGTAATTACTGATTCTCAATATGCAGAAAGAGTTGTTTTACATATTGAAACTGCTGACTTCATTCCTGATGATTCAGAATTGACCTTATTATTCATACAACTACAGGATATCATCAGAGGTAGGATAAATCCTATGTATTTAACACATATCAGGGCGCACACGGGTCTCCCAGGCCCTCTAGCGCAGGGTAATGATGAAATAGATAGGTTGCTGATAGGAAACGTGCTAGAGGCCACAGAATTTCATGAGAAACATCATGTCAACAGCAAAGGATTAAAAAAGAGTTTTTCCATCACTTGGAATGAAGCAAACGAAATAGTAAGGAATTGCAACACTTGCTCTTTCTATAACCAACCGTCTTTACCTGCTGGAAGTAATCCTAAAGGTACACAGAGAAATGAGATCTGGCAAATGGATGTGTTTCACTTCCCAGAATTTGGAAAGATGAAATATGTACATCATACTATCGATACTTACTCTGGAATGCAATGGGCAACTGCTCTGAGTTCTGAAAATGCTGCTGCTGTACTAATTCACCTTTTGGAAGCCATGGCCATAATGGGAATTCCCACTCAGATTAAGACTGACAATGCTCCAGCTTATGTTTCCCGAAAAATGAAGATAATTTTTGGATACTATAATATAAAGCATATTACGGGGATACCACACAATCCCACAGGACAGGCAGTTGTGGAGAGATCTCACCGCATGTTGAAAGAGATGCTTATAAACAGAAGAAAGAAATGAGAAAACCCAGGGAGAGATTACACAGTGCCTTATTGACTTTAAATTTTCTTAACGCTGATGAAAAGGGAACATCAGCTGCTGAGAGACATTGGGTGATAGAGAAATCCTCTGAGTTAAATCAACCCATCTACTTCAAAGATGTGTTGACTTCTGAGTGAAAGCCAGAATATGTGCTTCGATGGGGTAGGGGTTTTGCTTTTGTTTCAACAGGCAAAGAAAAGATATGGGTACCGACAAAACTAATAAAAGTCCACTTTGTAAAGGAGTCCCTTCCTGAGGAGGAGAAGTAATTGCTCATCCCTGATATGACAAATGGATACAAGGTAAGGAAAACACATTTAACAAACCTGGAACAGGGTCTCAGTTTTGTCTTTACAGGAAAATGGATACACTGCTTTTAAGACTAATTACTCATCTGCAATAGAAGACAGACTGATGATTAAGGAGTGTACATGACGGACTATGAGACCAACTAATACACATATGCACTACTGGGTAATATTTCAATATTTACTGCTTTGCATCTTACATCTTCACCTCAAAAAAAAAAAGAAAGAAAAGGAAGGCATGGTCCTGATTTGACTATTAATAGGGCTGGATTTGGATTGGGAACAAGTGGCTTTCTCCCTCTCTAAACCCAAGCATATTGATAAAGAAAATGTGAAGTATTCTGCCTCATATCAGAAAAGCCACCTGGTGTGAGACAGAATACAGAATATTTAGGGACCAATATTATTGAGACTTCATCTTAAACCTCGTTTCTCTCTGTTTCTGTAACTTTCAAACATCCTGTCTGCATACAATCTCCTGAAGTTATATAAGATATTAATATCTTTTTGAGTATCAACAATGCTTAAGTTTTCCATTGTAAATAACATTTCCTCCTATCAGCTATCTACAAAGAATATGGAACCGAGATGGGGCCCCCAACGCAGCAACTCCTACTAGTGAAACAAGAATAAAAGAGAGAGTAAGAGACAGGTAGACAGACAGACAGAGGCAAAATTAGAAAAATCAAGAACCTGGTGCGCACCAATCAATGATTGTTTTCAGAAAATAGACTATTCAAAAATGGCTGCAAGATAGCTCTCTATGATAATCTCCAGATCACACTTCTAATTAGAATTCCAGATGGAGTTAACCACTATTCTGAGAATGGTTATAAATGTATATAGTCAGTCCATTTAGATCTAACCTGTTGGAGGCCACTGGCCCCAGCCCCTCTAGGTGGCGCTATTATCTGGTGCTGGCCAACCCACCTGAGTCAGAGTACGCATGCGCTTGGTATTCTCGCGAGACTGGTCTGGTTTCTCCGCCTTTCCCGTGGCGTCATGGGATTCTGAACTACGACCAATAGGAAGATGTTTCATCTAAAGCAAGAGCCGTTTGGTCGTCTTAAAACCGGGTCTTCCTACCTCGTGGTCCCTTCTGTTCCTCTCTCACTCTCCGCCCCGCCGTGCGCACAGACGCCGGCCCGGCTCAAGGGCGCTGGCTCTAGGCCGGCCCGGCTCAAGGGCGCCGGCTCTAGGCCACGTGGCAGATGGTCCGGCCCGGACCACGCCGGGGCCTAGCTCTCTCTGGCTTCCCTTTTCCCCGCTGGGGGCCCGCCGCCGCTGGCTCTTGCGCAGCGGTCCCCGCCCCTCTGCCGGCCTCTCTGCCGGCTCTCTCTTTCTCCTCCCCTCTCCATTTTCCGTAAGCTAAATGCTCTCCCCTAAGATACATTAAAGTTATACTGCAGAAGGATCCTAAGTGTGTGCCGTGTCTTTCCTCGCGGGCGAGAGATAGGCGCGGAACAAGTGGTGCCGAAATCCCGGGAATTTACATCGTCTGCACCGTCAGGATTCAGAACTGCGGACAGGTTGCTCGGAGAGGTATGTCTGAACTGGACTTTGTTTTGGGATTTTTCCCACCCTGGAAAAGGTTTCTTGAGGCCTTGGTGCTTGTCTTAACAGCGTTATTGGTTGGGGTTGCGTATTGCTTTTACCGGTCTGTGAGGTCCTCCCAGTCTTTGGCACAGCCTACCCTAAAGAACTTTGTAGAAGACAAGGCTTATAAAGATCTGATAGCTAAAGGGCGAGGCATGATAAAGAAAGTTCAGAACAGCATGTCAGAAACCGAACGCAATGTGAGGTTAGGCGCGCGCCGTAATACAAGGAAAAAAGACCCCATAAGGATGGGAGAATTAAGAAACCAGAAATTACTTCATAAGGAAAAAGAACCCCCCGATGAAATAAAGAATTTGGGGGAGCTGGGAAACCAGAAACTAAAGCCTAGTTCCACCACTCTGGACCCGATACAGAAACTTGAAAATTTAGATTTAAAGTATGGCTCCTCTAGTGGCTCTGATACATCGGAGCAATCAGGAGACGATGAGTTGAGCCCGGATAAGGAGAGTGAACTAAAAGAAGAGGCAGCTACAGAGGGATATTATCCTGATGAGCTTCCCCCCCAGGATCAGAATGTGAGAGTTAGAAAACGACAACTGACCGTCAAACCTACACGGCCAATGTCTACCGCTCCCCCTCCTTATGAGGGACGAGCCGGGACCCTGTCCTTTTTGTCCGAGAAGGTTAAGAAAAAGCTCAGCTTGGCCTATCCAGTGTTTGAAGCAGCGGAAGGGGGACGGATACATGCTCCTGTAGAATACGCTCAGATTAAAGAACTAGCCGAGTCAGTCCGAAAGTATGGTGTAACCGCCAATTTTACGGTTGCTCAGCTGGACAGGTTAGCATTGTCAGCCATGACGCCTGCCGACTGGCAGACAGTTGCTAAGGCCTCCCTGGTTAGTATGGGTCAATATCTAGAATAGAAAGCTTTATGGCACGAGGCTGCTCAAGAACAGGCTAGGGCCAATGCTACTGCGCTTACCCCCGAACAACAGCTCTGGACATTTGAGATGCTGACAGGGCAGGGACCACACGCGGCTGATCAGACTAACTACCCCTGGGGAGCTTATCAGCAGATTGCTAATACAGCCATTAGGGCATGGAAGGCTTTATCCAAAAAGGGAGAAGGGAGCGGTCAATTAACTAAGATCATTCAAGGTGCGCAAGAGCCCTTTTCTGATTTTGTAGCTCGCATGACAGAGGCAGCAGGTCGAATCTTTGGTGACCCAGAGGCGGCTGCCCCTCTGATAGAGCAGCTGGTATTTGAACAAGCTACCAAAGAATGCCGTATGGCAATAGCTCCCAGAAAAAATAAAGGTTTACAAGACTGGTTAAGGGTATGCCGAGAGCTTGGCGGTCCCCTAACTAACGCCGGTCTGGCTGCAGCCATTTTGCAGTCCCAGAGGCGCCCTCTAACGGATCCCGCCAAGAGAGTTTGCTTTAAATGTGGCAAGCCCGGCCATTTTAAAAAGGAATGCTGTGTCTCTGAGGGGCCTACCCCCTCCTTATGCTCTCGTTGTAGTAAAGGATACCATAGAACAGATCAGTGCCGCTCAGTCCGAGATATTAAGGGGAGAATTTTACCACCATTAGAGACTACAGAGCCAAAAAACGAGATAGTGGGCCCCATGTCCCAGGGCCCGCAAAAGTATGGGGCAAAGTTTGTCAGGAAAAGCAAGAATGTGAGCCCTCCGGGAGAGCCCGACTAGACTTGTGTGCCTCCTCCCACTTCTTATTGACACCACAAATGGGAGTGCAGCCTGTACCTGTCTGCCTGCCTGAGGCAATCCCCAAAGCATGTATAGGGTTACTGTTGGGGCAAGGCTCCCTCACTAAGCAGGGACTTGTAGTTCACCCCGGTTTAATAGATCATCAGCATGCTGGTGAAATTCAAGCCTTATGCTCCTGTCCTACTGGGGTGTTCACCATTAATCCTGGAGATAAAATAGCGCAGCTAGCTCTGCTCCCCGCTTATAGATCAGACACCACAACAGGCCTCACAATGGGCTCTTCAGGACAAGACTCAGTCTATTTATTGGTTGACTTGAGACAGCGACCTAGCCTAACCCTTTGGGTTAAAGATAAAAAATTTAAAGGGGTTTTAGACACGGGCGCAGACAAGAGCATAATTTCCTCCCATTGGTGGCCAAAATCATGGCCCACTACTGAGTCTTCTCATTCCTTACAAGGCCTTGGGTATGCTTCTCACCCCACAGTTAGTTCATCTGCTCTAACATGGAGAACAGAGGAAGGTCAAAAAGGCTGGTTCACACCCTACGTCCTCCCACTACCAGTAAATCTATGGGGACGGGATATTATGCAAGAGCTAGGGCTAGTATTGTCCAATGAATATTCGGTTCAAGCACAAGAGATTTTAAAAAAGATGGGATATGAAGAAAGACAGGGCCTGGGTTTTTCTTAGGTGCCACTGAGGCAGCACGACCTATACCTTGGAAAACAGAGGTGCCGGTATGGGTTCCTCAGTGGCCATTGACCTCTGATAAGCTTAAGGCAGTGATCGAGCTTGTTGCAGAACAGCTTGCTGAAGGACATATTGAGCCCTCCACCTCTCCATGGAATACACCCATTTTTGTGATTAAAAAGAAATCCGGAAGATGGCGTCTGTTGCATGACTTAAGAGCTATTAATGCGCAGATGCATCTTTTTGGGCCAGTTCAGCGAGGAATTCCCACGCTCTCAGCCTTGCCAAAAGATTGGCACATATTTATTATAGATATTAAAGACTGTTTTTTCTCCATTCCCTTAAATGAGAGAGATAGGCCTAGGTTTGCCTTTACGGTTCCCTCTATTAATCACCTGGAACCGGACAGGAGATATCAATGGAGGGTTTTGCCTCAGGGTATGGCTAATAGTCCTACCATATGTCAGTTATATGTTCAAGAAGCCCTTGCGCCAGTGCGGCAAAAGTATTCTAAGGTAGTTATAGCCCACTACATGGATGACATCCTTCTTTGCTATTGTGATTTGATGATTTTAAGAGAGGCTTATGTTCTATTACAAGAACAATTAAAATTATGGGGACTTCAAATTGCAATAGATAAAATTCAGACTTCAGAAATTGGACAGTTTCTAGGGTCTAATATATTTCCTGATAGGATTGTTCCCCAGAGGATTGAAATTTTCAGGAGAGACTTAAAGACATTAAATGATTTTCAAAAATTACTAGGAGATATTAATTGGCTTAGACCTTTTTTGAAAATTCCCACTGCAGATTTAAAGCCTTTGTTTGAGATCTTGGAAGGTGATTCTAATCTTACCTCTCCCCGCAGTTTAACACCTCAAGCTAAAGAAGTGCTTAAAATAGTAGAAAATGCAATAACAAAGGCCCAATTAGCTCGAATTGATTATAATAAGCCATTTTCCCTATGTGTTTTTAAAACAATAATATTGCCTACTGCGGTATTATGGCAAACAGGCCCCTTATTATGGATTCATCCCCCAGCCTCACCCCAAAAGGTTATTGCCTGGTATCCAGCTGCCGTTGCTCAATTAGCTCAAAAAGGCTTGAGGGCCTCGGCAGAGTATTTTGGTATTTATCCCACTGTGATGGTTTTACCTTATACCACCCATCAGGTTCAGGTCCTAGCTGCTACCAATGATGATTGGGCCATATTAACTACTATGTTTCCTCGAAAAATTGATAATCATTATCCTAAACATCCTTTGTTACAGTTTGTGGCTTATCACCCTGTGATATATCCACGTGTTACTTCCTCAGTGCCTTTAAAAGATGGCTTAATTGTATATACAGATGGCTCAGGAAATGGAAGGGGTGCTTACATTATAAATTCACAGACATTTTTCAAAGATTTTGGTCAAAAATCACCCCAGATAGTTGAATGTCTAATTGTGTTAGAAGTTTTACAAAAGTTTGATTGTCCGCTTAATATTGTGTCTGATTCCCATTATGTGGTAAATGCCCTTCAGTTACTTGAAACGGCCGGTGTTATTAATCCTTCTAGTACAGTGTCTGCCCTGTTTTGTGCCATACAAGACTGTTTGCTGCAAAGACGTGAGCCCTTTTTCATTACCCATATACGGGCACATTCGGGACTCCCAGGTCCTATGAGCAAAGGAAATAATTTGGCTGACCAAGCTACACGCCTGGTCGCTGCTGCCTTTGCTAATCCGTTACAAGCTGCAAAAGATTTTCATACAAAATTTCATGTTACAGCAGAAACTTTACGCAAGCGCTTTTCACTTACTAGACAACAAGCTCGCGAAATCGTGACACAGTGTAAAAACTGCTGTCAATTCCTCCCTGCTAAGACTGTTGGAGTTAACCCAAGAGGCATTTCACCATTACAAATATGGCAGATGGATGTAACACATGTTCCGTCCTTTGGAAAGCTTCAATTTGTACATGTTTCTATTGATACATGCTCAGGTATTATTCATGCCACACCACTTACAGGAGAAAAGACCATACATGTTATTCAACATTGCTTAGAGGCATGGAGCGCCTGGGGCAAACCAGCCTACCTCAAGACTGATAATGGGCCAGCTTACAGCTCCCAAAAATTCGCCCAATTTTGTGCACAGATGCAAGTAACACACCTTACCGGGTTACCATACAACCCTCAAGGACAAGGCATTATTGAACGTGCACATCGGACCTTAAAATCCTATTTATTAAAACAGAGAGGGGGAGTAGAACTGCCCTCAACACCAAGAGTGTCAATTGCCTTGGCGTTGTTTACCATAAATTTTTTAAATATTGATGATAAATATCAAAATGCTGCTGAGCGACATTGCTCAGAACCACAACGGCCAAAAGAGCTAGTAAAATGGAAAGATATTTTAGAAAATAAATGGAAAGGCCCGGATCCTATTTTAATAAGATCCCGGGGAGCTGTCTGTGTTTTTCCACAGGATGAAAAAAATCCAGTTTGGATCCCAGAGCGCCTCACCAGAAAAATATTACAAGAAAAAGAACCTTCGCCTTCTCCAGTTGATGTGTTTGGTGACAGCAGTAGAAGATAATGCCCACCTTTTCTCTCTGCCAATGCCGGTGATGTATAAAGATTTAGACATAGCTTTAAAGAAAATAGAAGTTTGGGGTTAGAGAGAAGTTTATGTTTTAGTTAAAAATAGTTCAGATATATTACTAAAAAATTTCTCGGCAGCCTGACAAAGGAAACAGAGTTTAATAAAACCAAAATTGGCTTCCTTTTGCTCAGGCAGGCCAGATAAAAATTCAATTTTACCATGTAACAGTTGCCAATCCAAAAATATAGGTTGGGCCACGCCTAAAATATTTTCATTTTCTCCCAATTTAACCACCAGTTATTTAGATTGTTAGCAATGCTTCAGAAATTATAGATAAATTGAGATACAAATTTGATAATTGCCTTTATGCCTTATGCTGAGATACTCAGCTTTATTTCTTTGCAGTAGTGACCCACATGCCACGAGTCACGCCCATATCACCGTGGCCTCCCCAGTAGCTCACAACTATCTGATGCACTTTCAAAAATAGTGCAGACTGCACAGGCGGTTAACAAACTGTCCACCTCAGTAATTGGCACAATTGAGGTGTGAGCAATAACTTGCTGGCTTATACATAACCTCTATTCAATATAAAAACTTTACAAAGACAACTAATCTTTTGAAAAGCCTCTCTCAATTTTCTTACAGAATTGGTCGTCTAAGTTTGAACAGACCCTTCGTGACCTGCAAGTGGCGATCGTCCAGGCCAATTCCACTCGGCTAGACCTGTCGCTGACCAGAGAGCTCACTCCATAAATCCCCTCTTCCCCTACTCCAAAAGATGGGTGGGGGTGGATATATCTGACCTAGCCTTTTGCGGAGGACTAGTCATTCTTCTCTAGACGGTTTGTAGGTTCAGAATCCAAAGTCCGAGAAACAAGACAGTTTCGGCTCAAGCCTTAATGGCTCTAGACTCAGAAACCTCGATAGAGGTATGACTAATTATGATAAAGCAATAGAGATATTGTGGCTTAGACAGCTCCTACACACCTAGACTGCCTTGTCTATTGCACTAGATGGAGCGTTCAGCCCGTGTCCTAAGAGGTATGCTGAGCCAAGGGCATCGCACGGGACATACCTATGTCCCGAGAGACACATCATCCTGCATAAGGGTATCTGTCTTAATTCCCTTCCCAGCAAAAGGCAGAGGACAGGCTGAGGGCATCTCGATCTGTCAAGGGATTAGGGATGACCCCCACACAAGTCCACGATGTATTCTGGGGGATGATCACTGTCTCCACCCTCTTATAGGACTTCCTCGTTGCTTAATATTTGAGAAGGGTGAGATGTTGGAGGCCACTGGCCCCAGCCCCTCTAGGTGGCGCTATTATCTGGCGCTAGCCAACCCGCCTGAGTCAGAGTACGCATGCGCTTGGTATTCTCACGAGACTGGTCTGGTTTCTCCGCCTTTCCCGTGGCGTCATGGGATTCTGAACTACGACCAATAGGAAGATGTTTCGTCTAAAGCAAGAGCCGTTTGGTCGTCTTAAAACCGGGTCTTCCTACCTCGTGGTCCCTTCTGTTCCTCTCTCCCTCTCTGCCCCGCCGTGCGCACAGACGCCGGCCCGGCTCAAGGGCGCCGGCTCTAGGCCACGTGGCAGATGGTCCGGCCCGGACCACGCAGATGGTCCGGCCCGGACCACGCCGGGGCCTAGCTCTCTCTGGCTTCCCTTTTCCCCGCTGGGGGCCCGCTGCCGCTGGCTCTTGCGCAGCGGTCCCCACCCCTCTGCCGGCCTCTCTGCCGGCTCTCTCTTTCTCCTCCCCTCTCCATTTTCCATAAGCTAAATGCTCTCCCCTAAGATACATTAAAGTTATACTGCAGAAGGATCCTAAGTGTGTGCCGTGTCTTTCCTCGCGGGCGAGAGATAGGCGTGGAACACTAACCATTGTTTTAGCCTTTACAGGATCCCAAAGAGATGCCATCGCCCTTAAGTCAGCAGGAAGCAACCTTATGAA
Source organism: Phyllotis vaccarum (assembly GCA_033318265.1). NCBI lineage: Eukaryota > Metazoa > Chordata > Mammalia > Rodentia > Cricetidae > Phyllotis > Phyllotis vaccarum. The sequence continues at coordinate 21,723,602 of JARWLC010000004.1, read as the reverse complement.
AGACTACGCCCCCTTTCCCTATAAGTTTTGTGTTCTGAGGGTTGTGGGTAATTCTTATTCTGTTAGAATAGTTTTAAGTGAAAATTGGGTGGAGGACAGAAGTATAATATAGCATCAAAGATCTCTTCTGAAGAAGAGAAGGGGGATAGATACGATAGATAAAGGTAGATTGTTCTGCCTACCTATACACCATTTTAGCTAAATGTATAAGCTAAGTTAAAGACAATTTGCATTGGCATAGGTATTTGTATATTGATACAAATGTAAAATCATTTTATATGTTTAATTGTGATAATTTGTACATTTGTACAAAGTTCAATCTGAAATTGCTTTATATAACCAAAGCAACTTGTATTTCATTATAAATCTGAATCTGTAACTATTATGTAAAATTGAATCTGTAATTGCTATGTTTTATATATGCTTCTATCTCTGTTTAAAATATTTGCACATCATTGTCATGTACACTATGCAATTACTACCTTCATTTAACTATACTTGATATAATATATGATTGCACTAGTTATGATATATGCACAAGATGTTTTATATACCTCTGTTTAGATGATATATATGTATATACATGTCTAAAATGCTGTGGCCACTCTACATGGTAATATACCCCTGGCTAATGTTTGATAGTCATACTAAAAGTCATTGTTCAGGGATTGTACACCTCTTGTATAGGTATTCTAATTTTAATACAGGGTTTAATCCTTAGGGCAATAAAAACTACTGTCAAAATTACTTGAGGTATACCATATCCCAGTCATCTCAGATACAGGTTAGAATATCATAGATAGACAGAAATCTTCAACAATTTCATAGACCCGGAGAATATGGCATTTAACATTTGAAATTCGGCCATAAGAGGCACGACGACTCCTGGTGTCACTGCTCCTTTCCTGAGATGGTATGAGCATCGAGGATACTCCACTGGAGTTTGTCCTTTTGGCAGAGAATGGCCGGTTGGGTAAGGAACTGTCCTTACCTTGATTATTGACAGTACACACATGGTGTCCAAGCTGGAGGAACAAGTTGATGGATGGAGACTGACGAAACCTGCCTGGACAGGATAAGACAGTTCCTCCAAAATTTCCCTGCTTGTGAGAAGACCTGTCAGATACCATAGGCCTGTTGCCAATATGATAGATGCTCTAACGGCGCACAAAACAAGGGATGATTGTCCAGGTAGCTGTGTTGCTGTCCTCTCCCAAATTTTGGAAGCCGCTACTTCCATATACTTCTGACTTTCAAGTGATATATCTTCCTTCTCAGGTCTTGAAGGGGTTGAAGAATAGGTATTTACGGTTACTAACTCATAATTCCTATTGTACATAATCTTAGTTTAGAACCTTTTTATTTAGACAAAAGGGGGAGATGTGGCGGGATTAAGGTGTCAGCTGATAAGGTCAGAAGACACTTCCGGGACCCTGGAGGGGGTGTGGCCAAGCCCATTGATAAGTGGCTGCTGGGACACGAGGAGCTCTCTTCCTGGTTCCTGGCTGCTGGCTGCTGGACAGACAGAATCGGAATCCATCGTGCTTCCATCGCGCTTTCATCGCTCCTGCATCGCTTGGATCCGCCAGTCCTTGTTCAGGTGCCACCATAAGCTGTTACTAATATTGTGAGTGTTAATTTATATTCTAATAAATATTAATTTTGGACTGGCGCCTTGAAAGTAAAACTCCATCTACAATGGGCAGTGGAGATACAAAACCCTGATGAAATTAAAGACTGCACATGGTAGATAGACTGAGGCTTGAAGCCACAACACTTGAGCCTTACCTCTTTAGCATCAAAGAAATATTCTATTTAAATGTACAAATCAATTTTTGCTGACTTTGTCCTGTGGTTCAATACTGATCTTACTCAAGTGATAATAAAAATAAGCAAGGGTCAAGTAAATAATATCAACATATTAATAACTTGAATTTACCAACCTTTCGCTATTAGTAATCTGTATAACAGTGATTAAAACTCTTCTCTATTTCTACTGTTTACAACACTGCAAACACTACTTTCTGACTGACCCACATTTCTATACACTTTTAAAAATGCATTCACTTTTTTAGATGAAATCTTCTCAGTATGTTTCTTTAAATCTTCACCATTAAAAGAAATCAGGGAAACATCACCATTTACAATAGCTGTACATAGCATTAAATATCTTGGGGTAACAAACTAAGGAAGTGGCACACCTATATAACAAGGACTGTAAGTTATTGAAGAAAGAAATTGAAAAAGATATCAGAAAATGGAAAGATATCCAATGTTCCATGGGTAGGTAGGATCAATGTAGTAAAAATTGCAATCTGAAAAATAGCAATCTACATAGTCAATGCAATGCCCATCACATTTCATTACATACCTTGAAAGAATAATACTAAACTTCATATGAAATAACAAGAAACTCAGGATTATCAAATCAATCCTGTTCCATAAAAGAACTTCAGAAGGAGTCACCATCCCTAGCTTCAAGGAATACTTTAAAGCCTCAATAATAAAAACAGCTTGATACTGGCAGAAAAACAGACTTATGGATCAATGTAATCAAACTGAAGACCCTGAACATAATCACAAACATATGAACACCTGATTTTTTTTTACAGATGCCAAAAAAATATACAATGGAAAAAAATTAGTATCTTCAATAAATGGTGCTGCCATAATTGGATGGTAGTATTTAGAAGAATACAATTAAATTCATATCTATCAAGATGCAAAAACTCAAGTCATAGTGGATCAAATACCTTAACATAAATTCAGTTGCATTGAAGTTGATTAAAAGAAATAGCCTCGAATACAGAGAACTAATCTCCAAAATATATATAAAAGTCAAGAAACTAGAGGCCAAAATATCAAATAATCCAATTTAGAAAGTGAGGTTTACATATAGGGAATTCTCAACAGAAGAATTTTAAATGGCTGAAATACACTTAAAGAATTGCTCAACATTTTTAGCCATTAAAAGCAAACCAAAACAACTCAGATAATTTTAACACCTGTCAGAATGGATAACATCAAAAACAAGGATGACAGCTTATGATTTAGGGGATGTGAAGCAAGGGAAACACTTCTCCATTGCCCATAGGAGTGTAAACTTGTACATCCACTTTGGAAAGAAATGTGATATTTTCTCAGAAAACTGGGAACCAATCTACCCAATGACCCAGCATACCACTACTGAACATATACCCAAAGGATGCACATTCTCACCCCAAGGGCAACACCACAATTATATTCATAGCGGTATTATTTATAATGACCAGAAACTAAAAACAACCTAAATACCCCTCAACTGAAGATCGGATTAGAAAATTGTGTTACATTTACATAATGGTATATTACAGTAAAAATGTAACTTCATGAAATTTGCAGGCAATTTGATGGATCTGGAGAGTATCATCCTGAAAGATAACACAGACACAGAAAGATAGATATAATATGTACTTACTTATAAGTGGATGTTAGAAATAAAACAAAGGATAACTAGGCTATAATACTCAACTTCCAAGAAGCTAGGTACCAGGAGGAACTTAAGAGATACATCCATGGATCTCCCTGGGAAGCAGAAAATTTTGAGAAATTGGGATCATGATTGCATGATGAATGACTCATGAGAATAAATCATGAAAGAAGGAGATTGCTGAGTTGGAGTAACAACAGAGAGAGAGAGAGAGAGAGAGAGAGAGAGAGAGAGAGAGAGAGAGAGAGAGAGAGAGAGAAATCTTTATGAATATCTTAATAGAGGGAGCCATAGTGAGGTTAGAAAAAAATATGGTGCTAAGGAAATATCCAAGAACCTTCAAGCTGTCACCATCTAGGACTCTGAGCAATAGTAAAGAGAGTGCATAAATAGGACATCCCCTATAATCAAATCAATCACCACTATTAATTGTCATTATAAAATCTTCATCCTGTAAAGGATGGATGATGTGGCATGTCTTTCTGTGTACTGTGAATATCATGCTTTAATAAAGAAACTGTTTTAGCCTATGACAGGTATCTTAGAAGTAGTCAGGGAAATCAGAACATAGATGTGGGAAGGAAGGTAGAGTCAGGAGAGATACCATCCAGCCACCCAAGAATCAACAAGTAACTTTGTAGTAAGAGGTCTCTGGCCTGGACTTTCGGGCCTAGCCTCGAGGTTTAGACCTGCAGACCCACAGATCCACAGAACCACAAAGACACACATATGCTTATATTAATTTTAGGCTGATCGGCTTAAGGCCCAGGCATATCACTTGCTAACTCTTTACCCTTAAACTAACCCCTGATTCTTATCCTGTTCAGACATGGGTCTCTGTACCTTTCCTCAGAGCAGTATAGTAGTCCTCTGCATCTTCTAGCTTGTCTGGCAACTCTGGAGTCTCTGTGGCATTTCTCTACCCAGTTCCTCCTGTTCCCAGAGTTTTCTTAGTCTGGTAGCCATGACTACACTTCCTTTCTGCCTTTGGCTAATCAACATTTTTACTAAACCAGTAGGTGGGACAATTATTTACAATATTACATAATTCCACTACATTTCCCCTTTTATCTTTTTAGAACAAGAACCTTAAATCTAATTTCCTTTGTATATTTTTTTTCACTACTATCTATAACAACTTGTATCCAACAAAGTAAACAAAGACAAATATATATAATCCATTTTTTGAGGGAATGTGTGCGTTGTTATATAGACTACTTCCTGCTGAATGGATGGGGGTATTGGCAATCCCATAGGGATCTAAAGAAAAAAATCAGGATTATGGACAAATCTTTAGTGAAGTAGTCTCTAAGGCTGAGTAATCTCAATCAGTCTCCTTGTAGCCATTTTGGATATAGAGCTCTGAGGAAACTTTAACAGAGGTGTTCTAAAATGCTGAATCATCTGGACCATCCATTTCCATTGGAGACTTTTCAGGGGGTCTTCCTCAATCAAACCTTATTTTCTTTGTCCAAGAATAAATCCACAGCCTCTAACTTTCTGTGTAGTTAAAAAGAAAACCTCTTCTCCAAAGTAGCATATCATTGGATTTCAATTTTAAAGTCAACTCATTTACAAAATATATAGGTTGCATTAATCCAGCAGTATTTATAATCATATATCTTTTAGCAAGCAGCTTTTACTACTTTATTTTCAGCCAACTTAAAGACAATAACATACAGTATACAGACACTCTTTGTAATTTCTGTCTTTACATAGCTTATTTTTTTTATTTCTCTTTAAAGGCTTTCTATATCCTTTTTCCTTTTTCTTTTTTCTTGAAAGCCTACTTATATGTTTTTAACACACTCTAAACCATTTAGTTTTTTTAATCTGTCTTTACTGTATATCTCTTATTTTTTATCTTATTCTGTTTCTGACTACATCTTTGCTTGGCTAGTGTGACTGTCTCCACCCAACTCCCTCTATTCCTTTATGTTTCTGTCCACACCTTTAATTTTCCAAGGCATGGGTAACAATTAATTAAAGCTTGGTAATATGGCTGGATGGCTCCACCCACCTCCTATTCTAGCTTTATAGGATTTATCTTTTTTTAGAAGAGGTACAAGTAGAACTCACAATTATCACTCTGTGGAATTTTAAGTCCCATATAATCATCAAGTAAATCACTGCCATCTCTTGCTCATTAATTCCATTTAAGAATTTGGCAGTAGGACCTCTTAAAAGACTCACAAGTATTTTGCCTCTAAGGCAGAATCAGGAGGCTCCTCTTAAAAAATCTGCCCCTCTGCTTGCCTCCAGCAAACAGAGCTGACCCAAGAAAATGCTGCTGCTAAGAAGCAGTCTTTGACTCTGTCTACACAAACAGAAAGATTAAATACATCATTTACAACTTGTTGCTTACATCTAGGTTCCTCTGAGACTTCATGAACTGGCTTTTTGCATTCCAGACTGCACTTTGAATGATCATCATTTTGAAATTCAAACCCACATGCCACTCCAGGGTGTCTCTGAGCCAAGGCTTACATAAGAGATACAACTCTGAAGCTATTGGCTCAGATTCAGTGCTCTAGAACACTTTTTAATCATTCTCCAGTATTATGTGAGTGTATATCACCCATGTTGGGCTGCAATTTGTTGTATGAAGTTTCCGGTCTGGACTTTATGGCCTAGCCTCAATGCCCAGATTTTCTGGGCTAGTCTTGTGGCCTAGTCATTCTGGCCTAACCTCGTGACCAAGATTCTCAGACCCACAGACCCATAGTCCCACTGAAACACACAGACACTTGTATTAATTGTACCCTGATTGACCTGTGGCCCAGTCATATCACTTGCTAACTCTTTACCCTTAAACTAACCCATGATTCTTTTCCTATTCAGCCATGGGGCTCAGTACCTTTTTTCAGAGCAGTATAGTTGTCCTCTGCATCTTCTAGCTTTTCTGGCAACTCTGGAATCCCTGTGGAATTTCTCTGCCCTGTTCCTCCTGTTCCCAGAGTTTTCTTAGTCTGCTAGCCCACCTACACTTTCTGTCTGCCTTTGACCAGTCAACATTTTTATTAAACCAGTAGGTGGGACGATTGTTTACAACGTTACATATTTCTACTACATAATGTACCAAAGGTAAGCTGTGGGACATGTGACAAGACCCATTTAATGGAAATGTGATTAGTTAGGATGTAAGAACTACCTAGAAATATGCCAGAGCCATAGACCAAACATAATGAAGTTTATATAAGTGTCTGAGTCATTGTTCGGGGTAGGGACTAAGCAGCAGGTCCAGACTGTGTTGCTAGGTATTCCGGGACTGCAGGTCTGTGGGTCTGGACCACCAGCTGGATGGCCCAGAAACTTCCTGTTACAATTGAAGCAGAAGCAGAGATAAATATCTAAGCACCGGTCAAGCTCCCAGTCCAGCTAAAGAAAAAGAGAAGAGAGAGCATATAAGCAAAGGGATCAAGATCATGTTAAGGACACTCTCAGGGATGACTGACCTGAGATATTAGAAGTTCATATACCCTGAAAGGATAGCAGAGAATCCTTCATGGAAAGGAACTAAATCCTCCAAATGTAGATGATAGTAAAATAGCTATGGAAGTTTATGGAGCCTCTTGCAGTAGTTCCAGTAGGTCCAGTTTATTCTTGGTGCATGAACTTGTCTGTCAGAGCCCATTTTATCCAGAGGAATACCTAATTCAGTCTTGATATTGAGGGTGGGGACTTAGACTCACCTAAACTGGGTATGCCATAGCAAACCTTCTCACCTTTGGATTCCTTGCACTCCTTGGGGAATAGATGGGGAAATGGGGAGGGGAAAGGCTGGCAGAGGATTTTTAATTCCTAGAATGTTTATTTTACCTGCTTTCTTTTTCTTGTTTTTTTTTTCAGGTATTTGTTAATCTCTTCCATTTTTTGTTTGTATTTTCTTCTGTTTCTTAAAGGGAGTTTTTTAATATCCTCTTTTAAAGCTTCTATCAACTTCATAAAGTTGTTTTTGAGATTGTTGGCTTCTGTTTTCTCTTCATTGTTGTTCTAAGATCTTGATGTTGTAGAACCACCAGTTTCTTCTGGTGTCTTGTTCTTTATATTGTTACATGTATTCTTGTACTGACATCTGTCCATTGCTTACTTGTTTCACCCTAGTCAACTCTTAGTCAGTTGTGGACTTGGGGGAGGCTTCTGTGTCTCCAGTTGTTGGTGTGTGGTGATGCAAGATGCATTTTGTTTGGGGTTTGGACTGTGGGACTTCCAGCTATATTTTGCTGAGGATTGGGCTTAGATGAACTCTCCCAGCTTTCTTTGATTCAGGGCTGAGCAGGGTGGTGTTGCAGTGCTGGGGGCTGTGTCCTCAGGCCAGGGTACAGAGACCATGGTATATGCCTGGAATGATGATTAGGGTGTTTCTCACCACTTAGTCAGCTTTGGACCATAAGGGAGGCTTCTGGGTCTCTAGTTGTTGGTATGTGATGATGCAGATTGGCCTACCCCATTATTGTAAACTGATGTGGTCTCTGATAGATTATAACATCTTCATCAGAGGTGTGAGCAAAGTTGTGGTAGTAATAGCTGGCTCAGAAGTTAAGAACACTGGCTACTATTCCAGGGTTCCTGAGTTCAATTCTCAGTGACCACATAATAGTTCCCAACCATTTATAGTGGGATTCAATGTTCTCTTCTGGCATAAAGTCAATAGAGCATGTGTGTATATGCATGAAGTAAATAAATAGATCTCTTTTTTAAAAAAAAGAAGAGAAGTTTGACTTTGGGTTATGATTGTAGGGTAGTTGGAGTCGGGTGGTGGCTTACTTGCTATTCAGGAATCTGGATTAGCCTCTGATGGAGTGCATGTCTTCCTGTAGAAGTGTGAGCTAGGATTTGGAGATGAGAAGAAGGACAGTAGAAACTGGGAAAGCATGGCCTGTGGGGAATAGTCTTACCTGAGATTCAAGATGCTGGTTTGTATTTGGTGTAAGAGGAGTCTTCCTTTAGAAGTATGAGCTGAGATATGGTTATAAGCAGAAGACGGACAATTGGGATTATGTTGGCCAGGCATAGGCTGGATGGTGGAGTCAGACTGCTGGACTGTCGTCTGGGGAGTGGGAGCCATCCACCAGAGATGTGGGCCATGATAAAATGGCAAGGAGAGTAGAGGTATTTGGGTTATGCTGGATGGTATAGATAAGGAATATAGGTAACAGGTTGTGGCTTACATGGTTTTGAAGAAGCTGGCCTGTCCTCAGATGGAATAGAAAGTTCCTATGAGGGAGATATGTAATTCATTTGGTTCTTTATATGCTTTTGATATTAATCCAATTCTAAATATGGAATTGGGAAATTATTCCCCATGCTATAATTGTCATCTTTTCTTGAAGATTGTCATTTTCTATGTATGTATTTCTGGGTCATTTAGCAAAAAAATCAGGTGTCCATGTATATGTGTATTTATGTTTGGGATTTTTATTTGCTCCCATTGATGAATATATGTGGTGGGATTCAGGTGTCAGCTGATAAGGTCCAAAGATGCTTATCCAGAGAGCCAGGCTCCCGAAGGGGGAATGGCCAACCCCATTCAAAAGAGGATGCTGGGATCTTGGCAGCTCCCACTTTTGGTTCCTGAGTGCTGGAGAGACAGTTCGGCATCCATCATCTATCCCATGGATAATCCAGTCTATCAGGTATCTATATAAGCTGTTACCTGTATTGTAATTATTGGCTTATATTTCAATAAACATTAATCTTGAATTGGTGTATTTTAAGAGAAGTTCCACGTACATCTGGCAGCCCTATATGGTGGCACTGGTCTGTGTCCACTGGTATAGGGGGTCAATTTGTATTTTAAACACTGTTAGAAAGCAGAGGACAAGCAGAGTGTTCAGCTTTGGGAACTTGCACTCTGCTGCCTGAGCTGAAAGCTCACTTCCTCACTAGCCTGTCACTCATTCATACTGGGCTCCACCCCTCACTCTCCAACCAACTGGCAGAGCAATGGCTCATGCTAGCTGAGCCATATAATGGCAGCTGCTCAGATGATTCTGCCAGGCCTTTCTTCAATACAACCACCTACTACACAGCACTGAGCTGAAGGTCACCTCTCCAAACTGCCCAATGCTGGCACAAACAGTGGCTGCCTGCGACTGAGCCATGACTCAGGTGAGTGTAAATTTCTCTGTGCATGTGCAAACAACCAAGCAAACAAACAAAAAACCAAAAAATCTTCTATTTTGTGATTGATTTCCTGTCTTAATTTATGAGATTTTTCTTTTTCTAAGGATTATATTCTGCCTGATGGGGCCTCTTAATACCACATAGGGTCTGTAGGTAGCCTCATGCTGCTGAGAGTCCCTTCACCCATCATATTGCTAGTGAAAGAACATTGAATGCTACTATGACACCTGCAGACCAAATGTTGTCATTGCACCTGAATTGAGGGAAAGGCTGATAATTATTCCATTAATGACTTCAGGTCGTATTTTTCAAGGTGATTGAGAAATTCTAGAATGAATAGCTTGAAGGCTTCAATACACCAGTCCTACTATTTTTCAGCTTCTTTCTCTATTTTGTGTTTCAAAATGTGAGCATGATAAAAGAGGTGAAATCTTGAAATCAACAATTAATGTCTAGGCTGTGTGATGTGGAAATATCAAACACTAAAACGGCAGATAATATTAAATGTCTGGAAATTGGTTACAACAAGCTTTCAGATAAGGCTTCTTCTTCAGATATGGATAACACTGTACAAGAAAAATATAGGCTCTATGTAAATGATGAAATCAAGAAATTTGTTGACTACATTAATGAAGAGGACAAGAAAATCATTAATTATGTTGACAATGTGGATGGAAAAAATTGCCGGTTCTGTGAGATCCTTGGAAGGACTGCTTCATCAGAAAATCAAGCTCTAGAAAAATCAGTAGTATGAAAGCCTACTGAAAAATCAAGAATGAAAGCCAGTGGTATCCAAAATCCAGGAATTGGAGGTGGTAGTATCCAAGCTTCAGGAATGGGAGGACCATATTGCAGTACTGGAAAAGGGTAGTAATGCATCTTATGCTCAGAACAGCTCAGGTCAACCCCCAATGGGATATTATGGTACTGGAGATACTCTACCTAAGGTGGTAAACATGACGGGGCTACCCCCTTCCCCACCACTATTGTTCCTGGCTACTGATCAGACAGAGAAAGCATTTGAGGGGTCCTCTGAATTTGTAGAGTATAGTTATGAGCCAGTACATATGAGAGACATCAAGGATCTTAAGGAGGCAATATCACTACATGGAATAAATTCTACTGATATAAAACAGCTCCTAAATGCATGGTCAACAAAAAAAAAATGAACCTTGCCACATGATTGGATGCAGCTAATGGCTGCCTTCTTGGACCAAACCCAAAATTTACAGTAGAGAAGCTGGTTTAGGGAGGAGGCTAGGGCCTTAAAACAACAAAGAAAAATTAAGAGTTTCTTTGCTTTCGAAATCAAATCCTTGGTGAAGGCATGTTTGCTGATTTGAAGGCTCAAACTACTTATGATTAGCATACATTATTGCTATGCTGTACTCCTGCACTGAGTGCTTCAGAAAAGATTTTGGACTTGGGTCATAAAATTGAGGCTTAAACTAAAGTCAAACATGGCTTAAAAGAACATTATTCTGACTTTCTACAGAGGCTTACCATGGCTGTATGGAGACCAGTATAAGATCCAGAAGTTAGGAGGCAGTTAATATTTTCTCTGGCCTTTGATCATGCTAATCTGGAATGTAAAAGAATGCTTATGACTTTAGAGATCAGATCTGCACCAATAGAAGAATGGATTCAGTATGCAATCAATGCTGAATCTCTCTATTGCAATGAAGAGAACTGGGTAGGCCAAGACATTGCTAATGTTAAGATGAGGAACCAAGGCATCACTTGCTTCAACAGTGGTAAGACAGAATTGTACAAAAGGTACTCTTTGTGACCCATTCAGGATAGGGTTGGTGAGAAAAAAGAGACAGTATCAGTTTTTCTGTGTGGCTGGGTAGCTGAATTCCTTCATCCTCATTTTGCCACACCTGTGCTTTTCCTAGATTTCCCTTCATATTTATTCTCTCTGTCTGGTAGCCTCAACTAATTCTTACTAATGCCTTGATATTGGCCATGCAACTCTTTATTCAAACAATGGGTGTTTTAAAGAGGCAAAGTAACACAGCTTTGCAGGTTTAAAAAAATGCATCATAAAAGAATACAACACATCTATGCATCATTTAATAAATATTCCACAGCATAAATTTATTCCATCTTTAACATTCCACAATATTTTCCAGGCATACTCACACATATAATCAATATTTTTTCCAAATGCAATATATGGTTTTCAACATCACTGGCGAATTAGGACATAACTAGTAAACTGTAAAATACTTGAATAATTGAGTCATTATATAAATGTATATTGACAATTCATTTGCCTCCTTTAAATTAAGTAAATAATAAAGACAGGAAAATTTGTAACATTTAATGATTCTTCAAGAATCATTAGATCATATTTCAAAAAAAAACTTCATTTAACTGGAAAACTTCAACAAATGGACATCTTTCTAGACAGGTATGGTAACCAAAATTAAATCAAGACCAGATAAATGAACTAAATAAACCTGATTCCCCCCCCAAAAAAAAATAAAAGCAGTTACTAAAAGTCTCCCAACCAAGAAAAGTCCAGGGCCCGATGATTTTAGTGTAGAATTTTACCAGATTTTAAAAGAACTAATACCCATACTCAAATTGTTCCTTACAGTACAGACAGAAGGAACATTGCCAAACTCTTTGAATGAGATTACAGTCACACTGAAGCTAAAGTCATACAAAGATGCAATAAAGAAAGAGAATTACAGATCAAACTTCCTCATAAACATTGATGCAAAAATGCTCAATAAAATGATGGCAAACCAAATTCATAAACAAATACAAATTATCCACTATGATGAAGTAGGCTTCATCTCAGAAAAATAGGGATGTTTCAACATATAATGGTTGTCATATTATCTATCATATAAACAACTTGAATGAAACCACGTGATATCTAGAAAAATGCAAATAGATCACTGCCAATCACCCTGGACATAACTCAAATCCAAGAGGATCAAAGGCCGCAACAGAAACCAAGTTACACTGAAATTATAGAAAAAGTAGGAAATACCTTTGAATGCATTGACACAGGAGAGTATTTTCTAAACATAGCACTAGTAGCACAGATAGTGAGTGCAGCAGTTAATCAACAGGACCTTCTGAAATTCAGAAATGTCTATAAGGCAAAGAACAAGGTCAACAAGACAAAACTACATCATACAGAATGGGAAGATCTTCATCAACTCTACATCAAATAGAGGACTAATCCCTAAAATACACAGAGAACTCAAAAATTAGATGTCAACAAATCTAAGAATGCAATTGAAAAATGTGGTACAGAGCTAAGCAGATAATTCTCATCAGAAGAACTCCAATGGCTGAAAGACATTTAAAGAACTCTTCAACATTTTTAGCCTTCACAGAAGTGTAAATCAAAACAATTCTGAGATACCATCCTACACCTCTCAGAATGACTGAGATCAAAAACACAGATGACAACCTATTCTGGAGAGGTTGTAGAACAAGGGGAACGCTACTCTATTTATGCTGGTAATATAAACTTATACAGCCACTTTGGAAATCAGGATGACAATTCTTTACAAAACTGAAATCAATCTACCAATGATTCAGCAATACCACTCTTGGGCATATATACAAGAAATGCACATTCTTACCCCCAAGAATATTAGCTCAACTCTGTTCATAGTATCATTATTTTTAATAGCCAGAACCTGGAAACAACCTAATTGTGCTCCATTTAAATCATGAATTAAAAATTTTTAGTATATTTACACAGTGGAGTACTACTCAGGAATAAAAAAAAAATGACATCTTAAAATTTTCAGGTAAATAAATGGATCCGGAGATTTTTATCCTGAGTGAAGTAACACAGACCCAGAAAAACAGACAGAATATGTACTCAATCATAAGTATTTTAGATGTAATGCAAAGGATAATGAGGCTACAATTCAGACCACCCCCAAGTAGCTAGGCAACAGGACAAAAAGAGAGACGTCCTTAAATCCTCAAAAGGGGAAGTAAAGAAGTTATTAAAAATTGCAATCATATACGGGGGAAAGGGGAGGTAAAAAGAGAACATGAGAAAAAAGGTTTGTGAGGGGAACAACAGAGTGGGAGAGCAAAGAAGTAGATATCCTGATAGAAGGAGCAATTGTGGAATTAGAGAGAAATCTGGTAAAAGGGAACACCCAAGAACCCACAGGATATGTCCAGCTAGCATGCCAAGTAATAGTGGAGAGGGAGCCTAAACTGACCATACCCTAATATATGGATGATACCTTAATTGCCATTATAGAACTTTCATCCAGAAGCTGATAAAGGGAGATGCAGAGATACATATCTAAACACCAATCTGAGCCTCTGGTCCAGTTGAAGAGAGAAAGGAGAGATTGCATGAGCAAAGGAAACTGGAGGACTATGGGGAGACACATGGACTAGGCAGTCCTGTGCTGTTTGGAGCTCACAGGACTCTAAAAATAACAGCAGATGAATCTTCATGGAAAAGATTTGGACTACCTGAATGTAGATGAGAGTTGAATGGCATGAGCAGTTTCTGGAGCCTCTTGCAATTAAATTAAAGTATATCCTGGGACTATAAAGTGGCTCCTTAAAGCCCATGCCTAGCATAAAAACACCATTCTTAGTCTTAGTACATGGGAGAAGGACATGGATTTACCTCAGGATATTCCAAACCAACTTTATTCACCTTGAGCTTCCTTGACTCCTCCTGGGAGTAAATGGGTTTGAGAGGAGAGCCTGGAGGAGGGCTGAGAGAAGTGGCTGGAGAGGGAGAAGTAGGGGGTATAGGAATTTTTTAAAGAAAATAAAAAGAACACCTGGGAGCCTTCCTCTTTCAGCAAACCCCCCATCATCAATGAGAGCTTCTTATCTGGCTCTTAGCCACGAAATATCTCAAGGGAATACATGTCCAGAGTGAGCACAGGGCCATAGGCTTTAGAGGACTGGTATATAGAAAACACAAATATTACTAAAATGTCACAGTATTTTCCATAGAATCAACTTATTTAGAGTGATAGTAGTACTGTTATAATATGGTTATCCAGAAAACCTCAGTTTATATTCAGAATATTTTTTCTCATTAGGAGAGTCCCTAGGATCTAGATTTCAGGGCACAACTCATGCCCCCCCTCTACCCATGGCTTTCCCAGTTGCAGGCTGTCAAAGAAGACTCCTGTGTGCAGGCCTACCCACAAAAACTCCAACAAACTCTGTAATCTACAAGCCCTACCCCTATGCCAATCCATACTTTCTCCTGTGAACTCAGTGGCTTCCTGAGACCAGAATCTAGCAGCTCCTATTGGACTAAGAAATATCACTTTGGGACACAGAATTCACATCAATTCTGCCCAGAGTGGCTCCCTGTGACACAGGCACAGTCAGCCCATATTGAACATAGAGCAGCTAGCTCCCTGAGACAAATATACCTCTTGCATTGATTCAAGAAAGATATTGGTAGACACCACTACAAGAATACAATCAATATCATAAAGAGCACCACGGCATCCCTATAACACAGTGGTTCTACAAAAGCAAGACCTGAGCATCTCAGGGTAGAGGAAACAACAAAAAAATGAGTTTAAAATTGACTTTTTGAAGATGGTGTACTTTATATTAGAGTTATTATTATTTATTAGTGTTATAATCACCAGACAATTTCTCAGGCAGTTGATACAGTGAAGACAAACAGTAATCACCCTATGATATTCAACAGTTTACCTTCTCAATTTTACAAAAGAATTTTAAAAACTATGCTAGTCTAGTGTTATATTTAAAGTAAGACCTGAAATACATATGATATTTATTATTGGATGCTTGAGTAACACTCCCATTGTAACTATATTCTAAAAATAAACATCAATAGTCAGATGACTTCTGTCGACCCAGCTATGAAAAATGTCCTGTTGAAAACTAGAGGTCTTATTATGAAGAGTAGAAATCTAAACTCTTAGGTCACCATAAGCATTTGAATTCAGTTCCATCTATTGTTACAAATGTTCAGAGGGAAAGCATTCTAGAAGTTGAACCATAGCATGCAAAATCTATTGAAAAAAAAAAGATAGTCTCACCATGCATGATTCTTGGCCTGAGGTACAAGCTTTGTTCAAAATCAGAGGAGATTGAGAAACCATAGAATAAGCTAAGACATATTACTTATGACTTCCATTTTCTGTGTGAGCTCATGCCCATTGGTCTTGTTTCAAAATAAGATCCATTATACTCTTCAGAGTAAAGCATAAATGCCTATTACAAGAGTAATACATGCCTGAAATCATGACTCGTTGAATAAAATATTTCTCTTCACTTCCAGCCAGAATAATAGAAAATGATTATACAATGAAAATTTGAAGTAGACAAAACTTTTAACTGTGTCATTATACTACAAGCAATGTTGGAAGTTTCTATCATGAAAGAAACCCCCAATTAAATAAACAGATGCATATATTAAAAGTAAATTTTAAAAAAGCTAGGGCAATAGCTCTTGCTTATGACTAACTAGCACTTACAACTGTAGTTAACTCATTTCTATCCATCCATGTGCTACCCCAAGCCTTGTGACACTTCTCTCTCTGGCATGTTTTGTTTACTCTCTGTCTGGCTAGTGACTCTTTTTTACTCCATACTTCTCCTTCCGAGAACCTTCCTAGTCTGGCTCTCCCACCCAGTCTCTCTTGCCTACAGATAAGCCAGTCAGCTTTTTATTAACCAATGATAGTAATAAATATTTACAGTGTACAAAGACATTTTCTACAGCATTTCCTCATTTTGTCTAATTAAAAAATGCTTAGCTTTTATATGGTCAAATTATATGTAACAAAAATACTTATCAAGTAAGATTTACAGTTACATTATATATATAGTCTATTTGTATTTAGCAAAATTATAGAAAACATTCTATCATTTATCTTATCTTTGTAAGTCTAAGTTTTTATACCTATTTTTTATCATAAATAATAAAACTATAAATGTGTCTACTTTTTTTATAAATCCATCATAGACCCAAGTAGGGTGAGATATCAACTAATGACAAGGACACTTTACTGTCTAGACAGTTACCCATAGGTTCTTTTGTAATGTTGGGATATCCATATTTGGCTAATAGACCTAGTATATCTGAAAGATATTCATTTCTGAGAAACATGAATATTTGAAGGACTCTCTACATTGTCTTGGCAAAGTTTGTGTTTGTATTCACTTTTGTCTGTTTCCTTCTGGTCCAATTTGGACAGCATACTGTCAGTAATTGATGTAGGAAAGTTTCTCTGCCCAGTGACTAGCTTTTGTCACATAAAAGCAAACTCCATAAGGAGTTTCTATAATTCTTACCATCTTCTCCGAAGTAAATTGGAGGTGCCAAGTCCAGATGGTTTTTGCTCTCATGAAAGACTTATGTTACTCAAATATTTAAAATTTCATATTCCATGGGCCTTTGAAATATTTGAAGAGCATCTGTCTATCTAAATATATTTATGTATTACCTTGAAAATATAATCAACATGACTATAATTTTGATTATTATAGATGACTATTAATCTGTATTTCTTAATTATATCTCTTTTTAAAATGAACTGCACAAACACAAGGTGCTAAGCAAAAGTAGATCTGTACATACAGTATGACTAAATTACTTTAAATTTGTATTAATCAAATGAAATCCATAGGAATGTAAAATATAAAAGACTTGTAATTGCTATTCAATTCATAAGTGGATTCATTAATTTATGCCTTAAGCTTGTCATTTTAAAACTTCCTTTTCACTTTAGAAAGTGATCCTGAAATTGATTCTTTATTCAACTTTCCATCCCTGACAATTATCAATAATATCTTGTAACCAATTTCTTCTTCTAATAATAGATATCTATAATTCAATTTTTGGGAGTGTGGGCCTCATTCTCTAGACTAATTCCCTTTGATTGGAGGAACCTGGTGATTTTTGGAAGAAACCTTCAGAAAATCTGGATAATCCTTAGGTCCAAGATGGAGTAATTTTTGAGGATGGATCATATCATTCAGCAGCTTTGAAGCTGTTCTATATGCTGTATAACATTTGGTGTCATTGATGTCTGATTACCTGGCTCTAAAATTACATAAACTTTTAAATATAACATCTATAGCAGCATTAATACGTGTACAGACTATGCATTATGTAAATGACAGTCAAAGATATTTTTATGTGTCGGAACAGGTAAAATATACATCAAAAATCTCATGGTTATTCTAGATATATTTATGGTTGCAGTCATGACCTCAGGGGGCTCATTCTCAATCAAGTCTGATAATATTTCATCTTGAATAAATCCAAAGCCTCTTGTGGAAATAAAATCATGACATATTTTCAAAATTAATACATCTTTTGACTTACATTTGGAAGTAAAGATACTTTCCAATATATATGTTGGTTTAATCTAGGAATCTTTCCTGAATTCAAGATCTAGCTTATCTCTTTACCCCCACTCCATCTGATCCTCTTGCTTTGGTCCCTAGCCACCCAACCCAAGCATAAATATATCACTTCTTGGTTCTTCTTCTATACTTAAATTCTCTGGGTCTACTGATATATAATTGATTTTCACTTACTTACCAGCTAAAATCCACTTAAAACTGAATCCATTTCCTATTTCTCTTTCTTTGTTTGGATTACCTCCCTCAGGATTATATTTTTTTAACCTATATTCATTTGCCTATGATTTTCATTGGGTCATTTGTATTTAACAGCAGAGTAATACTACATTGTGAAATATATCAAATTTTCTTTACCCATTATTCTGTTCAGATAAATTTAGATGATTTCTAACTTCTGGATATTATAAATAAAAGTGCAATTAAGATAATCATGTAAGTTTTCTTGTGATAGGACTGAACATCCTTTGAGTATATGCATAGCAGTAATATAGCTGGATCTTGAGGTAGATTGATCCTCACTTCCTGAGGAATGGCCATACTGACTTCTATAGTGGCTGTATATGTTTTCACATCCACAGTCAGTGGATAAGTCTTCCCCTTGCTCTGCATCATCAGCATCAGCTGTCACTTGTGCTATTGTTCTTAGTCATTCAGGCAGGTGGAAAAATGGAAGGAATCTCAAGGTTGTTTTGATTTGCATTTCCTCAATGGATATGTGTTGGACATTTTAACTGTTTGTCAGCCATTTAAAAATATAACAGAGAATTATCTATTTAGTGCTATGAAGCAATCCTTTTCTACACTATAATATGTATTATTCAGTATGGTTTATAAAAAGAGAGAGCTTGATAGCTGGAAGAAAGAAAGGCAGGAGAGCCTACTGAGAATAATGTAATGAGGGTGATATCAGAAGAGATGCCAGCCAATCACTCAGGATACAAAACACACCAGAGGACAGATAAGTACACAAGCCACAACTACATGACAATATATAGATTAATAGAAATGGGTTAATTTATATGTAATAGTTACCTAGAAATAAGGCTGAGAGCTTGCCTTATTTATAAGTAATATTAAGCCTCTTATTGGTAATTTAGAAATAGGTCTTGGGACAGGAAAACTCTCCTTACACATGGTTTTCAACATGTGACTTAAATTTCAAAGTGAAACCTACTAAAGCTTCAAAATGGATATGAGGCACTTAAGAACAAAGTCAATCATAGTTTTTTGGTAGCTGCCTTAACTCTGGTAGGTTGTTTCTTGGTGGTGATCAGAGACAAAGCTCATTTAAGAGATATCTTCCTGGCTCAGTGCTAGTGGCAAAAATAGGATTTTTTTAAAGAGGTATAACTACTAAATATCTATACGTTGTTTATGAGCAACCAGCAATATGCTACTTGGTGGCAGCATGGACCTAGAAACTTTCTGAAGATGAAGAGGTAAACAGTGATCCCAGAGCTGACAATAAAAGTGCCTTCACAATGAGAAAAGACTGTGAGAGAAAAAAGGAAGAGAAGCCAGCACTGGCATTACATGATCAAAGTGACACAGCAGTGTTTTTTTGTTATTGTTATTGTTTGTTTGGTTTTGCTTTAATGCAGACAGAAAATGTCACAGATAGATATACAGTAAGGACAGATTCAGACAAAAAAGATCCTCTAAATTGGCCCTAGTGTGTTTACAAAATATGTGTAGGGTTGGGAGAGGAATAATATACATAAATATAATTTTAATTTTTAATTTAATATGATATATAATCTTAAATTAAAAGTATAGTTTTAAAATAAATTTCTTAAAAAGCAAATAGAGTAATAGAAAAATCTGAGCGGTGGGATCTCAACTAGCATTTAATTCTTCAGCATTGTTTTTATAGCTATTCTGGTTTTTTTATTATTCCTATGAAGATGGAAATTACCCTTTCAAGGTCCGAAAAGAATTGTTTTTTTAACTTTGGACAATGACTGCAATGCCGCTTTAGATTGCTTGTATCAGGATGGCCATTTTTACTATATTAATACTCCTGACCCATGAACATGGGTGAATATGCTATCTTCTGATGTCACCTTCAATTTCTTTCTTCAAAGTTTTAAATTGTTATTATGCAAGGCTTTAACCTCCTGGGATAGGGTTATTTTAAGATACATTATAACATTTAAGAGTATTTTTAAATATGTTCTTGTCTTAGATTCTTTATTGGTCCATTTTTATGTGTATATGAGAGGGCTAATTATTTTTGTGAGTTAACTTTGTCCCCAGCTACTTTGGTGAAATTGTTTATCAGCTGTTTATAGCTGTCCTCTGGTAGAATTATTAAGATCATTTTTGTGTCTATTGTATCATTCAAGTAATGATCCTTTATATCCTTTATTTCTAATCTGTAGCCCTTTAATGTCTTTCATATTGTTGTAACTAAGAAGTGAAGCTCTATGTTGAATAAGAAAGGAAAGAATGACAACATTGCCTTTTTCTGGAATTTCTCACTTCACTTAATTCAATGTTGGTCATAGGTTTGATATAAACTGCCTTTATCATGTTTGGGTACATATTAACTATCCATCATATATCCAAGATATTTAACATGAAGGAGTATTCAAATTGTCAAAGAACTTTTTTCTTCACTCAGTTTTCATTCAACTGAAGGGTTATTTAGCTCCCAAAAATTGAATTAGAAAGCATTTTCTTGTTTCTACTGTGGTTGATAACCAGCATTAATCCATAGTTGCCTGAGAATGCATGGAGTCATTTTAATATTTTTGTACCTGTTGAGACTTGCCTTGCATCAGAATATGTGAGCAAGTTCCATGATATTCAAAGAAGAGGAATATTCCATTATGTTTGAGTGAAATGTTCTGTAAATATCTGTAAAATCCATTTGATATATGAGGTCTGTTCACTCCAGTGGTTCTCTATCTTGCACAAATTTTGTTTAGTGTTTAACAAAGTCCAGAACCGGATATTGGGGAAAAGCTGAAATCTCTGAAAAGGGGGGGGGGGGGAACCACAGCCAATTCACATCCAGCCAACTCCTCAGGATAAATAGTATAGGTCTTATCTCTATGAGTCCTCAGTGTTGCACAAAAGAATGAGACTCAAGGATAGATCTCTGAAGAAGTTGGAGATACTAGAGGGAATAAACACCACAGTCAAATCTTACCCAGCTGTCTTCTAGCTTCCTCAGCATCGATTCCCTTGGAATGGCTTTCTCTGTGTTTGAATCCAGATTTAAGTATTCTTTCAGTAATTAAGAATTTGGGAGCCTGGAATTCCTTCTATAATCTGAAGTGACCTTGACTCAGTTAGGATTAAGGGCATAGGTCACCATTCCTAGGATTCTCCCTGTGCTGGGATTAAAGGTTTGAATCACCACTCTGATTTTCCTAGACTGACTGTGGTTAGAGCTCTGGGATTTCTGGAGCTTTTACTAATCCCCCACATAGACTGTGGGTAGATTCCCTCTAATAGCTCCAAAACTTCTGAAACTTTATTAAATTCCAACACCTCAGACTATCTGGGATGGCAAAAGGAAATAATTTATGCTTTTTCTTTCTTTTCTTCCCTTCCCCATCCAGCTATTTCAATTTCTGGATCAATTTTTTTTTAGTGCTATTATTAAAGGTGGGTGTCATCACTGCCTGGCTCTGTTTGGCCATGAATTCATATAAATCAAGAGAATCTCTGCCTCCTAGAGATGGGATTAAAGGCAGGATCACCACTCTCTGACCTTCATAGCTTAACTCTATGGGTGCCTCATATCTCTGATATTTCAGACTATCTTTGTAGGACCTCTCTATTTGTGAGACTGTGGTATTAATGTCTCCCACTATTAGTATTTGATGGTCAATGTGTCATTTACATTTTAGTCCTTTTCTTTTACAAACTTAAATGATTTTGTGTTTGGTGCTATGTTGGCTTAAAAGAAAATTGCCCCCCCACCAAGGGAGTGGTGTACTAATATGTCTGATCTTGCTGGAGTAGACTTGGTTTTGTTAAGAAACTGTGTCACTATGGCATACTTGCTAAGAATTGAAATATCTATCATCTTGGTGAGTTTCCTTTGATGGATATATTATTATTATGTGGTGAGGGGATTTTCTTTTCTGTTTAAATATATTAGTTTTTGATATGCTTTTTTATTTACCATTACAAACATATCCTGCTTTGGCTTAAAAAAAATGTTATTCATGTTATTCTACACTTTTTGTTGGAAATATGTTCTGAGCTTTTGAGTTAGGTTTCTTTTCCTTACTTTTGACCAATTAGATTTAGGTTTTTTTCATTTCATAATATCCCAGATAGCCGGCCCCTTCCTAATTTGTCTTAGGAGTGTTTTAGGTTTAAGTATCTTGTTGAACAATGTTTTCATTTCCTCTAATATAGCTTCAATGCCTCAGGATCTCTTTTCTGTCTTTTGCATTCCATTAGTAAAGCTTGCTTCTGTAATTTCTGTTGATCCTATAAATGTCTCTTTTTCTGAACTTACTCCATTTTGTTTTCTTTATTGATTTTATTTACATTTTCAGGTCTTGAAGTTTTACTTATTCCTTTCTACTGTTTGTAATTTCTTGAATTTTTTTAAAGAGTTTTTCTTGTGCCAATCAAAATTGTATTTGTGTTTTCCTGAATTTCTTTAAGTGATGTATTTACCTCATACTCTTTTTGTTTCCCTGAATTTCTTTAAATTGTTTATTATTTCTTTTTAATATAAATTTATAATCACCTTGGGAAGGGTTGAGGTCCCTTGTGTTGGATGATTCAGGGCCTACTGCTGCTGTATAGCTAGATTATAGTGGACTCATATGGTCTTGTCTATGTATGTTCTAATATGTCTTATTTATCTAATTATTTTCTAATATATCTCACATCTCTAATATGCTTAATTATGTTATTATATGTGTAGTTATATTTTTATGCTGGCATTTAGGCATCTGAGTTGGAGATGATTATAGGTTTATATACTACTTTCTGGATTTATCATCTTTGGTGGGTATTCCTTGATTGGGGTTTCCAATCTAAATTTTCAGAGTGCATTGGTTGTGTGAAGTTGCTCTGGCTACTTTGCTCAGCTTGTTTTTTCACAGAGAACTTGAATTAGCAAAGGTGACTGCTTTGCTTACTATTGTTTCTTTGTCCTTCTTAGCTGGTATATTCTCAATGAATGTCTTCTGGTGTTGGAGGTGAGAATAATGGGATGAGCTTAGACAAAGAAGTTTGGGTAGGAAGATCTTTGTGATTCACTGAGATGGGGCAAGTGATGAAAGGGGACATCAGCAGTTTTTCTGCTACAGAACAGGGGATGAAACTAGATTATTGAATCTCAAGAGTAGAAGGAAAGATCTAGGTCCAACTTTGTACTACTTGTTACCCTGGAGTGAAAAGCCCTTGGACTAGCAGGGAGTAACAAGTGGAGCTGTGGGCTGTGGCTACAAGTTCTATGTAGAGTATAGTTATGAGCCACTACATATGAGAGACATCAAGTATTTTAAGGAGACAACATCATAGCATGGTATACACTCAACCTATGTAAAGCAGCTTCTAAATTCATGGTTAGCAAAATCCGGATCTTACCAATTGATTGGATGCAGCTAATGGCTGCTGTCTTGGACCAAAGTCAGAATTTGCAGTGGAGAAGCTGGTTTAGGGAGGAAGCTAGGACCTTAGAACAACAAGGAAAAATTAGGGGTTTCTTTGCTTCTCAGGACCAAATCCTTGGTGAAGGCATGTTTGCTGATGTGAAGGCTCAAACTACTTATGATGAGCATAATTTATTACTATGCCGTACTGCTGCATTGAAGGCTTGGGAAAAGATTTTGGACCTGGGTCAAAAAATTGAGCCTTATACTAAGGTCAAAAAGGCTTAAAAGAATCTCATACTGACTTTCTACAGAGGCTTACCACCACTGTACATAGAGCAGTATCAGATCCAGAAGTTATGAAGCAGTTAATACTTTCTCTGGCCTTTGATCATGCTAATCTAGAATGTAAAAGAATGCTCATGCCTTTAAAGATCAGATCTGCACCAATAGAAGAATGGATTCAGTACACAATCAATGCTGAATCTCTCCATTGCAATGAGGAGAATTGGGTAGGCCAAGCCCTTGCTAATGATAGGGTGAGGAACCAAGGCATCACTTGTTTCAACTGTGGTAAGCAAGGCCATATAAGATGGAATTGTACCCAAGGTACTCTTGGAAATAATACCCATTTTAGGTTTGACTCCAACAGAAGGCCATTGCCTTCTGGGTTATGCAGAAGGTGTGGCAAAGGATGACATTGGACCAATGAATGTAGATCTACCAGGGACAAAGAAGGCAACCCTTTACCATCGGGAAATGCCTTTCGGGGCTTCATTTAGAAAGCCCCCATAAAACAGACTCCAAAATCAAGGAAAGTAAGATCACATCCAGTCACAGTGGAACACCAGCATTCTCAGGATGAGTAGGGCATCCAATGCTTGATCTAGAAGATCTTACAGCATTAGATAATACAATAAATTCAAAAGAGAAATCAGAAGTTCCAAGAAGAATCACAAAACAAATATTTTGGCAGACTTCAATAAATAAAAAAAGACCAAAATTAAAAATACGGGTAGATAATATTTATATCCAGGGCTTAGTCCACATGGGGGCTGATGTTTCGATCATCACCCTAAAATCATAGCATCCAAGATGGCCTTTACAGGCAGTCTATATTCAATTTCTAGGTATTGGAACAATATCTCGGGTAAAACAGAGCATGAGATTGCTCAAATGCATAGGACCAGAAGGACAGAAAGGACAGTTGAAGCCATATACAGCTGATATAGAGGTGAATCTGTGGGGGCGTGACCTTCTACTGCAATGGAATACCCAGATTAAAATCCCTCTCGGTTCTGATAACAACCACAGACTCAGTTATGATTCCAAAAGTGATGCTTTAAGGTGCTATGAAGAAAATTCACCAGTCGTTCAGGTTGTACAAAAGAATTGCCCAATAACCACAGAACCTAAAAGGACACTCATAACACTGCCTTTGAAATGGTTAAGAGAAAAACCTATTTGGGCTCAACAATGGCCTTTGATGAGAGAAAAACTTCAGGCTTTGGAACTGTTGGTACAAGAGCAGTCACAGGCTCAGCATATCGAAGAATCAACCAGTCCATGGAATTCTCCTGTTTTTGTTATCAAGAAAAAAATCTGGAAAATGGAGGATGGTGACGGATCTAATAGCAATTAATAGTGATTCAACCTATGGGCTCTTTACAATCTGGTATTCCTCTGCCTTCTCTGTTACCTAAGGGATGGCCTATTATGGTTACTGATTTGAAGGGTTGTTTCTTACCATACTTCTACAGGAACAGGACAAAGAGAAATTTGCTTTTACAGTGTCTACACTTACTAATTCATGTCCAGTTAAGAGGTACCAATGGAAGATATTCACCAAGGAATGTTGAATAGTTCCACCTTATGCCAATATTTTGTACAACAACCACTAGAAATACTGCACAAGCGCTTCCCACAATCTATCATTTAACATTATATGGATGATATTTTGTTGGCAGACCCAAACCCAAAAACAACATTGTTTGAAGAATTAAAGAAAATACTGCATGGTTGGGAACTACAAATTACTCCAGAGAAAGTACAGAAGGGAGAGTCTATCATTTATTTGGGATATAGAATAAGTTTACAAAAAATTAAGCCACAAAAGGTGAAATTGAATAGAGATAAGCTGAGGACTCTTAACGATTTTCAAAAGCTACTCGGGGATAGTGCTCATCTACGGCCCATTATTGATATAAAAAATTATGAACTAGTTAATCTGTTCAAAACTTTAGATGGTGAAAAGGATGTAAATAGTCCAAGAGAATTCTCCAATGAAGCCAAAAAAGAATTAGAGTTGGTGGAAAAGAACCTTCGAGAAGCACATGTGGATCCTGTGGATCGAGACCTAGATTGCATACTGGTTATTTTACCCTCTAGACAATCTCCAATGGGAATCTTAATGCAAAGAGAAAACATTATATTAGAATGAATATTTCTACCACATAGGCCAAGCAAGAGGATGAAAACTTATATTGAAAAAATTTTCTGATCTGATTTTTAAAGGTAAATTCACCCTTCACCAATTGACTGGAAACGACCCTGCAGAAATTGTGTGCCCTTGACTAATGAAGAAATTGATCGATTATGGGCAGACAGTGAACCCTGGCAAAAGGCTTGTAGTGAATTTTTAGGAGAGATTAATAAATATCCTCTAAGCAAGAGAATTCAATTTATAAAGGAAACTAATTGAATCTTTCTTCATGTGGTACAGCGTAAACCCATTTCTGGAGCTCCTACATTTTATACTGATGCGAACAACTTAGAGAAGGCTGACTACAAATCAGAAAAATAAATTAAAGTGGCACAGAGCCCTTATAACTCTGTTGAGAAGTCAGAACTATATGCAATTATTATGGTGTTGTTGGATTTCACAGAGCCTCTCAATGTAATTAGTGACTCTCAGTATGCAGAAAGGGTTGTTTTACATATTGAAACTGCTGACTTCATTCCTGATGATACAGACTTGACCTTACTGTTCATAAACAACAAGATATTGTCAGAGATAGGATGCATCCTATGAACATAACACATATCAGGGCACACACGGGTCTCCCAGGTCCTCTAGCCCAGGGTAATGATGAAATTGATCAGTTGCTGATCAAAAACGTGCTAGAGGCCACAGAAGTTCATGAGAAACATCATGTTAATAGCAAAGGAGTAAAGAAGAATTTTTCCATCACTTGGCATCAAGCAAAAGAAATACTAAGGAATTGTAACACTTGCTCTTACTATAACCAACCATCTTTACCTGCAGGAAGTAATCCTAAGGGTACACAGAGAAATGAAATCTGACAAATGGGTGTGTTTCACTTCCCAGAATTCTGAACAATGAAATATACGTATCATACTATCAATACTTACTCTGAAATGAGGTGAGCTACTGCCCTAGCTTTGAAAATGCTGATGCTGTACTTATTCTCCTTTTGGAAGCCATGGCCATAATGGGAATTCCCACTCAAATGAAGACTGGCAATGCTCCAGCTTACATTTCCCAAAAAAATGAAGCTGATTTTTGACATTATAATATAAAGCAATTACAGGGAAACCACAAAATCCTACAAGACAGGCATTGTAGAGAGATCTCACTGCACTTTTAAAGAGATACTTTATAAACAGAAGACAGAAATGGGAAAACCCAGGGAGAGATTGCACAGTGCCTTATTGACTTTGAATTTCCTTAATGCTGATGAAAAGGGAACATCAGCTGCTGAGAGACATTGTGTAATAGGGAAATCTTCCAACATAAATCAACCCATCTATTTCATGGAAACCGGGATATGTGCTTTGATGGGGTAGGGATTTTGCTTTTGTTTCAACAGGAAAAGAAAAGATAAGAGTACCAACAAAATTAATAAAGCTCCACTTGAATAGGAGTTCCTTCCTGAGTAGGAGAAGTAATTGTGTATCCCTGATATGACAAATAGATACATGGTACAGAAAACACATTTAACAAATCTGGGTCAGGGTCTCAATTTTGTCTTTACAGGAAAATGGATACAACTGTTTTTGAGGCATTGAATAGACATTGAATAATTAATCTCCTGCAATTGAAGAGTGATCAAAGATAAAGGAATGTAATCAACAGACTATGACACCAACTGGTACACATAAGCACTACTGGGTAATCTCTCAATTCTTACTGCTTTGCATCTACACCTCAAAAAAATCTGTGGGCCTAATTTGACTATTAATTGGGCTGGACTTGGATTGGGAGCAAGTGGCTTTCTCCCTCTCTAAGCCCAAGCATATTGGTAAAGAAAATGTGAGAAATTCTCTCTCATATCAGAAGAACCACATGGTGTGAGACAAAAGACAGAATGTTTAGGGACAAATATTATTGTGACTTCATCTTAAAGCTTGTTTCTCTCTGTATCTGTACCTTCCAAACATCCTGTCTGCGTACAATCTTCTGAAGTCATAAAAGATATGAATATCTTCTTTGAGTATCAACAATGCTTAAGTTTTCCATTGTAAATAACATTTCCTCCTATCAGCTATCTACAAAGAATCTGGAACCGAGATGGGGCCCCACCACAACAACTCCTTTATTCCAAATACTTAAACAAGAATAAGAGGGAGAATATGAGAGAGAGAAAGAGACAGACAGACAGACAGACAGACAGACAGAGGCAAAATAGAAAAATCAAGAACCACGTGCGCACCAATCAATGATTGTTTTTAGAAAATAGATTATTCAAAAATGGTTGCAAGATAGCTCTCTATGATTATTCTTCAGATCATAATTCTAATTAGAATTCCAGATGGAGTTAACCACTATTCTGTGAATGGTTATAAATGTATATAGTCAGTCCATTAGGATCTAATCATTGTTTTAGTTTTACAGGATCCCAGAGAGATGCCATTGCCCTTAAGTCAGCAGGAAGCAACCTTATGAAAGACTACACCCCCTTTCCTAATAGGTTTTGTGCTCTGAGGGTTATGGGTAATTATTATTCTGATATATTAGATATAAGTTGAAATTGGGATGAGGACAGAACAATAATATAGCCTCAAGGATCTCTTTTGAAGAAGAGAAAGGGGAATAGATATGATAGATAAAGGTATATTGTTCTACCTACCTATAAACAATTTTTAGCTGAATATATGGGCTAAGCTAAAGACAATTTGTAATGGCATAGATATTTCTATATTGATACAAATGTAAAATCATTTTATATGTTTGATTAAGACAATGTGTACATTGGTACAAAGTTAAATCTGAAATTGCCTTATATAACCAAAGCAACTTCTACATCAATATAAAACTGAATCTGTAACTGTTATGTAAAATTGAATCTGTAACTATTATATTTTATATATGCTTCCAACTTTTTAAAAAATATTTGTACATTATTGTACATTATTGTTCATTATCGTCATGTCTAATTATTACCTCCATTTAGCTATACTAGAGATGATGTATGATTGCATTAGTTATGATATAGGCACAAGATGTTTTATATAAATCTGTTTTGATGAAATATATGTATATACATGTCTAAATACTGTTACCACTTTACATTGTATATATACCTCTGGCTAATGTTTGATAGTCATACTAAAAGTCACTGCTCAGAGATTATACACCCCTATATAGGTAATCTAATTTTATAGTACAGGTTTTAATCCTTAGGACAATAAAAACTACAGTCAACATTATTTAAGTTGCCATGTCATAGTTATCTCAGATACAAATTAAAATATCATAGATAGACAAGAGTCTTCAACTATTTCTTAGACCCAGAGAATATGGCATTTAACATTTATTCTTTGGAATTCGGCCACGAGAGACACGATGACTCCTGGTGTCACTATTCCTTTTCCGAGACGGTGTTGAGCATCAAGGACATTCCTTTGGAGTTTGTCCTTTTGGCCAAGAATGGCCAGTTGGCTAAAGAACTGCCCTTACCTTGATTGCTGACAGTACACACATAATGTCCAAGCTGGATGAACAAGATGACGGATGGAGACTGACGAAACCTGTAGGGAAAGGATAAGACAGTCCCTCCAAAAATTCCCTGCTTGTGAAAAGATCTGTCAGATACCATAGGCCTGTAGCCAATATGATGGATGCTCCAATGGCCAACAAAACCAGAGGTGATTGTCCATGTAGCTGTATTGCTGTCCTCTCCCAAATTTTGGAAGCTACTACTTGCATGTGCTTCTGACTTTCAAGTGATACATTTTCATTCCCAGGTCTTAAAGGGGTTGAAGAATAGGTATTTAAGATTACTGCCCTATTATCCCTTAGTGAGGAACATTAAGATGTTGGATTTTCAGTTTTCCAGATCAATATTTTTGAAGTGATTTATACACCATACCATCTACCAATATTCTAGAAATATATGATGTAGTTTATATGTGTTAGGTTTTAGCTGTAGTTTGTGCCTTATCCTCTCCTAGATACTACCTCATAATGATTCTTATTGTACATAGTCTTAGTTTAGAACCTTCTTAGTTAGACAAAAGAGGGAGATGTGGTGAGATTCAGGTGTCAGCTGATAAGGTCTGAAGACACCTATCCAGGATCACAGGCTCCAGAAGGGGGAGTGGCCAATGCCATTCATAAGGGGCTGCTGGGATCTTGGAAGGCCCTGTTTCCTGGTTCCAGACTGCTGGAGAGACCGGTTCGGCATCCATCAGCATCCATCGTCCACTGCATGGATAATCCAGTCTATCAAGAGTCCACCTTAGCTGTATCCTGTATCATGAGTGTTGGCATATATTTTAATAAATATTAAGTTTCTATTGGTGTATTTAAGAGAATTTCTGTCGACATTTCTCCTTTGCTTTATGCCCCCAAGCTTCACATACAGCCATCCTACCTTTCTTTAATTCATAGCACATTTTAAACTTGATTGTTGTTATATTCATATTGGTAGTTAACAAAATCCACCCACATAACAGAGCCAGATGCTTTTCCATCTCCCACTTTCTTCAATAGTTGTCTTCACTAAGGTCTGATGTGAATTGTCATCTGTGAAGGACAATATGACACATTTACATTATCACCACTGTCACATAATTTCCCTATGGTCATGCTCCATACCCTACTGCATAACACTTGGAAACATATCTGACTCTCTCACACTTTCTATACCTCCTCAGAGGCAGCCTTTTGCATTTACCTCCTCCCCAATAAATCTTTTGCATGATGTCTTTGGCATGGTGTAATATGTGCCATTTCTTTGTCTTCCAATTGCCAGAATACTCTTTCCCTTTCTTACATACCCTTACATAGGTGCAGGGTCTTGGACCGAATTTCCTGGTGTTTGTGATTCTCTCTGGAATCTAAGCCACACTGAGACCTCATCTATCATCTCTACCCACAGGCAATGATAGTAGAGTGAAGGGACAGGGTCAGCAAAGGCTGCTATAAGTGCTATGCTATAGAACTGAGCATGAGACTGGGAAGATTGTATCTAAGGAGCAGATGGATCCTTTTCTGGCTTACTGCCAATTAATTAGTAAGTTGCCTGTTTGACCAGTGTAAACATTTAGCTGAGTATGAAAAATTAGTCTTTGGCTTTTACTAGCCCTTTGGTACTCTTAGAGGCATAGGCACCCCATGTGTTTGTCCTTTAGGCTACTCTTGACCCTCTTTCATAACTCAACTTCTGACCCTTCCCTTGGTGAGGTTTCACTTTTAGCTCCATTATTACATTAGCAGTGGTGGGAACCCAGAAACCAGGACTTTTAATAGTTATCAGGTTTTTAAGTTTTTTCTCTAATAGTAACGCCGATGGTAATGTTGTTCAATTGTTATTACTCTCTTATTTTATTTTAAAGCACCTATAATTGTAGTAAGATTTTAGTAATACTGAAAGCAAAATATTTTTGGTGAGATTTTGAATAAGAAACCAAAGCTAATATTATAAGTAAATAGCATTCAGATTTCAGGCCTACTAGACACTAAAGCTGAACAAAATCTTAAAATTCTAACTGGCCTTCACAAAGTCTCCACTCAATTTGTGGGCATTGGGACCTTAACCCAAGTAGAACTAAGTGTAGAGTATATTAAATGTATAGAGCTGAAAAGGTAGGAAGAAATAGTAAAACCATATGTGGCTGAGATGGCCATGAAATTATGGAGAAATTTGTTACAACAATAGGATTTATTTATATAAATCAAATTTATATTCCTCAAATTTTCAAGAAACGATGCTTAAAACAGGATATTTTGGTGGGTGTGTGGGAAATTACAAAGGATAGTCACAGGCTTTGAAGGTCATACAAAAGCAAGTTAGGACAGGAATTAATTACCCAAAATTGGAGCCAGGCCTACTGCGGGTAGAGTAGTGGCCCTTTAACTAAAGAGAAACTACAGGCACTTCAACAATTAATGAAAGAACATTTAGACACTAAGCACATGGAGGAAACTACTAGTCCTTGAAATTCTCCTATGCTTATAATAAAATAAAAGAAATCTGGAAAGTGGAGAATGTTAACTGATCTAAGAGTGATAAATAAGATAATTTTACTATGTGACTTTTACAGGCTTGAATACCTTTAACTTTCTTATTACCTAAAGATTGGCTTATTATAGTGATTGATTAGCAAGATTGTTTCTTGCAAGATTCTTTAAAAACAGGACAGCAGTTTTTTTTTTCTTTTATATTTTCCACTTATAATGCTCAACCTGCAAGACACTATCATTGGAATGTTGAAGAACAGTCAGCTTTACATTTGATCATATCCCATCCAGCTTAAGAGCATTAGGTACTAGATGCATATTCAAAATAAATGGCTTTGGAGTAATCTCTGTACCTTGCCACACATCAATATTCTAAATGTTAATATATGTTTTGTGTTTGTTGTTCTTATAGTTGTAGTTTTATTTTGTTTGTCTTTGCTTGTATTTTCTCTACTAGACATTGCTTGATAATTGAAAAGGCAAATGCCTTTCACCCTATTAAAGCATGGGGATATGGAGATAAACATTAGATGATAAATGTATTCTATTTTTTAGACTAAATCAAAGTCATTATTTTATGACATGTGTACCATTACTTTACTCTTACTAAAGGGACCAATACAATGGCATCCTAATAATTACAGCATCATGTGTGAATGCTGTGCCCTTCATACCTGTCTTAATTCTATTATGTCTTTAAATGTAACCTTGGAAAATTTGTACATTCTTAGAGCAAGGTGAACTATCTGGATATCATTGAAGTTGTTGAGGTTATGACAAGAATCTTCTGTGAGGATTCTAATACAGAAGTTCACTGGTAGAAAATTAAAAAGGAATTGCTGAATTATTAAACTAGTTGTTAGGAGTTTTAATGCAGCATGAAGCTGGCATTCACTCAGTCATCCAGGTATGCATGCATGCCATGGCATGTACTTTTATTTACACTGACAACAGAGCATGTCACCCATATGCACAATTAATGTAATTCGTATTCACAAATGGGCATGAGTAATAAACTCCAATGTATGTGTTCTTATAAGCCAAATTATGGCTTTGCATGATCTCTTTCCCTGCACATTTTCTCACAGGCTTGAATCATGTCTTGTCTTTCCTGTTTAATAAAATCTAGTGTGGGTTACTGGTATTATTTGTTATCCATTCTGACATTTGTTAACAACAGTGATTTATAAAATTATTGCATTGCTGTGACTGCTAAAACAACTGGAGTTAAACTTCATGGAGATATTCAAGCTTCCGAGTTCATTGGAGAATGGCATGGTCACTCTAGCAAACTTTGGACTAAACTAAATAGGATAAATACTGAGATAGTTAGCTGATCCAAGAAAAATCATTATATTGTTAGGAGATTAGTTAGAAATAGTAAAGAAGAAGAAAAGAAATACAATAGGACTGGAATGTTTCTTCTTATCATATTATACTTTTAATGATTAATAAACACAAATATGATTGGGAAAATGGTAAGATACATTTTATGGGTCACTCTAATTCTCAAATGATTTATAGTTTGTGATGAGAAATTAAGAAATATTTGCAAAAAGATTAGATGATGTGACAGGAATAGAAAGTCTTTCTAATATTGTAGCCTTATTTAACTCTGTAAATCACTTCAAAAAACTTATTGTTTTAGCATGTGTTTTTCTTGTTCTAGTGACAGTAACCTTGCTGGTTTTAAAATGTGTTTTGATTTACTTACATTAGATTTTAAAACAGAAAGATAGCAGAAAAGCTTTGTACTCTATGAGGCTGCACACCCTCAAAAATAATTAATTGTAATGTACAAGAAAGATGGATCTGTTAGGAGAATTCCCGCTGTGCCACAAGGTTCTGGCTCCAAAGTGCAGCACCTAGCCTTAATACATTTTTCTTTCTCAGATAGCTTTTGTTTCTCTTCATGTCCTCTACTTGATTCTTGTCTGAGAACTTCCCAAGGGTACAGGTCTGTGCAAAACTTGTTTGGGGAAAGTTCTAGCATACTGAGATATTCCTTGATCTACTATTTGCATTTGGAATTGTCCCTTTGGAGGCCCAATCATGTTTTGAGGACGTGGAAATCAATTTGCTCAAGTGTAATTTTGCAGAATAATAAAAATGCCCTGTGCTAAGGGAATGGTAAGACTCCAAGAGAAGCCCGAGTCTTCATGAAGATGAAAGGCTAAACATATTCAGAAAGTCCACTTTCTTCTATTCTTGTGGGACTGCTTTAAACTTACACCAGAGAAACAAGAAAGATGATGACCCACCGAATACCTGGCCTTCCTTGGTCTTCTCTGATTTATGAAGATACCCTCCACTTCAGGCTTAGGACTTTCCTCTCTTCCTTAACCCATAAAATGGTGTCCTCCCTAACTTTTGGATCCCACTCGGGATGCCTCTTAGAAAACTTCTATACTTTCTATCTGGCACCTGACCTGAAGATCTTCAAAATACTTGGTAGTACAACCAAATTTAGACTCAATATCCCTTAGATAATTAATCCAAATATAGGTGCCTAGTGGCACTCTAGATCCCAATATTTTTCAGAATATTTACAAATACTGCAAGGGATCAGAGGGTGTGAGATGGAAAGAGGTTTCCTACTCCCTATATTTCTTTTCTCTGTTTTAAGCCTTATACACTTTATCTGTCTTCACACACACATTGTGTAAATGTTCTGTCTTTAAGATATCACTGATGGATCCTCGACTTTGTTGATGAACACAGCTGGAACTACAGGAGGGGAGGAAAATAAAGTAGGGCAGTTGCTGCTTGCATTAACATGGAACACAGACCTCCCTAACTGTTGAGACATGCCGCGGACCAGCCCTCCTGGGGCACCAAGACCGAGGGAGAACACGGGTCGAAGGAGAGGAGAATGGGATTCGGTGAGTAAATGACAGACAGACACACTCAGAGGGTTGAGTTAATGCTGCTGCAACTTTACTGACTTTTTCAGGTGCTTATATACAGAAAGCAAAAGGGAACTTGGCAAGGCATTTAACCACGACATTTATGAGAACAGAACAATATGGGACATGTGCCATACATTGAATCTATTGTGAGTACTCTTTGTGGGCAGCTGTAAACAAGCATTTGCTGGCTTGTGGTTAGGGGTAGATGAGGCATGGTTAATGATTTTTAAGAGAATGATTACAACTACTTATTAATCTTCCATGGGCATGGGCTGTGTCTTTTTGAGAAGTTTTTTTGTATGTCCATTTTTCTTCTCATAGCTGAATGAACAGTGAGGGCATGACCCCAAAAGGCGTTTGAAAAAAGGGGGCTAACTAGTTTGTCCATTTTTGAGTTAAGCAGACACCAGGGTTTTTGCATACACTTTGATCTTTTAGAAAAAAGGGAAGTGAGTAATAATTTCTTTTTTGTCTTTTGTACACTATTCACCTGTTGCCATGTTCATCATAAACTCTGTTACATTGAGTTGCTCTTAAGAATAGTCTCATTAATTTTTGTCCTAGGTGCTGTCTACTGTTTGCCATTAATCTTATAGTGTACATATCCCCCTGGGAGAGCCCTGGAGAGAATTCTTGTTATTGCTTGTTTTTCTGAGTTACTGTGTTGTTTATGAGAATTTCTTACCAGTTGTTCTATTTCCACTAAGTAATTGGTTTCTTAGGAACCTTTTTAATTGTCTGAAATAAAGGAGGAGGTGCTTCCTCCTGTTTCTCATCATTGACTGTGTTAGTTTTATTCCTGGCATTATAAATGGGTACATTTAGTCTCTGGTATAATACAATTAGCAGGAGCAAAGCAAATAAGAAAAAGATTAAGAAAAAATAGACTAGGTGCATTGTGGCTGAGAACGGGGTGACGAGGTCATTACACAGGTGCTGTATCAAGGAACCGGGGAACCGTTCACTCCAAGAAGCTCTGGCTCACCAACATCCCACCATGAGGGGCACCTGATAGGCATTGCAGCTTACACTAGAGGCATGGTGGATGCAGCAGAGACAGTCTCATCCTTCATACAATATCTTCTGTCTATAGCCAAGGCTCAAGAATTTTCCATTTCTAAGCTTTCTCCGTGCTCTTCCAGAACCCTCAAATACTCTTCCCCTTTAATCTGATAATTTTGATTGACCAAGCTTCCTCTTTAAGCAGGCAGTTGCTCTTCCCTCTACCACATCTCCTTACCACACTTTTCTCACATGATTCCAGGCTGTGTTTACTCTGTACTCTACAAAATATTCTTGGCCCTGGCTCTGTTCTCCTTTTAATCTACAATAACCTTTATCTTCTACCATACCTAAGAGCAATCATATCATTTCTTTTACTTACTAATTTTGTTATTTATTTATTTATTTGGTACAAAAACTTTGGTATACAATACATTGATTCCCTTCCAAATGAAGTCCTCCATTCAGATCAAGCTGCTAATCTGCTAATCTGTCCCCCTAAGGTTTGGAAAGATCATTTGTTTCAGCTGAAATCTGCTACACACAATATTTGATTCCAAATACTAGCGTTCTACTCCCCAGATTCTTTCTATCCTCCCTCTTTTGCTTCTTACCATCTGTCTTTCTTTTAAGTGTCTAAGTTCTAGGTGAAGTAAGTTATACAGAAAAATGATAAAATTATCCTTTCCTTGCTGTGCTATTGTTACCCTAAAACTTTAAAATTTTAGTGTTTTAGCCAATGGAATTCTGGCAAGATATTAATCTATCTTTGGTAAAAAACTATAGTCATCATAATCATAAGCACAAGATTATAAATTTCTTTAGATTTTTTTTCTAAGTATAGCCTTAAACATGTTTCCTGCAGTGATAAAATCATCTCTGCCCTATTTATATATCAAGCCTTTTGGAATAAGTATTAATTGTTAATGCTTTTAACCCGGAGTCATTTTTACCTTCCCAAGTTTTTACTATGACTCAAAACTGTAAGTCTACTTCATTTTCTATAATGTGGATTTATGTAGAGATTACAAACAGTGGTAATGCTAACATGTCAAAATTTTTATTTCTTGTTGTAAACTTAATAAATTATTGTAAGCTTCATAAAATTACTTTAAATCCATCTCCCAGAGGTCAAATTGACAAGAGATAAGTACTTTTATCAAACATGAGCATAACTTTCAGCACAAATTATGTATGCTTGAAGGTGAAACTTCTTCATCTTTCTCTGCTTTTGGTACTACTTTCTCCAAAATACTAAAATCTCAGTCCTAAATGTTTCAAATGCTTACCTAAGTTAAAATTTTTCCATAAACTCTTAACCTTACCTTCTGATTATTTGTGTGTGTGTGTGTGTGTGTGTGTGTGTGTGTGTGTGTGTGTGTGTTTAGCAGATTTAGAATTAATTTAAGACTGTTCTAAACAAAATTGCATTCCCCAGCCCCAGATAGTTCTATAGAATTTTAACAGTGAGTGAAATAACCTACTCTTTTTGGCCTTTCCAACATTCGATGTTAGATTCCCAAAAATGTTTATGCCACCTTTAAAGATGAAGCAGTCTAAAGACTGAGGTGCCTTTACTCCTACTTTGCCAATCAACCCTCTCTATTTACTTATATTTTATAAGAATCACATTACATAACCATGTGCTACTCCATTCCTCACTATGTATTCAATGATTGTCATCAATAAAGTCCAATGTGACATGTTATTTCTAAAGGACAATGGAACACAACATAACTAAAGGCTTATTAAAGTTGCTGAAAAATCTGTGAGATCAGAAATATAAACTGATTATGTTATTATCAAGGACATGCAGAATGTGCATGCAAGACTCTGAATGATTGCAAGGTAGGACTTTACCGATTGTATGTGAAAGCCATATTAACTTCAAGTTTAAATATATGTGAGTACAAGGAATAGTAACAGTGTTACAGAGAATACAAAATGGCAAATATCTTTTGTAATGATGTCAAAGACTGAAAATAGAGAACTGATATCCCATGGAAATGAGAGAATAGAAACTGATAAAATGGGGAAGAATACAGTGTGCCTGCTAGAAAAATATTAAATGTTGGCTTTGTGGTATTTTCAGAAAAGGACACAGCAGGAACCAGGCATCTGATCTTCATTTACACAGGGATGAAGCAGAGCTGAAAAGGAGGAGGTGAAGAAGATAATCCATTGCACACTCGGGTAGCATTGATGTCTTTTGGGGGAACCAGAGATTTCAGTTTGAAGTTCTGTAAAATGGTGGTCAGGAATATGAACAGTTCCTTGTGTGCCAGGCTCTCTCCTGGACATATCCGTTTTCCTGTGAGGAAAAAAGAGTGAAAGAAGCTAATTACACCTTGTATGTAAACAAGTATTAAATATGAGTTTGTAACTGGCACAAGAGATCAAGATAAGTACTAAATTATGGATGGGTAGATAGTTGTATGGGCAGGTGAGAGGCAACCTGCTTAAGCAAAACTACAGATTTGGGGTGTCAAGGCTATGACCTAGTCTAGGCTCAGGATATGAATGCATGTTCAAAGGCCAATAGAGATTGTCTCCCATTTAACAAGAAAAAGTGGACCCATGCACAGAGCAGGACACTGTTAGAGTTACAAGACTTGCAGCCTCTTACTTCTTTTATTGTTATTGAATTTTGGTGAATTTAGTTACACTTTGTCAATCACATAATTGTTCTCAGGAAAAAGTAGATACCAGCACATTGTGGAGAAAGGGACTTATAGAAAGGTGACATTGGGAAATAATGGGCACATGTGACAGAAACAACAATATTAATCTTGTATAATTAATCTTTTCTCATTATTATTGGAAGAGGATTAGACAATAAATACTCAGGAAAAAAATCCTCAGGATTCCACATAGTACTAACTGGTAAGAATAAATTTCCTGGATACCAACCATATAGAATAAATGGAAGGATATTATGTGCATCAAAAGGAAAAAATACAACACAAAATTTGGGATGGACAGATCCATTTTCCCATACACGGACCATTGTTTGGTAAAAGAATGATAAAATGGAATAGGAAAGGACTACCTTATCAAAGTCTTCCCTTTATAGAGAGAATGCTCATTATTTCTCTCCTGTAGGTCAGGCTATTAAATAAAATCATATATAGCAAACACAAAAGAATTATTCAGGTTCAAATATTATTGTCCTTAGGACAGTGTATCCATGTTTATAATCTTTTAAAGTTGTAACTGCCAGTGTCTTCCAACTTGCATAAGTGCTAGAAAATTAGAATGTGCCTGGCTCTATACTTAGATAATCTTACAAAAATGTTTAATTCTATGTCTACAATGAAGTCATGCAGAGGGTGGAATAAACGTTTGAGGAAGCATGAAATGGTAAAGAGGGGCTTTTATGATGAATTTCTTAAAAGTCAAAAAGAGAAATCAATAATAAAACTGGTTGTAAAAGCTTGTTAGAACAAGGTCCATGGAAGTATAAACAAAGCTCAAGCTATTTGGTGATAGTTGTGTGCATCTATTAGATGGTCAGTTTTTCTTTTGCTGATGCTTCTTCCTCATCTCAAGACAAGAACCCAAACCAAGACAGAACAACTGCAGTGGGACATATTTTTCCCTACTAACATATAATTTTAAGAAATATTGTTGATATAGACAAAATTGAAGCAGAGAAGCACTTCAGGTACATGACACCATAAATCAAATGCTCCTAGAAGATATTTTAGTTCATTTTACCAAAATCTAAAATAACGTATCTTATTCTCACCATCTCATAGAATATGCTCCAAAACTGAACACATATGTGGACACAAAACATTTCTCAACAGATAAAAGAAACCTTAGACACTACTTTAAAAAGCACCTGATTCCCAATGATTACCATGAGATACCACCACCAACAGAAAACACAGATGATTTACAAACTCTTAGAAACTGGATAAGGTACTACTTAAAGAAAAATAGGTTGAGAACAAAATTAATTAAAAGTGATTTAAATTGAATGAAAGTGATAATCCAAATTTATGACAAAGAATGAAGTCACTCCTAAGATGCAAGTTAAAATACCTAATTGCCTATGGAAACAAAAGAGAAGGTAAGAGAGAGGTAGGCAGAAAGAGAGAGAGAGAGAGAAAGAGAGAGAGAGAGAGAGAGAGAGAGAGAGAGAGAGAGAGAGATCTTACATTCAATAAATGACATGAAAGTTCTAAAAGAAAATGAAAAAATAACACCCAGAATGTCAAGACAGCAAGAAATAATCAAAATCGGGGCTGAATTCAATAAAATAAAAGTTAACATTAGCAAGACAATATAAAGAGTCAATGATAGGATGAGGTAGCTCTCTGAGAAAAACAATAATGTTGATAAACACTTAAGACAGTAAAGTAAAAGATGAATATATATGATCCAAGTTAATAAAATTATAGATGAAAATGGGATATGACAACAGATACCAAGGAAATTCTGTGAATAACAATTGCACAATATAAATATATGTACACCACCAAATTTGAAACCTGAAAAGAAAGGTATAAATTTTCTGGTATATACCACATACAAAACAGCCTCATGACTCACTATAAAATAGAATCAATAATCAAAAGTTTCCTTCCCCCAAAACAAGGTAAGATTCAGATAGATTCAGTGATGAATTTAACCAGTTTCAAAGAAAATTATATTATTCACAAATTGTTTTTCAATCTAGAAAAAGAAAGGAAAAATGCAAGAATCTTCTTATGAAGCCACATTTGTCCTATACCTAATCTGGATAAAGACAAAACTGGAAAAGAGAATTATATCCAGGGGTTGGTGGCAAAAACCGTTCATTTCAGAATTAGGGAGGCAGAGGCATATAGATTTCTATGCATTCAAAGTCATATGAGTCTGTTGCAGTGGGGTTTCTTGGTCCCATGCAGCGAGAGGCCCAGACCCTGCCTCGCCAGACCCCTTAGCCACCAGCTGCCATAGCTCAGGCCCCCAGAAATGACTCAGATGCTTATATTAATTTTATGCTATTTGGCCTTTGGCTCGGGCACATTGCTAGCTGGCTCTTACATCTTAAATCAACCCATTTCTATTAATCTGTCTGCCACGTGGCCCGTGGCTCACCTGTGCTCCTTATATGTTACTCCTTGGGCGGCAGCTTGCTCGATCTGCCTGAGTCCTCCCTGATGTGGGAATGCCTTTCTGTATGCTGTGAATCTCAATCTTTAAATAAAGGAGCTGTTTTGGGCCATGGCAGGTCATTCTGGTATAGGTCATCAGTCACTTCGTCTCAAGTCTTGAAGAATGTCTGACAGTATTCTCTGCAAAGCAGGAACCTGAAGGACCATCTTGGCTTGTTCTGCCAAAGTTCAGAGGTCACCTTCCAATGGAACCTGCATGTCCACTTCTAACAGCATACTGTCAAGCAGTTAATATAAGAACAGGTTCATGTCCATTGGCTAACCAAAGCCACAGGTAGACTCCATATGGAGTTTTTTGATGCCCATTTTTCTCTTGAAGTAAATTGGTGCTGCCAGTAGCAGATCTGTCTCACTTTCCAGAAAAGTCTAAGTTCTTAAAACATTTAAATGCCATATTCTGTAGGTCTTAGAAGTATTTGAAGATTACCTACCTAATTGAAATATATCTTTGTATATCTAAAAATCCTGACTAACCTAACGATAAGTTTGATTATTGAAGGTGACTATTAACCTTCATTTCTTAATTACAATTTTAAATCAGTTACATGAACATCATACCTTAAACAAGAATAGAAAAATACATACAGCATAACAAAATTGACCTTAAATTTGTATCAATAAGCCAAAATCTATACCAATGTAAAACATTTTGAGATAAACAGCTGATTTCCTGATCTAAGTAAATTTAATAATCTAATTTTTTTAAAAAAAATCATTTATATATCATATCCCCTTTTTCTACTTTGACCATCAACCATTTATAATGAAAACAGTTATAAAAAATATTTTGGGAATTTGGGCATAGTTTTCCATTACTACTTCCTGCTGATTATGGAGTGTTGAAAATCTAGTGAGTTAGACAGTATCATACTCTGCAGTCTTGAAGTTGATGTGGCCATCTCTTCCTATCAGAGATTTTTTTCAGGGGGTCTTGGTTGATGAAACCATATTTTCCTGGAAGCAATCCACAGGTTCTCATCTTCAGTGTAAACAAAAGCAGAACTCTTCCAAAGCAATAAATCCTTACATACAATTTTCAAAATCAAAATACCTTTAAAATATGTATTCTTGTTTAACTTAGTAGCCTTTGCATTTGCAATCCATTGTCTTTCTGCTGTTAGCTCATTAACAGTTAAAAATTAAAAGAAAACACAATAACAACCAAAATCCAGATTTTGTGTGCATTTTCCATCTTTACATAGCTTATTATATTTTATTACTCTATTTCTCTTTTTAAAGACTTTCTCTACCTTTCTCTTTTTTTCTCTGAAGACTATTTACCTTTTACACACACTGTAACCCATTTACAGGTTTTTCTTTTCATCCGAATCTGTTTTATTATGAATCCTTAATCATATTCCAACCATAAGAGCTTTTAAAATACTCTCACACTCTTGTCACATAGTTTTTGCAGATTCAGCCCAATCAGTAAGTTTTCTAAAAGGGACCATGTGTCTGTTCATGGCCAACAAATAGAGCACACCCAAGAAAATGCTGCTACTAAGAAACTGTCTTTGTTTCCTTTTTGTTCAAAATAAACAGAAATCTAAAATCAATCACATGCTACTGGGTCTTCTGTGATATTTCAGGCAGCTTATGCTGTCTGCTGCCAGTCTGCCAGTGCTATTTTAAATGTGACCTGGATGCCACACTTTCTTTGTACAATGACCTGCTTAGTATACACAGTTTGGAAGCTGCCTTTGCTCAGTTTCTGCTAAAACCCTTTTTAAACTTTCTCAGGCAATAAGTGGACATTCAATTGACATTGGACGCCATCTGTAGTACTGGGGGTTTCTTGATCCCATGCGGCCAGAGGCCCAGACCATGCCACGCCAGACCCTTAGCTGCCAGCTGCTGCTGCTCAGGGCCCCAGAAACAACTCAGATGCTTATTTTAACTTTATGCTGTTTGGCCTATGGCTCAGGCACATTGCTAGCTAACTCTTACATCTTAAATCAACCCATCTTCATTAAGCTGTCTGCCACGTGGCCCGTGGCTCACCTGTGCTCCTTACATGTTACTCCTTGGGCTGCTTGCTCGATCTGCCTGACTCCGCCCTG
Organism: Phyllotis vaccarum; assembly: GCA_033318265.1. Taxonomy (NCBI): domain Eukaryota; kingdom Metazoa; phylum Chordata; class Mammalia; order Rodentia; family Cricetidae; genus Phyllotis; species Phyllotis vaccarum. The sequence goes on along the minus strand of JARWLC010000004.1, from coordinate 21,680,497 downwards.
ATTCTCCTACCTATGCTCTGATTCCTCCTCCTACTTCTTCTACGGTGCCTGTCATGGCCCAAAACAGCTCCTTTATTTAAAGATTGAGATTCAAAGCATACATAAATGCATTCCCACATCATGAGTCTAGAGGGAAAGTTTCATTACAGCCAGAGCCTTTACATGAAGAAATTCTCATGAAGCTTGTAGACTCCAGCTATAAGGCTACCACAAGGTCCAGAGGAAAAAAATCCACAGTGTAGTAAAATCTGAATTCTTTATCTGATAAATATTTCTAGAGCATTAAACTTTTAATCTGAGTTCTTTAAAATAGGTTTCTATTTATCTGAGGAAAAATATGTATACATGTTCTGTGGGTCTTTTTCTTTTTTATTCTTCTCCAATTCTACAGCTCATTTCATTTTTCCCAGTTCCTCTGCTCTTCATGGCTGTGTACATACTACTGACCTGAGATTACTTATAATCCTAAGAAAAGTTTTTAAATTTCATTAAAGTCATAGCAGATTTCTTTAGAGATGACAGAAGCAGAGTCATTTACCATGGCAATGTATAGGTGGGGACAAGTTGCTTGGCACTTCCCCAGCCAGTCATCTACAGTTACCTGGGCTTAAGACTAATTTTCTTTGGACTTGGTTAATTGAATAATTGATTTTTGGCTCCTAAATAATAAAAAGTTGTTTAATTGAAGCTTGAGTTTTATATCATAAATTGAGTTTAGGATATTTTTACAAAATATTAATAGTGAATCTATTATCAGCTGCCAGTAGAGAAAGCTCAGAACCTTACATGAACAAAGCCAGACACTTGTTGATTTAATCCTTGAATCTAATCTGTGAAAGTCTTACCTGTGATTTATCCACAGAGTCTCTGTTCAAATTGCTTTTTCTGTCAGCTAAATATATCAAACAAACTTCTAAGTTTCTCACCATAATGAGGAGCAATACGTTTAGTTATGAAGTATACTCTAGTACATTTTCTATATATCAAAATTATAAGGCTAAATTAGAAACCCTCTTTTTACCATCTGGAAACATATGTGCCTTTAAGACTAAGATGTAATTTTAAACTTACACATACACATTTAATTAAAATGCACGGTGCTGGGGAGACACCATGTCTATTTTTCACATATGAAATTATAGACAGGAACAATCTAGTGTTTCAGACTCCATGGGCCTGAAAGACCTGCCTGATAGGCTTCCTCCATCAGAGTATACACAAAAGTAGCAGACTTTTTATGTACAATTGACATCTATATTGAGATAGCAATCAGGAAACTCATACCTTTCACAATATTATAAACAAAAAACAAACAAAAAACTTATAAGCATTAGTCAAACCAAGCAAGTATAAAAGTGAAGAACATATGAGGTAAAATCTTCAAGATATTGCAGCTAAAAATTAAAAAAGCTATCAGAAGATGGGAAATTCTCTTATACTCAGGAATCAGCAAGAATAATAAATTGAATATGATCATCCTACTGAAAACAATGTACATGTTTGATGCCATCTCTATCAAAATTTAAACTTAACTTTTAAAGAAAAATGAAAGAAGAATTTTTAGTTTTACATAAAAACAAAAAAAATCCATGATAGCTGAAAATTATCCTGAATGATAAAAGATTGGCTAGAGGTATCAATATCCATCATCTTATATTCTACTATAGAACTATAGTAATAAAATTAGCTTTGCATTGGTCTAAATACAAGTTTAAAAGTTATGTTTATGTCAAAACCACTTGATCCATGAATAAACATCTATGTCAATATTCATGTCAACACATACACTGCACATTTGAAGATGCAATATTCATGAAAAACATCAGTAATAGTATACAGAAGGGAGCCCTGTAATTTCATTAGGGTCTACTGCCACAACTAATACCATTCAAGAGTCTCATGTGACCTGAAGGTTGTTTATATCTGTAGTGGGATTATGTTGTTACATTGTAAATAATTACTTCCCCCACTGATTTAATAAAAATACTGACTGACCAAAAGCAGACAGGAAGTGTGGGTGGGGATACCAGACTAGGAAAACTCTGGGAACAGAAAGAACTGAGCAGAGATGCCAGGGAATACAGCAGATGCAGAGGACAACTATGCTGCTCTGAGAAAAGGTACTGAGCTGCATGACTGAGCAGGATAAGAATCATGGGTTAGTTTAAGAGCAAGAGTTAGCTAGAAATATGCCAAAGCCTTAGGCTGATCAGCATAAAATCAATACAAGTGTCTGTGTGTTTCTGTGGGACAGTAGGTCAGAACCTTAGGGCCAAGTTCAGAATTCTGGATTGGAAACTTAATGCTACATATATCTATATCCAGGAAGTATCATATACTTCATGTATTTCACTAATTCCTTTAGTTAAATAGACATGTATATAGTGTTTGAATATATTGGTGAATGAGTATGTCAAAGTTATTTGTCTATGACATTCATAGAACTCCTTTAGGTTTCCAGGATATAAAACACATGTTCATTGTGAGATATCTAAGGTTATTGCAGGACATTCAACTCAGATTTATGAAAAAAAGTAAGTTTTCTTAATTGCTGAGTCCTATATCCAGCCCTATATTCCTTTGTAAAAATGCCTAATACCAGTTTAAGTTCCGTCAAGGACTAGGATTGTGTTCCAAAAGTTTAACCACTAATGAAAAAATATTGTCAGCTAGAGAACACTCAGAACGCCAGGGCCAATATTAGCTTTCAGTTTGGCTATCCATTGGTAATTCATGCAACAGGGGATGTCACTAAATCCACAAGCATACTATCAGAATTTATTGGACTCAGTGCTTTTTAAAAACTAAAAAATAAAGTGAAATTTTAAAATTATAATTATGTGTATCTGTGCATGTATATATTGTACATAGGTAGCCTACCAGTTTTGTGTATTGATTTTTTCCTGCCACTTTGCTCAATGTATGTTTCACTTGTTGATGCTTATTGGTGGAATTTTATGTTTTTATAATTATAAACATATCATCTACAGATATATAAATATATTGTGTATCACTTATGCCCTTTGTTGAAAGTCATCAATAAAGATGTTCATTATCTTTTGTATTTTGCAATTGAAGTATTAGAGTACAAATTGTACATAATTCTCCCCAGCAACTCTCTTGGTCAAGGATGTGTGATTTTCACCAACCACAAGTCCAACTACACTAACTTTCTTGTTATCTATCTGTTCTTCTGAGTGGGCTGTGATTTGTGTACGTGTTTCTCTGTGTCTGAGTCTGGAGGAAAGTTAAACATGATCAGAGGCTAAGAGATATTTACTTTTTAGGATGATGTATATGGTGTTCCTGAGATGTATATAAAGGAAAACTGCAATTGTTATAACCATAAAATTGTTCAGTTTATCAAAATTTTTAAAATTATTGTAAGCTTAAATTTGATTCTGACCATGAAGAATTATCATCATCACCAATGACAGTGCATGGGCACTAATCATGTACAAATTACAAGTCCAATAGTCCCTTGTGTGTCACTGTAAAATTCCCCAATATCTTCTTATCACCAGAGTCATAAAAATGAGTTGGATTACCTGCTGAGAAAGGCATGAAGTAATTACTTTTCTTAAAGTTTCCTTTTTCATCCAGAAAATGGCCAGGATCAAACATCTCTGGATTGGGGAATTCCTTGCTGTCATACAGCACTGAAGACAGTGATGGTAGTATGGTTGTTCCCTATAAGTACCAAACAAGAGACAGAAATTTACAGAGATGATAGGGTGATAAAAGGCATAAGAGAAATAACATTGTTCACCAGTTCCTCAATAGATGAAGTATAAAGAAGAGAAGAGACACTTCAACAAACAGAACATGTAAGGAGCAGAGCAAAGACTGAGACAAGACACAGTGATGTGGCTAATGTGCCTCCAGTGATACTTAAACTCGGCCCCTGTCTGTTTAGCAATAATGCTTCTATTCTTCCCTGCACATTTGGACATGTGCGTTTCACTACCTGCTGCTCTAATTCATCAAGTGCTTTTTATGAATCATCTAGTCTTGACATCAAATAGAGAGCTGAAATGTATGTGACTGGAATAGAAAATGATTATTTAATACAAGCTAGGTCTAGACACACAATATTACATGTTTTTTCTCACAGATATAATTCAGATATAGATGCAGATCTCACATGCCATGAAAGGAAGGGTCTATATTTATATATAGTTTCCAGTATATAAACACATGTATACAAGCATGTGTGAGCCTATTTTCTTGTAGGAAAAAGAACTGACCAAACAGGACAAGTAGCAATAAACTCACTTTTCTTCTTAATGCATCTTTCTGTCTTATAATACTTCCCAGCACATCCTCTCCCCTTTCCATTTCTTTTACCCTACCCTAACCTACCCATTCCCAGAGACCTACTGCCCCTGTGTTTCCTTTTAGAAAAAAAATCATGTTTACCAGGGCTATTAACTGAACAAGGCAGAATAAGATGCAATAAGAGTAGGCAAATCCTCCCTTATTGAGGATGAATAAATAAACTTAACAGGAGGAAAAATGTACCAAGAACAGAAAAAAAAATCTTCCAAGGATACCTGCACTGCCACTGTAAGAAAGAACTAAAATATACTTTCTGAAGGAAACTACTTTCTAATGCAGACCTATGCAGATTCCATTGCTGTTTCAGTTGCTGGGAACCTTTATGAATTCTCTAGAGCATTAACCCAAACCTTTACTAGTTAATTATGTGAGATGTTTTCTTGTAATATCCTTGACTTCCATGGTTTCTACAATCCTTTTTTTTTTTTTTTTTGCTATTCCAAAGCACTTCTCTAACTAATGACTGACTGTGTTTCTCTGCAGTGCTCAAATTACCTGACAGAGGAAGCCTCTCTTTTGACAATTGAACTAGGAGTATAGCATAATATCATTAAATTTTGTTTGGTTTGGTTAGCTTTGGTTTGGTTTGGTTTAATTTGGTTTGGTTTGATTTGGTTTGGTTTGGTTTAATTTGGTTTGGTTTGATTTGGTTTGGTTTGGTTTGATTTGGTTTGGTTTGGTTTGGTTTGATTTGGTAAGTTCTGTTTCATTTTACTCTGATCTCTGGGCCATTTAATTGTTGATTCCTGTTTACACAGGCGATGTTAGTCCTAGGCTCTCTCTACTGACATGGGCCTCAGTTAGACAACTTTTTGGTCAGTCACTTCTACAAATTCAGAGCAACCATAAACTAGAACATCTTTTATGCAGGACATAATTTGGGTCAAAAGTTTTGTGGCTGAGTTATTGTTCTTGTCCTCTCTTTCCCCAGAAGCCTTGCCTGGTTATAGAAGACAAATAATTCAGGGTCCTTATCCACCATTATTAGGAGACCACACTAAGGACAGCCTCAGAGAATCCATGGAGCTTCCCTTGCACAAGGTTTTCACAATGATCCCCAAATTCTGCTCATTTTCAGTTGTTTTGAACCATGCACTATTCTTCCATCACCTCATTCCCACATGATACCTCCTGTTCCCATTCAAAATGCTAACAGTATCCACAAAATCTAGTCTTCTTCCCCTTCACAGATCCATGTGTCTCACCTTGAACACCCATCCCACTTGTTGTTTTGCGTTTCATGTCTGTGGATTATAGCATCATTATCTATTACTTAACAGCTAATATCCTTTCATAATTGAAAAAAAATAGCTTGTTTGTTTTTTCTAAACCTGAGTTAGATTGCTTGAGTTTTTTTAAATTTATCCATTTGCCTGAAAATTCTATCTCTTTTCATATAAACTGATAAATATTCCACTGAGCAAATTAACAACGTGTTCTTTTTCAATTTCTTAGTTGAGAGATATCTACATGGCTTCCAGTTTCTGACTGTTATGAACAAAGCCTAAATAAACATAGTTGAATAAGTGTCCTGTGGTAGGCTGGATCATCTTTTGGCTATATGCTCAGGAGTAGAAAAGTTGGGTCTTGAGTATATTGATTCTCACTATTATGAGAAACTATTATATTAATTTCCCTAGTAGTTGTAAAAGTTTGAACTCATACCAACAGTGTAGGATAATCTTCATTGATTCAAATTCTTGCCAGCCTGTGTTATCATTTCTGTTATTAATCTTAGCATATTGCTAGGTGTTAGATGAAATCTTAAAGTACTTTTACTTGCACTTCCCTTATGACTCAGGATGTGAACATTTTTTTCCATCTGTAAGCTTCTCTTCTGTCCTATTGAAGTTGTCCTCTGCAGTATAGGAGCTTCTCAGTTTCATGAGGCCTGATTTACTAATTGTCTATTACAGTGACTGTATTATTAGTGCTCTCTTTAGGAAACTCTAAATTGATCCAATGTATTCAATGATTTTCTCTATTTTTTTAAGTATCAGGTTTAGTTTGTCTAGTTTTATATTGAGATCTTTGATCCACTTGACCTGGGACATTAGACATTTCATTCCCACTTTTCATTCTATTTACAATTTAGTTGTATATAAGATCATAAATTATTATACTACACATAGACCTCACTAATAAAGAAACACAACTTATATCTCAGTAAGATCTTTTGGCAACAACTTAATCAGTTAAAAGAAGTTTCTAAATTATCTGAAATCATTGAACTTGTATGGTAAATATTGCAGATATATTGATCTGAAATAAAATTTATGTGCATTTTAGATAAGTACCTATTTGATCAGTCATCATTTCCCAGTATGTTTGTATATTTAACCTGTTCTCTTCATGAGTCATGAATTAATACCATAATTTACATTTTTAGTTTTTCATTCTTTTATATACAATGTTTTATGTAATGCTTTTTGAAGTTCACTAATTACTTCAAAATAACAGAAACAACAAGGAAGCAAAAATTATAAAAATAAAAGTATAATTAAAATTTTAAATGAAAAAATGAAATCAGTAGAAATTAAATTCTACAAACATTCTCCTATTTCTTGGTTGTAACTAGTAAAATACAAAACTTTAGATTAAAAACGAGGTAAACGTCATGCTTAAGTAAATTGTGTCTATAAACCTTGTCTAAAAGTAGTGTTGAGAATATTGATGATTCAGTTAAACTGAAAAATATTTGCACACTATATTATTGAAAAGAAATCATTATGAAAAGAACAAAAATCAGAAAAAGTATTATATGTCTTTTTTATTACTTGAAGAATGTAAGATGTCTGTTTCTTACAATTATTCTATGATTTTTTCCCTATGATAAAAATTACAAAATGTCTTTGATTAATTTTGACACAAAATTGGAAAATACACATGGAAATGTAAAGACCCAATTTTTATCCAAGAAAAATATGACAGACATAGCATATGTGGAAATATCACTACTATGTCTTTGCCTGCTGCATCCTGAGTACAAAGCAACATAAGCCACCTGAAAGAACAGTGTGACACCAAGGACTGAAGCCATACAATGATATGGGAGTATCAAAGGCACAGAGGTGCAGCACAAAAGAGACCATCTTACCTTGGGGATGAGGTAGTTCTTGAATTTAAAGTCACAGGTCACTGCATGGGGCAGACTGGTGGGGGCGATATCAATAAATCTCTGAACCTCGTGCAACATGGCATCTGTGTAGGGCATGTGCCTCTTGTCCTGCATGCAGGGGCTGCGTTGTCTACCAACAACACAATCAATCTCTTCCTGGACTTTAGCTGTTGTAAGCAATAGCAAATGTTGGAATAAGAAAATTATTATGTTTCTCCCAATAACATATGGCCATTTGGGGCATAAAGAACATTTCTCAGCATCACTATGAATATACATGTCATGTCCAGTATTAAACATCACATATTTAAAGATTATAATATGGATTTATGCTACTATCCTATTATGGTAGCTAATATGATTCATAGTCATAGATTAATTGTTTGCATCTATGATAGCAAATGCTATGTGATATAATTGGATATTCATAATAATAAAACTAATTAATTAGACATTATAGACATTAAAAGTAGATATGAGAAATAAATTGTGTTACAATTCAGTATTCATTTTAAGATTATGTATACGTATTTTGTGTATACCTGTACAATTTTATTTTAATTATCTTATTAGTCAGCACTGTGCAAGTTCATCACTAAAAGCTACTTGAACCTAATTTGCATTTTAAATATGAAACTGTTTTTATATAATCAGCATACATAATATTTAGTGAATTACTGTATGGACAAAGAAAATATCAGTTATATCTACATCCATTTGTATAAATGCATATCTACAATAAATAAAGAACACAGAAACATATCACACATGTAAGTAAACATATACACATGTATCCCTTCACTTCTCCAATAAAAGATTTTAAATTACCATACTTAGTAATACAGATACTCTTGTGAAAACAGTTGCTGAAACAGAAGTTTATCTCCTTATCACAAATATTAGAGTTAGGTTTTATTACTGATACATTTTTTGATTAATATATGCTTTTTAAACTTTACATAGTACTTTTTCAGTTTGTGAGTTAATATTTCTTCTAAGTATTTAAGTGAATACTTCAACTCCTCAGTTGATAAGGGATACAGATCACACATTACGTCTCTTTGTTTCTTATTCTCTTTCATGCCTAAACCACCTAAGGATAAATACAGGCTCTGCAATAACCTAAATCTGGTGCCCAGAAACCTCTCTCTGTTAACTTTTTGCATTGACTTGGCAGATATCTGGAATTAATGGTTTCCTGGTATGTTACAGTATACAATAGATGGAGAACAGTGCCAGTTTATAAAGAAATGAATTAGGTAATAAATTTAGGCTAGGTTTAGAGATCTACCCTTCTATATTTATCCACACTTAAGAACATCAGCTTCTTTTGTGAATTGTGATGCAGTGACAATGAGAATATTTTACTTGAGAATTAAGAATAATTGGTCTCTAGTTCCCAACTATTCTTTGTTCTTAAATATGTTAGATCAAAACAAGCCCCATAAGGAGACTGAAGAGAGACAGTTACTGTTTTCTATCTCATAACAATACTTCAGGCATAGGTTAACCCATCATCTTCCAGGTTCCCTTCTCTCTTATCCTCATTACTGTTGAGATGTAGTTACAGATGCTTAAGGCTTCTTAAATTTTTGTCTGTTGTCTTCTGGTTTTTCCCTAAATAAATCTCTTTCATGATTACTGTTTAGTTATTACAGTATACACTGTTACAGGATGGAAGGTGTGTTTCATAATTGCTAAACACCTTGTTATATTTAAAACTAAATATATAAAAATTTATTATGTGTAAAAGTAACAACTTTTGTTATACTTCAAAAAATATTGCTCAATATAACTTTTATGGAATATGATAAAACTCCATTATACAAACACACACACACACACACATATATATATGTATATGACATAAGAACTTCAACATCCATGAGAAACAATTTATAACACTTCACAGAATGTAAAAATTTAGAGAAAAATGCATTAAATACTAAGATTACTCATTATACTTTTGTGACATGAGTTTTCTTTACTCTATTTCATAATTGGATTTATCAAAATAAATAAAGTGACCACAAGAAATCATCTACTCTGAAGGCCTGAATTTATGGAAACAAGCAATATGCAAACACAGCTCAATTTGTGCTTTTTGTGTGTACAAAAGATTACCTGCCAGGGATCTCAGACAAAATGAACTTTTTATGGTTTCATTTTTTCAGCTAGAGTCTCCTAATTTTTCTCTCATACTCTTCATTAGAGCCTATAAAACTATGTTAAATATTGAAATTTTTAATAAAACATAAGGTACTATCTATCTTCCCAGCTTCTTCCTGGAATGCTGTGGATCACCATGTTATCCTCACCTGTGACTTGAGGGTACTTCAGCAGCAGCAGGAGAGCATATCTCAGTGTTAAACTCATTGTTTCTGTCCCAGCAACAAACAGATCAGCCAATATCATAATCAAGTTTTCAATTGTGTAGTTCAACTGCTGAATGCAATTTTCCTAAGAACATTTTGATAGAGTTATCTAATACATTTTCTTCTGACATATATAACTACAGTTAAATATACAAGATTGAACAATTCTAGATTATTGATGACATAGAATTTAGATTGCACAGCAGTGCCTGAATCTATTATAACATGTCAAGACTTTGGTGTTGATAGTCTAATCTTCATTTTCCATACTGATATTTCATCTTGTCAAAACTGCATTTCTAGGCTTATTACCACCTCAATCTCTCTCTCTCTCTCTCTCTCTCTCTCTCTCTCTCTCTCTCTCTCTCTCTCTCTCTCTCTCTCTCTCTCTCTCTCTGTGTGTGTGTGTGTGTGTGTGTTCGTGTGTGTATATGTATACAATACTTGACATTTAAGACTAGAAAATATGAAGAGAAGCTGATTTTGTTTATTGTCTATTTTCTCTCATTAAAACACAGATGTTTGAAGAATATATGTTTCATCTTAAATGGACATAGGAAACTCATTATATAAAGACAGGCTCTATTCTAAAGAGAGTAAGAATATTGATGAGCACATGAATATAATGCTTCATGTATACTCTGTTATATCAAATGGGAGTTTACTGTAGTATACACTGTGAAGATTTCTCATTCAGATTGATCTGATAAAAATGTGATTTGCCAGTATCCAGGAAAGAATTATAGGTGGAACAACCAAACTAGAAGCATAATGTAAAGAATGGCAGAGCTTCTAAAACACCAGCCACCAAAAAAGCAGGACATGTAGAAAATGACTTAGCAATCCATAGGCTAATATCAAAGCATAGATTAGAAATATGGGTTAATTAAATGGATGACTTAGGTAGGAAGAAACCTGAGGCTGAGTATTTATAAGTAATCTTAAGTCTCTGTGTAGGTGTGAGCCAGAAACTTATACCTCCAAATAGTGTCTACAGACCGTTATAGATCAATATAAGATATAAAAAATACTTTAAAAATAGGTTATATTCACACAAAAATTGAACCAGCTGCAGCTTTCTAGTCTCACAGTTTCATGCCAGATTCAATGTGAGCATGTCTCCCAGCTACTGCCTATCAGCAGAGGAGCTCCAATATCATGCTACAATGTGGGTTTAGGGGTTTTGTTCATGCAGAAAGAATAGTTTTCAGATGCATAGTTAAAATAAATTCAGACCAAAACAAAACAAACAAAATTTCTCTAAACATATTACAGTAAGTTAAAAAATATACATTGGCTTGAGAAAAGAAAAAATTTAGATAAAGTTATCTAAAAAATTATGGAATAATAAAAAATGTAATAAGCTACATAAAGATGGAAAATACACAGAGATTCTGGATTCTATATGTTTTTATGGTATCCTTGAACTTTTTGGCTCCTAAGAGACAATGGATTATAAAATCTGCTAGATTCAACTAACCTATATATTTTAAAAATATCTTGACTTCAAAATTTAAGTAAAAAGATATTTACTTAGGGGAGAGGTTATGCTTTTATTTCCACAGGAAATTAGAGGACGTAGATTTATTCTGTGTTAAAGAAAATCAGGTTTGATCAAGGTAGACACTATGAAATCCTGACTACAGACATAAAAATGAATACCTAGAAGAACTATAAGGCACATGATGTATATTTACTTGCTCAAACACATAAAAAGTCACTTTTGTCTGAATTATGTACAACAGTTTATAATTGTATTGATTTAGATATGTATGTTACTTTAAAGTATATTTATTTTTAGAGCAAGGGACCAGCTACCAATTAGAAGAAATGGTCTAACAGGTCCAACATTAAAAACAGCTTTAATGGTTCTGGCTGAGTTGACTCAGGCTCACAGACTACTTCAGCTAAGACTTAACCATCATCCTAAATTTTCTCAGGGTCCACAGATTGTTATTGCCCCAAATCAACAGGAAATGTTTGAGAGAACTAAAACTACATTTCTGAGAATGGGTTTTGGATGTTGATTTTTAATTAAAGGAATGTGGGTTAAAAATGTTACTGATCATAATCAGGAAAGATCTAAACAATGAAGTTAAATTCAAAGATTTCTTTCTAGAGAAAACAGTGAGGCTCAGATATAGAAATGATAGTAAAATGGTAGAATCTACTTTTAAACCAAAACATCAACTACTTACTATTCTTAAGTAGTTTATTTTAGTATAGTGTTACAATGTGGTTTCATGGTCCTGGGCAGCCAGAGTCTCGGACCCACAGACCTGCAGCCCCAGACCCCTTAGCCACCTGCAGCTGCTCAGGCCCCCTGAAATGACTTAGACACTTATATTCAATGTAGGAGAACTGGCGAGAGATAGCACAAGTCTGTTTGTGGATGCCAATCTGAGTGTTCTCAACTTGGTGATTGTAAAGAAAGGAGAGAAGGAATACAAAGACATATTTCAATTAGATAGGTAATCTTTAAAGACTTCTAAGACCTACAGAATATGGCATTTAAATATTTTAAGAACTTAGACGTTTCTGGACCCTGAGACAGATTAGCTCCTGGCAGCACCAATCTTCTTCAAGAGAAAAATTGACATTGAAGAAACTACATTTGGAGATTAGTTTCTTTGTGTCATCGGTTAGCCACTGGATATGAACCTGTTCTTATATTGACAGCTTGACTGTATGTTGTTAAAACTGGACATGCAGGTTCCATAGGAAGTTGACCTCTGAACTTGTCAGAACAAGCCAAGATGGTCATTCAGGTTCCTGTTTTATAGAGAAAATTCAGACATTTTTCAGGACTCAAGTAGAAGTGACTTATAAATGGGCAGAGCAGATTTCCTGCTTCACTGAGATGAAAAGAGACTCTGGGCCTATAGGCTGATGATGGATGCCCCAATTTTATAAAGGAACTCTGGGTGACTGTCCTGGCAGATAGATGTCATCTCTGTCATTTCTAGATTTTGGAAGTTACTTGCACTTCTGGCTTTCTTGAGTAAATATATCCTTCTGTGGTCTTTGATGTAGTTGAAGATTAGATGTAGATTAATGATTTGAAAGATATATTGGATATCAAACTTTAGATTCATAAAGATAAGGTAGATGGTAAGAGTATTTTCTTTAAGTTTGCTAAAAACAAATAGACTATATGTTGTAACTGTAATTCTTGCTTGATAGCTGTCTTGTTATATGTAATTTTGCTTTGTTAAAATTGAAGCTTCCTTTTTTATTAGACATAAAGGGGGAGGTGATGTGGGAATGCCTTTCTGTATGCTGTGAATATCAAACTTTAAATAAAGGAGCTGTTTTGACCTTATACAGGCACCATAGAAAAAGTAGGAGGAGAAATCAGAAAAGGTAGTAAAATATTGGTTTTGTATAGTGATACAAAGTTAAGTTAAAATAGTATGTATCTATTCTTATTTGAGTTATTGTGTTTATGCGATTCATTTAAAATATAATGTGTAATTAAAAATACAGATTAATAGCTATTTATAATTATTCAGACTTATACTCACTCTAGGTTTATTTTCAAGTCCATATACAGATATATTTATGTAGGTAGTTTTCAGACACTTTAAAGACATACAGAATATGCATTAAATATGATTAACAACCTAAGTCTTTTCATGACAGTGAGACATGTCTTCTCCAGGAAGCACCAATCTACATTAGAGAAGGTGATGAGAATCTAAAACAAACAAACAAACAACAACAACAAACCTCCAAATGGAGCTGGCTTTCTTTTTCACCAAAGCTAGCCATCTTGGCAAAGAACAACCCTTGTATTAAATGCTGCTATTGTACTGGCAGGAGTGGACTAGAAGGATGCAAAATAGTAAGTTACATGTTTGGCCAAAACAAAGTAGAACAGCCCTTAAATATGTTCTGCTTCTCATAAAAGTATTTTTGATATCCTGGGCCAGTTGATGCGGGAATGCCTTTCTGCATGTTGTCAATATCAATCTTTAAATAAAGGGGCTGTTTTGGCCCATGACAGGCACCATAGAAGATGTAGGAGGAGACATCAGAGCATAGGTAGGAAGGGAGGGGCAGAGGCAGAGGCAGATCTAGCTGAAGCCCATAGGAGCAACATGTAAGGAGCACAATTGAGCCACAGGCCACATGGCAGAAAGATTAATAGAAATGTGTTGATTTAAGACATAAGAGCTAGCTAGCAATGTGCGTGAGCCATAGACCAAACAGCATAAAGTTAATATAAGCATCTGAGTCATTTCTAAGGGCCTGACCAGCAGCGACGGGCTACTAAGGAGTCTCGGGCGGCAGGTCTGTGTGTCTGGGCCTCTGGTCACCCAGGATCACAGAAACCCCACTGCCACAGCCAGTGGACCAAGGATGGATGCCTCAGCACTGCAGAGAGACTTTGATTAACTGTTCATATAGCCTTGTTTTCCCATTTCATCCTTAATCAAGTCTTTGGTGCTGTTGCAAACTAAATAGTTAAAGGTTATTCAGTTATGATAAAAGATAAATTAAGTATAGAACTGTACAATCAAAAGATAAGATAAATAATAAAAATATATTCCTAATTTTTTCAATTACAAATAGACTGGTTATTGTAATTATAATAATTAATAACTTTGTTGTTTATAAATATACTATGTTAAAGTTAAAACCTTTCATTTTAATCAGACAAAAAGAGGAAAATTCTTTGAAATTAATTGTTGTGCACTGTGAAGATTTGTCACTCTGGTTAGTTTAATAAAAAGCTGATTGGTAGTAATCAGGCAAGAATTAAAAGCTGAACAACCAAACTAGGAGAATGGAGGGAAGAGGCAGAGACTGGAAAATGCCAGTTATCCACCTAAGAAGCAGGATGGATAGAAAAAGACTTCCATTTACAGAGATTAAAACAAGTCCTCCATATCTGAATTAAGTAGATCCTGGATGTCTTTAAGGCAATCATTACTAAATGTTCCACTGTTTTAAGGGAGAAAAATTTTATTTAGTATAATAAAAAATGATATAATTCAAGCTACCTTTTGTAAGACTCTATCAAGAACTTTCTCTTAAAATATTTTCAGAGTTTAATAGGCTGCACAGTCATTACTGAGTTCAAAATTTTTAAATGAGATAAGAATCACATCTATAAAGATTACACTCTGAGTCAAGATTACCTGATTCCCATTCTGTTTGGGAGTCAAGTAGCAAAATGATCTATAAAATAAGGAAGAATTGATGATGTATTTGTACAGATAAAAGAGAAAATCATGAAACAGATCATGATTATAGAGGGAGAGCAATGCAGTTGGCAAACTATAAGATGCTATACTACAGGATTATCAACACGGATACATCTTTAAATGTTGAAGCAAGTTTTGAGATAAATTATTATTATTATATAACTATTAATTTGATACTGTTTTATAATAACTAGATGGCCTCCATTGTATCTATTGTTGTATACCAACACTATTAAAACCACTAACCTTCCCTGTATTGATACCTGCCAGATAAAGAAACTTATCTCCCTTTGAACAAAGCTTTATGCCATTTTCTTAGCATAAACTTGGCATTTATTATATTCAAATTTTTACATATTTACTCTAAAGAATTACTTTTAAAAGCTAATAATTACATTTATACACATTCAAATACATTTTGAGATACAGTGTTACAGTTGTGGTGGTTATATCCTGTCAGTAAATACTGCTGTATATTGGCTTTGAAGATGACTCAACAAATGGGACTCTTGCATGCTACTGGGAACATGAGCACTGTAGTGAGAGACTACTCCTAAGAGAATAACCTCTTACTAATATTTTCTTAAGCCATTAAATTTCTTAACTATATTATAAATATTCATCATAATATCTAGAGATTAGCATAGAATTTGCATTTCAGCAGAGATGCATCTTTTCACGGCAAGAGAAAAATCAACACTTAGTATAATTGTAAAGAGTAACAGACTCTGGAATATACACTGCCAGTTATAACATGCACAATAGAACAATCACACTTAAGGCTCAGGGTACATCACAGAATATGGGAGAAAATATTGTAAGAATCAGAAATAAAGGAAGTCTTCTGAAAGATGGATCATTTTAGATACGACAAGGAAGCTGCATGCAAGAAATCTCAGAAATATGGAAGGTGGTTATAGGACCTAAACAATGATAATATCAATTTATATTATGTTGATGAGAAAAATGGCATGGAATCAGAAGCCTAGAGAATAAGATGCAGACAAGTAAAAACAATGGAGTAAGGAAGATACAGTATTTCCTGGTGTCCGGCACCAGAAAAGATTATCCGGTCTCAATTTATTAGTGAAATATAAATGTACAATTGATATTAAATGGTTTGATCTTATTGAATTTATATATTTATCTACTTGCACTTACCTTTTTAACATTAATAATGAAAGTACAGGGCCATGAATTTCAAAGCAAGCTTGGAGCATGATTGTTGTTGTGGTATACAAATGATTTAAAAGATAGATTAATGAATTTACTTGATCCAAACATCAGATGTTAATATCAAAATATTTTGCAGTGGTATGGATTTTGAGTTATTGACACAAATTTAAACAAATTTAAGGTCAACTTTGTAATGTTGTATGTGTGTTTATACTCTTGTTTAAGGTATGATATTTATGTAACTCATTTAAAGTTGTAATGTATAATTAACAAATGTAGATTGTCAACTATGATAACCAAATTTATAGTCACATTTGTTAGTTTTTAGGTATACAAAGATATATTTCAGTTAGATAGGTAATCTTCAAACACTTCAAAAACCTACATAATATAGCATTAAAATATGTTAATAACTTAGACTTTTCTGGACATATAGACAGGTCTGCTCCTGGAAGCAACAATATACTTCAAGAGAATGATTGGGATTGAAGCAACTGCATACAGAATTTACATTCTTTGTGCCAAAGGTTAGTTATTGGACACAAATCTGTTCTTGTACTGACTACTTGACAATATGCTGTATAAACTGGACAGGCAGGTTTCATAGGAATGCGACAATTGAACTTTGGTGGAACAAGCCAAAATGGTCCTTAAGGGTCCTGATTTGCAGAGAAAACTTCCAGACATTCTTCAGGACACAGGGAAAAGTGACTGGCAAACTATGCCAGAATAGGCAAAGCAGATCTTCAGATTTCCTGCTTCACTGAAAGGGATGCCAGAGACTCTTGGCCTATACGTTGATGATGGATACCCCACCATTACAAAGAAACTTTGGATGACTGTTCAGGCAGACAGATGTCATCTCTGTCATTTCTAGACTTTGAAAGTTGCTTGTACTTCATGTTTACTTGGGTAATATTATATCCATCTGTGGTATTTGATGTTGTTGAAAATTTAGTTATAGGTGTACTTTTTCTTAGTTATTTCAAAAGGTATATTAGATATGAAACTTTAGACTTACAAGGATAAGGCAGATGATAAAATATTTTCTGTCATTTTGTTAAATACAAATAGACTAGGTACTGTAACTATAATTTTTGCTTGATTTCTATTTTGTTATATGTAATTTTGCTATGTTAACACATAGATGAGTACATCAACTATCAGGTAAAATTGTAATTTTTAACTAAGAAACATGCAGCTATCACACACTTCAAAAATCCAGAGATGGAATAGGTACAGAAGAAGAAACACATATCCAAAAAAAAAAAAAAAAAAAGAAGTTAGCACTTAGAGCTGTATTCATCCTTTATCAGTTTTCTTGACTCTAGCTTAAGAGCATATTAATAACAGCCAGGGAAATATGTTTCCATGAGAGCCCAACTACCTACTAAAACAGGCTCTTACCATTCCAATATAGCTGAATAACTACAAAAAGACCTAACAGCAGGCATAGAAAAATGATATAGGTACTTTAAAGAACATTAAAAATCCCTTGAAATATCTGAAACATCAGAGTGCAAGGAATTGCAGAAAACTTCTAATGACCCCATCAAGACTAAAAATAGAAATAGAGTAAAAAAAGAAAAAAACAAAATAAAGAAAATCTGGAAATGAGGAATTTAGGAATCGGAAAAAAACTACAAGGGTAAGCTTCACCTTACAAACAGGAAGATAGAAGACAGCATTTAAATATTGAAGGTGTGTTAGATAAAAATGGATATATCTATCAGTTATGGAAAATATAACATTTGAAAAATTTCATGACATAAAATATCAAGGAAATCTGGGATAGTAAAAGAACAAAAATCTCATAAAGGGAAGGATGCAGCAAAAAAAAATGCTAGCTCAATCCCATTAAAAATGTTTCTACAAATATATTTGACCAGAAAAACACGTTTCTGTAGCAAATAACAATGAAAACAGTAAATTTACAGAGCAAAGAAGGAATATTGAAGGATGCAAGGGAAAAGTATAAATAAAATATAAAGGACTATTAGAATTACACATGTCTTCTTAATGGAGTCTCTAAAATCCAGAGAGGCCTGGAACAGAATTCCTGCACATTCTAACAGACCATGTGCCAACCCAGACAAACAATGCCAGCAAATATTTCAGTTTTCATAGTCAGTAATAAAAATGTATTCCGTGACAAAACAAAATTTAAGCAATATTTACCTATCAATCCAGTCCTTCAAAAGTTACTAGAACTAAAACCACAGCCTAATGTGGTTAACTACACCCATTGCCATACAGAGAAAAAATGGTCTCAGACAACAAACATGTAGAGAAGATAAGCACACATACCTTTATAAACTCCACCACCAACAACATCAATAAAATAACAATGATAAATGGTGGTGATATTTTGGATAGCTAAAATGTTTATCTAGAAATAATAAGATAGAATCAAATCACATTATTCATAACGTCAGGAAGTAGAGACCCACACCTCTAATCTCAGCACTCAGAGACAGAGATCCATAGGAATCACTGTGAGTTCAAGGCCACAAAGCCAGGAAGAGGTGGCTCAAACCTTTAATCATAACATCAGGAAAGTTGAACCAAAAGTGAGATACCTGTGTGGAGAATGAAAGATAAAGCCAGGAGGAGGCCAGGGTTGAGCCTTCGCCTGCAACTGACCTACCTTTTAGCTGAGGATTCAGAGGTTTTCAGTCTGAGGCTTCAAGAAGTCAGGCCTGAGGATTAAAATTGGCTTTGACTTGTTCTTCTGTCTCTCTGATAATTCAGTTTTTCCACAATATCTGGTTATGGATTTTTATTATAATACGAAATAGAATTTGTGGAATAACCAATTGATTAAGCACTGATCTCTCTCAATATCAGTGAAGTTACATGTCCAACAAAAGGACACAGAGTTAATACAATGGATGGAAAAGAGAGTGCATCCTTTGTTGCATCTAAGAAACAAGCCTCAACAGCAAAGACATCCACTTGTATGTCCTTTATGTCCTCAAAGTAAAGGTTGGACAAAGGTATTCTAACAAGATTAGCCTTACAAGAAATCCTAGTTAATCAGTGTGTTCTGTAACTAATTAGAATTCATATTCAATTTAATTATAAGAATTAGTAAAGTCCAAGACATATTCATCTGTAATAGGCCTTCTTTTGCTTCCAAATCATGTACTCAAGCCAAAAAATAATTTTTGTATATTGAAACAGATAAAATATATGTTTCCTGTCTTGTAGTTTTTCTTGGTTTATTTTATTATGTCTGTATTCAAGAATTTCAGCATTGTAGTTCTCATGCTTGTAAACTGAAATTTGCCATAGCAAGTGAAGACAGTACAGAAACAACCTGAATTTAGAGGAGCATCCAAGACTTTTGAAAATGAAGGAGGAAGAGAGAAAAATGAAGCTCCCTATACTGTACATTGGTTTAGACGTAATTATACCCTGTTATGGAGATACAGAAAAGTCCATAAAGAGAAAAATAACAATAACAATTAATAATAATGCCATAGAATTGGATAATGATTGTTAATGGCTATATTATGCTTTATAGAGTGATACAAGCTTTTGAAGCTAGAAATCTGGTAGGTACAGTGCTTACAAATGCATTAGATTTTGCCACAGTGTGACAAAAGTATGGTGATGGGCAATACAAGTCATTATTCTCTGTCTTTTTAAAATTACACAGTCCTATTAAATGGCTGACAGTTGAAATGCAATATCTCTGTGAAATGCCACTAGCTTCATTATAGATACTGACAACATATCTTAAAATTCACATGGAAATTAAAAGAATCCAGAACAGTCAAGCAATCTAGCAGAAGTAAGTAATAAAGTTGAAGGAACTCAGAATTCTGGATTTTAAATACTGCTAAAATATTTCAGTGATGCAAATGATGGACCCTGAACTACTAGTAAAGAATACAAACAAAATTAGAGCTCGTTCTTATCAACAAACTAGAATATTTATTATTAGAGTTTCTTGTTAATGAGGCTTCCAGGTAAATTGTTGGAAGTGAATAATTTTTTTTGAAATTATACACTTCCAAAATTCTGACAGCAAACAAAATGGATATCCATTTTTAACCCCACTGGGGTAAATTATTGTAATTTATACTCAAAGTTTTATTCTTTAATAGTCCAATATTTGCTATATTGTGCATCATACATCCTTTAGAAGTACTTTTGAGTATCTCAGTTGCAAATATGTACACCTCTTTTTTAATCAATATGATTTTCAAGGGATCAGCACATGTCAAATGACAATACATATGTTCAACTAAAGACAGAACAATTTATATATTATTACTAGGTTAGAATTTATTTCATTTTATCTGCCTTTTGGATTGCCTATCCCATATTCTAGATCTATTTGGTTTACTTTATGTTTTAACTTAAATAACAGTGTCAATGTGTCAATAAAAAAAATTGACCATTTTCTTCAGGTATACTCACACAGAAAATACTGAATTGTTTTAGTTTTAACCATCACTGGTTAATTAGTAACTATTTAATGAATAATAAGGCACAAGAACAATACAGTAATTGAATAAATATATTAATAATTTACCTGCTTTCTTTTAATTAGATAATAATCAATAAAATCCCTGGGATTTAGAGTATCCAATGTTTCTTCATGTTCTTTTATTTTCTCCAAAAGGAAATCTTTTAGAAAAGTATAATTTTTTATAAATGTGTTATGTTTTCCTGGACAATAATCAAGCAGAACAGGGAAAATGGAGCAAACCTGCAAGGAAATTTGAGAATTTGCTAAATGAGTATGCTCTAATGACACAAATAAGATATGTTTATAAAGGATAATTGATTTTAATAGCTAGATTGAGAAATGATTGAAGTTACTCTTAAGAAGGTTGAATAGTTAGATGAATAGTAATTCTATATTTTAGTAAAAAGTGCTGAGGGAAAAGTTCCTGTGCAATTAATCAATGATCACAGTAATATTCCCATGTTAAACAATCTTTTTAATGTAAATTATATTTATGTCAATTAATTAATGGCTCAAAAACTGTCCTAAAAAGTTGAAATACCAGGTGATAAAAATTATGCACTTTCAAGGTAAAATAGAATTATAAATATAAGTAATAAACATTGATAAGATCTTTTATAGAAAAATATAAACCCTGAGATACTATTTCTATCAACCACCTTCTGACATGCAGCAGCTACTTAGTACTGGGTGGGACTAAGATGCCCTGAAAGAAATTGCACAATAGCACTGAGGAATTTCTCTATGATCACAGAATTATTGTATATGCAATAGTAAGAAGTGCCAGTTCACACTAGGACAATTCTGTGAGGATGTTAATGATCCATACTGCATTAAAACATACATCTTTTCACTTTGACATGACACTTTATCATCTAGAATCCCAGATGACCAATTAAACAACTGAATTAGCTCAGTGTTTCCTAACTAATTTTATTGTCAATAGTATTCTTCCTCCCTTGAGAGAATTTTCTTTTTATGATGATATAATCTTGCATACTAGTTAATGAATGATCTAATTAATGAAAAGAGGACACAGAATTTATATAGTAAATATGTGCTATGAATGACTGATACTCTTATGGAAGTGAAGGTCATATTTTATCCAAACATATGGTAGTAGTCAGTGAGAAAGTTCCTGGATAAGAAACTATTATATTTGAGCTGTTTTTGTATTTTGACCTAATTTTTGCTATTTGTAAAGTATTTAGACTTCCATTTTAAATATTCTTTCCATAATATGTTAGGCCTTTGTTATCTGGTCACCTCACCTTATCCTCTGGATTGGATTTGACCTGTGATAAAGAAAGACAATATGTGTGTGTTCAGAAGGAAAGGAGATTGCCTTCACCTGAGTCCAGGGGGAGTTCAGAATCTTTTGGTTCTCATTTGTTTTATTTATTAAGTTAAGAAAATCCTTGTCTGTATATTGAAAACGATTTTGGAAAATAAAGGAGCAGATGACATTGCAGGGAGCACAGCTCAGGATGAAGGTGGGATCACAGGGTGAGCCTGGAGAGTTGAGAACAATGGCAAAGTGTCACTAAAATAGATAAGTATAAATTATTCCTTTGATAACATGTTAAGGTAAGTTAGTATTATAATAATGAATATACTTAATGACTAGACATTTACATGGTCAAATATTAACAATGATATCTTAGTTCATTTTACTCTTACAAGTTAAATGAAAACAGGTCATGTCTATTATATCTACTGATTTAGTTTTAACATCAAGTGTATGCTATCATCTGTAAAATGGTTAAATTTTTTAGTTTTGACTTTTCCCTTCTCTTTAAATAAGACAGTCATGGCTAATGGTATCTACAGTACAAAGAAACATTTGTTTTAGCAAGAGAGTATTAAAATTTTCAAGCACAATCTATTAATTCTAAATGTTAAAGGCTTTCATGTGTAAACTATTATGTCGAATAAAGGAGAAGCATATCATACACAAGATACAGTGTATCTAAATACATTGAAATTCTAATATGGGAATAAAATGTAAAAAACTATAATAACTTCTGCTAGAGATTAAATATATCTTTTCTGGATTCTTCTCAGTATAATCAGAGTTTACATGTAATTATATTTTAAAGCTTTGCTCCAGGACAGAGTATCCATGAAGCACACACAAATACTTATTGTTCTATAATTTCCCTGGCTCATTCAATGTTCAATGTACATGGTTTCAAGACTCCAATTTAGCATGTGTATATACAAAGTAGGAAGTCACAAATCCTTGATTAAAGTGTTTTCATTAAAAACACCCTGGTCATTTTTATTTCTCATGAGGGTGGCACTTTGCCATTTGATCATCAGTGTTCCTGAGATGACAATAATTATCCATTTCTAGTCTAATTTTAATACATAATGCTATTAAAGAATTTGTTCACATTGTGCAAATTTTATTATAGAACAATATACCAAGGTAGAGAAACAAGTTCAATGGGGGTAACATCCTCAAAATTAGCCAAATACTTCAGCATAACAAATACTTCATAAAGGATAACAGAATGATTTTTACTTTTATACCTGTATAAATGTGGTCCAATATATCCAAAATTGGTGTTCATAGAATGTAATCTAAGAACATCTCTATTACTTGGTTTTCTGTGTGTCTCATTTTTCATAGAAATAAAAAGAAAGCCTCTTCTCCAAAGTAACATATTTTGACTTCAATTTTGAAGTAAAGAAATGTATAAAATATGTAGATTTAATTAAACCAGAAACTAACTGGACATCATTATAGATTATAGAAGGAATTCCAGGCTCCCAAGAAGGCAGTGGTGGGCCATGCCTTAAATTACCATAAGAGTATTTAAGGAGGGGATAGAAAGATGGAGGGGGGAGCCAAGGGAAGCCAGGCTGAGGAAGCTGGAAGACAGCTGGGTAAGATCTGACTGTGATGTTTATTCTCTCTAATATCACCAATTTTCTCAGAGATCTATCCCTGAGTCTCACTTATTCATGCAACATCAATTTATCTGTCTATATTTCTGTCTGTCTATCTAATTTATCTATCTAATTTACCTGTCTGTCTGTTTATCTGTCTTTCTGTTTTTCTAATTATTTTTTTTTACTTCTGTAAAAAAAAATTTTCTCTATTATGTATATTTTAAGCACATTGTATGCATTTTAACCTTTTTGGATGTAATTAGTTTCTAATCTTGGAAACACAGAGAAGACAATTATATGAACCATCAGTGGATCTGAGTTCCAGATTAACCTTGTCTACATACATGCATGTTGGACAGTCAAACCTACACAAAAATTCCATATCAATAAACAAAAACAAAAGAATACTAATAAAAATAAAAATACTCTATAGTGCATGTCAGTTTAAAAAATTATGTAATGATATTTGAAAATTACAAGGAACAAATTGGGAAAAAAGTATGCAAAATGGATAAAAGAATATATCATTCTAATATGGGAATAAAAGGTAACAGCACCAACTGCAAATGTGATAGGATCTGCTCACATAGCTAAATTATATGAAATCCAACAAACATAAAGCAAACAGCATGAGAAAACAAAGACTTTCTTTTTATATATGCATGTTAAAAAAACAAAAAATTTTGATATTTAAATAATAAATATTTCATGCTACTATTTGAAGTGAAAGAAAGAATGACAAAATCAAACCTGGATGTTAATTTGTAACAGTGGAAGTAAATAGAGGAGAAAATAAGTCAAGGTGAGGAAAGTCATAGTGAATGGTCAGCCATTAGAAAAATATGCTCATGATCTTATCCCAGCATTCAGTGAGTTTTCAACAATAAAATTTACTGAAAAGAAAATATATATTAATCATTGCCAAACTTCACATTTAATACATTTAGGCAAAAGACAGTTGTAGATATATTCTTTACAATAAGTATCAAGCTATTATATTACAGAAATGGTTAAAATGTATGCATTACATAGATCATATGATTAATTTTACAAAGAAAGAAAATAAGTAACCAGCTCCTGTGCTGGTTGCTTTTGATAAAATTGACACAAACTACTGTCAGCATAAAAACAAAAGACTCAGTTTACTAACTGCCTCACTCTAATCTGAGAGCATGTCATTGTGTTATTTTATCATTGATGACAAGATGGGAGGGATCAACATTTTATGCGGATTACCATGCTTGGTTTGGTCATTCTCTAATGATGAGAAAAACAATGACAAGAAAGAAGAAAATGATTATTTCCTTTAATTCCTTGGAATAGTGAATTCACCAATATACTTTGTATTGAACATGATCTCAGTTTATGCAGGATATAATAAAAGCCACTTGATTTAACAAAATTGGACATTTGAACATAAGGTGTTAGCAGAGTAACAGTCATTTACTTTTTAACACAAAACCTTGTAAGCTGAAAATGATATGTAAGCCTAAAGACACAGAGAAAATATGAGAGAGCCAATGACACTTGAGGGAAGCAATATATACCGTTTTTCATCAAGAAAGGAAAGGAAAAAAAAAGAAAAATGAAAAGAAAATTAATAGTATCTTGTCAAGGCTTCTTACATTACCTTAGTAAGAATAATTATTGAGAATTAACATCTAGAGAAATGATATTGAAGATAAACAAACATTTGTCAAAAGTGGAGTGCAAGACTCCCTAATCCATGGGGAAAATAGCATAAGTATGATATCATAGAAAAAATTCTTTGAATAAAATTGGAACAACATGACTCATACACCCATACATAGACCAAGATGTAAAAGCCATATTATGACCTTTCACTTACCATTGGTTTTTCTCAGTTCCTCCACAAGGGACCATGCTTCCTCTTTAATGAGATTTTCAATACTTTTTGTTCTCATCCCCAAATCCTTCAAGGTCATGAGTAAAAAGCGCCTCATTTGTTTCCATGTACTTCCATTGCTAAAACCAACACCTAAAGAAATTGGAAGAGACACTGGGTTGTAGGTGTGAGCTAGAAGAAGAACCAGACAGGTGGCAAAACCTGTCCCAAAACCTTTTCCTAAAGAGAAAACATGGCTTCTATTTTCCATCCTTCAGTTCACAATGTATACTGTCCAGAACAAATATAAGCACATACACACTTACCCAGGCCATTATTAACCTTATCAAATATTGGGTGTCTTCCTCTTCCAGAAAACTCCTCCCCATGGTCAATGAGAGTTGCTTTAATTGCCTCATAGCCATGCAACACCACAGTGGGTTGTGTACCCAAATACAGAGTGAACACTGGGCCATAGGCTTTAGAGAACTAGAACAAAAAAGAAAAAAAATAGTTAAAATGTCACTGTAGTTTCTATAGAGTCAAACTATTTGATTTGTAACAGTATTGTATTGTAGCATTTTTACCAAGAAGTTCTTTGATTGAAGTCTACATATACCTTACATTATGCTGATTATCACATCTGGACAACCTATCATGTTTCATGGAATATTCCAGTGAGTTGACCCACTAAAGTCGACCAATCACCGACTATGATATTTAGCAGGGCATTTTGTCAGGTTTGACAAAATAAATGAGGAAAAAATTCCATATTCATTTTCAGGATTCTCTTTCAAATGAAGAAAGACTCAAAATTCACACTTTTTGATTATTGGATGCTCAAGCATCATTCTCATGCTAACCCAAAACTGACATAGACATGATTTAGTCAGGGAAATGCTGTAGACCCTGTGAAACAGTTGCTATTGAAAATGAGAGATTCTTTTATGAAAAGTGGAAATGTAAACTCTTATGTCACCACAAGTTTTTGTATGCAGTTTTCATCTATTGTTATACAGTTCTAAAGGGTTGCCATCACAGAAGCTGCACCATAGCATGCATCACATCTTAAAAAATTATTCTAACAATGTAGCATTCTTGGTCCTAGGTTCAGGTTTTGTGTGAAATCAAAGGAGATTGGGAGACCACATTGTAAGATAAGACACACTTTTTTTTCTTGTATTTCCTCTGTAAGTCCATGCCTATTGGTTTTTATTTCAAATCAAAATCCAGCTAATTCTTCAGGATGAAGCATAAATTACCAATTTGTTGTACGAATAAATGAGCTCATGGATAGATCTCTGAAGAAGTCAGAGATATTAGAGAGAATAAACACCACAGTCAGATCTTACCTAGCTGTCTTCCGGCTTCCTCAGCCTTACTTCCCTTGGCTTGGCTTCATCTCCTGTGTTTCTACCCTGTTAAATACTCTTTTGGTAAATTAATGCATGTCCCCACCATTGCCTGCTTGGGAGCCTGGAATTCCTTCTATAATCTAAAGTGACCTCAACTCAGTTGGATTAAGGGCATAGGTCACTACACCCAGGATACACACTGGGATTAAAGATTCGAATCACCACTCTGATTCTCTTAGACTGACTGTGGTTAGAGCTCTGGAACTTCTCGAGTTTTTATTAATTCCCCACATAGACTGTGGGTAGATTCCCTCTGATATCTCCAAAACTTCTGAAGCTTTTATTGAATCCCCACACTAATCCTAGACCAATTTACATCTAATTTTATGACATGTTGAATTAAATATTCCTCACTCCTCATGCTTACCCAAAATAGTAGAAATTTATTAAAAAATTAGGATTTTAAGAAGTAGAAAAAAAGCTTTAAATCCTCTGAGTATATTATAAAACGCAGTGATCTAAATGTTCTTCCATGTGAAACTTTGCTCATTACTAATTCCCAGAACAGTAATTAGGATAAATGACAGATAAGAGATTTAAAAAACCAATTTTCATATTACAGTCATTTTAAAAGAAATATTTTCTCTAATACTAGAAATTCATCAAAATAAGCATGACTTATATGTCCATTGTACTATACTGGAGGAGCATAAATCATACATACATTAGTTAAGGATTGGTTGACATTCTTCATATCTATGTGGAGGATATTGCCAATGATTGGCAGAGGAGTAGGTCCTGGAGGTAGCTTTCCTCTCCCTGAGCTCTGTCTCCAGTGTGAGAGGAGAAGCAGACAGGTCAGAATGAAAATAAAAACCACAACTGGATCCATGATGACCCTTCTCACTGACACAGATGTGATCGGGCAGTACAGAGTATTTATAATACAACCATAGAATTGACTTCTTGTGTTGGAGCATCAATGATTAATCAACTAGGCACTATGTAAAGACTTTTCTAAGTAAACTTTGTCACAATGATAAGATAAATAAAGTTCTTTAACCTTTTTTGAAAATAGGATGCCCTTTGCTGATTTTGGATTAATTTTACTGAGTTGAGACCTGTGGAGAGCAAAGTCCTGCCTGGCTCTGACACAAGGTCACATCTCATGATTCACAGGCAACTAACAGGATGAGGCCAGTAGCAGATCTTGTTTACAACTTTTACTGGAAATGGAAGGTTTCTTCCCTGAGTGTCCTTGCTCCTCCGTAGTATCGCTCTCATAATCATAACTTCCTTCCACCTCTGCAAATTCAACTTTCTTTTCAAGCTTAGCAGCAAGAGTGATAACCAACCCCTTCACCCTATATTTACTCAGGTCATTCCCTTAATGAACATAGGCTCGATCAGATCCTTTATTCTTTGATTCTCTGGTCTCTGCCCATTCTTACTCCTCCTCTCCAGGGTCTCCATTGACTTTACTCATGGGTTGGGGCAAGTGGCGCCTCAACATGGGACTCGAGTTTGGAGATTCAGTGAAGAACACTGTCCAGAGAGCCAGATTAAAAATAAAAGTAGATAAGGAAGATAGATGAGAAGTCACCATTGCCTGTCATGACTACTGAATCTCAGTAAGACAGTGATAATGGGACAAGAAATTAGTCAACAGAAATTGTTCATTGATGGCCTGAGTCAGGCTTTAAAGATGTGAGGAGTAAAGGTTACAATTAAGCAGCTGTGTGAGTTTTTTGATTACATAAAAGATGTATGTTCATGGTTTCCTATTGATGGCACGATAGAAGAGAAAAGATGGAAGCATGTAGGAGATGCCCTTAAAGATTATTATTGAGCTTTTGGGCCAGAGAAGTTCCCTATAACTGCTTTTTCTTACTGGAGTTTAAGTAATAAAATATTATATCAAAGACATTTTGACTATATGGTTGCTAATGTTATTAACAATGGAGAGAAGTTCCTTCAAAATGAGGAAGAACTAGAACATCAAAATAAGAAAAGTGAAAGAAAGAAATCAACAGAGAATGAAAATATTATGTCCTTTGATAGTGAGGAAAAAGTAATAAAAGAGGTCCAAGACAGTCATTTTAAGACATGTAATGATTGGTATTTTTAAACCAGAGCCATGCTCAGTGGGCATGATTATGCGCTATGGAAAGCAGACTTACAGAAAATTGCAGGGAAATTGCTCAGAGGAACACAGAGAAATCCTTTTCAAGGACATGGTCCTTGAAAATAAATGCCTGGGCAGGCTGCTTTTTGATAAGAATGAAACACAGGTAAGGCTTGCTCCCAGACTCCTGGCACAGGTCCAGAATACTGAACTCCATGCTTAGTCACACCTACCTTAGAAAGGCTCAGTAATGACATCTTTAACAAAGACCAGGCAAGGACCTGACCAAGCCTTACAGTGATTTTATCTCTTGGCTTAGTCTTGCCACAGAGAGGCTTCTGGGTCCAGGCAAAACTGAAATTAACTTTCTTAAACACCTTGCTTTTGACTTGTTTTTTGGTGACAGAGAGGAACAGCCTCTCTTGGCTCTTCTGATGCTTATTGGGTTAAACCTGTTACAAAAATAGACTAATAATAACACTTGTTATAGAAGGAAAAGAATTTTAGGGGGTCCCAGACACTGGGGCTTTTGCAAAAGGTAAAAGAGAATATGACAGGTAAAAAATGAGCTAGACTCGACCTCTGCTTCCAAACCAAATCTATATTTCATTTGTCCAATATTTTTAATAAAAAAATAAGAAAAATCAGTATGGATTTTACAATTATGTAAGACAATGGTGGAAGAAAATCCAGGCTGTTCTTTTATTGTTGTTGTGGTGGTTTCCAGTTGGCAGCAGTGTTCCAGAAGAACTACCAATATGTCAGTTCATAGTTAAAAGAACTGAAAATTCCTTGTGATTGATTGCCATTGGCTCTAGGGATTACAGATTTTTTTTCTCAAACCTTTGCATAGATTTGTTTTCTTTATGTACCATCATGTCAGAAGTGAGCCTGGCTCAGTATAACTGAGAAAAGACCTTTCTTCTAGGACTTGATAAAACGTAACTGCTAAGTCTTACAATTCTACCTAAGATATTGCTCCCTTCTTTTTATTCTGTCATTGATAAGAATAATAAGCATTGAATGCACAATAATAAAGGTTTCCTAAATGTGGAGTGGTTAACATTATTGTATTAGAACACGAGTGCTAGTTAAAATATTACTATAAAAGAATCAACGTGAGAAGAACTGAATATGTAGAGAAAGGAAGTGGGAGGATGTTAAAGCCAAAAGAATTACATTAATTATTTGAGAGTTAATAGCATTGGTCAAGCCAAGAATCTTTCTGTAAAGAAGTTGTGTCTTTGTTCTGATTGAACTGAATAGTTTATCATCAATTTCCTCAGTATGAGAGACTGCCTACTTGGTACTTGGTAACATCACATTTTATTCATCATTCTTAAGGAGGTTCTTTCACTTTCCACTTTCTCATTTGTTTACAGTTGATTAACTTTCTTAACTGAGTCAAAATTATTCCAATTTGTGTATGAAAACCTGGGCCCTGGTTATTAAAACCCTGATGAAACTGGAGACTGAAAATGGTAGGTAGAGCAGGGTCTGAGGCCACACCAATTTATGTTCATCCTTTCTCTACACAGAAACATCTCATTTAATTGTATCAACCAATTCTTACTATCTATCTACTATCTGACCCACATTGCTATAAAATTTCCCAAATTCATTTCTTTTATTTTGGATGAAATAAGCTCAGTATGTTTCATTAAAAGCTTCATCATTTATCAACTTCAGAAATGTTTGGTTTTTTCTTGATTCATCTTTTATTTCTGTGATAAAGACTTTTCTCAACTTAGAATATAAGCAATACATCCCCTCTAGGAAGGTGGCATCCTTAAAAATAGAGTGCTTTTATTAATTCCATAAATTTTGTCTAATGAATTTAGAATATATTTATTTTTGTCCAATCAGAGATCCATCCTTCATTTCACACCCTCCATTTTTACCCATTTTAAACCAAGAAGGTTTAGTACCTACTTTTATGTATATGATGTTTCACCTAATAGGGAACATACATTTAAGAAAACCAAGTTCCCTAGTCCTAGCAGCTTTCAATTATTAGTAGTTCCTCACCTATGGGTAGAACACTGTATTCGCCCCATCTAACACATACTTAATGGTTTTGTCTTGCTTGAATGTCTACATGGCTTATAGTTGCTGTCACAACTGTGTGATTTCATGTGTGATGTTACCCATTTTATCTGGAAAGCACTTTTATATTCTTCCATGATTTACAGCTCTTACAATGTTTAGTTCTGCAGTGATTCATGAATGTTGCAATGTAACAATGTGAAAAAGACGTTCCACTCAGCACTGAGTATTCCATGGTCTCTTATTTTCTACATCACATCTTGAATTGGCTAGTTGTTAATTTCATTTTATGTGTAATAAAAATTATAAAGCCAATATGCTTCATTAGGATTTAGTTAAGTAAAATGTTTCTTTAAATTAATAGTAGTTGGCGCTCCCTAATCATCTAAAATCTAACTATCTATAGATTCTTGGTCCTGATAACAATTCATGTGTTGGTTCTGTCTTGTGTAATAAGCTTTAAATCCACTAGAAAGTGGTTGAGAATTCTCACTCTGTTCATCTCAACTCTCACTATATTCATGTCATTGTAGCACTTGTATCCTTGTCTTGTCATACTGTTTTTCATAGAGTTTATAGCTGGACAAGATTGGTGATAACAATTCTCTTCCATTAGTGTGTATATCATCTTATAGCTTCTATGTAATTTCATCAGAATAGATAAAATTTCCCCATTATGAACATACATAAATAGAATTTAAATGAGTTGTCCTCTAACATTGTGGCAGTACTCCTTTTAGAGAGCATAGGCTATCAAATAAAAAGGTTCATGCCAGGCACAATTACCTCTAGCAATAGTATAGCAAGTAAAGTCCCACAGACTCACAAATATTACAGGTTATTGACATTGTTTCTGGTTATCAGCTAAAACTCAGTAGTAAGACAAGATAACTGAAGAAATCTCAATTTTGAGTCATAAACCAGGGAAAATCAAGGTATCTTGTCCTTAAAAACAAAAATAATAAAGATAAATTTGTCTAATATTTTTTAATAAAAAGAACTATTTTTGAATCATTGTGATTGTCAACAATTATACAGCAAAATAGTAGATGAGTTGACTCCATTGAGTATATCTTTTTTCTATTTGTCTTATTATAAGATGTCTTATCTTTCATTAATATCACAGTCCTTGATATGTATTTTTGGTGTGATAATTATTTAAATTATTTTATGTAGACATCATTAGTATTCATCCATTTCAAGAACTAAAAGGATCCACAATGATATTTTCATTCAAGTGTCTCATGTTCTTTGAGAACCGCTCTCTTCCTCTATGTTGTCAGGTTCTTCATCCCTCTTCTTTTCTACTCAGCTTGTCTTTACAAATAGGCTCTTAAATTACTAAGCATTCTCTAGAGTATCCAATTATAAAATAAATCACTATATAAAGAGAAAAAATACTTATTAGAATGATTTTTAAGTTTTGTTCCAGCCAATTCAACAATGGGTGCTTGATAACTGATAGTACAGAAATGCAGTAGTGTTTTGACCAGGAGGCTGGATGTCTCTCTGATATTTAACATATGCTGAAATCTTGAAGATGTAGGCTCTAATGTCAGTGAAGAAATGGACTTTACATCAAGGTTGGGACAAGCAAACAAAGAACATAAGTTTATTTCCTCCATGATTTTATGCAGGTTTCCAGCATTTGTGGCCTTGATTAAAGATGCATACCTTCTTGCTTCAAGATTGGGATTAGAAGTAAATCTCTCTGTATCAGATTTAAAAAAAAAATATCTCACTTGTGTGTCATCCATTTTTTGATTATACTTAACTTCAGATCATTCATGTTTACAATCAACAATAACCACCACAATTAAACTCTTGTCACTTTTACACACAATCAAATCCCTGTATTCTATGAATAATTCCAAATGAAAACTATAAACAGGTTATTATAATGCTTAAAAATACCATGACTATTTCATCTACAATGAAAATGCATGATATACTTAAGCAGGTCATATTTATGGCTAACATAATATAACTTTATAATATACAACTAAAATACAATATAAATTTAGATTGGGTGGCAATTCCCTTTGAGGGAAATTTTTATAGAATCTAAAACTGAAATATAATAACCCTGGATATTCTCTTACTTTATGTTACATACCATGATAAAGGAAGTGAAAGAAAATATAAGTATCTGTATATATGCATTCTCAAGAAAATACAATATAAACACTCTTGTTAACTATAATCTTTCCTATGACTGGTCATATAGCCATAGTTTATATTTATAAATACTTTTCTCTAGTATCCAGATTGATTTTGCTACAACCTCAGTAAACACTTCAGCTGGCTTTGGCCCATCCCTGGAAAAGAGAAGTATACCTTTATTCCAGAAATGTTTGTGCCTTTGTTATCCTGCCTGGTTTAGGTTGTTGTAGTTTTCCATTGACCATAATCAAAGGACTTGTTAGCATCAAGCAATAGCTAAGTGAGTTTCTTCTCTCAAGAAATAAATTTTCTTACCTGTTTTTGGGGAAGCAATCCAATATTGCCATTGTAATCTGGAACAATAATCTCTTCTAATATTTTTATTTATTTTTAAACTTGTATGTTTAAGAATATCAAAACCCCAAAGTAACCAGGGGAAAGTCTGTGGTTCAATTTAAATGAGTTGAGCCTTTTGGCAGGAGTAGTCACACAACACAACTAAAACTTCTAGGCCAACACAACTCAATGTTGAGGGAAAAGGAAGAAAAAATATCTACTGGTTCACTAGTGTTTAGAATATATGTAAGTATTTCATTTTACAAATTCTAATTCATGGACCCATGTATGGAAAAATTGTACCATATATTAGATGCTGATTCAAATTAATGACTATATTCTGGAGAACCCTACCCAAGCTCTCCAGATTGCTAACTTATA
Source organism: Phyllotis vaccarum (assembly GCA_033318265.1). Classification (NCBI taxonomy): domain Eukaryota; kingdom Metazoa; phylum Chordata; class Mammalia; order Rodentia; family Cricetidae; genus Phyllotis; species Phyllotis vaccarum. The sequence goes on along the minus strand of JARWLC010000004.1, from coordinate 21,646,650 downwards.
ATTGTCACTGTAACTGTGGATTCTCATCCCATCAGATGCTTCAGGAAGGTAAACATAAGAAGAAAGTAGATTTTATGATGCTGGGATTGTGATCACACTTCTATAGCTATTAAGTGAGTTCATTTGAAAGGGAACTGCTGTATTGAAATTGAATAAGCCAATATATAACTACACACTTTAATAATATTTATTGACTTTGCTCACTACAGATGATCTGGCTCTAGCTGCTACTGAGTACCATATTTGCCAACTGCAAAGGCCAATACTGTTCCCAAGATATAGCACCATTTTCTGGGGTTATCAGCCAAGAACCTGGTGTCATATTGACTACATTGTATCAATTCAATAATATGTGCATCCCTTCTGCTGGAAGTCTATATAAGAAAAAGAAAAGGGAAAGATTTGTCAATTCTTTGTCATCTTGCCATCCTCACCTAATCAGTATATTCATTCTTTCACTAGCATTTAAGCCTACCTTTTAGAAACTTCAGCAAATAAAGACGAGTTGAGATACTAAGTCTTTTGTTATTGAACAATTACTAGATTTTTGAGCTTTCAATTAATATCCGGCTATTGTTGGGCATTAGGATGTAAGTCATTCCAGTACATTTCATCATAAATATTCAGTCTCTGTCTCTGTCTCTCTCTCTCCTCTCTCTCTCTTGCTCACACACACACACACACACACACACATACACACACACACACACACACACACACACACACACACACACACACACACACACACACACAATGCCTATATGCTTAAATATAGACAAGGAGAGAAAGAAAAAGAGAAAAATTTATTCTATAAGTTCTGTGATTATAAATAATCCTGACTAATGTATTATGCTTTTGTGAGATGAGTTTTTCATACCACAGAATTAAATTTATCAAAATGAAGATACTATATTACAAGTATATATTACAAGTATTCATTAGCTCAGAGGTCCTATATTTGAGCAGAAAAACAATATGAAACCACAACTCAATTTTCTATGCCTAGAATTTATTGCCTGCTAGGAAACTCAGACAAAGGATAATATTTAATGTCTTTTTCTTTGGCTATGGTTTCTTTATTTTATAAGCCACCCTCCTCATCAAAGCCAGTGTAGCTGAGAATTGAATAATACGATTTTTAATAGCATTTACAGAACACTGTCATTATCCTCCTGGAACACACTCCATGTCCACATTTGTTGACACAGTGAGTTCCAGGATATCTAGGACCAAACAGAGAAACTCTGTCTCAACAACAAACACAAAATAGTTTTATAATCAAAAATACCAGAACCAGATAGTTTTAAAATTGTTCCAGAATTTCTAGGAAGAAATAAAGTCAACTGTACTCAAGTTCTTTCACAAGATAGAAACAGAAATGACATCAATCAACTCATTCCAAAAAAGCTCAACAAAAAAGAGAATTACAAAACATTTTTCCTCATTAACATAGATTTTAAAATACTTAATAGAAACAATCTAAGGTTAGAAAAACTGAAGTGTAACAAGGGGATACTGACTGAAAAGAAAAAGGTACGTGTTGTGGAACAGTCTTTCTATATGCTGTGAATATGTGTTGCTACCACTGATTACTAAAGATGCTTCTTTGTCCTATCACAAGAAGAATTTCCTATAACCAGACAGGAAATTCATGAGAGATACAGAGAGAAAAAAGGAAGGGGTAAGAGAAGATGCTACAAGCTGCCAAGAGAGAAAGATATAAATGAAATATTTGTAAAGCCATGAGACCCATGGTCATTTAGAGATAAATAGATATGGGTTAATTTAAAATAAAAGAGCCAGTTAGCAAAAAATCTTGCACCATACACCAAAAAGCTTGTAATTAATACTAAGCTGTTATTATAAAGCCACCTTCTACAGGACCAGGTGGGATTTTGCAAGACAGAAACATATCCATCTACAGTCAAAATATCTTAATTTGCATATTATATAATAGTGTATATAAGTAAACATAAAATTCTATTTGCAATATCCTATAGGTCATTAATAGTTTCAGCAAAGAAGTTGGATGCAAAATTAACTCACAAAAATTAGTAACCCTCTAATATTCAAACAATAAGTAGACTGCCTAAAAGTAGGAAAGCAACTTCTTTTACAATAGCCTCAAACATTGTAATATATCTTGGGGTAACTCAAACCAAGCAAGCAAAGAGCTCATAAGATAAAATATTCAAATCTTTGAATAAAGCAACTTAAAAAGATATCAGAAGAGAGAATGATCTCTCATGCTCATGGATTGGTAGTATTAATATAATTAAAGTAGCCATAATATCAAAAGTAATCACCTGATTCAATAAAATATTCAATAAAACTCTAACACAATTCATCTCAAATCTTGAAGGGGAAATTCTCAACTTCATATAAAATACCAAAAATACAGGATAGCTAATTTAACCCACAACAAAGTGCTGGAAGCCCACAGTTCCAGATTTTCAGTTCTAAAATAGACCTATACTAGAAAAACTCCATGACAGTACTGTAAGAACAAACACATTGACCAATATAATTGTATTGATGAATTCACATAAATCCACATTGATGTGATTTTTAATAAAGAAATAAAGTTGTAATATATTATATATTCAATAAGGTAGACTGAAATATCAGAGGAAAGATCAAAGCCATGAAGGTCATGGAGTGATGACACATGCCTTTAATCCCAGCACTTGGAAGGCAGAGATCTCTAAATCTCTGTGAGTTTAAAGACAAACATAGCCATTCTGGGATGCCATACCCCTTCAATACTAGCTCTGGGAAGTTTGAATGAAGAAGCAAAGTAGCTGGGCATGAAAAGAAATATAAGGCAGGAGAAGGCAAAGAGGCTTCTTTTTTCCTACATTCAGTCAGTCTGAGGACTCATGAAGAAAAGACATACCATGTTTGGCCTGAGGAGTTTGTTGGAGTTCTGTTTATGTCTTTATGGAAAACTAGAAGTACTCATGTTTAAAAAGTAAAAGATCTTGGACATCTAGATGTCTAAAGCAGAAGGGAAGGCTATCAAGAAAAAATATTAGACCTATTGGTATCAATACAATCTACAGGGTAAAATCTCCTTGACTAACATCTATAGCTTTATACTTCTAAGAAAAGTTTGTCTCAGTTCAATTGAGAATTAAAGCTGCCTTTGCAGTTGGAATGTGGCTCTCTCATTCTCTGAACTTAAGCATGCTTGTTAAAGAAAAATGCAAAATCTCTGTATCCTATCAAAAGATCCATCCGATATGGAACTTAAAAATAACCACAAGTAAAGGATTTTTCTATTACTACTAATTTTATGATATATAAATTTTATATTAAAATTAATAAGAATAATTTATATCATTTAAACATTTTTGTGATATTAATGATCATATAACATTCTATCTAATTGTATAAATATGTTTATCAGTCTTTTATCAGTTTTCTTCAGTAAACTACCACAGTGCCTATCTGCAACCTCTGAAGTCTCCAAAAGGAAGATGATGCCGCACAATCATAATTTTACATGAACTGTGATAATAATAAAATAATAAAAAATAAAAATAAAATAATAAAATAATAATAAATAAATAAATAATAGTAAAATAAATGATCAAAAATTAAATAATAATAAAAATAATAATAAAAATAAAATAATAATAAAAGTGACACTATACAAAAGAAAAACACTTTTACAAACTTCACATATGATAAGAAAAAATATTAATAGTACCTAAAGAACTCAAAAAACTAGAATTCCTAAACCCATATAATCCATTTAAGAAGTATAGACTACTCTTCTAAACAAAAAATATTCAGCAGAGTAAAATCAAAAGACTTAGAACAAATAAATGTTCATCAACATTAGCCATTAGAGAATTTCAAATGAAAACTATTTTGAGATACAATCTTACACCTGTTATAATGGCTAAGATAAATATCACAAATAACAGCTCATGCTGGCAAGGATATGGAGCCTGGGGATACTTAATTCATATCTGATGGTAGGAAAATCTGTAAAGCCAATATGGAATTCAAAATGGCAGCTTTTTGAAAAACTGGGTATTGATGTTTCAGACCTAGTTGTATAAAGACAGGATATTGACCAACTAGTTTGGGTACCCTCTCTACTATTGCCTGAATTGAATGTACCAGGCTTTGAAAAGTCCGTATGAGAGAGAAGAGGAGATGGAAGGTGGGCAGGGAAGCACTTAAGGGAGTCAAAGATATGAGAAGGAGATCTGTGGTTAATATGTTAAAGGAATTTAAAATGTTCTTAAATAAAAAAGAAGACCCAGATTTTTCACTCTTAAGTATATACTCAAAGGTCCCTCCATCAGACCTTCAGAAGAACAAGCCAGTCACCCTTCCTATTTAGATATGGAAGTAAGGAGCAGTGTTGGATTCTAGAGCAAGAAAAATTAACTTTCTTAAAGGATGTAATGCTGATATGTCCATCATGTTCAATTAGACAATGACATACTCAGAATAAATGACAGCAAACATGATATGTATTACAAAATAAAAATGTAAAAATGTTGAAGAAGATGGTCAGAGATAGGAAGAGAGAAGCTGAAAATAAATGAATAAAGGCATAAGAGATTTGGAGGTGAATCTGATCAAAACATTGTGTTAAATGTTGAAAGAATTACTAAGAATGTTTTAAAATGAAGTACGTATATAATTCATCTTATAGAAATTTAAACTAATAAAATTAATAGAATTGCAAATATGTATGTATTAAATAGTTATCATGCTGACCTTCTGTTGTAAGAGTCTTTGGCCCATCCTATCCTCAATTTCCAGACCTTCCTGGAGTCTTTAAACCCCCTAAAATGACTAAGAGGCTTATATTAATTACATGCTATTTGGCCCATGACTCAGACTTATTTCTAGCTAACTCTCACATCTTAACTCAACCCATTCTTATTCATCTGTCTTGTCACATGGCTCACCATGTTACTCCCTAATCCCATGATGTCTCCTTCAATCAAGATGTATTTTTCATTGCTCTTCCATTCCATTCCTGTTTCAGCTCAACCAACCCATTCCCCTTATGTTCTTATCCTCTATACCTTCCCTTCTTTTGCCCCCTTCTTGCCCCAAGTTAACTCAGGACATCTCATCTATTCTTCCAAAAATGATCCATGCATTCCTCTTAGGGTCTTCTTTGTTAGCTAACTTCTATGGAGCTGTGGACTGTAGTTTGGTTATCCTCTGCTTTTGCCTGAAAATTTTATGATGTCATTTTTTACAGCTAAGTAATACACCATCATGTATATATACCACATTTTCATTATCTATTCTTTAGTTGAGGGGCATATGGGTTGTTTCCAGGTTCTGGCTATTACACATAATATTTTGTGACATATTTGAGCAAGTGTCCGTGTCATACCATTGAGCATCCCTTGGGTATATGCCAATGAGTGGTATCATTGGGTCTTGAGGTAGATTAATTCCCAATTTTCTGAGAAGTCATCATAGCATAGTGATTTCCAAAGTGGCTGTACAAGTTTGCCTGCCTGCCAGAAGTGTAGAAGCACTTCCCTTGTCCCACATCCTCTCCAACATAAGCTGATATTGACTGTTTTTTTAATCACCCATTCTGAGAGATGTAAGAGGATATTTCAGTCATTTTAATTTACATTTCTTTATCACTAAGACTGTTGAGCAATTCCTTTAAAGTATTTTGGCCATTTTAGATTCTTCTGTTGAGAATTTAGGCTTTGGTTCTTTTATAGTAATATTTTAACTAGTTTCTATGTTCTAATATAATCACAGCAACTACTTCACATTTGACAAATATTTATTACTGTGTACCCACTGTTTATGATTCTTATTAGTGAAAGAATGAAAAGAGCAGAGGCAATCTCTACGTATAATTTAAAGACTAGCAGTTACTCTTCCTTTCCCCTCTTACCTAGCTGCTGGGGGTAGAGACTGTAGCCTGGTTATCCTTTTACTTAAGTCTAAAATCCAATTATGAGTGAGTACATACCATGTTTGTCTTGCTGGGTCTGTGTTACCACACACAGGATGTTTGTTCTAGTTCCATAAATGTGATTGCACATTTTAGTATGTCATATTATGTCTGCTGACCAGTACTTTATTATGAAATACTTTTAAAAACTTAACCCATCTATTCTCAAAGAAAGACATTAAAAACATCAATTTATTTCATATTTATCATTTATTTTTGGTCTCAACTCAGTAAAAGCAAGCCAAAATTACTTGTTGCACCCTACAGAAAAAAAAAAGGTTAAATATCTCCTCTATTTATATTATCTTTGTGACAAAGTCTACTTAGAAGGCAGCTCAAACACTGCCTAGCTGAGTAATTATTAATGCCCAAGCACAAGTTGTCAATTCTGTGGATTCATTATAAAAGCTCTGTGCTTCCTGATTTCACCTGTGTCAGTGAGAAAGGTCATCATGTATACAGTTGTGGTATTTGGGCTCATTCTGACATGTCTGCTTCTCCTATCACATTGGAAACAGAGCTCTGAGAGAAGGAAGCTGCCTCCTGGGCCTACTCCTCTCCCAATTATTGGCAATCTCCTCCAGATAGATATGAAGGATATCAACCAATCCTTGGCCAATGTATGTATGCTTTATGCTCCTCCAGTATCATGTAATGGGAGGTATGAGTCACACTGCTTTAAGTTCTAGTATTAAAGAAAATATTTCATTGAAAATATTAGGTAACACTATTAGAAATATAAATAGTTTGACTATGGAAACTATGGTGATATTTTTAGTAATATTTCTTTTTCTTTCTTTTTTCTTTTAGTTCTCTAAAGCCTATGGCCCAGTGTTCACTCTGTATTTGGGTGCAAAACCCACTGTGGTGTTGCATGGCTATGAGGCAGTTAAAGAAGCTCTCATTGACTATGGGAATGAGTTTGCTGGAAGAGGAATGATGCCAATTTTTAAAAAAATTACTAATGGCCTTGGTAAGTGTTCATGTTTATATGATTATTCTGTGCAGCATGCATTGTGAGTTGAAGGGTGGAAAGCAGGGGACATACTTTCTCTTCAAGAGTACATTTTGGAATACATATTTGCCAACTGTCAGCTCTTTCTTCTGTCTCTCACACCTATACCCTAATGTCTGTTCTGATTTCTTTAGGTGTTGCTTTCAGCAATGGAAGTACATGGAAAGAAACAAGGCGCTTTTTACTCATGACCTTGCGGGATTTGGGGGTGGGAAAACAAAGTATTGAGAATGTCATTAAAGAGGAAGCACGGTCCCTTGTTGAGGAACTGAAGAAAACCAATGGTAAGTGCAGGTTTATAATATGACTTTTACTTCTTGATCTACATATGACTTTATGAGTCATGCCATTCTCCTCTTATTCAAAGCATTATTTTTCTAATGAGATGTTATGAGTATGGTCTCATGTTAATTTTCCAAGTGTTACAAAGTCATACACTTCCCTGAGCACAAATGTCTCTTTTCCTTTCACCAGATTTTAATTGTCCATAGTAATTGTTACTAGGAAAACATTAGAAGCCTTGTCAATATATTATTATTTTTCTTTTCATCTTTTTGTTTTACTTCTTGTCTTGAATAGCAATGGTCTAGACTGTTTCTCTAAAATGTCTAAGTGTAGCCAGAAGTTTCTGGCCTATTCAGCATGGCCTAACCCCAAGGTCCAGAACTGCCCACATCTGCTTAGCCCCAAATAATAACACAAAGGCTTATATTAATTACACGTTGTTTGGCTTATGGTTTGGGCTCATTATCAGCTAGCTCTTACAAATTAATGCACCCATTTCTATTCATCTCAGTCTTGCCATGTGGCTAGCACCTTTACCTATGTTCCATTACATCTTTCTTTCTTGTGTGGCAGTATGAAGTTTCTATAACTCCATTCTTTTTCCTCTTTATGCTTGGATTTCCTACCTGCGTATAAGCTAGCTTGACACAGGTAAATATAAATCCTTTATTATTAAATAGTAATTCACAACATAGAGAAAGACATCCCACATCATCTAAAAGTCCTTCTTGTATTATATTTAATGTTCTTGGTAACATTTGTATGCTGTATGATTTCAATTTTTCAGTTGTGTGAAATAGAAATTTATCAATTATTATATTTCTGCATATAGTATCATTTCAAAATATTATTCCTATTTCTTCATATATAACATGCAATGTTCTGATTTATAATCTAATTAAAACATTAATAAACAAAAATATTCAAAATTCATGTACACATATAAATTACTAAAATTATTCATTTTCCTGAAAAAGTATGGTTTCTAGTATTGTCAGTGTCTCTTCAGGCTTACATATAATTTTAATTTTTATAGATTTTTGCATTAGAAAATTTATAACTGTTACATTGCTAACGCTAAGAATACTACTCACCTATTGATTGTAAAGAAATAATCTTATTTTCTTCTTGAATTTTTATGTGAATTTGTTTCTGCATTTCTTCTTCCAAATACAGTAAATAGCTGACAATTAGATTTTAAATAAGAATGACATTTATATATAATAACAATCTCAAAGACTTGCATTCCATATTATTTCCTTGTAAACTTGGGGTCTCTTAGAGTAGCATATTATGTTAAATGTCTAGTATAGCATCATTAAGCTCAAGAAATTCCTCATGTTCATGTGTTGAACTTTGTTAAATCAAATAGTCCTTTCTAGAGTCTGCATAAATTGCAATCACCTTCAAAACAAAGAATATGTTCTCTTTGCTACAGCAAATGACCACTCCAAGGAATAAAAGAAGATAATCATTTTCTCCTACCTTGTCATTATTGTTGTATTGTAATAAGTGATCAAGCCAAGTATGGTAGTACTCATAGTAGATGGAGCCTTCCCACATCAACATCAATGAACAAAAAACATGATGACATGACCTCAGATTAGGTTGAGGAAATTTTTAAACTGAGGATCCTGATTTTGTTCTGACTGTAGTTTGCATCGATTTGATTAAAATTAACTAGTACAGAAGTTGATTGCACATTCGTTTTACTTGTAAAATTAATTACATGTTATTGTCATGTATATATTTTAATCATTTCTATAATATAATATCTTGATAATTATTGTAAAGAAAATAGCCACAACTGGAAGTTTGTTCAAATATCAAATTCAAACTATGTCCTTGATTAATACTTATTTTTTTGGTAAATGTTATTGTTGAAAAATCATTCTAGGGAGAGGTACTTGGTCCTACCTTGAGTGGATTTGCCAGACCAAATTGACTCACCTTGGGATTGCTTGCCCTCACTGGAGAATGGATGGACAGTTGGGGTGGGAGAGACTTGGGGAGTACTGGGAGAGAAGAGGGAGGAAAGCAGTGGTGGGTATGGGACTGTTTAAAAAACAAAAAAAGAAAATTTATTTCATTCTAGGATAAGATCATAACCACGTTTCTAAAGGCAGATCATTCACTATGACTTTACTTACACTGCTGTTTTTTCTCCTCTATTTTCCTCCATTATTACAAGTTGACATCCAGTTTTTTCTTTTGTCATAATTTAACTTCCAATATTTATATGATATATTCATTTTTTAAAACAGCAAGTATTTATTTTATATATAAACATGTGCAAAGAAAAGTATTTCCTCATGTTGTTTGCTTCGGCATTGTTGGATCTCATATAACTTAGTTATTTAAGCAGACACTGTCATATTTGCAATTGTTGCTATTACTTTTTCTTCACAAAGAACAATAATGTATTCCTTTTTACAATTTGTTCATTATAATTCTTGAACAGTACTAAATGACTCCCTCTTTACTAGCACACGAGATGATTAAAATTTGTGGGTTTTTTGTTTATTAAAATAGAATTTTTCTGTGTGTGCTTGAGTATTTCATATATTTGTTGGTAGACAAAGTTTGCCTAGAACTCAGATCCACCATTGGCTCACAGAATTGTCCTCTTCAGGTTTCCAGAATTAGGCACTTACATGGATGAGGATATTGCTGCAACTGCTTCAGTTAAACCCCTACACAAACAAAGAAAACATGATGATTCAGATAGGGGTCCAGTGCCTTTTATTCCCTTTAAGCATCAGGCTACATTGGGCTTATATCTTTATTTAAGTAAAAAAAAAATGTTGAGTAACCACTTGTAACCGTACTGGAAAAGCATGGCACAAAAGCAAGAAGCTTACAACCTCAGTGATGAAAATATGTTTGCACAGAATCCAAGAACTCTTCCAGTAAGTTTTGTCATCATCTCTTTTCCAGAAAGAAGACACCAAATATTTATAATCAATGATTTGTTCATCTTACTGATAAAGCAACTAATGTGACAAAATATATGTTGTGACAAACACTTATATCACAACAACTTGTCCCATTTGATTGCCAAGTTTGAGGGCATGCATGGAAATGGAATCAAGACAGTTATAGTCAACATGGATAACATTTGAAGGTCTCCAGTGGACCTTAAAACACAGACGTAGGTTGATGTCAAGAACGGCTACAACATCTTCAATGGATCTCATGAGGCAAATAAGCTGAAAGAATTTTTAGACAGATTTTAAAAATGTTCTTAAGCCTGAGTGATAGTATCCTGAAACAGATCGGCATGTCAAGCAAAGAAAGCAAACAATATGTAATTTTTGTAATGTCTGTATCAAGGCATGTTTGACATACATCATAAATTCTAACCAGTCATTATCAAAAACCCAAGAGAGAATGTTAACAGAAATAAAAAAACAAGAGAAATAAACAGGGCAAGAATTTGACATATCTTGAAGGGGATATATGATGTAGACCTTTAAATGGTATAAATTTTCAACCAAATAGATAGAAATGATCTCTCAAGTTTAAGTCTCAAAAGAATTTGAAAAAGTAATTATTGTGTCCAAATATAATAATTCTTAAAATGTTGAAGAAAGTATAGAAAGAATACTCTAGTGATAACAAGGAAAATGATGATGAAAATATTTAAGTTGTTCATTTAGAGACTGCCAGTGTTCCAAAACTTAAGTGTTTTGTCTGACAAGGATGAGAAAGTTAATATCAATATAACTTAAATGGATGGATGGATGCAACTTAGGTTAAGAAAATGAAGAAAACTACTGCAAAATTCTCTCTACTATTATCCAGAAGTGTGCTATGTTTCTGCAAAATTGAAATGATTTAATATGTTATACTTTATAAGAAAATGTTATTATTGTGAATTGTCTATTACTTCAACTTGTAAGTCCATCCAGCTTGCTCTGCATCTACTAGTATCTCTGCCTTCTTCTTTGTGTGATCTCTGCCTGGAAATCCTGCCTGGTCATTAACTACTAAGCACTTTATCATACCATAACATATTTTAGAGTGTACAAAATGATTATTCCACAACAAATGAAGATCTTGAAATTAATGCCACTTAGAAAGATAAGTTCATCATATCTTAATAATGTACTGCAGCAAAATTTTCTCCATTTATTTATTATTAGATGGGATCCATATATATTAAAACATACTGAAATGGTTTAATACAATGATATACTTCACATAAAAATGTTATTATTTTGAATGGTCTTTGATTAATTCCAATGAGACATCTAGGATGTACATACATATCACTGAGTAATAAACATCTCCATATTTTATGAATGTTTTAGAAACACTAGTGTGGGACACATTGGACCACATTTATACACTTATAAAAATAATCTATTTTGGTCATTCTTTAGACTTTGGTCTTTGAATGGCCTATGCTGAAATAACTGATTAATTTTTAGAATGTTACACCATTTAACCTAAAGTCCTTGACCTTAGTAGATTGATCTGTGATAAAACTTGCACAATGTGAACAAATAATTTTAGTGGCCTTGCATATTATGAAGAAATGTTTTGAACATTTATCTCCAATACTCTAGAGAAGTAACTGGTAATTACTGTTGTTCTAAGAAGATTGATGATAAAATGACATGGTGACCTTTCATGTGAAATAAAAATGACCTAATTGTTTCAAAAAAATGTTTTGGATCTGAGAGCTGTGACTTTTTCAGCTTGTAACAATACACTCACACAAAATTGTAGTCCTATAGCCATGTATATTGCACATTGAATTCGCCAGGGAAACTATAAACCAATAAGTATTTTTGTGTGTGTTTAGTGGTGGCTTTGTCCTGAGAGTAAAACTTTGAAATGTGATTACATATAAACTCTGATTCTACTTGGGAGAATCCAGAAAAGGTATATTTACTCTCTTACAGTTTTTTTTTTTTTTTACATTTTACCCCCATATCACAATTCCAACACGTTTAGGCATACCATATCCTGTTTACAATATGCTACTCCTTTACCCACTATTATAGTTTATATGTTAAATTCATTTACATTTAGATTTAAGATTGTTTTTCAGGTTTTTATTAGTATCTGAGTAAACTAAGTGATACTTTAGAATATGTTTATTACAAGCCCCAACTGTCTTATTTAAAGAGAAAGGAAAAGTCAAAAATAAAAGAGTAAATCAAAATACTTTCATAGATGATAGCATGTACTTGAGGTTAAACCTACATCAGTCAAGATAAAAGACATGATCTGTTCTTTTTTAACTTATGAGAATAAGGATGAATTCAGATATAAGATCAGTATGATTGTTTATCCTTGAACAGGTAAATTTATAGATTTAAAGTATATTCATAATTTAATTACTATTTAAAATTTCTAACTTACTTTAATCTGTTTTTTTAAAAAAAAGGCACAATTTCTACTTTATCTATTTTAGTGGCATTTTACCGTTGTTCCCAACTCTCCAGGCTCACCCTGTGATCCCTCCTTCATATTGACCTGTGCTCCCTGCAATGTCATCTGCTCCATTATTTTCCAGAATTGTTTTGAATATACAAACAAGGATTTTCTTAACTTGATCAATAAATTTAATGAGAACCAAAAGATTCATAACTCCGTCTGGCTACAGGTAAAGGCAATATCTTATCCTTCTGAGAATACACTTTATAGTTTTTCTTTATCACAGGTAAAAGTCAGTATGATGTGTGGTGACCAGATGACAAGTCCTAATATATTATGGAAATAGTATCTGGAATGGAAGTCTAAAATTTAAATGTACAAATATAAAGAAAAAGATTAGGGCCAAATATCAAAATGGCTCACACATGATAGTTTCTTATACAGAAATTTTCTCACTGACTAGCACAAAACTGTTTGGACAAAATATGACTTTCACTTCTAGATATGTGACCAGTCATTCATATGACATATTTTTACTATGTAAATTTTGTATCTTCCTTACTTAAACACATCCTGATCATATTACTATCAAGTATTACATTATTATAGAAGAAATATTCTCTCAAATGAAGAATTTGACTGAAATCACTTGGATAACATTGAGCTCATTCAGTCATTTCCTAGTTGGCCAGCTGGGATTCTATGTGACATGGTGTCAGTTCAAAATAAAAAGATGTATGTTTTAGTGCTGTGTGGACCATCTTTGCATAATTGTCCTAGTGTGTACTGGAATTTCTTGCCCTCTGCATATAAAATGATTCTGAGACCATAGAAAATCCCTAAGTGCTACGATACAACTGAATTCAGGACATCTTTGAAGCCCACTCAATTCTAAATAAGCATTGCATGTCAGAAGATGATTGATAGACATAAGACCTCAGGCTCTAGATTTTTCTGTAAATATCAACCCCAATACTTATACTTTGATTTTCACCTTGAAAGTATGTCATTTTCATCATCTGGTATTTCAACCTTGTAAAACAGAGTTTATCTGAACTATCAGTTAATTGACATGAAAATAATTTGTACTAAAATATATGATTATCATTTTGTTGAAATTTCTCACTCACCTCTCTCTATTAAAATGTATAATTATTATCCATGTATTAAATCAACTTTCTTAAATTAATTTTGATTTCTCAATCTAGTAATTCAAATTAGTCATGTGACACTTAATAAATATAATTTATTTATGTCATTACAATGTATTCAATTAGTAAATTCTCACATTTCCTTATAGGTTTACAATACTTTCCCTGTTCTGCTTGATTATTGTCCAGGAAAACTTAACACACTTCTTAAAAATTATACTTTTCTTAAAAATTACATCTTGGAGAAAATAAAAGAACATGAAGAAACATTAGATACTACAAATTGCAGAGATTTTATTGATTATTATCTAATTAAAAGAAGGCAGGTAAAGTATTAATATCTATTTATTCAATTAGTGTATTGATCGTGTGTTTTATTCTTCATTGAGTATTATTGATTTACCAGTGGTGTTTAAGTTCAAAACAATTTAGTTCTTTTATGTGTGTAAATATATCTGAATGAAAAATTGAATTTGTTATTAATAACACATTAGCCCTGTTTTTAAAATTAAACCCCAAAGAAAAAACTCTAACATAGTATAAAGACAACTCAAAAGGCAGATAAGATGAAACAAATTCCAATTGAATCCTAAATCATAAACTGTTCTGTCTTTAGTCAAGCATACATATCATAATCCAGACTGTGTAGATCTCTTGCTGATTATATAAATTAAAATAGATCTGGACATATTAACAAATGATAGACTCTAAATGACTTCTAAAGGACAAGTGATGTGGACCATGGGAAAGAATGGTGGTGAAAGAATAGCTTTTTGAGTATAAATTTTAGTGAGTTTTTCCCAATGGGATAAAAGATAAGTGTCTAGTAAGTGTGCTGTCAGCATTAATGTTCGGCATTGCATAATTGCTGAAAATGCATTTCTCTACGATTTGCTTGGAAGTCTCATTAAACAGAAAAACTAATGATAAATACTCTGGTTTGTTGAGGCACATCAGGTCTGATGCTCTCTAATTACTGTTCTTTGTATCCTTTACTAGTGTTCAGTGTCAAAAATTTTTATTATTGAAACATTTTAACAGTATCTAAAATCCAGAATTATGAGTCTCTTCAACCTTGTTACCTACTTCTGCTAGACTGTTTGAACATCCTGGGTCCTCTAAATTTCTGTATGAATATTAAGATATGTAAAGAAGTCAGTGGGGATTAACACAAAGATTACACTTGAACTGCCAATCATTTAAGAGGGCTGTGCAATTTTAAAACTCTGTAGTGTGTTCCTGTTCTAATTCCTAAATTTCTTATTTCCAGACTTCCCTCAGTTTGGCTTTTCTCTTTTTATTTTACTTCTATATTCAGTTGTGAAGAGGTCCTAAGAAATTTTCTTCATTTCCTTCCACTCTGTATTTTTTCAGATTTTCAAAGACTTTTAATGTTCTTTAAGAACCTCTATCATTTTCCTGGTTTTAGGTCTTTGTCTAGTGATTTAGCTATATTGAAATGCTTAGGTCCTATTCTGCTTAGTAATTGGGATCTCTTGGAGAAATATTGCCCTGGGCGTCATTAATACGCTCTGATTCTATGGTCCAGGCAACTGAGACAGGGATGAATACAGGTCTACATTCTGGCTTCTGATTTTTATGTGTTGGATAAGGGCTTCCTCCTTTGTGTTTGTTCCTTCTCTGGTTATCAGAAGTGTGTGATAGCTGTATGTTGATTTGTTGGAAATTTCCTTTTAACTTAACAGTTGTTTCCAGCATTATCTCAGTTTGTGTCTTTTTTTTATTGCTTCTATTTCAATTTTTAAATCTTTAAAAGTTTTCTTCACCTGTTTGATTGCTTTTTCTTTGTTTTCTTGGATTTCTTTATTTTCTTTCAGAGATTTGTTGATTTCTTCCAATATTTTGTTTGTCTTTTCTTTTATTTACTTAAGGGAATTTTTTTATATCCTGTTTTAGGTTTCTGTAGTAGGACGTTTCTGGCCCAGACTTTTGGGCCTAGCCTCAAGGTTTAGGTCTGCAGACCCACAGACCTGCAGAGACACACAGATGCTTATTATAGTTTTAGACTGATTAGCCTAAGGCCCAGGCATATAACTTACTAACTTTTTACCCTTAATCTAACCCATGACTCTCATCCTGTTCAGCCATGTGGCTCAGTACCTTTTCTCAGAGCAGCATAGTTGTTCTGTTTCTTCTAGCTTCTCTCTGGCATTCTACTCTTTTCCATCTGTTCCTAGAGTTTTCTTAGTCTGGTAGCCATGCCCACATTTCCTGTCTGCCTTTGGTCAATCAGACCTTTTTATTAAACTCATAGACAGGGACAATTATTTACAATGATACAATATAATCCCCCTACAGGTTTCCATTATCTTCATACAGTTCTTTTTAAGGTCATTTCATTCTGCTTCTTCTGCATTGCCATGCTCAGGTCTTATAGATCCACTAGATTCTAGTGGTGCCAAGTTGTTATCATGTTGTTATATGTATTCTTGCACTGGTATCTGCCCATTGTTTCCTGGATCTCTCCAAGATTTGTCTGTATGCCAGGGAGCTGATTCTGGTGCACTCTCTTCTGACTGTGTCTCAGGAAGCCTCTCTTGCTACAAACTGGGTTCTTTATCCACCTACAGGTAGTGTATTCTGTGTCACAGTAACCCCTCTTAATCCAGTGGGTGCTGACACACTGTGGGTCTCAGGTGGCCATTTTTGATCCAGTAGATGCTGTGGGACTGAGGATATTAGTTACCTGATATTGATCAAATAGGATTTGAGGAACTCGTCTCTTAGTCTCTTAGTCTCTTAGTCTCTTAGTGTGATGTTGGCCAAAGATCTTGGTTTTTAGCTGCTATTGAGGTCACCCAGTGTTGGTGTGGGTTGGAGAATGGGTGAGATTTTATAGCTGTGAGTGTCATGCAAACTGGATTTTACTGGGGCTTCTGACCTGCAGAGGTTCTCCCTGCTGGCCTGGGTTTAGGGCAGAGCTGTGTAAGGCTGTGTCCCAGGGCTGGGGTCAGTTGCAGAGACCAGGAATTATGCTTGGACTGGGTGGGGTATCACTCACCTCTTAGTTTGATCTGTGTTATGTGTTTTTATATTTATATGACTTAAAATTTTATTACTTCATTACTTTTTAAAGAACTTTTTCTGCACTTTTTTCCTTTTTTCTTTCAATCCTGTGTATATATTTAATGCAATGTAATTTACTTACAGATTTTTATACTTAAAATTTTTTGTATAACAACTACTGTTTCCACTCCCTCCCCTCTTCCCAGTTACCCCACCCCCAGCTTCCCCATACCACTCCCCCATCTATTTCTCAGAGAGGGTAAAGACTGCCAAGCTGAGTCAATAAAGTCTAGTATACCCAACTGAGGCTGTAATTAGTCTCCTCTACCCAGTATTAAGGCTGTGTTGTATATATTTCTGGCCTGGAATAGCCCCATGGTCTGGATCCATCCACAGCTACTTATCCCCCCAAAATGACTCAGATAGTTATATTAACTACATGCAGTTCATCCTATAACTATCCAATATGCTCAGGCATATTGCTAGCTAGCTCTCTCATCTTAATTCAACCCATTTCCATTAATCTGCCTTACCATTTGGCCTGTGGCTTACCTATTTCTTTACATCTTGCTTCTTGGGCAGCTGAATTAAGTCTCCCCCAACTCTGCTCTCCTTCCTCTTTATCTATGCTCAAATTTTCTACCTTCTTCTAAGATGCCCTTCCATGGGCCAAAATACTCCCTTTATTAACCAATGGTATTTACAACATAAAAAAAGACACCCTACATCAAGGCTGAGCAAGGAATCCCTCCAAAGGGAATGGACTTTAAAAAGCAAGTTCAGGTGCTAGGAATAAATTCAGTCCTACTGACAGAGGCTCCACAAACTTTCTAGGCCATTCAACTGTCATTCACAGTTATAGGGCCTAGTTCAGTCTCATGCATGTTCTTCAGCTGTCAATCCAAAATCAGTGATCTTCCAATAGCTCAGATCAGCTATCTCTCCTCATCATGATCTTGACTCCCTTGCTCATATAATCTCTTTTCCCTTTCTTGAACTGGACTATAATCTCAACCCAGTGCTTAGCTATGGATTTCTGTATCTGCTTCCATCAATTGCAGTATAAGGATTTGTTTGTTTGTTTTAAATTTTTCTTTTTATGAGTCTTTCATAACTATATATCTTTAAGCTTTTCTGTCTGCATGAGCAAAAATCCTAAACTTACCATATAGCATGCTGGTGAAGATCTCAAGCCCTCAGGTAGCAGCTGAGAGCTATATATTGCAATGGATCTGGTTTGAGACTATGAAACTAGAAAGATACATCTGGCTCTATTTTGTGTTTAGAACCTGTTTTCAAAGTATTTTTAGGTATTATGGTATTATATGGCTCTACAGAGGGTGGTGAGCACCATTTTTAGGTGAAAGATTCTATTCCATATCTATTTATACATTCAGATTACTTATGAATACTTAAGCAATACCTTAGGCTTAATCAATACCACCTAAGTCATCATTTAAATTAACCTATGTTTCTTATCTATGCTTTAGCATGAGCTTATGGCTTGTTACCTCATTCTCTACACATTCTACTTCCTTTGTGGCTAGCTAGCATCCCAAAGACTCTTTATTTCTTTTCACCATTCTTCAGTTTGGTTGTCCCACCTACAATTTCTGCCTGACTACTGGAAATTCAGCTTTATTTTAAACCAATTCAAGTACAAATCTTAACATTGTACAAAAGAATTATTCCAAAACAAACCACTATCTTAATAAAAGAGTACACATGAAGCATTAGATTCCTGTGCTTGTCAATGCTCTTACTCTGTTTAGTATAAAATCTTTCTTTTTTATAAATTATTATTTATATATCCCTATAAGATTAAGCATAAATTCATCAAACATAGGTATTTTAATAAGAGAAAATAGACAATATATCAAATCACCTTCTCTTCACATTTTCTGCAGTCTTAAAAGTCAAGCATTGTATACACTTACACAAGTGCATACACATACATGCAGTGAGAGGGAGGGGAAGTAATCAATTGTGACGAGGAAAAATATAATTATAAAAAATGAATTTTAGACCATCTACATCACAGTCTCTAAAATGCTATAATAGATTCTGCCACTGCTGTAACAAATCTATAATTGTCCAATAGAGTATATTCAATTATAGTTGTATGTGCTGGGAAAAATTTAATAGATAATGGTATCAAAATATTCTTAGGAAAATAACTATCAGCAGTTTAACTATGCACTTGAAAACTTCGTTGAAGTGGTGGCTGATCTGTTCGTTGGTGGGACAAAAACAATAAGTTTAACACTGACACATGCTCTCCTGCTGCTGCTGAAGTACCCCCATGTCACAGGTGAGGATACAAGTGATTAACCACAGCATTCCTGGAAGAAGCTAGAAAAATGCTAATAGTACACTGTGTGTCGTTATTCAAAGTTTCAAGTATTTAACTTTCAGTTTTACTGGCTGTAATGAGGAGGCTGACAGAGAAAAATAAAAAGACCATAGCTAAAGAAAAAGCCATCCAAAACAGACCTTTGTCTGAGTTCCCTGGCAGGTAACTTTGTAGGTACAGAAAGCATAAATTGAGCTGTGTTTGCATATTGTTTTCTTTCTCAAATTCTGGCCTTCTGGTGAATTCTTGTAATTACTTTATTCATTATGATAAATCTAATTATGGGATTGAGGAAATAAAACACCTCACAAAGGTATGGCAGGTAATTCTACCATTTAATACATTTCCTGTGAAATTTTATAATCTGTGAAGAAATCTAAACTCTTTGTTCCTCATTAATGTACAAGTAATGATGAACATATGTATATACATATTTATTATATAATAGGGTTTTATCACGTTCCATAAAAGTTATGTTGAACAATTTTTCAAACATAAAAGTTTTTACTTTTACAAATAGTATTATTTTATAGATTTAGTTTTAAATATAAACAGGTATTCTACAGTTATGAAACACATCTTCCACCTGTGACAATAGGATTATTATGGAAAAATATTTAGTTCATTTAGGGAAAAACAATAAGAAAACACCAAAAATTAGGAAGCCTTCATCATGTAACTATAACACAACAGTAATGAAGAGTGAGAGGGAAGGGAGCCTAGTGATAGTTGGGTAACCTGTGCCTGAAGAATTTTTATAAAGTAGAAAAAAGAAACTATGTGCCTTCAGTCTCTCTAAGAGACCCATTTTGATCTAAAGTGATTAAAACACAGTAAGTTTGGGAACTGGAGACTAGTCCAGAATCTGTTCCTTTCATTGCCTTATCCTTCTTGTGATAGTTGCCAACAGAGAAGATATAATATTGCTTAAAATTTATTCGAAAAACCATGTGCAAAACATGTTGAATGGTTGATTGGGAAAGAATAATTTGAAGTATGAATGGGAGAAACTGGCAATGTGACTGGAGAATCTCAGTTTCTTTTCCCAAACTTTCATGAATATCAACAACTTCCACCCTTACTGTTATGTACTGTAAAGCTTTATTTGTTTTGAATATATTAATCTTTTCAAACATCCATCACAAAGAACAAAATAAACTCATGAATGTAAGACAAGGAGTTGTCGAATATCAAAATACTAGAATGGAATGAAAGCATAAAATCCCTAAGGTTGAGCCCAATTTTCAAGTAAAATATTAGCAATGATACTACACCATGATTCTCAAGAGAAGCTGATAGTATCTTAAGTGTGGATAAAAACAAGCATAGATCTCTAAACTTAACCTAAATTTATACCATACTTTACTTTCTTTATGAAATGAAGCTGTTCTCTATACTCTTGTCTACAGTAACATCTCAGGAATTCATTAATTTCAGATATCTGCACAGTTGGAATGGAAGAAGTTGACAGTTACAGAGAGGTTTCTGGGCACCAGACTTAGGAAGCTCCAGATTCTGTATTTTCCTGTGAATGATCCAGGCATGAAATAGAAAAAGGAACAGAGTAGAAGTAATGTGTGATCTATAGCCTTCATCAACTGAGCATTTATGCCAGGAGTTGAAGCATCTACTTAACCACTTAGAAGGAATTCTAACTCACAAGATGGGAAAATGCTACTGAAAGTAAAAAAGCATGCATTAATTAGGCATCAGTAATGAAGCCTAACTCTAATAATTGTGATATAGTTGATACTTATGTATCAGCAATTCCTTACAAAATGAGTATCCATATTTGTAAGTATGGTAATCTAATATCTGTTATTAGAGAAGTGAAGGGATACATGTATATATGAGTACTTAGATGTGTGAGACAAGTTTCTTTGTTCTTTATATATTTGTAAATATGCATTTATAAAAATAGTGTAGATCTTAATGATATTTTCTTTGTACAGCAACTCGCTGAGTACATAAAAAAGTGTGTTTAAAATACAAATCAATTTCTAAGTAGTTTTCAGTGTTGAACTTGCTCATTGCTGGTTAATACGATAACTGGAATAAAATTGTACAAACATAAATGCACATACACACATATACATAATCTTAAAGTGAGTAGTAAATTGTAACATAATTTATTTCTGATATATATCTTTAATGTCTGTATTGTATAATTAATTTGCTCTGTTTTATTTTATGAATATTCAATTACATCTTATAGTATTTGTTATTGTGGATGCAAATAATTAGTCTATTTTCATGAATCACAATATCTACATAATAGGATAGTAGTATAAATCCATATCACAATATTTTATATAGCTATGCTTACTATTGAGTATGACATGTATATTCATAATGTTGCTGAGGTATGTTCTTCATGCCCTAAATGGCCATATATTATTGTGAGAAGCATGACTTTCTCTTATTTAAGCAGCTAAGATACAGGAAGAGATTGAACATGTCATTGGCAGACAACGCAGCCCCTGCATGCAAGACAGAAGGCACATGCCATACACAAATGCCGTGATTCATGAGGTTCAGAGATTAAGTAATATCCTCCCCAACAGCCTGCCCCATGCAGTAACCTGTGACACTAAATTCAGAGACTATTTCATTCCCAAGGTAAGTTACTGTTCTCTGCTACATCTCTGTGCTCTTGAGGTTTCCAGATCACAGTGTGGTTACAGTCCTCTGTGTCACTGCTCTTTGAGTTGATTGTGCTGCTTCATAATGAGGAAGGCAGCCCTACAGCAGGCAAGAATGTAGTAGTGACATTTCCACATGTACTTTGTCTTCCACATTTTGCTTAGACGAAAATTGTGTATTTTTCAATTTTGCATCAAATTCAACCAAAAACTTTTGGAAATTGGATAGAGAGAAAAATTACCAAATACTTAGAAAGAGGTTTTATTCTGAATTCATTAAGATATAACAGAAGATATATCATATTTTGGGTTTTTTTTTCCTTCATAATTCATAGTAGTAGGGTTTTGGCCTGAATTTTTGGGCCTAGTCTTTAGGTTTAGATTTGTAAACTTATAGACTTGTAGAGACATATAGATGTTTATAATAGTTTTAGGCTGATTGGCCTAAGGACTAGGCACATAATTTGTTAATTTTTTATTTTTAATTTAACTTATGATTTTTATTTTTTTAGTTATGTAGTTTAGTATTTTTTTAGAGTAGTATAGTTGTCTTTTGGATTTTTTTGGCTTTTTGGCATTTTGTTTTGTTTTGTCTATTTTCAGAGTTTTTAGTCTGGTAGTCTTGTTTATAGTTTTAGTTTGTTTTTGTTTTTTATTTACATAGATTTAAATACTTTCTTTGAGTTGGAGTAATGATTTTCTCAATACTATTGTTTTAAATTAGGATTAGAGAAACTATTGTTTTAACCATTTTATTGAGCTTAATTCACCTATACTCATGCATTTTGCCAGTTATAAACAATGATTTATCTGATAATGTATGTATAATATTTATTTCTACTTAATTTTTTCACTTAATATTTTTATTTACATTTATATTTTTTATAATTTTGTGCATCACTATTATTAATATTGAAGCAGTTGGTAGTTGGTAAATTTCAAAATTCATAAAATAAAGCTGATTTTTATTTTTAAACTCATCAAAACAGAATAAATTTAAAATGTGTTTTTTAAAATATCAGGAAATGTGATGTGTGTGACCAGAGTACAGAAAAGAGTGTAGAAACTCACAATGCAAATTATGTTAACAATATATAACTAATCTAAAGAACAGATGAAATTGTCATATTATGAGATAATGGTGACTGAGTGAATAGGTACAACTTGTCTAAAGAAATATAAATTTTATTTCTAATCAATGTAACTATAATATTTATCTGTCAAATCCAATGTCTTATAACAATTGGAAAGGGTTTTTATTTGATTAAGTTGTAGCCAAAGAATCTTCCTGAGATATGATTTTATAAGTATTTATATCTTCATAGTCTAACAACACAATTTATGACCTTATATATAAACAAATGGTAAATAGACTGAAAAATGGGTCAGGAATGGCTAATTTCCCAACCCAAGTGGATCAAAGACCTCACCATTAAACTAGAGGCATTAAATCTGGTACAAGAGAAAATAGGTAGTAGCTTTGGAAGCACTGGCACAAGAGGCAATTTCCTAAACAGAACACTTACAGCACAGGCACTAAGATTGACAATTCATAAATGGGAACTCATGATATCAAAAAGCTCTGTGAGGCAAAAGACACTCTCTACAGGACAAAATCAAAGCTTAAAGAATTAGAAAAGATTTTCACCAACTCCACATCTGGCAAAGGGCCAATATCAACAATATATAAAGAATTTGAATAACTAGAAATCAACAAAACAAATAATCCATTTTAAAAACAGAGTGCAGATCTAGACACTGAATTCCCAATAAGGGATTCTCAAATGGCTGAGCAAACCTTAAGTGTTCAACACCATTAGCCATCAGAGTAACGCAAACCAAAAGTACTTTGCAGTCCATCTTACTCCTGTCAGTATGCTAAGCTGCCAAAAGTGTAAAGCAAGGGGCATGTTCTTATACACAGCCAGTAAAAATGCAAACCTTTACATCCACAATGGAAACTAATACATCAGTTCCTCATACTATTGAGAATCAATTTATCTCAAGACCCAAAGTTTTTACAACTGGCTACTTGGAAGAGTTATGAATCAGAACAAGGGGGATCATGTGGACAGGGAATGATGTAGCAAGAGTGTATGGGGGAAGACTACTGAAATTGGGTGGCATTTGGGGATCATTGTGGAAACTCCCTGGAATATATGAGAGTGTTCTTAATGAGGATTCCTAGTGATTAGAAATAAAAAGCCTTAATAATACATCTTCTATAATCATGCAAGGCTTCCAGTGAAGGCATGAGGAAAACAACTCAGTTATAAAATATTGAACTACAATTTCTTCTGCCTGAAAGATGTTCTGGGGTAGTAGTAGCTCTAAACTTGTGAGATTAGTCAACCACTGACTTGTCTAATTAAGGCTTATGCCAAGAGAGGGGATCCTGGCCAAACACTGCCTGGATGGACAGGACCAACAGTTGGATGGCTCAGAGAACTGGGTAGAACCAAACAAAATTGACCCCCCCCCATAAAAAGAAATAAGTGACTTTTAATGACATTCTGCAATACTAATATATCATTTGTCATCTGAAAGGCTTCCTCTGGCAGATTATATGAGCAGATGCAAATAGCAACAGCCAAATAGTTTGAGTTTGAGAAGTACCATAGGAGAGGACAAGGGAGAATTGTAGAAAGCAGGGGAGTCAAGATACCAGAAGAACACATCCCACAGAATTAACTAAGGAGTGCTTTTAGGGGCTCACAGAGATTGAAGCAGCAATATTGACTCTTGCATGTGTCTACACTAGGTCCTCTGAATTTATGTTGTGATTGTTTAGCTTAGGTTTCTATGGGCCTCTAAATAGTGGTACTGCAGGTATCTTTGACACTTTTCCTTGTTCTTGGGTACCCCTTTTCTCATATTATCTTTAACCAGTCTTAATATGTGGGATTTTTTCATAGCCTTGTGGTATCTTGTTGTGCCTTGTTCAGTTGATAGCCCTGAAAGACCTTGTTTTTCTCTGAAGGTAAACAGATGGGCCATGGATCTGAGGGAGAAGTTAAGATGAGGTGAGGTATAAGAAATGGAAGGAAGAGAGGATATCATTAGGAAGAATTATATGAAAGAAAAGTAAATGAATAGAAAAAATTATTGTTGCTTGATATCCTGTTTATTTTCTTTATCTCCAAACATAGAGCATATATGTGTGTGATTATTTATATACATAGACACTATACATGAGAATGGACACATCCTTCCATGACATGTAAGATCTGCATCTGTATCTGAATTGTATCTATGATAGAAAATATGTGATAGTTGTCTGTACCTTTCTTATTTAATGTAATGAATGATTTCCTATTGTATTCTAGTATGGTACGGCTTTCTATTTGACATCATGACCCATGTAACTTACAAGAAACTCCTGTGAACTAGAGCATCAAGTGGATAGAAACACATGTGTAAATGTGCAGGGAAGATAAACAGACTCAGAAGCATTAACACCCAAGTGCTAAATTCAAATGTCACTGAAGGCACATTAGCTGTATCACTGTGACAGGTCTCAGATTTCTCTATGCTCTTTATATGATGTTTTGTTGAAATGTCCCTTTTCTTCCTTGTACTTCCCCTATGGATGTCTTCCTCTTATATCTTTTATCACCCTGATATCTCTGTAACTTGCTGCTCTTCATGTGGCTTTTACAGGGAACGACCATATTAATATCACTGTCATCAGTGCTGAATGACAGCAAGGAATTCCCCAATCCAGAGATGTTTGACCCTGGCCATTTTCTGGATGAAAAAGGAAACTTTAAGAGAAGTAACTACTTTGTACCTTTCTCAGCAGGTAACAGAAAGTCATTTTTATGGCTCTAAGGACATCAGTATCTGTAGGGAATTGTACAGTGACACCCAAGGTACTGATAGGCTCTCAGTTTGTGCATGATCTGTGCCCATGTACTGTTCATGTTAATCATGACACTTCTTCCCTGCTAGAAGCTTATAATTATTTCATAGTTTTCAATCCTATACAGAATTCTAGTGGTTGTAACATTTGCAATCTTCCTCTATCTACATCTCAGGACACCAAACACATCATCCAGAAAGTAACTGTCACTTAGCTTCTTATCAATCACCATCAAGATAAAGACTCTATCACAATTTGATTCTATTTACTTACTATGACACTTTCAAATTGATCATGAAAACTGGCTGTTCCTATCTAGTAGCTTCTAGTTACCAATATCTCTTGATTATAGGTCAGAGTTTTTTAACACATTCACAGTATTCTGGAATTTTAGCTGGTTTTGACCGTTTTAACAATGGTGATAAAGAACTGGATGACTGGTTAAGCAATTAAGAAAACTTGCTTCTTTTGCTATAAACCTAGTTGAATGTCAGTCACTCATTTTAAACAGCTTACAACCAACAGTATTTCCTGCTCTAGGAGACCTGGATAAGGCCTATGAACATTATAGATAACTAATTTATGACACACTCATTTAGCCACATATTCAAACACTATATGCATTTCTAATTATTTAAATGAAGTTAATGAAACAGAGACATGTGATACTTCCTGACAGGTCATCATAGAATTCTTCTAGTTGTGGCAGAAGACCATGGAAGAATAATAGGGGTTCCTGCTGCTCCACCAATCAGGATGTTTATCATAAATATTGAATCTTCACACATGAGAGTTCAAATGACTATTGACATGGATGCTTCTTTATCAATCTATTTTTACAACAAACTCATAATATGTTTTTTTCAAATTCTTTTAGCCAATAAAGTCATGATTAGTTTTGTTACTATAGCTCTGTAGTACAATTTTAGATCAGGGAAATAATACCTTTTGTTGCACAAATAAAAGAAACTCAAAGCCAGATAATCAGGCAAAGGCTGAAATACCAAAGAGAGGAAATACCACAGTCAGAACTCACACAGATATCTTCCAGGTTCCTTAGCTTCATTCTTTGTGGCTTCTACTGCCCCATTTGTCTTTCTATGCCTGCCTTAAATACTCTCTTCTCCCAGTTCTTTCACATCCAGGTTAAGATTAAAGGCATGGCACCACCACTGCCTGTGTGGGAGCCTGTAACTCCCTCTGTAAACTAAACTGGCCTCAAACTCAGATCTGCTGGGATTAAGAGCATAGGTTATCACTATCAGATATTCCTTGTGTTGGGATGAAAGGTGTAAATCACTCTCTGACCTTCCTGGATTGACTGTAGATAGATCCCTCTGTTATCTCAGACCTTTATTAAATACAAAATATATTCCCCTTTGTGAGAAAATGTTGAAAGGTTATAGCTAACATAAGAAAAGCTATATACAATAGGTACAATAATTATATATAATATATACAAACAATAACTACTTAGTAATGTCCAGACCATTAACAATTAACAATTCAAAGAAAATATTCCATTAATTATCCTATTTTTGTGAGTCCAAAGGATTATACCTAATTCACTTTCTATCTAACCTTATTACTAGCTAAAAACTATTATTTTGATGTTTCTCAAACTTATACACTTTAACTTTGGAGTTTCTTTTATACAATCATCACTAGAAAATTATAACTATCTCATCTTCAAATACCTCAGAGACACAAGAAGGAAATAATTAACTAACTAAACAGCATGGGCAAACAAGCAATATCTTAAAAAATGTAAAGAATGAAACAGCTAGCTGCATGAACAGTCACCCAAGGTTCTTCTGTATCACTGAAGCATCCATCTTCGGCCTATAGGCCTAGCATGTCTGACAGACTTCTCTGTGAAGCAGGATATTCTCAAAGACCTTGATACCTTGTCTTGGCAAGGTTCAGTAATTCTCTTGTGGCTGTGTCTCCTGCTTGTCCATTTTGAACATCATACTGTCGGCAGTCAAGGCAAGAATACTTTCTTGCCCAGTGGCTAACTTTTATTACAAAGAAGGTCAACTTTGTATGAAGTTTTGCTGATGTTTATAATCTTCTCTGAAGTATATTGGTGCTGCAAGGAGAAGTTGTCCCATTGTTATAAAAATAATAAGAACCTATGTTATTAAATGACGTATTCCATGGATCTCTGAAGTGTTTGACGAAGACCTGTTCAATTAAGATATAACTGATTAATGTTGAAAGAATATCTAATATGACTATATTTGAATGTAATGTCTAACTAATAATTTGCATTATTTTTAATGTCCTAATTAGTTGGTAATAAAAACTTCATGGACTAGCAATTTGTATTACATTGTTAGATCAATTGAATAAGTATAATACTTTGAACAAGCATAGAGATATTCTCTCTGTTCTTCTGTTTCTATACACTCAAAACACCTTGCACTCTGTTTTACATGGGATAATGACACAATTCCCAAAAACTGAACATTTAATTCCTGAAGGGGCCAACTTGGATGCCATTACTCTGGTGAAATTATTGATACATCTGCCTGTGTCCAATAATGTCATTTATTTGTACTTTTCATTTTGGCCTTTGTTCATTGCTAGAAGCTTGCCAAAATATTCATTTTATAATTTGTCCTAAGTTTTATCTTTTTCTATAGATTTTATATCATTCAGTGTAATATGTCTTTTTAAAATAGGGTTTAATTTCTTTAATTGTTTGGAAAAGTGTTTTCTCCATAATGATGGGATAAGATTGGAGTGGATTTGATATGGGTGCTTTTGAAAGCCATCTTGGAGCATTTCCCAAAGGCAGAAAGTTACCTTGTCTGTCCCTTTTGGCCTGCACTCATTTGTCCAATGTCTCCCTTTTCCTCACCTGCATACTCCAGAAGGGAGGGGCATTCTCTTTGGATTATTCCTAACAAAAGCATTGTTTCTGGAAATGCCTTATTTACAATCTCTTCTTATGTGACCTTGCCTTCCACAATTGTAACATTTAACATTTTGACTTTTTCTTATACCTCTAGAAATAAGTTCTCCTACCCAGTTATCATCACATCATAAAACCCTAGATTAATTGTCTCACAAATCCAATCCTCCAAGGGTGCTGACCTTGCTTTTAATGATCTAAGTATTTTTTATGTTGTGCATTAACATTTTCAAAACCCAGTGATCCAATTATTATTTGCCTAGCTTCTTAGTTTGTTACCATTCTCTTTACCACTGCAGTTTATCTGTGCAAAAAGTCTGTAAAAGTTTCCTTTGGGCTTTTAATTACCTTCATGAATGATTTAAATTTTTTTATTTCTTCAAACCAATCCCAGGCACTTAAAGCTGCCATGTGGCATAAAATCTGAATATGTTCTTTAGATTGCCTTTCAATATCGGTATAATCGCCTTCCACAAGAAGTTGGTCTTAGGAGACTTCTGTTCCTTTGTCTCTGATTCTTTGGTCTATTGTTTTAGCCTTCCACCATGTTTTCCACTGTAAAAGTGGCCCGGCCTCTAAAATAACAGTAAGCAAATCTAACCAATCTTTAGGGTTAATCTCTTTACATGATGACCAGCTATTTAACATCTGTTTTACAAATGGTGAGTGTATCCAATATGTCACACTTACTTTTTTTACTCTCCTTAATTCTAGCATTTGTACCAGAGCCAACTAGGTTCTTTATCATTTTTATTATTGTGCAATTTTTTAACAGTTACTGGATATATTAATGTTGGCTGTTTTGTGTAATTTTAAATGACCTTGCTGAAATTAGTTCTTTATATTTCTCTCTTTGAATTTGAACATCGTTGTGTTCTCTCTTGACATGGCTTTCTAAGACTTTTTTCTTGGCATTTACATTGAGTTTTTAAATGTTAAAACAGAAATAGTGAAACAATCAGTATCCATAATAAACAGTATGATAAACATTATCCCATCTACTTTGTTTATCTTTTCCTGGTTCCAATATCAAATTGTCTAGAGAAATATTACAGGAAGATCACACACCTTAGTTGCCTTAAAGAAATTCCCCCATATTAAAAAAAAAAACTCGAATTTAGTCACCAATATAGTTGTCAGTGATGATTTAAATGACTGTAAGGGTCCAAAAAGAGAAATAAAAAACACAATGTTCCAGGAGAAAGAGGCCACTGTCTGAAAAACATAGTCAGATGAAAGTGAATGAGAAACACATGTAGTCTATCTGCCTAACACTGAAGGCTAACTCAGATCAGAAAGCCTAGGCATCTGGTAATCACTTCTCTAGCCAAGTGTTGCTTTGTCTGGCAAGGTACTTTTTGTGAGGGAGAGAGGAATTCATGCCCCAAAGATAGATGCCAAGTGTTGTACATGTAAAGGAAACTCAGAGCCAGACAATCAGGAAAAGGATGACATACCAAAGAGAGGAAACAATACAATAAATCTCACCCAGCTGTCTTCCAGCTTCCTCAGCCTCTCTCCTCATGGCTTCTATTGCCTGAACTGTCTTTCTATGCCTGCCTTAAATACCTTCTTCATCCAGTTGTTTCACATCCAGGTTAAGATTAAAAGTGTGGTACCACTATCTGGCTGGGAGCTTGGAACTCCCTCAGTAAACTAAGCTGGTCTCAAACTCAGATTTGTTAGGATTAAGGGCATAGGTCACCACTCCCAGTCTGGCATAGGTCACCATTCCTGGATATTCCCTGTGCTGAGATTAAAAGTGTAAATCACCACTCTCTGACCCTTCTGGATTGACTGTGGGTAGATACCCCTGATATTTCAGACTGGTTTTTATTAAATATGAAACATATCCCCACAACCCCTAGCCATCTTTTATCATTCAGAATACATTTTAGTTGTGTGTGTATGTGTTTCTCTATGAAACTAAAAAAATCTCTTTCTGATTTTCATGTACAATTGTGTTAAAATTTGAATGGGAATGGCACTGGATCTGTATATTGCTTTTCATAGGATGTCCACTTTTACTTTACTTATCCTACTGATCCATGAGCATGAGAAAATTTCCCATTTTCTGATATCTTCCTTAATTTATTACTTCAATATCTTGAAGTTTTTATAATGGTCCCCAGTTACCCTTAGAAATGTAATTTTTTCTTAGAATATTGTCAAAAGTATAATTTCCCTGATTTCTTTATCACTACAGTTGTCAACTGTATGTAGGAAAGCTGCTGATTTTTGTATATCAATTTTGAATCATGCCACTTTGCTGAAAGAGTGTTTCAGTTGTTTATGTTTCTTGATGGATTTTTATGGTTTTATAACATAATTTTATCAGTAACAAACAATAATAATTTGAATTCTTCATTTTCTATTTATATCCCCTTGATCTGTGAGTCCCTTTCTTCACAATGTGTTTCTACTTTTTCCTGAGAAAAATTAAGAAAACATGTTCCATTAATCTTGACTGCCTTTACTGGCTTAGAAAAGTTTCCAAGATTAAGAATTATAATTAATAATTCCAGATACAATATTTGGGAAGCATTAGCCCCCTGCTGAATAATAGGGGGAAACATTCAAGAAAGAACAGAATTTCCAGGGAAAATTGCAGCTGTTAGATGTGTAACTGATAAAGTAAAAATAAAAATTACCCAAAACTCAAGAACATAATGAAAGAGGAAAGAGCCTACAAGTTACCTGACTCTAACAGTCTCCTGCTCTGTGCCAAGGTCTATTGTTTCTTAACAAGTGAGAGATGATCTCCACTAGCCTTGACTTTCAGGAACCCAGTGGAATGCATTCATATGATGAGCTTGACTAGGTTTCACATTTGTCCTCTAACACACTAATACAACTAACCACCCATCAGATGACTCAGTACATAACCTATTCTCTTGTTCTAGTTATAAACTCAGTGCATTTCACATTAACTTACTTAAAAGGCATATTTACTTCCTTTCACTCTTTTTCTCCCACAGGAAAACGGGTATGTGTAGGAGAGAGCCTGGCACACATGGAATTGTTCATATTCTTTACCACCATTTTACAGAACTTCAAACTGAAACCTCTGGTTCCCCCAAATGACATCAATGCTAACATAGTGTCCAATGGTTTCACTTCAAAGCTTCCTCTTTATCAGGTCTGTTTCACTCCTATCTAATGAAGATAAGATGCCTAGCTCCTACTGTGTTCCTTTCTGAAATCACCCCCAAAGCCATCCTTTAATACTTTCCTATCTGGTACAGTTTCCTTCTCCATTTTCACAGATTCTGTTCTCTCTTGGCTCAGGGATATTAGTTCTTTAGTTTGCAGTCTCTGAAGTCATTGCAAAAGATATTTGCCATTTCATATTCTCTGTAACACTATTATTATCCCTTGAGTTCACATGAATTTAAACTTGTAGTTAACATGGCTTTCTTGTAAAATGGATAAAATTTTACCGTATAGTAATTAAGTCTTGTGTGTGTTCTGTATGTCCTCGATAATAATGTATTCAGTTTCTATTTCTTATCTCAACAAACTTTACTTTAATTTTTATAAGAAATGAAAGGAAAAAGAGTGCCTTAAGATCCTACTTTATGGTATATATAAGAAAAAAGCCTATAGAATGTAAAATGGAAGGACTGTAGATTTGGCTTAGTCAGTAATGTTTTTACCATGATTAAATTCTTACAAAGGGATTAAGTACATATGTCTACACACAACACATTTCTTGAAGGTCAAACCTTGTGGTGAATACTATTCTTTTTTATACCACAATGAGAGGCTGGGCCAGGCATGTCTATGAGTCTAACCAACACAACCCATATAATAGATAAGCTCTGAGTCTCACTGTGATACACTGTTCCAAACCCAAGAAAGGGACCTCAAAGTAATGAACCAAAGATTGAACTCTGACCTCCAAATGGGCATGTAAAAACACACACACACACACATACACACACACACACACACACACACACACACACACACAAAGAGAGAGAGAGAGAGAGAGAGAGAGAGAGAGAGAGAGAGAGAGAGAGAGAGAGAGAGAGAGGAAGGTACAAACATTCACTATCGTAAAAAGTGGTGTGTTATCAGGCACACATACAAGCAAGCCTTTTTTTTCCTGAATGGACATATGCAAAATAAGTTATTGAAGAGAATGAAATGAAAAAGCTCTTTGTTGTCTGTAGTTGCTTTTATTACTATGAAATCTAGTGAATCTAACTTTATGTTAAAGAAAACAAGACTCACCTCACAAATTCATGATGTATTACTAAGGGTTCTCTAGAATCACAGACTTTATAGAATATATGTATGTATGTATGTATGTATGTATTCGTGTGTGTGTGTGTGTGTGTGTGTGTGTGTGTGTGTGTGTGTGTGTGTGTGTTGGGGTTTTAGGGAATTTATTGAAATGAATTACAGGCTGAAATCTAACCATGGCTAGCGATTAATAGAAAGACATAAAATCTATTAGTTTCTTAGTCCTACTGTAATAAAGGGTTTTAGGCCTGTCCAACTCATGATACAAACCATCAGACCTGCAGACCTGCAGAAACACATAGAGGCTTATATTATTAATTACATGGTGTTTTGCCTATGGCTCAGTCATATGCCTATCTAGCTCATGTATTTTAATTCAACCTATTTATGTTAATCTGTCTTGCCATGTGGCCTTTGACTTACCTATTTCTTTGCATCCTGCTTTTTGGGTGGCTGGATGGTGTCTCTGCCTGACTCCACCCTCCTTCCCTGTAGGGGTATTGTGTTGTTTCATGGTAAATAACTGTCCCACCCACTGGTTTAATAAAAAGAGCTGATTGGCCAAAGGCATGCAGGAAGTGTGGGTGGGGCTACCAGACTAAAAACTCTGAGAACAGGAAGCCAGAGAAGAATGCCAGACAGAACACCAGAGAGAGAGACCCGGAAGAAGCAGAGGAGAACTATGCTGCTCTAAGAAAAGGTACCGAGCCACATGGCTGAACAAGAGACATGGGTTAGATGAAGGGTAGAGAGCTAGCAAATGATATGTCTGAGCCTTTGGCCGATTCAGCCAAAAACTATTGAAAGCATCTGTGTGTCTCTGTGGGACTGTGGGACTGTGGGACTGCGGGACTGCGGGTCTGCAGGTCTATGGACCTTGGGTCCTAAACCTTGAGGTTAGGCCTGAAAGTCTGGGACAGAAACCTCATACTATACTTCCCCTTTATATATGTTCAGACTTCCCACCTACTTCTAAGATGCCCTACCATAGACCCAAACAATCCCTTTGTTAATTAATGATATTCACAGCTTACATAAAGACATTCACATCAGTCCTATAATGTTGGCTTTCTCAGCTAGTCTTCTTCATATGCTGAATTACCTAAGAGGTAGACTCCAATGCCAATAGATGAGTGGATATGCTGACAAGGCTAGGGCATGCTGACAAAAAAATGAAGGAAACTTTCCTTCTTCCATTGTCTTCATATAGTTTTCCATGAGGAATTATGGCATGTATTAAAGGTGTGCCTTCCTGCATGAAGATCTGGATTGAAGGCATGTGTTATCCTGCCTCAAGATCTGAACCACAAGTCTATGTCTTCCAGATCACATCTGTGCTCCCCATTTCTGGATTACAGTTTATTCCAGATGTAGTCATGTTGGCAATGAAGAAATAATCACTACAATCCTCCCATCAACATAACACACAATCATAACTCCTTATGCCATGAATAATTTTAAAATATAAGTAACCCAGTTGCAATAATGCCCAAAATAGTATAACTATCTCCCATATAATCCCAAATGCTTGTATATTCAACCAGGACATAATTATGCCTAACAAGATATTACTGTCTCTGGTAAGGCTGCAAATGCATTATAAATTTAAATAGAGGCAATGTCCCTTGGGGTAAATCCTTCTAATATCTCAAATTTACATATCATAACCATTGATATTATCTTTATTGATGTTACAACATATGACAACAAAATTAGAAAAACACAAATATTTGTTCATATACATTCTTAACAAAATACAAGAATCGAAATACTCATGTGAGTTATAATTCTCACTTCTGCAACTTTTAATGTAACAATTTGTGGTATTTAAAACTACCTTTTATTACTTCTCATTCTTTATTACCTCCACATTCTGCAAGCACTTCAGCAGATCTTGGCTCTTTTCCTAGAGAAATGACCCAAACCTTTATCCCTGATGAGTCTGTGCCCTATTTATCCTGCCTGGATTAAGTTGTTGTAGTTTCCCATTAGCTCTAATGACAGGGCATGGTAGCACTAAGAGACACCAAAAAGAAGCCAGCCATAATGCCTCTTAATTCCATTTTAGAGAGGCAATCTAATTTCTCTTGTTAATTTAGATCTATCATCCCTCTTAAACACTGTTATTCCTTCTTTATTCTGTTGGTTTAAGGTCACTAAAAGCTCAAAGTGACCAGGGTGAAGTCTTAGTTTTTAGTTTACTGGAATGTTTGTCATTGCTAGTGGGAGGAGCACTCTCAGCAGACATTAGGGCTGTAGATACATGAAACAAAAAATATTCTAGTGGACCACAAGAGTGATTATGAGTAAAAGTCTTCCATTTTTCATCCCTTGATTTCTGGACCCATGGATGGTGGATATGAAAGAAACAGTATACCATATACTGGATAATGATTCAAAGCATATACTGCCTCCTGGAGAATTCTTCCCCAGCCCTCCATCATGCTGCTACCTACATGGAACTGAAACCATATGTTGAAAAAGAAATTCTGTTCAGAATATTTGATCCCAGTTAAAAACTCTAAATCTGTGTTAATAAAATTAATCTTGGATTAGGGAACAATGTAGTGACCAGTTGACAGAGACTAGCCATAGACAGGATGGAGAAGACAGAACTTTGGACAAGGAGACACACAGGAATAAAAAGGGGGGACTTAGAGATTTATCATCTTTTTTGTTTGTGAACATGATGAAAAGATTCTCTTGCTGGGGCCCTGGCCCAAAAGAAAGGTAAGATGGCTTCTTCTCCACTTCTCTGATCTATCAGGTTTTCACTTCATTTAACTCCCAAGTCTTTTTTGGTAAATAAAATGATGGAGAGTTAGTTAAAGCCTACATTTGGCAGCCATAGCCAAGTCAGTATCAGCGGCGCCAGTAACAGCACCAGGACATAATGTAAGCAGCAGGGTGTTGACTGCTAGACTGCAGAGCAAAGACAATAGTTAAAATACTAGGAGGTTCAGGTTTGGCTTCTAAGCTGACAGAAAATCATTTTGTTTTCTAATGTGGGGCACAACCACAGGAATGGAGAAGCCACACCAATGGGCACTGTTGCAGTCTGCTATTGCTCTTGCAAGGTTCTTCTCTAGCCACTGATGCTGCTTTAGAGGAATTCTCACAGGACCTCTAGATGGTGTATTTCCATTTGAGAATTGTGAAAGGGGCCCTGAGCTTGCCTCTAATGCTGCTGCAGACAAATTAAAAAGGCAGAAGATTTGGTAAAACATCTGAGAAACTATTAAAGAGAAAGTTACATAACATTAAAAAAAGGAAAGAACAAGCTTTGCCACATGAAGTCTAAAAAGCATACAGTGAAGGCAGTTAGAACTCTATAATGGAAGGCTACAGTGCTATAATGGAAGGCTTAAAAATGAAAAATTAAATGAAAGAATAATCAACTTAGTTTGGATTGACATAATACTAATTATAATTACTATCAACATGATAATTCATATTTTATCCTTAAAATTCATTTGATAACTGTGCCAGTTATGAAAATTTCATTATTATAGGACATACACTTTATAAAGACTTACTCTTGATAGTATACAAGAATTGGAAAAAACTTCAAATGAACATAAGAAAAATACTCAGACATATACAGAGAAATTTAGACAAGAATCTATCATGCCACTGTGGCCCAATGTTATTAGAAGGTCAACCTAAGTTTATCCAGTT
Source organism: Phyllotis vaccarum (assembly GCA_033318265.1). NCBI lineage: Eukaryota > Metazoa > Chordata > Mammalia > Rodentia > Cricetidae > Phyllotis > Phyllotis vaccarum. Next base: position 21,610,122 of record JARWLC010000004.1, on the reverse strand, counting down.
ACTAAACAAGGACAACCAATAGACAATAGGCACACCCAAGGTTATGCAGAAGTTAAATGGAATCCTACAGAAATATTAGATTTAAGGAGATTTAAGGAAACATTTTTTTCATATGGTAGGCATTATTCCTATTTGAAGAAGATGTTGAATTTATGGGCAACTCAGAACAGAATAAACCCCTAAGACTAAAAAGATTACAGCAATATTAGAACTTCATCCTCAGTTACAACAAAGAACACGGTGGAAAGAGGAAGCAAGGGCAATAGAATAACAAAATAGGGGTAGAGACACTGGTATTGCCCAAGACAAGTTCTTTAATGAAAGCCAATATGCTGAATTGCAAAGACAGAATTTCATGATCACACTTGGTCCTTTGTTGTTTAGCAGCTTTGAATGCTTGGAACAAGGTTGAAGAATCAGGAAAGAGGTCTGAGTCATTCAATAAGATTATACAAGGCCTTAAAGAAGCCCTCACTGATTTTTTTTTTGTAAAGATTGATCTCAGCTGTAAGTAAAATAGTACCAGAAGTCAGACAAATATTAATTAAATATTTGATTTTTTCAAAATGATAGTTCTGGATACAAAAGGGAAATTAGGCCTTTAAAGGCAAGATCAGCACCATCCGGTGATAGGGTTAAAAGTACAGCCGATATTGAATTGTACACTTCTGATGCTGCTTTGGTAGGAAAATAATTTTAAAAGTTTAAAGAAAAACCAAAATGTCACATGTTATAATTGTAGTAAACAAAGTAACTTGAAGGGGGATTGTTAACAAGCTATTCCAAGAAGCAGTGTTTTGTTTTTTTTTTAAAGAAATAATCCAAACAGAAGGCTCCAGTCCTTTGTAGTATGCAGAAGGTATGGCAAAGCCCAGAATTAAGCTAATAAATGAAGATCTGTTAAGGCACTTTTGTCATTGGGAAATACCTCAGGGGCCTTTCACAGGTCCAGTATCAAACTTGGTTCAATCATTCTCTGCCAGCATTAGAGAAACTCATCCACAGGGCAATTAAAAGACATAATGCCTATTATTTGAAAACCCACTGCTCTGGATGTAATTAAAGGCAGAGCAGCTTTAGTAGATATAGCAAAAGTTTTCTAAAAGACAAAAATATGAGAATTTTGACAAAATTCCATAAATGTTCAGAGAGAAAAACTAAAAATACAAATAAATTATATTTAAATTTTAGGCTAATTGAACACAATATTTTCACCAAAGTCTTGGCATCCAGATTAGCACCTTCAGGAGGTAAATATTCAAATTCCAGGGAATAAATCTTTTCTCATATAAAACAAAGTACAAGAGCCAAGACAGATAGGAAAATTAAAGGGACCTGTGGCTGAAATAGCAATGAATTAAGTGGCATGTGATCTTTTTTGCAGCAATAGGAAACCTAGATTAACAATATTTCTATCTCAGAGACAAATCATAAAATACATAATATTGCTGAAAAAACATTCAAATGAGTTATGAGGAACAGTCATAGACCATTTAGGTTGTACATTAGCTGTTGTCTTTCATAGGTACCAATGGCCTTACATTTAAACCGGTAAACAGACAAACCTGTGTTGTGGGATTCAGGTATCAGCTGATAAGGTCAAAAGACACTTATACAGGGCCCCTGAAGGGGGCAGGGAAAGCCCATTGAAAAGGGGCTTCTGGAACAGGAGACTCTCTCTTTCTGGTTCCTGGCTGTTGGAGAGAGGATCCGATTCCATCGTCTGTCCATCACTTGTCCACCGTTCCAGACTCCAGTCCCTGTTCAGGTGCTGCTGTAATCTGTTACCTGTACCCTAAGTGTTGATTTATATTTTAATAAATATCTATCTGGTACTGGTGCCTTCTAAGTAAACTCTGCCTACATCTGGTGCCCAACGTTTCCTACCCCCCCCCTGGGGTCGGTGGATCCACAGGCCGGGCTTAGAATGCACTCGGGTCAGGTTTTGAGTGCCAGTAGGTCGAATTTAGAGCACAGAGGGTCCAGCCCTGTGCCGGTTTGGTACTGAGCGGTGACCTCCAAGTGGCTTCCTCTGGTTGCTGAGGCTCCAGCCCAGGCTGGCTTGGTTCTGCCTGCTCCAGCAGTAACACCACCCAGCAGATTCTGCCCAGGCCCTCCCGTCCCACCCTGCCTGCAGCCTTCAACCTCCTGGGCCACACCACAGGTGGTGCAGAGCCCTCCAGCCAAGCCCGCAGCCCTCCAGCAGAACCAAGCCGCACCTCCACTGCCTGGTTGCACAGCAGATCAGTTCATCTAGCCCTAGTAACCCAGTTTACTCGCGCCCTTCCCCCAACCTGGCTGGCTGGTTTTGACCCAGGAACTGCAAATTGAAGCGTCGGCTCCGCCCCTAGCCCCGGTAACCAAGGACACCTTTCTCCCCCCACTGGTTGCTAATCGAGGCCTGGGTCACTTGTCTCTGCATCTGCCATACAGCAGGGCATTGAATGTTACTGTGACATCTGCCGACTGCACAGCATCATCACACCTGCATTGAGGTAATGGCTGACAACTATTCTTTTGAGGAATTCAGTATATATTTTTCCACGATGGTTGACAAGTTTTAAAATGAATATCTTGAAGTATTCAATACCCCAGTTTTACTATTCTTTTGTCTGTTTCTCTATGTTGTGTTCCAAAATAAAAGGGTGATGTCTGAGATCACAAATTTGAACCATCAATTACCATCCAGACTTGGTATTATAGAATTATCAAATGCTACGGTGTCAGATGAGGTGAAGCAGATGCAGAACTTAAATTGGCAGCTGTTGTCCAAGGTATATGAAGTAGAACTGTCAAACTCTGAGATGGCAAAAAAGATGGGTACTCTGGAAATTGGTTACAACAAGCTTTCAGATAATGATAACACAGTACAAGAAAAATATAAGCTCTACGTAAATGATGAAAACAAGAAACTTGTTGACCACATTAATGAAGGGAATGAGAAAATCATTAATTATGTTAATGATATAGATCTAAAAATTGCTAACTCAGTGAGGTCTTTGGAAGAACTACCTCATCAGGAAAGCTCTGAGACCAGTAGTATCCAAAATCCAGGAATGGGAACCTGTAGAATAAAAAATCCAAGAATGGCAACCTGTAGTATCAAAAATCCAGTAATGGGAACCTGTAGTATCCAAAATCCAGGAATGGGAACCCATAGTATCCAAAATACAAGAATGGAGGGACCATATTACAACACTAGAAAAAGGCCATGATGCATCTTATGCTCAGAACAGTTCAGGTCAACCCCAATGGGGTGTTATGGTACTGGAAATACTTTACATAAAGAGGTAAACATGACAGGGCTACTCCCTTCACCACCACTATTGTTCCCAGCTACTATTCAGACAAAGATAGCACCAGGGGTATCCTCAGAATATGTAGAGTATAGTTATGAGCCAGTACATGTGAAAGACATCAAATATTTTAAAGAGGCAATATCCATGTATAGTATTCACTCTACTTATGTAAAGCAGCTCCTAAATTCATGGTCTACAAAAAACCGAATCCTCCCCCTTGATTGGATGCAGCTAATGGCTGCTGTCTTGGACCAAAGTCAAAACTTACAGTGGAGAATATGGTTTAGAGAAGAAGCCAAGACCTTAGAACACCAAGGAAGAATTAGGGGGTTTTTTGCTTCTCAGGACCAAATCCTTGGTGAAGGAATGTTTGCTGACGTGAAGACTCAAACTACTTATGACGAACATACTTTATTTCTATGCCGTACTGCTGCACTTAATGCATGGGAAAAGATTTTGGACCCAGGTCAAAAAATTGAGCATTATGCTAAGGTCAAACAAGGCTTAAAAGAGCCTTATACCGTCTTTCTACAGAAGCTTACCATGGCTGTACATAGAGCAATATCAGATCCAGAAGCTAGAAAGCAAATAATACTTTCTCTGGCCTTTGATCATGCTAATCCAGAATGTAGAAGAATGCTTCTGACTTTAAAAATCAGAGCCGCACCTATAGAAGAATGGATTCAATATACAATCAATGCTGAATATTTCCATGGCAATGAAGGGAATTGGGTAGACCAAGCCATTGCTAAGGTAAGGGAAAGAAACCAAGGAATCACTTGTTCCAACTGTGGTAGACAAGGCCATATAAGACAGAATTGTACACAAAGTACTCTTGGAAATGATGCCCGATCTAGGTCTAATTCAAACAGAAGGTCATTGCCTTCTGGATTGTGCAGAAGGTGTGGCAAGGGACGGCATTGGACCAATGAATGTAGATCTACCAGAGGTAAAAAAGGCAACCCTCTGCCATTGGGAAATGCCTTTCGGGGCTTCCCCCGGGAAGCCCCCAAAAATCAGACTTCAAATTCGAGGGTGGTGAGATCATATCTGGTCATAGTAGAAGACTAGCATTCTCAGGACGAATAGAGCACCCAATACCTGATCTTGAAAACCATACAGTATCAGATGATAACATAAATTCAAAAGAAAATTCAGAAATTCCAAAAAGAATCACAAAACAAATATTTTGGCAGATTTCAATAAATCAACAAAGACCAAAATTGGGGATACAGATAGATAATATTTATATCCAGGGTTTAGTCAACACGGGGGCTGATGTTTCAATCATAAACCCACAATCATGGCATCCAAGATGGCCTTTACAGACAGTAGATATCCATTTTCTGGGTATTGGAACAATATCTCCGGTGAAACAGAATGTGAGATGGCTTGAATACATAGGACCAGAAGGTCAGAAAGGACGGTTGAAGCCATATATGGCTGATATAGCAGTGAATCTGTGGGGTCATGACCTCCTAATGCAATGGAATACCCAGATTAAAATCCCTCCTGGTTCTGATGTCAGCCGGAGGCTCAAATATGTTTCCAAAAATGATGCTTTAAGGTACTATGAAAAAATTCACCAGCAATTCACGTTGTACAAAAGAATTGCCCTATATCCACAGATCTTAAAAGGACACTCACAGCATTGCCTTTGAAATGGTTAACAGAAAAGCCTATTTGGGTTCAACAATGGCCTTTGACAAGAGAAAAACTTCAGGCTTTGGAACAGTTGGTACAGGAGCAGTTACAGGCTCAGCATATCGAAGAATCAACCAGTCCATGGAATTCTCCTGTTTTAGTTGAAAAAGAAAGAATCTGGAAAATGGAGGGTAGTGAGGGATTTAAGAGCAATTAATAAGGTGATTCAACCTATGGGCTCCTTACAATCTGGTATCCCCCTGCCTTCTCTGCTACGTAAAGATGGCCCATTGCAGTTATTGATTTGAAGGATTGTTTTTTTACCATACCTTTAAAAGAACAAGATAAAGAAAAAATTGCTTTCACAGTGCCTACACTTAATAATTCAGGGCCAACTAAGAGATACCAATGGAGAGTCCTTCCCCAAGGAATATTGAATAGTCCCACCTTATGCCAATATTTTGTACAACAACCACTAGAAATACTGTGCAAGTGCTTCCCACAATCTATCATTTACCATGATATGGATGATATTTTGTTGGCAGACCCAAACCCAAAGACATTAGAAACATTGTTTGAAGAACTACAGAAAATATTGCCTAATTGGGGACTACAAATTGCTCCAGAAAAGGTACAGAAGGGAGATTCTATCAATTATTTAGGATATAAGATAGGTTTACAAAAAATTAAACCACAAAAGGTAAAATTAAATAGAGATAAATTGAAGACTCTTAACGATTTTCAGAAGCTATTAGGAGATATTGCTCATATACGGCCCATGATTGGTATAAAAAACTATGAGCTAGTTAATTTGTTCAAGACTTTGGAAGGTGACAAGGGTTTAAATAGTCCAAGAGAACTATCTGATGAGGCCAAGAAAGAATTAGAGTTGGTGGAAAATAAACTTCAAGAAGCACATGTGGATCGTGTGGATCTAGACCTAGAATGCATACTTGTTATTTTACCCTCTAGACAATCTTGAACAGGAATCTTAATGCAAAGAGAAAGCATCATATTAGAATGGATATTTCTGCCACATAGACCAAGCAAAAAGATGAAGACATATAACGAAAAATTGCTGATCTGATTTTTAAAGGTAAATTGAGACTCCGCCAATTGACTGGAAAGGACCCTGTTGTGCCTTTGACTAATGAAGAAATTGAACGATTATGGGCAGGCAGTGAACCCTGACAAAAGGTTTGCAGTGACTTTTTAGAAGAAATTAATAATAAATATCCCCAAAACAAGAGAATTCAATTTATAAAGGAAACTAATTGGATCTTTCCTTGTGTGGTACAGGATAAACCCATTTCTGGAGCCCCTATATTTTATACGGATGCAAACAATTTAGGGAAGGCTGGCTACAAGTCTGAAAACTTAACTAAGGTGGCTCAGAGCCCTTATAACTCTGTTCAGAAGTCAGAACTATATGCGATTATTATAGTGTTGTTAGATTTCACAGAGCCTCTTAACTTAATTACTGACTCTCTATACACAGAAAGAGTTGTTTCACATATTGAAACTGCTGACTTTATTCCTGATGATACAGACTTAACCTTACTATTCATACAACTATAAGATATCATCAGAGGTAGGATACATCCTATGTACATAACACATATCAGGGCACACACAGGCCTCCCAGGCTTTCTAGCGCAGGGTAATGATGAAATAGATCGGTTGCTAATAGGAAGTGTGCTAAAGGCCACAGAACTTCATGAGAAACATCATGTTAACAGCAAAGGGCTAAAGAAGAGTTTTCCCATCACTTGGAATGAAGCAAAGGAAATAGTAAAAAAAAATGTAAGTAACACTTGCTCTTTCTATAACCAACCATCTTTACCTGCAGGAAGTAATCCTAAGGGTACACAGGGAAATGAGATCTGGCAAATGGATGTGTTTCACTTTCCAGAATTCAGAAAGATGAAATATGTACATCATACTATTGACACCTATTCTGGAATGCAATGGGCAACTGCCCTGAGTTCTGAAAATGCTGATGCTGTACTTACTCACCTTTTGGAAGCCATGGCCATAATGGGAATTCCCACTCAGATTAAGACTGAAAATACTCCAACTTACGTCTCCTGGAAAATGAAGATAATTTTTGGATACTATGATATAAAGCATATTACAGGGATACCACACAATCCTACAGGACAGGCAGTTGTGGAGAGATCTCACCGCACATTAACAGAGATGCTTTATAAACAAAAGAAAGAAATGAAAAAACTCAGAGAGAGGTTGCACAGTGCCTTATTGACTTTAAATTTTCTTAATGCTGATGAAAAGGGAACATCACCTGCTGAGAGACATTGGGTAGTAGAGAAATCTTCTGAGTTAAATCAACCCATCTACTTCAAAGATGTGTTGACTTCTGAGTGGAAGCCAGGATATGTGCTTCGATGGGGTAGGGGTTTTGCTCTTGTTTCAACAGGGACAGAAAAGATATGGGTACTGACAAAACTAATAAAAGTCCACTTCGAAAAGGAGTCCCTTCCTGAGAAAGAAAAGTAACTGTTCATCCTCGATATGACAAATGGATACATGGTAAGGAAAACACACTTAACAAGCCTGGGGCAGGGTCTCAATTTTGTCTTTACAGGAAAACAGATACAACTATTTTTAAGGCATTGACTAGACATTGAATAGTTACTCATCTGCAATCAAAGACAGACTGATGATGAAAGAATGTACAAGACTGACTATGAGACCAACTGATATGCATATGCACTACTGGGTAATTTCTCAATTTTTACTGCTTTACATCTTGCATCTACACCTCAAAAATAAAGTGGTCCTGATTTGACTATTAATAAGGCTGGATTTGGATTGGGAGCAAGTGGCTTTCTCCCTCTCTAAACCCAAGCATATTGGTAAAGAAATGTGAAAAATTCTGTCTCATATCAGAAAAGCCACCTGGTGTGAGACAGAAGACAGAATATTTAGGGACCAATATTATTGTGACTTCATCTTAAACCTTGTTCCTCTCTGTTTCTATACCTCTCAAACATTTCATCCTGTCTGCATACAGTCTCCTAAAGTCATAAAAGATATAAATATCTTTTGAATACCAACAATGCTTAAGTTTTCAAATGTAAATAACATTTCCTCCTATCAGCTATCTACAAAGAATATGAAACCGAGACGGTGCCCCCACCGCAACAACTCCTACTAGTGAAACAATAATAACTGAGAAAATATGAGAGAGAGAATAAGAGGCAGGTAGACAGACAGACAAAAAAAACTCAAGAACCTGGTGCGCACCAATCAATAATTGTTTTCAGGTAATAGACAATTCAAAAACAGCTGCAAGATAGCTCCTTATGATTATCCTTCAGATCACACTGATAATTAAGTTTCCAGATGGAGTTAACCACTATTCTAAGAATGGTTATAGATGTATGTGGTCAGTCCATTAAGAACTAACCATTGTTTTAGCTTTTACAGGATCCCAAAGAGATGCCATCGCCCTTAAGTCAGCAGGAAGCAACCTTATGAAAGACTATGCCCCCTTTCCCAATAAGTTTTATGGTCTGAAGGTTGTGGGTAACTATTATTCTAATAGAATAGTTATAAGTTAAAACTGGGTAAAGGACAAAACTATAATATAGCATTAAAGATCTTTTCTGAAGAAGAGGGGGGAATAGATAGGATAGATAAAGGTAGACTGTTCTACCTACCTATACTCCATTCTAGCTGAATGTATGGGCTAAGCTAAAGACAATTTGTACTGTCATAGATATTTGTATATTGATACAAATGTGAAATCATTTTATGTTTAATTGTGATAATTTGTACATTGGTACAAAGTTTAATCTGATATTGCTTTATATAACCAAAGCAACTTGTACTTCAATATAAATCTGAATCTGTAACTATTATGTAAAACTGAATCTGAAATTGCTATATTTTATATATGCTTCTACCTTTGTTTAAAATATTTGCACATCATTGTCATGTATACTATGCAATTACTACCTCCATTTAACTATACTAGATATAATGTATGATTGCACTGGTTATGATATATGCGCAAGATGTTTTATATACCTCTGTTTAGATGATATATATGTATTTACATGTCTAAAATTCTGTGGCCACTTTACCTGGTAATATACCCTTGGCTAATGTTTGATAGTTCTACTAAAGATCATTGTTCAGGGATTGTACACCCCTTATATAGGTATTCTAATTTTTAGTACAGGGTTTATTCCTTAAGACGATAAGAACTGCAGTCAACATTACTTAAGGTATCATATCCCAGTCATCTCAGATACAGGTTAGAATATCATAGATAGACAAAAATCTTCAACCATTTCATAGACCCAGAGAATATGGCATTTAACATTTGAAATTCGGCCACGAGAGACACGAAAACTCCTGGTGTCACTGCTCCCTTCACGAGATGGTGCTGAGCATCGAAGATACTCCACTGGAGTTTGTCCTTTTGGCAGAGAATGGCCGGTTGAGTAAGGAACTGTTGTTACCTTGATTGCTGACAGTATACACATGGTGTCAAGCTGGATGAACAAGTTGATGGATGGAGACTGATAAAACCTGCCTGGACAGGAGAAGACAGTCCCTCCAAAATTGCTCTACTTGTGAAAAGATCTGTCAGATACCATAGGTCTGTAGCCAATATAGATTCTCCAATGGTGCACAAATCCAGAGGTGACTGTCCAGGTAGCTGTGTTGCTGTCCTCTCCCAAATTTTGGAAGTCACTACTTCCATGTACTTCCGACTTTCAGGTGATTCACCTTCCTTCTCAGGTCTTGAAGAGGTTGAAGAATGGGTATTTAAGGTTATCACCCTATTATTCCTTAGATAAGAACACTCAGGTGTTAAATTTTCACTTTCCCAGATTAACCCTTTGAAATAATGTATACACCCTACTATCTGCCAATATTCTAGAACTATTTGATGTACCTTATATAGGTTAGGCTTTGATTAGAAATTGTACTTTGTCCTCTCCTATATACTACCTCATAGTAATTCCTACTGTACATAGTCTTAGTTTAGAACCTTCTTAGTTAGACAAAAGGGGGAGATGTTGTGGGATTCAGGTGTCAGCTGATGAGGTCAAAAGACACTTATACAGGGCACCGGGCCCCTGAAGAGGATGGGGAAAGCCCATTGAAAAGGGGCTTCTGGAACACAAGACGCTCTCTTCCTGGTTCCTGGCTGTTGGGGAGAGGATTGGATTCCATCGTCTGTCCATCACTCGTCCACCATTCCAGACTCCAGTCCCTGTTCAGGTGCTACTGTAATCTGTACCTGTACCATGAGTGTTGGTTTATATTTTAATAAATATATATCTGGTTTTGGTGCCTTCTAAGTAAACTCCGCCTACAAACCTGTGTGGGTGGAACAGTGGGATTGATATCAGAAAAAGGACAGCTGGTAGAGAAGAATCTAAATGTACAACATTGAAAAATTGTCCAGTCCATATATTTGTCACTAAAAGTAATCTGGAAAATAGAGAGTGGTAAAAGATCTGAGAGTTATAAGATGATACAGTCAATGGGCTCTTTACAGGCTGAAACTTCTTTGCTTTCTTTATTACCAAATGGATGGTTAATTATAGAAACTGATTAAAAGACTGATTTCTTACTATGTCTTTACAAGAACATGATAAAGAAAATTTGCCTTCCTGGTGCCCATTTATATTGATTCTGAACCTGATAGAATATCAGTGGAGAGCCTTGCCACAAAGAATGCTAATCAGCCGCACCTGTTTTAATATATTATACAACAGCTATGAGAAATAATTTGTAAATTACTTTATTAACCTATAATTTACTAGCCTATGGATGATATCTTACTGACTGATTCAGACCAGATAACTTATAAAAAAAAATTTGATGAAATAAAGAGAAATTTGCCTTGTTGAGTATTACAAACTTCTAAAAATATGCAAATAAGATATTCTATTAATTACTTAGGATACAAGGTAGGGTTACAGAAAATTTAGTCACAGATGGTACAATCAGAAGAGATCTAGAATGAACTCTTAATTATTTTCAAAATTTCTGGAAGATATTATCTGCCTGATGCCAACAATTGTATTAGCTATGCAAGAGCTATGTAATTTATATCAAATCATACACCATGAAAAGGATTTAAATTGCCCAGGAAAATTACCAGGTGAGGCTGAGAGAGAATTGGCTCTAATAGAAAAGTAATTATAGGATGGACATGTGGATCACTTGGATTCTGGTTATTTTATTTTTTATGGATTCTCCCACATGAATTATTATGCAGAGAGAAGATAATATCTTATAATGTATATTTTAGCATGCAAACAAAGTAAAATATAAATGACCTAAATAGAATAGACTTCTGGGTTGATTCTGAAAGAAAAAGTAAGAATTTACCAGTTATCAAGAATAGACCTAGTTGAAATTATGGTACCTTTACTAATGTTGAAATTACCTTGGTAAGATCAGAAAATAAACACTGGCAACAAGCATGCAGTAATTTTCTTGAGAAGTTAACAATAAATATTCCCAAAGCAAGAGATTCCAGTTTATGAAGAGAACTAACTGTATTCTCCCACATAACATAAAGGGAACATCAATTTCTGGAACACTTACATTCTATACTGATACAAAAAAGATCAAGAAAAACATGTTATAAATCAAGAAAATTAAGTAAAGTGATTCAAAGCCTTCATGATATAGCTTAAAAATTAGAATTATATGCTATTCTCATGGTATTATTATATTTTTGCAGAGCCTCTTACTATAGTTACTGACTGTCAATATACAGAGTTGTTTTACATATTTAAACTACTGAACTTGCTCCAGATGATTCAGAATTAATTGTTATTCATTGAATTACAAAAAATAGAAATAAAAGTTATTTATTGTATATAGCGCACATATGATCTCATATAGTAGTACCAGGCCCTCTGTCATAAGGTTTTCATGAAATTTATCAATTATTAATAAGAAATATGATAAAAACTTCAGATTTCATAAGAAACACAATGCTGATAGCACAGATTTAGGGAAATATTTTCACATCACTTGAAAAAAGCCAAGAGAATTATAATTAAATGGCCTACTTGTTTCCTCTCTATCCAAACTCCATTGCTTGCATAACAAAACCCAAATGTAGTCAAAGAAATGAAACTTGTCAAATAGATATGTTTCATTTCACAAAGTTTTAAAATTAAAATATTCACACCATATCATAAATACATATTCAAGATGGTAATAGACTGCTATAACTGCTATAAGTCCTGAAAACCCTGACTTTGTAATTACACATTCATTTTATGTTATGGCCATTATGGAAATGCCTGAACAAATGAATATTGACAATGCTACAGGACATGACTCTAATAAAATTTTTAAAAATTAAAGTTTTTTTGCATAGTACAACAGAAAGCATATTACAGGTATAACACACAATTCTACAGGATAAGAGTTTTAAAAGATCAAATTATATTTTCAATGAGAGGCTTCCCAAAATCAATCTACCCATTGAGGTCTGAAGCAAGTAGGAAAGCAGGTACTAATATCAGACTGTTCGGAGAGCTGTCCCTGCTTATAACCCGTTGCAAATCTCAAGAGAACAGGCCCTGAACCTCACTTGGGCATCACAAGAGTCAATTATGTTGACAGAAATGTGGGTGAGCCAGCCCTGAAGTTGTTAGCATAGGAGAACTGTCCCCATTATTCATCTATCATGTGAGAGCATAGATAGGAGTACCCTCCCCCTGCCCATCAATACCTGAGGCAAGTGGGAGAAAAGGCCCTGAGATACTAGAACAGAAGAGTTAGTCCTTCCCTTCATCTGCTGAAGTACTTGAAAGGATGTCCCCTGTGCCATGCCTGCCAATACAGCAGAGTAGGTCCTGAAAGCAGAACTGTCCCTACCCTTGCTCATTGCTACAAAAGGTGAATTCACCAGGGAAATGCAGAAGAGCTGACAAGAGAGAGCTAGCACACTGACCAAACCTGCAACACCCTAGAATCAAAACCAGGGCTGTTATAGGTTATCCTACTTCAATATCTACTTCAGCTTAAAGCAAATAATTGGACCAGTCATGCAGACCCAAAGATGAAAGATTTTTCACAACACAAGAAAACACAGGGCAACCAAGAATTCTAGTGAAGTCCCAGCATTGATATTGTAGCAGAAACCAGAGGCCTTGAACAAGGCCAATGATTCTTTGCAATGAACACATGATAAATAAAGGTATATAGATTAAGGCTTTACTGTGTGACTTACTATGTCACACTACAGCTTTTGTGATGAGACTTTTCCCTTTGTTTTTCTTTTTTCTCTTAAATTTTATTTGAAGGTGAGACACATGGACAGAAGGAAGATATTCAGGGAACTGAAATGAATGAGATTAAATGCATGATGTGAAAGACAAAGAATAAGTAAAAAGGAAGTTAAAAATAAATAAGTAAATTAAATTAATACATTGGCTTAATAAACAGAAAGGGGTATTAATGACCCACAGAGATAGATTTCATAATGCTTTGTTTTTAATTTTTTTAATGCTAATGTAAAACAAACAAGAGCTGAAGAAAGACATTGGACAGTATAAAACTTGCTTAATTAAAATAGCCTGTGTATTTTAAGCATGTGTTTATCTCACAATGAAAACCAAGATATTTGTTATCTTGGGTAAGAGGTCTTACTTTTGTTTCTACAGGAGGAAAAACGTTATATATATATCATCAAGATTGATAAAAAAAATAAATTCAAATGGAAGAAGTCTCCTGATTAAGGAGAGGCAATGGTTCATCAAACAGCACAGTCATTTCAATCCAAACTAACTCATAAGACTAAGAAATGCCTTTCAGTAGTTTGTCAGGTATGAAAAAAAGAAACTCTCCAAAGTTAGGGTTTGAGCAGGATTTTCTTTCTGTCTTTTCAGAGAAAAAAAGCATCCAACTGAAGGAATCCAAAGACTACTGAGCAAATGTCCATCTAAAGGGGAAGGAAGAATCAAAAGAAAATGTCCCAAGAAAAAAAGTAAATTCTCTTAATGCTTTATTTCATCTCCAACAGGGTAAAATTTATAAATCTTCCCAAATGTTTGGTTTTTGAAGCTCTACACAAACATAAAAAAAGAAAATGGCCTTTTGTCTCAATTTAATTAAAAATTGAGCTGGCATTATGATATGATACAAAAGTTGAAATACCACTCTAAGAAAAGGCACCAAGCTGCATGGCTAAACAAGATAAGAATCGTGTTTTTGTTTAAGAGTTAGCAAGTTATATGCCTGGGACATAGGCCAGTCAGCATAAAATTGATATAAACTTTTGTGTAATTATTTGGGCTAGGTGGCAGTGGGGCTGCAAGCGGGTATGAACCTTGGGGTTAGGCCAGAAAGTTCAGGCCAGAAACTTCTTACTACAACATTAGAATTAGAAAATGGCACTCTCCTTCTCTAATTCGAAGCATGCTGGCTAAAGAAAAAATTCAAAGTCTCTGTTTCATTTCAGAACATCCATCTGGTATGTGACAGAAAACTAAAAGTAAGAGACTATTCTGTTGCCATTAATCTCTTGATTCTTTTGTTTTATTTCAACTTTGTAAAACATTTCCTAAGGTATAAATATTAGATTCTAATCTATAAGACATAAACTTTCTCTCATGAGTGGTCACATAGTGTACTCACTAATTTTAGAAATAAGCATCATCAGGCTTCCTGATTGTGTTTTGGGATTTGAGTCTAAAGTCAATAACTCAGAACTAAGTTTGGACATGCATAATAGACTGTGGTCTATTAACCTTTAATACAGATCTGCTGTATATGACATTTAAAATGTTTAAGTTTTCTGAAATGAGTAGTGATCAATTCTAAAAGCAATTGCTGAAGTTTCAAAAAAAAATGACGGGATGCTGCAATGACAAATTAACCTGGACTGTGACAACACCATTAATATGATAAATGCCAACCAAACATCAGCTTTAGACTACAAACTGTTCAGAACAACTTCAAAATAGTTAGTTGAAATGTTCTAGACTCACATAGTACTATGGCCAGGACTTCAGTTAAGTTATGCATTTTCCCATCACACAGAAAGTGTATAACAAATGATACAACTAATGCTACCAGAACTTTATAGTTATCTCAATTTCCTCAAGGTCCCCTAAATAAGCCATCAACCCAGACATCAAGAAGTAATTTTAAGAAAGGACACCTACATTCCAGAGAGACAAGGTGGATAGATTTTGGTTGTTCAGTGTATTATAGATGTTTGTCATTGTTTAGTGTGGTCAGTTTCAACTTGTTATTATTCATGGTTGGGGAAAAAACTAAAGAAAGGAGGTTAAATTAAAGGATTTCTTGTTTTTTTCTTTCCTCTATACTTCCTTTTTATTTAATAAAAAAAGATAAAAGAGTAGATTATTAAATCTTCTAACAAGCAACTACTAGTCTCAAATATCTATATTCATATGGAATTTTATATATTGATACAGAAGTATTCTGCTTATGCAGCTACTTTATAAATGTAATATTCCAGTCCTTCAAAATTATTATTATAAAGCATATACGATCATTAAGAAAAGGAAGTTAATGATTAGTCCTTTATAACAATCAAACTTATAGTCATGTTAGTTATGTTTTCAAAGTCAAGCAAAGATATATATTAGATATATAGGTAGTATTATAATACTTAATAGATATAAAGAATATGACATTTAAGATTTGTAAATAACACAAGACTTTTTATGATAATGAGATATACCTGCTCCTGACAGCATCTATCTTCTTCAGAGAAGATAATTGGCATTGAACAATCTCCATATAGAATTTTCTTTGAATGTGGCAAAGCTAATCATTGCACAAGAAATGCCATTGCCTCAACTTTTGACAATAAGCTGTTCAAATTGGACAAGCAGGACACAAAGGAAGATGACTTCTCAACTTTGCCAACATAAGGCAAGAAAGTCCTACAAAATTCCTACTTCAATAAAAAGTCTCAGATATTCTAGGCCTGTAGCCTACAGGTGGATATCTCAGAATTACAAAGAAACCTTGGATGACTATCCAGGCAGCCAGCTTTTTTGTGTCATTTCTATAATTTGAGCAGTTGCTTGCCTTGCACTTCCTATTTACTTGAGTAATGGTTTATCCTTGTTGGTTCATTGATAAGGTTGAAGACTAGACAGTTATGGAATTTTCTTTGTTACCAAACTCAAAAAAGAAACTTACAAAAGAGATGATGTGGGAGATTATGTTGTTCCACTGTAAATAATTGTCCCACCCACTGGTTTAATAAAAAGTGCTGATTGGCCAAAGGCAGACAGGAAGTGTGGGCAGGGCTATCAGACAAGAGACTCTAGGAACAGGAAGGAACAGAGCAGAATGCCAGAGAGAAGCTGAAGGAAGCAGAGGACAACCATGCTGCTGTAAGAAAAGGTACCAACCCCCATGGCTGAACAGGTTAAGAGTCATGGATTAGAATAAGGGTAAAGAGTTAGCAAGTTATATGCCTGGGCCTTAGACAATCAGCCTAAAAGTATAGTAAGCATCTGTGTGTCTCTGTGGGTCTGTGGGTCTGTGGGTCTGCAGGCCAAAACCTTGAGGCTAGGCCCGAAAGTCCAGGCCAGGAACCCCCTACTACAAATGGCACCCAATGTGGGGCATATATATGATATATACCTACATAAAGCCATGGAAAGCTTTAAAAAAATGGTCTAGAGCCCAAAGCAGCTTCTAAGTTGTGTCTCTCACATGAGCCATGGTACAGAGATGCCCTCATGAGGCACATGGGCTTGAGCTACAATGGCGGGCTTTTGGAGTGCAGCTTAAGGTATAAAATGGCTTTTCCTGAAGTCTCACAGAACCCTCAATTTAAGCAAAAAGTTATAAATGATGTATTTAAGGTTTCTGTTGGTAAGAACAAAAAGAGAATATAGTCAAAGATGGCTCCTCAGTGGTGATATTTTCTTGGATCAGCTCTGTTTGCCAGAGATAAGCAGAGGCTTGGCTTTTTGAAGAGAAGCTTCCTGATTCAGCCTTAGAGGCAAAACACTTGTGGGTCTTTTAAGAGGCCCTGCTGCCTAATACTTACATGGAGTTAATGAGCAGCAGATGACAAAGCTTTACTTGGTAATTATATGGACCCTAAAATTCCCAGAGTACCTGGGTTAAAAAGATAAATTCTATGAAATTAGACTAGAAGCTGGGTAGAGCCATCCACCCATCCTATCAACCTTGAACCTTGGCAGATTAAAGGTGTGTTCAGAAACAGAAAGAAATAGAAGAATCTGGGTGGAGTTAATCATCCTAGCCAAGCAAAGGGATAGTCAGAGACAGTGGCAGATTAAAGGTATGGTCAGAGGCAGAAAAAGTTAAGAAATAAATATACAGTAAAGACAGGTTTAAAAAAAAAGTCTAAGTGGTTTAGAGTATGATGAAAATATATATACATAGGCTTAGAGAGAGAGAGAAAAACAGAAAAGATAGAGAAAGCCCTTAAAAAGAAATAGAGTAAAATAGATAGATAGATAGATAGATAGATAGACAGATAGATAGATAGATAAATAAATAAAAATTAAGCCACATAAAGATGGAAAAACAAAAAAATGACTGGATACTGTATATTATTGTCTTATCTTTAAGCTTCTTGACTGAAATAGTAAAGGCAGCTAAAAGACAGTTGATTATAAATGCTGTTGGTCTCATTCAACCTATATATTTTGTAAATGAGTTGACTTTAATACTGAAATTCAAAGATATGCTACTTTGGAGAAGAGGTTTTCTTTTTATTTCCACAGAAAATGAAAGACTGTGGATTTATTCCTGAATAAAGAACATAAAGTTTGATAGAGGAAGACCCCCTGAAAAATCTCCAATGGAAATGGATGGACCAGTTAGTTCAGCATTTCAGAGTACTTCTGTTGAAGTTTCCCAAGCTCTGTATCCAGAACAACTTCAAGGAGACTGGCTGAGATGACCCAGCCTTAAAGACTATTCCACTAAAGACTTGTCCATAATCCTATATTTTTCTTTGGATTCCTATGGGATTGCCAGCATTCCCATTCAGCAGGAAGTAGCCTAGAGAATGACACCCACATTCCCAAGACATGGACTATGGATGTTCGTGTTTATTTACAGTGTTGTTTATACGTTGTTATAGATAAGGGGGAAAAGAATATTAGATTTGGAGTTCTTTTTGTTTTGAAAAGAGAAAAGGGGATATGTGGGAGACTATGTTGTTCCACTGTAAATAATTGTTCCACCCACTGGTTTAATAAAAAGCAATGATTGGCCAAAGGCAGACAGGAAGTGTGGGCAGGGCTACCAGACAGGAGACTCTAGGAACAGGAAGGAACAGAGCAGAATGCCAGAGAGAAGCTGAAGGAAGCAGAGGACAACCATGCTGCTGTAAGAAAAGGTACCAAGCCCCATGGCTAAACAGGTTAAGAGTGATGGGTTAGAATAAGGGTAAAGAGTTAGCAAGTAATATGCCTGGGCTTTAGGCCAATCAGCCTAAAAGTATAGTAAGCATCTGTGTGTCTATGTGGGTCTGTGAGTCTGTGGGTCTGTGGGTCTGTGGGCCAAAACCTTGAGGCTAGGCCTGAAAGTCTGGGCCAGAAACCTTATACTACAAGATGAAAAGTTTATAATGTTAAGCCATATAAAAGCTTAAGTTGTTTATCTAAGAAAATATTTTGAAGTCTAAAATGATATTTTTAGGAAGGCAATACAAGTTTTGTTAGAGAGTGGTTTAGATCCCCTAAAATAGGATAGATAGTGTACTTTCTCCCAACTTGCCAAATACTAATGGACTACACATTGTGAATGCAATTTTACTTGATAATTGTTCTTATTGTATGTAGATTTACTGTGTTAGATATAAAACCTTCCTTTTGATACAGACCAAAAATGAGGAAAGATTGCAAGATATTTGATTACACTGTGAAATTCCAAGTCTGTGTTAATAAAATTAAGCTAGAATAATGGGTCAAATTCAGTGACTATGTGACAAGTATTGGCCATATCAAGGACGGAAAAGTCAGAAAGAAGTACATAAAGAGACAAACAGGAAGGAGTAGAAAGGGACTTGGAGATCCACTGTCTTTTTGATTTGAGACAGTGGAGAGATGCTACTCTTGCTGTTATTGGTTAAACTAGATGGTCAACTAATTACTATTTTAATTATCTGATCGAGCACATGTTCTCCCAAACATCTGACTCTTGGGTCTTTATTGGTATATAGAATGATAGAGACTTAGTGAAAACCCTACCTTTGATGGTCATGGCAAACCTTGTACTGTGATCTGAGCAGCAAGGATGTAAGGTTCAAATAGTAGTTAAAATATCAGTAGACTTATAGGGGCACTAAGCTAATAGAAAATAACACTATTCCATTTTTCTGTGAGGCTAGCTATTTCAGAATGATAGAGAGCAAGAAAAGACTAGTGGATTCCATGATAGTGGGCCTCTGTTACTCTGTTCTGACTGTGAAGTGAGTTCCCTGGTCAGAACCAATGCTGTGTGGAATACCATTTTGGTGGAAAAGACATTCTATAAGTCCACAGATGATGGTTTTGACAGAAGCATTACATGAAGAAAAGGCTGATTCATAAAGAGAATAAGTATCTACTCCAGTAAGGATAAAGACCTTTCTTGCCCATGGAGTAAATGTCATGTAGTTAACCTGCCACCAGGGTTATGAGCTGTCTTTCAAAGGGAAAACACTTGTTTACAGATGATGGCAGAGCCTTGCTCCAAAATTCTGAAGGTCTTTTCTGTGACCCACCCACAGGGACCATCCAATGACTCCAAACATCATCCCTATCTATCACTGTCACCTGAAGTTTCTTCTAGCTCTTATTGTGCAAGTAGAAGAGCAGCATACATAGCAGCTTGGACCTATTTAAAAGCCATCCTTTATTTTAGGTCACATACAAAGCTAGCAACTTTTTTAAAGTCACTTAGTATATGAGGCTAAGTGAGGAATGTGCCATCTCTAGAATCCAAATAGGTCCGCTAAATGTTATGTTTCCTTCTTGGTGGGAGGAAGGGATAGGTAAAATAACTTATTCTTTACCTTTAAAGGAGTAGCTCTACATGTCCCACATCAATGGAGTTCTAAGAATTTCTCCAAGATAAAAGTTCCCTGAGTTTCATTTGATTTATTTCCCATCCTCTGTTTTGCATATATGTTACTAATGAGTTTAAAGTGGTTGCCACATTATTCTCACTTGGTCCAATTCAGCATAATTTTGTTCATATAGTACATAAGTATGATATTTTGTGGAAGAAGGTGACAAATAAGATCCCTTCTATGTTATAGCACAGGGCAAAAAATTTACTATATCCCTAAGGCAAAACTTTAAAGGAAAGCAAATTGCTTTCAGTGGTCCCTATGGAAAGATATTTAGAAATGTATTTGCTAAATTAATGACTGCATATTATGTACCTAGAGGTGTGTTAATTTGCCAAAATAAGGGAACTATGTCTGAGATAGCAGCAGCAATCAGAATTACTACCTGACTGAGTTTTTGGTAATCAACTGTCACTCTCTACAATCTGTCCTCTGCACTGGCCAGATTTAAAGGAAGATGTGGGAACTACCACCCCCGTGTCTTTCAAGTCCATGAGGGTGACACTAATTTCTGCCATTCCTCTAGAGATGTGATATTGATATTTATTCACTATTTTTTGCAGCAGCAACTAAGACTTCTATTTATCCTTTCCAACCATAATATCCCTTACTCCATAGACCTGGGAATGAAATTGAGAATTCTGCCAACTTTTAAGTATATTTATCTCAATTATAAATTCTAGAACTGGGTAAATAACAAGATGAGATAAGGGACTTAAAAGACACACTATAAATTGGGCATCAGCAAAAACTCCATTAATCAGCTGGCCTCTATAAGCCCCTACTTTAATTGGAGGACCACAATGTTTCTGGGCATCTCTTAAAATCAATGTCAATTCAGAACTAGTATTCAACAGACCCTAAAAAGTCTGATTGTTTCCTTTCCCCCAGTGTACAGTTTCCCTTGTGAAATGCTGGAGTCCCTCTGAGGAAGAACTGAGATAAGGATAACTGTAAAACTTTTAGATGCTTTATTAGAGTCCTTCCTTGTGGAAACCTGTTCATTGCTTCATTCAAGAGGTTAAGGGTCTGTAGACTGGCTCAAGTCTAGAAATTGATTCACAGTCTGAGATTGCCTTTTGCCATGATCCAATGTAGCCTTTCACTGATTTGAGACTATTTTTGTATTTACATATCAAACAGGAAAGCAGTTTTCTTTTTATCTGTTTCATGCCTCGAAAAACCATGGTTAATTAACCAGCACCAAAAGTCAATACAAATCATATCACTGTAAAATTTGCCTTACTTGTGCTGACCATATGGATTAGGCCATTATGAACATTGTTTCATCTATGCTACTCATTATGATAACTACAATTATATGGCCTCTTGTTATTCAATGTTGACATCTGGGCCCTACTACATTGGAGACATATTAAATCCATTGCATTTAATTTATTTAACTGAGTAGCAGCATCTCTGACACTAAGGTCTGACACAAATAAAGAGTGACAACAAAACTTTTCAAATGTGCTGGTGCCCCTCTCACCATTTTTTATCTTATAGGATTTGTAAATGGCATACCTTCTGGGCCTTCTCATTGTGAAGACTAGGTTTTACGCAAAGTATCTATTCTAGCATTGTAATTTCTTTAACCTTAAAATTCTTTTATCATCATTAAACAAATTGATACTATTTTTTCCAATATCTTTTCAGTGATAAACACTTAGTCAACCATTCAAACAATTTTATTTAAAAAAAATTTACTGTATGATCTTCCTTATTGAACCTAAAATCGCCACTCAGAAGGCTCATGTTAGTAAACTCAGACTGATTGAGTTGTATGATCCTTACACTATTATTGCACACCTAAAACCTATTCCCATATATATTCCCTAGATTTCTGCTTGAAAGAATTAGCAAAATCACTAAGCAACTTAGTAGTTTACTGTATTTCCCCCAATGGACTACATTTTCTATCTCCCTTCTAGTTATAGGTCAAGGTGCAACTACTGGTGGGCTTGAGGGACATTGGTATTGTCTTGTCTGGCATTTCTTTCATAAAAAGTCGATTTTGGTTTAGAAAATACTGAAGGATTAATTTCCTTTATGAAAAGTAAAAAGGGCATTATTTCAAATGGTGGGGCTCAGGGTGCTACTTTCTCATGAGAGACAAACTTTGAGAATTTAGATGTTCAAGTTCTCAGCTTCAATAGGGCACTCCCACACATCCTCATCCCAAGTAGTAGGATCCTATTCTTTACCAATCAATATTATTTCTTTAAACTCTGTTGTGTTCTGAGGCTGACTTAAATTTTTGATGTAATTTAGCCATCAGTAATGAGGGCTTTGGTTTGATTTTCCACAACTCAATTTTTGTGACTGTTGGAGAGCATATTTTCTTCTAAGGCACACTTAGAAATCTTTAGACTGTTACTCATATCTATAGCTGGTCAATTTATCACTAAATTTAGTGTTCTGATTCACTGTATTTTATCATGCAACCCATTCCTATCTTTTATCAACTTATCCAGAGATATGAAAACCAACCAAACAACAACATTGTTTTACTTATATCAATGGTTGCATATTCAAGGTCACTAAATTCTTTGCCACTCACTATAGATGAATCAAGATAATCAAAGGCATTTATCTCTTTAAGTTTTAAATATAGTTTATGCCATGGGCCTTCTAGCTCCCAGAAGAGAGTAACTGGAGAGACATCAATATCTAAAGGTGATGAGGAATTTAAAGGTGCTAGTGAACTACAAAGATATTTAAGAGTTTAATCCTTATACTTCTGTTTCCCTAGAACCACTATGGTAATAAAAATCTGTATTAGTCAGGGTTCTCTAGTGTCACAGAACTTATAAAATGAATATATATATATATATATATATTCATACATATGTGTGTGTGTGTTTGTATTCTGTAAGTATCCACTCTGAAAAATAAAGCCCAACAATTCAGTAGTTTCTCAATACCCTGAGGTTGCGTGTCTCAGCTCCTCTCTATATGCTGGAGTGTGGGGATTTAGTAAAGTTTCAGAAGTTTTGGAGATATCAGAGGGAATCTACCCACAGTCTATGTGGGGGGTTAGTAAAAGCTCCAGAAGTCCCAGAGCTCTAACCACAGTCAGTCTAGGAAAATCAGAGTGGTGATCCAAACCTTTAATCCCAGCACAGGGAGTATCCTGGGAGTAGTGACCTACACCCTTAATCCTAACTGAGTCAAGGTCACTTCAGATTATAGAAGGAATTCCAGGCTCCCAAGCAGGTGTGGTGGGGCCATGCCTTAATTACTGAAAGAATATACTTTAGAGCGGATTCAAACACAGAGAAAGCCATTCCAAGGGAATGGAGGCTGAGGAAGCTAGAAGACAGCTGGGTAAGATCTGACTATGGTGTTTATTCCCTCTAGTATCTCCAACTTCTTCAGAGATCTATCCCTGAGTCTCATTATTTCGTGTGACAATTTCGTGCGTCCAACTTTGGGGCATGAATTTCTCTCCTCCCTACCCAAAAAACCACACTTGCCAGCCAGAACAACACGTGGCTGGAGGAGTAATTACTAGTGGCTAGGCTTTCCATTCCAGGTTAGCCTCCAGTTTTAGGCAGACCGGCCACAAGTGTTTCTGTTTCACCCTCATCTGGGTAAGTCTTTAAGACAGTGGCCTCTTTCTCCTGGTGGGTTGTTTCTTTTTCCTCTTTGGACCCCTCCTCGGGTTGCTATCACACTAGGTAGCTGCCCCACTTCACAATCATTAACAGACAATAACAGTAAGTAACTCAATTTTTTTAAAAAAGAGGGAATTTGTTTAAAGCAATGGAGGGTGATTGGTCATACTGTAACCTCTCGTTAAATGATTTGATATTAAAACCAGTGAAGGAAAACATAGATAAGATAGATGGAGATATCATAATGTTTATCATATTATTTACTATGAATATTTATTGTTTGATATCACAGAAAAAGTTGACTAATGTAAATACAAAGAAAAAGGTCTTTAAAAAGCCTGTTGAGAGAGAACACAAAGATGCTCAAATTCAAACAGAGGAATATGAAGAACCAAATTCAGCAAGGTATCTAAAATTAGAAAAAAACAGGCAGCATTATTATACCCAGTAACCTTTAAAAGAGATGAAAGAGAAACTATCTGGGCTCCAGTAAAAATATTAGAATTAAGGAGAGTAAAGGAAGCAATTGTATCATATGGGATGCATTCACCATTTGTTAAGCAAATGCTGAACTCCTGGTCATGCTGGAACCAGGTCACCACTAAAGATTGGCTGGATGTTGTTACAGCCGTTCTTGAGGCAGGGACACTAATGCAATTCAAGTATGGTGGAGGGAGGAGGCTAAAACAATAGAACAAAGAAACAGGGCCAGAGGCATAGAAGTCTCTCAAGGCAAACTCCTTGGGGAAGGAGATTATGCTGATATTGACAGGCAGTCATTATACAGTGACCATATTCTTGATTTATGTCACATGACAGCTTTAAATGCTTGGGACCATATTGAAGAAATAGGAAAAAAAAAGTGAAACATTTACAAAAATAATTCAAAGTCCCAAAGAAACTTTTACAGATTTTTTGCACAGATTAACCACAGCAGTAAACAGAATGGTACTGGACTCAGAAGCCTTGCGAATAATCATTGAATCACTGGATTTTGAGAATGCCAATGCACAATGTAGAAAAATACTTAGACCTTTAAAAGCAAGGTCAGCACCTTTGGAGGATTGGGTTCGTGAGACAATTAATATATGGAGTCTTATGACAGTGATGATGACTGGGTAGGAGAGCTTATTTCAAGATGTATGAGAAAAAAATCAAAATGTCAAATGATATAATTGTGGAAGGGAAGGTCACATAAAAAGAGATTGTAAACAAGGTGTTCCCAGAAACAATGCTTTTGGTAGGAATAATCCCAAGAGAACACCCCTCCCTTCTGGAATATGCAGAAGGTGTGGAAAAGGAAGACATTGGACTAATGAATGCAGGTCAACAAGAGACAGACAAAGGAACTTTCTGCCCTTGAGAAATGCTCCTAGGGGGCTTTCAAAAACCCCTAGGTCAGGTAACTTTCTGCCCTCAGGAAACACCCCAAGGGGGCTTTCAAAAGCCCCCATATCAAGTCCAATTCAGTTTTACCCTGCCATTGTGGAGGAAACACCTTCCCAGAACAATTAAAAAGGTTAAAACCTATTTTAAAAAGACACACTAACTGGAAGAATAGAAAATTTACAGGAAAAGAAAAAAATTCAGGAAAATATATAAAGCAAATATTTTGGCAAACTTCTATCAATGAGCAAAGGCCAAAATTAAAAGTATAGATAAATGATGTTATTATTGAAGGCTTATTGGACACGGGTGCAGATGTATCCATAATTTCACCTGAGTTATGGCACGCAAGTTGGCACCTTCAGGAAGTAAATGTTCAGTTTTTGGGTATTGGGTTAATATCCCAGGTAAAACAGAGTGGAAGATGGCTTGAATGTATAGGACCAGAAGGACAGAGAGGAATATTAAAGCCATATGTGGCTGATATTGCTATAAATTTATGGGGAAGAGATTTACTGCAACAGTGGAACATGCAGATTAATATTCTTCCAAATACAGAAATAAGCCATGATCTAGTACATGGTTCAAGAAGAAATATCAGAAGCTATTATGAGAAACAGTCACAGACCATTCAGGTTCTAGAGAAACAAGGCAAAACAGCCACTGATCTTTCAAAAATACCCACAGCACTACCTCTAAAATGGCTAACAGAGAAGCCTATATGGGTTCATCAATGGCCTCTAACAAAAGAGAAATTTCAGGCCTTAGAGCAGCTGGTACAAGAACACTTAGATGCTCAGCATATAGAAGAATCAACCAGCCCTTGGAATTCTCCTGTATTTGTTATTAAGAAGAAATCTGGAAAGTGGAGAATGGTAAAGACCTAAGAGCAATAAACAAGGTGATCCAGCCAATGGGCTCTCTACAATATGGGATTCCTTTGCCTTCTCTATTACCTAAAGAATGGCCTATTATACTTATTGATTTAAAAGACTGTTTTTTACAATACATTTACAAGAACAAGACAAAAAAGTTTGCCTTTATAGTGCCCACTTATAATAATTCTCAGCCTGTGAAGAGATTCCAGTAGTCTTACTCTGTGCCAGTATTTTGTTCAAAAGCCAATAGAACAAATACACAAGAAATTCCTACAATCTATCATTTGTCATTATATGGATGACATCTTGTTGGCCGATTCAAATATTGATACATTGGAAAAACTTTTTGAAGAAGTGAAAAGAATTTTGCCTGCTTGGGGATTACAGATTGCCCCAGAAAAAAATACAAAGAGGAGATTCCATTAATTATTTAGGATATAAACTAGGTCAACAAAAAATTAGACCCCAAAAGGTACAGATCAGGAGAGATAGATTAAAGACACTTAATGATTTTCAAAGACTACTGGAAGACATTGCCAACTTATGACCAACTATTGGAATTAAAAATGATGACAAGGACTTACATAGTCTGAGAGAGTTGTCACCTAAAACTGTGACACTGGAATCCTGAAGAAGTTGGCTCTGATGCCAGTGAGAGAATGAATGTGCTAACATGAAAGGTCAGGCAGATAAATAATGAAGGAAATATTTTTTCTTTCAATGCTCTTATATAGTCTTCCAGCAGAAGGTGTGACACAGATGAGATGTGTGCTATCTCAATTCAATATCTAAATTAAAGGAATTTGCCATCCTGCCTCAAGATCTGGATTATAAGTGTGACGTTAATTCTGGCATTCCAGACATAGTCAAGTTGACAACCAAGAAATAACTATCACACCTAATAAGTAAATGTAGTATTTTGTTGCACAAATAGAGGAAACTTGGAGCCAGATCTCTGGGAAAGGCTGAGATATTGGAGAGTAAACACCACAGTCAGATCTCATCTAGCTGTCTTCCAGCTTCCTCAGCATCACTTCTGGCTTCTTCAGCTTCCTCTGTCTTTCTATGCCTGCCTTAAATACCTTCTTCACACAGTTGTTTCATAAGTTAAATTAAAGGTGTGGCACCACCACTTCCTTCCTGGGAGCCTGGAATTCCTTTTGTAAACTAAAATAACCTCAAACTCAGATTTTATGGGATTAAGGGCCTAGGTTACCACTCCCGTATATTCCCTGTGCTGGGATTAAAAGTGTGAGTTACCACTGTCTGATCCTCCTATGACTATGAGTAGATCATTCTGATATCTCAGACTGGTTTTATTAAATCTGAAACATATACCCACAGTATTTGATGTATTTTCCTGGGAAATTTTACATTCCGTGGAGAATTCTAAACTATTTGATTCCTCATAAATATAGTTTCATTGATGTTAAAGTTATGATGTCATATTTATAGATTAGGGAGTTTTATGACTTTCTATAAAGATTTTGTTGAACAATATTTCTTTTCAAATATATAAAATATTTCTCCTTAATTTATAATTTTATTTTATTGATTTATTTTTGAAAAGAAACAGGGGTTGAGCAATTATGAACAAATCTTCCATCTGTATCAGTATACCCCAAAATGATAATAGTGGCATAACTATGAAACATAATTCATCTTTAGAGTAAAACAAGAAGACAAACTAAAGCAACTAAGGTATCTTTATAATATAACTAGAACACATAATAATGAGGAGTGATGAAAATAGGCCAAGATGATAGTATAGCTTATACTTAAAGAACTGCTATTAAATAGGAGAAACAAACTGTGCCTCTCCAATCTCCATAAAGGACCCTGTTTGTATCTAAAGTATTTAAATAAAAAACCAAGTTGGGAACCAGAGCCTGAACTACTCCCTGTTTGTTCCCTTTATTTCCTCATATCTGAGGTATTGTTTTCAATATAGAGTTGCTCTCTATAATAAATGGGAATGTATCCAGAAGTCTCTGACACATCCAGCCTGACATAACTCCAAGGTTTGAATCCACAGCCCCTCAGCCACTTAGCCCCAAATAATCACACAAAGGTTTATGTTAATTACAAACTGTTTGGCCTATGGCTCAGGCTTATTGCATACTAGCTATTACAATTAAACCCATTTTTTATTATTATTATTAATTTGTGTATTACCACATGGATTACCTGTACTTTTACAACTTACTTTCTTTGTGTATTTTCTATTTTTGTGATATCCCACATCACAGGAAATCTCTTTGAGCGGCTGAACATGAAACAATAATCTGAGGAATTAAAAGGGAGAATTTGAATGGTGAATTCCTGAATAGAGAATCTCAGAACTTCTTTCTCCATTGTTTCATGAACATAAGCAACTGGATCTGCCATCCAGATTGTGATGCATGGTAAAAATCTTTTTTTTTTTCACATTACCAATTCTTTTGAAACAGAATTTGTACTTTCCATCAGAACAAAATTAATTTGTGAATGCAAGCCAAACATTTGTGTAATATCAAAACACGGGAAAGGCACAAAATCCTTAAGGGGATTCCCAATTCACATGCTTAATATTAAGATTGACACTACATCACTATTCTCAAAATCAGCTAGATATATCCTATGTGTTGATAGAAATGGAAGCTTAGGTCTCCATGTCTTCTCTAAAATTTATACTCTGTTTTGCTTTCTTTATGAAATGCTAGAGGATTTTCTCCATCCTAATGTTTACAGTAATATCTCAGGAACCCATAAACTTTAGATATCTGCACAGACCATGCAAGAAGTTGACAATTACAGAGAATACCTGAGTTAGAAAGCTCCAGATTCCATATTTATCCTATGGATGTTGCAGCCATAGAGAATGAGGGGCAAAGAAGAAATAATATGTGGTCTAATGCCTTCATCAATTAAGCATTTATTCTAGGTCCTGAAGCATCCACTTGAATACTTGGAAATAATTCTAACTCACAAGGTGGAAAATGACAAGCCACAGTAAAAATAGCATGCATTGATTAAAAAAATATGTATTAACAATAAAATTTAACTCTAATATTTGATATGAATAATACTTCTTTCCACAATGAATATTTGTATTACCAAGTATGGTAATATAAGAACTGTTATTAGAGAAGTGAAAAATGCACATGTATGTATGTGTACTTCTGTGTTCTTTTTCTCTTTGTAGATACGCACTTATAAGTAGGATGTAGTTATAATGATACTTTCTTCTTCCATACCAATAACTTAATAAATACTATGTATGCTTGAGTATAAAAGAAGCAGTTTTTGTTTAAAAATACAAATAAATTTTCAAGTGTTTGTTGGTCAATCTGGCCACTGCTGATTTATAGTAAGACAGCTGGAATAAATAATACAGTGACACCTCCATACACACACACACACTCATACACACAATATTAAAATCAATACTACCTTTTAAAACAATTAAATGACTTGTTTCTAATATCATTCATTAATGTTTATAATGTCTAATTAATTGTACTTTGTTTTATATTTATTAGTATTTAATTACATCTTATATTATTTATTATCATGGTTGTAAACATCTGTATATTTAAAGGGATCCTATTATCCATGTAAATAAAATAGTGGAATAAATCTATATCAGAATAATCACACACACATATATGTTTATTTCAGGACAAAAAAGTATATTCATAATGCTGCTGAAACAGCCACTTTTCTCCTATTCCAATATTTGTCACTACTTATAACAAGTTTAAGTTCATGAAGAGATTAACTTCATAACTGGCAGACACCCCAACACATTCACACAGGACAGGAGCCACATGCCCTACACAAATGCCATGGTGATATAAGGTTCATTGATCTCCTCTCACCGGCCTGACGCTTGCTGACATAAATACTGACATAAAGTTGGCATAAATATTATAAGACTGAATGAATAGGTACAATTTATCAGTAGGTCTATTTATTTAAATTATCATTGTAACTACAAAATTAATGTCTTTATTTTATTTTGAAAGTGTTTTTTTATCAGATCAAGTTGTATGCAATGACCTTCCTGAAATATGATTTGTGTTTCTTAGTATTGAGTTCTATGTGTAATATAACAACATTTAATGTGTTTTCCTTATTATAGGTATATCCTTTTATGTAACTAAATGATAAATAGTCTAAAGAAAGGGAAGTCAGAAATGGTCCCCAAATTCCTCAATCATGATTTGAGCCTTGCTTTGGGTCAAGTGCTCTGTCTGATGAACTCATAACCCCTCATTCTTCTGCTAATAGCTCATGATGTGACTACTCACTTTGGGTCTTGTGAACTAGCATAGTGTTCTTTCCATTTATGAAACTGCCTGGCACATAAAAGGGGCTGATTCTATACTCTTATTAATCAGGTAAGTGATTTCTTTTCCAGATGGGGTTACTGATCTCACTTCAGATAACAGAACAAGACAAGAAATACCCTTAACTTATAATTGTCTTAGTAGACAATACTTCAAAGGTTTTAATGCATTAGAATTTGCTGATACTTCTGAAATCAATCTTTAGCAAAAAATAAAAGAGTCATAGGTAATGTTTATACAAATGAAAATGGGTATATTAAAACACTGATATAAACATTTGATTTTAAACTTTTTCCATGTGTGAAAATATCAGTTAATATACTAATACAGGATATAGTTTATAAAAGCTGTGTAGAGAACATGGTGATCCATGAGAAATTTTAGAATGATATGCTTTTAGTTTGTATATTAATTAAGGAGATCCTGCAAGCAAAGGCTCAATCACATTGAATATGACTATCACTTATAGCTAAGCTATCAGTTATATTATACTCATTTAAGAGTTTTATTGCAACATGCCAGAAGAGATATTACCAAACTAGAGTGAAACTATGCTCCACAAGAGACCATTCTGGCCACCTGTGGTCGAGCTCCCATCTCAACTGGAAAACCTCTGCTCAAACTAAGATGACACAGGCCAGAAGACAAGAGAAGAAACAAAAAACAAAACAAAAAAAAAAAAAAACATGGGACAATAAGAATACACCTATCTGTCTTAGTTAGGTTTCTATTGCTGTGAATATGCAGCATCATCATGGCAACTTTTATATAATCAACACTGCATTGACTAGACTCCTTATAGTTTCAGAGGTTAAGTCCATTGACATCACACGCAGACATAGTACTGGAGTATTACCTCAGAATCAAACATCTTGGAGGAAACAAGAAGTTCAATGACTCCCTGAATTATATCCTGAGCATCAAAAACCACAAAGCCTGCCCCCACAGTGACACACTTTCTCCAAAAGGCCATATTTATTCCAACCAAGCAACATTTCCTGATAGTGTCATACCTTATGGTTGCCAATTACATTCAAACTACCATACCATTAAGCAAGGAAAAACCAAGAAATTATCACTTAGAACTATAATCACTCCTAACTCAGATGTTCAGATGCCAGAATAATAAAAGTTCAACAACTGCCAGGGTAATAAGTCACCACTAGACCCCACTTATCCTACTTCAGCAGGTACTGAATATCCTAACACTTCTTTAGCCTAGGAAAAGACATTAAAACCAATTTTATAAAGATTATAGAGGCCTTAAAGAAGAAGTTAATGAATCATTTAAAGAAATCAAGATAAGGATAAACAAAAAATTATAGAAAATGAATAAATCTCTTAAGAAAGGCAAAAAATAAAAGAAAAACTGTTCAAGACCTGAAAATAGAAATAAAAACAATATAGAAAACACAAACTGTCAGAATTCTTAAAATTAAAAATATGAATGAGCAAACAGGAACTACAGATCATGAAAAGAATAAAGGAGATAAAAGACATAATCTCAGACACTAATACCATAGAACAAATAGCTATACATCATACAACAAAAATATTTCATCTAATCTAAAAAATTATTTAAACAAATATCCAGGAAATCTGGAATATTATGAAAAGACAAATTCTAAGAATGGTAGGGATACAAGGAGAAGAAACAACATCAATGGTGCATAAAAAATATTTCAACAATGTTATAGAAAGTTTTCCTTTTTTGTATATATGTATATATCTATTTTTGTGTGTTGATTTTATTTTATTTTTTATTTAAAAAAGTCTTTTTTATACATGTATTCCCATTTATTAAGCCTGATTGATAACTAGTAGGGGTCAATTATTTGATACATATATATTTGCAATTCTATAAATTTTTATTAACTTAAATTTTTAGTGTGAATTATTCAACCTTAGTTTATTTTAAAATATTCTTATCATTATTTAAGCATTTCATGAAAGATTTTGATCACATTCACATACAACTCACCTATACCTTTAGTCATTCCAGATCCCCTTCCATCTTCCCAATTCTGCCCAGTATTTTTAAATATTTTCTATTTAAAATTTTTATTTAATAACAAATCAATTGTATTTTTAATGCTTATTTTATCCAGATGTGGGTCCTCCATGGAAATGGTGCACATACCAAGAGTTACAGTTTTTAAGAAAACTAACTCCTGCCAACACTACTCCTAACTTCAAGGTCAACATCATGAACCACTAAGAAAGCTGACTGGCTTCTTTTTCAGAAATTCTGAAAGAGATAATCACAGCTTCTGTGAATTTATGAGTGGAAAGATCCTTTCATGTCCAGAAGATACTACAAAGAAATAGTATAGTGAAATGATCTAATAAAATGATCATACTGTTATTACCCCGACTCAGTTTTGTTATGCATTACATTATTGACTCACATGTTTTATAACTCTTTCTTCTTTGTGGTTAAAATGACTTGCTTATGATTATATAATCATGGATGATTATTCTGAAGTGATTTTAAATTTAGTTTGCAAGAATTTTATTCAGAATTTTTTAGAACTTGATTAATCATTTTTGAACAGCTAAGTAATATTCCATTATGTAAAAATACCAAATTTTCTTTATTCATTCTTCTGTTGAGATACATATAATTTGTTTCCTTTTTCTGGCTATTATAAAAGAGCAAAAATGAACATGGTTAAAACATATCTTTATGGTAGGATGAAGTTTCTTTGGGTATATGCTCAGCAGTGTAAAAGCTGTGACTTGTAATAAATCATTTCTCAATTTTCAGAAAATCTGTCATATTGATTTTCATAGATGCTGTAGAAGTTTCACTACTATAAGATATGAGTGTTCTACATCTCTGCCAGCATGAACTGTTACTTGTGGTATTTATTATAGTCATTGTCATATGTATAAGATGGTATCTAAAAGTAGTTTTTATTAGCAAGTTTAGCAATCACCTAAGGGTTAAGATTGTTGAAAACTTCCATAAGTGTTTTCTGCCTTTTGACTTCCTTCCATTGAGTATTCTTTGTACTGTTTTTAATTTGATTATTTGTTTTTTTTATATCCAGTACCTTAGTATATTATATATTATAATTCAGTCCTCTATCAGATATGGATATGGCAAACATCCTTCCCATTGTACAGGCTGCCACTTAGTCTAAATAACAGGATCCTCACACTTACTTACTATTAACTGTGCCTATTCAATGGATGTTATGTTTATAAAGTTTTCTATGCCTGTGATTACAAGGCTATTTCCCATTTTCTCTTCTATCAAGTTCTGAGCAACTGCTTGGTTTTTAAATGGGGTAAGGAGAAAAGGAAATTTAACATGGAAGGTCTGCTATAACCCTGGAAATGATAATGGGTGGTTACATTTAGAAGAACAGAAGGGCAGTGTAAGATAAGCAGTCAGCCTGTCAGCTTCCCTTGAAAAAGTGGTCTGTGTGTTATCAGAGAGAACATGCTAAAGTTGGTGGCTTGGATAAAAAAAATAAATGGGAAAAAAGAAGCTAGGATGAGGAAGGTCTGTGCAGTCCATAGGAGATGTTAACAGGGAGCAAGGAAGGGTGAAACAAGTGTTCTGCTTCAATGTTGGAGACTGAGAGATTGGATGTGAAGAAACAGAATAAAGAGCATATCTGCATGCACATTACTTCACTTTCTGAAAGGCAAAGCCTGAGGGTTAAATGGAGTTGGTGACTGCGATCAAGTGACAAATGGAGAAGGAAGACAAGGAAGGGATGGTCAGTGAGATCCACAGATGTTTTGGTCAGGAGAAGATAGGCTACAGCTCATGTTCTGTTGCACTCAAGGGGTATGACTAAGCAATTGTATTGAAAAGTAAGGAGGATATAGTGGAAGTCTTCAGTCACTTTACCTGTTTATCTGGCTTACTCAGGATCAGGTATGTTCCCAGTGAAAGTTGGGGTTGGAGGCTGGGATAATGGAATGAGTTTATTGAAGGAAAGTAATTGTGGAAGAAGATACATGTGATCCTTTGGAGAGTGATAAGAGAGGAAAGAGAGACCACAGAAGATTTTCTGCTACAGAGCTTGAGATGAAGCTGGAAGAGTTGCATCTGGAGGAGGAGAAGGAGCAGTGTGTGGGAGATTATGTTTACATTGTAAATAATTGTCCCACCCACTGGTTTAATAAAAGCGCTGATTGGCCAAAAGCAGGCAGGAAGTGTGGGAGGGGCTACCAGACTAGGAGAACTCTAGGAATAGGAAGAACAGAGCATAATGTCAGAGAGAAGCCAGAGGAAGCAGAGGACAACCATGCTGCTCTAAAAAAAGATACCCATCCACATGGCTGAACAAGATAAGAGTAATGGGTTAGATTAAGGATAAAGAGTTAGCAAGTTGTATGCCTGGGCCTTAGGCTGAACAGCTTAAAACTATAGTAAGCCTCTGCGTGTCTTTGAAGGTCCATGGGTCTGTGGGCCTAAACCTTGAGGTTAGGCCCAAAAGTCAAAAACAAAACAAAAAAAACCCTCCTACTACAAATGGCACCCAACGTGGGGCATATACATGACCTATACCCACATAAAGCCATAGAAAGCTTAAAAAATGGTCTAGAAACCAAAATAGCTTTTAAGTTGTGTCTCTTACATGAGCCATGATACAGAGATGCCCTGGTGAGACACATGGATTTGAGCTACAATGGTGGGCTTTTAGAATACAGCTTAGGGTATAAAATGACTAGTTCCTAAAGTTTCACAGGACCCTCAATATAAGCAAAAAGTTATAAATGATATATTTAAAGTTTCTGTTCATAAAGACAAAAACAAAAACAAAATCAAAGATGGCTTCTTCGTGTCAATGTTTTCTTAGATCAGCTCTGTTTGCTAGAGGTAAACTGAGGCTTGACTTTTTTAAGAAAAGTTTCCTGATTCAGCCTTAGAGACAAAACACTTGTGAGTTTTTTACTCCTGAGTCTTTTAAGAGGCCCTGCTGTCTAATACTTAAATAGAGTTAATGAGCAACAGATGACAAAAGTTTACTTAATAATTATATAGACCCTAAAATTCCCCCAAAAACCTAAGTTAAAAAATAAATTCTATAAAATGAGACTAAGAGCCGGATAGAGCCATCCACCCATCCTACCAATCTTGAATCCTGGCAAATTAAAGGTAAGTTCAAAAACAAAAACAAAAAATTAAAAATCTAGGTAAAATCAATTGCCCTAAACAATCAAAGGTGTGGTCAGAGACAAAAAAAGTTTAAAAAATAAATATACAATAAAGACAGTTTAAAAAAAAAAAAGTCTAAATAGTTTAGAGCGTGTTAAAAATATATATGCAAATGCTTAAAAAAGATAAAAAAAGCTCTTAAAATAAATAAATAAATAAATAAAAAGCCACATAAAGATAAAAAATACAAAAAATATCTAGATACTATATACTATTGTCTTATCTTTAAGCTTCCTAACTAAAAGTGACTTAATAAAAGCTGCTAAGAGACAGTTGTTTATAAATGCTGTTAGATTAATTCAACCCATATATTTTATAAATAAGTTTACTTTAAAATTAAAATACAAAGATATGCTACTTTGGAAAAAAAGGTTTTTGTTTTATTTTCATAAAAAATGAGAGACTATAGATTTATTCCCAGATAAAAAACATAAAGTTTAATTTAAAAAAAAGACCCCCCCTAAAAAATCTCCAATAAAAATAAATGGCCCAGATGATTCAACATTTCAGAACACATCTGTTAAAGTTTCCAAAGCTGTATATCCAAAACAATTTCAAAAAGACTGGCAGTGATAACCCAGCCTTACAAATTATTCCACTAAAGACTTGTCCATAATCCTACATTTTTCTTTAGATTCCTGTGAGATTGCCAGCATCCCCATTCAACAAAAAAATAGCCTAAAAAAATGACACCCACATTCCCAAAACATAGATTATAGATGTTTGTGTTTATTTACAGTGTTATTTATAAGTTGTTATACATAAAAAAACAAATACTAAATTTAAATTTCTTTTTGTTTTAAAAAGAAAAAAATAAATATGTGAGAGATTATGTTATTACATTGTAAATAATTGTCCCACCCAATTGTCCCCCCACCTGGTGGGTGGGGCTACCAGACTAAGAAAACTCTAAAAACAAAACAAAAAAAGAACAAAATGTCAAAGAAAAGCCAAAAAAAAAAAAAAAAAGGCAACCATGCTACTCTAAAAAAAGATACGCAGCCACATGGCTGAACAAGATAAAAGTAATGTTAGATTAAAGATAAAGAGTTAACAAGTGATATGCCTGGGCCTTAGGCTAAACAACCTAAAACTATAGTGAGCCTCTGGGTGTCTCTGCAAGTCCATGGGTCTGTGAGCCTAAACCTTGAAGTTAGGCCCAAAAGTCAAAAACAAAAACCTCTTACTACAGCAGTGTTAATTCTTTCTTGGCATTCTTGTTGCCATGGAAGGAAAGGCTCTTGGGATAGGTACCAGCAGGTCCTTCCTGGTGTTTGGAAGGTGGGACAAAGCAACAAAATGAAGGGGTTAGTTTAAAAGGCTAAGATCTGTGAGATCAACAGGAGAGGGCACTATGGAGACAGGGAAGGCTACCATAGGTATTCTCCTGCAGAGCTGAGGATGAGACAGGAGTATTATATCTGGAGGAACAAAAGAAAACTATGTGTAGGACCTTTTATTAAGTATATATTACTCCTTAATTTCAATGAATTATGTTTTGGGGCATACTATGATGGGTGGAACACTGTCCTTCAGAACCTGAATATACATCATTCTGGGCCCTTCTGGTTTTAAATGTTTGTATTGAGAGCCCTGGTGTAATTCTGATAGGCGTGCCTTTAGGAGTGATTTAGTATCTATCTTACAGCTTCTAGTGTCCTTTATTTATTGTCTGATTTTGTTTCATGATATTTTTATGATAATGTTTTGAGTACATTATCATTTCAAAACCTGCTCTGCCCTGTGTATTTTCATATCTGTACTCCTATTTTACCAAGGTGTTAATCTTCTCTAGTTTTTGGAAATTATCTGACAAGTCATTCTAAAGAACATGATCTATGCAATGTTAGTTCCTTTCTATATATGCTTTCTGAAGGTTGCTCTCTTAATTTCTGTTTATATGTCTTTTTAAACTTATCATTGGCCTTTATAAAGTTACCCAACTTCTCTACTGCCCTTTATTTCTTGTCTTTATTTGAACTGTCTAAAGAAAATCACTGTTAAATTTAATGTTATTTAAATATAATTATGCCACTTCTTCTTGCCCTCTCATTTTACTAACACCAATCATGCTCAAATCTTCATTTGATATTCAAGTGTGCATGTTTTTTAAGGATTATTGTTATATGTGTAAGTGCATGTGGATAAGTATATTAATACAACAATGTGAACATATTAAATATTGACTCTCTGTATATTTTAGGACTGACCACTTGAGATTGGATAACCTTTTCTGGAGCTTAAAACTGAGAAAGACTGTATCTCCTTATCTCCACAGCTTTTAATTGCCTGCAACTCATCATCTAGGCTTATACTTCCATGAATTTTCTCTCATCAACATCATAATTTAATTGACATTATTATTATTACTTAGATTCTATTCATCAGCCATATTTCTAAGATTACATGGCTAGATCTTCCTTGCCATACCTGTAAGAAGCAGTCTTTGCAGCAGAGTACTTTCTTGTCTGATCCTTACAATTTTTCTTCTCCGTATTCTACCATATACCCAAAGCCCTGAGTGCAATGGGTACATAGTAGATGAGATGTTATAACTGGGGATGGACATTCTATAGTAATTTCCTCTCCAAAATCTAATGGGTGGTAATTTCTCCCACAGTTGTGAAAATAAACTTCATTGGTGAAATGTGAATGCTATACTAATATACGAGAATTAGGATAAAATTTGTAATGCAGTTAAGAACTTGACAGGTTATTAAAGTGTAAGTAGGGTGTTGATTTCTTAGAAATAACTAGAGTACTAGGCTAAGATTCCAGTACCATTCATTACCTCCCTTTGTTGATCATTTCTTAAGTATGAAACAAGCAATGTTTGCTGACAAGATATAAGTCAAAATTGAACCAATGTATATCCAAATACATTTTAGCATATGAAAATATAATTATTACTGGGGTTTTGTGTGTTCATTTTATTATTTTTATAAAAAAATTACTTTTCTATCCATGTATCCCCCTGCTCCCTCTCCCCACCCTCCTCATAACCCCTCCCAGTCAGCCTTCAGCCTCCCCCATCTCCACATCCCCTCCCCCAAAAGGGAAAGAAGTCCCAAGGTGGGTCACATCATTGTGGCACATCCACTCCACATAAGTCTGATTTCTTCATCCCAAAAATCAAAACTGGGTTAGGTGTTCCTTTGCAGAGAATGTGCTCGAAGATGCAAGCCCATGCATGGACCAAAGTCTGATCCCACCCATTGAGGCTCAAAATTTAGACCATAGTGGTCTGATATGATACAAGGAGTTATTACCATTTTATATCTATTAATATTTGCTTTATGACTGAGTATGTAATCAATTTTTCAGAAAGTTCTATCAGGTGCTGAGAAATATGTGTATTCTTTTATGTTTGGGTAGAAGATTATTGGGTCATAACATCTGTTAGATCCTTTATTTCTTCTCTGATGAGTTTCTGTCTGGTTGACCTATCCAAGGGTGAAAGTGGGGTATTCAAGTCTCCCACTACTAGTGTGTGGGGTTTGATGTGTGGTTTAAACTTTAGTAGTTTTTCTTTTACATATGTAGGTGCCCTTGATTTGGGGGCAAAGATATTCAGGATTGAGACTTCATCTTGATGGATTTTTTTCCAGAGATGAATAAATAATGTCCATAGTTTATTTTGATTGATTTTAGTATCAAGTCTCTTTTGTTAGATATTAGGATGACTACACCAATGTCTTTCTTAGGACCATTGGATTAGAAAATCTTTTCCCAATCCTTTTCTCTCAGCCAGTGTCTGAAGCCAAAGTGTGTTTCTTGTATGAAGCAGGATGGCTTCTGTTTTTGTATCCATTGTGTAAGGATGTGAATTTTTATATGCGAATTGAGACAATTGATATTACAGGATATTAATGACCAATGATTGTTATCTCCTGTTACTTTTGGTGATAGCATATGTGTATTTAAATTCTTTGGGTTTTTCTTCTGCATGATTATTGATTGATTGCGGCTTCATGGGTATATCTTGTTTTCTTAGGTTGAAATTTTACCTCTAGTGCTTTTTCTGTAGTGCTTGATTTATGCATAGGTCTTTTTTAAATCTGAGTTTGTTGTGAAATATCTTGTTTACTCCATCTACGGTGATTAATAGTTATGCTGGGTATAGTAATCTGGGTTGGAAGCCATGCTCTTTTAGTGTCTGTATAACATCTGACCATGACCTTCTTGTTTTCATTGTTTTTATTTAATAGTCAGGTGTTATTCTTATGGGGTCTGCCTTTATAGGTAATTTGGCCTTTATCCTTTGCAGTTCTTAGTATTTTTCTTAGTTCTATAGGTTTAGTGGTTTTATTATTATGTGGCAAGCAGACTTTTTTGGGAGGTCTAGTCTATTTGGTGTTGTATAAGCTTCTTGTATCTTTATAGGCATTTCCTTCTTTAGGTTGGAAAATTTTTCTTCTATGATTTTGTTGAATATATTTTCTGTGCCTTTGAGCTGGTATTCTTCTTCTTCTTTGATTTCGACTATTCTCTGATTTGGTCTTTTTATTGTATCCCAGATTTCCTGGATGTCTTTATATGACTCTTTTTTAGTGTTTTCTTTAACTGACATATCTATTTCCACTACTGAATCTTTCACTTCAGAGATTCTCTCTTCCATCTCTTGAATTATGTTGGTTGTTTGGCATCTATAGTTCCAGTTCATTTCTTCATGTTTTATATTTTGAGCTTTTCCTTGGCTTGTGCCTTCTTTTTGCTTCTATTTCAATTTTTAATTCTTGGACTGTTTCTTTAACCTGTTTGTTTTCTTTTTCTTGATTTTCTTTGTTTTCTTTCAGGGATTTGTTTAACTCTTCCAATTTTTTGTTTTTATTTTCTTCTGTTTCTCTAAGTGAGTTTTTTATATCCTCATTTGATGCTTCTATTACCTTCAGAAATTGTTTTAAGGTTGTTTCCTTATGTTTTCTATTCATTGTTATCCTCAGGTCTTGATGTAAAGCCACCATCTTCTTCTGATGGTGTCTCCTCGGTTTTGGTTCTTGTGTTGTTATATGTATTCTTGCACTGCCATCTTCCCATTACTTCCTCAGTTCACTCTTAATCAGCTCTTGGTCAGCTTTTAGTCAGTTGTGAGCTGGGGGGGGGTAAATGTAGTAATTGTAGGTGTGTTCTTAGATAGCTCTTAGTTGGCTGTAGGCCAGGGAGCTGTGTATCTCCATTTTTCACAGGGGTCATTCTTAGTCAGGTTTTAGTTGACTCTTTGTCAGTTCCAGGAGGCTTCAAGATCTCTAGTTGTCAGAGTATGATGACACAAATTGTAGTTTGGGTAGGTTTGGCTTTTGGGATATTCCTTCACCTGTGTTTTGCTGAGGATTGGGCTTGGTGAGGCTCCCTTATCTTTTTTTGTTTTCTTTGGGAAGAGCTGGGTTTGGTTGGGGTGACAGGGCTGTGTTCCTGGGCCAGGATTTGGAGACCAAGGACTCTGCTTGGCCTGAAGGCCTGAGTGCCACTCATCTCCTAGTCAGCTGTGGACTGGGAGGAAGGCTGTGGGGTCTCCAGTTAATTCTTAGTTTTTAAGTGTAATTCTTTAGAGTTATTTAAGGATAGTTTGGACACAAGCAATGCTAAGCTTATGGTTAAAATGGCATAAATTTGTATTACAGAGATAAATAAATGTCTGTCAAATATCAGTAAAAGAAATGTAAATAGTTTTAATAGTGGTTGTTATACAATATTATTGTAAGCCATCTAGTGATTATGAAAGTGTTATCAATTTAACAGTTATAAGTAATGATAATTTATTGTGGTCAGACATTCTTTGTCTTCTTCCTATTCTCAAATGCTTGGCAGCCCCCTCCCAAATAATTCACTCAAAGGCTTAATATTACTTATAGAAGCTCAGCTAGTAGCTCAGGCTGATTACCAACTAGATCTTAAACTTAAGTTAACCAGTAATTATTCTTTAAAGGCATAGTTTATTTTCTTAACATATATATGGGAATAAAAAACATATTCGCTTTTTATCATAACACAATATATACAGTTTTTTAAAGTCTCCATTAATCAAGGATAATAAAATTTTACAGAAAATCTAAACCTAAAATGGAAGGTAACTTTCTATTTACAATTTTGCATAGTTTATATTTCCTGGAGCTTTTTTTTATTTAAAAAGTTGTTCCCAATATATAACACTGCTCTCCCTCTCTTCCTTTCTCCCAGTTTCTCCCAGTCCTCCCTTAATATCCTCTTACCCCATCAGTCTGGTTTATCCAGTTAAGGTAGGTCCAAGTCCCTCATCTCAGTACTGGGGCTGGGTTAGATGTTCCTTTGAAGGGAATGAGATTCTTATCTATGTTTAGCTATATGACTTAGTACTTTTTCAATACAGCATTCTCATAATTTTCATCTTGTGTTTTTCTGACTCTGACTGCTGATTCCTTAATCTATCTTTTCTCTTCCAAAAATTCTCCTAGTCTGGTCATCCAGCCTATACTTCATACCTGGCTATTGGACAATGAGCTTTTTATTAAACCAATTCAAGTGACAAACTTTACAGTATACAAGAGCATTATTCCACAACATTCTCCCCTCTTTTCTAATCAAAAAGGGAAGTTTTCACTTTGACATAGAATTACATATAACAAAACAGTTGTCAAGCAAGAATTGCTATTACAATATTTAGAATATCTGTATTTGAGAAAATACTTATTATCTATATCATCTTGGTGAGTGAAAAGTTTTATATTAAATTTTTCCTTTTATCAGAACTAATAAAATTATAATTACAAATATCTAGTCTTCAATTTCATCAAATACTTCATAAGGATGAAATGTTACCTAAGGTCAGGGGCACCAAGCTGCCTGGAGAGTTATTCAATGTTTCTCTGCAACTTGGGATATCCAACTTTGGCTATAGGCTTAAAATATTAGGCACGACCACTTAAAAGCAGAAAACTTTTGAATAACTGTCCTATCATATCTTGGAAATGTTAAGAGGTCAGTTTTCCTTATGTCTTGCTTGTCTGGACTAGACAGTGTACTGTCAGCAGTCAAGGCAAGGGTAGTTTCTTGCCTAGAGGGGATTTTTTTTTGTAAAAAAGGAAGCAAAATCCATATGGCATTTTTTCAATGCCCATCATCTTCTCTGAAGTAGATGGGTACTGCTGGGAGCATCCATGTCTCGGTGTCATGGAAAAGCTTGGGTTATTAAGCATATTAAATTCCATATTCTGTAGGTCTTTGAAGTATTTAAAGATTACCTATCTACCTAAAATATATCTTTGTACACTTAGAAAACCTAACTAACATGATTATAAGTTTAACTATTATAGATGACTCCTAATCTGTATTTCTTAGTTATATACTACATTTTTAAATGAGCTACATAAACTCAATATCATACAGTATATATAACAAAATTAACCCCCTATGACCTATAAAAGTTCAATTTCAGCTTGGCGCTCTCTCTGTTCCTGAGTGTTCAATGAGCTGAGTCCTGAGTATACTCAGTAAATATTAAAACCCTTTGCTTTTTACATGGGAAATGTCTCTTAGAGTCTTCCTTCACATGGTGAGTTTCTCCACCCTTTACAAAATATGTATCAATTAACAAAAATCCATACTAATGTGGAGTATTTTGAAACAAATAGTTGTGTTTTGGATTAAAGTATATTTAATAACATGCCACTTTTTATCCTAATAATCTATCATTTCCCTCACATTTCTATACCAATCCTTGCCTCAATTGAACTTGCCTCAATATTTAAAGATGTACTCTTGTTGACAGTTCTGTAACACAGCATCTTTGCATCTTAGTCAACTGCATTATTCATTCTCTGCTTTGTCCCATATATGCCATAAATAAGTCATATT
The DNA here is from genome assembly GCA_033318265.1 of Phyllotis vaccarum. Taxonomy (NCBI): domain Eukaryota; kingdom Metazoa; phylum Chordata; class Mammalia; order Rodentia; family Cricetidae; genus Phyllotis; species Phyllotis vaccarum. The sequence goes on along the minus strand of JARWLC010000004.1, from coordinate 21,566,864 downwards.
TTATCTTCATGACTTGTATGTCATCTACTCTTTCTTATTCTATAGATCATGTTGCTACTTGACATTCAAATGAAATAGTCAGATCTTGTTAACTGGGAACTCAATCTTGATAGCTGGGTTTCCTCCTCTCTTTTAAACCATTTGAACTCAGTAATAAGTGTGAAGCTATACTGAGTCCATAAACACTTTTAAGAATATTTTAAAATGAAGTTCTTGATAAAGCCTAGGAAAGATAGTACTATGACCCTGATTTTCTACTTATATTAAATCAAATTGCTTCCTTGAGGTGGGGGGGTTGATATGGGAATGTCTTTCTACATGCTGTGACTAAAGGACTGTTTTGGTCATGGCTAGCACTGTAGAAAAAGTAGGCAGGGAAATCAGAGCATGAGTAGAAGGAAGGTGGAGTGACTGAGACACCATCCAGCTGTTGAAGAAACAATGTGTAACAAAATAGGTAAGTCACAGGCCATGTGCCAGGACAGAATAATGGAAATGGGATGAATTAAAATGAAAGAGCTAGTTATCAATATGCCTAGCCATAGGCTGAACAGCATAAAATTAATGTAAGTATCAGAGTTATTTGGGGGTCCTAAGCAATGGCAGGCAACTAGGGATTCTGGAACCATAGCTCTTGACTTCTGGCTGGCTAGGGTCAGAAACCTCATGTTATGGGGGGGGTGTATTTATTCTGCTTCATAATTGGAGAGGCAACCCTATAGCAGCATGCAGGGACACAGTAGTGGCACTTCTACCTTCGCTTTGATGAAGATTGGGTCTTTATATTTCCATGTGTATTTTCCAATTTTTTTTCAAATTCAGCTAAGGACATTTTACAATTTTATCATAGCAAGAAAAATCACCTGCTAATTGGAAGGAGGTTATATATACTAAAGATTTCAAGATATAAATGGTATCTCATACTTTTACCTGTTCTTTGTATTTTTATCCATAGTGATTTCTTTTCACTGATGTAGTTTGGAAATATCTTCTTTGAGTTTTGCTGATAATTGATATTCTTGATATTGTATTTTAGATGTTTATAGATCTTATTTTACCTATATTACATTTTACTAGTTATGACAAATGGATTAGCTGAAAATATGTGTAGAATTTAATTTCTACTTATTTTTATTTTATTTACATTTTTCTTCCTCATAACTTTTGTACTTCATTATTTTTATGTTATGATTGAAGCCATTGATAAATTTCAGAAAGCATGAAATAAACTGGATTTTGTTTTTTGAACTCAGCAATACAAATTATATCAGAACGTTTGGAATGTGTGAGCAATCAGAGAATAGAAAAAAAGTACAGAAACTCGAAATATAATTTATGCTATCAATTCATGATTCATTTAGAGCATGTATAAAATTGACATAAATATGATGCAATAAAAATGACTGTGGTAATGATTTCAACTGATCTACAGGTATACAAATATCAGTTCTGATCAATGTATATGCAGTCTTTACCTGTCAAATCCAATGTCTTTAGAAAATTTGGAGAGTGTTTCTTTCTAATTAGTTTATGGCCAAAGGCTCTTCCTGAGATATGATTTGTATTTTATAGTACTAAGGTCTATGCATAGTATAACAACACTTAATTTATGACTTTATATATAGTTAAATGTTAAATAGACTGAAAAATGTAATAGTAATGGCTATGTACCAAACCAAGTGGATCAAAGACATCATCATAAAACCAGATATAAGAGAAAATAGTAAATATCTTTGAGCACATTGACACAAAAGATAATTTCATAAATAAAACACTAATAACACAGGCACTAAGATAGACATTTAATAAATGATACCTCATGAAATGAAAAGTGCATTACAGAAAAGGACACCCTCAATTAGACAAGACAGAAGTTTACAGAATGGAAAAAAAAGATTTTTATCAACTCCAAATCTGACAGAGGCTAATGTCTAAAAACAAATTAAAAGATTCAAAAAAACTACAAATCAACAAAAAATAGTTTAATTTTAAAGTAGAGTACAGATCTAAACAAAATTCTCAACAGAGGAATCACAAATGGCTGAGAAAACTTTAAATGTTCAAGATCCTTAGCCATCAGAGAAATGCAAACCAAACACGTTTTGAGATTCCATCATGTAGTAGTGGGTTCTCGGGTCCCGGGCAGCCAGAGATCCGAGACCCACAGACCTGCCGCCCGAGACCACTTAGCCGCCCAGCAGCCCAGCTGCCCAGACAGGACTCAGACGCTTCTATTAACTTTATGTTGTTTGGCCTATGGCTCAGGCACATTGCTAGCTAGCTCTTATATCTTAAATCAACCCATTTCTATTAATCTATTGGCCACGTGGCCCGTAGCTCACCCGTGCTCCTTACATGTTGCTCCTTGGGTGGCTGGCTTGATCTGTCTGACTCCACCCTGCTTCTCCTACCTAAGCTCTGATTTCTCCTCCTACTTCTTCTATGGTGCCTGCCATGGCCCAAAACAGCTCCTTTATTTAAAGATTCACAGCATACATAAACACATTCCCACATCACTTCCCCCTTTCTCTCTAATCAAAAAGGAAGGTTTCAATTTTAACATAGCAAAATTACATATAACAAAATAGCTATCAAGCAAGAATTACAGTTACAATATCTAGTCTATTTGTATTTAGCAAAATTAAAGAAAATATTCTATCATCTACCTTATCTTTATGAATCTAAAGTTTCATATCTAATATACCTTTCAAATGACTAAGAAAAACTGTACATATAACTATCTAATCTTCAACTACATCAAAGACCACAGAAGGACATATTTACCCAAGTAAACCAGAAGTGCAAGCGACTTCTAAAAGCTAGAAAGGACAGAGATGACACCTATCTGCCTGGACAGTCACCCAAAGTTCCTTTATAAAGTTGGGGCATCCATCTTCAGCCTAAAGGCCCGGAGTCTCTTTTCACTTCAGTGAAACAGGAAATCGGCTCTCCTCATTCTGACACAGTTCATCCGTTGCTTCTCCTTGAGTCCTGAAGAATGTCTGACAGTTTTCTCTGTAAAGCAGGAACCTGAATGACCATCTAGGCTTGTTGTGCCAAAGTTCAGAGGTTATCTTCTTATGGAACCTGCATGTCTAGTTTAAACAGCATACTGTCAAGCAGTCAATATAAGAACAAGTCCTTATCCAGTGGCTAACCATTGCCACAAAGAGAGTAGACTTCATATGGAGTTTCTTCGATGCCCATTTTCCTGTTGAAGTAAATTAGTGCTGCCAGGAGCAGACCTGTCTCACTGTCCAGAAAAGTCTAAGCTCTTAAAACATTTTAAATGCCATATTCTGTAGGTCTTAGAAGTATTTGAAGATTACCTACCTAATTGAAATATATCTTTGTATACCTAAAAATCCTAACTAACCTAACTATAAGTTTGATTATCAAAAGTGACTATTAACCTTCATTTCTTAATTATACACTACAACTTTAAAACAGTTAAATGAACATCATACCTTAAACAAGAATAGAAAAACACATACAGCATGACAAAATTGACCTTAAATTTGTATCAATAAACCAAAATCTATACCAATGTAAAGAATTTTGAGATTAACAGCTGATTTCCTGATCTAAGTAAATTCAATAATCTAATTTTTAAAAAAATCATTTATATACCGTATCCCCTTTTTTTGTCTTAGAAAGAGATTAACTATGACATTAACCATTTATAATGAAAACAAACATCTAGAAACAATATTTGGGGAATTTGGGCATTGTTTTCTGTTACTACTTCCTGCTGATTAAGGGGCATTGAAAGTCTCACGGTTGTTGAGGCTGAATCAGTCTGCAGCTCTGAATCTGATACGGCTATCTCTTTCCATCAGGTTTTTTCAGGGGGTCTTGGTTGATGAAACCATATTTGCCTGGAAGCAATCCACAGGTTCTCATCTTCTGTGGAAACAAAAGCAGAACTCTTCCAAAGCAATAAATCCTTAGACACAAATTTCAAAATCAAAATACCTTTAAAATATATATTCTTGTTTAACTTAGTAGCCTTTGTATTTGCAATCCATTGTCTTTCTGCAGTTAGCTCATTAACAGTTAAAAAATTAAAAGAAAACACAATAACAACCAAAATCTAGATTTTGTGTCTATTCTCCATCTTTACGTGGCTTATTATATTTTTATTACTCTATTTCTCACTTTAAAGACTTTTTCTAACCTCTTTCTTTTCTCTCTGAAGCCCATGTACCTTTTACAAACATTGTAACCCATTTACAGGTTTTTCTTTTTATCTGAATCTGTTTTATTGTGAATCCTTAATCATCTTCTAACCTTAAGAGCTTTTAAAATACATTCTCTAAAAAGAAGCACAGTTTTTGCAAATTAGGCTGAATCACTAAGTTCTCTTAAACGGACCGTGTATCTATTCGTGGCCAGTAAACAGAGCACACCCAAGAAAATGCTGCTACGAAGAAAATTTGTTTCTTTTTTGTTCAAAATAAACAGAAATCTAAAATCAATCACATGCTACTGAGTCTTCTGTGAGATTTCAGGAACCCGCCTGATTGCAGCTTACACTGCCTGCCGCCAGTCCGCCGGCACCATTTTGAATGTGACCCGGACCATGCTTTCTTTGTACAATGGCCCCATGTTAAAATTGAAACCTTCCTTTTTGATTAGAGAGAAGGGGGGAAGTGATGTGGGAATGCGTTTATGTATGCTGTGAATCTCAATCTTTAAATAAAGGAGCTGTTTTGGGCCATGGCAGGCACCATAGAAGAAGTAGGAGGAGAAATCAGAGCTTAGGTAGGAGAAGCAGGGTGGAGTGAGACAGACCGAGCTGAAGCCGCCCAAGGAGCAACATGTAAGGAGGCACAGGTGAGCCATGGGCCACGTGTGGCCAACAGATTAATAGAAATGGGTTGATTTAAGATATAAGAGCTAGCTAGCAATGTGCCTGAGCCATAGGCCAAACAGCATGAAGTTAATAGAAGCGTCTGAGTCATTTCTGGGGGCCTGGGTGGCGGTGGACAGATAAGCGGTCTCGGGCGCCAGGTCTGTAGGTCTCGGATCTCTGGCTGCCTGGGACCCAAGAAACCTCACTACAACACCATCATATACCTGTCAGAATTTCAGATCAGTTAACACAAGTGACACCTCATGCTCACAAGAAGGTGGAGCAAACTGGATGCTCCTACATTGCTGGTGGGAGTGTAAACTTTTAAATACACTATGGAAATTAATATGTCAGTATCTCTGACTATTGTGAACCAATCTACCTCAAGATCCAGATTTCCACAGATGGGCATATACTCACAAAATGATCCATCCTGTCAAAAAGATACTTGCTCAACTATTTCATATCAGTTTGTTTATAAGATCTAAAAACTGAAAACAATGTAAAATTCCCTCAACTGAGGAATCCAGAGGGGAAAAAATGAGGTCCATTTACCCATGGAGTATTATCAACTGCTATAAACAAATGGTATCATGAAATTACCAGGAAAGTGGGTGGAACTAGAAAAAAATAATACTAAGTAAGGTAATTGAAGCTCAGGAAAGACACACATGGTATTTGCTCACAAATTGATAATGGTTGTTAATAAATGGGTAACTATGCTGTAATACATGGACCCAAAGAGACGAAATATCAAGGATATTTCAAGGAGAGATACATGGATCTTCTGGAAAGAGGAAATAGAATAGACTTTTTGTGGGTACTGGGGGTATTTGGAAATGTGAACAGGAGGTATAGAAAGATGTAAAGAGAGTGTATAGAGGTAAGATGACACTAAATGAGTGGCATTAGAGTCATTGTGGAAACTGGTGAAGTAGAAAACTCCTGGAAATCTATGAGAGTATTCTTAGGACTCTTAGAAGTAGGGGAGAAGGAGCCTGAACCATCCATCTTCTGTAACCAGGCAAGGATTCCAGGGGAAGGGAGACAAGTACAACAACTCAGCTACAAAATCCTTGACCTACAATTTGTCCTGCCTACAGTATGTTCTGAATATAGCTCTGAATTTGGGGATGGCTAACCAATAACTTGTCTTACTGAGGTCCATGTCAGGAGTGGAAGCCCAGGACAAACACTACCTAGATGGACAAGAATCACCAGTTAAGTGGCCCAGAAACCTAAGTAGAACCTAATGGAACTGACCCAAAAAAGAAATATTTTTAATGATATTCTGCTATACTCATAGATCAACTGTCATAAGAGAGGCTTCCTCTGGCAGGTAATAGGAGCAGATGCAGAGTTTACCAAACATTAGGCAGAGATTTGGAAATCTTGGAGGAGGAGGAGGAGGAGGAGGAGGAGGAGGAGGAGGAGGGAGAGGAGGAGGAGGAGGAGGAGGAGGAGGAGGGAGGAATGCAGAATCCAGGGGAGTCAAGGATACTAGGAGAACACCATCCACAGAATTAACTAAGGAGAGCTCATAAGGGTTAGCAAAGGTTGAAAAAGTAACTATTGAGCCTGCATAGATCTGCACTATACCTCTGAAAATGTTTTGATGTTTAGCTTTGGTTTCTAGTGGGACTCCCAACAGTGGCTGTGCAGGTATTTTTAGCACTTTTTTCCTATTCTTAGTTTCTTTTTCTCCTACTAAGGTTCTTCATCTAGACGATATGGGGATTTTTACCTAGCTGTATTGTATCTTGTTATCCCTTGTTTAGTTGTCATACATAGGATGCCTGCCTTTTCTGAAAGGAGACAGAGAAGCAGTAGATCTAAGGGAGAAGGTAGACTGATGGAGGTAGACAGAATGGAAGAGGAGGATGCACATGAGACGTACTATGTGAGAGAATACATTTAAAAATAGTTATATTACTTCCTATCATATTTGATTAGTTACCTTCCCTCCCAAAGTAGTACCTCCTGTCTGTATATGTGGTTTATGTACATAGACAGCATATTTGGAACAGATAGAACAGATCTTTCTTTTGCTGACATGTAAAAACTGTATTTATATGAGAATTGTGTTCATGAGCAAAGATAATTGATATTTGTTAGTCTAGACCTTGCTTGTTTACCTTCATGAAGGATTCCCTATTCCATTCACATACAGTATAGATCTTTAATTAATATCATGGCCTATGTGACTTATAAATAGCCCCTGAGGAATTAGAGCAGCAAGTGGTAAAATATGCATGTCCAAACATGTAGGGAAGGAGAACAAACTCAGAAGAATTAGGAACAAACATCCAAGTGCTTACTTCAAATATCAATAAAATCACTTTAGCAGTATGACTGTGACTGATCTCACACTCCTCCCTGCCTCTTGCATGCTCTCTGTTTTGAAATCCCACTGTTCTTCTTTGTACCTCTTTTATGGAGAATAGGTTAACAATGTTGTCTCTCCCTTGTGTCCTTTAGCATTCTGATATCTCAGTAACTCACTGTCTCTATGTGTGGCGCTTATAGAGAATGACCATATTAACATCACTATCATCAATGCTGCATGGTAACAAAGAATTCTCCAATTCAGAGATGTTTGATCCTGGCCATTTTCTGGATACAAAAGGAAACTTTAAGAAAAGTGACTACTTCATGTCTTTCTCAACAGATAATAGAAACTCATGTGCATGGCTCTTGTGGCATGATTATTCATGGGAAAATGTACAGTGACATTCAAGGGGTTAGTATACTTGTAATTTGTGTATGATCATTGCCAATGCACTGTCCCTGGTAATGATGATTCTTCTTCCCTGCCAGAATCCAATTTGGAGTTTCACACATTTCAATCAAGTAAGGAATGTTAGTGTTCATACCATTTGTAGTCTTTATTTATATGTACATCTCATGGATGCAAAAGACTTCCTAGAGTGTAAATAGTACTTAGTCTCTGTTCAATCACCACTAAGATGAAGACTTTACCATCACTTGACTTTATTTCTTTGTTGTATCACATTCCTTCAGGCTCAACTATACAGAAACACATTCCTAAGAATGCAGAAATGTTCCAGTGGCATGAATCTCACACAGGGAAGTAGATATAAGCAAACAGGTTGATGTAGTTGAACTTGTTTGTGGTTGAAGAGAATCACACATTCCTAAGGAGAAGGCTTTCTGAGAACTCTACACAATTTTTGCTCTCTACTATCTCAAACATAAAAGACAAAAGTAAATCATATTTTAACTGATAACTTTCTACCTGCCACAAATGATATAAATGATAGAAAACAGGAAAAAAATAATGACATTTTAAAATCTCATTTTATTGCTTGATTTTTGTTCATGTATACAATGACTTCTCATCAAAACCACACATAAATTTCAACCCAATCATCAAAGACCTTTAACACTTGCCCTGCACTGTTCTCTCTCATAACTTCACACACTTTTTTAAAGTACTGGGTGCACTGTGTACTGCTGCTATGCTTACAGATTTAGTGACATGTTATAAAGCATGACTAACCCAGAGATAGACAAATTGATGATTAAAATTGGTTGTCCCTCTCTGAGTAGTACCTAGTTGCCAATATCATTTCATTAGCACTTTTGGCTGAGATTTTGACTGATGTTGGCCATTTTTGCAAAGGTAATAATGGGATAGATAGATGACCCAGCAATAAAGAGAATTTGGTTCCTTTGCCCTAAACCTGAGTCAATGCCCAGCATTCATCTTGGGAAGCTTATAACCACCTGTATTTCCTGCTCCAGGAGACCTGGAGGAGATTTAAGAACTTACTAGACAACTAAGTTTCATGCATTTATTCACCCACACATTCAAACACTATACATGTTTAGTTGATTTTTAAAATAATGAATCACATATTCTACTTCCTGGGTCTAGAAGTAAGAAACTTCTATGTCATAATCATGAGATTATGGAATTCTAGTAGTTGTAGCAGGAGACCCTACTAGAATCATAGGGGTTCCTGCTACTTTACCACTCAGGATACTTGTAATGAACAGAAGAATCTCTGTGTATTAAAGGCCAGCCTGGTCTAAAGAGAAAGTTAGAGGACAGCCAATACCTTTAAACATAGAAACCATATCTTTAAAAACTAAGAGGGGTTGAGGAGAAAGACTGAGAGAAAGAATTACAGAATTATACATCAATTAGCCTTATTAACATAGGAAAACTTCAAAATATTATGCACCACAATCAGCTAGGCTTTATTTTAGAGATTAAACACTAGGCCAACATATATAAATTGATAATGTAATCCATAATACAAAAAAAGATAAGACACAATGACCATTTCATTAGTAAAGTTCCCTACTGCTTGCATTGTAGTGTGTTTATCTCATTATTACATCTCAATCTAATGGGAATATTTTATCTGTAGAGTGTCTAGAAGATGCTGTATACAGTCAGAGCCTATTGTGTTCTACTCAGCTGCTTATGATCACTGCTCGGATTGATAGAGGAAAATTGTTTAATTTCCTCAGATGCCAAGATAGTTGAACACTATTTATTCATACACAATATATCCTATACTCACTTATATATAAGGCATAGTTACCTTCTTTCCCACATTTTCCCACAAGAAAATGGATGTGTGCAGAAGAGAGTCCAGAGTGTTTCTACTCCTGACCACTATTTTACAGAACCCTAAAATGAAATCTCTGGTTGACCAAAAGGACATCAATGCTACCCTGGAGTTCAATGGTTTTACTTTATCATCTCCTATTTTTAAGCTCTATTTTATCCCTATATAAATGAAGATTAGATTTCTGGTTTTTTCTTTGTTCTCTTTTGAAATTAGTCCCCAAACCCACATTTAACACTTTCCCAGAAGAAACCCTGTCCTTTCCTCTTCTTACAGCTTCTGTTCTCCAATTGCCCAGGGGATTTCAGCTCACTGTTTTACAGTCTCTGAAATCATAGCAAAAGATATTTGCCATTTCACATTTTCTGTAACACTATTAAATTCCTTTGTACTTGCATGTATCTAAACCTGTTGTTAACATGACTTCCATGTAAAATGAATAATGTGCTAGGATATATTGATTCACAGACCTGTATGTATTTTCTGTATATCTTAACAATAACATTTTTAATTTGTATTTCTGATCTCAACAGACTTTAATTTTGTGGTGGGTTCAGGTGTTATTAAGCAAGATGAAGAGGAGTGACTTTGAAGTCTTGAGGACCCCTGTATAGGGTGTGGCCAGGCTACTTCAAAGTCCGGTAATACTTTGCCTGTCATTGCTGTTTGTTCCTTGCACTCTTGGAGGGAGGCATCATGTGGTGCCCAGGGACATTTAAACCCTCCAAGAATTTCCCTCTGGTTCAGCCTTAAATCTGTGAGTGTTTCATACAAACACCTTAATAAATAATCCTTTTATATAATCAATTGCCAGTGAATAATTCCTACAATGTTTGACACCCCACATTGGGCACCATTTGTAATATGAGTTTCAGGCCCGGCCTTTCCAGTCTAGCCCTGAGATTTGCATCCACTCTCAGCCCCACTGCTGCTTAGCCCCAAATGATTACACAAAGGCTTATTATATTAATAACATGGTTTGGGCCTATGGCTCAGACATATTGCTAGCTTGCTCTTGCATCTTAACTCACACCATTATTCTTATTTTGTTTATCCATGTTGCTTGGTACATTTTTTAAGAGCAGCATTCTGGTCTTCTTTCCTCTGTGTCTGCAAAAGTCTCTCTGTTCATCCTCTTCCCAGAGTTTTTTTTTTTTTTAGCCTTGTAGTCCCACCCAAACTTCCTGTCTGCTTTTTTGTCAATCAGCATTTTATTAAGTGAGTAGGAGACACAATAATATACAATGTACTGGAACATAATCACACAGCAAATTTTCATAAGAAATGAATGAACAAAGGTCCTTGAAAGTTATTTGTGTAAGGTCAGAATACTGTGTAAATGGTTCAGACAGCAATATTTTTACCATGCATGTCTTAAGTACATAAGTCTACATTCAATATACACCTTAAAGGTCAGACCTGATGGTGAATACTATTTATACCATAGTGAGAGGCTAATCCAGGAGCATCCTTGGATCTATCCAACTAATCCAATATAATCCCGAAGCTCTGGGTCCCACTAGGATATCCTGTTCCAATAAAAAGGTAGAAGCTCCAAAGAAACAATACCAAAAACTGAACTCTGACCTCCACAAGAGAATTCAGGTATACACATATCCACGCACACACACACCCACACATTCACACAAACACACAAACACACACACACACACACACACACACACATGGGATCCTATACTTTTCTTCTGAATACATATATGCAAAAGAAGAAGTTATTGAAGAGGATAATATGAGAAAGTTCTTTGTCTAGGCATCACCTATAGTTACTAGAAACATTTGCATTTTAAGAGAAACAATGATCTGAAGTAGCATCAAGCTATGGAGAAACACAGAGAAATATGGAGGGAATTTATGGAGTCAGTAAGATCATTTCTTGCTTTGCTTTTAACTTAAACAAAATGTAAATATTTTAAGTATGTTTTGGTATGTTTCTTTGTGCTTAATACTGAGCATGCATTTTAATTTATTGCTTACAATATCTTTAAGTTCGTATCTTCTTTCCAGCAAGAATAATCATTATAGGATGCACATGCTTTTTATTACGTCTAGTTGCTATGTTCCCTTCTCACAGCATTGTAAGTTATTAAGTGAGAAATAACATCAGTCACGAGCTTCTTTATCAGTCCCAAAAGAAGAATCTTTGCCCTTAGCCATGATAGTAGTCATGAATTCATACAAAAGTCTACACACTCATCAGTGTCAGTGCACAAGCATATTTTCATGCAAACTATGCAATCTAAGCACATATTAAAGTGCTATAAAATAAGGTTCTTTATAAGAAAGGATCAAATACTTATATTTATCACAACTATATTTTTCTATTAAAAATATGACACTACTTCAAGATATTTAAAGGATAACAGAGAACAATCCCTTATGTAATTTAATTTTTAAAAAGTGTATAATAAGTTGGGACAGGAGAAACAAGAAAGGAGCTAAACAGAGTTAATGCTCTTGGAGAGGGCTGCAGCATAATTTTTAGCACCCACATCTTTTGGCTCACAACTTCCTACAACCACAGTAACAGATTTCCAATATTTTTTAAGGATTTTTTTCAGACACTTGCTCAACAGTATATACAAACACAGACACAAAAAAATAATAGACATTTTAAAGCATACAATGCTACTCATAAACATGCATACAAACTGAGCAGATTGCATAAATTCTGAATATGTATATAGATATATTTCTACATATTACAAGAAATTTTTATCTAAAGGGTATTCTGACAATTGTAGAGACAAAGAATGCCACTAAATCACAACATTCTGTAGACATAAGCAAGATATTAATCAGGAAAGGGCACATGAACATGTCTGCCTCAGAACAAGTATGAAAATTGAGGAGTATAGAGAGGGAGACAGAAATGGAAAGGGAGCAGTTGTGGTGGCACATTCTACAGAGGGTTTATGGAGCATGGACAAAGGAAAATATACAACACTGGTGATGGCGGAATCATATAACATTGGCCTATATTTATGATGGGTCCCCTTGGCCTTTAGTGGTACCATGTCACATTGGCCTTTAGTACTGACAATGACTGAAGGCCTGGTGAGTAATAGAAAGCACCTAATTCTGAAATGTGGGTAGTTTCTGGTTTAATAATTTTCATACCTTTTTTTACAAAGCAAGTAAAACAAATCTGAATATATATATACCTTAGTTCACGTTCTTCAACCATTACAACTTGCATTTACATATCTTAAATCATTTCTTTAAATACTCATAACTTGAGATGTGAGAGACAGAAGAACATCTGATTCTAGAATGTGGGCACTTCCTGTTGACTAGCAATATGAATATAACAACAATTTTAAAATATACAATAAATTTTAAAAATGAAAGTGAAGCATATCTATGAAGCTTAGGAAGGAGTCATAATCAGGGGCAAATGATGTAGTTATATTCTTTTTTAAAATCCAAAAAAGCAAAAGAATTATTAGAGAGAAATTAATAAAACTGTTCCAAGACCTGAAAATAGAAATAAAATTGATTAAGAAAATATACAAAACAGAAATTATGAAAATAAAAACATTAGAATCTAAACAGGCACTACAAAAGAAAGCTTCACTAACAAAATGCAGGAAGACATTGACAATATAATGAAAGACACGGAGACATTCATCAAAGAAACTTGAAATTTAAAAAACTAACATAGATCATTTTTGGAAATGTGGGACACTATGAAAATAATAAACCTAAGTATAAGAGGTACAGAGGAAGGAGAAGGAACCCACCACAATAACCAAAAAATATTTACAACACAATTATAAACATTTTACTAACCTGAAGAATGAGATTCATATAAAGGTACAAAAACTATATAGAATAGCAAATAGATTCAACCAGAAATCAAAATTCTTTCACCATCTAATAATATAAACAGCATAGGTATAGAATGAAGAAAGAACATTAAAGCAGGCAAGGCAAAAAAAAAAAAAAAAAAAAAACCACAAGAAGGCAGACCTATTAAGTTTTATAGTCTAGTACCTAAAAGCAGGTCAGTCCAGGACAGATGTGGTGCAGACTTTCAGAGACAACAAATTCCAGCCCAGACCACTATGCACAGTAAGATTATCAATAACTACCCATGGAGAAAATAAGACATGCCATGATACAGACAAACATAAACAACATCTATTTACAATACAGACCTATAGAAGATAGTAGAAGAAAAACTAAAACCTAAGGAAGCTAACTACATCAATGAAAACAACAAATAAACAGTCTCAGATCAAAAAATAAAAATGATGAAAACGCACACACACACAAAACTACTACCACTGCTACAAGAAAATAACAACAAGTAACAATCAAGGATCGTTGATCTCTCTCAGTAACAGTAATCACAATATCTCCTCCTGTTCTAGTGTGGTTTTTTGGTCTTGGAGTGGCTAGAGGTCTAGACTCACAGAACTGTCGCAAGACTGTTTTGGCATCCATCGTCCACGGCTCAGATAATCCAGTCTATCAAGCACCAATATAAACTGTTACCTGTATCGTGAGTGTTGGCTTATATTTTAATAAATATTAATCTTAGATTTGTGCATTTTAAGAGAAACTCCACCTAATCTGGCACCCAACATGGGGCTCCATCTGTTGTAATGAGATGTCTTGGCCCAAGGCAGTCAGCCAGAAGTCTAGACTCACAGACTTGTAGCTCTAGACTTAGCTGCCCGCTGCTGATCAGGCCTCTAGAAATGATTTTGATGCTTATATTAAGTTTATGTTGTATGGTCTATGGCTTAGGCACTTTGCGAGCTTGTTCTTATATCTTAACTCAACTCATTTTTATTAATCTGTCTGTCACGTGGCCCATGGCTCACCTGTGTTTTTTTATATGGTTTTTTGTTTGTTTGTTTGTTTGGCAGCTGGGTCAATCTGTCTCTGACTCTGCCCTGTTTTTTTTATCTATGTTGTGATTTTTATTTTTATTTTTTTTATGGTGCCTGTCATGGGCCAAACAGCTCTTTTACTTAAAGATTGATACTCACAGAACTCAGAAAGACATTTCCATACCACCTCCCCATTTCTTCCTAATCAAAAAGGAAGGTTTTAATTTTAACATAACAAAATTATATGTAACAAAATAGTTAGTAAGAATTATAGTTATAATAACTAGTTTTTTATATTTAGCAAAATTAAATAAAATATTTTATCATCTACCATATCTTTATGAATCTAAAGTTTTATATCTAATATATCTTTTAAATGATTAAGAAAAATTATAACTATCTAATCTTTAACTATATCAAAGACCACAGAAGGATATATTTACAGAAGTAAACAGGAAGTGCAAGTAACTTTTAAAAACTAGAAATGACAGAGATGACACATATCTGCCTGGACAGTCACCCAAAGTTCCTTTATAAAGTTGGGGCATCCATCTTCAGCCTACAGGCCCAGAGTCTCTTTTTATTTTAGTGAAGCAGAAAATCTGCTCTGTCTATTTTGGTATAGTTTAGTAACTTTTCCTTGTGTCCTGAAGATTGAAGTGTCTCTTTAAAGTTTTTTTTTTTTTTTTTAACTTTCTCTTATGGTAATTGTTGGCTATCAGTCTCGTGCCATTATTTAGCCTTAAATGGAGTTTACTACCTGCTTTGGACTGCATTCTCAAGCAACCCGACTTTGGTGAGACCCAGGCCAGGCACGCCAGAGGCTGCTACTACCGGCCTCGCACTATCTATGGGCCATTTCTGACAGTTTTTTCTGAGAAGCAGGAACCTGAATGACCATTTATCTCAGCTTGTTTTGTTAATGTTTAAAGGTCACTTCTTGAGGGAACTTGCATGTCTACTTTAAACAGCATACTTTCAAGCAGTCAAAATAAGTACAGGTTCATGTCTAGCAGTTAAACGATGCCATAAAGAAATTAATCTTTATATGGAGTTTCTTCAATGCCCATTTTTTCTTGAAGTAAATTGGTGCTGTCAGGAGCAGACCTGTCTCACTGTCTAGAAAAGTCTAAGTTCTTAAAACATTTTAAATGCCATATTTTGTAGGTCTTAGAAGTATTTGAAGATTATCTACCTAATTGAAATATATCTTAGTGTACCTAAAAATCTAACTAACATGCATTTCTTAATTATACAATTTTAAATCAGTTACATAAACATCATATCTTAAACAAGAGTAGAAGAATACATAGAGCTTAAGAGAATTGACCTTAAATTTGTATCGATAAACTAAAATCCATACCAAGGTAAAACATTTGAGATTAACAGCTGATTTCCTGATCTAAGTAAATTCAATAACCTAATTTTTGAAAAAAAAAATCATTGATATACCATAGTTCCTTTTTCTTTTTAGAAAGAGATTAACTATGACTATTAACTATTTATAATGAAAACAAATATTTATAAACGTTATTTTGGGAATTTGGGCATAGTTTTTTATTACTATTTTTTGTTGATTACTGGGTGTTGAAAATTTCATAGGATCTTGACACTGTATCATAGTCTGTATCCCTGAAGCTGATACAGACATCTCTTTTCCTCAGAGGTTTTTTTAAGGGGTCTTAGTTGATGAAACTATAAGAACTTGGAAGTAATCTATAGGTTCTCATCTTCTGTGGAAACAAAAGCAGAACTCTTCCAAAGCAATAAATCTTTCTACATAAATTTTAAAATCAAAATACCTTTAAAATACATATTCTTGTTTAACTTAGTAGCCTTTGTGTTTGTAATCTATTGTCTTTTTGCAGTTAGCTCATTAACAGTTAAAAAATTAAAATAAAACACAATAACAACCAAAATCTAGATTTTGTGTCTATTTTTTATCTTTATGTGGCTTATTATATTTTTATTATTCTATTTCTTTTTTTAAAGACTTTTTTGTCCTTTATTTCTTTTTTCTGAAGCCTATGTACCTTTTATACACATTGTAACCTATTTACAGGGGCTTTTTTTTTATCTGAATCTGTTTTATTGTGAATCTTTAATCATCTTTTAACCAGAAGAGCATTTAAAATATACTCTCTTAAAGAGCCATATAGTTTTTGCGGAAAAAGCTGAGTCAGGAACTTCTCCTAAAGTGACTGTGTCTCTGTTCACTGCCAGCAAACAGAGCAGACCCAAGAAAATGCTGCTACTAAGAAACGATCTTTGCTTTGTTTCTTTTTTGTTTAAAATAAATGGAAATCTAAAATCAATCACATGTTACTGAGTCTTTTGTGAGATTTTAGGAACCAGCCAGGTTGCAGCTTATATTGCCTGTCACCAGTTCACCAGCACCATTTTGAATGTGGCCTGGATACCATGCTTTTTCTGTACAATGACCTGCTTTAGATATACAATTTGGAAGTTACTTTGGCTCAGTTTTTGTGATAAAAACCCTTTTTCAACTTTCTCAGACTTTAAGTGGATATTCGCCCTACATTGGGTACCATCTGTTGGTCTTGGAGTGGCTAGAGATCTAGACCCACAGACCTGTAGCACCCGAATGCTTAGCCGCCCCTAGCTGCTTAGGCCCCCAATGACTCAGACACTTCATTGCTAGCTAGTTCTCTAACTTAACCCATTTTCAATAATCTGTCTGCCACATAGCCTGTGGCTCACTTGTGTCAAGAACCACAAACAGGGCCTCCCAAGATCCCAGCAGCCCCTTTTTAATGGGGCTAGCCACTCCCCCTTCAGGAGCCCAGGACTCTGGATAAGCATATTCGGACCTTATCAGCTGACACCTGAATCCCACCATATCTCACCATTTTGTCTAACTAAGAAGGTTCTAAACTAAGACTATGTACAATAGGAATTATTATAAGGTAGTATCTAGGAAAGGATAAGACACAAACTACAACCAAAACCTAACACATATAAAGTGCATCATATATTTCTAGAATATTGGTAGATGTTGGATGTATAAATTGCTTCAAAACTGTTCATCTGGGATAGTGAAAATCCAACATCTGAATGTTCCTCACTAAGGGATAATAGGGTAGTAACCTTAAATACCTATTCTTCAACCCCTTCAAGACCTGAGAAGGAAAATATATCACCTGAAAGTCAGAAGCACAAGGAAGCAGTAGTTTCCAAAATTTGGGAGAGGACAGTGACACAGCTACCTGGACAATCAACTATGGTTTTCTGTGCCATTGGAGCATCCATCATATTGGCTACAGGCCTATGGTATCTGACAGATCTTTTCACAAGCAGGGCAGTTCTGGAGGTATTGTCTTATTCTGTCCAGGCAAGTTTTGTCAATCTCCGTCCATCATCTTGTTCCTCCATCTTGGACATCATATGTGTCCTGTCAGAAATCAAGGTAAGGGCAGTTCTTTACCCAACCAGCAATTCTCTGCCAAAAGGACAAACTCCAAAGGAGTATCCTTGATGCTCAACACCATCTCAGGAAAAGAACAGTGACACCAGGAGTCGTCACATCTCTTGTGGCTGAATTCTGAATAATAAATGTTAAATGCCATATTCTCTGGGTCTAAGAAATGGTTGAAGACTCCTGTCTATCTATGATATTCTAACCTGTATCTGAGATGACTGTGACATGGCAACTTAAATAATGTTGACTGCAGTTTTTATCATCCTAAGAATTAAAACCTGTATCATAAAATTAGGTTACCTATAAAGGGGTGTATAATCTCTGAACAATGACTTTTAGTATGACTATCAAACATTAGCCAGAGGTATATATATCATGTAAAATGACAACAGTATTTTAGACATATATATATACATATACATATATATCATCCAAACAGAGGTATATAAGACATCTTGTGCATATATCATAACTAGTGTAATCATACATTATATCTATTATAGGTAAATGGAGATAGCAATTGTATAGTGGACATGACAATAATGTGCAAATATTTTAAAGAGAGGTAGGAGCATATATAAAATATAACAATTACAGATTCAATTTTACATAACAGTTACAGATTCAGTTTTATATCGATGTACAAGTTGCTTTGGTCATATAAAACAATTTCAGATTTAACTTTGTACCAATGTACAAATTGTCTCAATCAAACATATAAAATGATTTCACATTTGTATCAATATACAAATATCTATGCCAGTGCAAATTGTCTTTAGCTCAGCCCATATATAAGGCTAAATATTGTTTACAGGTAGGTAGAACACTCTTATCTTTATCTATCCTATCTATTCACCTTTCTCTTCTTTAAAAAAGGTCCTTGAGGCTATATTATTGTTCTGTCCTCAAACCAATTTTAACTCATAACTATTCTATCAGGATAATAATTACCCATAACCTTCAGAGCACAAAACTTATTGGAAAAGGGGGCGTAGTTTTTCATAAGGTTGCTTCCTGCTGACTTAAGGGTGATGGCATCTCTTTGGGATCCTGTAAAAGCTAAAACAGTGGTTAGATCCTAATGGACTGACTATACACATCTATAACCATCCTCAGTGTACTGGGTAAATCCATCTGGAATTCTTATTAGAACGATAATCATAGAGAAATATCTTGCAATCATTTTTGAATAATCGATTTTCTAAAAGCAATCATAGAATCATTGGTTGGTGTACACCAGGTTCTTGATTTCTCTATTTCTGCCTCTCTCTGTCTGTTTGCCTGACTGCCTCTTTCTTTCTCTCATACTCTCCCTTTTATTCCTGTTTTACCAGTAGGAGTCATTGCAGTGGAGGTCCCATATCAGTTCCAGATTCTTTGTAGATAGCTGATAGGAGGAAATGTTATTTACAATGGAAAACTTAAGTATTGTTGATAACCAAAGAAGATATTTATATCCTTTATGACTTCCGGAGAAGATTGTATGCAAACAGGATGTTTGGAAGATACAGATACAGAGAGAAACAAGGTTCAAGATGAAATCACAATAATATTGGTTTGTAAACATTCCAACTGTCTTCTGTCCCACACCAGGTGTCTTTTCTGATATGAGACAGAATCTCTCACATTTTCTTTACCAATATGCTTGGGTTTAGAGAGGGAGAAAGCCACTTGCTCCCACTCTAAATCCAGCCCTATTTATACTCAAATAAGGACCACAATTTTTTTAAAGAGGTGTAGATGTAAGATGCAAAGCAGTGAGAATTGAGAGATTACCCAGTAGTGTATACTTGTATCAGTTGGTCTCATAGTCTGTTGTTTACATTCCTTCATCATCAATCTCTCTTCCATTGCAGGTGATTAATCATTCAACGTCCAGTCAATAACTTAAAGACAATTGTATCCAATTTCCTGTAAAGACAAAATTGAGACACTGCCCCAGTCTTGTTAAATGTGTTTTCCTTACCATGTATCCATTTGTCATATCAGGGATGAGCAATTACTTCTCTTCCTCAGGAAGGGACTCCTTTTCAAAGCAGACCTTTATTAATTTTGTCGGGTTTTCTTTTCCTGTTGAAAAACAAAAGCAAAATCCCTACCCCATCGAAGCACATATCCCAGCTTCCATTCTGAAATCAACATATTCTTGAAGTAGATGGGTTGGTTGATCTTGGAAGATTTCTCCATTACCCAATGTCTCTCAGCAGCTGTTTCCTTTTCATCAGTGTTAAGAAAATTCAAAGTCAATAAGGCACTGTGCAACCTCTCCCTGGGTTTTCTCATTTCTCTCATCTGTTTATAAAGCATCTCTTTCAAAGTACAGTGAGATCTCTCTACAACTGCCTGTCCTGTAAGCTTGTGTGGTATCCCTGTAATATGCTTTATATTATAATATCCAAAAATCAGCTTCATTTTTTGTGAAACATAAACTGGAGCATTGTCAGTCTTAATCTGAGCAGAAATTCCCGTTATGGCCATGGCTTCTAAAAGGTGAGTTGCTATGCAGGCTGGCTAGAGAGTGAGGGGTGGAGCCCAGTATGAAGGAGTGATGACAGGCCAGTGAGGGAGGGAGCTTTCAGCTCAAGTACTGGAGTGCAGTTTCCTAAAGCTGAACACTCTGCCTGTCCTCTGCTTTCTAACAATGTTTAAAATACAAATGGACCCCCTATGCTGGTGGGAACAGGCCAGTGCCACCATGTTGGGCCACCAGATGAAGGCAGAAGTTCTCTTAAAATACACCAATCCAAGATTAATATTTATTAAAATATAAGCCAACACTCACAATACAGGTAACAGCTTATATAGACTGGATTATCCACGCGATGGACAATAAATGCCAAACCAGTCTCTCCAGCAGTCAGGAACCACAAACAGGGCCTCCCAAGATCACAGCAGCCCCTTTTGAATGGGGTTGCCCACTCCCCCTTCAGGATCCCGGGACCCTGGATAAGTGTCTTTGGACCTTATCAACTGACACCTGAATCCCACCACAACTATCTTTTTTTCTGTTGTATATTTTTGGCCTCTTTGTCAAAAATCAAGTGTTCATAGGTGTGTGAATTAAGGTCTGAGTCTTGAATTACATTCCATTGATCCACAAGTCTCCTTATGCCTGTACCAGCCTCTTCTTTATTACTGTAGTTCTATAGTATAGCTTGAAGGCAGGGATGGTGATGCCTACTGAAGTTTTTTATTTAACAGGATTGTTTTGTTAATCTTGGGTTTCCTTTCATTCCATATGAAGTTGAGTATTGTTCTTTCAAGGCCTCTTAAAGATTGTGTTGATATTTTTATGGGGATTGCATTGAATCTGTAGATTGCATTTGGCAAGATTGACATTTTTACTATGTCTATCCTACCTATCCAGAAGCTTGGAAGATCTTTCCAGTTACTGAAGTCTTCTTCAAATTCTTTCTTCAGTGATTAAAAGTTCTTGCCAAACAGGTTTTCCACTTTTTTGCTTAGAGTTACCTCAATATATTTAATGTTATTTGCAGCTCTTAAAAAAGGTGACATTTCCATGAATGTTTTTTTAACCTTTTTATCATTGTGTATAGATGGATTATTGATTTTTTTAAAGATAATCTTATACTCTGTTACATTGCTGAAGGTATTTATAAGCTTTATGAGTTCCATAGTAGAATTTTGGGGTTAACTTACATATATGGATACTATCTTCAAATAGAGATAGTTTGACATCTTCCTTTCCAATTTGTATCCCCTTAATCTCGTTTTGTTCTCTTATTGCTTTAGGTAAAACTTTGAGAACTGTATTGAATAGGTAAGGAGATAGTGGACAGCCTTGTCTTGTTTCTAATTTTAGTGGGAATGTTTAAGTTTCTCTCCATCCAACCCTCCATCTGACAGAGGACTGGTCTCTATAATGTATAGAGAAATCAAGAAACTAGAGGACAAAAACCCAAATAACCCAACTTAAAAAATGGGATTGAGCTAAAATGGTAATTCCCAATAGAAGAATTACAAATGTTGAAAAGATGCTTAAAGAATTACTCAACACCTTTTGCTATCAGAGAAATACAAATAAAAACAACTCTGAGGTACTAGCTTACACCTGTAAGAGTGGATAAGATCAAAAGCACACATGAGGGCCTATACTGGAGGGGAGGTGGAGCAAGGTGAACACTCCTCCATATACTGCCATGCCACTCAACAGTCATCTACCTTTGGAGGATTTAGATCCTTTCTCTGAAGATTCTCCAATGGCTGTTTCTGATTCAGTAAGCTACCAATAGCTCCAGCTAGCCATCTCTGTGAGTATCCTCCTCATAATCCTGATCCCTTTGTTCATATTCTCTCTCTCTCTCTCTCTCTCTCTCTCTCTCTCTCTCTCTCTCTCTCTCTCTCTCTCTCTCTCTCTCTCTCTCTCTCTCTCTCTCTCTCTCTCTCCAGCTGGACTGGGAGCTTGACCTGGTGCTTAGCTATGAATCTCTGCTTCTGCCTCTATTCTTTGCTGGATGCAGGTTCTATAATGACACTTAGGGTGATTATTCATTTGATTATAGGGGAGGTCCTGTTTAGACATCCCCTCCACTATTTGTAGGAGTCCTAGCTGGGGACATCTTGTGGATTCTTGTAAGGTTCCCTAGCACCCAACCTCTTTCCAACCCCATGGTAGTTCCCTCTATCAAGATAACCATCTTTTTGTTCTCCCTCTCAGTTGTTCCTCTCATTCAGCCATCTCTTTGTCTCATGATTTTTTGCCTACATCTCCTTGGTCACTACCCTTCATGATCCCATACTCAAGATATTTCTCAATTCTTTTCTGAAAAGGATTCCTAGATATCTCTCTTAATTTCTTTCTCATCTCAAGCTCTTCAGGAGCTGTGGTTTGCAACCTGAATATTCTTTGCTTTTTGCCTAAAATCCACTTATGAGTGAATATATACCATGCTTATCTTTCTGGGCCTGTGTTACCTCACTCAGGATGATACTTTCCAAATCCATCCACTTGCCTGAAATTTTTAGGATATCATTTTTTAGTGCTAAATACAACTCCATTGTGTAAACAAACCCCAACTTGTTAATCCATTATTTAGTAGAAGGGCATCTAGATTGTTTCCAGGGTCTTTCTATTACAAATAATATTGCTATGAACATGGTTGAGCTAGTGCCCTTGGGGTTAGAATGTGCATCCTTTGGGTATATGCCCAATAGTGGTATGGCTGGATCATTGGAGTAGGATCAGACTATGTTCCTGTGCATGAACTGGCATCTTGGAGCCCATTCCCTACAGAGAAACACTGAACCCAGCCTTAATGCTGGGATGAGAGAATTGGACTTACCTTGTCAGGAACTAGTTCACTAGCCAAGAGTCAACAAAAGAATTCATTCTTCATAATTCTTCAGATAGGACAGCATTCTTTAGATTAAGAAAGTCCTTGGAAAAGCCACAAGGGAACACGCTGACCATTGACTCATAATGGCCTAACACATTGACCTTGACTCACAATTGCTCGCTGACCACTGCTCATAATTGCCTAACATGCTGACCTTGGCTCACAGTTTTGTCCCCACTAGCCCTCCCTTCCCCCTGCACCTACAGCCCTGCAGAAGCATATATAATCAGCCCGGAAATAATAAAGACAGACTACTTGAACAGCTTGTCCTGTGGTCCTTCCTTGTACCTTCCTGCCTCTATCATTCTCTCCCTACAGGTAACAGGGACCCCATTCAAGTCCCATGGGTTGGGACACATTGGTGCCCAACATGAGGCTCCACCACTTTATAAGGGTAGAGAACGTTGTCTTCCAGGAAATCTTGGCAGCCAAGTGGAGTTCATGATCACCTCAGGACCGCCCGCCTGAGAGTCAGATCAGGGTACAGGAGAAGAGAGGACAAGAAGTTAAGATAAGAAGTGACGAATCAGGGAGCAGGTAATATCATCACAGGATTTGTACAGTTCAGGTTTCAAAGAGGCCCTGGGTTCACTCCCCAGAATCCAACGCATGAGGAATAAGGCTTAAGAAAAAAGATTTGTTTATATAGGGGATACATGTCCAGAAGGAACATAGATGAGAACTGCTTGAAAAGATTTGAAGAAATTTTGTTTATGTAGGGGATACATGTCCTTGGTTTCCCCAAGAGGGAATTATAAATGAGAATCACTGGAAGAGGGTAGGGCTGTCTCAATGATTATTATAGGATTTGGGGGCCTGAAAAGATCCCCATAACAACCTTTTCTTACTGGAATTTAATTAAGGACATTTGAGAGTCCACAAAAATGCCCCAGATGTGTTTGAGGTCATAAACTCAGGGAGAACAAGCTATGAAGCAAACTTCTCAGCAGCCCTCGGCCTGTCCCTCTGTGACTATCAATATGCCACACAGTTAGCCTTCCACAGAAATTCTGCCCAGCAAACATGACAAGCAGAAAGACGCTAAACAGTCACAGATCTACCCCTCCCTTCACTTTGATGATAATGAACAGTTAACTCTGGCTGAGGAGATAGATCTGGAGGAGGAGGCAGCTCGCCATCATAAACCCGACTGCCTGCCCCTCAGGAGCTGACCTCCAACTTCCAATATAAGGGAGCACTCCTTAGTGTATAATAAAAAACAATTTTCCCCCTTTGACCAGCCACCGCTTTATACTCCTTCCTGTAATTCTGCTTTAGAGATGCTAAATGCCCCATCCGTAGTAACACCCCCTGTGTCAGACTTGTCTTCCCTCGGTCACTCCTTGCAAGTTAGGCATGAACACCTTTTCCTGCCAAAAGAACTCTGGTCCCTAGATGCAGAGCTCCTCAGCCTACCCCTAGAAGGAACAGCAGACACAATCCTCAGACTGAGCAGCATGAATCATCTTCTGTAGCGGCCTTATAAGATAAGGGCTTGGGACCTCTGCTTCCCCTCTAGGGTTAATGTCCTCAAGTTCACTTGAGTTTTGCCAATTTTTTAGTTTAAATAAAGGGAGGAATATGTCAGGAGCCAGTTCACCAGCCAAGAGTCAACTAAAGAATTCCCTTCTTCATCATTCTTCAGGTAGGACAGCATTCTTTAGATTAAGATATTTTTTGGAAAAGCCACAAGGGAACCCACTGACCATTGACTCATAATGGCCTAACACACTGACCTTGGCTCATAATTGCTCACTGACCACTGCTCATAATTGCCTAACACACTGATCTTGGCTCACAGCTTCACCTCCTCACTAGCCCCCTTTCCCCCTGCACCTACAGCCCTGCAGAAGCATATATAAGCAATCTGGAAATAATAAAGACAGACCACTCCAACAGCTTGTCCTGTGGTCCTTCCTCTGCACCTTCCTGCCCCTATCATTCTCTCCCTACAGTACCAGGGACCCCATCAAGTCCCATGGGTCAGGACACTACTTCAATGGATACACCAGGCTGAACTGACCCACTTTGTGACTCCTTGCCATCCTTGGGAAATGGATGAGGGAATGGGGTGGAGGGGAGATAAAGGAGGATTGAAAGGGACAGGGAGGAAGAAAGAGAAGGCAAGTAGGGGTACACATAGAAAAAAACTTTTTAAATGAATAAAAATAGATAAAGGATTGTACCATTGTGCCATCTTCAATAAATTGAACTTGTTTGTTTCAGCTAGTTCCCAGAGACATTGTCATTATTCTCTGCAATTTTTTGCACTTTCCCTCCAAGGGGAACTGGCAGGACCCAAAGTATAGGTAACATCAATATCTGGTGAAGCTCTTTTCCCATTCTGAAGGCTGCCATTCTGTCTTATTGACCATGTCCTTTAGCTTAAAAGAACTTCTCAGTTTCAGGAGGTCTTATTTTTTAATTGTTGCTCTCAGTGTCTGTGTTACCAGTGTTATATTTAGAAAGTGGTTTCCTGTGTCAATGTGTTTGAGGCTATTTCCTACTTTCTATTCTATCAGATTCAGTGTAACTGGGTTTATTTTGAAGTTTTTTATTCATGTAGACTTGAGTTGTGTCCAGGGAAATAAATATGAATCTATTTGCATTCTTCTACATACCACCATTTTTCAAAGATACTATCTTTTCTCCACTGTATATTTTTGGTCTCTTTGTCAAAAATCAGATGTGCACAGGTATGTGGATTAATATTAGGGTCTTCAGTTTAATACCATTGATTCACAAGTCTGTTTTTATGCCAGATCCAAGCTGTTTTTATTTTGTAGCTCTATGGTAGAGCTTGAAGTCAGGGATGGTGATGCTTCTCAAACTTCTATTATTGAAAGAACTGTTTTGACAATCCTAAGTTTTTTTGTCTTTCCATATGAAGTTGAATATTGTTCTTTTGAGGTCTGTAAAGGATTGTGTTGGGATCTTGATGGGAATTGCATTGAATCTGTAACTTGCTTTTCTACCTATCCAAGAGCATGGGAGATCCTCCTTCCCATTTTCTGAGATCCTCAATTTCTCTTTTCAACAATTTTCTTGCCATACAAGTGTCTCACTTCTTTGAGAAGTGAGTTACCCCAAAATATTTAATTTATTATTTGCATCTATTTTAAAGGGTGATATTTCTCTGATTTCTTTTTCACTTCTTTAATTATTTGTGTATAGGAGGGCTATGGGTTTTTTTTTTTTAGATAATCTTGTATCCTAATACATTGATGAAGGCAGTTATCAGCTGTAGGAGTTCCCTGGCAGAATTTTGAAGGTCATTTACATATACTATCATATCATCTGAAAATAGAGATAATTTGTCTTCTTTCCAACTTGTATCCACTTGATCTCCTCTTGTTGTCTTATTGTTTTAGCGAAAGCTTTGAGAACTATATTGACTAGATATGGGAAAAGTGATGTGGGAATGCCTTTCTGTATGCTGTGAATATCAATCTTTAAATAAAGGAGCTGTTCTGGACTTTGACAGGCACCATAGAAAAAGTAGGCAGAGGAATCAGAATAGGTAGGAAAGGAATGGTGGAGTCAGGGACAGATGGACCTAGTTGCTGAAGAAAAAGCATGTAAGGAACACAAGTGAACCATGGGCCACATCACAGACAGATTAATGGAAATTGGTTGAGTTAAGATGTAAGAGAAAACTAGCAATGTGCCTGAGCCATAGGCCAAACAGCATGAAGTTAATATAAGCATCTGAATCATTTCTGGGGGCCTGAACAGCAGTGGTGGGTGGCTAAGGGGTCTGGAAGGGGTCTGGTGCAGCAGGGTCTGGACCTCTGGCTGCACAGAACAAAGAAACCACACTACTACAGAAGAATGAACAGCCTTGTCTTGTTCCTGATTTTAGTGGGATTGCATTGAGTTTCTCTCTATTTAGTTGATGTTGGCTGTCAACTTCCTGTATACTGCCTTTATTGTGTTTAGGTGTATTCTTTGTACTCTTGATCTCTTCCAAACTTTTATCATAAGAACTGTTTCTTAATTGCTAGAGAGAGAGAGAGAGAGAGAGAGAGAGAGAGAGAGAGAGACCCTTATGTGTAGTGAAATAGTCTGTAAGATGCAGGCAGGTTCTTTGCCATTTTACTGTTTGCATAAAGCTTCAAAGATATCTGCAGGTGAGAGCATTGGGCCTTCTTTTATCTTAACTCTTTCTAGATTGTCAATGGCTTTCTAGTGATCCAGGAATGCATCAGTGTCTTTATCACTCCCTATGAACATTCATATTTATATTTCCTTAAGACTTTTAGGTATTCTATAAACTTCTTCAATTGTTACCAATAACTTCAAGCACTCACAATGTTTCAAACTGTGTCTGACTGGCTACATCAAATGCCCCTGAAAGAAATGCTGTTGCAAGGGTTCAGTTCAGAACTAAGTTAGATAGGAACTATCCTGCACATAGTATACTTCAGAGATTTTAAAAAATTAAGTGTTGACTGATGTTCTAGCCCTGTTCCATGCTTTAAGTGTCTTTGAAGCTGCAGCTTTTTTAGTGACAATGAGCTGGGTGCTTCCAAGGTTACCTCAGCACTATGTAGAAGAAAGAAGGCAATAAACCTAGAGAGTACAATACAAGCTTCATTTGTGATAAATAAAAATCTGCAGTCTATTAAAATTTTAACCTAGTTTTCAGGGTCTGAAATGGATGCTCAGTTTTCATTGTGCTCTAATCATTTAACTTTGGAGAGAATTTTCAGATATGTTTATTTTACCATTTTACTAAAATGCTCAAGTACAAGAGAGATGGATATAGTCAAGATCAAGTATATAATATTTCCAAACAGTAAAAAATGAACATATGTAATATGGAGAGTGAATATCCTCACTTCTCATTTTATAAAGAGTTCAATATTTCACCCTTAGTCATAAGATTCTACAGAGTTCATCTTTTAGAATATGGAAGTTTTTTTAATGAGTTCATAGTCTTTTTATTATCTATTTATTTTATTTAAAAAGGTCAATTTTTGTCTATGTATACCCCTGCCCTCTCCCTGCCATCCTCCCAACCCCTCCCATTCAGCCTTCAGCCTCACTGCTCCCCATAAACCCATCCTCTCTCCCAAAAGGGCAAGAAGTTCTGGGGTGGGTCTGCTCAACTTGGCACATCCACTCTAGACAAGTATGATCTACTCATCCCAAAGTCAAGGTTGGGCTAGGTGATCCCCTGCAGGAAATGGGCTCGAAGGTTCAAGCCCATTCACAGGAACACAGTCTGATCCCACCCCTCCAGGCTTCACACACTGCTCATGCCAGTCGACACAGTTGCCTATCCTTGGAGGGCCCAGCTCCCTTTTCCTATGGATCCTCAGTGGCCAGTTCTGATTCACTGAGCTCCTCAGAGCTCTAGCTAGCCATCCCTGTGGGAATTCTCCTCACAATCGCCATCCCCTTGTTCACACAGACACCTCCCCCTGCCCTCAGCTGGACCAGGAGCTCTGCCCAGAACTCAGCCATTGATCTCTGCCTTCACCTCTAGTCCCCACTGGGTGTAAGTTCTGCGATGACACCCAGGGTAATCACCCACCTGACCATAGGGGAAGTCCTGTTCAACACCCCCTCCACTATTGTCTGGAGACTTGGCCAAGGATACCCTGTGAGTTCTTGGTTTCCCTAGCACCCAGTCTCTTTACAACCCCACATTGGCTTCCTCTATTTAAATATCCATCTCTTTCTATCTCTCTCTCTTTGCTTCTCTCACTCAACCATCTCCTTCCTTCAAGATCTGCTCCCAACTCTTCTAGGTCTCAACCTGTTATGACCCCAAATTGCTAAGGTGAGCTCTATTTTCTCTTCTTATGAAAATCTCTAGATGTCTCTCTTAAATTCTTTCTAATCCCAAGTTATTCAATGGTTGTGGTTTGCAGCTCAGGTATTATGGAAGTTTTTGTTCTTAGTTACTGGGGGTATTGGTTTTAGGCAAGCTGCTATAGGGAATCTCCAAAGAGTTATAAGGATTTATTGGGATGACTACCAATTAGACTCATGTTCATCTCTCTTATTTGCTCCACAGCGTGTATCAAAAATGTAATAGTAACTTAAGAATCATAATGATTATGTATATCTCCAACCCAGACTATATGCTCAGGAATCAGAAAGTATGTAGAAAGATCAATGCAACCCATGAAAAGGTTATTTAAATCAGGACTATAGACTTGGAAAGGCTCTTTAGTTTTAGATCTAGTCTTATCTTTAGCTGCAACAATTCACTATGATCCATTTACTGAAGTCAAAGTGTTTACCTTGTCTTTTTATAGATGTACTCTAGATTCCATTTTGTGTTTTGCCTTGTTCTGAGAACCTGACAAATATTCTTTCTGTCTTAACATTCCAGAATGCCATTTTATCTTCTCAGCTCCTAATCTCAAATTGTCAGATATTTCAAATCCAAAATGATATTAAATAACATACTATCCAACAAGAATTTCCCAGTCACTCTGTTGTAGTCAGAAGATTTTGGCCTGACCTGGTCCTGAGATCCAGACCAGTAGGCCTGCAGTGGCTTAGCCACAAATAATCACACAAAAGTTTATGTTAATTACAAACTGTTCAGCCTATAGCTCCAGTTTATTGTTTGCTATCTCTTATAACTTAACTCAACCTATTTCTGTTAATCTATTGCTTTGCCACATGATTCCTGGCATACCTGTGTTACATCACATCTTGCTTCATTGGGTGGAAGTTCACAGAATCTTGGTCTGACTCTGCTCTCTTTCCCTTTATCTAGACTTGGATTTTATGCCTGCGCATAAGCTGTCTTGCCACAGGCCAAAGCAGTTCCTTTATTATGCAATTGTAATTCACAGTATACAGAAAGACATTCCACATCACTCTGTTCTCTTTATCTTCTCAAGGACTTATATCTATCATTGATATGTGCACATAAGCAATAATATCTCTCTCTCAATCTCTCTCTCTCTCTCTCTGTATGTGTGTGTGTGTGTGTGTGTGTGTGTGTGTGTGTGTGTGTGTATGTGTGTACATGCAGATAGATGTTCTATAAAAACAGGACACAGAATCACATTAGATGCCGGAATATACATAAATACTATTATTAGAAATTAAAGTAAAATATCATTTGCAGATGATAGAATTTCTATACTGTAAAATGTCACTGAAAGGCAATCAAAATTAATAAATTTAAAAAATAATTTAACTTTCCAAATGTGCATGTGTTTGGTTCAATGATTATTTCTAGATCTATAAATAAGTTAGATGAATAATTACATAAGATTTAATGTAATAATTTTTAGTATTTCTAAAAATAACAGTTTACACTTACTATTGAGTGGTCAATGTACAAGCCAGTTAATGAACAAGCCAGTCTATAAAAACAGTATAAATTTATAAAAGATATGTGGACATAGTAACATATAAAGGCTAGCATTTCAAAAGTAACCTAAGTACCATTAAGTACAAATATAGAAATGTTTAAGAGCTACGTAAGAACCAAGTAATAGGGTATTATGAGTTATGGTTATTTTTTTATAAAACATCTATAATATATAAATAGCATTTCCAAATCACAATTAACTTTAAACATATATGTGCAGATATTTCTGTTTGTGTATATAAGGTTATATATATAGTCATATATAAGGTGTGGAGAAGTATTTCTGGAGGAAGATAGGAAAAAGATATCTTTGGATACTGGGAACTCCAAGTTTTATCTTATGTTACTCCTCTTGCTAGGCATGAACTTCTTTTGTTATCTTCCTGTCTGCATATGCAC
This sequence comes from Phyllotis vaccarum, assembly GCA_033318265.1. Lineage (NCBI taxonomy): Eukaryota > Metazoa > Chordata > Mammalia > Rodentia > Cricetidae > Phyllotis > Phyllotis vaccarum. The sequence continues at coordinate 21,536,009 of JARWLC010000004.1, read as the reverse complement.
ACAACTGTATGTATATTTACATACATAATCATGCATATCATTTATGAAGAAATGTGCGTATTACCATACTCTAATAAGTTATGGAGAAAAGACAAAATGTACACAGGACATGCTGCCAGATATTATTTTCCTAGTGAGTGACACCAGAGTGAGTGATAATTTGGTTCCATATTTAATTAGGTTTCTTGAAAATCATAAAATAGGTTCTGTTTCATGACTTTTATGAAAATAAGACATGAAATTGGTAATGCACTCTTTATTTAGAATACACTTCAATAAAAATGTAGTTAATGATCTGGTAAACACAGCAACAAAAATTTTCTTAGTGTGTAATCAGTGAGCATCTTTCCATGTGTGGATATTATGGTTCATAAAAAGCTGAGGAAAAATTAGTATATTTCAGAGGTAGCAGCTCTGCAATTAAGAAGAACTGCAAGATACAGGTTTACAGGACAAAAAAAGACCTGTTTTTCAACAAACAAAAGCAGAGTCTCAGTCATCCATGAGAAAGACTACTCAGCTTCAGACTGGAATAAAACAAAGCTCATAGGATGGAGGCAAAGACACTACACCAGTTTGACCTGGGGTGATATCAATGTCTTCTGGATTGACCAGAGGCTTTAAAGTAAAATGCTGTAAAATGTTGGTCAGGACTAAAAATATTTCCATTCGGGCCAGACTTTCTCCAATACAAGCTCTTCTTCCTAAAAAAGATTTGGCAACTGATAAGTCCTTTAATTTTGATTCTGAGTTAACCCATGCAGAGTATGTATTAGGCAATAGCTAATTAACATAGACTAATTACCTGACAATGACTACATTTTTGCATTGTTTTGATTTTTTACCTTTCCTTCCTTTCCTTGAAAAAAAAAAAGTTCTTTCATTTTCTTTTTCCAAATCCATTTTATTTCTTTAATATTTTTATTTCACAAACAAGCAATGTATCTGCATCATTTTACTCCTCCATTGCCTGACTCCTAGTCCTTCTGCACCACATTTCTTTCATTATCAAATGTATAACTACCTTAATTATTATTTTTTTCCAAAACATAATTTATATATGTAGCCCTGGCTATGCTGGAACTTGCCATATGGACTAGGCTGACCTTAAACTATAGAGGACAACCTACTTCTTTCTCATGAGTGCTGAGAATAAAGGCATATGCCACCATGTCTGGCTAACTATGCCTGTTAAATATTTACAGGGTGTATATTATGAATAGAGAAAAGGCCTACTGAGTATATTTATTGTTACTCACATGCAGTTATTTAGTCTCAATATTTTTATATTTTGACATTAATTTATTAACTGAAAATTTTATACATGTGCATAATAAATTCTGGTCACACTTATTCTTCTACACTGACTTCCAAAATTCCTCAGAGCAAGACCCCACTCTTCTAAGCTTAAAATTTGTAAGAAAGAATTGATGAAAAGCTTCCACCTGGGAATGGTGACTCCTGCCTTTAGTCCTAACACTCAGAAACCAGAGGCAGGAAGATCTCTGATTTTGAGGCCACCCTGGTCTTCAAATCTAATTCTAAGATAGACATACTTAGAAAGTTAAGGAAACCATCAGAAGCAGGGAGTTGGTGAAATATATTTGGAACAATAAATGTTTCGGCCCCAGCAACCAGAAGAACTTGGCTGCTGGCAGCTACTGATTCTAGCTTTATAATCAAGAATATAAGAAGGGTTGTGAAATTTCCCTCCAGTACTAAGGAAAGAAGCTGAGTCAGGATATGTGGTAGAGGTGCCCCTGCATAGAAATCTAGAGATGCCAGTGTATGAAGTTATGCGAGTAAATTGTGGATGTTATTACAGAACCTAAGATGTTGAAGATGCCAAAATCATGGAATACCTGCCAAGGAAATCTGCTAAAAGGGTGTGAAAAAGGAGACAAGAGGGGAAAGTATTTTGCAATCAACAAAGGTGAAGAGAGACCTAGAGATATGAAGAGCTCTTTGACATCAGACATGGAGAAACAATGTTTGGAATTTGCCTAGATGGTTTTTGGTCTTGCTTTGGTCCAATATTTCCTTACTATGCTCCCTTTGCTCCCTCTTGGAATAGTAATAAATATCTCATGCCATTGTATGTTGAAAGTATGTGATGTGCTTTTTATTTTGATTTTATGGGGAAAGGCTTACAGTTAAGAGATTGATATCGGTCTCAAAAAAGACTCTGAACTTTGGACTTTTACAGGTTTTTGCATATTATGGTTTCTGCTTTTGTATTTTTATGGGCTTTCTGGGGATGCAAGTGTATGTTGTGACATCTGTCTTTCCTGTGCTTTTTCTTTGACTCCTTTTCTTGTGTGTGTTTTGTACTATTCTTGTTTATCTTCATCGGTGGTGGGTTCCTTTGATTTTGTTTGCTTATACTGTTGTTTTGTTTTTAGTTGCCTGTTTGTTTTCTAATGAGGGGAAAATATGGGATCAGAATATAGTGTATGAAAAAATCTGTTTTAAATAAAAAAGACAATTCATTTCATTGACTTCAGAATGAAATATGAGTTGTTTTTCAAAACTTCACTGCCAGTTTCTTTAAAAAACTTCAATCTTCCATTATGTGAGTAGCTGGAAAATACATCATCTGTGGCTATGTTCTTTCACAAGAGAATTGTAAGATTCTGATGGAATGAGGAAAGCACTTTAAAATTCAAGATTATTACTTCATTGTGAGTAGTAAAATTATAGATGAATACAATCAATTAGAGTTTAGTTTTCAAAGTCAATGAAGTCTGAGCCTATGTCTTCTTAGGCTTGAGATATGTAACCATCCAGAAGTCAACATTTCAGTTATTCATTTTAATCACAAAAATATATTTGTATCACATCACTACAAATATAAAGTGACAATATATGAAATGTTTTTTTAATATTTGCTGTTAGAGGTTTCATGCAGGAATTTTCATGTCCTAAGAGCATTATGACAATTGTAGCATCATAACCATAGGAAGCTATGATAGGGCCATGAAGGCAAAGTGCCTTCAGATTTAACATATTTCCTACATCAATTTAGAGAGGGGATGGGTGCTCTGTCATGATATAGGCTTTGGGTAAAAGGGATATGTAATTTGGAGAAGCCAGATTTTAAAAAGTCACTTTGGCTGTACATCAGGGCTTATCTGCTTGATGTTGCAAAAGACAGAAGTTACAAGGGAACAAGCAGCCTTTCCAGCCCAACTCTCTGTCTGTCTGGAGAGAGCTTCAGAGGAGCACATCCTGATTTCTTGGAGGGATCTGCAGCTATAGTGTCTCTAACATAACAGCACCCACAAGAGGGTACATAGAGGAGAAATACAGATTTCAAAACACATATTAGCATCTCTTCTGTAAGGCAGCTCTGGTTAGGGGACTGGTGGTTTAAGTAAAGGAGTTAATTCTATGACACTCTTAACAGTACCATAGCTCAGAGAGTGAGAGTGGAGATACTATACTACTATTGAGCCATACACCAAGAAAGGAGAATCTGAAGTTCCAATATGTTCAGGGTTAGAGCACAAGATACTAAGTGATAACTCCCAAAATACCACAATAAGTCATTTACAGATAAACCCTACCTGAGATAATGGATAAAAATGACTAAGCCACAATGGCAATAATCATGCTAAGGTCAACACAATGAAAACCATCTGCAAGTAGTTTATCTTCCTGGAAAAAATATCAACTAACATCCTTAAAGGAATTCAATATAACAAAAGGATATCAAAACACCATTTAAAATGTTTAACAAACAACCATAAAAGAAAAAAATAGTAAGCATGGAAAAGAAGAAAATGCAAGCCTTGATGAATGAAAAACTAGCATTCAATGTGAACAGGCTGTATTATTGTATAGATTTAGAGTGATCATACAAAACCCCAAAATACAGCTATTACAAATGTGCCTGAGCATTTGGAGGAACATTTATAAAAGAATGTTCCAAGTGAAAGGATTTTTCATTAGTATAACCAAGTACTACAAAATGTTGAATATTAATAAATGGAAACTGTGAAGACATAAATCCTAGAATTAAGAACAACAGATTTAAAAATTTGCCAAATGAAATCGAATATATAAGTAAACCAAATATAAAAACATTAGGGAACTTAGATACATGTAAACTGGGTGCCAGTATTCCACATGATGATCTCCAATCTAAATACACACATGTGCTTATAGTTGGAACTTGGGCAAAACTATGGATATTCTGGAACATAGAAGGTTCTTGAAAAAAATAAGATAGTGCAAAGTGAGGTTTTCATTATCGAGGTATTACCCAGAGGGCATGTTTCAAAGAGAAAAAATTAAATGTCTATAGTTTGGCTATATAGCATATGCTATATAACTGCTATATTAACCCTTGTCAAGATGACCATGTAAGGCCCACACTAAAGCCAAATAGGAAAGGGGTACATCCCAGGAGCAGAAAAGCTAGAGTGTTTTATTTTTGACACAAAAAAGAATATGTGGTGATATAGAATATATTTAATAAAAATCAGTCTTGAATATCAAAGAACAAAATCATTCACAAGTCACTCCAACTCCCAAGCCCATCTATCCCCTGGAGACTTCAAGTTCTCCCTGAGACACAGACTCTTCTGCTTCTTATTTTAACAAAAGCTCCAATTGCACCAAGAGCACCAATTGGACCAAGTATGAAACACAGACATTTGCACCAATTGGAGAAAGAGATGGGTAGACACCAGTGAAAAAATACATGCAACAATATAAATAACAATGTGGCACCACTAGAACCTACTGGTTCTACAACAGCAAGACAAAAATTCTAATATAGAAGAAGCAAAAGAAACAAACCTTCAATCTTCAACTTTCAACTTTCCTAGTGCTAGGATTAAAGATGTGTGCAAACACTGCCTGGCTCTGTTCAGCCTTGAACTCATAGAGATCAAGAGGATCTCTGCCTTCCAACTGCTGGGAATAAAGGTGTGGGTTACCATTCACTAACTGTCATGAGTTGGTTCTGTAAATGGCTCTGTCCTCTAAAATTCCAGACAATTATAATCCCTTGTATCCCATCAGACTACCATTGCATAAAGTTAGAGTTCAATAACAACACAAACTACAGAAAGCCTACAAACATGGAAACTGATCAATTCTACTGAACCATCTCCAGGTCAAGGAAGAAATGAAGAAATTAATAACTTTTTTAAAATTCAATGAAAATGAATCCACAATATACCTAAACACATAGAACACAAAGAAGTACTTAGAGGAAAAGTTCGTAGCACTAGTGCCTACATAAAGAATTTGAAGAAATCTCACACAAGCCACTTAACAGTACACTTGAAAGGTATAGAACAAAAGAAAGTAAATTCACTCACAAGGAGTAGAAGGCAGAAAATAATCAAACACAGAATCAAAATCAATAAAATTGAAACAAATAGAACAACATGAAGAATCAATGAAACAAAGAAATATAACTTTGAGAAAATCAATTACAAAAACAAAATCTTATCCAAACTAACCAAAAGGCAGAGAGAGAATATCCAAATAAACAAAATCAGAAATGAAAAGTGGGAAATAAAAGACACAAGGAAATCTAGAGAATCATTAGGTCATACTTATTAAACCTGTGCTTCACAAAATTGGAAAACCTAAAAGAAATGGACAGCTTTCTAGATAGGTATGACTTTTGATAATTAAATCAAGAGCAAATAAATAAATGACTAAAATAGACCTTATCCCTAAGAAAATAAAAGCAGTTATCAAAGGTCTTCTAAAATAGATCAAAGACCTCAACATAGAAAAGAAAGTGGGTGCAGGAGACCACTTCCAAACTGAAAGCAACAATTAATAAATGGGACCTCCTGAAACTGAGGAGCTTCTGTAAGGCAAAGGACATGGTCAATAAGACAAAACAAAAGTATACAAAATGGAAAAAAATCTTCACCAACACTTCATCTGACTAAGGGTTTATATCTAAATTATATAAAGAACTCAAGAAACTAGATATCCAAAAAAAAACTAGATATCAAAAAAACCAATTAAAAAATGGGGAACTGAGCTAAAAAGAGAATTCTCAACAGAATAACTTCAAATGGTCAAAAGACATTTAAAGAATTGTTCATCAACCTTAGTCCTCAGGGAAATGCAATCAAACAACTCTGAGATAGCGTCTTGAACCTTTCAAAATGGTTAAGATCAAAAACACAGACGATAGCCTATGTTAGGAGGGAATGTGAAGTAAAGGGAGCACTCCTCCATTGTTGGTGGAAATGTAAGTTTGTACAGTGTAACAGTGAGGTTTTTTGGCTTTGTGCTGTCTGAGGTTTAGATTTATAGACTTGTAGTTTTAGATTTTGTAGTTGTTTGTTGTTGATTAGGTCTTAGAAATGATTTAGACATTTATATTAATTTTATGTTGTGTGGTCTATGGCTTAGGCATATTGTTAGTTAGTTTTATTTTTTAATTTAATTTATTTTTATTAATTTGTTTGTTATGTGGCTTTTGGCTTATTTGTATTTTTTATATGGTTTTGGGGTGTTGGGTTTGGTTTTTTTTTTTTGGCGCTTATCAAGGGTCTGGGGCTCCTGAAGGGGGAGTGGCCAACTCCATTCAAAAAGGGCTGCTGAGATCTTGAGAGGCCCATTTGTGGTTCCTGACTGCTGAAGAGACTGGTTCAGCATCCATCGTCCATCATATAGATAATCCAGTCTATCAGGCACCTATATAAACTATTACCTGTATTGTGAGTGTTGATTTATATTTTAATAAATATTAATCCTAGATTAATATATTTTTTAAAAACATCCACCTTCAGTACAACTACTTTGAAAATCAGTATGGCAGTTTCTTAGAAAACTTAGAATTAATCTATCCAATGATCCAGCAATACAACTCTTGGGCATATACCTCAAGGATGTGCATTCTTACCCCAAGGATGTTTGTTAAACTATGTTTATACTAGCATTATCTATAATAGCCAGAACCTGGAAACAACCTAGATGCCTCTTAACTGAAGAATGGATTAAAATATGTGGTACATATACACAATGGAATACTACTCAGTAGTTTTTTAAAAACGACATTTTAAAATTTGCAGGCAAATAGATGGAATGATTAAAAAAAATCATCCTGAGTGAGGTAACACAGACGCAGAAAGACAAACATGGTATGTGTTCACTAATAGGTTGATTTTAGACATAAAGCAAAGGATAACAAGGCTACAATCCACAACCCCTGAGCAGGTAGGTAGCAAGGAGAAACCTAAGAGAGACATCCATGGACCCCATGGAAAGAGAAAATAGATAATATCTCCTGAATAAACTGGGACTGTAGAGGAGAGAAGTAAGGGGAGATGGTAAGAGAACATGGAGGAATAATATGTTTGGGTTTGGGGAGGAACACAGAGGGAAAACAACAAAATAGATACCATAATAGAGAGAACCATTGTGGGGTTAGAGAGAAAACTGGTGCTAATGAACTATACAAAACCCCACAAAGATGAATTCAGCTAAGACTCCAAGCAACAAAAGAGATGATGCTTAAGCTGACACTTCCTTAATCAAATTGATGACCACTCTAATTGTCATTATGTCCAGCAACTGATGTAAGCAGATGCAGAGATTCATAGCTAAATATTTGGTTGAGCTGCCAGTCCAGTAGAAGAGAAGGAGAAATTATATAAGCAAAGAGGCCAAGATAATGATGAGAAAATTCACAGAGACAACTGACCCCAGCTATTGAGAGCTCACTGACTCTAAACTCAAAGCTGAGGAACCTGCTTGGAACTGAACTAGGCCTTCTGAATATGGATGACAGTTGAATGGCATGGCCAGTTTATATGACCCCTAGCAGTGAGACCAGACTTATTCTTACTGCATGAACTAGTTTTTTTGGAGCCCATTCCCTACAGAGGAACACCTTGCTCAGCCTTGATACTAGAGGAAGGGGCTTGTCCTACCTTAACTGGATATGCCAGACCAAATTGACTTACCCTGGGAGGACTTACTCTCTCTGAGAATTCAAGGGGGGAATGGAGTAAGGGGGAATCTTGGGGGTGACTGGGAAGAGGAGAGGGAGAGAGACAGTGTTTGGTATGTTTTTAAAAACTTCTAAATTTAAAAAAAAAAAAGAAGAAAAGTGCAGTAAAACCCAATAGAAAGCAAGGATGTAGACAGAAGATTGCATTTAACAGACAGGAAGGATATGAACATACCAATGTACTGAAAAGTTTGTGAGAACCCAAGCCTGAGACACTTAGAAAACTGTATCAGCAAATGACAGGCAAATAAGCATATACTGTGGGGTGAGATATTTGATTTATGATTTTGCACATATGTGGAAGGTGAGGCCGTCTACAATCATATTACTTGGTTGTGTAGAGACAAAATTACCTACTGAATAAAAAGATGAAAGGTATCTCACCTTGGGAATGTGGTATCCTCTGAATTCTACATCCTGTGTTGTTTTATGAGGCAAGGGAATGGGAACAAGATCAATATATCTCTGGATCTCATGCAGCACAGCATTGGTGTAGGGCATGTGGTTCCTGTCCTGAATACAGGGGTTCCGATGTCTGCCAATCACTTGTTCAATTTCTTGTTGAATTTTAGCTTCCAGGGAAGAAATCATTATTTTTATAAAATGGAAAAATACTTTCATGTGATTCTTTATTATTCCATTTTGTGGTAGAAAGTATAGAGTTGAGAAATATAAATCCCTCCATTTCCATAGGAAAAGAAAACCTAATGCATGAGTGATATGATTCTATGTATAAGATATGAGTGAATCAACCATACAATTCATAGGGACTATAAACATTTTCAGCAAAGTGACAGAATAGAAAGTTAACATATAAAATCAATCAATACCTTTTCACAAACCAATAATAAGAACACTGAGAAATAAATTAGGAACACATTCACAGCATCCTGACACAAAAAAATAAAACATGCAGTGGGGAATGAAAACACATAATTTCTAAATAGTGCTGTAAAACCTGGAAATCCATTTGAAGAATGAAATTATATTCATATCTTTCACCCCATGTGAAAATTAAACTAGAGCAGAACTTTAAATTAAAGCTTTAAATAATGAGACTTCTAAGGAAAAATGTAAAATATGCACTTCAAGAAGTAGGTGTTGGGGCTGAAGAAATGGTTCAGAGGTGAAAAGCACTAGCTGCTCTTCTACAGGTTCTAAGTTCAATTCCCAGCAACCACATGGTGGTTCACAGCCATCTATCTATGAGATCCAGTGCCCTCTTCTGACCTGCAGGTATACATGCAGACGGAACACTATATACATAATAAAAAATAAATTCATAAATAAATATTTTTCTTTAAAGAATAAAGCTTTGATAACAAGCCAATGGCTCTATGAATCAACAGGACTCTTAGGAACACATGAAATAAAAATTTTTCATATAGCTATAGCAAAAGAAATCAACAAACAGCTATGTTTCAGAGAAGAGACTAATATTCGGAAATTACAAAGAACTGTAAAATTAAACACACAAATAAATCTGCCAATCTGCAAGTAAACAGATAAGACAAATAAAAAGTTATCATAAGAAACACAACTAGATAAAAATTGTTTTAAGTGTTCAACATCTCTAATCATCAGGAAAATGCAAATGACAAGTACTTTAAGACACTGTCTCACCCCAGTCAGAGTGGCTACCATTACGGAATCTAAAAGAAAATGCTGCTGTAGATATAAGGAAAGGAACCTTCACTTGTTGTTGATATGAGTGCAAATTAGTACAGCCATTATGGAAATGATTATGAGATTCCTCCTTAAGTTGAAAATAGATCTACTTCATGACCAGAAGTCTATATGCTACCACAGGCACATTTAAGGATTCTTGTTTACTGATAGCAAAGAAATGGAGTCAACCTAGATGTTCATTAACAAATGAATGGATAATGAAAATGCATTATATATACAAAATGGAAGAGTTTTCAGCCTAAAAATGACAACATAAAATTTTTCAGTAAAAGGAATTGGTAAGGAAAACAAAATGGTGAGGTGAACCAAACTCAGGACAAGAATTGCATGTTCTCTCTCACAGGTGAATCCTAACCTACTATGGCTATATGCATTTTATAAACAGTTGTAAGTGTGGACACAAAGGTAGGTTAGTATTAGATGATAAGGAAGAATGGAATACAGATAAAAATAACACATGGTCATGAAAAGAGGGGGATTTGATAAGGCTATCAGGAAAGAGCATAGGACTTAGTAATAAAGTCACACATGAAATAAAGTCAGCGATTGATTCTTAATCTCGTGAAGTTAAAAATCCTCCTTATAGCAAAGAAAATGGTCAATCAAGTGATTTGCTAACAAAGTTTAAATTGTGAGCACTTTCTGGAAATGAAATAATTATTTATTTTTAAAATGTGAAAGGGGAGAGAGAGTCTAGTTTTATTTTGAAAATGTTGTGCATTTGTCACAACCCAAATCAAGGATTCCAAATTATATCAGGGATAATAGTGGCCACTGCCCTTTCATTCTCTGCTATGGCTTAGATACATGATTGTCCCTTTACTGTGATCTAAAATGAATTGGATCCATTCAGTGAGAGGTAAGTGGATTAATCATGCAAATGTTTCTAGTACAGTGTCTATTCTAGGACAGGGTGGGACTGTTTCTAGTGCTATCCACCAATTTACACCTGGGCATTCACTCTTCATCTGTGATCATACCTGTGACATCTGGATGCTTCAGCAGAAGCAAAAGCCCATATTTCAATGTGGAACCTGTTGTCTCTGTCTCCGCACTAAAAAGATCAGAAATGGTGACGATCAGGTTTTCCATGGTAAATTCAGAATTTTTATTGTGTTTTTCCTATTAATTATAGGTGAGAGAGAGAAGTTAGTTGGTTTTTTTTTAAAAAAAAAAAAAGGCTGACAGATAACAAAATCATTCAATATGACACAAACATTTTTGTGGGTAAGTTAGACATTAAAAAAATGCTCTAGCTGGAGAAAAAGGTAGATACTGGGTGAGCACTGGGATTTCTTCACACAGTTAATGCATAATTGGAGTCAAAAAATTCCAAGGTTGCTTCTTCTTCTTGTTGTTTCTCACTTTTCACTCACGGGGGGAAGTCAGTTCCCTGTGATCTTTTCGTGTGGATTGAGTCGGCTATGAAAGCATCAGCTGCAGCACCTGTTGAAGCTTTATAACACTGAAAGGTCTCAGGGACTACACACATACAAACTCTTCACTCCTTACACCGACCACCATAATTCAAACCAATGTCATCTTCTCAAAATTTGGCCATTTGAAGACTACAATTACCATCCTCAATCCTCCTGTTAAACTGGGATTTTTCCTAAGGCTGAGCTCAACTGCAAAGGTTTTCTAGAGTCACTTTAAAGAAAAGTCCTGTGTTCCCTAAGTATTTACACACATTCTTTATGGAGGTCATGTTCTCATCACTCTTGAACAGATGGCCACGTGTTAGCAAAGAACACAGGAAATATAGACTTTCTAATTCTAAATAAATTGGAGGTCCATTTACGTATGATGACATGACATGTTCTCATCATTCTTGTATTGATTTTTATGTGTTAGTAAGAACTAACCTGAAACATGGAAAATATAGACTTCCAATTCTAAATAAGTCAAGAATCTTAATGAACTCTAAATCTTCTACATGACTTGCTTAAAAAATAGGCTTGAGGAACAATAAATATTACTGGAAGAAAATTAGCTTGAACATCCCAATCTCACCAAGAAAAAGAAACCTGAGTCAAAACTCCCACAAATATGAAGTAGTAAGTCAGGGTCCCTTGTACCTTTTCCATTTTAATCAGAAAATAGTCAATAAAGTCCTGAGGACTACTGCGGTTCAGAGATTCTTGATGCCTTTTTATTTCTTTCAAAGTGAACTCTTTTATTTCAGTAAAAATTTTAAAGCATTCATTATGGCTTCCTGGGAGATGGTATAAAACAGGGTAGGCACTGCATAGCTGGAAAAGAAAGAAATATTGATGTAAGCATCACACCTTCTAGGCCTTGGTTAGTTGTCCAATACTGCATAAAGGTGAGTTTCACATGACTCCGGTGCTCCAATCAGCCTCACATTTAGAGAAGCAGGGACAGCATGATTGAATGATTAGAATTGTCATGTGTATACCTTTTCAGCAACTTCAGATCACATTCAATTTCTGTCAACCAATCTCCAAAGGAATGTGTGGGCCAATCCCACTGTCCCCTCTGTCCTTCAGAGACCACATAATAGTGATAGCAGGAATAGAAGTTGTCTTTATCCTGCATATATTTCTTCAGTCTCCGAAAAACTGCAGCTCAATATAGACATGATAAAGTAGAAGGGGGAATTCTCATAAGATTCTACTTCTAGATAATAAGTAAGGACTGCTGGAAGAAGGAGAAAAGTCTTCTATGGGAATGTGTCTTAATTGGTTTCCTACCACCAAGTGGTAACCTGAAATCATATCCAGAGAAGCAATTCTAGGTAGATTTTATTTGTATAATGATGTATATACATATATATGTCTGTGTGTATGTATATAACAATTTTTAAAGAGGTTGTGAATTCGAGAAAGAAAAAGTATCATGGGGACGGGAGAGGTTGAGGATGAAAATGGAAAAATAATGTAATTATTTTTATTTTAAATTAATAACTAACTCATCAGGGATCCAGCACTTGTTGCAATTAAAAAAATAGTACATCAAAAGCTCAGTCAAGCATGTTGAGTCCATTTCTATGCAGTCCAGCAAGAGTCTTCAGATTCTTTTCTCACCCAAACAGCTAAAGTAAATGAACCCAACCAGGATCAAGGAGACTTTTAAGGAGGCCTTTGTATCAGCACCAGATAAGCTGTGGTGGTGGGCTGCTCAGTCTGGGGTAATGGCTCTTCTTTCATTCCCTCCCAGAAAATATCCTAATGTGTTCATTGTAATAGCCAGGACAATGATATGAACAAATATCAACCTCTCATTTTTATAAAAGGGTCAAGAAGTGGATTAATTTCTGGTGATAATGTGAAAATCTTGAGGCATTATTAATGAATTTGTCTAATCATATCCATATATGTATATATCCACATATATTCATATATATGTATAGCCATATATATATGTATGTATGTATGTATGTATAGCCAGTGGCTAGGTGTTTAAAATATGTAACTTTTTTAATTTGGGAGAAGTATGAGGTAGAGACATTCTAAATTCAACTGCCATCTTATTATAAATGAGTGTAAAATATTAACATACTCTTTTGATAATAAAAAAGCAAGTTAGAGCTGCTTTGGATAATGTGTTTCATGTGACAGGTTTTTAATTGTTGCTCAAATGCTGAAGGGACTAAACTATTTTTCCTCCGTTTCCCTTGTTTTGTGGAATACATATTCCCCTTCTAATCTATAGAAACATTTGTTGTTCATGGTTGTTCTAATCATATACCATAGTTTTAAAAATGAATTTTGCAGCCTGAAGCTTTAACCCAAAGTATTGAGCAGAATCAAAAAGGGGTTGCTTTTGTTGTTTTCCAGAATAAATACGTTGATAAAATTGAAGGGCCCTGGATAATACGTTTTCTTTATGTTCTACTTTCCCCTTAAGTATTCATTGGAGTTGATCATTCCAAATTAGTAAGGGACTATAACAATAATTGTAACAAAAAACCTAGCAATTTTGCAGACACTATAGCAGCCATCTTCACAAAACATTGGTTGGCTTTTTCTTTGTTGCTTTGTATTTTTTGTTTGTTTGTTGTTTGGCAATACTGTGACAGGGCTTCACTCTTCAGCCCAGGTTGGCCCCAATATTATACTATGTAACATATGCTGCATCACTACACCCAGCATTTAAGTTGCTACTTAAAATATATGAACTAATACTGGAGAGGTGGTTTAGTAGTTTAGAACATGTGCTGCTCTTACAGAGGCCCTGAGTTTAGTACAAAGCAGTCATGTTATGCAGCTAATAACCACCTATAACTCCAGGTCTAGAAAATCCAACACATATTTTTGGACATAAAGGGCCCCTTCACTCACCTGAGGACATATTCTCAGAGATGCACAGAAATACATCACTTAAAATAAAATCTTTTTAAATGTTAATGCTAAAACAGAATTATAACTGTAATTTTAGCCTCTCATGAGGCTAAATCAGAAAGACTGTGAGTTCAAGGTTAGCCTGGGCTATATAGTGAAACTTACAGAAAATAAGAATACAAATAAATATTGCATGTTACAAGCTTCAAACCACAAGCCCTGAACAGCTTGGGATCAGATGGAACTTAAGTGAGATACCAAGAGATTCTTCTAGAAAGAGAAAATATAGAAGATCACCTTAGCAAACTTGGATCATAACAGGTTGCAACCAAGAAGAGGTGGGAACAAATCATGAGAAAAGGAGATGGTAGATTGAGAGGAGCAACAAAGAGGGAGAAATAAAAGAGATGGGTATCTTGATAGAAGAAGCCAATGTGTGGTTAGAAAGAGACTGGGTGCTGGGGAAACCTCCAAGAACTCTCAGGATATCTCTGGTCAGGTCTCCAACCAATAGTGGAGGGGGTGCCTAAACAGGACTTCCCCTATAATCAAATGAATAACCACCCTAAGTGTCATTACAATACCTATACCCATCAAAGAATAGAGGTGGAGGCAGAGATCCATGGCTGAGCAGTGGGCCGATCTCCTGGTCCACCTAAGAGCAGGGGAGAAGTGTCTGCATGAGCAAGGAGATAAAGATTATGATTAAAATATCCACAGTGATGGCTGGAGCTCTCAGGAGCTCATTGAATCAAAAAAAAAAAAAAGCCGCTGGGGAACCATTGGAAAAAGGAGGTAGGCCCTCCACAGGTAGGCAATTGTTGATTGGCATGGGCAGAATGTGAAGCCTCAAGGGGTGGGATCAGACTGTGTTCCTGTGCATGGGCTGGCACCTTGGAGCCCATTTCCTGCAGAAGAACACCTAACCCAGTGTTGATATTGGGATGAGTAAATCAGACTTGCCTGGAGTGGATGTTCCATGCTGAGCTGACCCACCTTGGGACTTCTTTCCCTTTTGGGGAAGGAGGTAGTAGGGAGGAGGGAGGCTGAAGGTTGACTGAGAGAAATTGGGATGATGGAAGGGAGTGGGAGCAGAGGGGTACATGGAAAAAAGACTTTTTATAAAAATAAAATAAAATAAAATGAACATATAAAAAAGCAAACCAACACATTAATGTACCATTAGCTGTTTTATAATATGTGAACCAAGGAAATGTTAATGGACACCTAAGGCAGGGATGTGTTTGGATAAATGGTTAAGATTAAAGTTAGTTTTTTGCAAGTATATTATAACAAAAAATAAATAAGTGAAGGAAAGAGAAAAGAAGGAAAGAACAAAGTCAAATAAGAAAAGAAATGATCCTCCCATAAAGGGAACAATTACAGAACCAGTCAAGGCACAGCTTCTCTCTCTTCAATACCCTATAGAAGAGTTTTCATATTCTGGAGTTCACTCAAATGACCTTTTTTGAAATCAAAAATTATCCACATCTTGTCAGAGTATTAACTTTTGAATGGTGGAGGCATAAACTTGTGTCACATCACATTTTCACATACAATGTCTTAGTTTTAGTTTCTATTCTTGTGAAGAGACACCATGACTACAGTAACTCTCATAAAGAAAAACATTTAATTCAAACTGGCTTAAGTTTCAGAGATTTAATCCGTTCTCATCATAGTGAGAAGCATGGCAGCATGCAAGCCAAAATCATACCAGAGAAGGAGCTAAGAGTACTACATTTGGATCAGCAGGCAGCATGAAAAGTGATACCCTGGGTGTAACTTGAGCATCTGAGACATCAAAGCCCACCTCTTAGTGACACATTTCCTCTTTAAAATCACACCTCCAACAAGGCTATATCTTCTAAAAGTGCCACTACCAATGGACAATGCATTAAAACACATGAGTCTGAGACCATTCCTATTCAAACCATCACATATGAATAAAACTGAACTTCACCTGGGCCCAAGGAGATGTTAAAATTTCAATATTTCTTTGAAAATTCTTCAGGAAGCCTTGAAAAGTGGCATCATTGTAGTCAAAACGATGCTGGAAAATGACAGCAGAAATCACATTGCAGGGAACACAGGCCAGAAGTAACTCAGGGTCACAGGGAGACCCTAGAACAAAGAAAGTTAGAAGTTAACATACAATCCTTATACAGACCTTAAATTTTCAAATTAAAACAGTTGAGAAGATTAGTTGCCTAGAGAGGAATCATTACTGTGACCTCCATAGGCCTGAGAGACACTTTATTCTGTGTCCCCCAAATAAATGATCTGATGAGCACCATCCAATTTGTAGTCTACAGTATTTTTTTCTTTTAAACAGGATCCTTAAGTCCTAATTCAGAAAGGAAAACCATAAAATAGAGCATTTAAAAATATTTATAAACGTGTTCAATTTAAATCTATTTGTGGACTGTCACAGTGCCAACAGAAATTTTAGCTTATTTTTTAAATCAATCCATTTTTAAATGATTTTATAATATGTCTTATTAGATCCAAAACATTCAAAATAGCCAATGTATGATAAATATTTTAAACTTGTGAATAAGGTATTCACATTCTCAGCAAACCCATGGTATATCTTACATTTGTAGCTCATCTACTCTCACAATACCCTGGACATTTCCATGAGGATGGTGCTCCTATGAATGAAGGAAGTAGGGTTGACACAAAGCAGAATGCAGGGCACATAAGCCAAGATCTGCTATGCAAAAGAAAAAGCTGAGTTAGCAGGACAGAGCCTTCTAGTATTAGGGGTGAAGTGGGAAAATTAGTTTCTAGTTGTCTTCTAAATACAAATCTCAATTAGGTTTTTAATTAATTTATAACAATATCATAAATGTTTATCCTCACATTTGATAGACGCTTCTTTTTTGACAGGTTGAAACTATCATAGAACCCACAACTGGTCAAAATGTTGAGAACAAGTGACTGTGAGGCCCTATCTGATGTATCTGTGATGCAGACTCCACACCTAAGACTTGGGGAAAATCATAGAAAAGGAAGAGAAGACAGTGCAAGAGCCAGAGTACAAGGACATATTCACTAGAAATTATCCCCTAGGCAAGACAAGGAAAGGCCCTGAAGAGCTCGAGGATATGATTGCCTGGATACAAGCAGCACAAAGACAGTAGCTGACTTGGAAACCAGGACAAGAGAAATCTCACATGTTCCTATCCTAAGATACGAAGCATTAACAACTATTGGCTGCTTAGATGCAGAATCATCACTCCAAAGATAAACTTCCACAAAGTGGTACAATACCAAGGGGTCAGCTCTGTGTATTTCTACATACAAGCTATGATAGATGGATCGGTAGGTTGAGTGTGCAAGCTTTTATATGTGTGTGTGTGTGTGTGTGTGTGTGTGTGTGTGTGTGTGTGTGTGAGATAAAAACAATAAAGAAGAGATTATGAATTTGTAAAGGTGATGGAAGTGATATAGACAAGGGATTATCTATCAAATTCTCAAAAATAATATTGTATATGCTCTTATTTAGACAACCATATCAAGAGTTCATCCATGCATTGTCCCTGTCATGTCTAGGGAATAATTTCTAGTAGCAGGCATACTTGTTCTCTGATGTACTTCCAGCTTCCAAAGCGTGTATTCTTGTGTGCTGTTTTTCACATAATCCAGCATGAAATAAAGACATTAGTAACTTGGGGAAGGAGTGATCAACAGACAGAAGAAACATGCAACTGCATTTAACAAAGTACAATTAAGGTAACTTAAGTGGACTTATCTTGTATAAGGATGGCAGAAAGTACTAATATAGCCAGTGTTTAAAAGCACTCATGGTAGTTCAGGGAGTGTACTAAAGAATGAGCCAGATCTTAGGTGCATCCTACACTTATCCTTTTGCACCTACATGGACTAAGAGGCCAGTGTGCCTTATTTTGATGCAGACAGTAAATTCAACTCATGCTAGTTTAGGGTGACATAAAGACTCCTCCTCCTATACCCACTACTTAATCAATATGGAATCTTTAAAGCACTACCTCTTCCCTGATCTTTAACAGCATTTGAAGACAAGATTTTTATTCTACTTCATTATATTATACTATTATATTGTAATTTTATATATATATATATGTGCAAAATCACTTCTCATATGTTTTACTCTAACACGTTACTTTAACTCAAGTTTTAAAATCTTATTCTAAGAAATTGACAGAGATATCAAAGATCTGCACTGACTTTTAGGCACTGTATATTTTTATGTTCCTAACATCAAAGACTGGGATAAATCCATCAAAAAGAAATAGAGTGATTGAATAAACTATGCTACATCTAAATCAGCAGAATATTATACTACTTACTCAACTACTAATATTTTAGAATCCATCAAATGATAAATACACAAGGATAATCAACACATTATATTTGAAAATAAACTCACAAAAATAACATTCACAACACATGCAGTATGTTCTTTTTCATTTATGCATGTATCTGGTGTATAACAGTACTACTACATATAAACCAAATAAACTTCATTGACACACTGACTTAATTTCAATAAATTTATCCTCATATCTACTAGTTATATGAATATTCTTTGTAATAATTTTATTTTATGCAATAAAATGGTAAATATTCGTTTAAACAATTATAGAATATTGGTTTAAAGAATAACTCACCACAAAAAATAAAGTAATATTATTTTAATGATGTTATAAAAAACATTTTGATGTTAAAGTGTGTGTGTATATATATGTGTTTATATACATAGTCTTGAAACCCTGATCTCATCCCATCTTGCCTGTTATTCTGCTCATTCTTCTCCTCCTCCATGTCCTACACTCATGCACTTAGCTTTGTACTGAGCAGCTCTATAATTTTATATCCTCCCATGTGAAAAAATGTACCTGACACATTAATTTGGCTACCTTGTAACTTTTCTCAAGCAGTTACTTGACAACTTTCTTACTTCTAAAACTTAATGCAACAGAAATGTGTGTTTTCCTTCTTGTGGGCATATTTAGTATCTTATCTAACTACCTCCTGCATTGTCCTGTTGCTAGATAGAGCCTACCCATGTAAGATTAATTTTCTGTGCTATTTCCATGTCTAACTTAAAACATTTTGTATTCCGTAGCTTTTTATTCTTCCATAATCACATGAAAATAAGAATCAGGAATAATACTAAAAGTTAATTGGGCAAAAGCCAGTCAGCCTGAGTTTTGGAAAAGTTTGTATCATAACTACTTTATTTCTTACTGCTCTCCTGTGAGCAGAGTAACCTGCAATTATACTTCTGACTCCATGACTTTTATAAAAACAAAAAGCCCAGTTGTAATAACTCCTAATCTTCCCTATCTGTTAATTATATAAATATATTTGTACCATTGGTTTTTCTCAATGCTTCCACAAGATGTAGGACTTCCTCTTGAATTCGGTCTTCAATAGTCTTCTTTCCCATTCCCATAGACCGTAAGACTGAGAGGGAGAAACGTTGTGTTTGCTTCCATATTTCTCCATTGCTTAAAATGATTCCTGTTGGGAGAAAAAAATATTATAATTAATTCTATTTGAGAATATTTACCTCAGGAACTAATATTGCCTCCTATTCAGGCATAGAGGACAAGGTTGTGTTAGACTCACTTATCTGATACCTCTCTTAGTTCAATCTAGTATTTCACTACCAGGATTCTAGGCTTCACATACTGAAGAGGTTATTTCCCTCATTAATATCTCAAAACTCAGTGTAAATCTGTGAATTTTTGGTCTTCTCCATTTTCCTGACAATGAGGTTGTAGACCAAGAAAACAAATGCTTCTTTTATGATCACACAGATAATAATGTGTGGTGAGAACTAGTCAGGGCTAGCCTTTCTGGTTGTAAAATTATAAAAATCATCAAGAAGTAATTCCCCAGAGAAGTAAATACTGAAATATGTTCAAGTAGTGAATTGGTTGCCTAGAACAGAGCAAATATGGGGTAGAGATACACAAACTTATGCATTGGATGTGTTCTCATAAAGCTACTGTTCCTCAGAGAAGAAAGATAGTAACCGACAGATAGCTCTTCACATTTAAACATTCACTCTCTGCTTCATTAAACTTGTAATGTATTCTGTTATTCTTTCATCTAGAAAGGTCAGCATTAATTCTCTAAATTTAAAAAATGACAAAGGTAAAAGATAAATTCATTTAAAAGATTGTACAGAATGAGTCTTTGAAAACAAAAGATCCCTTGTCACTTTTTTCAGTAACCAATGCGCCATCAGAAGACTGAACAACTTTATATCAGCCCCCAAACCATCAACTAGTACACAGTTGCTTTCTATCAGTGTTCAGCTTCTGGCTTCTTTGCTAGGGCTTTGATGAAGGAAATGGAATGGAGAAATGAAATTATATTGCCATTATATTTAAAATAATGTAAAAAAAAATATTTACAATACCAATGCCCTATATAAACACTGAGCATCTCTGTGGACCTCTCTTAGAGGAGCATGCCTATGTTTTCCTTCCCATTCCACTATATTCAAAATTCCTCTTGATGTTTAGAAATAAATGACTAGATATAAGTCTGAAAATACTAAATCTATACTTGTTCTTATACCATACACATTTTTTAAATCATCTGGATCAGTAGATTTTAACTGCCATGAAGTTATTACTCTTTAAGACAGTTCCTTGTGTTGTAGTGACACCCAACTAGAGAATAGTTCAATTGCTACTTAATAACTATAATGTTTCTATTCTTATTAGTTGTAATGTAGATATCTAATATGAAGGATGTCTGATACTTAACCACCAAAGGGATCATAAGCACAGGTTGATAACTACTGATATAGATTCATAGCTCAGGCCATAAAATATTCATATTATACAACACATTTAAAATTACTATAGACCTATACATCAGTATATGAAGCATAATATTTGGTGACTCAAATATTTTGTCACTTTTCTTTCTTTTGTCTCAATATCTTTACCCTTGTGTGTTTCTGTATGTAACATAAAATAGTATGCTTTAGTCACAAGTTCAAACTTAATATTTGATGAGGACACTCCAGGTATGTAGGTGTGTATCTGTGTGCATGTATGTGTTTATCTGTGTGTGTGAGTGTGTGTGTGTGTGTGTGTGTGTGTGTGTGTGTGTGTGTAATGAAAGAAAAAAGACCATGATAGAATACATCAAAAAGGATATATTAAAAAGAAAGGATAACATAATATACAAAAACAGAGATGGTGCTTCTAGGGGGAAAATTGAATTGGCAAAAGAGACAGGAATGGGAAAGAGTAATGGGAGATTAAAAATTAGAACAAACAGTGCACAATATGACATAAAGAAATCTTCATCTGTATCTTTAGTTTTCAACTTTTACAAAGGTATTTATTGACTTATAAAAACTTCTGGTTTCTGTGTCCTTGTCTATATAGCTTCAATGCAATATGCACAGTTCTCAATGTGCCCAAACACAGAGCCATACCTAAGCCTTGGTTGATTTTACTGAGTAATGTTTCCATTTTGCCAGAAAACTCATCACTCCTGTCAATCAGAGCTTCCTTCAGTGCTTCATAGCCATACAGCACTATCGTGGGCTTCGTGCCTAGATACACAGTGAACACAGGGCCATACTCCTTCGCTAGCTGAAAACAGCAGAGATGATAATGAGAGAAATATTTTCATTCATGCTGAAGAGACATTTTAATAGTCATACACTAATTATGTTTAGACCCAGTAATATAATAAGAAACTTCACTTAAACGGCCATCATGATAATGCTCATCCAACATTGTTGTTATTACTATTCCTCTATGTAACATATTTGCTCAAATTTTATTTTTACCTTCCCCTAAAAGCTTACATTTGTGTCACATTTCTCTTCAAGGCTGCTCTTACAGTAAATGATATGTTTCTTTTCTTGAGTAAAGGATATCACTCTCTGTCACTCCATCTGTAAACTAACCATTGTCTCCTGTCAGCCATTTTCCATGTTATCCTTTTTGTTAAGGTCTCTGAGGCTTAAGTAGTACTTAGAACACATTTCCACATCATGTCCTCATCTCTGTCTAATCAAAAAGTTGTTTCAATTTTAACATATAAAACTTACATATTACAAAACAGCTATCAAGTTCAATCAACTTCCAAAATCTAGAAATGACAGACATGGCACTTGGCTACCTGGCCAGTCAACCAAAGTTCCTTTGTAAGGTTGGGGCCTCCATCTTCAGCCTACATGCCTAGAGTCTTTCTTAGTGAAGCAGTTAATTTGAAAGACTGCTCTGTCCATTCTGGCAGATTTTGTCAGATGCTTTTCTCTGTGTCTTAAGGGTGTCAGGCCATTTTCTCTTTGATGCAAGAACATGAAGGACCATCTCAAGCTTGTTCTCTCAAAGTTCAGAGAGCAATTATTTACAATGGAACATCATAAATCCACTACACAGGGCCACCTCCAGTCCCCCCCCAAATGACTCAGACACTTATATTAATTTCTTACTGTTTGGCCTATGGCTTAGCACATTGATAATTAGCTCCTTCATCTTAACTCTACCCATTTTCATTAATTCATCTTGCCTTGTCTCCCATGGCTCACCTGCATTTCTTACATGTTTCTTCTGTGGGCATCTGGACTGATCTGTGTCTGATCTGCCCTCCTTTTACTATCTATGCTCCTGCCCATAGCAATGGGGCAATTGCCAAGGGTCAAAATACCTCCATGGATATTAAGACACTATCTACCCATAACAATTCAGGACAACCTCCTATGAGATATTATAGTAATGAAGGGGTTCTGCATAAGGTGGTAAACATGAAAGAGATACCACCAGTATTGTTTATAGTTATGATTCAGATAAAGAACACATAGAGAGAGTCCTCAGAATTTGTAGAGTATAATTATGAGCCAATCCATATGAGAGATATAAAGGGTATAAGGAAGCCATATTACTACATGGAATCTGCTCCACTTATGCAAAATGAATTCTAAATGCATGGTAAAAAAAATAGAATAACTCCTAATGATTGGATGCAGTTAATAGCTGTTGTATTAGACTATAGCAAACATTTACAATGGAGAAATTGCCTTAGGGAAGAGGCTATGTTCATAGAGCTTCAGGGGAAAATTAGGGGGCTTTGCATTTCTCAAAACCAAACCTTTGGTGAAGACTTGTTTGCTGGTGTGAAGGCTCAGACTACTTAAAATGAACATATATTGCTGTGAATTATTGCTGCATTAAATGCATGGGAAAAGATTTTAGAGCTAGGACAGAAAATTGAGTCATATACCAAGGTCAGACAAGGCTTAAAAGAAACGTATACTGACTTTCTGCAGAGGCTTATCAAAGCTGTACATAAAGCAGTATTTGCTTCAGAAGTTAGTAAATAATTAATACTTTCTTTGGCCTTTGACCATGCTCTTCTGGCATGTAAGAGAATGCTTATGCCACTAAAGATCAGATCTGCACCAATAGAGGAATGGATTCAGTATGCAATCAATGCTGAATTGCAATTCCATTGCAATGAAGAAAATTGAGCAGGCCAAGCCAATGTTAGGGTAAGAAATCAAGGCATCACTTACTTTAATTGTGGTAAACAAGACCATATAAAAAGAAATTGCATGCAAGGTACATCTAGGAATAATGTCCATCTTAGGAATGATTCAAACAAAATATCATAACCTTATGGTTATGCAGAATATGTGGCAAATGCTAACATTAGACCAATGAATGTTGGTCCACATGGAGCAAACAAGGCAACCCTTTACCATGGGGAAACACCTCTTGGGGTTTCCCCTGGGATCAGATTTCAAAGCCAAGGAAGGCTCAGTCATATCCCGTCACAGTGGAGGAATGGCATCCTCGGGATAAGTACAAAATCCAATGCCCAAAATAGAGGACCATACAGCATTGGATAGTAGAACAACATTAAAAGAGCATGGTTCCAAGAAAAACCACAAAATGAATATTTTGACAGACTTCCATAAACAAACAAACACCGAAATTGAAAATATGGATAGATAATATTTATATCCAAGGTTTAGTACACATGGGAGCTAATGTTTCTATCATACCCCATAATCATGGCATCCAAGATAGCCTCTAAAGGAGGTAGATGTTCAATTTCTAGCTATTGGAGCAATATCTCAGGTCAAACACAGTGTAAGATGGCTTGAATGCATAGGACCAGGACAGAAAGAAAATTTGAAGCCATATGTGACTAACATAGCAGTGAATCTATGATTTTGTGACCTTCTAAAGCAATGGGATACCCATATTGAAATACCTCCAGGCTCATATATCAGCCAGAGACTTAATTATATTTCTGAAAATAATTTTTAAGGTGCTATGCAAAATAATCACCAGCCATTCAGATTGTGCAAGAGCATGCCTCACTAGTTGCTGTACCAAAAAAAGACACTCACAGCACTGCCTTTGAAATGGATAACATAAAAACCTATTTGGGTTCAACAATGGCCATTGATGAAGGAGAAACTGCAGGCTCTAGAACAGGTGGTACAGAAGCAGTAACAAGCTCAGCATATTGAAAATCAACCAGTCCATGGAATTTTCCTGTATTTGTTATAAAGAAGAAATCTGGAAAGTAGAGAATACGGACAGATCTAAGAGCAATTAATAAAGTGATTCAACCCATAAGCTCTTTACAATTTGGCATTCTCCTGCCTTCCCTATTACCTAAGGGATGACCTATTATACTTATTGATTTGAAGGACTATTTTTTTAAAAAAAAAAAATCATACCTCTACAAGAACAGAATGAAGAAAAAATTCACTTTCACAATGCTCACATTTAATAAGTCACATCTTGTAAAGAGGTACCAATGGAGAATTCTTCCACGAGAAATGTTGAATAGTCTCACCTTATATAGTTCCAAAGAATTTTTTGATGAAAGCTGAGAGAATTAGCTTTGGTGGAAAAGAAATTACAAGAAGCACATGTGAATCACATGGATGAAGACCTCGATTGCAAACTGGTTATTTTACCTTCTAAGCATTCCCCTACAAAAGTTATAATGCAAAGAGGACATATTGTACTAGAATTTATATTTTTGTCACATAGGCTGAGTAAAAAGTTGAAAACATATATCAAAAATATTTCTGATTTGATTTTTAAAGGAAAATCTAGACTTCAAAAGTTGACAGGAAAGCACACAGTAGAAATTGTTGTACCTTTCACTAATGAAGAAATTGACTGATTATGGGCAGACAGTGAACCTTGGCAAAAATCCTGTAGTAATTTTTTGAGAAAGATTAATAACAAATATCCCTGAAGCAAAAGAATTCAATTTATAAAGGAAACTAACTGGATATTCCTTCATGTGGTATAGGAAAAACCTATTTCTGGAGCTCCTACATTTTATACCAATGCAAAAAATCAGGGAAAGCTGACTACAAATCAATAAATTTAAGTAAAGTGGCTCAAAGCCCTTATAATTCTGTTCAGAAGTCAGAACTACATGTGATTATTATATTAATAATGGATATTACTGAACCTCTTAATGTAGTAACTGATTCTCAGTATGCAGAAGGAGTTGTTTTATTTATTGAAATTACCAGTTTCATTCCTGATGATACAGAATTAACCTCATTTTTTATACAACTACAGGATATCATTAGAAATAGGATTCATCCTATATATAACACATATCTGATCTCACATGGGTCTTCCTGATACTCTGGCACAAGGTAATGATGAAATTGATGGTTATTAATGGGAAACATGCTGAAGGCCTCAGAATTACATAAGAGACATCATGTTAATAGCAGAGGACTAAAAAGGAGCTTTCCCATCACTTGGCATCAGACCAAAAAAAATTCTGCAGAATTGTCATACTTGCTTTATACCATCTTTACCCACTGGAAGTAATCTTAAAGTTATGCAGAGAAATTAGATCTGTCAGATGGGTGTGTTTCACTTTCCAGAATTTGGAGAGATGAAATATGCACATCATGCCATTGGCAATGGGAGACTGCCCTGAATTCTGAAAAAGCTGATGCTGTATTTACTCACCTTTTGGAAGTCATGGTCATAATTGGAATTCCTGTTGAAAATAAGACTGACAATACTGAAGCATGTATTCAAGAAAATAAAGCAGATTTTTTGATATTATAATATAAAGTGCATTACAGGGATACCATACAATCCTACAGAACAAGAAGTTGTGGAGAGATTTCACCACACCTTAAAAGAAATGCTTCATAAGCAAAAAAGAGAAATCAAAAAATCCAAGGAGAGATTGAGTAATGCTTTACTGACCTTGAATTTTCTTAATGCTGATGAGAAAGGAACAACAGCTGCAGAGAGACATGGGTAATAGAGAAAACCTCTGAGATAAGCCAACCCATCTACTTTAAGGATGTACTGACTTCAGAACGGAAGGCAGGATATGTGCCTAATCAATGTCTTAGTTTTGACAGGATCCCAAAGAGATTTCACCACCCACAGGTCAGCAGGAAGCAACCTTAAAAAACAAAAAAACTATGCCCCTCTCCCAATAAGTTCGGTCCTCTGAGAGTTATATATAGTTATCATTCTGATAGAGTAGTAATAGGTTAAAATTGGGCTGAGGGTAGAATAATAGGACTCAGGGATCCTTTTTAAAGAAGAGAAAGGGGAAGAGGTAGATTATTGTATCTATCAGTAAACAATTATTAGCCAAATATGAGCCAAAGACAATTTGCATTGGTATAGATGCTTGTATATTGATACAAATGTGAAATCATTTTAAATGTTTGATTGAGATAATTTGTATATTGATACAAATTTAAATTTGAAGTTGTTTTATATGCCTATGGTAATTTGTATATTGATACAAAATTGAATCTGTAACTGCCATATTTTGCACATTTCTACCTCTGTTTAAAATATTTTGCACATTGTTACATATTAAGCATGTTATTGTCATTTCAATTATGCAATTTCTAGCTCTGTCTAATTATACTAGTCATAATATATAATTATATTAGTTATAATATATAAATAAGATGTTTCATATACCTCTGTTTAGATATTTTGTATATGATATATATTTAGGACACTGTTATTATTGTTCATGGTACATGTACCTCTGGCCAATGTTTATATGATAGTCATACTGGAAGTCATTCAGAGACTGTACAGCCACTTATAGACTGCCTCATTTTACAATGTCTCTAAGATGATAAGAACTGCAGGTCAACATCATTTAGGTTTGCTGTGTAAGAGTCATGTTGTTCAGGTTTCCCAGATACATGCTAGAAATAGCAGACAGACAGAAGTATTCAACTACTTTATAGACCTGGAGAATATAACATTTAATGTTTTGTTATTCAGAATTTCATCATGAGAGACATGACAACCCCTGGTATCACTGTTCTTTTCCTAGATGGTATAGAGCATCAAGGAAACTTCACTAGGAGTTTGTCTTTCTTGGCACACAATGGCCTGTTGGGCAAAGAACTGCCTTTACCTTGACTGCTGTCAATATGCATGCTGTCCAATCTGGATGAGCAGGATGAAGGATAGAGACTGCAGAAACCTACCTGGACAAAATAAGGTGGTTTCACCAAAAATAATGTCCTGATTCTGAAAAGATCTGCCAGATATCATAGGCCTACAGCCAAAATTTTGGATGTTCCAACTGCACAGGAAAACCATGGTGCAGTTCAGGTAGCTGACTGTCACTGTCTTCTCCTAAATTTTGAAAGCTACTTTCTTGTGCTTCCAACTTTCAGGTAACATATTTTCCTTCTCAAGTCTGATGGGGTTGAAGGGTTAAGGTTACTATCATCTCATCTCTTAGCAAAGAACATTCAGGTGTTTGATTTTATTATACAAGATAAACAGCTTTGAAGTAATTTCTGTACCTCACACTTACCAATAATCTAGACATGTAGGATGTACCTCATATGTGTTGGTTTTAATTATAGTTTGACCTTGCTTATGTTTTGCCTTTTCTTCCCCCAGACATTACCTCATAATGATTGTTATTGTATATAGTCATAGTTTAGAACTTTCTTAGACAAAAGGGGGAGAGGTAGTGGGACTCATGTGGTAGGTGACAAAGTTTGGAGCTGTGTCTCTGGAGTATGGAGAGCCTGAATGGAGTGTGGCCAGCCCCCATTAAGATGTTGCCAGACACTAAGCTCCTCTCTGTTTTTGCTCCTGTGTTTGGGGGGAAATGGATGGGCACCCCATTGTGGGACAGTTCCTATCTCCAAGAATTGTCTTAAGGTTCAATTTGTATCATGCATGTTCATATACCCCTCAATAAATATTAATCCTTCATATGATATACTGCTCATGAATTTTACATGATTCATAGTCTATAACAGTCTTAACCCTGTTTAAAACCCAAAGTTCAAAGTCTCTTTGAGATTACTATAATCTCTTAATTGTAATTCCCTGTGAAATCAAAATCAAAGTGCAGATCACATACTCTCCACATACAATGTCACAAGATATACATTACCATTACAAAATGTAGAGAATGGAGCATGGTGAGGAAATAGTGAACCAAGGCAAGAATGAAGACCAGTTGTGCAAACTCAACATTGAATCTATGTCTGATGCTGTACTCTTCAGAACTCCAACTCATTTCAGTTTTGTTGACTGCAGCACACTGTTTCTCTTGGGCTGATTCCACTCCCTGTCAGCAGTTGTCCTTGGCAGTGATCTCATGACTCTATCATCTCAAACATTTTAGGGTCTCTGAGGAACTCCAGGTTTCACCTTCATAGCTTACCACAATGCAGGCCTTTATGCAGGGACATCCCTAACACATGCCTGGCATTGGCAGCTTTCCTTAGTTGTGGAAGAGTTCATGACTCCTTTATTCTACCCTTAATTCTAAAATTTGAACCACATGGCTAAAGCTGCCAAGTTCTGCCTGTTGCTGGGGCTAGAACATGCCCTCCCTCTTGTTCAATTACATCTGCACCACTTTCTAGTTTTGATAGTTGTCTTTGCTGCTTAAGCTTGGCTGCTCTGAAATTTGAAAGTAAATAAGTCTGGGCCTCAGAAATCTATCAGCCTCTGCCTTCTGAGTACTGAGATTGAAGGCATGCCTCAACATGACTGAACCAAAGCTGTTTTTTAATTTCTTTTCACAAGTTGGAAGCTTAGCTGGGAGAGGGGAGAAGATCTTACACTGAGGTCATCATTTTCTTTATTCCATTTCTTAATCTATTTATCACCTGAACATAAAACTTGTCTCTATCACACTTTTTGGTGCCCCTTTGATCCTCAATCTGTAGATTTTATATTTTTATTTACTCAGCTTGATCCTTTTCATCATAAATCTTCCTAAGAGTGAACATAAATAACCAAATTACAGAGTCACTGCTAGGATATTTTGAGATTTCTCTGCCAACAAGATTAATTCAAAACTCTTCACTTTAATCTCAGGCAGACTCTTCAGACAAGAACAAAAATCAGCCACATTCTTCACCAAAAGATCACAAGATCTCTGTACAATATACTAAAATTATTTTCCTCTAAAACTTTTCAATCCAGGCCCCCACAGTTCAAATCACCCTCAGCACTACTGTCTTCCATGCCCCTACTAATATGGCTCAGTCAGCAGTGTTTAAAGTACTCCGCTGCTTTCCTAACCCAAAGTCCTAAGTTTAAATGTCTCCAAACAAAAGTAAGATCAGGCCTAGCACAGCAATACCCCACTTCTTGTTCCAACTGCTATCTTAGTTAGGGTTTTATTGATGTGAAGAGACATCATGATCATAGCCTCTTGTATAAAGAAAAACATTTAATTGGGGCTAGCTTAAAGCTGGCTTTAGTCCATTATCATCATGGCAGGAAACATAGTCTTTCCTCTGGTCTTGAGACTTCTTATATGCCCCCAACTACCAAGATCACAGGCCAGAAGTTTCAAATGTGCACCCAAGATAAAGTTTATATCCCTCGTCTATATCGGCCTCAGCAGATTTTCAATCTACTAAAGACTGCAAACTGCTCTAAACACACCAGCCTTGGATGGTCCTTTAGAGCCAGCTAGTCTTGGACTTGCTGGAAACCAATGTAACCCAGATGCTTTTGGTGAAATTTCCTGACAGCATGAGCTCAGCTTTGGATCAGCATTCCAGACTCCTGGAAAGATACCTGTACTTCACTAGCCCCAAGTGTTCCAAAGGAACATGGGCAGCAAATCAGATATACTCTGCCCTGTCACCAGTCTTTAGACAGCATTTGGGCCTTCCTTGGCCCTGACAACATCATAATTTCAGCCAAGAAGCTGTTACCACAAAGAGCATGTTGTCCCTCATCTCCAAAAAAAAGCTGGAATGTTAAGTCCATAGGAAACTAGTTCCTTTCTACCAAAGAAACCATTTTGCTATCACTGTCAAAAGAGACAAATGACTATCTGTGGTACCTATGATCATATCAAAGCTCATACTGCTTCCAAGATCCTCCAGTATTACAAATACTTGTTAAAATCAGAGAGTTACAAAAAGGACTACCCAGGAAGAAGGCATGGATCTGATTAAATGGATTACTTCATGGCCACCTAATTCATTTTTCTAGAGCCAGTGGGAAATGTAATGGACTAAAATTCTCTCCTGTTACTACTGTTACCATAGGCTCTTGTATCACAAACTGGCTAAGCACATTATAAAAAGTCAGCACAATTAAAATATTAACCTTTAGCCACACATAAATATGAATCAGTGACATGATTCATATGATCTAGAGTCATTGAAAAATTTAATAGCTAAAAATACCCTCCAGTTTTCACTGATATGCATCTTGGCACCCACTAACTGTTTGTCTCTGACTCTAGTTCCTGAAAGATAAGTTCCCAGTAACCATTACTGAGTGACTCCCCACCAGGAAACATATAGCCATGACCATCTACTTGTTATGATATAACTTTTTGGCTTCTTTTAACTTTCTTATAAAGATACTCAAAGATGGTTTGAGTCTTCTTAACTTCTCAACTTGGCAAAACAGACCAGTTTTAGCTTACTTGCATAGATATTAAAGGTCTTTTATGATTTTGCCTTTAGTAAACCCTTTCTTCTTTGTACCCTTTCTTCATTATGTACCTGGGATTCAGCTATAAAGCTGTCATCCTACTAACTAGTAATCAAAATTTTTTCATTATAATTGGATTGAGTCTATGAACTTTCCTTAGGGGTCACAAACTTCATAACACTAGGGATATATTATTCAGTCATTGAAAACCACTGAAAGGAAGTTAAGCACACTTACCTTGTTCAGAGACTTGATAATATTTTTAATATCTATTTGCAAAATATTTCCAACAATTGGAAAAGGAGTGGGACCAGGGGGAAGATTTCCTTTGCTGTGGTGCTGATTCCATAAAAAAAAAGACTCAAAAAAGAAAGAAAAATACCCAATATTATGAAGAGAGCCATTATCACACTTTGAACAAATACACTGGAAAGCATCCACACCAACAGATTATAAATTCAGCTCCAAAGAAGTTTGGACTTTGAATGAAACCTCTTTATCATCAGAGAACATTGTCCTGGATAAACAAAAGTTTCAGTTTCCTAACATGCTTTTTCTATGTATTTATCATTTCAACATTATTCTTCCTTTTTCAGAGTGTAATCTGAATGATTACAATTTAACAGTAAAGTTAAGTACTACCTATAATGACTATTTTGTTACCAACTTAACTAAATCTAGAATAAACTAAAATCCTGAAATGGAGGACACACAAGAATTTCAAGAAAGAAGATATACTTTTAATCAAGACCTTGAGTCTGAAAAACACATCTTTAATTTGGGCCACACTTTGTGCTGGAAGCCTATATAAGGACATGGAATAAGAAACTTTATGCTCTTTGCCTGCTTGCCCTCACCTTGCTAGTAAGTATACTCATTCACTGGCATTAAAACCTACTTCTTTAGGATTCAATGATATACTGTAGATCAACTGAGATTTCCTGCCTTTTGGACTGAGAAACACCTGGATTATTGGACTTTCTATTCACAGCCAACCATTGTTTGATCAGCTGTACCACAGTCTGTAAATCATTCCAGTAAATCTCCTTTCTATAATAATAAAGAGATTCTTTCTCAAGTTATGTTATTCTAGAGAACCTTAACTAATATAAATTTTAGTA
Source organism: Phyllotis vaccarum (assembly GCA_033318265.1). Lineage (NCBI taxonomy): Eukaryota > Metazoa > Chordata > Mammalia > Rodentia > Cricetidae > Phyllotis > Phyllotis vaccarum. Next base: position 21,503,953 of record JARWLC010000004.1, on the reverse strand, counting down.
CTAGAAGTGGTTATAGAGAAACAGAAGTATAAAGATGAGTCTTTTAAGTATCTAAAATAAGCTTTCCAATTTTCCTACACCTAAAAATACCTAAGTTCCTTCAGTTACTGAACTCTTTCCTGGAAGCTTGAAGAATATTAAAAGCCCATGGTGTGAAGTGTGTTACAAATTTAAGGACATAAATGCATTTGATCTAACCAGTAGTGAGTGGAAATAGATTTGTTGATATGGTATAATGAAATCTTAACAATTTGGGGAAATATAAGAAAGATGATGATGCTTGGTTGGTTGCTCTTAGCATCTCTGGATAAATTGACAAAGGATAGGGATAAGCTCTGTGGAAAAAAAGAACTAACCAATTTCTAGAATCTCAGAATAGGATGAAGAACAACAATGAACTTAGTGATAAAATTGTCTGGCTCCAGATGGAAATAATCAAAAGGTTTCTACATGTATGCTGGAAGAAAATCTTCTCTGGCAGGCACAGAGCTCAAGTTGCAGAAAATAAAGCCAAAGCCTTCATTATAAGATTGGCTAAATTAAAGTCAAAATTCAATTTCTAGCCTCAGAGAGGGTCAACAGTTAAACTAAGAACATTAATTGGTTAAGAATGTGGTCCTGTAACTTGGGTTGGAGATATGTAAAATTATCCTATTAAAGCTGGAAACTTTGAATACTCAGATTCTCAAGGGATTATCTCACTGAAATATTCTCTCCACTCTAAACAGAAAAGTACATCCATAACCACTTAAATATTGCTCTTTTTAATCTTTGATTAAGGAAATTCATCCTTCATATTTTGCTAAGCCAGTGGTAACTTTCTCTGAAGGAAATGCCAGGCAAGAAAATATTCAGAAGCCACCAATATTTACACATACAACCAACCAACTTAAAGCAAGCAGGCTCCTATAGAAGAGAGAGAAATTTTTGCTTACAAAGAGGTATGCTATCCCACCAAAAGGATTAATGAGTTTGCTAATTCATAGGCAGAAGTTTGATTAATATGTATGGCAATGATTTTAAAAGTGTGGTTTAATGGTAGAAGAAAAGTAAAACTTAGGTTCGGTTTATTAATATGATCCCTTTAAGTGGTGATCTTAGGTTTAATACAGAAGCTCACTGTTAAAGAAGGTATCATAACTGGGTGAAGCATTTGTCAAAAATGGTCTACTGAAAAAAACTGCATATTTTTTATATCCCTTAGCTTAGTGTTGAAGGGATTATAAGGTTCAGAGAAATTGTAATGCTATCATGGGTACAGGGTATAATACCCAATCTTCCACAATATGAAGGCCCAGAAGACACACCCTTCACAATCCTACAAGACAAAGAAGAATGACAGGTGGCACAGCACATTTGAAGGATTTTCTTGTTGCCCTTTTTCTTGAGTTAAACCTTAGAATTGGAGATACTACTGCTGAGGTGAATAAATTAAGTGCAATGCATTAAATCAAGTGCTAAATCAGGTTCCAGAGTACTAGGGAACAGGCAACAGCACTGAATTATAAAAGGCAAGGCAATTTTAATTAATGTAATAGCCAGCATTGAAGAAGCAATGTTTATTCATAAGGATTTAACCTGTAATGGCTAACATAAGAAAAATGAATATTATAATAGAATATTTAATATGACCTTTGGTACTGGTTAATCAATTGAGGTGTTGCAAGGCATGAAATAGATAAGAAACCTAGTCAATATTTATTCAATCTAGATAAATTAAAATATTCTCAAACAAATGAACAAAAGGCTACATTGGATCATCATTGTAGAATTGTTTATTTGTAATATTTTACATAAAGGATTAATATTTATTGAGAGGCTATTTATACATTCATTAATATAAACTGAACCTTAAGACAATTTTTGGAGAGTAGAGCTATCTTATGTCGGATGATTGATCTGCTCCCCAAGAATACAAGTACAAAACAAGAAGGATGATTTATGTGTCCTAGGTCTCAGTGGGATCTGGCCATGCCCCATTCAAAGTCCTGATACACTAAATTTCCACCTCTAACCTTTTTTAAATAATGCCTAAATCCTGCTACTGATGTGGGAATGCATTTATGTATGCTGTGAATCTCAATCTTTAAATAAAGGAGCTGTTTTGAGCCATGGCAGGCACCATAGAAAAAGTAGGAGGAGAAATCAGAGCTTAGGTAGGAGAAGCAGGGCGGAGTTAGAGGCAGATCGAGCCAGCCGCCCAAGGAGCAACATGTAAGGAGCACGGGTGAGCTACGGGCCACGTGGCCAACAGATTAATAGAAATGGGTTGATTTAAGATGTAAGAGCTAGCTAGCAATGTGCCTGAGCCATAGACCAAACAGCATGAAGTTAATAGAAGCGTCTGAGTCGTTTCTGGGGACCCGGGCGGCTGGGCGGGTAAGCGGTCTCGGGCGGCAGGTCTGTGGGTCTCCGGATCTCTGGCTGCCCGGGACCCGAGAACCCACTACTACATGCTACATCATTTTTTTGTCTAATTAAGAAAATTTTAAACAAGATAAGATTATGTATAATAGAAATAGTTATAAGATAATGTCTAGGAGAGGAAAAGCCAACAACATAAACAAGATTGTAGTACGAGGTTTCTGGCCCAGACTTTCAGGCCTAACCTTAAGGTCTAGGTCCACAGACCAGCAGACCCGCAGACCCACAGTCCCGCAGACCCACAGTCTCACAGAGACACACAGATGCTTTCAATAGATTTTGGCTGATCAGCCTCAGGCCCAGGCATATAACTTGTTAACTCTGTACCCTTCATCTAACCCATGATTCTTGTTCAGCCATGTGGCTGGGTACCTTTCTTTAGAGCAGCATATTTATCCTCTGCTTCTCTCAGTTTCTCTCTGACGTTCTGCTCTGTGCTTCCTGTTCTCAGAGTTTTTAGTCTGGTAGCCCTGCCCACACTTCCTTCCTGCCTGCCTTTGGCCAATCAACGCTTTTTATTAAACCAGTGGGTGGGACAATTATTTACCATAAAATAACATAATGCCCCTACACAAGATCAATTTATAACTAACAACAAATATAAGGTATATTTTAAATGCCTAGAATATCGATAAGTGTCAACATATAGGTATTATTTTTTAAGGCACTTTATCTTGAATAATATGAATCTAATATGTGAATGGTTTTAGTTAAGTATGAGATGGTAATTTTAACTATTTAGTCTTTGACTTGAGACTTGAGAGTGAAAATATATTAATTGAATAAGTTGGAATCACAAGATAGTAGTTTTTAAGATTTAGGAAAGGACAGTGACAGTTGTTTGAATAGCTAGCTATTTATGGCTTTTTTGTAAAGTTGGAGTAATTTGACATTTGACAGATCTTTTTAGAAGAAGGATATTGTTGGAGAAAATGTCTTGTTTTGTTTTGGCAGGTTTTGGCAGTTTTTATTTTTTAACCTTTTCGTTTGGATTGGACAGTGTGTTTATTGACAGTACTTGAGATAAGAGAAGGTTTTTTCCTAACAGGCTATTATCTGCTAAGGCACAGAAACATTTTGTGGAGTGTTTTGATGTTTAATACTATCTAGGGAAAGGAACAATGTTATTCGGAGTTGTCGTGTCTTTAATAGCTGAATTTTGAATAATAAAACATTAAATGTCATATATTTTAAGTTTATGAAGAAGTTGAAGACTTATTTATTTGAATAATGGCTTTAAGTATGATAATTATATAAACATTAAACAAAGCTAAATGTATAATTAAAATGACAGTATTTTAAGTATATATTATTATATAAAATATTTAAATAGAGGTACATATAACATTTTAAACAGAAGTGAATATATGTATATATTATGACTAGTGAAATTATATATTACGACTAGTATAATTAAACAGAGGTAGAAATTGTACAGTGGAAATAACAATAGTATGCTTAATATGTGTTAATGCATAAAATATTTTAAACAAGTAGAAGCATGTATAAAATATGACAATTATAGATTTAATTTTGTATTAATATATAAATCATTTTAGACATATAAAATAATTTTATATTTAAATTTGTATCAATATACAAATTATCTCATTTAGACATATAAAATAATTTTATACTTTTATTAAAACACAAGCATCTATACCAGTACAAATTGTTTTGGGCTTATATTTGGCTAAATTTAAGGTAGAAAAAATAATCTACCTATATCTGTTCTATCTAATCCCCTTTCTCTTCTTTAAAGGGGATTTTTGAGTTTATATTATTGTTTTATTTTTAACTTAAATTTAACCTATAACTATTGTATTAGAATAATTATATCTCTTAGAAGACAAAACTTATTGGAGTGTGGCATTTTTTTTATAAGGTTGTTTTTTGCTGTCTTGTGGGCAGTGGTATTTTTGTGGGGTCTTGTAAAAACTAAGACAGTGGTTAAGTCTTAATGGACTGGTTATAAATATTTATATTTATTTTTAGAGTATTGGGTAAAGACATTTGGAATTTTTTAAAGATGTGAAATGAAGGATAATTATAGAAAGCTATTTTGTATTGTTTTGAATAGTTTATATTTTAAAAGTAATTATTGAGTGATATATATATTGATTTTTTTGTTTGTTTGTTTTATAGACTAGGTAGAATTATGGTGGACCCTTATTTTTTTGATGTTTTGGAAATTGTTAGTAGGAGAAATTGTTGTTTATAGTGGAAAATTTAAGCATAGTTATTATTAAATGAAGAATTTATGTTTCGGAGAAAATTGTATTTAAAGAAGGTTTTAAGGTTTAGGATTACATGTAAAATTAAAATATTGATTTTTATTTATTTTGACTGTCTTTTGTCTCACTCATATTAGGTGGCTTTTTTAACATGAGACAAAATACTTTTATAAATGTGTTTGGATTTAGGGAAGGAGAAAGTCATTTATTTTAACTTTAAGGTCAGCTTGAAATCTAATTAAATTGGGACTATATTTTTAAAGAGAGCTATCAAGCAATGAGAATTGACAATTCAGTTTGTAGTTTATATTGGTATTAATCAGCCTTATATTTTTTGTTTGTAACTTTTTATAATTGATATTTGTTTTGGGTGTTTAAGCATTTAGTAGTTTTTTTTAATTTTTTGAAGATGGTGATATTTATTTTTGCTACAGATCATAGCAAATGGGAATCTCAGCCCATGTCAATTTTCAGACTTGAGCCAATTTGCACACCAAAAACCCCTTAAATGAAGGGGTGGCCAGGCATTCCTGAGGAAGGACCTTGATAAAATACCTGAAAGTTTTAATGCTTGCCTTTCTCTAGTCCTTCCCCAAAAAGGCCTATAGACTTTTACTAGGGTAACTATACAATGGAGGCAGAAGACTTTCTGGGGGATATTGGATACTGGTTTTAAATGATTCTGATTCCAGGTTATTTCATGAAATGTTATGGCCCTTCAGTTTATTTAGGGACTTATGAGGTCAGGATAAGAGGACAATTGGCCATAGTCTGACTCCCAGTAGATCCAACGGGTCTTAATCGCATTGGTCACTATTTCCTCAGTCCCAGAATATATAAATATATAAGGAATGTATAACTACAATGTACATCTGATGTGGGAATGTCTTTTTATATGCTGTGAATAAAGGACCATCATATGCTGGCACAATAGAAAGAGTAGGCAGGGAAATCAAAGAATAGGTAGGAGAAGGGGGGCAGAGTCACAAAGAGACATGTTACAGCCACTGAAGAAGCAACATGTAATGAAATAGGTAAGCCATGGGCCATGTGGCAAGACAGATTAATGAAAATGGGGTTGAGTTAAAATGAAATAGCTAGCTATAAATGTGCCTAAGCCATAGGCTAAACAGCATAAAGTTAATTTAAGTGTCTGTGTGTTTCTTTGAAACATTGGGATTGCTTGTAAGCAGTGGGCCAGAAACCCCTTCTTACATACACCAAAATATAAGTATACTTAGAAATTGGCAGAATTCTCACATTGGTTCCCTGACTTGTCAAGTGAGGGTTACTATGGTTAGAAAGGAAAGAAAAATTGTGAATGCAAAATGTATCACAAACACTTGGAGGAACTGCTGAAATTAGTTCCTCCATTCAGTACTTGAAAGATGCAGGGACACTAGTTCCCAAAGCATGTCCCTTTAGTTATACTATCAGACCAATGAGAAAAACTAATGGCTTGTTAAGAATTACAGTTGAATATAACAAAAATCAGGGATGACTCTGACTGAAGGTGTGTGATGCATGTGGTTATCCTTTCTTGAGCAGATTTACACATAATCTGGTACATGGTATGCAGCAATTGATCTAGGAAATATCTTTTCTTTGTTCCTGTCCATAAATACCAATAGAATGTCATTTACTTCCATTTGGCAAGACTAACAATATACACTTACACTTTTACCTGAAAAATATACTTACTCTCCATCCCTGGCTCATAATTTGATTAGAAAAGAGCTCGATCTTCTCTCTCTTCCACAAAATATTACCTTGGTGACTTTTAGTGATGACATGATAATTAGACCATGTAAGCATGACTTTCAACTCACTGGAAACACAAATGTGTGTCAGGAGATAAATTCAACCAAAATTTAAAAACCCTCTACTTTAGTGAACTTTTTAGTAGTCCAGTGGTATGGATTATATAGGGACATTCCTTACAAAGTGAAGAATAATATATTGAACCTACCTGACTCCTCTCACTAATAAGAAAGAAGTAGAAAACTTACTAGGCCTTTTAGGATTTTAGATACAGCATATTCTTCACTTAAGTGTGTAACTCTGACTTATATACCAAATGTCCCCAAAACTTACTAGCTTTTGTGGAGATCTGATATTAGAGAATACTCTTCAATAGGTGCAGGCTCCTGTGTAGGCCACTCTATCACTTGGAATATATTATCTAGAAGGACAGATGGTTCTTCAGTTGTCATTGGCAGATAGGAATATTGTTTGGAGCCTTGGAAGAACCTGTAAGATAATTATAAGAAGAATATTGGGGGTATTAGAGTAAGTCTCTATAATCATATGCAAACAATTACTCTCCCTTTTAAAAAAGAGCTCTTGCCCTGATATTGGGCTTTATTCAAAAGTGAACTTTTGAGAGTGGGCTACCAAGTTACTTTGCAATGTGAGTTTTTCATTATAAGTTCTGTATTATCTGAGTCATAATGTCATAAAATAGGACATGCACAGCAGCCATCTATTATCAAATGGAAATGGTATATATGAGATCTAATTCAACTAGGTATTGAAAACACAAGTAAGTTACATGAAGAAGTTGTTCAAATGTCTATTGCTTCTACACCCTTTACAATGCCATCTGCTGCCAGATATGAACATATAGCTTCATGTGGTGTTCCTGATGAGTTGTTGCATAAGGAAGAGAAGACTAGGATCAGGTTTATGGACTGTCATTCTCATTATGCAGACACCATTTAGATGTGGACAGATGCAGTACTACAACCTACAACACTTCTAGGACAACCCTGAAAGATACTGGCCAAGGAAAATATTTGCAGTGGGCAGTACATGGGCAATGTGGAATTTTTCACTGACTCTTGGATTAGTTGAATGGTCATGGACTTAAAGCATGATTGGGAAATTGGTGAAAAAGACTGGGGATATTTTTCTCAAAATTGATAAGGGATATTAAAAGCAATTGTGTCCCATGTAAATGCTCATCAAGTTATGACTTCAACTAAGGAAGTGTCTAATAATCCAGTGGATAGGATGACCAACTCTTTGGATTGTCAGCCTTTTTGTCCAACTATTCTTATCACTGACAAATGGTCCCACGGACAAGGTAGCCATGGTTGTCAAGATGGGTTTTATGCATGGACCAGAAAAAGTAAGCATATACTCACCAAGGTTTACCTGTCAACACCTGCTTCTGAATGTCAGATATTACCACAACACAGAGACCCAGATATGGCACCATACTTTGAGTGGCCAGTCAGATTTAAAACACTGAGCCACTTATTTTATGGAATGGATGTTTTGCCTTTACGAGAGTGGATACTTATTCTGGTTATGGTCCTGCCTTTCCTGCATAAGACCTCTGCTAAAAACCACCATCTGTGGACTTACAGAATGACATATCAACTTCAGTGTCATCCCATACAATATTGCTTCTGAACAAGCATAATCAAAAGCCCTATATCATGGCATCCACTTTCTCACCATGTTCCCCACCACCACGATGCAACTGTCCCAATAAATAGATGAAATAGTCATTGGAAGATATGGTTACAGTGTCAATTAAGTATGAGTGCCTGGAGAACTTGGGTACAATCCTTCAGAAGGCAGTATATTGTTGGAATCAGCATCTAACTTATGGTATAGTTTTCCCCTTAGCCAAGGGGCTACACACACTATCACCCATAGAGATCCACTAAAAAACTTATGCTTACTTTCCATCAACATTAAGTTCTTCATGCCTAGAAATTTTAGTACCAGTTGTGGAAATACTCCTGCAATTCACAATAAACATTTTTCAACTGGAAGATCAGAATTTTCTCTGGTAACTTTGGGATTTGGGGGCCCTTAAATCAACAGGCTTAGAAATAAATAACAGTTTTTATGAGTGGTGGCTGATTTAGATTACAGTGGGGAAGTGAGATTGCTTCTCCATAACAGAGTTAGAAAAATTTATGTCTGGAGTAAAGGGAATCACTTAGAGCATCTCTTGGTAATAGTTAAGTCCTATGATTAAGGTCAATGGGAAACTACAACTGCCTAATCCAGGCAGGATGACAAAGAGCACAGACCAGTCTCTTAGCCAGGAAAAGAGCCAAGACCATCTGAGGTGTTTGATGAAATTGGAGCAAAATCAAAATGCATAGTAACAGTAGGTAGTTGACCAGCTAAAGCCACATGACCAGCTACAAGAAATGAGGGTTATACTTGACATGAATGTTTATGCTGTATTTTGTTAAGAATATGTTGGTGCAGATATTTGTATTTTCTTTCCATTTCCTTTCATGTTACCTAACATCAATTAAAACAATATGGTGGGTTATAATATTTCAGTTTGAGATTCATATGTGTAGGTGTGGGAAATGTATCTATACTGGCTAAACTTCATAGTGCTATGAGGTGCTATACACATTAATATAAAAGAATTGTAATCAGCAATCTTGTCCAGCTGTGAATCCTTTGAAAAACAGTATAACAAGACAAGGGAATCAGTATCGTAGGGCCATGAATATAGCAGTAGTTACCAACCAATTTCTGAGTGGATTTAAGGCCCAGTTCAAAGATATAACCCATAGCAGGAGCTACTATCAGGGCCAAGAATTTGTAGCTAGATAGGGTATAGATGCTAGAGGAAAGCGAACAATGATTACTTTAAAGGGACATAATACTTAACTGAATACTAATGATATATGCTGCTTTTGTTTTTTACAACACATTATATAACACCAAGATGCACAGCTATTCAAGATGTAGAAAATAAGAGACTGTGCAGTGTTCAATATTTAATGGGACAATATTTTACACATCATAACACTCTAAGATTCAGAAATCACTACAAATCTAGGTCCAAAATACTGTAAGTGGCAAAGATAATGGATGAATACAAGAAACCCTACTAGTAATTGAAAGCTTCCAAGAAAAGGAAATATGATTTTATTAGAAGTATGTCCTCCATTAAGTGAAACATCAGATATTCAAACATAAGATATCCACATGGAACAATATTAATTGGTTTTGAAAATGAGAACAAAATGATTGGTAGATATGGAATGAGGGGTGAGTCTATGAGGATTGGGCAGGGGCGAATATAATCTAAATGTAATGCATAAAATTTATGAAGTTAATAAAAGTATTTTAAAGGATGTTATTTACTATATTCTTGTTTATTTTGATTGTCACTAAATTCAATACTGAACATTAGAACAAAGTCGGTAAGAATTTATTGATACAATTAAATGGAATGTTTCTCTGCAGAAAAAGAGGTAAGGCTCAATTGGTGTCCCTAAAGCTCCAATCTCTCTACAACTACAGTCTCTAGTTTGTCTGGGTTTTGAATCTCCACTGCTCAGGATCTCATCCACGGATTGAAATAATTTTACCTTAGGAAAGAAGTAAGTACACTATGTAAAGATCAATTGTAAAAAAAAAGAGAGAGAGAGAGAGAGAGTCTGAGAATTGACAGAACCACATTAGGAATGACTAATAAAATGTGTTGTTTGCAAGTATCAAGAAGACAGTTTCCAATACTGAGGAAGTTTATGAGAAGCTGCTTAGTCATAACAAGCAAGATAACTCCTTATAGGAGAAGTCTTTGCTTAATCAATGGCATTCTTGTAGTATTCAAGTCCCTTCAATGCCATTCAGTTCTTCATACTTTGGTTCTTTTAAAGGAGAATTTTAAGTAGCACCCATGCTCTATTATAGTCTTGGAAAATATTCCACATTTAACAAACTTTCATTATTGTGCACCAACTATTTATAATTCTTGTTGATGAGAGAATAAAAAGTACAGAGGTAATGTTTTTAGGAGGTATTCAAAGAGTATCATTGACACTATCTCAAATACTTGCAGATAAATATTCTGCTCAGTTATGCTGTTAGGCTCACTTCTGACATGATGGGACCCAGAGAAATCTAATGTGTGCAAAACTGTAGGAAAGTTAGAGGTAATACTGGGAACCACAATCACATTGACTCCTCAGTACTTCTAGCCATGAACTGTGAGACACTGCAGACCTTCTGTTTCACTGTCACCAACTGAATACAACAACAAGAAGAGGAATAAAGAATAGCCTAGAGCTTCCACCATTGACTTCACAGTGGTGAAATCTACACAGCTTTCTCTAAGTAACAACTTAATGGTTTTTATTATTTTAAAAATGTAGAACTAATATAAGATATTTTTGTCTTAGCTGTGTTTCTCTACGCACATATTATGGACTTTTAAAGCTCCCATTATCAATAATGTGCCAAATGGTATGCATGTGGTCTTGTATGCATATATATCTAGCCATGCAAAGAAACACAGGAAGAGCTATGAATTTGTGACCAGCCCAAGGAACACAGTGAGACTTTATTAAATAAGCATATATCATAAGACACACAGAATATCCATAAAACATAAATTCCTACATGAGTAATAAACTTGGAATGAATATCTATGAGAAATTTTCAGTCATCTAAAAATTAACACATGTAATTATTTTTCCTAAGAATGTCAGAAGGTAGAGCCATAAAATCTTACACAAATATTTTAGGGGCAATACAAATAGACAGGTATACAGGGATGTAGAATCCCAAGGAGACCTCAACCCTAGACAAGCAAATAGCAATAATGAAGGTTCAATGACAGACAGGAAAAAAGTTTCTACAAGGAAACAGACAACAATTACTTATCCAATTTGAAATGAAAGTCAGAAAAGTTACTTGTAATCAATGTTACACAGATTTATCAGGCTCTATTTTTATCTTTAGAATATATGCATATATATATATATGATATAAACAATAATGTGGAGGTTGGCTTGCAGCCCCCAGGGCTTAGCACTATTTAATGGCCTGTAGTGTTTAGTGGAATCAGTTGATCTGTTCCACTGTTGGAACAATCCCCAAGCAGGTGCTGCAATTAAGAAATCAGGAAGCTAGTAAAGAACAAAGAAATTAACCCAGGCAAGTTGTGAGCTACAAAGGTTACTCAAGGTCAAAAAGGCAACCCTGGTATATAAGGCTTTCCCTGAACTCCAATAAATGTCATCCTTGTTTCAAGAGTGACTCACATCTCTGTGTGTCTCTCTCTCAATCTCCAGGCCCTTGCTCCATGAAGCTCATTTAGGTGACACAGGCATAACAACAATTAAAAACAAACAAGGCCATGTCTTAGAAAGTTAACAAGGAAGTATAAATATGTAAACTTTTGGATGAGAAAAGGAAAGTTGAAAATGCAATAATTACACTCTGATCTCACTGCTTTCAAGACAGAGATATGAAGTCACTGGTGACTACTCCCCTGCTTCTCTGATCTGATATCTGACCCTTAATTATTTTATTGAAAAGAACAATTAGATAAACCTATCAACTGGCATCCAATTAAGGCACAAAAGCATGAGACCATCACCTGCCCCCAGCTTTGCAGCAAATGCAGCTGGTGCAGCTGCTCCTGACAGCCACCAGTAGCAGCTTCAGCTACAGCCACAAGGGCCAAAGTCTTCTGAGCAAGTGTGAGATTTTTTGTTTCCTCCTCTCTACAATAGCTTCAGCTGCCACATACTTTATAAGCCGCAAACTCTATAGGCACTCGAGCTCCAAATGTCACAAGAGTTAGCTATCACCAACCAGCTCTGCCATCAGGCAGGTCTGTGCTTTCACTTCCTACTCATCACACGAGCTACTACTACATGTTCCCCAGTCCACTTTTTAGATGGCTGACAGCTTGACTTCCTGTGGGTTGTGGGCTGCCCCTGAACCCCTCCTCAGGCTGCTTCTGCTGCTAGGTTAGCCACCTAGACACTGGCTCGGACTTCTATTGTTGCTATAAGCCCACATACTCTCAGCTCACTGCTATGCACCAGCAGCTGCAACTGCCCTCAACCAGTCTGTACACTCTCTGTGTTCTCTGTCCAACTGTACTGCACAGTGACATCCAGCTTCATAGTTCACTGTTGTCATCAGGCAGTTTGCTGACACAAATGGAAGTTGACAAAAGAGGGATTCATTTTTTAAAGTGTTTTTCTCCCACGTTAAAAATGGGAAATAGAACAATGCATGGAACGAAGTATCCTATAGTTCCACAATAGATGGTTTCAAAATAAAACAATTAAAAGAAGGGATAATCAACTTATCTGGATTGACATAATATCAATTATTATTTTGGTAATTCTTGCTTTATCCCTTAAAAAACTGTTCAATATCACTACCAAAACAAAAAAAAAGGACTGGTAAGATAAAATCTTTGAAAGACATAAGAATTGAAATAAGAAAAATATTAACAGAGACAGGGGATTTTAGGGCAGAAGTTACCACACCATTACATTATGAAATAGGAGAAAAAGTTACTCAAGGTTATTAGAATACCATCTTTAATTTATCTAGTTACTGTTCAAGAATGATCAGCAGACGACACGTATCCCCAAGGCTATTCAGAAGTTAACTGGAATTCTATAGAAATAGTATATTTGAAGAAATTTTAAAAAGCAATAATTTTATATGATAAGCATTTACCATTTGTGAGGCATATATTAAATTAATAGACCACTCAGAAGTATCATAATTCTGACTGGAATTTTTAAAGACTGGAAATTTTTAATAGTGGCATTGGAAGATGGTTCTCAGTTACCATGAATTGTTATCAGCTGGATTAAAGAAGAAGACCCCAGACCCAGATTTATTGCAAGATAAAAAGAAAAAGTTTAATCGATACACTCATGAGCGGGCTCAAGGCACTATGGAAGCCAAGAGCCCCGAATATTTTTAGGGCAGAAGTTTTATACAGAATTCTGGGTAAGGGAGGAGATACATCTGGGCTGGCGAGATAGGGAAGTTACAACAGGGCAGGGCCAAAGGTCAGCTTAGGACAAAGTTTAGGAATGCAACAGGCAGGCAAGCGTGTTTCCTGTGAAATAATAGCAAGTCTTGGGCAAGCAGGAGACCACCTGAGGACATTCATTTCCTGGAGCAATGGTCACAATGGGCACATTGTGCAAGCTTCAGAAAGTTCCTGCTTCAGTAAACAGCACATGGGTTAATTATAGGTCAGGGGTGGAGGACTCTAAGAGGTCAAATCTCAGGCTAGGCAAGGAAACTCTATCTTCACAGAATAACCCTGTGGCAAGATGAAGCCATTGAATAGTGGGGTATGGTTAGGGTTTATGAAACTTCTCAAGATCAAATCCTTTGTGAAGGCCAGTATGCTGACGTTGAGTGACAGGTTACATTTGATGATGACACCTTGACCCTATGCCATACACCAGCTTTCAATGCTTGGGACAATGTTAAAGAATCAAGAAACAGTACTGAGCCATTTACTAAAATTATGCAAAGCTCAAAATAAACCTTCACTTATATTTTACAAATATTGACTTCAGCCACAATATAATGACATCAGATCCAGAAGTTATATCAATATTAATTGACTCCTTGGCTTTTGAAAATGCTAATTCAGAATGTAAAAGAGTGATCAGGCCTTTAACGGCAAGATCAGCACCCATAGATGAAGAGATTAGAAATACCTCTGATATTGAATCTCATGCTTATGATGATTCTTGAATAGAAGTGACTTCTATTTTTTTCAAAAAAAATCAAAAGGTTGAGTGTCTTAATTGCAGTAAATCAGGTCATCTGAAAGGGGATTATAGGCAAGTCATTCTGAGGAACAATGTTTTTTCCAGAGAGAATTCAAACAAAAGGCTCCTGCCTTCTGGAATATGCAGAAGCTGTGGGAAATGCCAACATTGGACTAATGAATGCAGATCAAGATGGGACAAGCAAGTAACCCTTTGCCCTTGGGGAATGCCATAGAGGATATCTTGTGGGCTCCCATAACAAATTTGGTTTAGTTATTCTCTATTCCGCATTGAAAAAACTTTCACAGAGCAATTGAAAAAACTTGATGTCTATTATAGAAAATCATGCAGGCCTGGATGACAGACCAGCTTTAGAAGATAAAACAAAATTTCCATGAGAAACCTAAAGCAAATACTTTGGCAAGCATCTATAAATGATCAAAGACCAAAACTAAAAACATGAATAATTTTCATTGTTATTGAGGATTTGGTACACATAGGAGCAGGTGTAACAATAATTACACCAAAATTTTGGCATCCAAATTGGCCTCTTCAAGAGGTAAACGTTCAGATTTTAGGAAGTAGAACTTTATCTGAAACAAAACAAAGTACAATATATGTCAAATGTGCAGAGATTAAAAAAAGATAGAGAGGAAAATTAAAACTCAATGTGGGTAACATAGCAATAAATTTATGGGGATGTGATTTGTTATAGTAATGGTATGCTCAGGTTACAGTTCTTCAATCTCAGAAACAAACCATAAACTTTGATATGTTCCTGAGAAACATATCAAAATGTATTTTAAGAAACAGTTATCAACCATTTAGGTTGTACATAAACACAGCACAACAGCTACTGATCTTTCATAAGTACCAACAGCCCTACCTTTAAAGTGGTAACTGATAAACCTAAGTATAACAATAACCTTCGACACAGACTAATTCAGGCCTTAGAACAGTTGGTAAAGGAGCTGTTAGATGTGGTGGGATTCAGGTATCAACTGATATTCAGAAGACACTTATCCAGGGTCCCAGGCTCCTGAAGGAGGAGTGGCCAGTCCCATTCAAGAGGGGCTGCTGGGATCTTGGAGTGTCCCATTTGTTTCTACCTTCTGGAGAGACTGGATCAATGTCTGTCGCTCGTCCATCCAATTGTTCAAGTATATTTCTCAGCAGTAGCCTGTTATCATGAGTGTTAATTTGTTTACCAATAAATATTTATCTTATATTGGTATATTTTAAGTGAGATTTACTGCCACATCTGGCACCCAACGTGGAGCTTGAACCCATGACCCTGAGATTAAGAGTCTCATGCTCTACCAACTGAGCTTTAAATAGTTAATGGTCATAGTTAATCTCTTTATAAGAATAAAAATGGGATATGGTATATGAATGACTTTTTAAAAATTAGATTATTGAATTTACTTTAATCCAAAAATCAGCTGTCAATCTCAAAATATTTTACATTGGGATGGATTTTGGTTTACTGATGCAAATTTAAGGTCAATTTTATATGCTATATGTATTTTTATTCTATGTTTAAGGTATGATGTTTATGTAAATGATTTAAAATTGTAATGTATAATTAAGAGATGCAGATTAGTAGTCACCTATGAAAACCAAACCTATAGCAATGTTAGTTAGTTTTTTTAGGTATACAAAGATCTATTTCAATTAGATAGGTAATCTTCAAACACTTCTAAGACCTACAGGATATGGCTTTTAAAATATTTTGATAACTTAGACTTTTCTGGACAGTGAGCCAGATCTGCTCCTGGCATCACCAATCTACTTTAAAAGAAAAATGGGCATCAAAGAAACTCCATATGGAGTCTACTTTCTTTGTGGCAGTGGTTAGCCACTAGACAAGAACCTGTTTTTGTATTGACTGCTTGACAGTATGCTGTTTAAACTGGACATGCAGGTTCCATAGGAAGGTGACCTCTGAACTTTGGCAGAATAAGCCAAGATGGTCACTCAGGTTCCTGCTTTGCAGAAAAAAAAAACTGTCACACATTCTTTAGGACTCGAGGAGAAGTGAATGATGAACCTTACCAACAGGGGCAGAGCAGATTTCCTGCTTTACTGAAATGAAAAGAGACTCTGAGCCTGTAGGCTGAAGATGGATGCCCCAACTTTGTAAAGGAACTTCGGGTGACTGACCAGGCAGACAGGTGTCATCTCTGTCACTTCTAGATTTTGGAAGTTTCTTGTACTTCCTGTTTACTTGGGTAAATATATCCTTCTGTGGTCTTTGATGTAGTTGAAGTTTAGATAGTTATAGTACAGTTTTTTTTAGTTATTTGAAAGGTATATTGGATATGAAACTTTAGATTCATAAGGATAAGATAGATGATAGAGTATTTTCCTTAATTTTGCTAAATACAAATAGGCTTGATATTATAACTAATTCTTGCTTGATAGCTGTTTTGTTATATGTAATTTTGCTTTGTTAAAATTGAAACCTTCCTTTTAGATTAGACAGAAAGGGGAAGGTGATGTGGGAATGTCTTTCTGTATGTTGTGAATATCAAACTTTAAAGAAAGGACTGTTTTGGCCATGGCAGGCACTATAGAAAAAATAGGAGGGGAAAATCACAGCATAGGTAGGAAAAGTAGAGCAGAGTCATATCAGACTGAGCCAGCAGACCAAAGAAGAAACATGTAAGGAACACAGGTGAGCATTGGGCCATGTGGTAGACAGATTAATGAGAATGGGTTGAGGTGAGATATAAGAGCTAGCTAGCAATGTGCCTAAGCCATAAACCAAACAGCATGAAGCTAATATAAGCATCTTTATCATTTGGGGAGCCTGAGCGGCTGCGGGTGGCTAAGGTGTCTGGAGCTGCAGGTCTATGGCTCTGGACCTCTCACCACCAGGGGCTAAAAAAACCTTATTGTAGCAGATGGCATCCCAACATTGGCTGAACACCCACATAAAGCCAGAGAAAGATTCAAAATGGCTCTAGATCACAGAGAGTGAGCCAAAGTAGCTTCTAAATTGTGTATCTGAAGTGGGTCATTGTACAGAAGAAGGATGGCATTCCAGCCACATTCAAAATGACAGACTGGCAGACTCTCAGCAGGCAGCATAAGCTGCAATCAGGCCAGTTCCTAAAGTCTCACAGAAGACTCAGTAGCATGTGATTGATTTAAGGTTTCTGTTTACTTTGAATAAAAAGGAAACAAGACTGTTTCCTAGTAGCAGCATTTTCTTGGGTCTGCTCTGTTTGCTGGTAGCAGAGACGTGGTCCCTTTAAGAGAACTTACTGATTCAGCTTTAGCTGCAAAAACTATGTGGCTCTTTAAGAGAGTTTGAGTATTATAAAAGCTCTTCAGGTTGAAAGATGATTAAGGATTCACAATAAAACAGATTCAGATGAAAAAATAGCTGTAAACAGGTTACAATGTGTGTAAAAGGTACATAGGCTTCAGAGAGAAAAGAAAGAAGGTAGAGAAAATCTTTAAAAGGAGAAATAGAGTAATAAAAATATAGTAAGCCATGTAAAGATTGAAAATAGACACAAAATCTGAATTTTGGTTATTCTTGTGTTTTCTTTTAATTTTTTAACTATTAATGAGCTGTAGAAAGACAATCGATTGCAAAGGCTGCTAAGTTAAACAAGAATATATATTTTAAAGGCTCAGTCTAGTGGTTAAGGTTCTGCACTCTCACCATCATGGTCCAAGTTTGATTCCTAGTCAGGGAACAAAAAGAAATAATAAAAATAAATATTAAAAAGGAGAGAGAAAGAAGGGGCCTTCCCAAGAAACCTTTTTATTACAGATGGTGCCCAATGTGGGTCGAATATCCACTTAAAGTCTGGGAAAGTTTAAAAAGGGTTCTACTTCACAGAAACTGAGCCAAAGTAGCTTCCAAATTGTGTATCTGACACAGGTTATTGTACAGAGAAAGCTCGGCATCCAGCCACATTCAAAATGGCGCCAGGGGCAGCAGGCAGTGTAATCTGCAACCAGGCCAGTTCTTAAAATCTCACAGAAGACTGAGTAGCATGTGACTGATTTAAGATTTATGTTTACTTTGAATAAAGAGGAAACAGAGTCAAATGGTTTCTTAGTAACAGCATGTTCTTGGGTCTGCTCTGTTTGCTGGCCACAAACAGAGACATGGTCCCTTTAAGAGAACTTACTGATTCAGCTTTACCTGCAAAAACTCTGTGACTCTTTAAGAGAGTACAAGTATTTTAAAAGATTAAGATTCACAATAAAAAAGATTCAGATGAAAAGAAAAACCTGTAAACAGGTTACAATGTGTACAAAAGGTACATAGGCATCAGAGAGAGAAGAAAGAGGATAGAGAGAGTCTTTAAAAAGAGAAAGAGTAATAAAAATATGATAAGTTGCATAAAGATGGAAAATAGACACAAAATCTGGATTTTGGTTGTTATTGTATTTTCTTTTAATTTTTTAACTATTATTGAACTAACTGCAGAAAGACAATGGATTGCAAATGCAAAGACTACTAAGTTAAACAAGAATATATATTTTAAATGTATTTTGATTTTGAAATTTGTGTCTAAGGATTTATTGCTTTGGAAGAGTTCTGCTTTTGTTTCCACGGAAGATGAGAACCTGTGGATTGCTTCCAGGAAAATGTGGTTTCATCAACCAAGACCCCCTGAAAAAGCCTCTGATGGTAAGAGATGGCCATATCAGCTTCAGGGCTGCAGATTATGATCCAGTCTCAAGAATTTGTGAGATTTTCGATGCCCCTTAATCAGCAGGAAGTAGTAATGGAAAACTACACCCAAATTCCCAAAATATTGCTAATAAATGTTTGTTTTCATTATAAATGGTTAATGGTCATAGTTAATCTCTTTCTAAGAAGAAAAAGGGGATATGGTACGTGAATGACTTTTTTAAAAATTAGATTATTGAATTTACTTTGATCAGGAAATCAGCTGTTAATCTCAAAATGTTTTACATTGGTATGGATTTTGGTTTATTAATACAAATTTAAGGTCAATTCTCTTATGCTGTATGTATTTTTCTACTCTTGTTTAAGATAGGATGTTTATGTAACTACTAATTTAAAATTGTAATGTATAATTAAAAATGCATGTTAGTTAGGTTTTTAGGTATGCAAAGATATAATTCAATTAGATAGGTAATCTTCAAACACTTCTAAGACCTATAGAATATGGCATTTAAAATGTTTTAAGAACTTAGACTTCTGGACAGTGAGACAGGTCTGCTGATGGCAGCACTAATTTACTTCACGAGAAAAATGAGCATCAAAGAAACTCCATATGGAGATTAATATCTTTGTGGCATTGGTTAGCCACTGGACATGAACCTGTTCTTATATTGACTGCTAGACAGTATGCTGTTAAAACTGGACATGCAGATTCCATAGGAAAGTGACCTCTGAACTTTGGCAGAACATGCTGAAATGGTCATTCAGGTTCCTGCTTTACAGAGAAAACTGTCAGACATTCTTCAGGACTCAAAGAGAAGCAACTGGTAAATGGGCAGAGCAGATTTCCTGCTTCACTGAAATGAAAAAAGACTCTGGGCCTGTAGGCTGAAGATGGATGCCCCAACTTTATAAAGGAACTTTGGGTGACTGTCCAGGAAGATAGGTGTCATCTCTGTCATTTCTAGATTTTGGAAGTTGCTTGCACTTCCTGTTTACTTGGGTAAATAAATCCTTCCGTTGTCTTTAATATAGTTGAAGATTAGATAGTTATAGGTATAGTTTTTCTTAGTCATTTGAAAGGTATATTGGATGTGAAACTTTAGATTCACAAGGATAAGGTAGATGATAGAGTATTTTCTTTAATCTTGATAAATACAAATAGACTAAATATTATAACTGTAATTCTTGCTTTATATCTATTTTGTTATATGTAATTTTGCTGTGTTAAAATTGAAACCTTCCTTTGTTATTAGACAGAAAGGGGGGGGTGATGTGAGAATGTCTTTCTGTGTGCTGTGCATAGCAATCTTTTAAAAAGGAGCTGTTTTGGCCAATGACAGGAACCATAAAAAAGTAGGAGGAAAAATCAGAGACTAGGTAGGAGAAGTAGGGCGGAGTCAGACAGACCCAGCCAGCCACCCAAGAAGAAACATGTAAGGAACACGATGAGCCATGGGCCATGTTGCAGACATATTAATGAGAATGGGTTGATTTAAGATGTAAGAGCAAGCTAGCAATGTGCCTGAGCCATAGGCCAAACAGCATGAACTTAATATAAGCATCTGAGTCATTTCTGGGAGCCTGAGCAGCAGTGGCAGGCGGCTAAGGGGTATAGGGTGGCAGGTCTGTGGGTCTGGGCCTCTGGCCACCTGGGACCGAAAAACCTTACTGCAACAGAGAAAATCTTTAAAAGGAGAAATAGAGTAATAAAAATAATAATAAACCCCATGAAGATTGAAAATAGACACAAAATCTGGATTTTGGTTATTCTTGTGTTTTCTTTTAATTTTTTAACTAT
Organism: Phyllotis vaccarum; assembly: GCA_033318265.1. NCBI lineage: Eukaryota > Metazoa > Chordata > Mammalia > Rodentia > Cricetidae > Phyllotis > Phyllotis vaccarum. Next base: position 21,483,301 of record JARWLC010000004.1, on the reverse strand, counting down.
TAATGAGCTAACTGTAGAAAGACAATGGATTGCAAAGGCTGATAAGTTAAACAAGAATATGTATTTTAAAGGTATCTTTATTTTAAAATTTGTGTATAAGGATTTATTGCTTTGGAAGAGTTCTGCTTTTGTTTCCACAGAAGATGAGAACCTGTGGATTGCTTCCAGACAAATATGGTTTCATAACCAAGACCCCTGAAAAAAATCTCTGATGGGAAGAGATGGTCATATCAGCTTCAGGGCTTCAGACCAAAATGATCCAGTATCAAGAACCTGAAAGCTTATCAGCACCCCATAATCAGCAGGTAGTAGCAATGGAAAACTATGCCCCCTTTCCCGATAAGTTTTGTCCTTTGAGGGTTGTGGATAATTATTATTCTGATGGAATAGTTATACGTTAAAATTGGGTTGAGGACAGAACAATAATATAGCCTCAGGGATCTCTTTAAAGGAGAGAAAGAGTAGAAAGAATAGATAAAGGTAGAATGTTCTACCTACCTATAAAACATTATTAGTCAAATATATGGGATAAGCCAAAGACAATTTTTGCTGGCATAATATTTGTATATTGCTATAAATGTGAAATCATTTCATATATTTGATTGAGATAATTTGTATATTGGTACAAATTTAAATCTGAAATAGTTTTATATGTCCAAAGCAACTTGTATATTGATATAAAACTGAATCTGTAGGTGTTATATAAAATTGAATCTGTAACTGCTATATTTTATATATGCTTCTACCTCTGTTTAAAATATTTGCACATCATTGTCATTTCCACTATACAATTGCTATCTCCATTTAACTATACTAGACACAATGTATGATTGCTCTAGTTATGATATATGTACAAGATATTTTATAAACCACGCACAGGAACACAGTCTGATCGCAGCCCTCGAGGTTCAAAATATTGACCATGCAAAAAGACAGTTACCTAACTGTGAAGGGACTGACTCCTTTTCCAAATGGATCTCCAGTGTCTGTTCTTGATTAAGTGAGCTCCCCAGAGCTCCAGCCACCCATCACTGTGGGGCTTTTCCTCATAATCTTTATCCCTTTTCTCATACAGACTCTCCTCCTCTGGTCCACCTGGACCAGGAGCTCTGCCCAGTGCTCATCCATGGATCTCTGCCTCTACCTCTATTCATTGTTGGATGTAGGTTCTGTGATGACACTTAGGGTTATTATTCATTGGATTTTAGAAAGTCCTGTTTAGCCCCTCCACTATTGGTTGGAGACCTAGCCAGAGACATCCTGTGAGTTTATGGAGGTTTCCCTAGCAAACAGTCTCTTTCCAACCCCACATTGGCTTCCTCTATCAAGATAATAAACTCTTTTCTCCATCTTTGTTGCTCCTATCACTCAACCATCTTCTTCTCTCGTGATGTTTTCCCACCTCTTCTTGGTTGCAACCCATTATGATCATAATATGCTAAGGAGATCTTCTCTATTTTCTCTTCCCAGGGGAATCTCTTGATATCTCTCTTAAGTTCCTTCTGATCCCAAGCTGTACAGGAGTTGTGGTTTGCAGTTTGGGTATTTTTTCCTTTTTGTCTAAAATCCACTTATGAGTGGGTACACCCCATGCCTCTCCTTCAGGGCTTGTGATATCTCACTTAGAAGAATATTACCGAATCAAATCCACTTGCCTGAAAATTCTAGGATGTCATTTCATTTTTTTACTGCTGAGTAGTACTCCATTGTATAGATGTACCATAGTTTGTTAATTCATACTTCAGTTGAGGAATATCTAGGTTGTTTCCAGGTTCTTGCTATTATGAATAATGCTGCTGTGAATATATTTGAGCTAATGCCTTTGGGGTATGAATTGCATCCTTTGGGTATATGCCCAACAGTAGTATTGCTGGATCCTTGGGAAGATTGATTCCCAGTTTCCTGTGGAACTACCATACTGCATTCCAGAATGGCTGTACAAGTTTACACTCTCACCAACAATGGAAGAGTTTCCCCTTGCTCCACATCCTCTCCAGCATAGACTGTTTTTGATCTTAGCCATTCTGACAAGTGTAAGTTGATATCTCAACATAGTTTTGATTTGCATTTCTCTGATGGCTAAAGATGTTGAGCAATCTTTCATGTGCCTTTCAGCCATTTGTAATTCTTCTGTTGAGAATTCCCATTTTAACTCTAAACCCCATTTTTAATTGGGTTATTTAGGTTTTTGGTCTCTAGTTCTTGAGTTTTCTATATATTTTAGAGATCAACCCTCTGTCAGATGTAGGGTTCATGATGATCTTTTCCCATTCTGTATGCTGCTGTTTTGTCATATTGGCTGTGTCCTTTGCCTTACAGAGGCATCTCAGTTTCCGGAGGTTCCACTTACTGACTGTTGTTTTTAGAGTCTGTACTACTGCTATTATATTAAGGAGGTGGTCACCTGTGCCAATGATCTGAAGGGTATTTCCCACTTTTTTCTAACATGTTCAGTTTAGCTGGGTTTATGTTGAGGATTTAATCAACTTGGGTTTGAATTTTGTGCAGGGTGATAGGTTTGGATCTATTTGCATTCTTCTGCATACTACCATCCACTTATGCCTGTCACAGGAATGAATGAGACTCAGGGATAGATCTCTGAAGAAGTTGGAGATACTAGAGGGAATAAACACCACAGTCAGATCTTACCCAGCTGTCTTCCAGCTTCCTCAGCCTCAGTTCCCTTGGAATGGCTCCCTCTGTGTTTCTATCCTGTCTTAAGTACTCTTTCAGTAATTAAGGCGTAGCTCCACCACACTTGCTTGGGAGCCTGGAATTCCTTCTATAATCTGAAGTGACCTTGACTCAGTTGGGATTAAGGGCGTAGGTCACCACTCCCAGGATACTTCCTGTGCTGGGATTAAAGGTTTGAATCACCATTCTCTGATTTTCCTAGACTGATTGTGGTTAGAGCTCTGGGACTTCTGAAGCTTTTACTAACCTCCCACATAGACTGTGGGTAGATTCCCTCTGATATCTCCAAAACTTCTGAAACTTTTACTGAATCCCCACATATGCCAACACTATTTGTTGAAGAGACTATCTTTATTCCATTGAATATTTTTGGCCTCTGTCAAAACTCAGGTGTTCATAGGTGTGTGGGTTAATAATGGGGTCTTTGATTCAATTCCATTGATCTATTAGTCTTTTTTTTTTAATGGCAGTACCAGGTTCTTTTTATTACTGTATCTCTATAGTATAGCTTGAAGTCAGGGATGGTGATTCCTCCTGAAGTTCTTTTAATGAGATGGATGGTTTGGGCCATCCTGGGTTTCCTATTATTCCAAATGAAGTTGAGTACTGTACTTTCAAGGTCTATAAGAAAATTGTGTTGGGATTCTGATGGGAATTGCATTGAATCTGTAGACTTTTTGGTAAAATTGCCGGTTTTACTATGTTGTTCCTACCTAACCTGGAGCATGAGTGATCTTTCCATTTTCTGATATCCTCCTCAATTTCTTTCTTCATTTACTTAAAGTTTTTATCAAATATGTCTGCTATTTCTTTGGTTATAGTTACTCTAAGATATTTAATGCTATTTGCAGCTATTATAGAGAGTGATGTTTCCCTGGTTTCTTTTTGAACCCTTTTATCCTTAGTGTATAGGTGAGTTATTAATTTTTTAAAGTTAATCTTGTACCTTGCTACATTGTTGACAGTGATTATCAGCTGTAGGAGTTCCCTGGTAGAATTATGGGGGTCACATATGTATAAAATCATATTATCTGCAAATAGAAATAGATTGACTTCTTCCTTTCCAATTTGTATCCCCTTAATCTATTTTATTCTCTTATTGCTTTAGCTAAAACTTCAAGAACTATATTGAACAAATAGAGGACAGCCTTGTCTTGTTCCTGATTTTGGCAGGATTGCTTTGTGTGTTTCTCCTTTTAGTTTGATGTTGGTTGTCGGCTTGATGTATATCACCTTTATTATATTTAAGTATATTTTCCCTGTATTCTTGATCTCTCCAGGACTTTTATCATGAAGGAGTGTTGGATTTTGTCAAAGGCTTTTTCAGCATCTGAGGAGATGATCGTGTGGCTTTTTTTTTTCAGTTTGTTTATACGATAAATGGCATTCACTGTTTTTCATGTGATGACCCATCCCTGCAACTCTGGGATGTAGCCTATGTGATCATGGTGGATGGCTTTTTTTTAAATATGCTTTGGATTTGGTTTGCCAGAATTCCCTTGAGTATTTTTGAATCAATGTTCATGAGGGAAATTGGTCTGTAATTCTCTTTCTTTGTTGCATCTTTGAGTGGCTTGGATACCAGGATAATTGAGGCCTCATAAACAGAGTTTGGCAATGTTCCTTTAGTTTCTATTGTATGAAACAGTTTGAAGAGTATTGGTATTAATTCTTCTTAGAATGTCTGGTAGAGATCTTCACTAAAACCATCTGGCCCTGAGCCTTTTTTGCTTAGGAGACTTTTAATAATAGCTTCAATTTCCTTTGGGGTTATAGGTCTGTTTATATCATTTATCTGATCTTGATTTAATTTTGTTAAGTGGTACCTGTCCAGAAAAGTGCAGGTTTCTTTTAGGTTTTCCATTTTAGTGAAGTATATATTTTCAAAGTATGACCTGATAATTCTCTGGATTCCCTGGGTGTCTGTAGTTATATCCCCCTTTTCATTTCTGATCCAATTAATTTAGACTCTCTCTCTCTCTCTCTCTCTCTCTCTCTCTCTCTCTCTCTCTCTCTCTCTCTCTCTCTCTCTCTCTCTCTCTCTCTGCCTTTTGATTAGTTTGGATAATTGTTTATCTATCTTGTTGAGTTTCTCAAAGAACCAATTCTTGGATTCATTGATTCTTTGTATTGTTCTCTTTGTTTTTATTGTATTGATTTCAGCCCTAAGTTTGATTATTTCCTGCCATCTACTCCTCTAGGTGAGTTTGCTTCTACTTGTTCTAAAGCCTTCAGCTGTGCTATTAGGTCTCTTGTGTGATATTTCTCTAGGTTTTTCATATATGCATCTAGTTCTATGAATTTTCCTCTTAACATTGCTTTCATTGTGTCCCATAAGTTTGGGTATGTTATGAATTTATTTTCATTAAACTCTAGGAAGTCTTTAATTTTTCTTAATTTCTTACTTGACCCAGAAGTGGTCCAACTAAGAGATGTTCAGTTTCCATGAGTTTTCAGGCTTTCTGTGATTTTTATTGTTGTTGAACTCTACCTTTAGACCATGGCGGTTTGATATGAAACAAGGAGTAATTCCCATTTTTTTATCTATTGATATTTGTTTTATGACTGAGTATGTGGTCAATTTTAGAGAAAGTTCCGTGGGGTGCTGAGAAATATGTATATTCCTTTGTGTTTCAATGAAAGGTTCTGTATATATCTAATAAGTCCATTTGGGTCATAACATTTGTTAAGATCCCTTATTTCTCTGTTGAGTTTCTGTCTGGTTGACCTATCCAAGGGTGAAAGTAGGTTATTGAAGTCTCCCATTATTAGTGTATGGGGTTTTATGTGAAGTTTAAGCTGTAGCGTTTATTTTATATATGTAGTTTCCCTCGTGTTTGGGGCATAGATATTCAGGATTGAGACTGCATCTTGATTTTTTTCTGAGATGATTAACTTATGTCTGTCCTGGCCTCTTTTGATTGATTTTAATTTAAAGTCTATTTTCTTAGATATTAGGATGGCTGCACCAGCTTGTTTTAGGGGGAACATTTGATTGGAAAGTCTTTTCTCCACCCTTTAATCTGAGCCTGTGTCCATCTTTGATGTTGAGCTGTGTTTCTTGTATGCAGCAAAAGGATTGCTTCTGTTTATCATGTTAGGGTGTGTCTTTTTATTGGTGAATTGAATCCATTGATATTAAGGGATATCAATGACCAATGATTGTTCTTTTTGGTGTTAACTTGTGTGTATTTCCCTTCTTTGGGTTTTTCTTCTGTGGGATTATCAATTATTTGTGGTTTGGGGGTGTATCTGGTTTCCTTAGGTTGGAGTTTTCCCTCTAGTGCTTTCTGTAGGAATGGATTTGTGGGTAGGTATTGTTCAAATCTGGTTCTGTCATGAACTTAGTTTACCTTATCTATGTTGATTAATAATTTTTCTGGGTATAGTAGTCTGGGTTGGCAGCCATGCTCTTTTAGTTTCTGTGTAACATCTGACTAGTACCTTCTTGCTTTTATTGTCTCCATCGAATAGTTGGAATAGTTGAGTGTTATTCTGATGGGTCTGCCTTTATAAGTTATTTGGCTTTTATCCTTTGCAGCTCTTAGTATTTTTTCTTTGTTCTGTAGGCTTAGTGATTTGATTATTTATGTGGCAAGCAGACTTTTTGGGGGGTATAGTCTATTTGGCATTCTGTAAGCTTCTTGTATTTTTATAGGCATTTCTTTCTATAGGTTGGGAAAGTTTTCTGCTATGATTTTGTTGAATATATTTTCTGTGCCTTTGAGCTGGTATTCTTCTCCTTCTTTGATACCAATTATTCTCAGGTTTGGTCTTTTCATGCTGTCCCAAATTTCCTAGATGATTTATGTTATGGCATTTTTGGTTTTAATGTTTTTCTTTAACTGACATATTTATTTCTGCTATCTTCCATTTGCTGGTTATGATTATATCTGTAGTTCAAATTTGTTTCTTCAGGTTTTCTATTTCTAAATTTGCCTCAGTTTGTGCCTTCTTTATTGCTTTTACTTCAATTTTTAATTCCTAGAATGTTTCTTTCACCTGTTTGTTTTCTTTTTTCTTGGTTTCCTTTATTTTATTTCTGGGATTTGTATATCTCTTCCAATTTTTTATTTGTATTTTCTTCTGTTTCCTTAAGGGAGTTTTTATATGCTCTTTTAAACTTCTACTATCTTCATGAAGTTGTTTTTAAGGTCATTTTCCTTCTGTTTTCTCTTCATTGTTATGCTTAGGTCTTGATGTTTTAGAGCCACAGCTTCTTCTGGTGGTGTCTTGTTCTTTATATTGTTATATAAATTCTTGCACTGGCATCTGCCCATTCCTCCTCAGTTCACTCTTGGTCAGCTTTTGGTTGGCTCTTATCCAGTTTTAAGCCCAGGGGCTGAGTGTTTCCAGTAATTGCAGGAGCTGCTTTTAGTGGGTTCTTAGTTGGCTGTAGATCTAGGAGCTATGTATCTCCAGTTATGTCAGGGGTCATTCTTAGTTGAGTATGAGTTGGCTCTTAGTCATCTGTGAACCATGAGGCTTGGGATCTCTTAGGCAGCTGTGGACCGGGAGGGAAGCTTTGGGTCTCCAGTTGTCAAAGTGTGATGATGTAAATTGTGGTGGGAGGGTTGGCCTGTGGGTTGTTTTCCAGCTGTGTTTTGCTGGGTATTGGGCTTGGGGTGGCTCTCTCAGCTTTCCTTGGTTTAGGGCAGAGCTGAGTGTGGTTGGTGTGTGGGTGGGTGCTGTTTTCCCAGGGTCAGGGGTTTAGAGACCATGGTTTCTGCTGGTTTGAGGGTCAGGGTGCCACTCTTAGCTGTAGACCAGGATGGAGGCTTTGGGGTGTCCCGTGGTTGAGAATTATTCTATTTCTTTTCTGCTCTGTTTTTTCTACCCTGATGTTTCCTTTCTCTCACTCTTTATGTCTTCCTTCTACCTAACTTATTTTTTTTCGGTTACAGCTTATATATTTCAGCAAAATCTCTCAAGCAGTGTAAAAAATTATGTTATTGCATTCTATTTCTATGAGAATAATTACAATGAATACAAGTAAAAACAATGTTTTCCATATTCCTTATATGATTAAACATTTTATATATTACAAGAGAATAACAAGCTGTCCCAAGAACCCACATACATTCATACTTAAGGAACTTGTTATTGATGAACAGTGTGTGATCAGTCCAGTTCTTTTACTGGAAAGCTGCAGTTTTTTGCAATTACAAAGAAAGGACCAATAATTTTGTTACTTGTTTCAAAAGGTAATTTTACAAAAGGTCTTAAAGTAATCACAAAGCTAGATCGTTACATATAAAAAACAGCAATCAGCTGTTTAAATTTAAATTCTCAGGGTAAATACCCACTCAACAGTTTCTTATATGAAGAAGCTGAGAGCAGAAATGGACACAAGGAGTCATCCATCATCTTTGATCACCAACCTATCCTATCAAGAAAGGTACATCAGCCAGCAATAGCCATATTGTCATTGTTCTTGTTCTGTGATGTCACTGAGTCCCTAGTACAGCTATTAAAGACAAAAACATCTTAATCTAACCTAAAGTCATTATTTAAAGCTTTGTTTTAGTTATGAGGCACACAGAAACCTATAAACAAATCTTTCAATATCAACATTTTTAAAAATGTGCCAGCTGGTTTTTGGAACTTATTTGTTTTTCTTAATCATTAACCTAAGACACAGTCTATACCACTCCTCAAGAGAAACTAGCTGTGTGACATTTTCTTGTTTTTATTTTCTATCCTCTATATCCCCTGCTTTATTAGAGGCAAGAGCAAGATCATAGCTTGCTTTTACCTGTATTAGTTTTCTCACTAAGATAAGCTTTATCATAATCTCTTACTATATTTATTAAAGACCCTTAATGATCAAAATTCTATTTAAACTAACACTGCTGTACAAAGTCATGACTTCAGTTTAATAGTACAACTTAGGTGGAAATCATCTTAATAAAAAATCCACAGACAAAAAATGCTCAGTATAATGAGATATTTCCATAAAATAATCACATTATATTAAAGGCCCATTCACACCATGACAGACACCAGAGAAAAATAACAGCAAATATGTGAAGACACAATAGCAGCAAGAGACATTCTGGGGCCAAAGCCCTCAGGACCTTGCCTATCTGTAATTCACTCATCAGTGCCTTGTATGCTGGTGGGATGATCCCCTAAAGTCAGTTGCCACATGCTGGTCCTCTGATAGGGCCACTGTCAAGACTAGATAGGTCATTGATCTTAACAGAGAGACAGCTACTATTGCTCCATGAAGATATAGTATTTAACTGATTCCTAATAAAACTACCTATTTTTAGTGGGGTTTCCCCCCATGGTAGTTGTCAGTTAACACAGACCAATGATTATTCAAGGTGCTATTCCTAAGTATTTTATTTTAGTATAGTGTTACAATGTGGTTTCTTGGTCCTGGGTGGCCAGAGGCCCAGATCCACAGGCCTGCCTCCCCAGACCCCTTAACCACCCGCCACTGCTGCTCAGACCTTTAGAAATGACTCAGATGCTTATATTAAGTTCATGCTGTTTGGCCTATGGCTCAGGCACATTGCTAGCTTGCTCTTTCATCTTAAATCAGCCCATTTCCATTTATCTGTCCTGCCACGTGGCCCGTGGCTCACCTGTGATCCTTACATGTTGCTCCTTTGGGTTTCTGGCTCAGTCTCTCTGACTCCACCCTGCTTCTCCTACCTATGTTCTGATTTCCCCTCCTACTTTTTCTATGGTGCCTGTCATGGGCCAAAACAGCTCCTTTATTTAAAGATTGATATTCACAGCATACAGAAAGACATTCCCACATCACTCCACAAACTGCCTGCACCATTTGACTGTCATCTGCATTCTCAGGGTTTAGTTCCTTTCCATGAAGGTTTCTCAGTGATTATTTAAGAGTCAATGAGCTCCCAATAGTTCTGGTCAATTTCTATGGGTCTCCTCCTCATGTTCCTGATCTATTTGTTCATTACTCTCTCCTCTCTCCTTAAATTAAGAAGCTTCTTATTGACATCGTCAATAAGTCAAAATGACAGCCTAAAGAAAGGGAGAAGATCACCAGCCCTTCATCTGACAGAGGACTCATCTCTAAAATACATAGAGAACTCAAGAAACTAAAGGTCAAAAACCCAAATAATACAACTAAAAAAATAATGGGCTTCAGAACTAAAAAAGGGAATTCTCAACAGAAGAATTTCAAATGGCTGAAAGACACTTAAACAACTGCTCAGCATCCTTAGCCATCAGAGACATGCAATATAATTCTCAAGTTGCACACCACTGAGAGAAGTCAGGGCATTAACTCAAGACAAGAACCTGGAGGCAGGAACTGAAGCAGAAACCATAGGGGAATAATGCTTAGTAGCTTGCTCCCTATGGCTTACTCAGATTGCTTTCTTATACACACCAGGATCACCTGCTGAGGCACGATATCATCCAGGGTGGACTGTGTTCCCCCACATCAATAATTAATTAAGAAAATGTCTCTACAGACTTGTCTACAAGCTATCTGATAGACATAATTCCTCAACTAAGGTTGCATAATTCCAAGTGACTCAACTTGAGTCAAGTTGACAGAAAACCCTAAGCAGCACAATATGTACACATAATATACATAATACATATTTTACATGTTATATAATTGGTCTTACACCAATTAGATAGATTGGTGGACCAATCATAGATAAGTGGACCAAAATTCAAAGTCTAAAAATAACGCAAAATATCATATTCATCCCTCCCCCAAAATGTGTTTCCACAGATACCTCAAGATAATCAGATGCAGTAGTTGTCAGCCTTCCTAATGCTGTGACCCTTTAATACAGTTCTTCATGCTGTGATAATCTCCAATGATATAATTATTTCATTTCTACTTCATAATTGTAATTCTGATACTGTTAATATCTAATATGTGACCCAAAGAGATTGTGACCTATAAGTTGAGAACCATTATCAGGTGGGCACAGATTTTTTTACTTTTATTAAATTTTCTATATTGACTACTGCTCCCTCTCCTGCCCCTTATACCAGTCCTCCCTAAGCCTTTCCCCTATCCCTTTACCTCCCCTCACTTCACAACCCAGAGAAGGCAAGGAATCCCAAGGTAGGTCAATTCTATCTGGCATATCCAATTAAGGGCAGTATCAAGACTTAGAAAGGTGTTTTCCCACTAGGTATGAGCTTCAAAGAGCCAGTTTATGGACCGGGGATAAACTCTAGCCTGAGTTCAAGAGGCTCCAGAAACTGCCCAGGCCTTTTCCCTGTCATCTACATTCAGAGAGTCCAGATCCATTCCAAGGTTTCATCAGCTGTTATTTCAGAGTCTGTGAGCTCCTAAAAGCACAGTACTGCCTACTCCATGGATCTCCCTATTATGATTCTGATCCCTCCACTCATATAATTTCTCTTTCCTCTCTTCAGCTGGACCAGTAGCTCAGTTCAGTCTTTAGCTATGGATCTCTGCGTCTGCTTCCATCAGCTGCTGGATCAAGGGTCTATAATGGCAATTAGGATGGTCATTCAGGCAATAATGGGGAGAGGCCAGATTAGATACCTTCTCTTCTATTACTTGGAGTCCTATCTGGGTTCATCCTATGGGTTCTTGAGTGCTCTCTAGTATCATGTTTCTTTCTAATCCCACAATGGCTCCCTCCATCAGGATATCCACTTCTTTGCTCTCTGTTGCTCCCTCTAACTCAACCATCTCATTCTCTCAAGTTCTCTTCTCACCTCCCCTTGGTCCCCCACCCATGATAAAAGTTTTCTCAGTAGATTTTCTCTATTCTTCCTTCCCATGGATTTTGTCTAGCCTGAAAAAAATGAAATGTAACTAATGATCTGACATACACTACAACAAAAAATTTTATTAGTGTTGAATCAGTGAATATTTTTTCATATGTAGAAATTGGAACTGATAACTTAGAAAATTTTAGGATAGTTTAGAAGCAGCAGCTCTGTCATTAAGAAGAATTGAAAGGTACAGGTTTATAAGACAGGAAAGATCTGTTGTTTTTTTTTCACAAATAAAAGCAGGATCTCAGTCATCCATGAGAAAGACTACCCAGCTTCAGACTGGAATGAAACGAAGCTCATAGGGTGGAGGCAAAGACAATATGCCAGTTTGAACTGGGGTGATATCAATGTCCTCTGGGTCAACCAGAGGCTTTAAATTAAAATGCTGTAAAATGTTGGTCAGGAGTAAAAACATCTCCATGCGGGCCAGACCTTCTCCGATACAAGCTCTTCTTCCTAAAAAAGATTTGGCAACTGATACATTATTTAATTCTGATTGTGAGTGTTAATGAAAGACTAATTAACCCAGACTAATTACCAGACAACTAGCTGCATTTTTGTATTGTCTTGATTTCTTTCCTTTCCTTCCAATTCCTCTGAACAAAATTATTTTCTTTTTATTTCAACCATTGGGGGCAGTTATTCTACATTTTTATGTTTCCTAAATTAATAATGTATTTACATTACTTAACCCTCCCTCTCCCCACTTCAGGGTTTGTTGTTTCACACACTCACTCTCAAATCCAGGACTATTTAGGTAATTCCTTTTCTCTGAGACAATATTTCTCTATGTAATCGCTCTGACTTTCCTGGAATATGAATTCCAGTGAATGAAATACTGCCTCAGTAAGAGAGGCTTTTGTCCCACTTGGTTCCTTGTCCTTTGGATCTTTCTTACTGTATCAGTCTTGAGGAATTTCCCATACTCTGCCACTTCCTATGTTCACATGGGAACAGTCTCTTCCTTTTTAATCATTTTAATCATTATTTATTTATTTTAATTGTCCCTTAGGATGGACCAATTTTTCTTTTCTGAGGCACTTTGAAATTGAAATAAGGCATTTAAGTGGTACTTTCTGCAAGCAATTTCTCTTGCAGTCTGACCATTCAGCCTGGTGTCCTTCAAAACTACCAACTCTGTAACTACTATCTCTGGGCTCCCTGGAGGACCTGATAATATCACATTTTCACAAGATAGAGCTTTTTCCTATTTATGTATACTCTATGTTTCTTTCACACACTGTACCCCTGGATCTTAGTACTGAGTTGCTACATGTAAGCTGCTCCTTGGGTCCACGGTGATCTGGCTCCTCTGGGTGGAGAGAAATGCCTCAGAGGAACAGGATTTCTTCCAGAAGGAGTTGTTGAGATTAATAGTTATAGGAGATTAGGAAGCAGTCAGTGGGCAAAGCCTCTAATCCAATGATAAACAGCATTTACCTATTTACCTTTGTATTGCTGCCTCTGACCTCACAGAAATGGCTGTTCATGCCACCCACAGGAATCTCACCTCACCTGTGCCCTAACACACATGGAAACAAAGCTTGCTTGCCTACTGAAAATGGCATGAAGTAGTCACTCTTTTTAAAGTTGCCTCTTTTATCCAGAAAGTGACCAGGGTCAAACTTCTCTGGGTGTGGAAATTCTTTTTCATCCATTAGGGCAGAAGTTAGACATGTCATAACACTTGTCCCCTGAAAAGACAAGTACAAAACTCATTTATGAAGGAAGTCATGGAACCTGAAAGAAATTTAGACATTTCTCATTTGATCTCTTTGTTCTATGGATGAGCAGATTGAGGGAGAGAGACAGAGACAGAGAGAGAGAGAGAGAGAGAGAGAGAGAGAGAGAGAGAGAGAGAGAGAGAGGTCATTTGTGGCACATCAATAAACACATCAATACAAGACCTAACAGGTTTCATATCCTATAGTTCTCTATGCATTGACCTCACAGCCACCATTACTAGTTTGTGGTCAATGACAGCAGGTTGCAGAATTGAAGAAGCTCCCTGGAGTGCATCAATCTTGATACATATTCAGCAGTGTCATCCCACAGGAAATGGCACTGAAAATTCATCTCAACTTGGTGGAAGAGGAGATAGAAAGATTGTAAGAGCCAGTAGGGACAGAGGACACCAAAGAAACAGGCCCTCTAGACACAACAGGATTGGCATTGTATATGAAGTCACAGAGACTGTGGCAGTGTGTGCAGTACCTTCACAGGTCTAAGCCAGATGAGTTCTCAGCACTAAGAGGGAAGGAGAGATAAGTCCTAATCCCTAACCCAGAAGGTATTTCAAATTAACAACCACTCAAGAAAAACAGTCTCACTAGGGAAACAAACCACACTTCAGGCAGGCCTGGTGTCAAGCAATAGATGGCCAACACAAAAAGAACTCCAACTCTGGGGAAGGTTTCATTGTTGCTTCTTAATGCTTTCTCTGAGGATTTTTTTAACTTTTGGGTTTTTAGTTTATAAACTATGGTTTCTGGTTTGTTTTCATGTGGTTTCTGTATGTGAATTTGTGTGTCTTTCTATCTGTAGGCCTTTCATGTGCTTTTTCTTTGGCACTTTTTTCTCTGGTTTGTTTGTTTTTGCAGTTACTTATTTGTTTGGGGTTTTTCTGTTGTCAATTTTTATCTAATGAGTTTGTTATCTAATAAGAGAGAGAGAGAAAGAAACAGTATAGATTTGGGTGAGTAAGGAGGCGAAGAGATCTTCAAAGTTGGGGGAAGAAAGATCATAATTAAAATGTATTATGTGAAAAGTCTATTTTAAGAAATGAAAAGCAAATTCATCTCATTGACTTTAGAATAAAATGTGTGTCATTTTCTTAAACAGTCTCCAATCTGACATAAGTCAAGCAACTGTTAAGAACTTCCCATTAGTAAGCATGGAAAAGAAGAAATGCCAGCCACAGCAAAGGAATGATTGTCAGTCAGTATTTTTGTCTACATTTAGAATGATTATACAAAACTTCGAAATATAGCTATTATTTGAGCACTTGTAGGAATAATTGTAAAAGTATATAGGAGACACTACATTTCTAAGTGAAGGAGCTGTCACTATCATACCCAACTATTACAAAGTATCAAATATTAGCAAATGGAGACTTTAAAAACATAAATTCTAAAATTAAGAAAAACAGATTTGAAATTATACTAGATGAAATTGAAAAGATGGGAAGACCAAATATAAAGACATTACTGAACTTAGAGATATGTAAATGGAGTCGGATGAGACACTCTACATGATGGTCTACAGTCTAAACACACACACACATACACATGCTTAGAGTTGGGGAAAACTGTGGATATTCTGAAACACGGAAAGTTCTTAAAAAAGAAAAATGGTACAGAGTGGGGTTTCCATTATCTTGGTATTATCCAGACAGCAGGTTCAGGGGAAAGGATTGAATGACTATATCTTGACTATATTACTTGAGTCTCTCTACTTAAACAAGCAGTGTCAGTCTTGCAATATAAGCCCATACAGAAGCAAAAAAAGTAAAGGGGTACATTCCAGAAACAAAAAAGGCCAGAGTAGGAGAGTCCTAAATTTTCAGGGTGATATCAACAACTTATCTAGAGACTTCATGAACTAAGCATATTTTGGCCAAATGTTAAAATGTGTAATGAATTTTTCTAAACATTCACTGATATACCTAGCACAAAGGCAATTTCAGACAGAGAGAAAGTATGTCTTTATTGCCAACAAACTTGAGATTCAACTAATATTAGTCAATAATCAATAATATTAATAATATAGAGACAGAGAGATGGCTCAGTCTGGGCACATCCTTAAACTAGCTCTGTGATAGTTTTAATTTGTTACTTAACTGGAATAAAATGAGCTTATTAATTTAAAAAATACTAAGTGTTGGTTAAAACTAAGTAGAAAATGGTGGTTTAAGCTTGTAAACTCCAGGGTTCAGGAGATTGGATCTGAGATATTATTTTTAAGTCCCAAAATAAATTATATATACTTATATGTATATAAAAACAATACTAATGTGTTTGGTATAATATCAACTTACTGAGCTACGTAGATGAGTTCCACAAGACCAAGGAAGAGGCAAGATATTGTTAGACTGGACTTCCTCTAAGTCAAACAGAAAGTATGGAGGGAGGTGGGAGTACAGAATTGTAGCTAAGTGACAAAAGTAGTAAAAGCCCCTGGAAAGCAAGGATGTGGACATCAGAGTGCATTAACAGATAGAAAAGTATGGACATATCAATGCACTGAAAAGTTTGTGAGAACCATACCATGTTAGAAAAGTGTATCAACAAATGGCAAAACAGCAGAGTGTGAGGGGGCTGAGATGACTCATGTATGATTCTGGGACCCTTGCAAAAGGTCAGGCCATTTGTTCACATATTATTTGTTATCAGGCAAACAAATGACTGATGAGAAGCACGGATGAAATAGATCTCACCTTGGGAATGTGATATCCTCTGAATTCCACATCCTGTGTTGTTTTACGAGGCACAGGAATGGGGACAAAATCAATGTATCTCTGGATCTCATGTAGCACAGCATCTGTGTAGGGCATGTGGTTCCTGTCCTGCATGCAGGGTCTCCGATGTCTGCCAACCACACGTCTAATTTCTTCCTGAATTTTAGCTTCCAGAAAAGAAATTATGGTTCTTATAAAATACAAATAAATATGTTTTCTATGACTCTTAATCATTTCCAAATTGTAATAACAAGTAGAGAGTTGAGGAAAACAAATTCCACCATTTCTACAAGAGTAAAAATCCTAATATCCATATGACAAGATTCTGAGGATAAGACACTACTGGATCTAACATAAAATGCTTAAAGACTATAAACACTTTCAGCAAAGCATCAGAATATAAAATTAACAATAAAATAACAATAATTTTCCATATACTGATAGCAAACATACTGAGAAATAAATTAGTAATATAAATATATTCACAGTAGCCTCATACACACACACACACACACACACACAAACACACACACACACACACACACACACACACACAAAAACACACAAACAGACAGAAAGATAGAAAGGCATGCAGTGGGGAATATAAAACAGACTATCCAATAAATGGTGTTGGCTAAACTGGATATCTATTTGCAGAAGAATGAATTATATCCATGCCTTTCACTCTATGCAAAAATCAGTTCAAAGTAGATAAAAGTCTTTAATTAAAGCCTGAAATATTGAGGCCTCTAGGGAAAAATATCAAAAATGAACTTTTTAAAAATGTATAGGAAAGAACTCTCTGAACAGAGTTCTAAGGATGGGCATTGGCCTCAAGAATCAACAGATGTGATGAAATGAAATCTAAAGATTCCACATAGCAAAAAAACAATAAAATATTAATAAGAGAGTGAAGAGAGAATTCCAAGAATAGAATAAACTCTTAGCCAGCTATCTTTCAGATAATATTCATAAATTGCAAAGAGCTGTAAAATTAAACACACAAGCAAACTTCTACCAATCAGCAAGTGGACAGATGAAGTAAATATAAAGTTCTCATAAGAAAAAACATAACTTGGCTAAAAAGTATTTGTTTAGGTATTCAACATCCCTAGTTATCAGAAAAATGCAAATTAAAATTACTTTGAGATGACATCTTACCCCAGTCAGGATGATTATCATTAAGGAATCTGAGAGCAAATACCGCTCTGGATGTAGGGACCCTTTTCATTGCTGATGGGACTGCAGATTAGTATAGCCATTATGGAAATTATGATAGCTGTTCCTCAATAAGTTAAAAAGACATCTATCACATGATAACTCCTGGACATATACCCAAGAACCCCATATGCTACTACAGGCACATTTATACATACTTGTTTATTGATATCAAAGAAATGAAGCTGCCCTAGGTATCCATCAACTAATGAATAAATGACAAAAATGTAATACATATTCAGAATGTAAGTTTTCAGTTGTAAAAAAAAATGGCAACATGAGATTGTTCAGTAAAAGGAATGGATAAGGATAATATAATATTGAAATAGACCAAATTCAGAAATGAGAAACTGCATGATCTCTCTCACAGGGGGACCCCGACCTATTGTGTCTGCATGTAAACAGTTGTGAAGTGTGGAGACAAAGCAGAGGTATGGTATTATTAGGTGATGAAGAAAATGGAATATAGATTAAAAAGAAGAACACATGGGCATGGAGAAAGAAAAGAGACTAGGGTAGGACTGCAAAGTGTGAACAAAGGACTTTATAAATAGGACTCCAGTTGCTCATGAAATAAATTCATCAGCTGATAATAACATCTTAAATTAAAAAGCCTTTTTACAGCTAAAGAAATGGTCAATCAAATGAAGAGGCAGTCAACAGGATAAGAGAAAATCATTTCCAACTATACATCTGATGCCAGAATATACAATGAACATAAAACTCTAAACATAAAACAAATAATCCAATGAAAGCATGAGCTACAGTTCTGAAAAGAGTTCTTAAAAAATGAAGCACAAATGGCTTATAAACATTTTCAAAGTCTAAAGCAGTGATTTGAATGAAAAGGGTCCAATAGGTTCGTGGGAAGAGTATTATTGGAGGTATGACCTTGCTGAAGTAGGTGTTGCCTTGGAGGAAGTTTGCCACAGGGGGTGGGCTTTGAGAATTCAGAAGCTCAAGCAAAGCTCAGTGGATCTCTCTCTCTCTCTCTCTCTCTCTCTCTCTCTCTCTCTCTCTCTCTCTCTCTCTCTCTCTCTCTCTCTCTCTCTCTCTCTTTCTCTTGCCTGACAATTCAGATGTAGAACTCTCAGCTACCTCTCTAGCACCATATCTGCCTGTGTTCCACTAAGTTTTCCAAAATGATGATAATGGACTAACCCTCTGAACTATAGACCATCCCCAATTAAATGGTTTCCTTTACAAGAGTTACAGTGTTCATGGTGTCTCTTCACAACAATAGAAACCATAACACACATGGTCATTTGACTCTTGAACTGTCAGCAACTGTGATAACCCACAAACATCTGTACAATACTGGTCCCATCAGCCTTCCCTCATTGAAAGGGGAGGGCCTCAAAAGACCCAAAACCTTCCTGCGGCTCTATGGGGAGTTAATATTTCTTTCAATGTAAAGAAAAATTCTCTTGAGTAATTCAGTCACTCATCAATTGTTGATTATCCAATAAATAATATTTCACCAATGATCAGATAAATAAACCTAATTAAACTAATGGTTTACTGAAAAAAGAAAAGAACAAACATGTAAGTAAAAATAGGCCAATTGGGGAAAAGGAGATTACTGGGAGAGGGGAAGAAACAGAGAGCAATGTGGGTATAATTAATATATTCATGTATGTATTAAAATGTAATGAAACACATCATTGTCTATAATTAATATATATTAAGAAAAGTTTAAAAAGGTATATACTTTGTGGAAAATAAGTGTATTTATTATAGTGTAAGAAAAAAAATGTGCAAGGGAAGCTAGTTCTATTCCGACCCTAAGAAAACTGTTACGTATTTGTCCTAATTCAAATTAAGAATCTGAATCAAAGCAAGGGGAATAATGACCGCTGTTCTTCCATTCATGCTGTGGCTTAAATATTTTATTTTATTTTGACTGTGATCTACTTGAACTTAATTCATTCCATGGGAGTTAACTGCACTAATCATGCACATGTTGCTAGTTGAGTGTTTATTTTAGGAAAGGGTGAGACAATTTCTATTTCTTTCCGTCCATTTCTACCCACACATTTATCTACCCATCTGTGATCATACCTGTGACCTCTGGATGCTTCAGCAGGAGCAAAAGCCCATATTTTAGTGTAGAACTTGTTGTCTCTGTTCCTGCACCAAAAAGATCCGCTACGGTGATGATCATGTTTTCCATGGTAAATTCTGAGGTTTTATTCTGTTTTTCCTAACAATTATAGATTATTGGAATTAGTTTTCCTGGTTTGCATGTTTGTTTGTTTTAGAGGCTTATGGGTAATTAAATAATTCAACATGAAAAAAGCATTTTGAAGGACACTAGAAAGTATTCTACCTGAAGATAAGGGAATCCAGTGACCCTTAAGATTCCTTCACACAGATAAAACATAATTCCAGGTTTTTTATTGTTTCTCAGCTCAAACCCACTGGAGAAAATCAGTTTTTCCGTGATTTTTTCAAATACAGTGTTTCAAGTCAGTTACTGATATTGTCAGTTCTAGCCCCAGTGAAACTTTATTACATTTAAAATCTCCGTGAGTACACACATTCAAACTATTACATTTAAAATCTCTGTGAGTACACACATTCAAACTATTACATTTAAAATCTCTATGAGTACACACATTCAAACTCCACTGCTATTTTTAACCTCTTCAGTTTTTACACCCACCACCATAATTCGAATCAATGTCATCTCAACTCACTTGAAGACTACAGTCACCACTCTCTAGCTTATCCTTCTGTTCATCTGAACTGGAGTTTCCTCAAAGCTGAGCTCAACTGCAAAGGCTTCCTAGAGTCTCTTTAAAGAAAAATTTTGCATCTCCTAAGTCTTTACACCTGATGTTCATGGAGGCTTGTATAGATATGATATGTTTACATCACTCTTGAATGGGTGAGTGTTTCATTTTCCTCAAAGTAAAGAATAAACCTAGAACATGGTAAAGATAGACTTAGATAATCTTAATGACCCCAATATATTATAAATGATTTGCGTTAAGACATTGGTTCAGGAGGGGATGAGGGGATGTGAAAAGAAGAGACTGAAGCCTGACTGGGAGGGATTGGGACAAGGGAAGGGAGGGGGAGCAGGAGGATACATGGATTTAAAAAAACACTTTTTTATAAATAAAATAAAATAAAATAAACATACAAAAAAGACATTATTTCAACAAGCAATAAGTATATCACTAGAAGGAATATTATTTTGAACATTCCACTTTCACCAAGATAAAGAAAGCTGGCTCAGAACTCCCACAAATGTGAAGTAGCAAGTCAGGATCACTTGTACCTTTTCTATTTTAATCAGGAAATGGTCAATAAAGTCCTGAGGGTCGCTGGGATTCAGAGATTCTTGATGCCTTTTAATTTCTTTCAAAATAAATTCTTTCTGTTGACTTACGAGTTTAAGGTATGTTTTATAGCTTCCTGGGAGATGGTATAAAACAGGGAAGGCACTACACAGCTGGAAGAGAAAGAAACATTGATATAAACATCACACCTTCTAGGCCTTGGCCAGCTATCCAACAACACTTTATAAAAGTGAATTTCACATGCCTCCTGTGCTCCTATATGCCTGGCATTTGGAGGAGCAGGCACAGCATGATCGAATGATCAGAACAGCGTCCATGACTTGTGCAGCAACTTCAGATCACATTCAATTCCTGACAGCAGATCTCCAAAGGAATGTGTGGGCTAATCCCACTGTCCCCTCTGTCCTTCAGAGACCACAAACTAGTGATAGCAGGAATAGAAGCAGTCTTTATCCCAGTTTATCCTGCACATATCTCTTCAGTCACCTAAAAACTGTAGCTCAAATAGACATGATAAAGTGTAAGGGGGAAATTTCATGAGGTTCTACTTCTAGATGAGTAAGGACTGCTGGGAGAGGGAGGAAAACCATCAATGGGAATGTGTCCTAACTGGTTACCTACCACCAAACGGTCAGCCTGAAATCATATCCATGCAAGCAGTACATAAGTATTCAAGAGCCTCTATCTATATATTGATATATGTGTGTGTATCTGTATGTGCATGTGTGTGTGTGTGTGTGTGTGTGAGAGAGAGAGAGAGAGAGAGAGAGAGAGAGAGTGTGTGTGTGTGTGTGTGTGTGTGTGTGAGTGTGTGTGTGTTCTTTAAAAAGATCTTGAATTTGAATAATATCAAGGTGCAGGTACATGAGAGGAGCTGGAGAGCAGAAATAGAAGGGGGAAATGATGTGATTATAATTTCAAATTAGTTATTCATAGATGGGTGCTGTTCTCTTCTCTTGATCATCTAATTTATACTTAAATGAATGCCCAATTTTAAAGTGATATATATATAATTTATATATACATATAAAATTGTGTGTGTGTATAATTTTAAGTATATCCAGTGACTAGCTGTTTAAAATCTGTTATTTTTTTATTTTGGAAAAAGTATAAAGTGAGGACATTCTATACTCAACACTATGTTGTTATCAATGAGAGTTGTAGTGAAAGGTTCAACATAGCCATTGTAACTGACATAAATTCTAGAGTGATAGAACCTAAACTTTAAAGGAACCTTTTGTAAATAACCAGTGGTTACCTGAGTTGCTCTTCCTGAAGGAATTTCAGAGCCTTCCCATAACTTATTACCCAGACATTCCTGGCAAACCAGGAAGTCTTGTATGATTGATAATTTCTTAGGTAATGGTTCCTTCAGACCACTCCTACAGCAGATCAAAGGTTTAGGTGTGAGGAAACTGACTTGCTAAGAGTGCCTTTTATGTAACAATAAAGAGGCTTCTGTGAAGCTGATAGGCATTCAGACAATCAGAAACTGAACTCCCTACTGCTAGCAAAAGCTAAATTACATTTTAGAGTGATTTTCTTTGACCTACTCGAGTCATATAGAACAGGTGCCTACATATGGCACCCAACATCATGAGGCTCAGTGAAAGAAGAAACATGGACACTCCAGTACTGGAGGTATTCTATGCTCAGGTAAGCAAGACCCCAGGTAAAGTAAGGATTGCTTACTTAAGGGGGTCTACAGTATTTGGCAGTGGCACAGGGAATCCCCTATCTCAGGAGTGGCCATATGAACAATTGATAAAAGGAGAAGCATTAACTGCACATTTGCAAATATTACAGATACAAATAGAATGGCTTCTGAGACAAAGAATAAATTATGGAAAAGGCCCTTTCAGTGGGAAAGGGGGAAAGTGTTTAATCAAGAAAAAGGATCTTCCCGGTAGAAGAAGGGAAAATGTTTAATCAAGGCCTGCAAATAGAAAGAATCAAGAGACAAAATAAAGGAAGGAAAAAGGTTCTTCCTGATAGAAAAAAAAATGAAAGTTAGTTGGAATCCTATAGAGATGACAGGTCTAAAGAAGTGTAAGAAATAGTGGCGGCATATGGAACTCATTCACCCTGTGTAAGACAGATTTTTAAGTAGCTGAGCTACTCAGAATAAAATTATTCTAAAAGATTGGAAGGAATTAACATTAGCTGGAACTCAGAGCTCTCTGACTGCATGCTCCCTGTCAGGTCCAGTGCAGGGCAGCAGTACCTCAATTCCAAAGAATGACAGACTGGGCCCAATTGCTGCAGATTGAGCCAACACAGGCAGCCCAGAACTTAGAATTGTCTTGCTTGTTTACTAGATTTTTGTTTAAATAGTTTTTTTGTTTGTTTGTTTTTCCCTTATAGGGAAAAAAACTCATTATTAAAGGTCCCTTCATGGGAAATGTTTTTGGTTTTTCCCTAACAGCAAGAATAACTCGATGTCTACGATCCCTTCATGGGAGAAAATATTAAGACAAGGCTAACTTCTAGTACAAAAACAATTGAAATTAGGGCATAAAGTACTGAGTCAATGCTGTTCAAACTTCCAGCAGTATGTCAGGATGTTCTCTTCTCTTAATCATCTAAGTTATGGTTAAATGAAAGCCTAATTATCATTAACTATCAAAGTAAATAAAGTGAAAGAATAAATTTTATAATTTTGAACTATTTCATTAGGTATACGCTCTTATATGATTATCACTACTGAGAATTTGGCTCTGTTCTTTAAGTTATTTTCTAGAAACTTTCAGTTAAATTCTATAAAAATGTTACACCTGAAACAGAGCATGCTATTAACTTATTAAATATTCTAAGGTGGTAACTCATAGAAATAATCTCTTAGTGATAAAGATCCTACAAAAAATAATTTTCCACCAAATAAAATGCAAGTAAATTGGTCTACTCTGTTAATAATTGGCAAGTCATACTAACATGTTACTTGGAATCTATAAAAATTAAAAAGGATCTTCTTTTTTAAAATCTCTGTGGGTATTGCCAAAATTACCTCCTAAAATCATATAGAGGTTTCTTTGAGTGCTTTTACAGATGGCTTTTGAAAAGGACAAAGAGCATATTTAGATGCAAATTCCACATGCTCCACGAAAAAAATTGTACCCACACTAAGTTATACAGTTCAAAAGTTTAGAATTGCTGTAATCATAAGCTTTTAGTAATGTTTCTAATCCACTGAATATGTTCACTGACCTGCTATTTATTTAAATTTAGAGGACAGTTTATTAAGGGGAATAAGAAAAAAATGGTCTTATGGTAATATTGGATAGCTTTGAAACCCCAGTTTACATCTTCATCTAATAGGGATATCTTTAAGAAAGACTGAGGCTCAACATTAACTGACCTAATATGTAAATTAAGACGTGAAGGATAGAGATGCATTGAGAATAGAAAGGAAACTTAACTTGAAAGGAAAAGAATGTTGCAGAAAGATTGTGGATGTAGAAAAGATATAATAGAAGAAAACACTTGGGATGAGGTGCTTGAGAATGGAGACTAACAAGAAGTTGAAATGAATGGAACGTGATTAGCTTGAGATAGAAGTAAAAGAGAGAAAAGGTATGGAAGAGGCTTTGTGTGCTCCTCCACCTTAGTTTCTTTGCTTTAAAAATAAATAAATGAATGAATGAATACATTGAATTTTATTGAAACATAACAGTAATACTGAACTGCAGCTACCTTGGCCTCTAAAAAAATACTGGCAAGATAAAAATCTGCCGAGAGATAGCCAGGAACAGCTATGGCCATTATTGGCAAAAGATGGCATCTATAAAATTTCTTATTCCTAATAAACTTTGCTTATTATTTATTTGAATTAAAATAACTTTTATGATGCCCTTAATACCAACTGAGTCGAGGTCATTTTTAATTGCAAAAAAAATTCCAGGCTCCCAAGCAGGCAATTGTGGGGCCACACCTTAACTTATCAAAAATAAAAACACTTAAGGCTTAAGGCAGACATAAAAAGAGAGAGAGCCAAGGGAAGCCTGGCTAAAGAAGCTAAAGACAGCTGGGTAAGATCTAACTATGATGTTTATTCTCTCTAATATCGCTGACTTCCTCAGAGATCTATCCCTAAGTCTCATTTATTCGTGCAACACCTCTGAGGAATTATTTTATAAGCAGTTGCAAAACTGCAGGTGGGAGAAATTTGTTCTAACCACTGACCTGGATGGTTTAGAAACTTCTAACTTCATGATGATAAATTGCTAATGCTATAAAGGTATACTCAGTTTACAAAAAAATATCTTAGAGGTGCTTTTTAGATGGAAGAGTGATATGAGGACTCCCAGGGATAAATGACATAATGTTTTACTATAATTTTTAATGCTAATGAAGCAGGGACAACAGCTGTTGAAAGGCATTGTATATTAATGATGAATCAGAATTAACTTCATTATTTATTCAGTTACAAGAAATAATTAGGACTAGAAATCATCTCTTCTATATAACACAGATTCAATCCTATACAGGTCTGCCAGGTCCTTTAGCACAAGACAATGATGAAATTGATAAATTATTAATAGGAAATGTACTAGAGGCCTCAGAATTTCATAAAAGCATCACTTCAATAGCAAATGATTAAAAAGATTTCTCTATCACTTGGCAACAAGCCAAAGAAATTGTAAAGAGGTGTCCCACCTGTTCTTTCTATAACCAAACTCCATTGTCAGTGGGAAGTAATCCTAAAGGTATACATAGAAATGAAATCTGACAGATGGATGTATTTCATATTACAGGATTTGGGAAAATAAGATGTGTCCATCATACAATAGATACATTTTTAGGATTTCAATGGGCAACTGTTTTGAGTTCAGAAAAGGCTGATTCTGTAATCACACATTTGCTAGAAATTATAGACATCATGGGAATACCTGCACAAATTAAGACTGACAATGCTCTGGCATATGTCTCTAGTAAAATGAAACAATGTTTTGCTTATTATAATATAAAGCATATTACAGGAATACTACACAATCCTACAGGGCAAGCAGTCATAGAGAGATCAAATCAAACTCTAAAGGATATGCTAAATAAACAGAAAGGAATAACAAAGACCCCAAGAGATAGACTACATAGTGCTTCATTAACTTTGAATTTTCTCAATGCTAATGACAAAGAAAAAACAGCTGCTAAAGGGCATTGGACTTTAGAAAAAAACATCTGAACTAAATCAGCCTGTTTATTTCAAAGATGTACTAACCTCTGAACGGAAGCTAAGATATGTGCTACATTGGGGAAGGGGTTTTGCTTTTGTTTCCACAGGTGAAGAAAATTTGTGGATACCATCAAAATTAATAAAGACTCTATTTGAACCAGAGAAACTTCATGGAGTTTACTTTCTTTGTGGAATCGGTTAGCCACTGGACAAGAACCTGTTCGTGTATTGACTGCTTGACAGTGTGCTCTTTAAACTGGACATGCAGGGTCCATAGAAAGGTGACCTCTGAACTTTGATAGATCAAGCTGAGATGGTCATTCAGGTTCCTGCTTTTCAGAGAGAACTGTCAGACATGCTTCAGGATAAAAGGAGAAGCAACTGATGAACTATACCATAATGGGAAGAGCAGATTCTCTGCTTCACTGAAATGAAAAGAGACTCTGGGCCTGTAGGCTGAAGATGGATGCCCAACTTTATAAAAGAACTTTGGGTGACTGTCCAGGCAAATAGGTGTCATCTCTGTCATTTCTAGATTTTGGAAGTTGCTTGCATTTCCTGTTCACTGGGGTAAATATTATTTCCTTCTTGGGTCTCTGAGGTAGTTGAAGATGAGATAGTTATAGTTTTCCAGTGACAGTTTTAGAAAAGCAACTTTGAAGGTAATAGTTTTTAGTTAGCACAATTTAGTTAATACAAGTTAGAAAGAAAGCAAATTAGGTATAATCCTTTGGACTCATCAAAATAAGATAATTAATGAAATATTTTTTTGAATTGTCAATTGTTAATGGACTAGACATTACTCGTTTATTGTTTGTATATATCGTATATAATTATTTTACCTATTGCATATGGTTTTTCTTATGTTAGCTATAACCGTTTTTTTGAAATTTGACACAAAAGGGGATATGTGGGGATATTTTAAAATATAATAGTGTAAGAAATTCCTATTTGTATGACTAATGGGCCTTAATGTCTAAACATAACCTTTCAAGTGTGTTTATCTATAGTTAATACTACCCAGGATTTTATAATGTTTTTGTATGCTTTATGCATCTGATTTTAAAAGATGGGAAATTAATGCAATAGTTCCATAAATGTGATGTTTTGTGAAATGTGGATTACCTACAAGCAGTCTGACTGGGTACATAGGCAACAATGTAAAAGTGAGACCTCTTGGTAATTTGTTAGTATCTCCCATGGAGAAACAATATGGTTTCCCTCAAGGAAAATATTCTCTCAGAATTGAGGTGGTCATGACATAGTCATGACATAGTTTGGATAAGAGGATGGATATTAGTTCTACTTTTAATAAACTGATTCAAAGGCATGGTGTTGGAAGGTCAAGTTCCCTCTTGAAATCTAGCTGTTCAGTTCAAAATATTTGTGGAAATAGCAAGTGTCTTCTGCCCTCTTAAAGCATGAGAGGGCTAAAGAGGAGAAAAAAAGATTCTCCAAAAAAATGGAGACAGGCAGAAAGCACAAGTCATGACACAGCCTTCTCACTGTGTTCTACACCCAGTAAAAGTCCTTTAATTTTCCAAAACTCACACAAATGGCCTCCTTTTTAAGTTGAAAACTACCCATGTCTTCTCAGAATACCAGATCTTCAATAAACCTGCTATCAAACACACAAAGCTCATACTCTGAGTATTAGCTTTTGGATGGTGATGGTACAGACTCGAAGCACAAAGTTTTCACATATGAATAGAACTGGATCTCACCTGAACCCAACGTGTTGACAAAAGTTTAATACTTCTATAAAAATCCATCACGAATTCTTGGAATACCTCATCGTTGTAGTCAAAACGATGTTGGAAAATTACAGAAGAGATCACATTGCAGGGAACACAGGCCAGAAGAAAGCTAGGATCACAGGGAGATCCTAGAAAAAGGGAAGTTAGAAGTTAATATGCAATCCTTATATAGATCTTAAACTTTCAAATTAAAACAGTTGGGAATATTAGCTACCTAGAGAAATCATTACTGCAGTTTCCATACACCTGAGAGACACTGCATTCTTTGTTCCCAAAATAAACTATCTAATGTGTTCAAACTAATTTGTAGTCTACAAATATTATCTTCCTTTCACCAGGCTCCAAAAGTCCTCATTCTAAAGATGAGAAATAGGAACTTAGATGATTTCATAATATTTATAAAATACTGTAATTTAAATCTGTATGTGAACAGCTCCTCACAATGTACATACAAATCTTAGTACTTAATTTTTAACTCAATTTAATTTCTTCTAAAAACATTTATAGTATGTTTTATTAAATCCAAATGCTCAAAACAGCCAACATGTATGGCTGTCACTGGTGACAGAGGTTGCAGCTGATATACAGAACAGCCACATCCTTTGGCTACCAAAGCCAGGTATGAGAGATTTTCCTGTGGAAAAGGAATCTAGGGGAACAACCCCATCTTGACCAGGCAGAGTAGGGAAGTCAACCCAAAAGTGTTCAAAGCATGGGCAGAGCCCTGACAGCAGGCAAGTTATGAGACAGCTTTGCCCAGTGACCAGTGTCACCCCAATTCAAGTCTTCATGTCCCATCAATCTTTCCTGGATACCTAGAGTGCTTGGTAGGAGCCAGCATACTTGTCTACCACGATAAGCTTTTTTACTAAATTTTAAATGCCATCTTCAGCAGATCTCCAAAGAGTTCAAGGACCATCTATCAAGTATACCTGATCAGTTACTTGGATAGGCTCAACCTTGAAAACAATTAACATGTTATCTTTAATTATCTTTAACTGTTATAATAATCTAGTTGTTTATATAAGATTAGGATTTTACAACTTTATCCCTGTTAATTTTGAACCTTAAAAATTTGAATTGAAGATCCTTTAGCATCAAAAAAAAATTAAATGGTAAATCTAATAAACTTTAATCTATAAATACAGACCATAGAGGGACTGAAAACTTTCTTGGTCTTTTTTGTAGTGTACCATTATAGAATATTACAGCTTTTTATGACTTCATTTATTCAAGTAGCAAAAACTTAGACTATACAACATTACTATGAACTTGAGTATGTCATAGGAATTTATAAATCTTTTAATCAAATGTGTCTAGAAGGCTGGTATTGAGCATATAGCAAAGACATAAGTAGTTAAGACATACACCTCTAAGGTAGGTTATGTTAACCTTAAAATACCTTTATAACAGTAGAAATTTATTATGCAAAAAATCCATCCAAATTCAGAATATTTTGGAGACTTTCTGTTAAAATAGATACAATAATAAACTATGAGTGCAGTGAGAAACTTTATGTGTGTTGCCTTATTTGGTTTATACTATGTGGTCATTTTAAGCAATATTGTGGTGAAGTCATATGATAGTAAAGATAGCTGCTAGCCATACAGCTGTTATTTAAATATCTGTTTTTAGATCTATTTTTAAACAAAAGTTAAATCCAAGCTACATACACAGAATTTTAAAGAAAAGTTGACCCACATAAATAGTAAGTTGTAGCAAAAATTACCCACATAGAGATTTTTAATAATAGCCACTTTTATAAGTTTTAAGCCAAAAACAGATCTTATAGATTATTCTTAACCATACCCAATGAATTTACAAATCCTGAGATAGAGCAGGCAGTTATGGCACATACCTTTAATCCCAGTACTGGAGAGGCAGAAACAAGAGGATCTTAAGTGAACCTGATTTCTAGAATGAAATTCAAGACTTGGACTAAACAAACAAACAAAATAAAACAAACAAACCCTGTCTCAAAATTAAATAAATAAATAAATAAATAAATAAATAAATAAATAAATAAATAAATAAATAAATAAATAAATAAGATAGGGGTTTTTTTTTTAAAGTAAAACACAGAGAAATTGTAGAGATTAAAGATGTTAAAAGTTGGAAGTAGAAGAATCTGAGAGATAAGAGACTCTGTCAAGTTTAGCTGTAAGAGATTCAGGGTTATTTGTGCAATAGCAGAAGCTGTTACCACATAAGAGAATTTGAAAACTGAGCGTGGTAATCTTTGCCCATTGATCTGTACTGAGGCCAAGCTCTTTGTACTCCCAGGAGGAAAGAGAGAGAATTAAAGAAACGAAATTCCCGGGCAGGTGTCTCTGTGGGTTTCCCCTTCGTGATCTTGACCCCTTTGCTCATATAATCTCTCCTTCCTCTTCATCTGGACTGGGAGCTCACCCCAGTGCTTAGCTGTGGATCTCTGCATCTGCTTCCATCAGTTACTGGATGAAGGTTCCATGATAACAATTAGGGTGATCATCAATATGATTACAAGAGAAGGCCAGTTCGAGTACTCTCTCCACTATTGCTTGGAGTCTTAGCCTGGGTCATCTTTGTGTATTCCTGTGAGTTTTCCTAGCACCAGGTTTCTCCCTCATCCCAAAATTGCTCTCCATTAAGATATCTGTTTCTTTGCTCCCTCTCTGTTCCTCCCCAAAACGTCCCCTCATGTTCTCTTCCCAGTTCCTCTTACCTCTTCCCACCATGCTCCCAATTTACTCAGAAGATCTTATCTATTTCCCCTTCATAGGGAGATCAATGGATATCTCTCTTTGGGTACTCCTTATTACCTAGCTTCTCTGGGGTTTTGAATTATAGCCTGGTTATTCTTTGCCTTATGTCTAATATTCACTTATAAGTGAATGCATGCCATGCTTGGCTTTCTGGGTCTGGATTACCTTACACAGGATGCTTTTTTCTAGTTCCATCAATTTGCCTGCAAATTTCATGATGTTATTGTTTTTTATGCCCAAGTAAGTTTATATCATGTGAAGTTATCATTTTCTTTATTCATTCTACAGTTGAAGGTCATCTAGGTTGTTTCCAGGTTCTGGTTATTATGAATAATGTTGCTATGAAATAGTTTAGAAAGTGTC
This sequence comes from Phyllotis vaccarum, assembly GCA_033318265.1. Taxonomy (NCBI): domain Eukaryota; kingdom Metazoa; phylum Chordata; class Mammalia; order Rodentia; family Cricetidae; genus Phyllotis; species Phyllotis vaccarum. The sequence goes on along the minus strand of JARWLC010000004.1, from coordinate 21,452,834 downwards.
CTTGTAATATCAATGTGCATCCTTTTGGCATTTGCCCAAGACTGGTATGACTGGATCATGAGGTAGATTGATTCCCAGGTTTCTGAGAAACTGCCATACTCACTAACTGTAGACTGATAGCTGGGGGAACTTTCATGTGTCTGAACTAGACCCTCTGAATGTGGATGACAGTTATGTTGCTTGGGTAGTTTGTGGGGCCTCCAGCAGTGGAACCAAAATTTATCCCTAGTGCATGAACTGGCTTTTAGAAACCCATTCCCTATAGAGGGATACCTTGTTTAGCCTTTGTTGAGGGGAGGGAGAGAGACTTGGTCCTGCCTCAGCTTTGTGAACTAGACTTCGATTGCTCTCTCTATGGAAGGACTTACCATTTCTGAGGAGTGGATGGGGGGTGGTAACTGGAGAGGTGGGGGGGTGAGTGGAGAGAGACTCTTATTGGTATGTAAAATTTTAAAAAAACTTTTAAATAAGGAAAAAAATAAAATTAAGAAATGAAATTCTACTGATGGGAGTTTCTATAAGCTCCAGAAGAGTGAACTGTGTCCCATAGGGGCTTAGGCTTGGAGAAGCTATAGGAGTAGATCTGCCCAAGAGAGGAGAGACCTAAGAGGGCCTAAGGAAGAGAAAGGGGAGGCTGAATTGGGGGGGGGGCGAAGCCAGAGGTAGCATAGTGGACTGCAGACATCCAGAGAAAAGTGAGAGAAAATAGCTGAGGTGGATAAAGTGACTGACTGTCTTTGTGACAAGAATTGCCACTGGGGAATTCCCTAAGCAGAGAAAAAAAATGTCAGAGTGAAAAAACTTCCAAACCACAGAGGAGAGCCAACCTTCCCACATGACCAGGGCCCAGGTAGGATGAGAACACTTTCCTGGCACACTAGGAAAACAGGCAGCTCAAGATGGCACTCCCATAGTGGAGAGATATCAAACAGCAGGGCAAAAGGAAGACAATGTCTTTAGTAGGCACACCCAGATAGTTGTAGTAGGCCAAAGACAAGAGACATGAGATGAGTTCCCAGGCAGATGCTTTGGAGGGTGTAGAAGGGTCTTGGAGTTGAAGAGACAAGTATGGCATAGGCAAGGAGAGAAATAGTTAGTGAGAAGTAGCCGACAAGGTAGACTCTAGAATTTGGGGGCAGAATCCAGCAGAAACAAATGATCTGTCCATCCCTTCGGAGAGTCAGATCAGCAGCTTGATTTTGAAAGGCTTGGGTCCTTGAGAGGAAGTGAAAATTCTGGGATTTCAACACCAAGTAAATGAAAAAGAAATTTAAAAAAAGAAAGAAAGGCCATGATTGCTCCTAGGTATATGGAGTAGAAAGTTCATTGGAGATAAAAGGAAGAACATAGCAAGAAGCAGAGACACCTGGAAAAGTCCAGAGTGGACATAACCCTGAGCCAGGCCATGTGAGACAAGTGGAGACAGATAAAGAGGGAAGCAGGAGAATAAAGGATAGACACAAAAGGGACCACGAACCAGGTCATCAAAATGACTGAATTATATAGGGAAAGGCATCTAAGGTAAGAGCAGCTCAGCCTCTGGGCTAGAGAAATTTTGGGTAGGGGGCAGCATATGCCATACCAGATAACAGGTAGAAGCTGAAGGATGCTAGGAGAACCTAGCAGCCAGGTTTGCTTTGATATGTTAAATTAGATGCCTCAATTAACCAAAAAACATAATTCTAAGAAGCTGACAAACACCTCAAAGATTAGTGATGACTTTCAGGCACTGTAAATTTTTACATTACTAACATCTAAGGCTGAGATAAATCCATCAGCCAAAGTAGAGTGACTGAATGAACTACACTGTGTCCAAATCAGCACAGTACTATACTACACAGCTACTAACACTCTAGAATCCATCAAAAGTTATACTCATGAGGATAATCAATAAATTACATTTGAAAATGACGTTACAAAAATAACACAGCACATGCAGAATGTTCTTTTCCATTTCTGCACATGTCTGGTGCATGACATGATACTACATATCACCCAAATAACCTTCATTGACACACTTCATTTTCACCTATTTATCCTCAGATCAACCAGATTATACAAATACTGTCTGTAACAGCCGCATTTTATGCACTACCAAAAAACTGATAAATATGCATTTGAAATTATAGGACATTGGTTTATAACACAATAGCTCACCACAGAAAATAGAATAATATTACATTAATGATTTTTTGAGACAGAGTTTCTCTGTGTAGCCCTGGCTGTGCTTAGACCAGCTCTTAGGCAAGACTGGCCTTGAACTCACAGAGATCTATCTTTGCCTCCCAGTACTGGGTTGAAAGCTGTGAGCCACCACCTCCCAGGTGGTGATGCTGTTCTTAAAAATATTTAGATACTGACATTCTTAAGCCCTATATGTCTTCTGACCCTGACCTTCTCCTACCCACTCTTTCTCACCATGCCCCGTATCTACATGTACACAGACATTTGCACACTGAGATTTATACTGAGGCAGCTCCAGCATTTCATATTTTCCCATGTGAATAATCATACCTGACACATTAGACAATTTGGTCACCCTGTAACATTTCTCAAAAAGTTACTGAACAACTTTCTTATTTATTTTCCTTCTAGTGAGCATAATGGATCTCTTTTTCATCCTCCTTGTCCAGGTAAGGGTGGTCCTGTTGCTAGATATACCCTGCCAATGTAAGGTGAATTTTCTGTGCTACTTTAATGTCTAATTTTTAAAAAAAATCCTGTTTTCTATAGTTTTTCTCTCCTTCCATAATCACATGAAAACAAGAATCATGGGTAGCACTGAAAATTAATTGCACAAAGTTGGTCAACCTGGGTCCTGGAAAGGTTCGCATCCTAACTACATCATTTCTTACTGCTCTCCTATGAACAGAGTAACCTTCAATTATACTTCTGACTCCATGAATTTTATAAAAAGCCTATTTATAATAATAGATCATCTTGCTTATCTATTGACTACAGAAATAGATATACACCATTAGTTTTTTTCAATGCTTCCAATAGATAAAGGACTTCCTCCTGAATTCGGTCTTCAATCGTTTTCTTTCCCATCCCCATAGACCGTAAGATTGTGAGGGAGAAACGCCGCGTTTGCTTCCATATTTCTCCGTTGCTGAAAACGATACCTGTGTGGACAGAACCAAAACAAAACGTCGTCATGGTTTCCACTTGAGAGTAATCATCACTCACGGGAAATAATGCTGACTCTTAGGTTTGCTCAAGCTCTCGCATGAACTGTGTGATCTGTGCAACTAGAAAGTTCAACACAAATTCTCTACACTCAAAACTTGATCAAAGTAAGAAATAGGCCCATTTTAAAAAAGGAAAAAAAAAAAAAAAAAAACAAAACCCTCCTCAAGGAAATTTTAGACAATACAGAGGAGCCAGCCACTGGTGGCTCACAACCATCTATAATGAGATCTGCTGCCCTCTTCTGGTGGCTGGCATACATGCAGGCAGAATGTTGTAATGCATAGTAAATATTTTTTTTTTTAGTTAAAAAGATCCCTTGTTACTTTTGTCAGCACTCGGAAGAATGGACAGCATAATATCAGACAAAAAAAATCAATAACTGATACACGGTTGGTTTCCAACTGTGAGTGTTTCAACTTCTGGTTTCTCTGCTATGAATTAGTAGGAAACAGCTACATGATCAGTGTAAACCGTAATGTGAATGTTGGATGTCCCTCTTTTCTTAGGTTATAGGTATGTATCATAATATGCCCTTCTAACCTTGGGTAGCAAGCCTGACCTCCTAATCAGCCATGCAACCATGGGAGGCAATAACCCATATTCTGCATTGTGCCATGTGAGGCCACAGTGTTTGTTCAATTATCTACAAAGTAAGTACATTTTCAGCTTAGACTAGTTTTAGCTTATACATGTTTGCAGAGATGTAATTTCACTATGACCTGGAGAAACTTCTGAATTTAAGTTTTAAAATCAATTCCAATTGGTGAGAACAGTATCCTGGAGACACTCTCTATTGTCAACACTCCTCAGTTGCCTGTAGTTCTGAGTGCAGTTCTGAGGACTTACAGGCTTTTCCCCATCCACTTTGGCACTCTATTGGCCATCATTTTTTGCCTCATATTTGGGAAGTCATGTTGGTGAGACCTATGGATATAGCTTCTGACATTATTAGGAAGCACATTCTCAAACAAACTCCCTGATCCCGTGGCTCTTATTAATCTTTCCACCTCCTCTCCACAATGTTCCCTAAGCCTTAAGTACAGGAATACTTTATAGATGTTTCTATTGGGACTGGGCTCAAATACCAAATTGTCAGGCCTAAATATATATGTATATAAAGGTAGCATTATACAAACTAAGCAGGTTATAGTTATATTTAAGAATGAGTAGATATATACATATGTATGTGTGTATATGTCTGCAATTACTGAAAAATAGGCCCAGAATTTGAAAAAGAGCAAGGAGAAGTATGTTTATAGGTAGGAATGAAAACAGAAAATGTATGCCATTATATTATTGTAATTTCAAGAACAATTTAAAAGAAAAAAAGCATTTCCAATATCTGTGCAGTACACAAACACTGAATGGTCTGTGGCTCTTGTAAAGAAAGCATGGATATGCTTTTATTCCCATCCCACCATATTCAAATATTCCTTACAGTTTTTAAAGACAAAAGACTGGACACAAGTCTGAAAATATACATGTACTGGTCCCCACACTGCAGACATTTATAAAACCATTTAGATCATACTCAACCCATGAGACAGAATATTTAGTGACTAAGATAATTTTTTCACTTTCTCTTCCTTTCCTGGTCTCAGTATCTTTATCATTATATTTCTGGCTGTAATATAAAATGACTATGCCTTAGTTACAAGTTCAAATTTAATGCTTCATGGGGCCATTGTGTGTAAAGTTAATCAGTTTTGAAAATGGGTTAATGATCCCTTATAAACAACCCATTTCATTAATGAATGCTAGAGGCCAGAAGAAGACAGGAAAAGTTGAGGAAAAGGAGCCAAATTAGTCAGTAAGCTTATCTATTTACTCAAATGTCATGAAAATCTACTCATAAATGTTAATTAAAATTTATCCAAGCATAAAGAAAATGAAATCACATTTCCAGCATGTACTGGGAGGGTTCGTGTGTCCGTTTGACACAAACAAGGGTTTACCAGAGAAGAAGCTTCAGTTGATGCCTCCATGAGATCCAGCTGTAAGACATTTTCTCAGTCAGTGAAGGAGTGCCCAGCCCATGATGAATCATGTGATCCCTGGGCTGGTGGTCCTGGCTTCTATATAAAAGCAGGCTGAGAGAGCCATGAGAAACAAACCAGTAAACAGCACCTCCTCATGGCTTCTATATCAGCCGCTGCCTCCAGGATCCTGCCCTGTTTGAGTTCCTATCCTGACTTCCTTCAATAATCAATAGCAACGTGGAAGTATGAGCCAAATAAACCCTTTCCTCCCCAACCTGCTTTTTGTCATGCAGTGGAACCCCTAACTAAGGTGCAGGGAAACGGATGGAATTGGAAATTATTTGTTTCAAGTAAAGGAAGCCAGATTCTTCAAAACAAAAAATGGTAATTTTCTGTGATAGAGAATCTAGAGGGTGTGTGTGTGTGTGTGTGTGTAATGAAACAAGAAAGACCACAAGAGAGGAAAAAGAGATCTTAGAATAGGGGATAAGAAGAGAGGACAATATGTGAAAATGGGTCTCTAGAGGATAAAAAGGGAATCGGTAACACAGACAGGAATGGGCAGTGGTCAGATGACAAATAAGAACAAAGTCTACACAAATATGACATGGGGAAATGCTTTTCATATGCTATATTTAAATTGTTTTCAATTTTTAGAAAATAACTTTTTTACTTATAAACATTTCTAGTTTCTCAGTTTCCTTGCCCATATAACTTTACTGCCACTTATATAGACCCGGATGTGCCCCAACACAGAGTCATACCTAACCCTTGGCTGATTTTACTGAGTAATGATGATTCCACTTTGCCAGAAAATTCATCTCCCCGGTCAATCAGAGCTTCCTTCAGTGCTTCATATCCATACAGAACTACTGTGGGCTTCATGCCTAGATACACAGTGAACACAGGGCCGTATTCCTTTGCTAGCTGGAAACAGAGCAGGGATGATCAGTGAAGTAAATACTTTCATTCATACTGAAGAGACTTTTTAATATCCACATATTCATTGACTTTACCTACTAGTTTAATAAGAAAAGAGTTGAACAGCCATTATAATAATGCTTTGGGGGACATTGCTGTTAATACTCTTCCTCTATGCAACAGAAACTGTGGTACATATTTGCTCAGATCTCATTTTTACATTTTCCTGTCAAATCTACATTTGCATTAGATGTCTCTCCCTGCCTACTCTTACAATAATGGGTTTCTTTTCCTGTGTACAAAATGCCTCTATCAGGCACCCCACTTGTACACTAACAATCATCTCCTCTCAAACATTCTCCACATCATCCTTTATCATTAGGTCTTTGAGTTTCAACAGTAGTGAAGACACAGCAGGATGGACATGCCTGCTCTCCAGATTATACCTTCTATAAGGCTTTATATATTCCAATCATCCTTAAAATCAGCTACATGTACAGAGCCTGGTGCCTGAAGCCAACTAATCACTCATCACTGATAAATGTAAACACAGTCAACTAACCTGTGTGGAACCATTACACATTAAAGAAAGGGAAATTAAATGTTAGGGAGATTTTAAATTTTACCCCAAGCTGTGAGTTAATTCAGTATTCCCAGCCCAGGATGAAGGAGCTCTGAAGGCAGTGAGTGTTCTGGTGACTGGTTGTCTCGGGAAAATGATAAATTTCTGGTCATCCATTCCTTCAGGTTTGAAGGAATGGCTGCCGTGAGAATCAATGATAGAGAAGACAGACTCGTTATCCAGAAAATGTGATAAAAACTCTCAGAATTTCTGAATCCTTAGTTATGTCCTTCATTTCAAATATGATATGATAATCAAGAAAGACACTCAAGATTGTCTTCTGACTGCCACATGATCACTGTGTACATGTGTGCCCACACTCAAACACACATATATAAGCACATATACATGCATACACATCATATTCACTTTCACTTGGTCCTTCAGGTGCCTGGTGAGTAACTAAAACTGAGATAAATCCTAACATCTCTGCCTTCAGTTCATGCCTGTCTCCTTAAACTGTGGTTCAATTCTTGTTAGACTTTGACCATAGGCTAGGCAAGGACTTAAGAGTTTACCAAAAGTGGCTAATTCTCTTGCTTCAATCTTTAAGCCATTGGCATGACTGAATTTTGATCTAGTTCACAAGTTCTGTTATAGAGCCTCTACAGTACCCTAGAAGGCATCCTAAACCACCAAGAACAGCAGAGCTCACTCTATGAAGGATATGTCCCCCAAAAGAGGGCAGTTATATTAGGGAAACCATAGTACCCCATACAAAATCCCAAGAGACAGCCCTTAGCCAGTTCAACAACTTCCCAAACAAAATGAAATCAGTTTCCTCAGCACCAGATGAGCCTTGTCCTCTGCCCTCAAGAACTGGAAAATTTCTCAACACTGATTAAAAATACTGTGCTACACAAACCCCTCAAGCCTTGCCTTTGCTTTTTCACCTGTAAAAAACCTCAAGACCATCAACACAAAGAAAGTCTCTGGATTTCTCCATGAGAGTGGCTCCCGGGATATTAAATTACCTTTCCTTGTCGTATCATTAACTTCTATTAAGACAAATGGCCAAAACTACTCAGCCAGGACCCCAAGAGTCAAGGGATTCTCCTTGGTCCCTGGTAATATTTCCATGGAGTCTAGAACCACATTTATTTTTTTCTGAGGACGTATAATTCACTCGTTTAAGAAAAAAAAATTGAAAGGAAGCTAATCACACTTACTGTGCTCAGAGATTTTTTGGTATTTTTGTAATCCATTTGAAAAATATTCCCAAAAATTGGAAGAGGAGAGGGTCCAGGTGGGAGCTTCTTTTTGCCATGGTGCTGATTCCATAAGGAAAAAAAAATTAAACAAGACAGGCAAACCCCCAGGATAACAAAGAGAGCCATTGACTTGCTTTGAGCAAATGCACTAGAAAGAGTACACTCCAAAGGTCTACATATTCAGCACTAAAAAGTACAGTGTTTGCATAGTGGGTGGGCCCTCTAACTTTAGTACCCTTTGGTCTGTGTAAACAAAAGCCCATTTCCTAGCACTTTGCATATGTTTGCCATTTCAACACAAGTCTTCCAGTTAAACTATGGTATGTGTGGCTGGTTTTTTCTTCTCTTTATTCATTTATTTTTCACACAATTCATTCTGACCACAGCCTCCCCTCTCTTCACTCCTCCCAGATATCCCTAGATCCACTGCCCCTCTGCTTTTCTTCAGGAAAAGAGCAAGCCTCCCTGGGACAGCAACCAAACCCAGCAAGATACAATAAGAATAGGCACAGATCCTCACATCAAGGCTGGACAAGGCAACCCAATAGGAGGAAAGAGGTCCCAAAAGTGGGCAAAAGAATCACACTTCAGTCTCTGAGTCTGTATGAGCCCTGCTGAGTTGGTTCTGTGGGCCTTGTTCTCCTGGTGTCTTCAACGCCTCTTCTCCTACAATACTTCCTCCCCATTTTCCTCAACTTCGCCTAATGTTTGGCTGTGGGTCTATGTATCTGCTCCCATCAGTAGCTGGAGAAAACCTCTCTGATGATGACAGCACTAGGCACCAATCTATGCCTATCACTAAGAATCATTTCATTGCCTTTTTCTTTTTTTAACCAGATATGTTTGGTTTTTCCCTAGGTCTTTGGGTTGTCCAACTTTCAGCCCCTGGCCATCCAAGCAGTGTCTGTCAAGGGCTCCCTCTCCTGGTGTGAGTCTCAAGTTAGACCAGCCATTGGTTGGTCACTCCCACAAACTATGAGCTACAATAACTCTAGGACATCTGTTAGACAGGACAACTTGTAGGTTGAAGGTTGTGAAGCTGGATTGGTGTTCCAGTCCCACCACTGGAGATCACGTTACAGAAGATAGGCTGTAGTGTGAGGTTTCTGGCCCAGATTTTTGGGCCTAGCCTCTAGGTTTAGGCCTGCAGACCTACAGACCCACAGACCCACAGAGACACACAGGTGCTTACAGAAATTTTAAGCTGATTGGCCTAAGGCCCAAGCATATAACTTGCTAACTCTTTACCCTTAATCTAACCCATGACTCTTATCCTGTTCAGCCATGTGGCTCAGTACCTTTTCTCGGAGGAGCATAGCTGTCCTCTGTTTCTTCTGGCTTCTCTCTGGCATTCTGCTCTGTTCTGCCTGTTCCTAGAGTCTTCTTTGTCTGGTATCCCCACCCATACTTTCTGTCTGCCTTTGGCCAATCAGCACTTTTTATTAAATTCATAGGTGGGAACAATTATTTACAATGGAACAATATAATCTCCCTACAGTAGGCCCCATAGCCTCTGTTACTAGGATTCCTTGTTATGGACTTCATAGGTTCCAGAAAGTTTCCACTCACTAAATTTCCACATGCGCCCCCCCCAGTACCCCTCATTCCAGTCATCTCTTCTCTCTCTCTCTCTCTCTCTCTCTCTCTCTCTCTCTCTCTCTCTCTCTCTCTCTCTCTCTCTCTCTCCACCCTTCCCTCCCCACCTAATCCCATAAATTTCTATATCTTAACAATAAAGATACATACTATCTGTAACTCTCCCAGCAAGAGGGAAGACATTCTAAACAGAAATACATATGGCCTTCCCTTTAACCATCAAACTATTAAAACTATGATCTCCAAAGTATTGGAATACCACAGGGAACGTCAGCCTAGGAGAAGGGAAAAGGAGCCATGGTGCCAACTTCATCTTCCAAGAGATTGTATTTGTGAATAAGAACTCATAGGAAGATTATTGAACTACAAAAGCTGACCACATGACTCGAACTTCAGTGGTGTGGGACTATTAGAATATTGCAAGTCAGAGACAAATTACCTTGCAAAAAACCTTTAACCCATTCAATAGACATTTATTGCCTTCCTCTGTATGAGAGCTAACAATTTTGGGACTACTAAGTAAATCTTTGGCTGTGTAAACACCACCCTAATGTCTATGAATTAACAGCCAAAGCATGGTATCAGACAACATCTGAGACCTACGTAGGCTACGATTTCCTCATTTTTCTGTAGCCCACCTATTTGATACATCCACTACTACACTTGAAAATGTCTACATTTATGACTTTCTTTGTGCTAAGTATAAAAAAATGTATGGAACTCAAACCACATTGGTATTTGCTATTTTAACAAACTTGATTCTTTTCCCAGGTCACTCATATTTGGTTCTAGAATAAAATGTCTCTTTTCCCTTGCATGGCCAAGAGTAAAGAGCTATGATGACCAATTGGAGACCTCATAAGAATGACCAGACACCATTGCAAGGTCTACCCTGTTGCTGGCTGTCTACCTTACTTCCTTGTTTAGAAGCTTGTGAGTTCTTTCTTGGAGCTGGTTCCTACTTAGATTTGGTCTTTAGTTCAATGTTGTATTTTGAGCTGTGACTATACAGGATTCTATTTGTTTGGATGCTTGGTTTGCTTTCAAAGAAATTGTTTGAAAGTATCAGCTTTTTGGACTTCAGAAAAATTTTGGTTACTGAGGGTTCTCTTTGTTTTCAGTTTCATGTGTACTTGAAACTTTGAAGACAATCCAGTTTCTGTTTGGTTTGTTTTGGTTTCATGTGTTCAAAGTGTTTGACTTGGCTCATTGCCCTTTGTCTCTTGATACTCTTCAAATATCTATATCTGCGTTCCTGACCCAGGGCTTTTTCTTGCCATCATGCTCAATTTGGCATAGGAATTTCCTAAGCATCTGATGAGAAACATCCTTAAAATAAGAGGCATCAACCTACTAGGGTAATGGCAGCAAGGAGAGCTTGGGATGTACAAATTTCTCATAATGAATCTGACAAAATATACCCTTCTCTCAGGCTAGAAAGAACTTTATTGTCTTGCCCCAGAGCACACAGAAGAGTTTGATCATGCTCATGTCCCTGTAAAACATAGAAAGGCCAATGACATTACTTCAGGGAATGATTTTGGGATGACAGCTGACACAGTCAATCCCAAAAGCAAATCCCATAGGCTTGATCCACAATGCACATTCTTTAGCTGGTATAGAAAAGCTTGCAGTTTTCTAGGGGAAAATAGAAGATGCATATTTTCAAGAAGGAAGAAGTATTTACATATAACCATCATTGGAAACTCCAATCTGCAATATATGTGATGACAGTGGATTTTCACCTTAAAAGTATATAAAAACTATAAAGCTGTAACCAAAGATAACAGCCTTACAGTAAGTCCCTCAATGGAAAATAATTGATATTCCAAAATTAATATTTTATGTGGATGCTTAGAAGTCCTACAGAATAAGACAAAAGATAATAAATGGGCAACCTACTTCAACTGGAATTTAGAAGTTTCTAAAAGAAAAAAATGATAAAATACCTAACTCACAAGAAGTCACTTTTAAATAAGCATCAGAATTAAAGAAAGACATTTAATTATATGTTAGTATAAAATCTTAATAATTATATGAAAACTAAAACTAGTCTGTAGAATTTGACCTTTCTCAACCTCTTTGTCCATTTATCTCTCTCTATCCCTTTGGCCAATAACTCAATTAGATGGATGTAAGTCAATTCCAGTACTGGAAGCTTCACTTGGTGACAGCAGATGTCCAGTTAGGGCTCTATCTCTCTCATCATTTGGTGAATTTATGTAGATAACCATCATATATGTACATATATTAGGAAGTTTCTACTGTTACTAGGTTTCCATACTACTTCTCAAATGCCCTTAAATTGTGGTGATATATTGTATATTTAATAAAATTGGCCTGGAATATCAGAGAACATAATCACCCACAGTCAAGCCATGAAGATAAGAGAGTAGTAACTCATACTTAATACTATAATTTAGGAGAGAGACCTTTCTGGATTTCTGTGAGTTCAAGGCCTAATAGCCATGCAGTAGTAGATTGTACCTTTAATCATAACTCTAGGATTATGATATAGAAATGAATGTGGAAGTAAAACATCTGAATGGAGAAAGTATTTAAAGCAGGAAGGGGGGAGAGATTCAGGCATTCTGTAGAAGCAACCAGTTAGGCTGAGGACCTTTGAAGATAGCACTTTCCCTGGAGTTGTCTGGATGAGAATTGACTGTGGTCTGCTTCCTCTTTCTGATATTCCAGCTTTTCCCCAATATTTGGCTCTGGGTTTTTATTATATGCTAACTAGAGTTTGAGCAATATTAAATTTTAGCTGTTTGTCTTCATACTCTCCCTCTCAGTCTCCTTCTCCTCCCCGATCTATTCTCCTGCTGCAGCATCCACCATCCCTCCATAGTTATATATTCTATTTCCCTTTCCTAGTCAGATCTATCAGTACCCTTAAAGTCCCCTACTCTATGCCTACCCTCTATGGTTTCAGGTATTATAGCTTTGTTATCACAGACTTAAGAGCTAATATTTACATATAAGTGAATGCATACCATATTTATTTTTCTGGGTCTAGGAGATTGCACTCAAGATGATTTTTTCCCTAACCACATCACCTGCCCACAAATTTCATGATGTCATTTTTAATGGCTGAGTAATACTCCATTTTGTAAATGTACCATATTTTCTTTATCTATTCCTCTTTTGAGGGACATCTAGATTGTTTTCTATTTCAAAATAATATAAATATAGCAGCAACAAACATGGTTGAATAAAATCATCTTGTGGTAGATGAATAATATTTTAGGTATATGCCCAAGAAAGGCACAGCTGAATCTTGAGGTATATCAGTTCCCATTTTTTGAAGAAATGCTACATTGATTTCCATAGTGGCTATACACGTTCACACTCCCACTAGCAATAAAGGAATATTCTTCTTGCTCCACATTCTCACCAGCATGAGCTGTCACTTGTGCTACTGATCTTAACCATTCTAAAAGACATAAGATGGAATCTCAAACTTCATTTCCCTGATGACTAATGATGTTGAACATTTTTTATGTTTCCCAGCCATTTTAATTGATATCAAAAATTCAGTCTATATCTGTACCCCATTTTTAATTGGATTGTTACCTTGATATCTACTTTATTGGATTCTTTTTAACTTTACATATTAGCTCCCTATCAGATATGTGGTTGATAAAAATCTTTTTCCCACTATGTAGTTATGATTTCGTCCAAATGATGGTGTTCTTCACCATGCAGAAGATTCTCAGGTTCATAAGGTCCTATTTATTAATTTTCGATCTTAGTACCTGTACTAATAGTGTTCTGCTCAGAAACTATTTTCCTGTTTCAAAGAGTTCAAAGCTATTCCCCCAAATTCTATTCTCTCAGGTTCAGTGTACCTGGTTTTATGTTGACCCATTTGGGGTCATTCTTATCAACAGTGTGTAAGCATCTATTGCTTTTCTTCTTTAGAAACCCTTGTGCTGACCAGTCTTCTAAACTTTGTCACTCTAGCAGTTATAAAGAGTTTGGACCTCATTCTTTACATTATGATTAGCCAATTCACAAAATAAAGGTAGTAGGTAAGAGAAAAAAAGAGACAGTGGCCAGAGAATACAAAGCTAGTTGGATGGGAAGAATGATCCTAGTTTTGCATAGCATGTTATGGTGACTAAAGTTAATAACGTATGTATTTCAAAATTTCATATCATAACTTTAAGGGTTCTCACCAGAATGAAAGATAAGTATTAGATTACTGAGTAGATATGCTGGTTAGCCTGATTTTCTTATGTCACATGTACACATATATTGAAAAAAAATAACATTATATTCCATGGGATACAAAAATCTATGGATTCCTTCAAACTTAATAAAAACCAAATTTTGTTGGGGAAGACCTGAAAATCTTGGCTGTAGATATGAAGAAAGAAACCAAGAAAAACTACAAGACAGGTGATGTACATGCTGATCCCTCTACTATAAGACCAGCTCTGAGACTGAATGATACATGATAAATGTTGTTGGCTACAAAGTCCTCATGACATATTATTACATGCCATTCTTTAATAAGATATAGACGAAGATTTATATTCCATTTTATTTATGCAGTCCAGATAGGTTAATAAAGTTGGCAGATGGGAGAATAAAATCATCTTTAATTGAAAATGATTCTCAAACATAGAGAATCATCTTTAGCTGATTTGTACACACCACACATTCCATACGTCTATAAATGCAGATGTGTGTTCATTATCTTTAAATGTTTGTGTTTTCAAAACAAAACAATCAGACACCAAATGAAGGCAAGAATCCCAGGTGATCCAGTCTCTCAGAATGCCCCCATTTCTAGTTCCTCAAAAATATGTATTTAAAACAACTTCAAAGTGGTTACCTAAGATTGTCCAGCCTCACATACTACTCGAGCCAGGACTTCAGATGTTTTATGTTTTAATAGAGTAAGGCTTTTCATAACAGTGAGATACACCTTCTTCTGGCAGAACCAATCTACTTCAAGAAAAAAAAAAGCTAAGGGGCATCAAAGTACCTCCATATGGAATTTGCTTTCAGTGTGTCAAAGCTATCCACTAGGCAAGAAACTGTCCTTGCCTTGAATGCTGACAGTATGCTATCCAAATTAGATGAGATGAACACAAAAGGAGGTAACTGCTGAACTTTTCCAAGACAAGGTATGACAGTGTTGCAGTAGTGTTTCTTGGTCCCAGGCAGCTAGAGGCCCAGACCCTGCCGCGCCAGACCCCTTAGCTGCCCAGCCGCCTGCCACTCAGGCCCCCAGAAATAATGTATTAACTTTATGCTGTTTGGCCCATGGCTCAGGAACATGCTAGCTAGCTCTTACATCTTAAATCAACCCATTTCTATTAACTGTCTGCCACATGGCCTGTGGCTCACCTGTGTTCCTTACATGTTGCTCCTTGGGCGGCTTGCTCGATCTGCCTTACTCTGTCCTGCTTCTCCTACCTATGCTCTGATTTCTCCTCCTACTTCTTCTATGGTGCCTGTCATGGCCCAAAACAGCTCCTTTATTTAAAGATTGATGATATTCACAGCATACAGAAAGGCATTCCCACATCACTTCCCCCTTTCTGTCTAATCAAAAATGAAGGTTTCAATTTTAACATAGCAAAATTACATGTAACAAAATAGCCATCAAGCAAAAATTACAGTTATAGCTAGTCTATTTGTATTTAGTAAAAATTAAAGAAAATACTCTATCATCTACCTTATCCTTATGAATCTAAATTTTTATATGCAATATACCTTTCAAATGACTAAGAAAAACTATACCTATAACTATCTAATCTTCAACTACATCAAAGACCACAGAAGGATATATTTACCCAAGTAAACCAGAAGTGCAAGCAACTTCTAAAATCTAGAAAGGACAGAGATGACACCTATCTGCCTGGACAGTCACCCAAAGTTCCTTTAAAAGTTAGGGCATCCATCTTCAGCCTATAGGCCTGGAGTCTCTTTTCATTTCAGTGAAGCAGGAAATCTGCTCTGTCCATTCTGGCACAGTTTATCAGTTGCTTCTCCTCGAGTCCCGAAGAATGTCTGACAGTTTTCTCTGTAAAGCAGGAACCTGAATGACCATCTCAGCTTGTTCTGCCAAAATTCAGAGGTCATCTTCCTATGGAACCTGCATATCCAGTTTAAACAACATACTGTCAAGCAGTCAATATAAGAACAGGTTCTTGTCCATTGGCTAACCATTGCCACAGAGAGAGTAGACTCCATATGGAGTTTCTTTGATGCCCATTTTTCTCTTGAAGAAGATTGGTGCTGCCAGGAGCAGACCTGTCTCACTGTCCAGAAAAGTCTAAGCTTTGTGCTATTCACGTAATTAAAGATAAAAGCAGATTTGAATGAGATTGAAGTGTTTATTTAACACAATAAAGTCAAAAGATACTCAAGAATGGGGAGATGAAAATATTTCCTATTTTCTGTAATTAAGCCATTGTGTTTTTATAAAAAAAAAACTGAAATTGTTATATGTACAATAAAAGCATTGCAGTTCATAACATGTTATTAATAGTCTTGAATCTGAACCACGGTATTTTAGGCAAATTTCACTGCATTGCTGAGGTGATAGCATGCACAGAACAATGTGTGTCGTGTGTTCAGAATCAAAAGTACAATAAAGTTGCACAACATGACAGCAGGAAGCACTGCCAGCAACACTTTGGCTGTGTTACAATTTTTATTCTGAGTTAAGTTTTGGTCATGGCACATTCAGTATCCTTTTACTGCTACCAAGTCTCTTCTACCACCACATTCAGATATATGACCTCCCATGGGTTCACCACCGAACGTTTGAAGACCTTTGTTTACAACTGCCACCTCTGACTAAAACGCCTAACCAGTTAAAACTGGGCTCCAAAGAACTGCATATTGCTCCCTTCCCTTGTACATATGTTAATAATTAATTTCAGGATGTTTACAACAATTAAGTGCCATTTTGTCCTAAGCAACCCTGTTGCTTATTAACCACAAATTCTCCCTTGGAAAACTGTTACCCTTTGCCCAGTACAGCAAAGTCTAGAGAAAGCTTCATTAAACATACTGACAGTTGCTACTGGACTTGGCTATTTCAGATACCTTTTCAGTCACCTTTCCTTAGTATCTCAACACCAAGAATGAGTGGTGGTCTCCAGATGACTCAAAGCGTAGACTACTAGTTTGCTAACTATGCTTTCAAAAAAGAAGTGGAAAAATGATTATTTATAGAAAAAATATGTGTTTGTCAAAACAATTCAGGCACTGGTGTAGAAATCTGTTGTTATGATAAGCTGACCCCAGAAAAATGAGCATGGAGAACCTCTCCAGAATGGCAGAAGTAGTTACTGATGTTATTGATATTTGGTGCATTGTTTCGACTTATAGCCTACTGGGTATTACTCCATACTCTCCTCTCCTTCCCACAAATGTCTAAGATGCTTTTTATTTTCCTAAAAACAACAGTCTAACCCTCTACCTTGTCCAGGTGCCAGCCCTAAAATATCCACCTTCCTTCCTATCAACTCTCACAATGTAAGAACTGGCTCTTGCAATGTGAGCAAATGGCCCAGTAACACTTTCACATGTAAATAGACTTGGATCTTACCTGGATCCATGGGATGCTTATAATTTTGAGAGTTTTATTTAAAAAAAAATCTCTCAATCAAGGCTTGGAATTTCTTGTAATTTTAGTCATCTATGCTAAAAAAAAATAAAATAAAATAACAGCACAAATCACATTGCAGAGAACAAAGGCCAGAAGTAAGCTAGGGTCACAGTGAGCCCCTAAAAGAATGGATGCTAGATGTTAATATATAATCTACATATAAATCTTAAATTTATATATTAAAAAAGTTGGGAGTGTGAGGCTACTTAGACAGTCATCACCACTGTGCCCTCCATGATCCTGAAAAATATTTTGCTATGGGTTTCCTAAATAAACTACCTAATGTGCTCCATCTCATTGGTTGTTTTGTTAACTTTTCCACAAATATTCCTTCTTTTCTCTATATCCTAAATATCATAATTCATTTTAAAAAGCACATGACTATAGGTCATTTAGAAATATTTGTAAATGTGTTCAACTGAAGTCTAAGTATGGACATCTCCTTACAGTCCCAACACAGATCTTAACAACCTAACCATCTTAACAATAGTGAGACTAAAAACTTATATTTAACAAAGCATATTTGAAATGGACAATTGTGCTTTCCTTGTAGAAGGAAATACATGATGAAAGAAAGTAGAATTACACTCTAACATTTAAAAACACATGTGGTGGGTTGAGGAAAGAACATGTATACTATACCATGTATTCTAAGAAAAGTGACACCACTTTTGTGGTTTGATTCAGCTCTTAGCTTCAACTTTTATTCACTCCCTTGTACCACATCTACATAAGCAAATTCAAACCCCAAGTGTTTCTTTCCTAAGTACAGACAGGAACTTATGCTAGCCCTGGCCTGCACAGGGATTTCTCTCTCTAGCCTTACCTTCTAATCAATACACAATTCTCAAAGTAGTGACCCTTCTGTGGTCATTCAACACCATTTTCATATCGACTTTGGAGTCTTTCCACAAAGTGTTATGTAGGCAATGAAACTGTATCTATCAGGTATGTGGCATCTATGCCATGCCACTCTGCAGGAACAGTAACCACACTACAACCCCAGAAGGAAACAACCAATTGAACAAAAAGATAAAAGTTACAGGTCTGCCCAATCTGTGAAAGGAACTTCCAACATTTTGAGTTATCCAGTATTGAAAGACTATCACCCAGCATATAAGGTCCCAATAAATAGATGGAATAAAGATCAAGGTCACTGTGGAAAGTGGAACCAGTTAATAGATCTACTTGCAGTATAAATCATGTACACAAATTCAGCAAAACCCACCACCTGTTTTACTCCACTGAAATTATTTCAAAAATTTTACTCTTAGAAATAGTCAGATACCTGTAATGATTCATTCATATAAATTCCATTTTTTGTGTTAGTAACATCAAATACAAGAAATAATTCATGTAACCAAAAGCCAAAGATTGGTTAAATAAACTGCATTATATAAACATAAGAGCATTATATTCAGTTAATGATGCTTTTTAACAACTTTTAAAAGGTAAGCACAAAGCCATAGATTACACACTTTGCAGCCTATTTCCACTGCTCTTGGTTACCTTCAAAAACTTCATTGTAAGCCATATTGTTGAAGACTCTAAACACTTGAGTCAAAAAACAGGAAGAAATCAGGCTGGTACAGACCTAAAAGCTACATCTTTAGTGACTTGTTTTTGGAGTTCTAGAAGGTTCTGTAGAGCAAGCTATTCAAAGAGAAAAGTCAACAACAGTCTTACCCAGCTGTGAATTCTGCAAGCTATAATAATGATATACCTGGCAAGAAATGCCTACTGGCACAATACTGGTATAAATGTATAGAGGTGACCAATGACTTTCTGAATGGACTTAAAGCCCACTCCACAAGATGAAACCCATTTCTAATACCATTAACTGAACTAAAAGCCTATAGGTGACTACACCATAGCCCTAGGTGAAAACTTATTATCATGCTATCAAATGGACATAATAAACTTCTCAAAATTTATCTTTATACCCATAGATTAGTATAACTATCAAGCCCCATCAGAGAAGTTTCTTTTTGTAGTAGATGACTAAAATAGTTTGCTTTCCACTGCTATAATAAAGCACTGACCAAAAACAACTTGGGAACAGAAAGGTTTTTTAATCTCACAATTCTCAGGTCACACTTAATCTCTTAAAGAAGTCAGAGAAAGAAGCCATGGCAGGAACCTGGAAGCAGAAGCTTAAAGCAGAGGCCATGGAGAAATACTGCTTTACTGACTTGCTCCCCATGGCTCACTCAATTTGCTTTATATGCATCCCAAGACTTTCTGCCAAGGGGTGATACTGTCCACAGTAGGTTGGGCTCTCTTTCAATAATCATTAATAAAACAAATGTCCCAAGAGCCTTGCCTACATGACCATCTGATGGAAGCATCTACGGGATTACTGAAGTTTAAATCACATATTAATCCTCACACTTCAATACCCTAGAACAAGAGACTTCAATACCCTAGTCTCACCAATGAATAGGTGAGCCAAACAAAAAATAAATAAATAAATACTGGAGCTAACAGATGTTATGAACCAAATGGACCTAACCGATATCTATAGAACATTTCACCAAACAGAAAGGAATTCTTCCCAGCACCTCACAGAACTTTCCCTAAGACTGAATATATACTTAGTCGCAAAGCAAGTATCAACAGACACAGAAAAAATATTAAAATAATCCCTGCATCCTGTCAGACCCCCATAGATTAAAACTGGATTTCAACAACAACAAAAAAAATCATACAAATTCATGGAAACTGAACAACTCTCTACTGAATGACTGCTGTGTCAGGAAAGAAATTTAAAAAAAAAATTAAAGTTTTACTGGAATTCAATGAAAATGAAAGTACAACATACCAGAATTTATGGGACACCATGAAGGCAGTGCTAAGAGGAAAGCTCATAATACTAATTTCCTACATAAAGAGTTGGAGCAATATCATACCAGCAACTTAACCAAAAGTAGCAAACACACCCAAGGGAAGTAGACTGTGGGAAATAATCAAACTGAGGGCTGAAATCAATAAAACAGAGATAAAGAGAACAATACAAATAATCAAGAAAGCAATGAGTTGGTTCTTTGAGAAAAATCAACAAGGCAGAGAGACAGGTAATAAGATGAAGAGTTGGCAAGAAAAAAAAGAGTTTTTTCTGAGGGATGAAAGTGTCTCTTCTATTTCATCATTCTCTCTGTTGCTTGTTCTACTCTGTTCTTTTTCTGTTCTCTTCTTCTGCCTTGGTGTCCCTTCTGTCCCTGTCCTGATGACTCCTTCTCTGCTACTTTCTTGTGTCTTCCTCTACACTTTTCCTTCTCTATCTTTCCTGATGTTTACCTTCTTTTTTATTTTATTCCTTACAGTTTACATACTCCAGCAGAATCTTTCAAGCAACATAAAAATTACAATGTGGTTACATTCTACTCTGTAAGTGAATGGTTACAATGAATACAAGTAAAAAAAATGTTAGCCAGTTCCCTTTCATGATTAAAATTTTTACATATTACAGGTGAAAACCAGATTATCTGCAAGAACCTACATACAGTTAAACGTTTATCTTTTAGACGTCTCATAAATCAGGAGCCTTTTAGCCATAGCCATTTACCTGAATGGTAGTTTTTATAATTGCCAGAAAAGTAGGTTAATGGTTTTACTTTTCACATTTTAGAGTTCTGTCCAGTTATCTTAATGAACCATCCAATTCTTTGTTCTTTAATTATATGAAGTAAAACTTTATTTTAGCTATGATGTACACCAAAAGCTGTGAATACATTCTCCAGTATTGAAAAGAACTTGAGCTAACTCTTGGGACTCAGTTAACCTGAACCATGGTCTATACAGTTCCTCAAGCAAAAATCAAGTCCTGGCTGCTTTACACTTTTTTGTTCCTATTTTCTTAGCCTATATAGACTTTGATTTATCAGAGGTGGGGCCAACACTATACCCTATTTACCTATATTAATTTTCTTGTTAACTAGCCACTATCTTAATCCCTTACTAAATTTTTTAAACCTTTAACCATCAAAATTCTATTTAAACTAACACTGTTGTTATATAAAATAATTACTTCAGTTAAACAGTCCAGCTTAAGAGGAAATCATCTTCATGATAATATGAGAGTCACCTATCTGTGCTTTGCTTCCTGGCAAGCCAATCTTTTGAAGTTCAGTTGCCACCTGCTGATCCTCTGACATGGCCACCATCCTTGACTTCAAGCTGTACACAGAGATATAGAAATAAAAATCTCATGACATTATCATAAAACTAGACTGGATGATCAGTAAAATGAAATCAATGATTCAAATATAAATCTGAACACTTATGAACACTCAGTTCTTGATAATTAAGACAAAGATACACAATGGAAAAAAGAAGCATCTTCAGCAAATGATGCTGGTCTAAGTGGATGTCAGCATGTAGAAGGATGCAAGTTAATTCATATCGATCACTATGAACAAAATTCAAGTCCCTGTGGCTCAAAGACCCCCAAAACAAACAAAAAACAAGAATAACAAACACACTAAACCTAATAGAAGATAAAGTTGGAAATAGCCCTAAATATATTGATACATGAAACAACTTCCTGAACATAACACCAATAGTGAAGGCACTAAGAACAACAATCAATAAATGGAACCTCATGAAACTGAAAATCTTCTGTAAAGAAAAGGACACTGTCAATAGAACATAACAGCAGTCTACATCCAACAGAGAGCTAATGTCCAAAATACATTAAGAATTCAAAAAACTAGACTTGAACAAACCAAATAATCTCATTAAAAATAGGGTATAGATCTAAATGGAGAATTCTCAACAGAGGAATCTCAAATGGCTGAGAAACACTAGAAGAAATATTGGACAACATTACCCATCAGGGAAACACAAGTACTACTTTGAGAGGCTATCTTACACCTGTCAGGACAGCTAAGATCAAAACCAAAAGTGATAGCTCTTGCTAGTGAGAACATGGAGCAAGAGAACACTCCTCCATTGCTGGTGAGAGTGCAAATTATAAATCAAAAAATTGCACATCAATTTGGAAGTTCCTAAAAAAAAAAAAAAAAGGATTCTATCTACCTCAAAACTCAGCTATACTGCTCTTGGAAATATATCCAGAAGATGTTTGATCCTATAAGAAGGACACTTGCTCAATCACATTCATTGAAGCTTTATTTATAATAGTCATAAACTGGAAGCAACCTAAATGTCCCTCAACTATAGAATGGGCTTTAAAAATGTGGTTCGTTTACACAATGGAGTATTAATCAGTTCTTAAAAACAATGACATTGTGAAATTTGCAGGTAAATGATAGGACTAGAAAAGATCACACTGAGTAAGGCAACCAAGACCCAAAAAGACAATTGTGGTATGTACTCACTTATAAATGGAAATGAGCTGTTAAATAAAGGATAATCATGCTACAATCTACAGACCCAGAGCAGCTAAGTTACAAGTAGGACTACGGTTGGGGAATGACACAGGGATCTCCCTTGAAGGGAGAAATTTTCAGGTGGCGTGCAGATGAGTGAGGATGGAAATTTGGGGGTTCAAGTGGGATGGGGAGGGATTATGGAGAATGTACTAGGAAAGACAACTGGAGTAGGAAGCCATAGGGGGTAGGGGACAATGTGGAAACCTAGTGCAGTGGAAACTCCCTGGAATCTATGAGAATGACCCTAGCAACGTCTCCTAATAATGGGGATATGGAGCCTGAACTGACCACCTTCTAAGCAAGGCATCAACCCTGCCATAAAACCTTTGACCTATAATTTATCCTGATTGCAAGATCTGTTTGGTAATGGTGGTATGGAATTTGTGGGTGTGGCCAGCCAATGACTGATACAACTTAAGGTTATAATACAAGAGGGAGTACGTGCCTGGCACTGCCTATGTGTCCAGGAACCAGAAGCATAACAGAGTAGAACCAAACATGATTGACAAAAAATGTCAATGAAACTATTCTTAATGATATTCTTCTGTACTCAGATCAAATGTCTAGCCCAATTGTCATCAAAGGGACATCATCCAGCAACTGATGGGAGCAGATGCAGAGACCATCAGTCAAACATTGGGCAGAGCCATAGGAACCCAGAAAACTAAAGGGAAGGATTGTAGAAGCCAGGGTGGCTGAATATCCCATGAGAACATGGCTCACAAAATCAACTAAGTAGGGCTCAAAGAGCTCTTAAAAGCTAAATCAACAAATACAGACCCCATATGGGTCTGATCTAGGTTCCCTGTGTATATCTTACATAGCTTGTCATTCTTGTGGGACTCTCAACAGTGGGAATAAGGGATATCTCTGACCATTTTGTCTGCACTTAGGACCCTTTTTCTTTTTCTGAGTTGTCTCATTCGACCTTGATATGAGTGTTTATGCCTAGTCTTTTTGTAACTTGTTAGACAATGTTTGGTCATATCCCTGGGAGGCTTGCTCTTTTATTTGAAAGGAAAGGAGGAGGAGTGGATCTGGGTGTAGGGGATTTATGATGTTACATTGTAAATAATTGTCCTGCCTACTAGTTTAATGATAAAAAAAAACACACACACACACACACACACACACACAGGAAGTATGGGTGGGGCTATCAGACTAAGAAAACTCTGAAAACAGGAAGAACAGGGCAGAGACCACAGAAATGCCACAGAGAAGCCAGATGATGCAGAGGACAACTATGCTGCTCTGAGAAGAGGTACCGAGCTCCAAGGCTGAACAGGATAAGAATCATGGGTTAGTTTAACAGTAAAGAGT
This sequence comes from Phyllotis vaccarum, assembly GCA_033318265.1. NCBI lineage: Eukaryota > Metazoa > Chordata > Mammalia > Rodentia > Cricetidae > Phyllotis > Phyllotis vaccarum. The sequence goes on along the minus strand of JARWLC010000004.1, from coordinate 21,428,964 downwards.
TAGCAAGTTCCCCAGGTCAATCAGCATATAGTTAATACAAATGTCTATGTGTTTCAATGACTGTGGGACTATGGGTCTGAAAGTCTGGGCCACCAGGCTAGGCCAGAAAGTCTGGGTCAAAAACCTCATACAACATCTGGGAGAGAAGGTAGTTGGAATGTGGAAACTGTGAAAGATAGAGGAAGGGGAATGTGTGTCTAGGATGTAATGTATGAGATAAGAATAAAGAAAAAACATTAAAAAACAAAAAGTAATCATTAATCTCATCAAACTACAAACTCTGAGACCTATCAAGATGTACTCACTGGTGTAATAGTGGCACAAACATTATGGGAGTAACAAATCATAGTCCCAATGAATGTAAGGCTGACTCCATGAGGTGGAATCAGACCTTATACTGTTATTGAGACCAAGAACCTGAAACTAGAAAGATTGTGAGTCATAAAGGAAACCCAACTATAATTATTATGGTAAATTAACATAGAGATAAAATTATTCCTAATGCATATTGCCATATTCATAGATCAGTGATTCACTGAACTTTTATCAGAGAAGCTTCTTTTTGGAATAGATGGAAATTAACATAGATCCATAACTGGTCTATTTAGAATATAAAAGACCTTGGAGCATTCAGCTCTACATCAAATCCCTACCCTCATGACTCAAGGATCTATGAGGAAGAAGAGATGGAAAGACTGTAAGAGGCAGAAGTGGTGAATGACTCCAAGGAAACAATATTTTTCAGAATCAATGGGTCTGGTGCACAATGAACTTACAAAGACTAGATAGCATGCACAAGACCTGTACAAGTTAAAGCCAGATAAAAACCCCAGCATGAAAAAGGAAAATGGTCACAAAGCCCCACTTACAGCCAAGAAATTATTTGCAATTCATTGCTTCCACAAGAGAAAAAATGACTTTTCATCAAAGGAGTGACACTGGGTATATCAACCATACCCCAGGTCAGGCTGCATGCTTAGGAATAGTTGGCCAACACAAAAATTCTTTGGGAGTTTTAGAGGCCAGGGTCTTTTATTCTTTTGCTTTGTTTGGTTTTGATTTTAGCCTTTTTAAGAAAGAAAAAAGAATATGAAATTGAGTGGGAATGGGGTTAAGTTGGGAAAGAAAAAAGAACATAGTCAAAATATATTGTTTGAAAATTTACCACATAGAAAAATAAATAAATGTAAAAAGTGACTGTGGATGGATAATTTCTTTACATATTGGTTTTTGTTTGCTTGTTTTGTTTCATTCTTAGTGTCCTGCTATACTTTAAGCTCACCTCTAACTTGCTCCTTACCTAGGCTGTCCTCAAACTCAGGATGCTTCTGCCTCATACTGCTGAGTATGGAGATTATTGGCTGTAGTTTGTCTTTGTCTGTAATTCCAGCTCCTAAATAATGGCATGAAGACTTATTATTATCTATGAAATCTTGGCCTTATCTCCGAATTATCCCACGAGTTCTTATAACTTAATGAATTCTTTTAATCTATGTTCTGTTGGGTGGCTTGTACCCCAGTTGGCCTATGCTATCACATCCAATGCAATATAATGTTCATAAAAGCATTTAAATGTTCACATTGTAAAACTATATTTCCTTTATGACCCTCACCTCCTTTCTTCCTGTCTGGTGTCCTGCCCGATCTTTGTCTTCCCTGTTACCTAGCTCTGAATATGCACAGACATTCACACTCTGAGGTTTGTACTGTGGAAGTTCCTACTTTCTCTCCTCTATGTGAAGGAAAACCTACCTACATGGAGAAATAAATTGGTGTCACCAGTAATTGTTCCTACAAGTTTAGTTTCTCAAGTTAATATGACCACATAAACTGGATATTGACCAAATCTATACTCCCAAATTCTGTGTTCATGGCTCATCTTGTTTTTGAGTGATTGTGATTTGTAGCTCTGTTACCAAAGTAGAGCTCATGGACTGTGACAGAATTATACATGCAACTTTGATTACATGTGTTCCATACCTTGGCATTTTCTCTTTCCATCATCACACAGAGATTAGCCTCGAATAACACTAAAAGAGTACAGAAGGGTTGATATCAAAAAGCCTATTGAATGGTTACAGAAGACCATATCTCAACCATCAATCATTTCTTTTGTTTTATTTTGGTTTGGTTTGGGTTGGGTTTTTTGTTGTTTTTT